>OY728159.1:1456020833-1458520833 GCA_963277665.1 Viscum album | reverse complement strand
AAACTTGTCTAAATCTTATTGGTTGATAGGATTTCTACCCATCCCCACATTATCTCTGAAATAAGACCCTTTGGAACCATTATAAACCGATTTTGACTTTAATATAAAATAATATTTTGAGGTATTCCTAAGGTGCCCCTCTCCTCCCTTATAAAAGGACATCTCTTCCCCCTCCTCCTCACATCAATTTGAGCACTTAATCTCGGCCAACCCCTGCCAAAATCTCTTCTCCACTTCCCTAGAAACATCCTAGAGATTCTGGTATTCTTCAAAGACCAATTTTAGTGCCCTAAGAGGAGGTCTCAAAGAGGCGCTTCAAAGAAGAGGTAATTACCGTTACCAATTCTTTCATCTTTATTTCTTCTTCCACTTCTTCTTCTTAGGTTGTTTCATTATGAAGTAATAACATCAGTATCACTCATATACTGATATGTTATTTTAAGTATGAAACAACCCTATTTCACCATCTATCCATCCTACGGAAAAAGAAATCACCGCGCGTGCGTTCGTACGGAATACCGTCTCCACGCCGTGGTGTAATCTATTTTCCACCACCACCTTACATGGATGGGTATAATGGTGAAAATAATAATTATACATAGTTATTGCAACATCATATTGATTCTGATATATTGTATAATCCACTCCACTCCAATTCAATATTTATGGAAATGATATCATCGCTCGTGCGTACGTACGGAATACCGTCTCCACGACGCGATGAGATTCATTCTCCATGTTAACTATTTAAGAATGATTATAAAGTATATATAAGAAATAATAATGAAATATTTGACATTATAAAGCTACTGGATTTATGTATATATATATATATATGTATGTCATCTACTTACTTCCATTCAAGACAATAAGGAAAGGAAAACAGCGTTCCTGCGTACGTACGGACTACCGTCTCCATGAACGGTGTTTTTCATTTCATTTATCTATCTATTATATATATATATACTGAATATATATGATATATAAATCATATTTTATATTCTGGAAGTATGTAAATCATGATAAACGTAATAATAATGTCAAGAACAACAAGTCAAAACACCTACGATAAAAGAAACGATTTTACCCAAAATGCTTCTTTAACATGGAATTTACAAAAGAACGGGTAATATAATGTCATAATTAAACCATATATGATATCATAACAATTAATATGATTCTTTAATAAGTCAATAACATGATTTAAATCATTATACAGGAGGTTCGGACACTTACAAAGCAAGTCGGACCTAAGGTAAGGGAAATATCACAATCTCATTTTTATCCGAGATTGTTTATTCGTAAGTATTTACTGGGGTGTATTTTATCATCCACATCCATGTTCCCTCAATATGTAATATTGTTTCCATCCACTTACCCTAGTTTAAATCCAATTTTACCCTTCGGTGAGTTTTTAGTAAAGAATATGAAAGGAATCGTTTGTCGTTTTTTCGTACGAGGTACTTTTTGACTTTTCCGACAAAAGTACGAAGAATGTTTTTTTTAACTTATACGGCATGAATGGATTTTTAAAACATTATTTCCAAGAAACTTCCTTTAAAAGTTTTCAAGTTTATTTTTAATAAAATTATTTTAATTTAAAGTCGTATGACATGTTATGAAAGGAAAAATGTTTTTGAAGAAGAAAGGATATTTTCCTCAAGAATGGAGTTCAAGTGTTTTATCAAAAATATTTTCCATCTAAGATAATAAAGGGTTCTGTTTTTATCCCTATTATTACATGGATTTGATTATGTTGTGATGGAAATGTTTTTATGAATTCCTTTATCTTATATGAATTGTTTTATGATGTCATGTTGTTTAAGAATCCCATTTTTATTACATGGGTAACGTTATGATGTATGGTTTATGATTATGTGGCACACATAAGAAAGGATTCATTATAAGTTGGGTGGGACCTATATCCCCCTCCAATGCATTGGGTAAAGATTTTATATCTCATGAGATAGACATGGCTGGAATGGTAGGTTATACCGGTTCAGTGAAACAGGACTGAAACGAGGGTTACTCGATTCAGAAAGGGACTTTGTCCACTAAGATAGTCTTGGAAATGAGTCATGACTAACAAGAAATGATTCTATATGATTATATGTGAATGCCACAAAGATTCATGTTTTAAGTTATGATTATTGTGATTACATTTCACTACCATGATTTATCCCATGTTATGAAATTATCATCTCTTTTGCAGGTTATGATTTCCAAACTGTTATGTTCTTATGAATATGATGTGATTGATTTTTATTTTGTATACCCTTACTGAGCATTTGAGCTCACCCTTTTATGTTTTCTTTTCCCTAGGATATAAAGAAAGGTTTTAGTTAAAAAAAGGCGAAGATCTTTATGGGAGATATTGAAGATCTTTCACCACGATTAGAAGATTACGTTCCGAGTTTCCAAAGACACTAAACTATTACGATCCTTGTGTGAGTGTGTTTTTGTTATGTACTAAGTATTCCGCAAAAGTAATGTAAAGTCTATGTACGTCAGGCTTCGGGTCTCTACAGTTGGTATCAGAGGAAAGGTTTAGTCAACCTTTGGAAACTAGGATGCGAAAACGTTAGTGAGATCCCTAGAGATATTTCTACGGTGTGTCTCGGGATGTCCCTAAGGTTAAGTATACGTATAGGTTATAGTACTAGAATTACGCTAACGATCATAGAATTAAACCTAAGATGTTAGATATTGAAGGTACTCCCCCTTTATTATGTTGTTTTCCCTAGCATGATTTTTGCCTCTCACACTATTCTTTTTGGGTTTTAGATGATGGCTGGAACCCGAAGAAACTGTGTTGATCAATGCAATGGACAATGCAATGATTGTCCTCATGAACAAACAAATGTTATGGGAGATGGAGTGCAAAATCTTATTGCTATACTTACACAAGCTATGAATCATTCTGGACTTCCAAATGAGCAGTGAAGGGAACAATATTCTATTGAGTCCTTCATGAGGCAACGTCCACCTTCTTTCCGTGGGTCTTCTGATCCACTTGTTGTTGAACATTGGATCAATACCACTGAAAAGATATTTTCAGTTCTTCAATGTTCTGAACATTATAAAGTCATCTTAGCATTATATCGTTTGGAAGGTGAAGCTGATCAATGGTGGAATCTTATCAAGAATACAAGGCAAAGAAGTGAAATTGAGTCCATGGAATGGGACGAGTTCAAGAACTTATTTTTCAATAAGTACTTCCCTCGTATTCTTCGAACAAATATGGAGAAGGATTTTCTTGAACTAAAGAAAAAAGATGATGAATCTGTTGGTATAGAAGAAGCGAATTTTACAAGACTTGCAAGGTATGCATCTGGCATTATCATCCAACCTGAAAGTAAAGTTGATCTATTTTTCAGTGGCTTAAAACAAAGTCTTCGAAGGGCATTAGCTATAAGAGACTTCAGTAGCTATGAAGAAATTGTGCGTTGTGCTATCAAGGTAGAAATGGAAGCTGGTGTTACATATCCATCTCATGGTTTTGAAAAGAAACGAAAGATGGAGTTCAAGGAGAAATCTCAGAATAATCGTGAAAAGAAGATGAATGTTTCCTTATGCACAAAGTGTGGAAAGAATCATGGTGGAGATTGTCTTAAAGGGACTAGAAAATGTTTTACGTGTGGAAAAGAAGGTCATCGAGCAGCTGAGTGTCGAAGTAATGGAAAAAGGGTTTCTAATGATGTGAATAAAGAAAACATTGTAGAGAATGCACCAGCAACACTTCAATGCTTCAAGTGCAAGGAAATGGGGCATTATGCTAATAAATGCCCTAATCCAAGACTTAGTGATGATCAACATGAGCAACCACTGAAGGCAAAGGACAAAGGGAAGTCACATGCGATCACTATTGGCAATGTTGAATATGACAACGATGTTGTGGAATGATGAAGTGTTTATGTAATTGGATTCCAAAATGATGTTGTATCATTGAGTATTGCAATATTTATTGATTGAGATATTTTTTGGGAAATAAGATGATATGCACATAATGAAGGGAAAACGAGAAAATGAAATGTTTAATAGTATTCATGAGCTCATGATTGATATAAGGACTAAGTGATATCATGGTTTGAGTATATAGAATTTTGAGGATTTTGGTATGTGGAAAGTGTTAAATTTTAACTGCATTCATGTTTTAACTAAGGTATTCAAGAGA
Source organism: Viscum album (assembly GCA_963277665.1). Classification (NCBI taxonomy): domain Eukaryota; kingdom Viridiplantae; phylum Streptophyta; class Magnoliopsida; order Santalales; family Viscaceae; genus Viscum; species Viscum album. The sequence continues at coordinate 1,458,516,659 of OY728159.1, read as the reverse complement.
ATACTTGATTAAGGACTTTGAATGTTTGGAATGTGACAAAAAAACATATCTTATGATATATGGGGATCGACGATGGTGTTAAATCTCTGGTAATCGTTTTCACTATGTTATGAGAGTGGACTGCAGTATTATGTGTAAGCCTAAAGATTGGAATGGATTATGTTGGAATAAGTTAGTATTGTTTAAGGATAGAAGTTTTTTTTCGATATTATTGATGGGATGTTATAGTAATATAGTTTTAGAAAAAGGACAACCTGCAGGACGGGTGACAACCCATCGCGTCGGACAAGGCTGTGGGAATCGAACCCACAACCGAAGTGCGACTGGCCTTTATCGCCTACCACTGGCCTACAGGAAGTCCCTGTTTAGTAGAAACTAGTTTTGTTATATTATGTTGTAAGACATATGATGTATAAGTTCATTTTAGGAACCATATATGATTAATCTCACTATAGATCGACTTATGTATATAATTTTTTTTGCTAACCTTTTGTTTGAGACAGATGGAATGACCCGTCATTCTATCACATGATCTGCTAACACTTCACGAATAACAAATTCAACTTCATTTATTTAAGAGATGAAGTGGAAATTGTTCAAGGCATGAACAACAGTGAGATTGTACCAAAATAAAGAAATTATTTATTCTAATTCAAATTTTAAACTTTAGGGAAATGATCTTGAAAACCAAAAATGTTTTCCTAGTGATCTTATACCTGATGAATCAGATGGTACCTTAGATCGTCACAAATTTATGGATTTGTGATTACTGGATTTTCCATAGCCATGTTCTCTACCACTCTCCATCAGAACATGATGGTTAGATTTCTCTTCCATATCCATATTTTCACCTATGTGGAAACCCAATGATTAGTTTATTTGGGTAACCGTTACGTTTCATACTTTTGTTTTTAAAGATTGGTTTTGATATTCCTTTTTACGATGTGGGTTTCTATTAAAGAAACTTTTAAATAGTAAACCATTTATAACCCCGACGAATTTCGAGGGCGAAATTCATTTTAAGGGGGGTAGAATGTAACAGCCCGAGATTTTATGAAAAATATTCTTTTTAATTTTATTAATGTCTTGTTTTGTATGATACACCAAAAGGAGCTTGCACAACACGCATCCTTGACTTGCCTTTCATTACACGCAATCACGACCTTCCTCGATAGTGTGTGTAGTACGCAATACTGAGTTTCACGAAACAACGATATGCTATTAAAATATTATTAAAACTAGCCGTTATAAATAGTAATAACCACCTTTTAAAATTTTACGAATTTTAGCTCTCAAAATGGACTTCATTTTTGGATTCGGACTATCAAATTTAGCCTAAGGTGAAATTTTGGTACTTTCGGATAACTTTCATATTCTGATGAATAGTAAAAATTACTAAATTTTAATTAAAAACAACTTTTTTAATCGAAATAATTAATATTGATAAATTATTAATTTGAGTGGTTATAAAGTATATTTAGAATATATTTTTACAATTTAATACAATTTTGGTCATTGTATGTAATTTCACATTTAAACCAGTTATAAACTAGTGTCAATCTTTTGATAGTTATTATCTCTTAAAAACACGCTATTTGTTTTGACGACGAGAATTAATTTTTAAATTAGTTAATGCAACTGATATGTTTTGAATTTGGTAAAATAGACATCATTTTTGAGTTCATAATATCAAATATACCTTAGGCCTAATTTTCGGTATTTTTCTGAAAACTTTCAATTTTTGATGAATAGTGAAACCACTAAGTGGTAGGTTAAAAACTGAATTTTGCATAAATCTTAATTTTACCGCTTCTATGAATGGAATTTCGAAAATCCGACAGACACGGTTAATATCAAGGACTAAAATGTTGTTCAATGAGATGAAAATAATTTTTGGTGAATAGTGCCTTTTTACTTTTTTTACCACGGTTAACAGTAAATAGGGTAACTAAGGGTAAATATGATATTACTATTAGCCTAACACATGTCCTAATTCTATTGGATAAGTGTAATTCGGCCAAAAACAACCTTATGAATATAATATGACCATTTAGGTCCACTTGGATTAGATTAGGACATTTATTATTATTTAATTCAAAGAAGAGTTAAAAGAGTTAAAATCAAAGTTTATTTACTAAAACATTTTTAATATAGGGTTATACATAAGATAAATTTGATTGTAAATATTTATTAGAATGATAAAAAGATTTCCTACATAATTATATTTTATTTATAATTTTTAGACATTAAATAAATTAATTTATTTATGACACAACGATGATGCCGTAATTACCCTTTTATGGAAATATTAACATAATTGATGTTATAAATGCTCAAATGAATGTAATTTGAGACTTTTTATGATTTACACTAATTTTATAGGTTACTATGATATATTAGTGTTGATTTAATCAACTTGGTTAGAACATATAATTCTTTTATGACTTTAACAAAAATCATATATCAAATAGTGTCAAAATTGACACAAAATAGTTTTTAAATAAAATATTATATTATTAATTGTTATTTTATTCCTAAAAATCTAAGGTTCGGCCAAATGAATTAGATAAGGATATATGTATTAATAATTAACAATTTGGGGTTCGTTTGGCATGTTATAGTAAGTGTATTAACCATATAGTGAAAGAAAACAAAAAGACACGGTAAAAGTTAAATTATTTAACTTAGAGTTAAATCTAATTGATAAGGTTAAAATAATAACCTAAACTTGTCTAAATCTTATTGGTTGATAGGATTTCTACCCATACCCACATTATCTCTGAAATAAGACCCTTTGGAACCATTATAAACCAATTTTGACTGTAATATAAAATAATATTTTGAGGTATTCCTAAGGTGCCCCTCTCCTCCCTTATAAAAGGACACCTCTTCCCCCTCCTCCTCACACCAATTTGAGCACTTAATCTCGGACAACCCCTGCCAAAATCTCTTCTCCACTTCCCTAGCAACATCCTAGAGATTATGGTCTTCCTCAAAGACCAATTTTAGTGCCTTAAGAGGAGGTCTCAAAGAGGCGCTTCAAAGAAGAGGTAATTACCGTTACCAATTCTTTCATCTTTATTTCTTCTTCCACTTCTTCTTCTTAGGTTGTTTCATTATGAAGTAATAACATCAGTATCACTCATATATGGATATGTTATTTTAAGTATAAAACAACCCTATTTCACCATCTATCCATCCTACGGAAAAAGAAATCACCGCGCGTGCGTACGTACGGAATACCGTCTCCACGCCGTGGTGTAATCTATTTTCCACCACCACCTTACATGGATGGGTATAATGGTGTAAATAATAACTATACATAGTTATTGAAACATCATATTTATTCTGATATATTGTATAATCCACTCCACTCCAATTCAATATTTATGGAAATGATATCATCGCTCGTGCGTACGTACGGAATACCGTCTCCACGACGCGATGAGATTCATTCTCAATGTTAACCATTTAAGAATGATTATAAAGTATATATAAGAAATAATAATGAAATATATGACATTATAAAGCTACTGGATTTATGTATATATATATGTATGTCATCTACTTACTTCCATTCAAGACAATAAGGAAAGGAAAACAGCGTTCCTGCGTACGTACGGACTACCGTCTCCATGAACGGTGTTTTTCATTTCATTTATCTATCTAATATATATATATATATATACTGAATATATATGATATATAAATCATATTTTATATTCTGGAAGTATGTAAATCATGATAAAAGTAATAATAATGTCAAGAACAACAAGTCAAAACACCTACGATAAAAGAAACGATTTTACCCAAAATGCTTCTTTAACATGGAATTTACAAAAGAACGGGTAATATAATGTCATAATTAAACCATATATGATATCATAACAATGAATATGATTCTTTAATAAGTCAATAACATGATTTAAATCATTATACAGGAGGTTCGGACACTTACAAAGCAAGTCGGACCTAAGGTAAGGGAAATATCACAATCTCATTTTTATCAGAGATTGTTTATTCGTAAGTATTTACTGGGGTGTATTTTATCATCCACATCCATGTTCCCTCAATATGTAATATTGTTTCCATCCACTTACACTAGTTTAAATCCAATTTTACCCTTCGGTGAGTTTTTAGTAAAGAATATGAAAGGAATCGTTTGTCGTTTTTTCGTACGAGGTACTTTTTGACTTTTCCGACAAAAGTACAAAGAATGTTTTTTTAACTAATACGGCATGAATGGATTTTTAAAACCTTATTTCCAAGAAACTTCCTTTACAAGTTTTCAAGTTTATTTTTAATCAAATTATTTTATTTTAAAGTCGTATGACATGTTATGAAAGGAAAAATGTTTTTGAAGAAGAAAGGACATTTTCCTCAAGAATGGAGTTCAAGTGTTTTATCAAAATTATTTTCCATCTAAGATAATAAAGGGTTCTGTTTTTATCCCTATTATTACATGGATTTGATTATGTTGTGATGGAAATGTTTTTATGAATTCCTTTATCTTATATGAATTGTTTTATGATGTCATGTTGTTTAAGAATCCCATTTTTATTACATGGGTAACGTTATGATGTATGGTTTATGATTATGTGGAACACATAAGAAAGGATTCATTATAAGATGGGTGGGACCTATATCTCCCTCCAATGCATTGGGTAAAGATTTTATATCTCATGAGATAGACACGGATGGAATGGTAGGTTATACCGGTTCAGTGAAACAGGACTGAAACAAGGGTTACTCGATTCAGAAAGGGACTTTGTCCACTAAGATAGTCTTGGAAATGAGTCATGACTAACAAGAAATGATTCTCTATGATTATGTGTGAATGCCACAAAGTTTCATGTTTTAAGTTATGATTATTGTGATTACATTTCACTACCATGATTTATCCCATGTTATGAAATTATGCTCTCTTTTGCAGGTTATGATTTCCAAACTGTTATGTTCTTATGAATATGATGTGATTGATTTTTATTTTGTATACCCTTACTGAACATTTGAGCTCACCCTTTTATGTTTTATTTTCCCTAGGATATAAAGAAAGGTTTTAGGTAAAAAAAGGCGAAGATCTTTATGGGAGATATTGAAGATCTTTCACCACGATTAGAAGATTACGTTCCGAGTTTCCAAAGACACTAAACTATTACGATCCTTGTGTGAGTGTGTTTTTGTTATGTACTAAGTATTCCGCAAAAGTAATGTAAAGTCTATGTACGTCAGGCTTCGGGTCTCTACATCTGATTGACCGATTCGACTCGAAGTGATTCAATTATCCCAGTGGACGGAGCGCCTGGTTTTGCGGTAGACCCACGGAGGATGGAGAGCCTGGTTTGGAAGATGACCCATGGTACCGGACAGGAGGAGGACCTCTGATGGCTATTATGGGGAACACACGGTTTGGTGGCAGACCCACAATGGAGGAGCGCCCGATTTGGAAGCAGACCTGTGGTACTCGACAGGAGAAGTACCTCAGCGGTCTAAAGTTATTGAGTAGTGACTCAGAGTCACAACAGGGCCACTGTACTCGATAGTGGAGGAGTTATCCAGCCGCCATGGATTCAATAATAAAAATCCTAGTTTGAGGTGAGTCAATGACATTTCTGTTTCCCTCATGATTGAGATGGGTTACTTGATAACTTAGGTATATGTATGGGCATAATCCTATGTAATGGTAATCTGTTTAAATCATACTTTTTGGTTTATCCTTGTTGGATTTCTTGAGTCCTTGAGGGTCTTGATTTCCTTACTAAGTATCATTATACTCATCCCTGCACGGGCTATGCATGCACCTCTTTGTGTTGAATGCAGACGACAAATATCCCTGATAGAGGACGAGAGCACCAGGACTGGATAGTAACTGGAGGTGGACCACTCGGTGTGACGGAACACGGAGAAAACCGATAGATGTGGAATTATGAGGAAAACAAATGTACCTACCCTTCATGTAGGAACCCGGAGGATGATCCAGGAGCTTCATTATCCATTTAGTAGTTTGTTTTTTTAGTTGTACTTTATTTCAGTTATAGCTGTACCTTTTGGTAGGATTTTATTTCCTGCCCCTTTTGTACTTTCAGCACACTTGAAATACAATATTACTTTGTTTTTTCTTCTGATTGTACTCTGGTTGTGTGTGTTTACATTTTATAAGGGAAATTCCTTCCCAGTTTTAGGGAATTACGCATTTGGAGCTAGTATCCAGCCCCTGGCCTATGGAAGGCGAGTTTTGGGTAGTCACGATATGGGCCTTAGGGGACAGGTCATGAACAATTGGTATCAGAGCAGTCAGTTCTACTACAGAACATACGAGTCTGACATTTCTTTTCTATGAAGAAATAGTTTTAAGGGCACAATGTGTTGATTCAGTTAAAGGAGTCCAGTGTTAGTTGGGGTGACCGACATATCCATACACCAGGACCTTGGCTTCTGATTTCCGAATCAGTGCATGAAAACACTAATTGCATGTGTTTTTTCAATAGTTTTCCCTATGTCAGCTCAAACTAGGCAGGCTCACCTGGTATAGTATTATGACCTTGTCGCGTCTCTTTCTTTCAGGATGCCTCCCCATGGATGACAATCTAGATCCTCGAGAGTTGTATGTACTGACAGCCTGCTGAGCGATTAGGCCTCAGTATAGGGATCTCTCCCAGTTGAGGCTCCAACGGTACCACTTCCCGTTGGGCCACCGATTCCAGCAGCCCCAGCAGTAGAGAGTGCACACCGCATGAGCGCACTGCACGAGTTCCAGTGCCAGAGGCCACCAATGTTTAGGGGAGACATGGACCCGTAGGTGGCTGAAGATTGGCTAGAGGCTGTGGTGAGAGTCTTCCAACTGGTAGGGACAGCAGCTGACATCATGGTGATTTTTTCTGGCAGCCTCCTTCAGGCAGCAGTAGGCAGATGTTGGAGCCTGATTTTTCATATGCATGATGAGGTGTCACATATATGGGAATACATTGAGATCCTGTACCAGGAAATGTTTTTTACCATCCACCCTTCGAGTGGTGTGTATACAAGAGCTATTACTTATAAAGTAGGGTAGCATGATGGGGGCACAATCCTCAGTGAGTTTTACCAACCTCTCATGCCACTCCACTGATATGGTATCGGACCGATTCTTCAGGGTCCGAACCTTTGAGCATGGACTCAGGCGAGAGATCCGAGCTTCAGTTATCACTCATAGCATCCTGACGCAGATGGGGGTGTTGGAGCGAGCCCTATTAAAGAAGTGTTTCCTTATGAGCAGTCTCTAGAAGTGATACCCATCACTAGATGACATGAAGCTGAGTCTTCTACAGCTGGAAGTAGACAGATGACGCAGAGGTCCAAGAGGACCAGACCAACAGGTGATCGACCGCATGACTCAGGATCGGTTGTGCGGGGCACCCAGTGTGGAGAAAGAGCTAGGCATACTAGGATTGGACATTGTTACTCCAGTGACGGGCTTGGTGACATGGCACGTGACTGTCTGACCTGTCGTGCATATGATCAACAGATAGATAGAGGATCTCCCAGGACGAGGCAGACGTTCGATCGAGACAGTCTGCAGGGCGAAGGCAGACATGGCAGGGGAGCTGGTCGTGTAGCTGGTGGTGGATGACACTTCAATGTGTTGCCTCCACCACCACCAGGAGGTCCACCCCGACCATAGGGAATAGGTGGACATGGGAGAGAACAACATCAGGTATCTGAAGCATACGACCATGGTTCTTCAAATGTAGATATACTGGAGTGGGACTAGTTATAAGGTAAGAGGAATTTGTTCATGATGCTTCTATCTTCAATGATTTTGGTTGCTTTGTGTCTTTGTACATTGAGATGCGGTAATAAAAGAAACTTTTCCTTATGATGTTGGATTTCATGCCCTTTTGTGTGGATAATATAGAGAGGTTCCGGTTAAAACTATGACTTTACCCTCACTTTTGATATTTCTACTAGAGGAGACCCAGTGACCACACACTGATGCTGATAGTGTGACTCAACCATTGTATGCGAGAGTAACAGTTGGATCTCTTTGTAGTAGCTTCGAAGCCATACATCGTCGTCCATGGAATGAATTAGTACCATTACTCTCTGGATTGACTGCATTAGGAAAAGTATGTTGTTTATCCTGGGGTAGAGACCAGATTTCCCTTTTCAGCAAAGGAGAAATCATATCAGCTCCTGTAGAATGTAGGTGAAGAAGGGTGAAGTGGATTTCTTACAATTGGATAGTCTCAAACATTGTTCATTGAGAGAAGAGTTTACGGTTTACTCCCATATCAATAGTCTCAGGTGTGTCTTCTTTCAGAAGGATCTGAACCTGAGATAGTGAAGATGGCTTGAGTTCCTCTGGGACTATGACTATGAAATAGTCTATACTCCTCGGCAGTGGATTGTTTTTGCGGATGCGTTCAACAGGGGGACTAGTATTCAACTACTAGGAGAGGCGACGAAGCATCCAGATGCCATACATATATCCTTTGTTGTTATTGATGGTGCATCCTATGTATAGTCTCTTACAGTCACTCCTCTTCTTCTTCAGCAGATTGGGCGAGGTGGCTTACCCCCTGGCCCTTCCACCTCAGTTGCACCGGGTGTACGACGACTTCCATGTATCGTAGTTGAGGAGATGTATGCACGACCCGTCCCACATCATCGACCACGGGGAGCTGGACATCGATGACGGGGTGACCTTCACGGGCTTTCCAGTGGATATTGATGATCGACAAGAGCAGATCCTGCGTGGATGATCGATTTCTCTGGAGTGCATTCACTGTCAGCATGGGAACCTCTAGAAGAGTACATGGGAGCAGGAGGGTCAAATGAGTGCTCAATACCCCCTTCATTTTCCCTAGTGTGTGTTGTAGCTTTATGGGGATGTAAAGTCCTGAGGTGGTGGTAATTTAATGATCCAAAAATTTCAAGTAAATTTTTTTTCTAAATTTATTTGGAATTTTACGAGTCGGTAGTTTATAAGGGCACCGGATTCCGAGGCTCGGTGTGCCTGGAATCAATTTCTGGAATTTTTTGTGTACATTTTCTAAACGTACGAGCGAGTTTTTCTATCTTTTGAACTGGTGCTCGGAATTGAAATCTGAGGATACCGATGAACTCGCAACATTGGTATTCTCTTAAGAGGACCTTTGCCGCAGTTTCATTTTATATAGTGCGGATGTTAATTTTTGGGTTTCAAATTAAATTAAATAAAATTGATGGTTACACAATTTTATTTAATTAGTAGTTTTTATCTCCAAAGGGTGTATGATGGAGGGGAGACCCCCATATAACCTCCCATGGGAGGATAATGATTGTGGGTCCCACACAAACACGATCCCTTTAAACTCCCTTGGAACCCCCTTGAACTCATGGAATTCCATGTTTTAATTTTTTGCCAACACTCCACCATTAATGAAGTGAATTAATTAATTTTTTAATTAAAATATTTTTGAATTTTTCTCACCACCTATAATATATGTGTTGTCACTTTTATGAGTGATAACTCTTGGGTTTTGTGCCATAATAATAATATAGAACAATCTCTACTATTTTTGGGGGATTGACATCTTGGTGGAGTGCTATAGAGGAGAAGGAGATGAGGGAGAGATTTCATCCAACGATGAAGGACGTTCTCCCTCGACAAAGAAAGGTCATCTACGTTTCTCTTCCTCCACATCAAGGGAGAAGACGCCGATCGCGGAGACCATCACCAATGAAAATATAATTTATCCTCCGACGTTTGTGGAATGATATCCATCTTACATGGAATTGTCTTCGACGTCTCCCGACTACCATGACACTCATCTTCCGTGGCTCATCCATGCGAAACATCTATTATGAGGTATGAGGATTTTGTGAAATTTTAAGTGAATAAAATTGTACCTCGTTCTTCATTGAATATCTTGGATTGTGTTCGCCCTAATGTTACCGACTAACGTGAAGGGCACGCGCCTAAATAACATGGCCCAAAGACCCTCAATTGGACCTTGAATGTTTTGGAAGCGTCGACCGGAGACGGTGGTGACCGGAGGTAGCAGAGACCAGAAGAGGCGATCGTGCACCGGCCGCGTGGAGGAAACTGTGGCCCACGGTGCAGGCTTCATGGACGAAGAGAATCGGCCGGCCGTAGATGGATGGCTAGAGGACCATAGTACCTCCTTGCCACCGCTCTGCGGGAACACCGCAGCCTGCTGTGAAAGCCGCTAGCAGGACAAGTCGGCCGACTATGAGTGGTAGGGGCAGGAGACTACGGCGCCCTCTTGTCATAGTGTTGTGGAGGTGATGCGGCCCACTCCCATGGGCCACTCGGTGGGCCACCTGTCAGCCGGGATGCGAATACCACAACACATCAAGGCATCGTGCTGGAAAGGGACTGTGACCTACCATGCAGCGCACTCACACATGACAAAGACCCCCCCCCACTCTTCGAGCTACTTTAGGTTTTTCTGCCATAACATGAGCTACATACAACTTCTCGATGCACCATCAGTTGTGTTGGATTCCTTGGATTGAGGCGGTCATTTTGGTAAATCACACTAAAGGTTTTGGTGAAATTTGGGTATGGCCTGGTTGGTTTGATCCCTTAACCAACAATGCCCTCGTAGCGGAAACACTTATAACTTAAGATACAGATGTCTTATTGACGTACCATAAACTATGTTGGATACCTTTTGATGAGATGGTTCTTTTGGAATACTCTACATGGGATTTTTGGGTATAGTTGAGATATGGTCATTTTGGTTCGTACACAAATCCAACATGGCCCCGGGACAAAAACGCTAATAACACACTGACCATGCGTCCAATTAGCGCGACAAATGTTGCATTAAGACCCCTATGATGTGGTGGTACCTTGAGATACATCAACCCAAAACATTGTGACACTTGGAGTAATCACCAGTAGCTCATGGAGTAGATCCTCCCGTAGATGAGAAGACAGAGTGTGGAGACCTTATAGCTGTAGACATGACGACTGTTTGACCGATTTGACTTGGATTGATTCGATTAGCCCAGTGGATGGAGAGCCCGGTTTGGCAGCGGACCCACGACGGACGGAGCGCCTGGTTTGGCAGTAGAACTGTGGTACTCGATAGGAGCAGTACCTCTGACAGCTATTTGGGGAGCGCCCGGTTTGGTGGCAGACCCGCTGCGAAGGAGTGCCCGGTTTGGCATCAGAACCGTGTTACTCGACAGGAGGAGTACCTCAGCAGTCTAAGGTTAGTGAGTAGCGCCTCATAGTAGTTACATGGCCACTAAACTCAAAATACGAGGAGTTCTCCATCATCCATGGATTCGATAAGAAAAATCCTGGTTTGACCAGAGTCAATGACCTTTTTTTCCTCAAGATTGGAATGGGTTACTTGATAACATAGGTATATGTATGGGCATATACCTATGTAATGGTTATCTGTTGAATTCATACATTGTTGTTTTTCCTTATTGGATTTTGTGATACCTTGAGGGTCTCGGGGACCCTACTGAGTATCGTTATACCCACCCATGCACAGGCTAGGCCTGCACCTCGTTGTGTTGGATGCACATGACATACAATCCTGATGGAGGATGAGAGCACCAGGACTGGATGGTACCCGGAGGTGGACCACTCTGCGTGACGAAACACAAAGCAGACCAATGGATGTGGAGTACTGAGGAGGACATTTGTACCTATGCTTTAGGTAGGAACCCGAAGGACGATCGTGGAGCTGCTTTCTCTATTCAGTAGTTTTTTTTTCTGTTGAACTTTCTTTCAGTTATAGCAGTACCTTTTTGTTGGCTTGTATTTCCGACCCCTTTTGTACGTTCAACACACTTTTTATAGAGAATTACCTAGCGTTTTCTACTACTTGTACTCTGGTTGTGTGTTTTTACATTTTATAATGGCAATGCCTTCCCTATTTTAGGAAATTACGCCTTTGGTGCTAGTCTCCAGCCCCTTGTCAGTGGAAGGCGGGCTTGGGGTAGTCATGATACGGGCCCCTGGGGATGGTTCTTGACATTAATGATCATAATATATAAATATAGTGAGTAAAAATATCAAATAAAAATATATTTAATTATAGTACTGAATGAAAAATTACCTAGATAAAAACAGATATTTTCGTTGTGAAAAATATAATGGAAAATGTAAGGAATCATATATGTTAATAGACAAAACTATCAAAACATGTGTTTTTAGGTATTTATTCAACAATATCATCCATGAACTAAATTATTTATATATTTTGGAGGATTTTTTGAATTTATTGAATCACCATTATAGTTTAGTTTTTTATTTGAATAAATCTCACTCCTGCCCCACTATAATAGTTCAACACCTCCCCTCACATATTAACACCTAGTTATCCATTTTTCGTGAATATTACAAACAAAAATATCCCCCAAACATTAATAACAATTGTATAGGTATTATTTGTATCCTCTAATACTAACCATAATGTATTTAATAATAGATCCAAATGGGGATGTTCATAGGGAAGTTAACTATCTTCACCAAACCTATACATTTTTACTTCTTATATTACCACAATCATTAATATCATAATAATTAAAATATACTAAAAATAGTGTCAAAAATATAAATAAATGATTTTTAGTTTATGTAATTACTTATATCAATCAATTCTTCTATCAAATGTGAAACAATTTCATCACTCATGTGTATGGCTGAATACAACCTTCCTAACGCATATTATTTAGTTTTTACACCATGTATCAATGGTCATATATAGCGGTGGATTTAAAATATTTATATAATATTTATGATATAATTATACTCTAGGATTTATAATATCACCAATATCATTATAAATTCCATTCCTTGGGAATATGTTAAAATCACATGCATATATGGCGGAAAACTGCCACGTGGACCGATGAAATTTTCCTACACAACTACTTCACATTGAAGTTAATAAGAATAGGTTACATTAATATATGGGAAATATATATGGGAAATTTAGTTTCTAAATGGTTAATATTATTAATCATTATTTTTTTTCATCCATTGGGAAATAGATAATAGTGTTCTTGCATATGTATGGATTATGGTCTCCATAATGAATGTAATTCATTTTTTATCTCTATAATTAATGATATATATTAATCAATATGTAATAAATAAATATGATACATTTTTATAAATATAATTGTAAAAATTATATATATTATTTAACAATTATCAATGTAAGAGGATAACAAAAAAACCAAATCATATACAATAATCAATATCATTATTACCTGTAACAATATATTAACAATGATTTTTTAATAAATGGGTACCAAAATGTCATAAATAAATGTTATATTTTATGATACATATTATTGTGATTCTATAATAGATTTTTTAAAAACATATATTTAACATAAATTATATTTTAACTTATGTGATGGATTTGTGGAAAGGGTTTTCCAGTTTATTTTTTATAGGAGACATAATATATACTCCCAACTGATCTCATTTCTGTGGTGTATGTAATTCCCATTTTACATGTTATATCATAAATATCAATATTTTATTTATATTTAATGTTTTATTTAATTTATCCATTAAGGGTTCTTAAAATTCAAAATATTACCAAAGAGGTTAAGGAATCTTGTCTCAACTGTATTTATGTGACTCACATTCCTTATACAAACATTTGTTTTTTTATGTTGTGTATATACTAATCATAAATGTATTTTAAGATCATTATCATGATAATTATGAAATTTAAATATAAATGAAATTTTATTTATTTCATTGAGATTACAATCCAACGATACAGAATTTGTAATGTTATAATGAAAGAATCTTATTATTAAAAATGATTATTTAATATATGCTTCCAATGAGGATATAGGATGATATATTACTCATAAAAAAATTATATTTCCGTATAATGTAGTTGATTATAGATAATAAATTTTTTTAATTTTTTTCTCTCTAAATATTAATGCTACTAAAATAATATTTTTACTAAAATGGACATTATTTATCTTTTTAGTCAAAACCCCTTTTTATTTCACTCAAATATGTTTAAAAATGTTTAAAAAATGTTCTATATTAAATAAAATGTTTTTCAATTCATTTTCTAATTTTTTACATTTTAATAAATAGTTTAAAAGGAATATTCATGTCTTTTTCCAAACAAAACCATTTTTGGTTTTTACATTAATGTGAATGAAATCAGCATTCTAGTGTATAAGACATGCATTTTTTTCAAAATTAATTACTGTTCTATTATATAAGTCTTCCTTTATAAGAATTAAAATTTATTTTCAATAAAACTTATTTTGTAAATGTTTAGGGAAATTTCATTTTTCATATATAATTTCTGATGTGGAAAATATCTTTTCATTAATAAAATGTCTATGATATCTTTCAAAACCATTTTAAATATATGATGAAATACATCAATTATACATATTATTTAATTGGTTTATTATCTAATTTTACCATCCTAATTATTACTTTTGATTTATGATAATAATAATTCAGATTAGTTTATAATACTAATTCATTTTACACTATTTATTCTATGCTCAATTGGTGAAATAGTTGTTGAAAAAAATTAAATTTTATTGGTGATAGTGTAATGAAATTATTTTGTAACCTATTTCCATTCATGAGTTTATATTTCATAAATTATGTTTTCTATTATGTAGAACATAAGCGTATTTTATTTTTGTTATTTTGGTAACTTTATAACCAAGTATGTTGTTTAGGTTATAACCATGAATGGGTCAGATGTAAATCTCCCTATAATACATTTATAAATGCATTATATATCAGGAGATATCTAGTGGAATCATATGTATATTCTTGATCAACTATAGGATATGGTCGTAAATTCATGATCTACTTTTGGAAATAGGTTGATGGGATTGATCAACTCCCGAGAACCATTGATGATTCATGATTAATTATTAGATCAAAAATATATAATGGTTTCTAATCTCTGAAGAAATTGGAAATATGTTTTGATTCATTATCCACTATAGTTTGATAGTCCTATTGGTTTTCCAAGAATAAAAAAATTTTATTCTATAATTATGATGGTTCCTCAGTAATATGACATTATTTTTTGGTATATGATATATTTAATGTAATATTTCACTCATATGATTTATATACCATGAAATTGTAACTTCTAATAAGAAGAAACATATTTAAAATACATGATATATTGGGTATGAAAATTTTAATATATATTAATGATCTCATAACCTTATTATTAAAAATTGATTTTTTATGATTATTGATTGATATCTCCCATGATTACCCTTACTGTCCATATGATCTCACCCATTTTTATATTTACATTCAAGTGGTTTTCAATAATGGTTATTACATAAGGTATGTTTGTAAAGAGTAATAAATATGAATATTCTAATGGGATATATTTAAGATATTACATGAAAAAAATATTTATTTTCATTGTCTCTAGATACATTGAAACATTTTAATCCTCAAGTATGTATTAATGGAATATATTTAATATTAATCTAAAAACATTTAATTACAATTTTTTACATTTCAGGATCATCATTGTTGGTATTAGGGAAATGGTTTAAATAATCCTAGGAAACATGAATTAGAATACTTTTTGATACCCGTATTCATATGTATACTGGTATATAACGGGATATGTATAAGGATAAGACTATGGATATGATTATGTATATAAAAAATATCCTATAACATTGGTGAATGATAGAGAAATTGGTTTCCAAGAAATTATAACCATATTTAAATAGTGAAAGTGGTTTTGGATCTAGAAATCTGGTACCAATGGTTGACAATTCCAAAAAGGGTGCATTTAGATGTAATGAATCATCTCCTGGTGCATGACAGTATACTATGATACACACCTAGTCTGACACTCCAAGGGGATATTCATTATATATTCCATGACATTTATAAATCAGTATGAAATTTTTAAATATATATGTACCATGAATTATAAAGGATAATCCGGCGGTTTAATAGACCTAATACATGGTGTCATGATTTATATATATTATTAATGATTTTATTTTAATTATGTGGTTTTCACAATGATTATTGTTTCCTGCACTTTATTTTCAGTTTTAATAAATGGAGGGAACAAGAAAGAAACTAGGATATTGATGAATGTGATAGATATTGGGTTAATATATATCTAAATGGGATGATTAGTAGAATGGAGGATATTTTTATTATTCATATTAATTTATCATGATATATTATTATTAGCCCACACCTAAAACCTCTCTTAAAATCACTGAATATTATAATTATTGAGTTATCATAGAGCTCGAGTGGATGAGACATTAGAAGAATGAAGATTCAGTTTCCTATATGTCAAGAATTTTTGAACAGCCAGCCATGTTCATTTCTTATAGGAATGTGAAGATGTGTTGAGTGTGAAAATATGAAAAAAAAAATTAATTTTGGTGGGAAAACCATATTTTATGTTAATAAATTGATGAGAATAATATTTTTCCTACATTATAATTACTGGATGAATTTTTGTGAATGTTGATGGAATAATAATTAAGAAAATAACTGTCCTATAGAGAAAAATGTAAATTGAATCATCATTATTATATGAGTAATTGATATAGTTTTTATGATTTATATACTATTAATGACATATGAGAAATTCGTGTTTCTCTAATTTTTTTTGATTATTTTAAATGTAAGAAGCATGATTAATTGGTGGTTGATAAAAAATTTTGTCTTATTTTCATTTTATATTATAATAAAAAAATTATTATAGAATAATTTGGATAAGCCTAATTATTAATTATTAATTAAGTGTAATGGTTGACGTATTTTTTAAGTTCAATTCATGATTTATGTTATATAAATAATGAAATATATATTGATTGTTCAATTGAATTTTTGGAATAAATATTTTCAATAATATGTTGAATGGTATAGATGACTTGGAATTTTGTTTTAAGTTTAAGGGGATATTTTATAAAAATTATATTATTAAGGGAAGATAAAACATAATGTATTATGGATGTTGATGTAATGGTTTACAATTTGGAAAAATCATTAATTAATATAGATTATTTAAATTGGATAATATTGATGTCGATGGAAATGATTGAGGATTTTTTTGAAAAAAAAAATGTTATGTTATAATTAAGGGAGTTTACAGTATTATTGAATTTTTTGATATTGTTCACTAATATGTGGATTTATTTAAGGGATTATAAAGCATGTATATTTCTATTGATAATTTATGGAAATTTTATCTATCACCATAGTTTTTTAAAATATATTACCATTGTATTTTTACATTTTCTATGTTATAGTTAATTAATATTTTATGATATTATAGTTATTAATATTATATTAATTTCTGAAATTTAGTGACATTCAAGATAAATGTTTTAATTTTGGAAGGGTCGTAATTTTAATCATTTAATAATGGTTTTTAGTTGATATTTGAAAATTATTATAGAGGATAATGTATTATTTCATTATATATAGATTTAACAATTTTGGATAATATGTTACGAACATATTTATTTTGATGATTAATTGAGTTAAAATGAATGTATTATCATTTTATTATGGATCAAATGATCATTATGATCTTCGTGAATGTATAAATCATCTTCATTTCATGGAGTTAGTGATGAATATGAAATTGGTCAAATAATAAACCAATGATGATATTGTTATAATGAAATCGAATGAAATAAATATGTATATTTTCTCAAGAAAAATAGTGATAGTAAGAATTCACTGAATGTTATGGGAAATGATATGAAGAGAAAAACATTCTCATTAATTTCAAGTATGTTAAATTAATAGCCTTTCAACTCAAGAATTATTTATGATTTTTGGGAGCATAACATTCACATGACCATGTTCTCTCTATATCTATTTCATTCAATGGGGGTTGATATTGAATTCCATAACAATATTTTAATGTCCCACAAATGTTATCCAGATTGAAATCCTATTTACGTGTTTTCATATATCTCCATTTTAATTTATTTTTCCAATCTTCAAATGGATTTTTTATTGGTACTTTTTACAATGTGTGTTTTAAGAATTTTTTTTACATATAAAACACTTGATAAATATGATCAAGTTTAAATTTTATTGAAATTTTTATTTATTAAGGTAAAATGTAACACCTATATATTTTATTAAAAAAATTAAAATAAATTTAATAACATAAAGATATTTTGTCACATACAACACCTTGATTTAAATAATCACGATATATTATTAATATTATTATTTATTTTTTTATTGTTATAAAATAGAAATTAAATTCATAGAACTAATAAGAATAACAACATGTTGAAATTTCTTTATAATTTTCTTATGTAAAAAATTTACTACTAATACTAAAATAATTTTTATGTAAATTAAAAAATATTTTTATAAAAAATGATATTTTTATTATTATTTTTTTGAAATTAAAAAATTTAAAATATAAATAAATTAAATTTTTATATGAAAAAAATTATTTCACTTTTTAATAAATAATTTAAATATTATCATACTGTAATTTTTTTTGGAAAATTTTAAAATATTAATATTTCAATGAATTGGTAAAAATAATTATTTTTATTAAAATAATTTCATTTATAGAATTAGCAATGTCTCGTGTTAATTAAAATTGTCTCGAACAAATAAATTGATAAGTTATATATGTTTATATCATATTTAGGTCATTTTATTAGATTTCATGTTCATTTTTTACATTAATAATTTCATACATATTAATACTGTTCACTTTATAATACTATTTTTTATAGTGATTGTTAGTTTAATTTTAAATTTTATTTTTCTCCTTGTATGAATGGAATTTTGAAAATTTTATTCAATATTCAAATTAAAAATAAAAAAAATTTATTATAAGGGATAATTAATTTTGGTTCCAAATGAATAGTTCATTTAATACAAATTAATTAATGTGGTTTAGGTTATAAAAAGTTTTCAAAGGTGTTAAACTAAAAATATACGGGTCAAAATGAATGAAAGAAATTTTACCATTCTTATTTTATAGACATATTTTTACCCTTATTACCATAAGATAAATTATTTTAATCTTTTGTGAAATATTTCCAAGATTTTTACAAATATGATAATTTAATATTTATAAAAGGAAAAATGACAACCTCTTTCTTTTAAAAAGAAATTATTTGTTCAAATAGGGAAACAAAGAAATATGTAAATATGTATTGATGTTAATTTTTAGAATAATGTAATTAATTTTGTGAGAGTTATTTATTTTTAGTTGTCACTATTTATATAAATCAATTTAATTCTAAATCAATTCCATTGCGGTAATTATTTTACTAAAGTTAAAAAAAATTAAATAAAACTAAAAATAAAAATAGTAATATAAATAAAATGATTTATTATATTTCAGGAACCTTATAAATAAATATAAAATTATAAATAGGATTGAAAATAATATATTCATGTTAAAACTTTTTCATTATGTTTTAAATTATGAATTAAATAATTTTATTCAAATTTTTCATTAATGTTATTTTGTAAAAAATGAAATTGTATCAATTGATTTTGAATTTTTGGATATCCTATATGATTCAATTGTATTGGTAAATTTTTAAAAATCTAAATAATGGTCCTATTATTGACCTATTCACCTTTTATAAAAAAATATATTGACCCCTAAATAGTAAAAAATATTAATACTGTGGTAAACGGTAAAATAATGATATTTACATATCTTACAGTTGTGTTAAAAATTAATTTTCACACATTTCAGATATTATTTTTATAGATTATATTTTTTATTTTGTACTAGATAGTAAAAATTATTTAAAAATACTAATTTTCTTATTTTTAAAATGATAAATTACCTTGATAAAAAAGGGTACATATCATAGTAAAAATTAAAATGGTTTAAGTAAGGAAACATTGATGTTAAAGATTAACATTTTTTAAACATCTGATTTTTGTGTGGTTGAGGTTTTCTTAGACTATATAATCCCAAAAGTAAATTATTTATCATTTTTTTTGGGATTTCGGTTGAGAGGTTCTCCAAATTTTTGAATTTTGTTTTTGGAATTACAAAAAAATCAGTCATCCTCCATGAAAATGAGTAAACTCTTCACCTCAATTTATCATATATCCATTTCTACTTATCTAAACAAATCCATTAACAATCCACCCCTAAAATCCTTATCCATTTTAACGAGCTTCAATTAATCCAACAATTCAACCCCTAGGGCCAATAATTGGTTCTCCAAATGGGGTTGTTCAAAGAGAATGTAGTTTTCATCACTATACTCATTCTTTATAACATATTCTCTTACATAAAAATTCCATTATTAATAATTAAATTATAATAACCCCAATATAATCCATAAACTATGAATTTATTTAATTTAATTTAACAACCTAAATCTATTTAATATACAATTAAATATTAAATGAATCCGTAAGTAGTATGTATGGGGGACTTCTGCCTCGTTGATCAATGTAATTTTTTCAATTTCCACACATCCCATATTGATATAATGAAGGATTTTAAATTTTTATCTATTATTAATTTTATAATTATATTTATATAATTATAAATGTTACAAATAATTACTATTCAATTACGATTCATTTGTAGTTTATTAAGAACCATACCAGGCATCACTAATAGGCCAACATATCCCCAAGTGAGATCCATAATCACAGGAATAATCATTACATAGGACCACTGAACACACTAAACACAGATCTACTAAAATATACCTTCCACCCACCTATCTCACCACCACAACTTGTCTCACATCATCGATACCAACAATACACAGCTCCACCGAAACACAGTAAGAAATGGCCCAAACACTATTGAGGCAACAAAGACCATTGTGACTTCCACTAATAATGCCATCTATCTAAGAATAAGTACAAACCCAAGAAGGAAAAATTACGGGAAAGAAACAGAATACAGAAAAACCAATAGGGGAAGTGAGGGAAGTCACTGAGGACTCTCCAACCATCAACTATTTATCATTGAATGAGTTTTACTGATGGTGATGGATTTGTCAACGGAGCTCCCAAATGAGGTACTGATGGACTGTCGAGCTGCAATAATCTACTCCAACAAGAAAAATGAGAACCAAAATAGATCATTCTTAACCAAATAGTCAAACCTAATAAAAAAATCATGGAATCTATCACACCTTATGAAAATTGGGTTCGCACATGAAGGATTATGAAAATGGAAACTAAAATTGGGGGGAAGTAGAGTATTCATGATACAATGTTAGACTATATAGTCCAAAAATAAAAAATGGATACCATAAAAGTAACTACCAGCAGATGATGAATAATGGATAAGGATTCATTGAATGTACTTAGTAACATATACCCATATGATATACACATTATAGGTACCATAATTATTATGAAATATTCCAAATAGAAATGTTTATGGTTCCATTATATTTATACTAAAATCAAGAGATGTTTGGGTGAGGAAGTAAAAATATGGGAAAACAAGATTCATCAGAGGAGGGTGAGCAATAATGGGTTCATCAATAGATATTTTGAGGCCATTACAATCCAAAAAAATGATATTTGATAGTGACGCAAACCACACCATGTAATGAATGACACATTACCTGACCCTCGACTACTCCAAGACTAGGAGGAAGAGAAGTTGAGAAGGTGAGAAGGCGAGAAGGTGGGAAGTGAGTGCAAAAGGAAGAAGAGTGGTGGTAGAGAGACCTTATACCACTGAGGGGATATTGAACTCTACTACATCAATCCTTGAAAATTTAATCAATACATATATCATTATAGTATCAAAAAAACCATTCAACATTAAATTCTATTAGAATATGATAATATCTTTGAAATTTACAGTACACTAGTGCATTGAGAAGCGATGTGTTTAATTTTCATGAATTATTTACATGGAATATATTATGTATAGGTATAATGAATTTTTTTACATATATTATGTTTTTAATTTCATTTAAATTTAAAATATTTTTTACTATTATATCAATTCATCAATTGAGAAAATTAAAACACAGTTCATGTGTGCATACGACCTACCATCTCCCTGAAGGGTGTGACTAATTTTCAATCACTGATATTAATTCATAATTATATAAAATATTATTATTGTATATGTTATTGATATATTTTTTTAAATAATATAGATTTATATTGGATTCATTATTCATATAAAATGATATATAAAATACCAAACCAAATCACATATGAAAGATCAAGCAGTTATTACCCAGAACATGATTTTAACGGGGAATTATTCATAATCTTGTAATAATGATTCCTTCAAAAATTTCATAACATATGATAAATACAACTGTTTTTAATGAATACACTTATATTAAACTTATATTTACAATATAGACTATTCAAATGTGCACAAATGAATTCATGACATAATGTAAGAGATTTTTAGACTCTCTTTTATTTCTGGAGACATATTCCAAATTCACCACTTTTTTTTGTGTGCAGTCAGTATTCTATAATTTTGAAATGATATATCAGTAATATAAATATTTTCATAAAGTTTATTTTTTATACAATTATATTGTTTAATGGGTCTTACAATTCAAAAAGTTACATAATAAGTAAGAGATTTAGGTCTCCATGTTAATTATGTCAAACACGTGCCATATACACAACATGTATCCTTGTTATATTGTATATAATACACATGGATGTATTTTATATTCCTTATCCTCATAGTTATGTGATATTAATATCCCTATAATGTTATTTCATTCATTTTCATTATGATTCGTTAAATAAACAGGTGGAAAAGGTTTAATGATATAATCTAATTGTTCGTCATGATTGTTTATGATCTGATTATAATGATGAGATATTGTGATATATCTCTAAATAATAATATATATTCTTCCCCAATGATAATTTTTTGACAATAAATATTTTCCATATTTTTTCTCCTCTTAATGTATTTAAAAGTCAAAAATAATGTTTTATGAAAAATAAAATTTCTTTCTCTCATTGGAAAAAAAACATTTTAATGAATATCAATGTTTTTAAAGTATTATTTAATGAAAATTTATAATATTCTCCCATGAATTATAAAATACTATTTAACCATGTTTTAATTTTCTTAAAACATTGTTTAAGATGAATGTTCATGTCATTTTAGAAACAATTCCCTTTAGGTTTTTACAGAAATGTGAAAATTTTATTTGTTATATAATGTATAAAATAGATGGAATTTTATTACATAATGAACAATAAATGATTTAAATAATCTCTTAGAAGATTAAATAGTTATATCTAATGAATTTTGTTTTTACATTTTAAGATAAATTTTAGTTGAAAAATTATATCATTAAAGTGGAAGTCCAATTTTTCATAAAATTGATCCAAATAATCATTCAAAATAATTTTCCATCTAAGATGAGATTATTTTTTGTTACATATGATTTATTAAGTATGTCATCCATTAAAATAAATATAATTATTTTTCTAAATGGGTTATGATTATTAGTGGGTTATGGCTCTAGAATCCATTCCTTTTCCATCTGTAAATCTATATTGAAGTTATGAGATATTTCTGAAACTCAAGTCATTTCTGTGGTGTATTCTATGATGAAATGTTTATAAAACCCATTTCATTACATGGGTTATTTTGTTGTTAATATTTAATGATATAATAGATTAATTGTGTGGGGTTTTTATTTTGTGGTAATGGTTATGTTATAACCATGTATTGTAACCATGTTATAACTAATGATTTGATAGACCTATATCTCCCTCCAATGTATGGGGTAAAAATTTATGTCTCATTATATGGAATTGGTAATAATATTGATGTTATGGATCAATTATGGGATAAATGAGGATATTCACTATATACTATATGAAATACGATGATGGGAATTATCCACATTGGGAAATAGGTTATGAATCATGATTCGTTTTGAATTTGGGAACAATCTTTTATGCATAATTGTTTATAATTTTGTTGTGTTCGATGTTATACTTAACATATGAACTATTTTAAGTGCATGTGATTATGACATAATTATATTAAATGAGAGTCATTTTCAAGAATTATTTATAATGTTTTCGCTCTATTATTATTCATGTATATTGAAATGGAAATGTTTAATTCCATGACTCTTGTTTACAATCACATATAAACTAGGAATAAACTTTGTATATTATATTAATCATCTCCTAACCATATTCTTATCAAATTCTTCAGCATGATCATTGATTTGTATCTATTTTTTTATAAATCAATATCATCTAATATCATACATTATTTTGTTTATTATCCACATGTTTTGAAAAATAATTTTACAGTTGGGTTTAATTATGAAGACTAATAAATGGGATAATCATTATGGGTGTTGTTGAGAACCATTCATTAAATAATAACATTGTGTATCTTGTATCCAAATACACTAGTCCCTCATGATCCTAAATAATGTTTTTTTTATAAATGTAAAATATTCATAAAAAATGTGTAATATTAATGTTTGTAACGCATGGGTGTCATACCCATGGTGAAATAATACATGCCTTATTATTTTACCAAATTAATTCTTTATGAAATATCCCTTTATTATGATATGGGAAAAAAAATTAATACAATTTCAGTTCATGGATATTTCATTCATTATCAGTAGTGATTAATTAATTTTTTCGAAAACATAAGATTATACATGTTTTTATGGGTTCACCCAAAAAAATACTCTCAATTATTGAGTACGGATTTTGTTATATGATACAATACTTAAAAATTAGGCACTAAAATTATTCCATGATGGGACTATGTCTACTATGTTATGTTCTATTGGTTTTTACCCTTGAAATATTCTTATTTCTTGTTTATATTTATTAGGAATTCATTAGTTTCCAAGGTCTTATGATTACATGTTCATTATATTATTTATCAGTATGATTATTTATGATCATTCTATATTATGAGATCATGATGGGCATTATTGTCATGTTTTTTTAATAGTCATTGTAGATCACCAAGTAATTATATAAAATCCCAAGAATAGCGTTTGTAAATTAATTACATGAAGCAGATTTAGTAGCCCAATAAAGAGAATAAAATATGTATTTTATTAGTTTCATGTTAAGGTTTTATAAACCTAGTCATCCCAATAGACTAGGTCTCTCAATACTTTTCTATTATATAATTGATATTTATGTCAAAAACAAGGAATAATATTTGAAAAAGTATTAGGTCAATAAAAACCAACCACTTGAAAATAAACATCATCAGGTTAGAGGCCTCCTATGAAATCATGGATGAGTAAAAACCTTTTCACAAATTTAGGACAAACAAAGAACTGAATGAAATTGTTGAACATATGTGTAAAGACTCAGAAATTTCATGGAAATTTTTTTTCATTAATTACTTTGAATTTTACGAGACTTCCATTTCTGAAGGCGCATGATTCTGAGGCCCGGTGTGCCCGGAATCAATTTATGAAGTTTTATAATGGTACGTTCAGTAAACATACAAGAAGGTTTTTCTATATTTTGAACTGCTGCTCGGAATTGAAATCTGAGGGCACTGATGAACTCGGAGCACCGATATTTGTTTAAGGGGACCATTACAGTAGATGTGTTAGCTCGGTAGGAGAAGTTAATTTTGGGGATTTATATTAAATTAAATAAAATCATTGTACTCAATTTTATTTTTTAAGAGTTGGTTATTTCCTTTAAGGGGAAGATTGAAGTTGGGCCCACACCCACATAACCTCCCATGTGAGGTGATGTACATGGATTTTATTGACATTTTTTTGCATTTTCATTTAGTTTTAATTAATTTTCTAACCACTTCTAGTGTTTTTAGGTTCTTTTTGTAGTATTTTAAATATTTTAGATGTTTTTATAGTTTTGAGTTAGTATTATATTAACATTAGTTATTTATTTACATTATTTAGAATTTTATTTTATTTACATTTCATATTTTATTTTATTTTATTATTACATTTAGTTTAGTAATTTATTATAAATATAAATATCTATATAATTATATTATTGATATTATTTAACCATTTTAGATAATTAGTTTTATTTTATATTTAATTTGAATTTGAATTTTCCCAACTTCCCTCCCTTTTTTTGACCCATTCCACACCCTTTTTCTTTTTTGAACTCTCTCTCTCCAATCGCCCTATTTTCTTCTACCCATTTCCATCTCCATCTCTCTCCATTTTGCTTTTATTTTCCGGCTCCTCTCCCTTGCAGCCTCTTCTCTCAGTATCCCGCTGCCCCACTACTCCGCTACCTTCCCCGGCTCCGCCCCGCATCCCCTGTCATGCCCCATAGCCCAGCGCCCACACTGCTCCCTCCTTACCCCCACATCATCCGCCCTCTCTCTCATGCATCCTGCCACCCCGACACTCCCCTGCTCCCCCTGTCCTCCCCACCTCGTCCCCGAACTCCCTTACCCAGCACCCCGCCCCTCCCTCTGTTCCCACTCACCCGCTCACCCGACCGCCCCCTGCCTCCCCTCTCCACCCAGCCGCCCCCTGCCTTCCCTCTCCACTCGGACTCCCCCTCACCCACTCACCCCGTCTGCCCCCTGCCTCCCCTTTCCACCTGGCCGCCCCCCTCCCTTGCTCATAGCCCTACCCTCATCCTTCTAATTCGGCCTCACCCCCTTAAACCGCTGGAAGCCGCCGGCCTCTCCTCTCCCAACCTAACCCCATTACACCCCCCTGCTTCTTTTTTCAATGTAGTGTACCAGTCACTGCCATCTGAGGAGTCGACCTGCAGCCGACCAGCAGCTGCACACCACTCATCGCTACTCGAGGAGATGACCACCAGCCGCGCACTACTCACCGCTCATATCCTTCGTTCCGGTGGTCGCATAGTTGATGTGTGAAGTCATTACGTGCTGAGGGTTGCTGCGCGCGATGAAAATATAAATGGAAACAATCATTTCTTCAGTAACACAGTGTTAATCCACATGAAATATTATTTTACTAAATTTATTCATTCAGTTGTGATGTTGGGGTAATTTTTTTAGTGTCAAGATGTTGGTTGATTAATAAAGTTATTGTGAATTCCATGCAACGTATTTTTTGATGAATAATTGTCAATTAAATTTATTTTCATTGAATGTTTATCTGTTTAAATTATTTTTTCACTAAATTAATTTCTTAAATTGAAACTGTCCTTTTTAATTATATGTCGACGTGGACGTCAGAGAAGGTATACCACATTGACCGATGGTAGGTGCAAATTGGTGACACAATATTGTGAGAAATGGGTTATGCCATTTCACTGTATAGTTCGGGACTTAAATGAACATTCTAATTTATTTATGACACAAGTGAATGAGACTTCAAATAAATTAGGAATTTTAAATTTTTCATCTAAAAAATGCTAATTTTTTTGGAACTATTGATAACTAAACAGAATGGATATTTAATCATACAAAAAAATATTTTTCATGTACGCATGATAATTTAATTATGACACCAGCATCTCCAAAAACATTTATTGATTTAGAGTCCATCACTGTTTTCATTTACAATTTATTGTATTTATTTTGTCTTTTCACCTTTTAGATTAATTAAAAAAATGATTGCAAAAAAATTGGAACACCCCCAACCTTTGTCCGTCTCAACATTGTCCCACGAAGAATTTTTATGGTACTAGATTATGTGCTCTCTGTGGTATGGCACTGCTCGCCACTTTTAAAGTATCTATTTGGATATAAAAATATGCAAATTGAATATGCTGCGACACATGTACCAAATTTCTGGCGCAGCTTCCGGGGAGCACACACATTTCTAGCATTAAAAAAATTTCTAGTAGACCTTGCTTTAGTCACTGTTCGCCTAAATGGTGAACCCTCATAATTATGATCCATCAAATAACGACCCTTCCCTTGATCCACAACATGAACATCAATGAAAGGGAAAAGAACAAATCGGTACCTCAGCCACAAATGCAATGCATCAACGAGAGGAAAGCATTGAAACTCACATTCTGACGCTTCATAGTTGACAAGTCCGCCAACATTTCCAAAACCATCTCTATAATCAAAGGCCTCGGACTACTATGAGACATGAGTTGCAACCCAACACAGTCGGAGTTAGATCAGGAATAATAGGACACAGAATCTAAGAAACACACTTTGAATTGAAGTCGTCCATGATCAACCTGCGCCAACAACATGCACAATTTCATGGATTGAGTAGCGAAGACCCTTATATGCACGTGAACAGATTTCTTGAAGTCTGTGACACATTGAAATATAATGGAGTGATGTATGATGTTTTTATCCTGCACCTGTTTTTGTTCTCATTGCAACGGAAAGCAAAGGACGGGTTGGAAAGTCTCGACTTAGAACCAGTTTTCACTTGGGAAGTGCTGAGAAGGAAATTTCTTGATCAAAGTTACAGAACATCTCAATATTTTAGAAACAAGAGAGACCTTGACTCCTTTTTTCAATGTGAATTCGAATCATTACGAGATGATTTGGAATGATTCAAGTCCATGCTAAGATGTTGTCCTCATCATGGGATGAAGTTGGAAAAACAGTTGCAAGCTTTCTACTTTGGACTCCAACCTGAGAGTAAGTCTCCAACCAACACAGCTACTGGCAAAGCATTCATGGAAATAGATCCTGAAGATCTATACATATTAATTCAAATCACGGATGAACACAGTTTCGAGTGGCCATAATATTTTTCAAGAAGAAAGGCAAGAGTGCATCACGTTGATGCCGAGACATTCATGGATCCACATTTTGAATCTCTCAACACGTGGATTGACAACTTGTCAATTAACCCACCTAAGATAGTCCATGTTGTTCAAGCTAAAAACATTCCCCAATGTGGTGGCCCTCATTATTATCCTATGTATCCATATAACATAGCTGGGACTAAGATGTTTGAAGCTAGCTTGTTCAAATACAACAAAGGGAATTATAGAAACAACTACAGCACAAACTAGTAATGAAATAACAAATATCACGGTTGGAAGGATCCATCAAGTACTCATCCAATGAAGCAGAAGATGAGTCCACCTATATTTCATGCTCAATCTTCATTCAGACCCGCCATGCAATCACAATAGAAAGGATATCAATAGAAATACTGACCCCCCATTTCAACAACAACAACAATACAAGGAGAAAAGGAAAACAATAGACTTGTCCCCTCCTACAATGCAATGAAAACATGATTGTGGAGAAACTATCACTAAACTAATGATTTCCAATCAATCAAGGTTTGAGTTAAAGGATATGAAAACTCAAAATTTGCAGACAACAACCCAAAATTTTCAAGCAACAACCCAAAAATTGAACAAAAACACCCAAAACCTATAGGCTTCTATGCGTATCATTGAAAATAAAGTCGGTTAGATTGACGCACAAATGCAGATCCGACAACAATGAACTCTACCGGGAAGCACAAGAGTCAACCCAAGAGAAGAAGAAAAATCCATCACATTGAGAAGTGGTACACAGTTACCAGAGCACCAAAGGCCTGATGTTCAACCAATAGATGAGACGTATAGATCTTCCACTGAGGATGGTGACTCAACAAACAAAGCAATCCAACTTGAAACCAAAGTGGAGGAAGATCAAAACAAACATGCAAAAAATGAAAAGGCAATAAAGGATAAGGAAAAGGAGGAACTCAATGAAAGAGCGAAAGCTCACATACCACCTCCTCCATTTCCACAAACACTGAAGCAACGGAAGTTGGATGTTCAATTTTCAAAATTCATGGAGATGTTAAAAAACCTTCAAATAAATATTCCTTTTGCAGAATCCATCACACAAATGCCCTAGTATGGTAAATTTCTCATGGAACTTCTATAAAAAGAAAAAAATTAAATAATGTGGTAACAGTCATAATGGACGGGGATTGTTCAGCGTTCATACCCAGATCCATACCTCCAAAACTAAGAGACCCTAGGAGTTTCACTTTTCCTTGCAATATTGGAGGATGTCAGTTCATAAGGGCTTTGTGCGACCTCAGAGCTAGTGTCAATCTCATTCTGTCAGGAATCCTTGAAGAATTGGGCATCACAGAATTAACGCCAATGAGAGTCGCATTGCAAATGGTTGACCGATCATTGAAGCATACTCGAAGGATTCGTGAGGACGTACTTGTCACGGTTGATAAATATTAATTCCCCGATGATTTCATTTTCCTCGATATACAATAAGACAAGGATGTCCCACTCATTCTTGGGAGACCCTTCTTAGCAACATGCAGAGCGATGTTTGATGTCCAAGAGGAAAAGTTATTTTTCAGAATTGGGGATGAGAAAATAACATTTGATGTTTTAAAGGATATTGAATAACCATCTGTAGCAGACTGTCATTTCCAGGATACGATTGAAGAATGGGATGAGTTAGCCAGCGATGCACTGGAGCTCAAAGATTTTCATCAAGAAAATGAACGGTTTATTGAATCAATCGAGGTAGTGGAATTCATCAGGAACATAGT
The DNA here is from genome assembly GCA_963277665.1 of Viscum album. NCBI lineage: Eukaryota > Viridiplantae > Streptophyta > Magnoliopsida > Santalales > Viscaceae > Viscum > Viscum album. The sequence goes on along the minus strand of OY728159.1, from coordinate 1,458,486,245 downwards.
CGAGCCTTTAGATAGACATGAACTCACTTCAATCACTCCATCACTTGAAAATCCTCCAACACTTGAGCATAAACCCCTTTCATCCAACCTGCGGTTTAAACACCTCACCTGTCATCTTCAATGACAATGTTTCGAGTGAACAATAGAGAAAATTTCGCAATGTCCTGTCACAAACGAGGCCAGTAATAGGTTGGATGACTGCTGATCTAAAAGGTATAAGTCCCGCCATATGTACTCACAGAATACATATGGATTATAATTCAAAACCATGCATGAAACCACAAAGACACTTGACACGTCCCATAAAATAAGTAGTCAAGAAAGACGTCATTAAACTTCTTAGTGCTGGTTTGATATTTCCAATCTCTGATATTCAGTGGGTTATACCATTGCAAGTGGTACCTCAAAAGGGAGGAACCACCGTGTTTGATAATGATAAAGGATAATTGATAACCACAAGAACAGTGACTTGATTTAAAGTGTGCATCGACTATCGGAAATTGTATAATTCCACAAGAAAGGATCACATCCCATTGACCTTTATTGATCAAATCCCTGAAAGAATGGAAGGAAGATATTACTACTATTTTCTAGTTGGATACTCAGGCTATAATCAAATAGCAGTAACACTAGAGGATCATGGATAAAGCATGTTCCCTTTTCCACATGGTACATTTTCTTATTGGAGAATTCCTTTTGGAATGTGCAATGCTCTAGCAACATTTCAACGATGAATGACGAAAATGATCCATGACATGATTGAAGAGTTCTTGGAAATATTCATGGATGACTTCTCTGTGTATAGAGATTCTTTTGATGACTGTCTGGAACATCTGGATGATGTTTTGGCAAGACGAGAAGAAAATAATTGGGTTCTTAATTGGGAAAAGTCACACTTCATGGTAAAAATTTGAATTGTTTTAGCTCATCAAATTTCAATGAAATGAATTGAAGTCAATGCCGCAATGATTAGTACAATCTCTGAGTTACTCATGCCTTTTTTAGTTTGTTCCATTCGAGGTTTTCTTAGGCACGTTGGATTCTATAGACGCTTCATTAAAGATTTCTCTATTATTGCTCGACCCCTTACGAACCTATTGGGAAAAGATGGCACATTCCACATTGGGCCTAAATGCCAAGAAGCATTTAAATTATTAAAGACACGTTTGTTAGAAGTCTTAATAATGATTTCACCTGATTTGAAGTAGCCATTCGAGTTAATGTGTAATGCCAGTGATTGGGCAGTTGGTGGTTCCATTGGAAAAAGAAAAGAAAAGATCTTTAGGCCATTATACTATGCTAGTCGCACTTTGAATGAGGCTCAACATAATTACACAACAACTAAAAAAGAGCTTCTAGCAGTTGTCTTTTCATTTGATAAATTTTGATCCCATCTGTTGTTCTCAAAAGTCACTATCTATACGGATCACTCTGCAGTACGGTATCTGATGACCAAGAAAGAAACAAAACTGAGACTCATTTGAGGGATACTGTTACTTTTGGAATTTGACATTGAAGTCACGGACTAGAAGGGAACAGAGAATGTTGTTTCAGATCATTTTTCTTTCCTGGACCATGACAAAAATGAAATCAATGTTGAACTAATCAATGAAACATTTCATGATGAACAACTCTATGCCATTGAGACAATCACACCCTGGTATACTGATTTCGTTAACTACTTTGCTTCAGGTGTGATACATCCAGATTTATCAATGGAACATAGGGAAATATTTTTGAATGATGCACGGAATTACTACTCGGATGATTCTTTACTTTTCACAGACTGTGTGGATAGAATTATAAGAAGATGCATCCCATATGAAGAATTTGATATTGTTATTATCTTTTTCCATACTAGAAAAGCAGGGGGACACCATGGGATTCATCAAAAAATCATCAAAGTGTTACAAAGTTGTTTGAACCGGTCGACCAAGAATCATGATATTCGTGAATTCGTAATGAATTGTGACAAATGCCAAAGAAATGGGGGTATAAGATGGAAGTACGAAATTCCATGACACTCAATCATGGGCATTGAAAATTTTAACATATGGGGAATTGACTTCATGGGTACTTTTCCTAAATCTATTGGGAAATCCTATATCCTTGTATGTGTGGACTATGTGTCAAAATGGGTGGAAGCTGAAGCATTCTCAGAAAATACTGCTCCAGTCGTCATCAAATTTTTGAAGCAACACATTTTTACTCAGTTTGGAATTTCACGACTCATCATCAGTGACTATGGTACCCACTTCAATAATGTACTATATTAGAAGCTAATGACTCCCCATGGATGTCACCACTACATGTAATCCCCATACCATCCATAGACCAATGGCCAATATGAGTTTTCAAACTGAGAAATTAATTGTATTTTGGAGAAGACGGTAAATACATCTAGGAATGATTGGGCCACCAAACTTGATGATGCACTTTGGGCCTATAGGACTTCCTAAAAGACACCTATTGGAACGTCCATATATCGGTTGGTCTTTTGAAAAACCTGCCACTTACCTGTAGAATTGAAACATAACGCTTAGTGGGCTGTGAAGAAACTGAATTTTGATTTCAAAACTGCCAAGAGAAGCTTTTTCTACAGATTAATGAACTATTTGAGACGATGAGAGAAGCATATGACAATGCATTGATTTAAAAAGAGAAAACTCGAGCCTTGCATGAAAAAAGGATCCAAAAAATAAATTTTTCTGGAGGTGAAAAATTTCTCCTCTTCAACTCACGACTATGAATCATGGCTGGAAAACTAAAGTCGAAGTGGTCAGGTCCTTACACCATCACAATTTTTTATCCACATGTTGTTGTTGAAATTTTTGTTGGGAAGATGCCTCCATTCAAAGTAAATGGTCAATGCCTTAAGCATTACCACACATCGGATAAAATAGACATCATTGAAGAACTATAATTGTAATGATAAGTTATCTGTCTGGCTGAAGACGTTAAACATAGTGCTAATCGGGAGGAAACCTGACTGGTTATTCATTATTTGATCTTTGTTTCTTAATCTATATCTATCTCTCTATTTGTTTTGTGGATGCACCTAAAATAATGACTAGCTCTTCCGATTCTTCTTTGGTCATCGATGCACTTGTTCTATCTCCCTCTAATTTAGTACGACATGTGACTCAGGAGCTGGCTGATATCAAGAGCCGGCTTGAGGAACATTCACTAGAGATTCGTGCTCAGTAGCCGGTACCACCATAATGAGCACATATTATATTCCTTCCTCAACAAATTCATGCTCACTATGCTCCGGAGGTGGTTAATCCCACTAAGCATCCCCGTGAGATCGAAGACACAACCACTTGTTCTCATAAGAGTTAGAGGAATTCTAAGCTGATGGACAAAGATGATTGAACATTGTCCATTCATCTGGCTGAATATGTAAAACATATCACTTCTTGGGATGCAACCAATGTTCCAGTTTCATTTTCCCCCTGTCTTCTTTTATCTATTCTAGTTTGTTTGAGAAAATAAAACATGGCTTGTGTGAAATGTTTTAGCTACTCCAGATATTGTGTGCACTTGTCACTGCCCTACATATCTTCTTCCATTTATATGATTCATGGTGTTATCTTTATGATATGATGCACATATGTGTTTCCTATATGTAGAATTTACAGGTACATTATTTCTGGAGCTTCATCGGATATAGGAAGCCTCTTCGTGTCTATCTACACTTATACAGGGATATGTTTTATTTTTTCCATATTTTATGCTTCTAAAAACACCACGTAAACTAAAAAAACAAGAAATATTTGAAAAAAAACTAACATTCTTGTCATTGATGAACCCAAATAAAAGCTGCTGTATTTTTTTCAAAACACTTTCAGGAACATACAACTTCTGTCCCTCAGCAGTTTGAGCACCTGATTCTTGTTTTGGAATTCTATGATCCTTGCTCTCATGAATTAGATGATTGCTGATATTATTTCATGATTAGAAAAAAAATTTCATAAACTTGTATATTTTTGAGACACTTATTTGCACTCATTATCATCTGTGTTGTCCAAAATTTTATTTCCATACCCGTGAGGACATTGGCCTATTTTATATCATCTCTTATTTATCATTTTCTAAAAGAAATCTCAAATGTGTTTTTTCCTCTAGAACTTTTCATTTTTTTCCATTAAAGTGATAGTAATTTTTTAAAGTTTCAGTAAAATGATCGAGGCATCTGTTTGATTTTTCAGCCTCGTTGACCCACTGAGCCACCCTTACATTTTTTCCATCGTATAGCCCTTAGAAGCCATGAAGGAGCCTTTCAGGATTATCCCAAGCTGATACCATTCCATATCAGTTTTTTGATTTTTTTCATGATATTTTTCAATCTAAGTGTAGGGAAGATATTTACTCATGGAGAGGGTTCTTCGAAGTGCAATGAGTCATTTAAAGTACATGGAGTGACATTATCCCATCCTAATCACATGAGTAATTTTTCACATTAGCCACATTCATTGCATGTATTTTGATATTGGATTATATAATTCTTTTGGTTCCAACAATGAATACATTGGTGGTCATTACTCGGTAACCCTCACCCTTGGGGATACCTATAAAAGTTATGATTCATTACTCCAAGAACTAGAGTGTATTCTATATGACCTAGTTTCATTGAGATGTTACATCATAAATGCTACTTGTGTACGATTCTTTGGGATTATTTTCCGAAATTTATTTCATAGGTTTTTTGAGTTGATACTCACTAGTTTTTCCTGTCCATATTATTTGAGTGAGTTGTGTCTTTAAAAAAAAGAGTGAAAAAGAGAGTGAAACATTTTCTTATCATATTCTTGGGTAAAATCAATATTTTAAGTGTGGGGCAGCGAGAGTTTGAGTAAGAAATTTGGGGGAGACATTTGGATTGACATATATCATGCATTTCTATCAAGATTCAACCATCATTTTTACGAAAAGGATGTCAATTTTTATTACCCACCTCCCACATCCTCAAAAACATTTGAACCTCATGTAAAGTCCTTGAGATTGGTACATTCTTTTGATTTCCACTAGTGGAGATGTGAAATTCATGGCAAGACTATGGTTAGCATGCATGTGTATGATAATTGAGAAAAACATTGATCAAATTTTCTTATGTGAAATGAGTGTAATGGAAAGGTTGGTCACATGATGAATGAGTGCACATAATTGATTTGAAAAAATTAATGTAAAAGAAAAATTGTTTTTGAAACTGAATTTTTAAATGGAGCATGATATATTATAAGGAAAGATATTGAATGATTTTTAACATGTAATTTTGATGTTTGGATTTGTCTACAGGTCCACTTGTGTTTTATTTCAGATTGTTTTTCCTAGGAGAGAAAAATTTTATGATTGGGGGATTTGATGTACATGGATGTTACTGACATTTTTTCCTATTTAAATTTAGTTTTAATAAATTTTCTAACCATTTATTGTGTTTTAGGTTGTTTTTGTAGTATTTTTAATATTTAAGTTGTTTTTATAGTTTTTTGTTAGAATTATATTAATATTCGTTATTTATTTTCATTTTTTAGGATTTTATTTTACTAACATTTCATTTTTCTTTTTATTATAATATTACTTTTAGTTTATTAATTAATAATAAATAAAAATATTTATATAATACTATTATTAATATCATTTAACTCTTTTAGAAAATTACTTTTATTTTATAATTAATTTTTATTTGAATTTCAACAACATCACTCCCCCTTTTCTTTTTTTGACCCATTCCACACCTTTTTTAATGAACTCTCTCTCACCAATCCCCCTTTTTTCCACTACCTTCTGCCCCCTCCATCTCTCTCCATTTTTCTTTTTTTTTATCCACTCCCTTGCGGCCTCTTCTCTTGGTTTCCCACTACCCCACTACCCTGATCCCTTCCCCAGCTCGGCCCCGCATCCCCCGTCGTGCCCCACTGCCCAGTGCCCACTCTACACCCTCCTTACCCCTGCATCCTCCCCCCTCTCTCGCCATCATCCCGCTAACCCATCACTCCCCTGCACCCCATGTCCACCACACATCTTCCCCTCATTCCCTTACCAAGTGCCCCACCCCTCCCTCAGTTCCCACTCACCCGGTCACCACCGGCCGCCCCCTGCCTCCCCTATCCACTCTCCCCCTGCCTTCCCTCTCCACCTGGCCGCCCCCCTCACCCGCTCACCCCGACCGCCCCTGCCTCCCCTCCCCACCTGGCCACCCCCTCCCCAGCGCATAGCCCTACCCTCAACCTTCTAATTCTATCGTGCCCCCTTAACCCGCTGGAGGCCGCCTGCCTCTCCTCTCCCTGCGTAAGCCCGTCACACACCCTTCTTCTGTTTTCTTTGTAGTGCACAGGTCACCGACATCCCAAGAGTCGACTAGCATCCGCACACCGCTCACTGCTACCCGAGGAGCCGACTAGCAGTCGTGCACTACTCACCGCTCACATTCTTCGTTCCGGTGGTCGAATAGTTGGTGTGTGATGTCATCACCTGCCGAGGGTTACTGCGTGCGGAGGAAATAGAGACGGAAATGATCAATTCTTCGATAACGCAGTGTTAATCCACATGACATATCATTTTACTGCATTTATTCTTTCAGTTGTGATGTCGGGGTAATTTTTTTAGTGTCGGGATAATGGTTGATTAATAAAATTATTGTGCATTTCATGCAATATATTTTTTGATGATTAATTATCAATTAAATTTATTTAATGGAATTTTTATCTGTTTAAACTATTTTTTCAAATAATAAATTATTGAAATTGAAAATGGCCCTTTTAATTATACGTTGACGTGGCGGTCCAAGAAGGTAAACCACGTTGACGGATGGTAGGTGCAAATTGGTGACACAACGTTGTGAGAAACTAGTTGTGTCATTTCACCGAATAGTTTGGGACATGAACTAATTTTCTAATTTATTTATGACACCATATAACGGGACTTTAAATAAATTAGGAATTTTAAATTGCGCATCTAAATATATTCACATATTTTTGTAACTGGCGATAACTAATGAGAATGAATATTTAATCACACAAATGAATATTTTTCATGTATGTGCGATAATTTAATTGCGACACCAGCATCCCCAACACATTTTATTGATTTAGAGTCCATCATCATTTTCAATTATAGTTCACTGTAACTATTTTTCCTTTTAACCTTTTAGTTTTATTAAAAGATAAAAAAGAAAGCTCAAAAAAATGGAACTCCTTCAGCCTTTGTCCCTCTAAACATTGACCAACGAAGCATTTTTAGTGAACTAGATTATGTGCTCTCTATGGTTCGACCCTGTTGGCCAATTTTACAGTAGCTGGTCGGTTATAAAAATTTTCAATGTGGACATGCTGTGATGAGCGTACCATGAGGATTTAGTGTGGTGGGGCCCAAACGAACCCAAACCCTTTCACCACCCCTCAACTCCCATAAACTCCCCATTAACTCTCCCTCTTTTATTGTGGCTTTAAACCTCCTTATAACTACCATAATGTTTATCTAACAAATTTAAATTAATTAATGGAACTCTTCAATTAATTAATTAAATTGTTAGAATTTTGAAATTCTTGTGTATATAAAATAATTGCCTTAGCTATTATTTTTGTTGGCACTCGTTGTGTTGGGGGAACCTTGGGAAAGCTCTGGAGAAATAGACGAATAGTGTTCTACTCTCAAGGATAAACATCGTCCATCCAATGAAGAACCACTGAAGAATGACGATAATCTACTTTGATCTTCTGCCAAGACAATGTAGAAGGAGCCAGTAGCATGGAATGATGAGGACATGCCATCCTCGGATCCTTCATCCCTGACATCAATGATTTGATGCTTCCACCTCGCGACTATGACTACGAACGTAACTTAATTCGAGGTAGGGTGTTTTTATAATTTAATATGAATAATTTATACCTTCATTCTTGTTTGATGAAAGTGACCTTTTATAGCCAATTGATAATTCCTATCATGGTGGGCACGGGCCCAATGAACACAGCCTGATGACCCTCTGTAGTTTCTTTTTATTCACGATGGAGATCATGTTAGAAGAGGTGGCGATGACCAGGGTTGGCGACGATCGGGGGCGGCAACGACTGAAGGCGGAGGCGGAAATGTCGGCCGTGCGTTGGCCTAAAGAGGACCACAACATCGGGTGCCTCGCCGAGAGGGAAAGACTGTGACCCTCAACCACAGGCCGCGTAGCAGAAGACGAACCAGACTGCTAAAGCTAGTAAAACCGAATGAACAGCAGTGCCATGACGTCGCCACGCTGTTGAGGACTACATCCTGGGTTCCGCGGGCCACTCGACGGAAGAACCAGCCAGCAGGTGGCCATCCGCACTGGGAAGACCCCACGGCGCTAGGAGGATGTTGTTCTGGGGGAACTGCGGCCCAACCATGCGGGACGTGCACGAAAGGATGATCGGCCGGTGTCCACCAACTAGACAGGAGGGCGGCAACGCTTGGAGCCGCTATTTCCAAAAACTAGGATCCGCGCACCCTGATCTGCTCGACCAGCTGGTCGAGCCACGCCCCGCCGTGGGCTGGCCCGGGGCCCGCCCTACCCAGCCTGGCCACGCCCCGCCACTCCCCCCCCCCCCCCCCCGAGATGTAATGAGGTGAACAAACACGGCCCGACGACCCACCGTAGTTTTTTTTTTTGCGATGTAGACCGTGTTGGAAGATGTGGCGGAGACCGGAGTTAGTGACGATCGGTGGGAAACTTGTCATGTCTCAGTGTCTTGAACCAAATGACAAAATAAAAAATTTATAGTGCATGTGTTTTAAGTGGCTCCCATATTATCTATTGGTTTCAAATGGTCTCTGAGAGATAATTTTAGTATCCCTTTATTTGTTCAAATATAGATTCTATAATGGGGACATTGGGATGTATTAGGGGGTGATATATTATCACATTATTATGAATGTTTAAATCAAAATATGCAACCACCCATGTAAATAAGTTGGACCATTATTTCTAATATCCTACCTAAATTGAATTCCAATGTTATGAATGATTGTTCCTATAGTAGTGTTGGAATTGAACACACTATAAGAGGTTTCCAAGGTGTATGAGGGACAATAAAGAAAAATGGAAGACCATGTGTTGGCCTATGGAAATATTTCATATCTAGATAAGTGACCCTACTAGATAATATCCTATGTTTTTATTGAATTTAAATATAGGTACTAGGGGAGACCATGGGTTCTTATGAAGTTGATCACTAATTAGGGATGTCATGTGATGATTTAACCTATAGTGATACTATTTTATGTAATTAAATACTGATGGAAATGGTGGGGATCATATGATGTATTTTTCGGTCTCATATGTGGTATATGGTATGGGAAGTGGTTCCTTTGAGTGAAATTTTTCTGGGAGATTCAATGAATGATCCTAGTGTGATTTTCTGTTTTTTCAATAACCTTTTAAGAGTTGATTGATAATAAAATGACATCAATATTTTTATTAATATCATGTTAAAATAATTAGTTATTTTATTAAATGAACATTAATGGGTTATTATATATAGTTTAGTTGGGGTTTAACATTCTGGGTACTACTCTTTTATGACCATCAAGTAGGTTGATGTGTGGGTTGTGTATGATCCCCCTTTATTAGGTAATGGATTTTGATTTTTATAACTTAAACTTATTGAAACACTCGAAGGTAATGGTCATAGTATATTTGTATTTATACTTTCCATACCTCCCATATGGGAATAAATAATTTTTGTTATTAAGAAATGGAAAAGTGGTAATTATTACAACACGATATAATATTTTTTTTATAATATCTGTATTTGGAAATATTGATGGTGTTATTAATGTCCTAAGAGGTAGAGTATGGTCTTAAAGGGTTTTTAATACAATTAGGAAAAATAATGAATAATGAGTTAGGTATTTTAGATTGTGTGTGGATAATTGTACTCAGAACAATTATGGGATCATTCCCAAATGTTGGTTTTTAGTTGGGTTGTCCACATGTGATCATATTATCAAGAAAAATTTATAGGTAAATATTAATTTAATATTATCTATAAGATTATTTGGTATGAGTCTATGGGATTCATAAATCTAATGTGTATTATAGTGTAGATTTATATTTAGTTTCATTATAATTTTTCCATAATTATCCAATGTTAAGTAATGATGCGGCTATAGATGTAGGGATTGATGTGTATGTTTCCTCTGTAAATTGACAATAACATGGATTTTGTATTAGATGTTTAGATTGATGGATGGTGGACATGGGATCTTACCCCGAGTGTGATGGTGTGTTCAGAAGACTAGTTTATTGACCACGACTACATTGATCGGGTATTAGTATTATAAAATGTTATGTTGCCACACCATGAGGGAAAAGGTTTTTTACACAACTTGTTATTATAACATTCCATGTTTGATAGGATGATTGAAGATGTATTTGAAAATATATTTCTCCCTGAGAGGTGGGTGTTGAAATGAGACTCAGGTGTGGCCCCCTTCCATCATTTACTTTGTTGTGGTATAGAAAATGTTTTGGATGTTTCCTATAATTAATGGATTAATGGTCCTGTTTATTTGCTGAGATTACTTATTATTCCTATAAAACCGAATAGTGTTGGTTTTAGGATTCAAATTATCTTAGTTATCACATTGTAAGAACATTAATATTATTATAGAGGGATTTCGAATGTTTTTTATCCATAAATACTTGATATAGGATTACTTATATGAGGAACCTCATTACTGTTTCTGCATAATGTTTTCTTCATAGTCCTTCATTTTTCACCTTGGATTATATTCCAATAATTAAGATTCAATTCCTCATATAATGTTTTTCAAGTTAAATTACTTGAGAGGATAGAGAAATTTTGGGATATTAAATCAATGACGATGTTAGGTTTTATAGAAATAATTTCCTTAATTAAATTTTTAGTTTACTGTTGAACAAAATTTTCCAAGTTTAATATCCATTTATATATATGAATATCTTACAGTAGTTATTTATTGATTTATAATATTAATATTAATATTTATTATTTTTTAACTTTTATTTTTTTATTATTTATGCATCTATTAATAGTTTATATTATTATTTTTTGTACAAGATGGTATTGATAATTTAGTATATAGATTATTAATATAGACTATCACATAGTCATAGGCCACTCAAGTAAAGAGAATCATCCATGAGGTCCTATGTCATTACTATTATAGTTATAGTTCGAGATTAACACCACTATAGAATTAATATATGGTATGAATACATTAGTTTTGTTATTTGATAACTTGTGGTCATCATATATAGATGTAAGAGTTCTCAACCACAGATATAAATCAACATTGTGTATATTGAAGAACAATGTAGTCGATACCCATATTACCAGTGGTATAATATTAATTTTTATTACATTTGTTTATATAGATTGCGGAATGTATTCTTGTATGATATTTAGGTTTAGATTTTTTATTATGATTATTCTCTTACATTGACATGAAAATAGTTTTTTTTACCGCATCTTGTTAGGCAAGAAAGAATACCTATAAATGATCATTAATACTTGTACATGTATAGGTGTAGACAAAATAAGAATATAGTTATTGGAATTTTATTTCCACAATGAATTGTTTTTAGAAAATTGTTGATAAAATCAGATAATTTAATTAATTTTTTTACTATACATAAAATTTCATCCATGAAAATGAATTATCAATTTATTAATTCCTGGAAATAGTTGTGTTGGTGTTTTGGTTATCCATTTGGGATGCAATTATTACTATAAGATTCATGAATAATTAATGGACTATAATGGGTATGATCAATATTTGATCTCCTAGAATGTATGCGATATAAAATACTTATAGTGTATTAGACATTTTTTAGAATAGTGCATTTAGTTCCTTATAATAACATGTGAAGGATGACATATTATGTGCCCTTTTGATCAATTTTGTGGTTCCATTATAATAATTATGGTAATTTGATTCATGGATTTCGTTTGATTGAATTTCATATGGCTATTGGTTGTGAAACCCTCTAATGGATGAGGTTTTATTATTATTTTTATAAAAATATATTAGTTTTTTGGGTAATTTTTTTACGTTTCATTGATATTATTTAATTTAAATATTGGTCTTCAAATCATGATAGTATGAGGGTAATTTTGATAGTAATACATAAGGAAAGATTGTCTTTTGAATGTTAATAAATAATAATGTGGAAGATAAAAAAAGAGTGGTGAGTGGGTTTTTCTATTCTCTATTATAAGGGTCTGTGATTTGGTTTTTTCTTGTCATTTATTGGGGAATATTATGTTGTTATTTAGGTTGAATGAAAATGTGTAAATTATTATGATGTGGATTGATTCATTTTTAATAAACTTATATTACTAAAACTCTAATAATATAAAATTATAACCATATATATATTTAAAATGTGTCATTCATTATACCTTGTATGATATAGGAATGATGATTTTTTTTTGTGGAAATTAAAATAACACGAATATTAATAAGATAGTTCAAAATGATCAGAATTACTAACACCTGATTATGATAATAAATAATAAATTAATAATATAAATGAGCAGAATAACAATAAAAGGACATATATATATATGGATAATGTTCTGAAATAGATTAATAGTAATTTTATATTTTTTATAAAATACTGTCATCATCTTTACAGGATGATAAGAATTAATATAATGGTTTTTTGTAACAAATTTTTTTCCATTATGTTATAAATATTATTATTAAAAATAATTTGTTCAAATCAATATTTATATTTCATAATAAATTATTTGTATTGTATGTCCTGCATCATTTATGTGTTTCTATAATTCTCCATTATAAATTCATTATAGAAATACTTTTATTACATAGATAATGTTTCTTATAAGGATTTTGGCTAACTAAATTTTCTTTCATTATGATACAACTGTTATTATTGAACTCTATTATACAATGTTTTTCCATTATACCTTATGAGAATTTCCTTATTCTTTTTATGTATTTATATAATTCATACATATAACCTATATATAAAATGAGTACTACCTCAATGATTATCTTATTGGAGATATACTCCTCTATCGAGTATAGTGGGATAGTTTGGTCACACAGAGCTACTTCCCACTAACCTTAAACTACTTAGGTACTCCTCTCCTTCACGTATCGTGGGTATGCCGGGTCACACATAGAAACTCTCCCACCATGGAATGTTGAGGTACACCTCCTATTGAGTACCATGGGTTAGCCTGACACACATAGGTGCTCCCCACCGTCGGACTGCCAAGTCACACATAGGTGCTTCCCATTGGGTTGTCGAGTGACACATAGTCAAAATTCAGCACTCTTCAGGTGTCATCCAGTCACATGGTTTCGTACGTAGAGCACTTTGGAGAACCACTCCTCAACCCATTTGTTGTACTTCAACTGGAATGAAGTCCTACAAATAATAAACCTAGTGATATATCATGTCATAAAGGATCCAAAGCAACAGATGGTTTGTCAACTAGACGTCAAGTTTGTAAGTTATAGGCATTTTAGTGATGAGGACACAGTTTTATTTGGATATGATCCAAAACGGTTAAACAATAACATTACTTAAATTTCATGTGGATTATCCCAATTTGATAACCTCGTCCTAAGGTTTTTGGCATTGCTGACAGCCCGTCAATCGGGTGCATGGTTTGCAAGATACGAGCATTTTTTAACCAGGTGTCGGTTGTGATGGGACCCGGTCCGTCCGGATTGGAGAGACACTACCAACCTGGCATGGGTTATCCCCATACCCCATTTCACTATATTGTATTGTACCCAACATGGTGTTGGTTGAGATCATTCTAGATCGGTCTTGCCAGTGGGCCAAGGAAAATAGGCCATGATTGACCCAGCCCAGTTGGCCGAGGGTCCAGCCAGCCACATCTCCAGTGAACTGGCTTGGTCCGACCCAGCCTGAAAAGGTGCGGTTCTGGTCATTCGTTTTGGGTTTGGCCAAATGGGCTCGATTTCAGCATATCGGGCAGCAGGGCTGGCCTGGCCCGGTGAGCCGCGGGTCTTGCCCGCTTTGCGAGTCTGCCCGCTTGGGGTTCACGCTCCATCCTGTCCGCACGAGGTGGACTGGTCTGCCATATCATATATAGCCAAGAGCTATGTCTATTCCCCACCATCTCCATGTGGGTCTCTATAGGGCACCTCATTCATCGCGGTCATGCGAGTGTGGCCTATAGGGTGGGATGTGGATCGGTGTCGTGTCTACATCTCCGATGCAGTCGAGCGACCACGTTCAATACCTCCAGTCGCTAGCTTGGCCAACACCTTCTCCTGTTGCGCCATGGCTCGGTCCGTCCATGGACTTACAATTGGCACACTATCATGGCTTTCCGCCTCCCACCCATAACCACTACGGTTTCCCACTCTCAGCAATCACCGGTGCCACCACCGGCACATATAAACTGTTGGATTCTTTCATGGACCACTAGGTCTGCACCTATGGTTCTTTTTTCACGCCACTTTCTCCCACATACTCTAGAGATCTTCTTCTCCACCATGATGGTCAAAAAACATTATTATCTTCAATTCAAGATTTTTTCCTCGATGAACACTCAATATAGAGGGGCTCAGTCCTTCTTCATGTTCTCCCATTCCCTCTGTGTTAGAAGTTAAGAAAAAAGGGTGGTTTATGGATTTTAATTTGAACAATAATGATAATTAAATCCCAGATAAAGAAACCACGAATAAGTCACCCACTCAAAATAACCCATGGTCCGTGGATTAACTATTTCATTGGTTAATTTGCATTCAACATTTAAAAATAATATTGGGAAAACATTTAAATCAAAAATCCATACCTTTTACGATGTCCAATGTCACAGATTTCGTCCACAAGGGGTTAAGACGTTGAAGTCACTTCTCGTCTCAGATCATTGAATTGTGTAGAAGGTGGAGAGGATTCACCAAATTTCATTGTTCATCGCTAGGGTGGATTTCATTCATAGGTCTTTTGTAGAATTATCCAAATTTCTAATCCATACATCCCCAGCTCATCGAACTATAAATTATAGCACAACGGAACGTTCCCATTATGATATGACATCGTGTTGTTATATTGTTTCCTTTGTGAAACAACTTCAGTGTTACACACCTTTAAAGTGTTGTTACATTGCAAGTTAACAACCCATTGATGAGTCTCATTGATTCCCATCGTCAATGCCTTATCCCTGCCCCGTAGAATTTCCATCCACCACAACAAGGTGAGAAAGAATATAAAATAATTTATTTAAAATAATTTAATATTTTTCTCGAAAAGTCTGAAAAATAACTTTTTTGCTCGGCCCTAGTCGGAATATGTTATGTTTCTTAAATGAAAATCCCGGTGTTCGGAATTCAACAGTGCCCTTAGATTTTTGATCTGGGTGACAGTTCAAATTATAGAACAACACACTTGCAAGTTTACTTAAAGAACCTTAAAAAATTTTCTTAAAATTATTAACAGTCCCCATCGACCCTCATTGGTCGATGTTAGGCTCTTCCTAAGGGAAACATTCCTCCAAAAATAAAATGGTACTCATAGATTTTCAATCTAATTTACTATTCATATTTCAAAGTATTTAACAATAACATAATTTTTATTTAATTATTTTATTTACAACTAAAAATTATCTTCCATTGTTGGCCCGTGTCGGCCAATGTTATGGTCTTCTTAATGAAAGCATACCCTCAAGAGTTAAGAGGTGTCTCAGAATTGTAATTTGAGTCACTGTTTGTGAGTTATATGCTTTTGAAAAATAAAATAAAATAATTTGATAGTTTTATTTACGATTATTCCATTTTTGGGTTTTCTCACTAGAAGCATGCACCGAATAATCATAAGCCAATCTTAGGGTAACCTGTCATCCTAAATTCAATCGTACCATTAGAACTCAAATCTAGGAACCTGTTTAAGATTTATTCCCCTTTTTTAGGAAATCTTCTCACATGATATATTTAAATATTAACATTTTTTTAAACATATCATTCAAGATGCTCTAGTCATTAGAATTACATCTCTTCAAATTTTGTGTTCTCGAAATAATTCCATATAACAAAAACATTATAAGGAAAATCCGAGACATTATATTATTCCATCCATAGGGATTTACATCCCTGAAATCAGAAACAAAAACTAAACAAAATGATGTGTGTTCTGAGCATGAATTTGAACATATTAATCCAATGTGCTCTTTAGAAGATTATTTTGCTACCATCCGACACGAACTAGAGGAATTGACCGCCTGCATAGGAATCACTCATGTTGGTCCTCTATCTCCACATGGAACACTGCAAATAAAACCCCATCATAAAATCCCATCTTACCTTAGTCAACGACGTGTGATGTATCATGCACGTACCTCCTTGGCTACGACACCTGGAAAACATCATGCACATCTATGGGGGAAGATCTATGTCGTATTCCACGTCTCCAACTCTATTCATGATTTTAAATGGTCAAATGAGACTCTTAGATATCTTGTGACCATTGCCAAATCTATGTAATCCTCATCAGGGTGAGACCCAAACGAAATCATGGTCTTCCTCCTCAAACACTTAGGGACCCCATCTCTTGTTGGAATAATACTTTTTTCTGCTATGTGAAGTCCTCATCCACTCCTGGATGATCTCCACCTTCTCGGTGGTATACCATAGAAACTATGATCCCATGAGTGCCGACTCCCCTGGGTATGTCCAGCATATGGGTGATCTCCAAGGCCTCACATAAAAGGCCTCAAACGATTCAATGCCAATGGTGGAGTGATAGTTACTGTTGTATCCAAACTCCACCAGTGGTAGGTGGTCATCCCAACTATTACTAAAGTCAATGGTGTAACACGAAGCCTTTCCTACAAGGGATATATAGTCTTCTCCTTTTGACCATTCATCTTAGGATAAAAATTTATGCTCAAATGTGTTATAATCTAATTCTCTTCATTCACATGTGGAAATGTGATCCATCGTAAAATGAACTGGGCTAATGATTTCTCCATCTCATTCCACTAGTACTGACACCAGAGTTAATATTACATCTTTTCTACTACATGATGTACTGCTAGAGGGGAATCATGGTAATACTTCAACACCTCATCTCGTAGTGTCACTAGTGTCATGGTGCATCCTCGAAAGAGGACGACATGATCCCCATCTTCAAAAAATCATTTCTCGAGCTCTTCCTTAGGATATTGTATCATGTCGGACCACACAGTCGACGCCCTCTAGCAATGTCACCATGACTCATTGTACAACTGGGAGAGTAAAAACCATGGACTAGAGGTAATCAACTTCAGCATAATACTCAAGGGATACCTACATCACGGCTGACTACGTTGTCACCTCACTCACAAGATGCAACACGATCCTTCAGTTGAGCATGTCTGCCAATAAATTCCTACATCCCAGGATAATGGGCTATCTCAATGTTGTAGTTCTAGAGGAACATCAACAATCGTCAATTTCTCAACATCTGAAAATATTACGGGATCCTTTCTATCCACACGAATGACTACCCCCTTTATATGATTGATGTTCCCATTGACCATTTGGTAGTGGCATACTTTTTCATTACGAACACTTGGTTAAAGTTCCATTAATCCACACACAGCCTCCAAATCCAATTTACCTTCATGGAAAAAAAATAGGGTCTAAACAAGGTGAAATGCTGGGTCTTATGTACCAATTATCCTTTAAGTCCTCCAGTTCTACCACCAGCTCACAATTATAATGTGGGAGCTAATAGATATACCGAAGTGGATATCAATGTCATCCCAGGGTATAGATCGATGTAGAAGTCTACCTCATTATGATGAGGTATCCATGGAACCATGTCAGGAAAACCATCCTCATACTCACCCACCAATACAAGAATGTATGGCTTCCTCTCCTCCACTCCATCTAGGGTGACGATATCCAACTACTGTGTGATCGGCCACTCCCTCCTCTGAGAGAGTATGTCTTGCACTACAAGGGTTTTCTTTTTTCCGGTGAAGGAAAACATGGTCCCATTTGACAGGACACACCAAACTGTACACATAAACAGTAGATATGAGAATGGAATGTGGATAACCATCCCATACCCAGTGTTACATCATAAGGCTTCAACGCTACTACTAAGAGATCCCAGCCGAAGCTCTCACCTCCTAGAGTAATCTCACACTGCCAGCACCTGTGTGTAATCATTGAATCATCTTCTATACAAGTCTCTATGCATATTGACCAAGCCAAAAGCTCCACTGGAATCTCTGAGCCTTGGATGTGAGTAGGGGAATAAAGGTGTGACAAGAACAACTGTCAATAAGTTCTATGGCTAGGGTGGAGGAGACATAGATCATACCTCAGATCATCTACATAGTGTAATGGGCGTAAGACTCTACTACCTGGAGCTGAGCTCACCCATATCCACATACTCACTAAGGTCAGGGAGGACCACCTGGGGGTGGTGGTGGTAAAACCTCAATCATTCTCCCAACACCGCCACTCGAGCAGCCCTCCTGCCATGTGTTCCACCCTACGAGCATCCTCACTTGAACCGATGTCACTGTCTCGGAAACCTCTGAACCTTCTACTGGTCATCTGTACAGAGAGTCAGGCATTCATGCACCATGTTTCCCTCTCCACCAGACAAAAATCAATGTTTGGACCCCGTCTGACTCCCTCTGGCCTAGGTTCCTCACACTACTGACCTGGAGTCCTCGAGTTGAAATTTGAATGCCATTGCCCTCTTGGGCCCATGCATCTATTGCCTGCTATCTGCTAAAGACTCTTCCGTTTGAGGAATACTTGAAGCTCTAAATGCAGGCGCATTCTATGCCATGAATCTCCCTATCATAAGGGCTCACTGCAGCACCCAGGCCTCAGTAGGGATTCTATGAGACACCACTAAAGCCATAATCTCTTGCCTGAGTCCATGCTCAATGGCTTGAGCTCGGATGAAAGGGTCTCGCACCATATATGTACAGTAGCAAGAAAGCTCCTTGAACAATTCTGAGTACACTTCCACCATCATGATGTCCTACTATTGGTGAATTAACTCATGAATGTGCACTGAATGCAGCATCATAGAGAATAAATCCTCCCGGAATAGCCTCTCTCAATCAACCATTGTGAGGGTCGCCTCATCGTATGTCTAGATGGTCAAGATCCACCATCTCCCTACCGAACACAGAAGAAGACTCACCCCCAAGATTTCCATCTATTTAGCCAGTGTCCTCACTAAGAAGGAGACATGCGTCATAACGTCTAGCTAGTCCTCAACGACCTATGGATCCTTCTCTCCCCTGATCATGGGAGGAATATGTGTCTGAAACTCATATATGAAATTAAGCCTAAAATGTACTTTTCCAAAACCATTGTAAGTAGATACTGACTAGAGGGTGGTGGTAGACCTAGCGTACCACCAGGGGGGGCCATCTCATCCACTGGACCCCGAACAGATGCCTCGTCGCTAGGTAGGATATCCTCAGGACCATGTATCGAGATCCAGGTTGTTCGTCTACATAGAGGAATCCTAAGATATATCAATATGTACGATGTTAAAAACATTATACCTAGTGAGGTGACTCTTATTCGAAATCACAAGACACTTATGAAACTAGGGTTTTCTTATATTGGGATGAAATTAGAATTCAAGTTCCTGGTGTATGGATATGAAAGATGCTGCACCAACACTGGACTCCCCAAATTTGAAAGTCGAACTCACAAAACATTACACTATTTACCCAAAAAAACATATAATCATACTCATTGAGAGGGAACCAAATTCCCTTTGACACCATATTGTGATTACCATTCCCCCTAGGGCCCATTCCATGACAACCCCAACCCCGCCTCCCGTAGGCAAGAAGCTGGTGACTAGCGCCAAAGGCATCAAGCTACATGTTGCAGGCATTGTCCTGGATACCTATATGCACTCCAGTGTCCAAACAAGTCCCAAGTAACAAAAAGGGTAACACCATACTATGGAATAACTGGGATCAAGTTCAAATGAAAGAAATTGAGCCAGAATACAAACCCAAGAATAGTACAGAAAGCTGTAAAGTACAAAAAGTGCTTTGATTTCCATCTACAGAAAACCCCATGAAATTGTGAGAGTAGGGAATCCACTATATTCTGATGTAGTATCTCATATCATCACAGTAATATAGGTCCTCAACTGTTCCTAGGCCACCAAATCTACTCTGATAGATTTTGTCTCTCCTGTCTCTTGGGAACCCATATAGAAACATCAGTCGTCTACACCAGACACAACATATGTGGGCAGAGCCCACCTAGGGGTGAGTAACACAGTACTCAGTAGGGACTAAAAACCAAAAGTAAAGAAAATATATCAATTAAACAAAGTAAAACACAAAACACAAGACAATTCAGTCCTGGTATATTCAAGGGTAATAATATTAGAATCATCAGAAACATTTTGAAATACCTCGACTGATGGAGAAATCGTCCTATATCAAGTACACAGTGCCTGCCAGGTCACACACAACCACATCCCTCTATCATGGAACTGCTTAGGTACTCCTCTCCAAGACATACTCTAGGGATGTTACATCACACAGAGTTTCTACCCACTATGGCCTACTCAGGTTCTCACTATGTCAAGTACTGTGGGTTTTCCATGTCACACAAGGGTACCTCACACTATGGGTTTTCAAGGTCACACATAGATGTTTCCCACTGGGTCGTTGAGTCACACATAATCAAAATCCTCAGTCTTCATGACTCAGCCAGTCGTCGTGTTCAGTATGTAGTGCTATTGAGAGAACCACTCCTCAAGCCATTTATCATATTTTAACCTTCAAGAAGTCTCACAATGAAGTAACTTGATTATTCGTCATTTCACAAGGGCTCCAACACAATAGACGGTGCATCAACTAGACACCATGTCTATATTTTATAGCATTTTTAGTGGTGAGGGTCTGATTGAATTCATGTATGATCCAACCTGACCAAATTCTGATATTCTCAGAAAGTCACGTTGAGTATCACAAAAGGACTGCATTGTCCTAATGGTTAATGTTCTACTGATGTCACATCAATCAGACACATAGTTTTCAAGATACGAGTGTTTTAGTAACTAGGGGACTGGTTGTGCTGGCGACCAGTCAGACCGACCCGACAAACTCAACTCGGGGGGTTCCTCGTACCCCGGTTCATTAAAACACATTCATCTCGACCTAGTGAGGTCAACGTCTTACTGATCTAGACTGGATAGTGGACAAGGCCTAATAGACATTGTTGGACCCGGCTCGGTTAGCTAAGGGTCCAGCCAGCCGAGTCACTTGATAGGTGAGCCTAGTCTGGACCGGCCTGAAGAGGGAGCATGTCCAGCTTTCCAGTGCGGGTTTGGCATGCTAGGCTCGTGTCTGGCCCATCAGGAAGAGGGATTTCCATGGCTCGGTGAGCCATTGGTCCATCCAGTAGTACGAGTCCAGCCTTCTGGGGGTACATGCCCCATGCGGCATGCAAGAGGTGGATGAGCCCACCTTAATGCTCACGGTCGGAGGCAGTGTCTCTACCCCACCTTCTCACCACAGGTCATCATGGGGAACCTCCTCCGCTATAGTCAACTGACTGTGGCATGTCACATGTGATGCGTCTTGGTGCTACGTTTGCATGCCTCTAACATGGATGAGCATCCATGTGTCTTCGATGTGTACGAGCGACCACATCCGCCACCTCCAACAGTCATCTCACCCAACAGCTTATCTTTCTCCACTACGGCCTAATCCCTCTTCGACTGTTTGTATGGCGCACCATCATGTCACCCCACCATCCACCACAACCACCGCTACGGGCCCTTGCCGGCAGTTGCTGGTGCACCAAATAATTCATCAGTGAACCACTAGGTATGCACAGGTGGTTATTTCCCCATTCCCCTTGTGCCCACGTCCTCTAGGGAATGTCATATACACCACAATGGTCCCAAAATAGAATTTATGTCGATTAATGAGTTTTTCCATGGAGAACACGCATTGTAGAGGGACTTAGGGATTATTCTTGTCAGCCCATGCCCTCTATGTTAGAATTTAATAAAACAAGGGAGGTACAAATATTCTAATTATTACAACAATGATAATTAAACCCCGGATTAAAAACGCAAAAGAAGTGACCCTCTAACAAGAATTCACAATCTATTGATTGACCTCTTCATGGAATAATTCATGTTTAATGTTTTGAAAATAAAATGGGGAAACATTAAAATAAAAAACCACAACATCTTACGATGTCTGATGTCGTCGATTTCATACTCTTGTTTTTAAGACGTCAAAATCACTTCCCATCTCTGATCTTCGAAAGTTGTTGATGGTGGAGAGGATTTTCCGGTGTTCATATATCTTTGTCGGGGTATAATTTTTTCATCATTTCTCTAGAGATTCTTCCAAATTTCTAATCCATACATTAAAAACATGTTGAACTAGAAATTGGATCACGCCAATGATTTCCCATTATGATGTGATGTCGCATCATAATGTTGTTTAATTTATTAAACAACATCGATGATATGTGACTTTAACGCTTCGTTACACTGTGAGTAAATGAGCCATTGATGAGCCTCATTAATGCACATTAACGTTGACTTGTCACAACCCTGATGCGTCTCCATCCGCCACTCCAAGGTGAGAAGGACCATTAAATAATTTTATTAAATAATTTTTTTATTTTTCATTAAAATTCAAAAAAATATAACTATTACACTCGGCCCTTACCTGCAGAAGTTAGTTCACTACAAGGAAAATCATGGAGTTCTAAATTCAATGGTGCCCTCATATTTTTGAACAATGTGATAGTTCAAAATATAGAAAATCTATCTTGCACATTTACAGAATGTAACGTAAAAAATGATCAAAGTTTTAGTAATAGTCACCCTCAACATGCACTAGTCGAGGTTAAGCTCCGTCTAAGGGAAACATGCCACCACGAATCCAATGGTACCCTAAAATTTTTAATACTTGTTATCACTTATATGTCAATGGATTTAACAATATAATAATTTTTAAATAATTATTTTATTGAAGGCCAAAAACTAATTTCCAATGTTTTCCCACATCGGCCAATGTTCGAGTCTGCCTAAGGAAATCATACCCACATGAGTCCGGATGTGTTCTCAGATTAATATATGAGTTACGTTTTAGGTGTTATAAGAATTTTAAAAATAAAATAATTTTATTTAATAATTTTATTTATGGTTATGATATTTTCATTTTTTCCCACAAGAGGCATGAATTGACTAAACTTAAGTCGTGCATTTGGTAATCATGTCTTATTGAACACAATGGTTCCCCCAAATTTTTAATTTGGGCACCCATTTAAGAGTTATTTCACTTTTTTGTTGGATAACTGAGCTTGAGTTCTAGTTAATGTTTAACATTTTTTAAACTGATCGATCCAGGTGCTTTCGGCCACAGAATATGTGCCATCAAATTTCAAAGTTTTAAAATAATTCCATGTAAACACATTATATTGTGTTCTAGTACATTACAGGTTTGGGATCAGTTTTGAAGCATAAGGATATTTTATTTTATTATTGTTCGTATCAACTATGAAAAAATGAAAAGAATAACATCTACTCATGATTATTTGTTTCTTGTGATTGTAAAAGTCCTGAAATTTGGGTGAAATTAAAAAAAATTAGGGATATTTCATTTATATAGTGCATATGCTCTTATAGTTTATAATGCCTCTATAAAATATTGAACTTTTTCAAAGCTGTTAGATTGAGTATTTATATATCTCATACATCAATAATTATTTTACACTAAATATTAGGTATATCATACAATATTATCTCATTAGGAATTCATAGATTCCTAATGGATGATCATCGTAAGAAAATTTAAATTTGATGAGATTCTAGTGGATTTTTTTGAAGGGTGTATCATTGAATAATGTGATATAACCAATTATGATTTGGTAATCAATCCTGCCTATCTATCCCCAATAAAATTTATCAATTAAACAAATTAAAATTTCTATATGATGCTAGAATGGTTAAAATGTAAATATCATTTCCTCAAATAATCATTTGATACAAACTATGTGATAAATGACAATGATAGTGTAGTAGTTATACCATCTATTATCGTACAACGGAAGAGGGTTCATCTTGTGTTATAGTGGGAAGTGGGTTTGGGATCATGTAAAATTAATCATGATATAATATAATGAATTTTTTCGTATTATTGAGGGAAAAATTTTAGGAATTTTCATAAATTTCCTAACCAGTAAGAGGATTAAAGAAAAACATCATCAACCAATTGGATTAGTTCAACCACATTTATTTCCACTGTTAATGTGGGAAGCGTTGAAGATAGATTATATGATTTTATTGAAGACTTTTAGAGGTTTATGTAACAATTTTTTTGTCATCAATGGTATAAGGATGAAATTGTATATATTTCAAATTTTTTAGTCCATGTTACTAGATTATTTAGGTAATATCTAAATATGAGAACATCTTTGGATTCTAGGAGCTCGGAGAAGAATTTTTTAGGGATAGATGTTCTTGATTTATCTAATTTTATTTGGAAAGTCTAAAAAAATGAAAAAGGGACTCAGTTGAATATAATTACATAATTTCATTGGTTTAATGGCCAAAAATTAATTGAACGAATTCTATTTTATATGATATTCTATGGGATGTGATATAGATTTTAGTGAGGCTTCATATGATCAAATTTTCGTGGTGAAGTTATCATATAATGAATGTTCACATTACTTGATTTACATGGCTATGAATTATTGGAATGATTATGTTAGAAGATATATTTGATAAATATTTGTTAATTTATAAATGGTTCGTGACTAATCAATGTAAGAAACATTCATATACTGATCGTGCTATAGACCCTAGGGGTTTAATATGTGTGATTTGGTTGTCCTATAGTTGTCCGATCATTTGGGGAAAAAATATTAGGGAAATAACCAATGTTAGATCCATTGATTACTAGAACATTTTTGATCATTGAAAACATTGTGTATGTGGCTTATATAATAGATCTTGATCAATTATATCAATTTACTCATTATATGATCTATATTTTTGAGTTTTAATGTTACGATCTTGATACTATGAATAGTATCAGTAGTGTGGATGTTGATTTGTTGAAAGGGTCATCATTCTTGGAGATCCAATTTGAAATATGGTCCTAAGATAAAACATATATAATATATGATAGTTCCCCTTGTTTTTTATAATGGTAATACGAATTTATCTTAGAGGTTCCTAGAAATTAGAATCAATATTTTGAACATAGTGCCCAGATTTGATAGATAAAGAAGTCAATGTCCACTTCATGAGGGTGATAAGTTGTTATAGGATGAGATATGTAACATCATGACACTTTCATGGTTTCTCATTTCATAAATATATTTAAATTATTGTTTTATTTTTAATGATTATTTTAGACGTGTTAAAATTCATTGTGATTTGGAATTACATTCATTAGTAGGTGTTGTGGAAATGGTTATATTTTGTGCAATTGGGGTGCCACCAGTTATCCAATATAGTGAAATCTTATTTTCAATGCTGCTAGATGGAAATAATCAAGATATAAGGTTCCATTGTCTAGTTGGTTTCGCCGCACCAGTTTGCTAGTGGAACAGTAAATTGAGACAATCTTATCCTAAGGATGTCGACACACATGTGATAATCCATCAGTTGGATCATATAGTAATAAAACTACCAGTTGATTTCTAGATAATATTTAAATGGGGGATAACATTAAATATATCTATAACACACGAAATTATATTGTCATCATTTTTCTCAATAATAATTCTAAAAAAATAGAAATGATGGTAACATTATGTTTTAATTTTCACACTTATTCTCATACCCTCAATGATTTATAATATGATCGCTCCAATGACTTTTCTTTGAATGATTAATGTGTTATATCAAAAATACAACATTTTTATTGGTAGATTAATTAACCATGTATATAATTACTAGATCAATATTCCCAATGTTATCTGATTGGGATTAATGTAATTAGTTATAAATAGTGGAAGTATATAGAAATATATATTTTCACAATTTTTCTGATTTAGATTTTTCATTGGCTAATGTAATCCTTTGTTATGTCATATCCATTTTTATATCTCTTAATTTACTTCTTCTTGGATCATTATACCTGAATATTATTATGATGATTTATTATGGTTTTAGGGATTTTTTTGAATAGAAATTATTTGGGTTGCAATTATTGGATTTAGGAATCAATACTCTTGATGTTGGTAGTCTTTACTAGATGATGAAATTTTATTAATTGGTACGAAATAAATATATATATATTTATATATATTCCTATGTATTCTAGTTTACTCATAATCGATTTTATATTGATGTTATTATACTTAGGTCCCATGATACATTAAATAATATTAAATGTTTTTCCCTTTCAATATTATACCATCATTGTCTATGTGTCCATATAATGGGTAAATCTTAATTTAGATATAGGATTGAACAATTTTATCTGATATTGACTGTTGAATTATTAGTTTGGGGGAAAATATTATGTGATTATAGGAATAAAACTCTAGATAACATTTTGGATCGTTTTATACCTAGGAATGTCCACCCGATGTGATAATGACTACACTCTATTGGAGGATATCCATATTTCAGAATTATATAACATAAAATATATAAATATTTTCTTGCAAACAAATTAGAAATACAATTATTCATGTCTGTTAGTTGCACACATGATCATGTAAAAGTGGAATACCCCTAATGTGGTTGTTGGTTAGACAAATAATATTACTACATTTTAAAGGTGTAGAATTACTTTACAATAATAGTCAGCATGTAATTATTCAATTATGGTGGAACATGGATACAGAAATACATTTTCCATTCATTTCAATGTTGTGTTGAAGTTGGTATAGAAGATCATTTTGTAATCTTATTTATTGAATGATGACTCAAAAAATGATTTTATATTTTTGATTTTTCATTATTGTTATGGTATAAAACATAATATATGTTCTAATGTATATTAAGAATGAATCTGTAATGTAGTTATTTAATATAATCAAAACATTCATGGGTATTTCATTTTTTTAGATATTTTATGATAATTGTTCTTTCTACAGAAAAGGGACATGTGTTATGTGGCTAAGAAGGTGGATCCCATAAGACATGGTAGATGATAGCATGTACTTTTTATGAATATTTTATTATCATTAGTTTATTTTATATTTTCCTGAAACACTATTTAACCAAGAAAAATTATCGGTTCATGATTTTAATTTTTAAAATCATATTTCATTTGTATTATATAATAATATTTATTAATTTAAAAAATGTAGATATGTAGATATTTACATAGGGATTATTATGTTTTTGATGTATGGTCATTGTTATAGAGGGAATAGTATTGACATTGTATCATTTTTTCCTTATTCCACATTCAGATTCCTCTTTGGTATGGGGAGGAAAAAATTAGGTCATGTGACAGTGGACTAGTTAGATAGTGGCACTGGGACAGCTTGATGATCAAATAACACCGAGAGTTTAGTGGTACATAATTAAATCCCATGTTTCTTGTTAGTGTCAGAAGAGCTAAATCCTCAGATTGATAGTCACTGAACACATCAAATGCATTAATATTGTAGAAAATAATAAAAATAATATATATAAATATAATTCCAAATGATACATAAAAATTTGGAGACATTAAAAATATCCAAAATTTTGGGGCCTCTCTTCCACAATAAGTTTCTCTGTAGGACATTCTTCAAAAATTAGGAAAATATGTCAAAACATATATATCTACTTCCACCATACACTATTAGATACATTAATGATTCCATGGAAATAAGAAGGCAGAATTTATTTCCATCAAACCACATTCTCACCACGTTATATGATCATAATTGGTTGTTACACGAATGATGTAGTAGAATCCATCTCAATAACCTTACTACCAATTAATTTTGGTGGATTGGGGTAATATATTTATAGACGAGGATCATGGTAGAAATTATATATAAAATGACATAATGGAGTATGTTTTTATCATTGCTGGAATAAATAATTTTGTTTGATGATCTATACTAGTATGAATAAACATTTTACCACCATTCCTTATTTTCTACAATCATCAATATCCCTACTAAGATGACACCAATAAGAAAACCTAATTTCCCATTTCAAAATCCAGAGGTATATTCCACTGGTCATTATAGGAAGTATTCCAACTAAGAGTGGCCACATACCAATACAAAATCACCTTTATTTACTCATATGGATGATGCAAAAAACATTTCCCAATGTTAGGTTGCACACCCATAACATTCTAGCATTGTAACTAAGAATAAGGATAATAGCATAAACCTAAAAAAAAGTGCTATATGAATCAAGTAAATTGATAATTTTTGATAGAATAACCCCAAAATATGTATATGAACATATCATGCTCCACCAACTTCCAAAATGCATGCCATGGTCATTTCCTCTAAAATGTGGGAACATTCATCTCAATTTACTATATATATTAAGATGATACATAATATCCATCTTCAATTGAGTCTCTATTACTTGTTATATTCATTGGTAAATCTATGAAATGATTCATGTTTCATGATTATATTCTATTTACATTTGTACACTATGAAACTGCGCTATTTCGTAGACATATAGATTACCAAACTCATCTACTGAGTGTTTCTCTTCATTTTTGTTGATATTTGAATTCATTATCCTTTGAAAAACCTCAAACCGTACTATATATCTATCCCTATGTGTCCTAGGTATCTCATTAAAAAATAATTCTTAACTTCATCCCACGTCAACATTACAAAAATGGTTGAGTAATTTAATTGCTTTATATTTATCAACCATAATCCTCAATCAAATAAATTTATTTTTCACATATCTTGTGATATCTATCTTCATACCAGACAACTAGAAATACAATCTTATATGATGATATATTATATTCAATCCATGGTGAACCTCCCAGTGCACCGCATGGGATTTCATCATCTAACTTATCATAATGAATTATAATCCTATAACATTAATATTAATGGATAAGGTTTTTAATATTTGAAGACCCTCCAAAGACATGGACATTTCTAACCAACTATTCATGTATCATAGATCATTCAAGATCAGTATCGTAGCAGAAATTCACTCATTCTACCACTATATATGTGGATACTATGGTTGTAATTGTAATATCAGTGTTGTCATAAAATGAGTCTTTTGAAAAAATGTCTATCAATCCCATTAATATAAAATATTTTTTTAATGGTCCATTTTACAATGTGCGTGCCACTTTGGGTGGAACAACACATGTATGTGGGGAAACATTAGTCAAATGTAACACTATGACATTATGACGATATTAAAATGTATTAGGGGTTTTTAAATTAAGAGGAACAAATTATTAATTTTGAATAAGAGGGTACCCATCAAAAAGTGTTGTAGGAAAACATGGTATGAAATATTAGGTACACCATGGCGAAATCTTTCTCAACAGGAAGTAAAACCAATAATGATAATAGTTTAAAAAAGAAAAATTTGGCAAACATGTAAAAAATGAGAACCATTTTTTGGATCCTACTTTATTAAATGTCAGAAATACAATTAATATTACAATACTAATGATAGGATAGGCGAATTACTGTGATGTTTCCCAACGTTTAATAGTGGAGAATAATCATATTGGAAGAATGCATAATGTCTTCTAGGGATAGTCATTAATATATTATAAGAACCTATATGGAAATAATATATAGTCTGTTGTTATAGAATCTATCATTCCATAGCTCACCAATGGTGTTAGATGAACATATTTATATCCCTGGAATGTCAGGTTGTAATAGACCCGATTGAGGAACTACTTTATGAAGTCTTTTATTAATGGACTATATGGGGTTCAGTTAGAAGATTTATCTATCTCTCTTAAGGTAATGAATATGGGATGTGGTTATTATGAGTGACGATCTGTGGGAACATCATGGAAAAGACCCAGGGTGATATATAGATCTTTTAATAACCTTTTGATTAGTGGATATATATTCTAATGGATTGGACAATCTAAAAGTGTATATGGGCTATACTTTTGTTAGTTATAGTGACTTATGACATTTATATCGGTTGATGTGTGCGAGGTGTCCGGGTCCCCATTATGGGTGGTTTAAGAAATGTATATTAAGAATGTAACATTCATTATTTTTGGATATTTTTGTTTATTAGACACACATGAGAGAATCATATTAGTATTCAAACATTCCTCAAGAATGATGGTTCAATTTTTTTCAATATTGGGAAATATTTTTCAAGGATGTATATGGTATGAATATCAAATGATGATTTTGATAAACCATATAAATGTTAGAATTTTAGAATGATTTCATTACATTGAAACATACTAGTAGTTTGGAAAATTAATTATATTACAAAATGATAACATTATATAATACTTTGTGTCATGACCCCCTCCCTACATGGTGTACCCATCATGGATTGGAAATGTGAGAATTGAGATAATGACCCCACCCCCCCACCCCCCCGAGTTCCAACTACAGTAGGCCCAGGGTTGGAAACTAGCACCGTGGTTATAATATTCACACAAATTGGATGGATTACCCTTTAATATAACACCTGCGAAAGAGAGAGATACGAAAAATGCAAAAAAACAATAACTAATAATGTAATATAAATTTAATCCTAAATACACAAATGTTATGTCATTCAAAACTACTACAATAGAAACAAAAAACTCTTAGTACCATAGGAAAGTAAAAACAGTAGCAACATTGACGCCCGAACAGCTCCTGTAACCCCAACCTAGAAGTAACCATCCAAATCTACAAACTACTACATGTGACCTAAAAAACTATTTATATTTACACAGGGTGACCATAATAGTATACTGAGTATGATCCTACCCATAGTCTCTTGCGAAAATTTAATGAATTCATGCTAATGCATCGAGGAAAAAAAGTGAGACCAACTCATCACCTAAACATGTATACTATTTTCCCTACCACTCTAGGGATACTCTCACCATGTATTTAATAAAAGTTCTTATAATATAATTAAATAATATCAAGGGTACCCCAGTACTACTTACCCAATGGTTTACTGGTTTTCCCTAACATCACAGGACCTAAGCATCTATCTCCAAAAGGCATTCTCATAGACAACAAGCCAAAGCACCACAACATGCACCTTGTGATAAAAAACTACCACATACACGTAATAAAAATAACCATTTAGTATTCGGGAGCCACCATATCTCACATAACATGTATCAGATATCGAATATTAAACCTCAACACAATATAGCCCATACATCGAGTAAGGATCCTCAAGCCATCATAGCCTATATACATTACTCCAATAGTAGTACATATGCAACTATATCCAGAATATATGTGTGTGAGTAAACAAAACCCATTACAACCCTCTGTACATATATATGGGAAAAATTAACCATTTTACCTGCAAGCATATGTAACTAACAAGAGAATAGATTATGGCCAAAGGGGTAGTCCTCCATCCATCCTCACACCTGAACGATGGGAAAACACCCCCCCTCTAGGGTTTAGAATCATTGGGGTGTTAGTTTTGCTAACTTATATGGTTTTTTAGAATATAAAAACACAAAACATCAAAAATATAATTTAGATCACACCCACAGAAAGGGAATAACCTAGTATTTGAGACAACTGCATCTAACGTCTCTCGGAATCCTGAATGCCACGTCTAAGACTGGGTATCCTATATGAACACAACCATTTAATGAGCATTATCAAAATACATAATTCGAGTTTTTTCAGTAGAGATTTACGTTCATTAATTATTTAACTAATAATTGAACAATAATAATTCCACATTATATTTCATTATCATCACACCAAAGGCCCGGCATTCCTTTAAATTGTAATGTCAACATTGAGTCCCAGCAAGCTCCATCCCAATGGGTTAATATATTTTATTAAATTAAAATTAATTACATTATTGCATTCCCATATTCCGTGGAAATATAGAAATATAATTCTAATATACTAAACACAATGGGGCTCAACTATGTGTATATATGAACTACCTTTCATTTATTTTCCACCTATAGCAAGAGCATAGATGCATTACCCCTCAAAATGCTAAACATGGAAACTGGTTTCATACCCCACACTTCATTGCCTTTTTTTGGTAGGAGGGTAAGCAAAACCATCTACCTTTAGTAGTGGGAATGTAAAAAAAGAAAAAAAACAAACAAGAATTATAAATAATTAAGACATTCAAATCCAACTCGTTTCATCATCCCCAGTGTCCTCCCCAACACCCACATGCATAAACATATGCAACCCTCAACTCTAGGCATCAACTTCTACCACAACCAATGGGCCTCCATGCCCCCACATATCACAACAACCATTGAGTCTCACATCACAACACAAGAATCCAGAAAACAAACATCATATAAACTAGGCACATGGCCATTAAATGGGAAAGAGGTTAACTGAAAACCCTAAGAGAGAAATACGTTTTATCAAACAACTAGTTGATTAATATATCTTGAATTAAAGGGTTCTTTAATAATAAGTTCCAACAATGTGAAAACTATCAAAAAAGCGATCATAAAATAATTAAACATGTTCATTACATCAATTTTATTAGTATCAAATTACAAGAACAACAACTAGAATCATTTACATGCCTCTATATATTTTTCCAAATAATTATAAATTAGTTCTGGATTTATGTTCTTTACCAATTTCCATCATGAATTAAAATATAAACAAATCAATAATATATATCACACTCTCTAGTAAAACAATATGTAATAACATACAATCAATATCAATTTATTTATTTAGTTCAGATATTTATTAGGTCAATTCCATTTTGATCCAACGAGATAAAACATGATAACTATATAGTTTCATTTAATTTTAAAGGGAAGCAATGAAGCCCATACCTCAAAAGGTTCTTGACATTATTTATACTACAACATGCCAACAAATAGTTTCATGATCCCCTCTCTAGGAGAACTGCATCCACCCAATGATGTCGAGACACCAACACAGTTACCAACACCAAATAAAAGTCCATTAAGATCATGGAGATAAAATTTCTTGATATGGAAAGGTGAAAGATAAGGATATGAACCCAAAATAATGATAATAGATCATACCTTATATCAAAGGTTGAACACAAATAGGGGATGAACGTGCTATAAGAAGAACATCGAGGGGAAAAAATCCTAGGAGGAATAATTATTTCAAGAATCCTATGGAAAGGATGGAAAGGATAGAGAATCTCTCACTAGTGAACAAGGAGGAAGAAAAAAGGAGGAATATATCCCATCCCTTATGGATGATTTAATGTCGTATCGTTTTAAGATTCACTGTAAATTCAATTTAAAGATGATCTCGTTAAAAATTGTGGTTTGACTAGGTAATGACATACGAAACCATAGAAAAATTAATATAAGAGTTATGGGATATTAATCGGCCTTAATTCCCATAATACTAATCCTTAAATGTGTTCTTTCCAAGAAAATATTAAATTAATGAAATTGAAAAAATCTGTAAATTTGGAAAACGAAATATGAAGAAATTCTGGATACACTATATATAATACACAACATTGTAGACTCACTATGACACTATATATCTTCCATTAAAATGATCCTGATGCACTATAGACCTTTTGTATTTGCTACACTATGACAATGTAGAAGTTCTGTTTCTCTGACATCGTGACACTATAGATCTTCGTTATTTGTAACATCATGACACTATAGATCTTTTGTGTCATTGACACCATGACATTGTAGATCTTATATTCTGGAAACACTTTTGATCTTTCTGTCTACAAAAACTATAGATCATATATTAATGTAACACCATGACATTGTTCGTAAAACTGAATAACTATTCACATAATTAGAAATTTGGAAAAGTGTTGTGGATGATTCACTATGACCTCCCAAAACACCTCAACCCCCAGACTACAGCAAGGGAATGGACCATAGAGGTCTAGAAAATTATATCAAATACCTCTCAAAACATTCTCATCCTCGAGAATCCAAAACCAACACAAAATTAAGCCGAACTGGGATCTCAAGAACCACCCATCAAGATAACTCTCAAAAGAGAGAACACCACAAGAAGTAAAAAAAACAAATCCATCTTATAAACACAAAAAATCTATAACCACAAAGAAATAATTTTTACATGAAATGATATAAACATCAAATAACTCGGGATAATGATCACATATCTACGAATCGCATTCCCATGTACTATCCTCTACATCCCTATGTATAATCAAAATACAATCTAAGGGGTTATAATTCATTCACAATACCTTATATTTGCGGTCTTGGATCTTAAAAGGCCACTCTTTGAAGGTTTCATCATCATCAACATCGATCTCTCCCTAATCGATGACAATAGAGTCATCAAGAAGATAATGACAGAGTTGTGACAAGTGAAAAAAATGTGTATCTGGATCATCTGCAAGGGATGTTCTACTTGATATTCCATTGCTCCAACACAAGCCAACACCGCGAAAGGCCCAACCAACCGAAGAGAAATCTTATCCCCATGACCAAACCTTCTCATCCCATGATGGGTATTTACATTAAAAAAACATGGGATACCCTAGATAAAACACTAAATTTATCCTCTTTTGATTGTAATATGATTTATAATGATCAAGGGATGCCTTCTTCCACTCACGAATCACATGAACCATCTCCGTCATATTCAGTGCTAGTTCGGGTCTGAGAATTTCTGACTCTCTGACCCCCGTCCAACACCATGGAAAACAACAAGGTCAGCCATACAAGGCTCAAAATTACACAATACCTTTAGAGGAGTGAAAACTATTTTGGTAAGATAACTACACCAAGGGTGTCTTCATAATCCATGAACCTCCAATATATAGGACACACGAGCGCTACATGTCATCAAGAGTCTAGATAGCCTGCTTTATCAAACCATCCTTCTGTGGATGAACAATAGTGTAACGGAATAACTAAGAACCAAAATCATACCTGAGAGCACTCCACAGAATAGAGTTAGAATGAGGATATTTTTTAGAAATGATCATTATTTGTACTCTATGGAGTCTCACCACCTCCTCCTGATACTTCCTCTATAAAAATTCCAATGTTCTTGACTCTTTGATCTCTATAATGTGGTATGATTTTGTTAAATGATCAAATACCACCAAAATAGAGTCATGGATTCCCTGATATTATGTTAAAGTATGAAAAAAGTCTATTGATATGTTCTCCCACATAGACTATGGAATATCTAATGGCTGGAGAAAACCATCGGGGACACGGTGCCCGAACATTACCTTCTCGAAGACAAATCATCCAGACACAAAATCTGAAACTACACACATCATCCAAGGTCCCCAAAACTAATTCCTCAAGCCTCAGAACAGTTTTTCCACATAAGGGTGCACCATTAATATAGAACTATGGAACTCTCTGTGACCATCTCATGCATTGTCGAAGGAACAAAAAAATTTCCCTGATACAACACGCGGTGTTGTTCATCCTCAGACCAACCATTAGGGGCCTCACCAAAAACAACTTGGTCTATCTAGTCATCCACCTCTAGATCCACCAACTGGTAATCATCCAACAAGAAATCTTCCCAATTATGCACTAGATATGAATCCATAATCGTCTCCAAATGGAATCTTCTACCTCCCAACATCTCCCATATTGAGATGTAATGTTGAATGTTTTTTCATTACTCGCTATGAATCACTATATTCACGCACTTCATCACTATGTAACTTCTGGCTCAACGTATCAGCTACAGCATTCCCCATCAAATGTATATATGATATTTTGATGTTGTATTCCTTTAACAACTCAATCCACCAATATTGTTGCATGATTAAGTCATGATGGGAGAAAACAAACTCTAGTCTCTAATGATATGTTGAAATCCACAAATCACACTCCAATGAGGTAATGTATCAACAACATCAGATCAAATACCAGAAAAACCTAATCAAGATCATGGGTGGCATATTTAATTCCATGGGGATGCAACTCCCAAGACCCAAATGAAATAACTGATATCTTCTGCATCAGAACACATGCCAACCCTTGATGTGAAGAATCACTAAAAAGATCAAAGTGAACTCCCACTACTGGAGGACTAAAAACTGGAGCACTTACCAATATCTCTCTAATATACTCAAATTCCTCCTGACACTGATTAGTCAACATGAAATCTTTATCCTTCCTGTTCAATTCTGTCAACGGAGTTGCATCTTAAGATAAATTGGCTATGAACCACCTATATTAGCCTACTAGACTAATGAAAATTCACACCTATGCCATTGTCTTGGGGGATGCACAAGACAGAAAAGCATATATATTTTTGATTGGAAAATAATTATTCTAGGATAGGACACAAAAATTCATAATAAATGGACTTCTTGATCCCAAAACACACACATTACCAACATTCCAAATAGCTATGGTTGACGAAGTACTCCCAAAACGGCCTGCAAATGATTTTCATGATCCTCCTTAGAAGTGGAGTATACTATGATGTCTTTGATCAAAACCATCATAGAATATAATTGGAAACTCGCAAAACACAGTGTTCATAAATCCCATGAACACAACTAAAGCATTATTCACACCGAACGAAATTACAACAATCTCATAATGCCCATAAAGACAACAAAAATCGATCTTCGAGATATCCTTATCATTAATGTTCATCTGATGATATCTAGACCAAACTTTGATATCCAAGAACCAAATTGAATCCTTTATTTGATCAAATAAATCATTAGTCTATGGTATTGGACATAAATTCTTGACTATCACTTTGTTTAAGATATAATATTTAACACACAACTGCAAACTTCCATTAGCCTTCATCTACAAAAAATGGTTCACACCATAGTGACCCACATGGCCATAAAAAGCATTGTAATTGACCATAAATCTATATATGAAACTCCCATAACTTAGAAGGGGAAATCCTATATGGGGACATGTTGATAGGAGATGCTCCAGGCTGTATATTGATCCCTAACTCAATCTCTCGTTGATGGGGTAATGCTAAAATCTCTTCTAGAAAAATTTAGGGTACTCTTATATGACCCTAGGAAACGCTAACTTCTAAACCTCTGAAGAACTTATGATAATCACGTACATCATGGATGATAAGGATGAAACATATCTCAGACCCATCTGAGGGTTTCGCTCTCCATCAAACACTATCATCTATCCATCGTCATCGGAGAACTCCATCATCCTCTTAAAAAATCCATAATAGCCTGCATCGGATGCAACCAAACCATGGTGAGGATGACATCAGATGGTTGTTTTCATAAATGTAGTAAATATATTCATTATTTATGTTTCCCCATCACTACCTCTTAGTATCTACATTCTTCAAACATGCTAGCTCGACCTCCAAACGGCGTAGTCAACTCCAAGGGCACTGGATGCCTTTCAACCTCAAGTCTCAAAGCATGGACATGGGAAGGTGATATGAAGCATTGTATCCTTCTGGAATCAAACAATGCATAATCCCATGATGAAAACAAGCATATAGTACATTGAACGACATCTGGCTCACCAGGCGCGGGAAACGCTAAAGATTGAAGTTGACCATAACCTCCTTCGCGGCCTCCCTAACCATAATGAAGACCAACACAATGACCATGAACATATCTATGAGGACATGGATCATCAAAGGGATTTCCTCTTCTTACCTCATCAATTCTCCGCAGATCCAAAGCAGGTGCCCTGTGTTTTTGCTTCCTTGGCAGGAACTGCCTCCACAGAGGAACCCCGAGCGGAACACCTAGTGCATGTTGACTACTATTAAATCTATGGAATTATTCCTATTTATGATCACATCTCCCAAATAAAAACAAGTTCATTATCCCTTGGAATAGACCTGAGACCACCAGCCCTGATGAAATGAGATGTTGAGGGTTGGGACCTACCCCTGGTGAAAAAGAAACTCATCCACCATGAAAACCGGGAACCCCAGACCACAACTTTGTCCATGATGAATCATTATGACTCCCATCTCATGAAGATATTATTTTAAACATTGTCTTCTTAATTACCTCTACCCTCTCTAACACCTCAACATATGTATTCAATATAAACTAGGTGACCTGGGGATGGATTTTGGGATTCAAGGCCTCCTAAAAATGCCTCTCCATGACATCCTCATCTGGGATGAGGTCTAAAGAATATTGTAAAAGGTTCCTGAAATGGATTCCAAACTCTCTCAAACTACAATTCACTTGTTGAAGGGTTAGAAGATCTTTCATTCTGGATGCCTTTGCAGTCGATTAAAGAATCTTGACTCTAAACTTGTCTCGGAACTCCTCCCATCAGATTGATGACTCATCCAGGTCCCTAAGAAACAATAACCACCACTCCCTCACTACTCCACGCTGCATTATCCCAACCATAGACATCCAATAATCCATCTTGTTTCCTCCAATTATTTTCATCGCCATCCTCTTCCCTGTGGAGGTATACTGGCACATCATACTAGAATTATTTAGTTCCAACCTGACAAGGACATAAACCTAGATCCATAACATCAAATTAACAAATAGTTATATATCCTAAACCTGGTTTATAAATGGTCAAACATTAATTAATTAATTTTTTTATTTATTTAATTTTTGGTTGAACTATCAAAAGGTCTACACATTCATACACATTCACCAAGAAGAATGAGTCACATTCCTTTCCTAGGTCTCTATAGTAGAACTAGAATCACCTTGATTAGTAGCCATTGATAACATAATGGTCTGTGCCTCAGATCACAGGGGTGGTCTAAACTCCTATGTCACAACTGATCTTTAGTGTTTATATTGCTTTCTAATCTTGAATGAAACTATTTCCCTGCCAACCCATGACACATCACCAATTCTTAACTCCAAAAACCACCCTTTCTCACTACTAGACATCTAATACCACTCTGTCACAACCCCCTCTCTTCATGCTGTACCCCTCCTGGGTCGGCAATGTGAGAAGGGTGATAATGACCCCTTATTACCACCTCAAATAGGTCTTATGTTGGTGAATAACACCAATTGTATAGCAATCAAAAAAATTGGAGGCATTACCATCTATAATGACACATAATAAAGAGAGAGAAAAGGATGACAAAAAAAATCCAACTCGGAATGCAATATAAATGAAATCCCAAGGACAAAAAATGTGATGTCATACAAAACTAGTACAACTAAAATAGAATACTGTAAGAACAAAAGGAAGGTCAAAATAAGAACAACCACGGATCCTGAATAGCTCCTGAAACCCCAATAAATTAGTAACCATCATGATCTACATCCAACTCCATGTGACCTAAAAAATAGTTTATATACACATAGAGTGATTATAATAGTATACTTAGTATGATCCTCTCTAGGTCCTTTCATGAAAAAGTAGAAAAGAATGCAAAAGCAAAGTGAACAACTAGTGAAACAAAATCTTCATCTGATCAGGTATACTATATTCCCAGCCTCACCATGGATACTCTCACCAAGTGTCGCATAGATGATTATATAATATAATAAAATAATATAAATGATACCCCGCTATGACTTCCCAACTAGTTTTATGATTTTCCCCAATGTCACACATCCTAATATTCTCTCTCTAAAAATGATTGCCCGCATCCACCTAGAAGAATCACCATAAGATGAACCTCATGCATGAAAACCATAGCTTCCATGTTAGAAAAGTAATCAGGTAGTTTATGGGATCCACCAATGCTCGTATAACATGAATCATACGTTGGGTATTAAACCTCAATCTATTATGGCCCATACACCGAGTAGGGATACTCAAGCCATCATTTCGTTTACATGTAACACCTATAGTGGTCCATATGAAACTATATCCAGAATATATGTTTGTGTATAACCACAATTCATTACGGCCCTCCACACACATATATGAGGAAAACTAACTATTGTGCCTACCAGCACAAGTATCTACCAAGAGAAGATAGTGGGGCCAATGGGGTGTCAGTTTCTATAACTGGTGGAG
This sequence comes from Viscum album, assembly GCA_963277665.1. NCBI lineage: Eukaryota > Viridiplantae > Streptophyta > Magnoliopsida > Santalales > Viscaceae > Viscum > Viscum album. The sequence goes on along the minus strand of OY728159.1, from coordinate 1,458,446,205 downwards.
TGGAGTAGTGTATAGAAACACAAGACATACATTATATAATATATCTCACCACCACACTATGGGATTAAACTATTCTACAACTCAACTTCAGCTAATGTCTCTCGGAATCCCAATGGCAACATCTAAGACTAGGTATCTTATACGCACACAACAATTTTAAGGGAATTATCCCATTAATTAATTATCTTTTAATCAATTGCACATTACATTAATTTATTTATTAAACATTAATTAACAAATAATTATTCCATATTATATTTCATTAGCATCACACCCATGGTCCACTATTTCATAAAATATTAACTTCAACAATGCTTCCCACCAAGTTCCAACTCTATATGATAACATCATTTATTAAATATTTTATTAACAATATTATTACATTCCTAAATTCCAAGTGATTCTAGAAAAACATTCTATGCTACTAAAAATAAGGGGGCTCAACATGGTGAGTAGTTGAACTACCTGTCAAATCTTTTCCACCTATAGCAGGTGCAAAGACCCTTCCTCCCTCAAGAAGATAAACATGGAATGACCGTGACAAACCCCGTACGTATTCGCCCCTTTTGGACGGTGGGTAAGAAAACCAACTGCCTAGAGAAGTGTGGAAAGTAAAGAATATAATCAACCAACCAAAACCAGCAAGCATCCAAACATTGACATCCAGCTCGTTTCAGCAACCCTAGTGTCCTCTCCAACACCCACACAGATAAATTGATGCATCTCTCTAATCTAGATGTCATCTAGTGCCACTACCAATGTGCCTACCTACACTAACATATCACAATAGCTATATAGGATCACAACAATAAACAAATAGTATAAAAACAAACATCATATCAAGTGGGATCTTGGCCCTTAAACCAGAAAGAGGGTATCTCAGAACACTATAACTAAAATATATTTTATCATAAAACCAGTTTACTAATCCATAATGAATTAACTGGTTCATTAATAGTAGGTTCCAACTATGGGAAACTGAAATATTATTCTATCACAAATACTTTAACATGCGTTCTGCATCAATTTTACTAGCATCAAATTACAGAAACAACAACAACAATATTCATTTACATGCCTCACAATCATTATCCATATAATTATTAATTAATTATGGAATTATGTTCTATATGAATATCCATTATGAATGAAAATATAAACAAAGAAATCACAGTTAACACACTATCTATAAAAACAGGAGACAAAAAAATACGATCGATATAAATTTATTTATCTAGTTCAAATATTTATTATGTAAATTCCATTTTGATCTAGTGGGATAATACATGATAACTCTATATTTTATTGTAAATAAAAATATACGCAATGATTCCCCCACCTCAAAAGGTTCATGAAATTCATTATACTAGAATATGCCATCAAATAGATCATGATCACCTATATTGGAGGACTGCATCCACCCGAGGATGTAGAGTCACCACCACACCAGCCAACACCCAAGATAAGTCTATTAGGAACATGCAGAAAACATTAAATAACAGGTAAATGAGAGAATGAAGGATTTTAACCCAAAATAATTATGATAGATCATACCTTATATTGAATATTGATTTATACTAAACAGTTGCAAAAAAATAGGGGGTTAACCTGCAGAAAGAAGAACTTCATCGGGATCCAATCCAATGAGGAATGATTGATTGAATGACTCCTATAGTAAGAATAGAATGGTTTAAGAGACTTTCACCGAAGATCAATGGCGACGAAAAATGGAGGAAGATATCTCTTCCCTTTATAAAATTTAACAGAGTAGTGGTTTTAGATACGTTAGATTTTCCATTAGAAGAGGATAACATTAAACTAAGAGTTTTGACCATGTAAAGGCATCCTACACCTTAGGAAATTTAATATAGGAGTTATGTGATTTTAATCAAACATAAAACCCTTAAAATAGGGCAATAATGAATATTATATCAAATAAAACTTTAAATTGGTGAAACTAGAAAATAATGTAAATTTTTAAAATGAAATATGAAACCATTATAAAAACACTTTAGATTATTTACAACACTATAGATTCATCCCAAAATAGTTTAATAATCATGAAATTGTATATATTCCATTTTTGTGACACTGGGGCACTGTAGATCTTCCGTTTCTGTGACACCATGACACTATAGATCTTCTATTTTTTTGACACCAGGAAACTGTAGATCTTATCTTATTGTGACACTATAGATCCTCCATTTTGGAAGCATTGTAGTTCTTCCTGTCTAGAAAAACTATATATATTCTATTTCTGTGACACCATGACAATTTTAAAAAAACTAAAAACATTATTCATAGAACTAGAAATTTGGAATCGTGTTGGGGATGAGTAACCTTGACAACCCGAAACACCTCAACCACTAGCTTTCAGTAAGGGAACATACCAGATAGATCCGAGCCATTTTACTTGGTATGACAGTCATTTGACAAGGGGGTATCACTGATGAAGTTCTGTATTGAATATTATTTCTAGGGCAGTCAGTATGTAGGGTTGAGATGCTCATATATCCTAAAACTCGATTTGATGTAAGTTTTATAATTTGGGGGAGCATTATTTCAGTTGTTTCGTGATATAATTTGGTTATATAAGTGTGTTTCCTTGGATGAAAAATCATTGGTATATTTAATTTATATGATTTTATTTATGGGTATTTCATGATTTAGTGTTTTGTTTTTCGTAATGATTCCCATGATCTTGTTTTATAAAAAATATATAGATATTGTTTTCTGATAAATGTTTTTTTGGAATTATAGTAAATGGTAATGTAATGGTGTTGTCTTTTTCAAGGGTCATAGATTTCTTTTTATAAAATGAAATCATTTTAAAGATAGTTTTCATTCATTTATATTGTGTAATCTATGACAAGCATGGTGGTTTTCAGTAGTTGACTCATTGATATTGATAAATATGTTTGTTTTAAATGTTAATGGTAGTTGGGATCTAGGGGTTAAAAGAATTTTGAGGATTTGGATGAATAATTTAAGTATAATGATCATTTGAGTGGCATTGTTTGATAGTGTAATATAGAGTATAAATTTACTCTTATTTGTAGTATGTTGTAAGGGAATAACTACAATGGATTTGGTCTTATAGAATGAAAAATTTGACAAAGTGTTATGTAACTCGTCGTAGTTATCATTAGTGTGTTTTGGAAAGAGGAGAGATAATTGATGTAATATGTGTGTCCATATGGGTTTCCACATTCAAGGTGGATTTCATGTTATTGGTGATTATTTATTATTGTTGTGATGTGGTTATAACTGATTCTGTAGTGGTTGTGTGGACAAGTGATTAAGAGTGGTGAGAATTACTTATAGTGTACAACACTAGTATTATAGAAGAAATATAAATCATAAGCATTATATTTTTAGGATAGTTTCAATTATTTATATTCTCTTAATTTAAGTACTATGTTATATCTTAGGTTTTTCATTGGAAATGAGATATTTAAGTTTGGGGTATATGGGATGATTCTATATTGGCCTCAGAGTAGGATGATGTACCAATAGGTGTAAGATAAATCTTTTGTTTCATGATAATAACTAACTGTTTTTGCATGTTACTAAAAGTTATTTTTGGTTATCCTGACCATATTAGACTAGAAATAGATCTCATGGTGAATATCCATTGTTTTTTGATACCTATTGACCATGTATAGAAATCATAATCAGATATCAATATCCGGTTGAGATGGTATTATGGGGAAGAATATATGGAAATTCATGTTGTTAGTTTAATCATACCAAATTATCATGTGTGATCTATGTTCGATGGGGCTGATAACCAATATCAAAGTTTAAAATTAAATTAAATTATCTAATGAGCCACAAAAACGGATGTTTGTATAGAGATGGAGGTAGTGGGTATAATATTAGTTTCCTGTATTTTACAATATTTAATGATTATATTATATTAGTTTAAGGAGTATCCACATTAGAAAATTGACAAGAAATATATTTTATGGATTTTGGTTTTAGGTTTCATTAGACCAAATGATATTCATTTATCATAATTTAAAGAACAAGAAACCATAAAACCATATAAGATTACGTTAGACAACTGAAACCATGTAAAACATAGACTGGATATAAAACAATATATACCCTTACCAAATGAGCTATAACACAATATTAGTAATATGTTGTTGGGTAAGCTCACGAGAAGCACTAAACCAATGACTCATCACCTTATGGTATCAATGTATTTTTCCTAAATAACATGATGATTTTCTATGATACTCATTTCATCACATCATTATCATACCACTCTTTGAAAAGTGTATTTAAAATTAGCTATGAGGGATTGCGGTTTTGTTTTATGAATAGATGATTATTCAATGGAATGGGAACATCATACTTATATAGTAAATGGTATTTTCTCAATCATTCCATTAATAAATAAATACAATAAAAATTTATGAGTAATTTTTATACTCTACCTATGAATTCATTGTGTGAATTCAAGTCTTCAATGTTAATTCGATTAAATTCAATGGAAGATGTTAATGAAGACCATAAAAGAATATCACATAGATTAATGTACAATGAATATATAATAAATGTTTAATCATAATATGATATTGAATTATATAGAATTATTGAACCAATTGTCAGGAAAAACTCATTATATGAGTTTAAATAATTTGAAAGTATATCTTTCTATCTTTCATATATACTGTATAATCATAAACATTTAGTTATATCACAATATATTAGATAATAAAATAAAACATATAAAATGGCACCAAATTTTTTTTTGGGATAACCTGAAAAACAAATTTATAATTCTATCATTTACTTCACCGCAATTAATATCACATGTAATACCCTTTGATATTCAAATTGAAAACTCATTTAAAAGAATCTGTAAAAGAATTAGAGCATTTATCTGAGTCAAATTCAATCCTAAACATTTCATAAGACATTTACGACCCCATTAGACATGGTAGTATTGATAAAAAAATATGATTTAGTATATCCCTTAATTTTTTAAAGGAATAGTCCCTGGGAAAGCATTCGTTCCAAATGAGCTATAATAGAATATTTAATGATCTCCATTACACACATATATCTCTATAAAAATTTTCCAAACTATTAAATATATAAATGTGTATTCTCATATGAATAAACTATGAAATACATTGAGTGACCATAAGTCATGGAGTATGTCAATCCATATAGACAACTCAAATGTTCTTGATCACCCAATTGTTTGCTGAGCATGTTGATGAATATATCAGAAGAAAGTAATATCTATAGATGATAACATCAAATGACCCTCATCTAAATAAATATAGAGATATTATTTTCTATATTTATAATTCAATAAAAAATTTATTCTACACAATCAAGGGATCATATTTTACAAAAATCATACAATTACACGAATCTATTTTTTTGAGCTCCCATCGATGATAGTATCAATAATATTCTGAACCACCACTTGGTAAATAATCCCCTAAGTATTTTGTAAGAATGATATAATAATATGGCAGTTGTCAAGTAATGATTATCACCGATCAAATGTTCTTTGACATTAGTTTTGATCAATGGGACACTAGTATTCCAATGATAAATTTTATGAAACTCAATGGGATATACATTATGGACCATCCAACATAAAATACCAATTTGTTTCCACATGACCATATATCATTTCTCTGAATAAGATTCATACTCATGAAATCATAGTTTTTAGGCACAATGTTTTATAATCAATATTGATCACCGGTTACAGATACCTCAACATCACACATTGTGAGGTAAATTATCTTTACAAAACACAATTTTCATATCCCTATATACATATATGTAACTATTGAAAATAATTAAAAATGTAGAGAATTAATTTTTTATAAGATAATATATTTAATATTTATAATTTATTTTAATAATAAATAACATGAAGATAAAAATCTATTGTATAAAATGTCTTATATAATAAAATAAATGAACATATTTATGTTTTCAAAATAAAGTTTTTTAAAAAAAATAATTAGATATCTAGTTTGTTTCATCCACATCTCTATTTATCCCTTATATAACATCCTACAATGAATCCGTTTGGAAAGTGAAATTTATAATGAAATATAATTTGAAACATTAATTGATTTAGGAATTATATATCTACTATTCAACTATATAAACCTATTCAATGACTCTAACATAACAAGATAAACTGTTACATTGTTAATAACTTGTGTTTTCCATTAAAAATGTTTTTTAGGTTTATGATCATTATTATTTGAACCCCTAATTTAGATATTAATATAACTATATGAATATTCGATTTATCTATATATACAAAACATATTCTGAATATAATTTTGTATTCATATCATAATGGTACATTAATTTAATTGTTTTCATTTATCCATAATGTAATATTTGTTAAAATTATAACATATCCTGAGAAATACAATATAAATTTTGACTTGAATTAACATTTATTTGTAAAATTTGAACTTAAAAAATTACACACTAGGAAATCTTTATGATATATAATTTATCAATTATATCTAATTTGGACAGGCGCAATCTCTTTTGTGTAATCGAAATCATTTTTATTTCCTTCCTTAGAATATTATACAATTAACCTATTTACGGAATATCATATATGGTAACCAATGTGTTAGAACAATTATCATTATATAAGGATCATTTTTTAAACTATACCACATAATGTTATGTAATATCTATTAATTATATTTTAACAAACATTTCAATATATGAATTATTCTTGGAAAACCCCATTTAAATATTATCACATTCCAAAATCATTTTGTAGAATTTAATCTATCATAAACCTTGTGTATTGAATCTAATGTCATATATTTTTTTAACAGAACATTGCTAGTGAAATGTTTCTCTGGTGATATAAGAGTAATGGGATCATGGTTAAAATTTATTACAAAGATGCATATGTGAATGATACATTACTTTTTATAAATATTGTTGATTTTTTTAAAGCTTTGCTTATTATCTTTAATGAAAACTACATAACCATACAAATATTCACTTCTCATTAAAAAATATTATTTTTACTACAGTTATAATATTTAAATATTGTATCACTTACACATTATAAATAAAAAATTGATTTCTACAACAATTAAACATGACCATGATATTTCATGGAATTTCATTAATAACATTAGGTTTCTCAAAAAATCCCAATACATGGAATCATGTTTATTCCATATAGAAAAACCTATATATCATTAACCATGATTTAGTATTATAAAAAATACTATTAGACTTTCTAAATATCATTTTTTCTTATTTTTTAACCATTTTCAAACTAATAGTATCAATATGACTATAATAATGAGGCGTCCAAATACTAGTTCACCTTTTTGAACCTAGTTGAAAAAATATGATAAAGATATCTTTTATACATTTATATTGATTAATCACTTATATATAAATTAATTTCATTACCATTGTAAGACTATTATGATACCTTATTCCTCACTATTTTTATTATCATATCCAATCACATTAAATAATTGTGTAGAATGTATTGATCCATTGTTTATAAGTAATCAAATTATTTTGAACTATTATATGAATCATAATATGTTTCACATATTCATCTAGATCCACATTATGAATGATTTCAATAGTTCATTTCTCATGAATATTTCTCTATCAAAAGTAGTTTTAACTTGTATTTGAAATATTCATATGTTTGTATTCATTGGAGTTATTGATATTATGTTTCACTTTTTAAATTACAGTCTTCAATTAATCATTTGATGTTAATGATAATATTATCTATGAAAGAAGATTTTATCAGATGAGAATATTGGTTTACAAACATTTAATGTGGAAATGATTTAATAACTCATGTTATTCAATGATTAACCATTTTAAATTTACAATATTCCCTAGTTTTTCATGAAATATATTTAAATATTAATTAATTCACATTACCATTTCTACAATCACATGGGTATATAGTTTTTTATTTTTAACAATTATATCCTATTTAATTTTTGGTTAGTTGACTAAATAAAAAATTATATGAATCCTTGTAAATGATGTACTAAAATCCATTTTTCTAGTAAAATTTCAATTATATATTATATAGGATAAGTATTTCCAAAAGTAAAATACAAGAACCACACATATTTTTTTATTTTCTATAAATCATTTAAATCATTATAAAATTTATTCTCATGGAACCTTGCATTAGAATTAAATTACTGGATGAATAAATAATGTCTTCATCAGGTTTCAATTAGTCGAATTTAACAAATGGAATTTTAAATAAGGATTAATATCACCATTTATCTCATATTTTTTCTAAACATATATGAATTATATTAATGATATATTTTTATTACATTTCATCTCTGAAAAAAAACACGATCCAAACATATTGATTCCAAATTAAATAATAAAAATTTGGACTGGAGATACTAAACAATATTAAAATCACTTTATATTGATAGACATAAAAATGAATACCATATATCAGGATCAAGGAAACTATTTTTTTCATATTTTAATATATATTAATAACCAAATTCAAGTTTAAAGGCTTGTATAAGTCAATGCCAATGTAAAAAAAAACATATCAATTAATCATTGATTTCATGTAACTACATTGATTAACGAAAAATTACAATTTAGTAGTATAAAAACTCAAATAAAAGAATAGAAAAACTTTTTATTCAAAAAATTTATATTATTAACTAATATAGATCATGACAAATAATCAAGTATAAAATTCATTATTTATACTTTAGAAACATATTAATGAAAAATCAATAAAATAACTAATCATGAAGTATTACAATGTTTTACATTAAATATGGAGATTTCATATTTATTAAAATATAAAAATATAATATTTACATCCAAATATGATTTATTTTATATAAATTATTAATTAGTGATTTTATAAAATAAATGATATTACATAAAATAAAAATACGTTATAAGTCAGTTGTTCTATAGGATATTTTACACAATAAAAATATAAAAAATTTATTAAATAATAGATAAACTTATCAAATTTATTAAAAAATATTTCATCACCATTAACATAATTTATGAAATAAAATTAATGAAAAAATAAAAATTATTTAATTACAAATTACTCATAATTTACATGGAATCCACATTACACATTTTAGAAATACTTTTTTAATTGTAATACCATAATAAAAATTACTTATAATTTCAATATAAAATGTTTTATATGTAATCTATAATAAGTCCCAAATGACATAAAAATATATATCATTATTAAAAACATGTAACATTATGGGATAATGAATAATGCCAAAAAATATAAATCAATATGTATAAAAATTTTATAGTTAATTAAATCAAATAAGAAATAAAAATTACATAAAATCCAATGTTACATTTTATAATAATATAGTAATGATTTATAAATTGTAAAATTTTACTTATAAATGTATATATCTATATAAAAAAATTAATTTTTTCAGCGCATGTAGGTTAACAAGGTACTGTAAAAGATGACTGAGGTGATCAAAGTGGCACATGTGGGTTTTACTTAAACTATAGCCCACATAGGAAGAATAGAATGTTGATCAAATATAACTTATGATAATATTCTAAAAATATCCTAATGTGAGATTAAAGATAAAACTATTTGTTAGTATAAAAGGGAGTCCATTACTATGATTAATACATATAGAGGAATCCAATGTTATAATAACTCACCACTTTCATGTGATTATTTGGATTCATGTGGGATATTTGTATCATTAATCCATACCACTCACATAATATTAGAAATATCACTAAAATTTCACGATATAATAAAAACTAGTATTGCATGAAATTTATATTATATCCTTATATGAATAACCATGAACAAAAGATGTTTATATAGTATTAACTAACATTTAATTTCCAATATGAGTTTAACTACATTATATATGAGAAAATATAAATATTGAAACCCATACATAATATGGATATATATTTCCATAAATAATAATAATGGACTTTCAGACTTGATGTATGATAAAAAAATTAACATATAGATCATGGTTGATATTAAACCTAAAATAGTGTGATATTATTCTACATAAGAATCAATCCAATGGTTTAGAAACCATATAAGAATTAGAATATGATGATATAATATAATTTGATAAATTCATGCTAACTTGCCATATTAGTTCCTTACCATGTATATATAATTACATATATTTTAATATTTTTAATATAATCTATTTTTAAAATTATCATAAGAGTATTTATATTCTTCATTATTTTAAGAATTAATCAACATGGAAGATAAATTTCATCAATTATTTTTTATCTGAGGTCTAAAACAATTTTAATCAAAAAGGGTGTAATAAGAAATAATAAAATCATTGAACACCGTGTTTGATACAGAAAAATATTTATGATTTTGAAATAATGATTTGATTTTATGCACCTCATAATGATGAGTTAGAAAATTATCTTCATCATTCGTGAAACGTGTATATCTCTAGAGATATCCAAATAATTTACCACTTTCAAGGTGTATCTATTATAAATTCCTGAAGAACCTTATATTTGAGTGGTATACTATATTCATCTCGATATGAAAGTTACATTATTAATAATTAATAACGATGAAGATACCTATACGAGGGATATAATGCCAACATGATATAACCAAGAGCATAAAAACTAAAAAAGGTAATCACATAAATTGAATAAAAACACATTTTGTATATCATGAGGATTTCCTAATAGGACCATGAATTAACACATAAATTATTAAATGTTGAGATATAATTATGGAATTACTATGATTTTATAGTTATAATTCATTACATTCCAATCAATTTCATCTTATAAAAATATATATGTAAATGATAGAATATAGGTATATTAATTTTGAAATGAAGTATACAAAAAACATAGTGTTCATCATATCATTATTTTGAAAAAATATATATACCAATATCATACCATTTGATATGGAAAATATTCATTTCATTAGATAATGTATTTAGGGTTTATATCTCTCACAATTTTTATAAAGATATTGAGTTTCAATGAATTTATTGAATTTTAATTATTGGGTTTTTTATTTGGCGTTTTATCATCATAGATCAAATATATATTTATGGGTAATGGTGTGTAAGGGAGAATATATAAGAGGTTTTCTTTATTTTATATATCATGTGAAAATTGTTTTTATCAATCTTGTCTTTTAGAATATTTCTAAAATATATTAATGATATGAATATGAAAATATTGAAATGTAATTATGAATTAATCATGAATTGTTATCGATGAGTCATATAAAGTTAATATCCATGAATGAATAGTGTAATCAATAGTCAATATTGTATTTAGTGGTTAAGGAACCGACCTATGTGCTTCTATATGTTGTGAATCCCTTTGATAGGGAGTTTGTATTTACTTTACGACACCTTGTATAATGATTTTAAAATTGATTAGTATCTATTCCACCAAGTGTAATGTTCTCTAGTTTGATCTAAGGGGCCTCACACAAATCTTGGAATAATTAATTCATTATGATGGGCCTTGGTTATTAATCTCTGATAATTTTTAAGTTATCTCAATTTCTAAGGGCCATGGGTAGGATATTCTTTGATTGATGAGGTTTATGAATTAAATTTTAATGGTATTAATGTGAAATCATGATCAAATAAAATCAATGTTTAGAGTGGAGTGATAGTGATTTTTGTTTCATTTTTTGGGACCCTACTTCATTTGGTAAATGGTTATTCTATGATGTGGGATTCAATGGGATGAAGATTATTATGTGATTGGAGTAAAGAATTATGGGTTCTAATATTCTATGACCTTACTTAGAAGGAATTGCCTTAGTTAATTGAATCTCATTTGTTCCATCGTAATACCAAGTGTTTTCCGTGGATTGATGATAATGGTATTCTTATAGGGATACCTATATATTTATTGAGGCGTGTACTTCAATTAAAAGACATATGGTATTAGAAAAATAATAATCTTTAAAAGGGGGTTTGATGGATCCGTTTCACCATATAAAACTAATATATGGTCTATACATGTATGGGTGAAACAATTTTGTGTATTCCTTGCAATCTAAGTGAATGAGGGAGGCCAGAGAGGTATTTTCTAACTTGAGGTGGATATAAATGACACTTATGTCTTGTGTTGGGGATTATTTATAGAATATTGATGATGATAAGATAATGGGTTTTAGTGAAATGGAATATTATTCGTGAGGTGGACTAGTGTAAGGATAGTTATAGGGGTCGTTAATTGTGGAGATTTGATGTGTAATCCTATTAAAATGTTTTGTGTAAATATATATTTCTATTTAAAATAAATAATATTGGTTGTGGTTTCTATGAATTTATAGTGGTTATACCTTGGAAATTTTCATGCATATGATTTTGAGGCATGGTCCTGGAGATATAGGGATCGAGGTGTATGAACTCTTTATGTGGACAATCCTTGAGATGATATTCATATTGGATATGATGGTTACTATTAGATAAACTAGGACATTACAATATGTGTGTGTATATTATAGTGGTACACCTATACAGTTGTCATCTATAATGAGAGTGTGTTGGTAGGTGATATGGCTGTGAAACCTGACCTATAGTGAGAGTGTGTGGGATCTTGACTTTATATAAGACCTCATACTGAGTGATATATAGTTGGTATAATACTCGATTTAATAATACCACCAAGTGTAATAGGGTGTTTTTGTGATATTTTAATGTGGTTATTTACTTAAAGTTGTATAGTAGTGTTGCATACCCTATAGTGAATCTTATATAATATAATAGGGTATTATTTTGGGTTATTTACGAGACAACATCATTTATCAAACTCAATTAAACAATACATCATGGATTTTATATCAACATAACTCATTTATAAATATTTATTATTGATGGTTATACATTATATATAATTCATTATATATAATACAATATGGTATATTTATTTAGTTATTTACATGACAATTTATATGATGATACCATGTGTATAGTCAATACACAATGGATATAGCATCTTTAAACTAGTTGATTGAGGTCCATTTATAATATTGATCCTGATGTCATTCATGTTGGAATTGTTTGAGGTGTTAAAAAATAGTGTAGAAAATATTATAAAAATATCTTTTTGAAATCAATATCAATAAAATTGATGTAGATAGTTAATATGGTATTACCTTAGTGAGATTAACTACATAAAAATACATCTAAATAAATACATTTTTATCTCTATAATATTATCTAAAACCAAATTATACTCATACTAGTATATGAGATAATGTTGAGGTAATCATTGAATTTAATAGAGAGCTATAAAGCCATGTGATTTCCAGATTATTGTAATTAAACTGAATCGTGGGAAATATTAATAATATAATGTCAAAATGGAATTAAAAGACCATATCATAGTGTATGATAGTCAATAATTTTAAAAAATATATATAAATATGAATAAAACATATAGTATAATATTTACAAATTAGATTAATTATCAGATAATCATTATTTATTACTTAATAATTTCATGAAATTACCAAAGAATTCATCATAAAATAATTATAGGTTCACTAACAAGACATCATAAAAATTATAGAATCGATGCCTATATACTATAAAATAATTCAAGTGAGTTATAATCATTAATAACTTTATTTCGAGGCTGTGTAAATATAATCTGGTAAAATATATAAAAAAATTTCATGATTTTAAGTCCCACATAGAGTAAAAAAATTATAAATACATAAAAATATTGGGAAAATCATGATAAATAAGGAATTATTCCAAAATTGTAATTTTTATTAGTATTGTTATAAGAATTTTTGGGATATAATTAATCATTAAATTATTAGGGGAGTTATTTTCATTATTTTCAAACGATTTAACATCCCATTTGTAAAATATCTCCAAATCAGAGTGTAAGAGTTGAATAAAAGCATAAGATGATTTTAAAATGTATGTTAGTATATCATTTTTTTACTAATTATAGTTGGTATTTTAAATTTATGGGACTTATTTATATGAGATAGAGGCATATAAGTAAAAAATTTATAATTTAGTGTTGTTTAATATTTATGAATGATACACTAACACTTTTGAATGTGGTTACTAAGGTTGTGAAATCATGAATCGTAACTGGTGAATTATAATGTATTTATATAATAACATGACACTTAAGGAATTACATTTCATTAATAATAGTAATATGATGAAAAAACAATAACTGTAAGTGTACAAATGGGTCAGACTTATTCACTGATTGGTGATAAATAATATATGAGGGGAAAAGATATAAATAAACACAACATGAAAAGTATGGTAATTTAGAATGAAAAATATACAAACTCATCACAAATGTTGAGAATATATAGTAGGTTATAAGGGAAATATAGAGATAGTTTTTATCGTTAAATAAAAGATTAATAAGGAAATATAATATATGGCAATGATATTTTAATGGAACAAAAGTAGGTTAATGGAAATTAAAATTGTCATCATAAATAAAGTCAGTGTGTAACACCCCAAGGTTTAAAAATAAATTGAAATGAATGAAACATTTTTTTGTTAAATATTTACAAAATTGTTGTTAAATAAAATTATGTCACTACTATGGTATGAATTTTAGAAAACAGACATTTTGGGTAGTAATTTTAAAGTAATTTGGATTCTGATAGAACCAACTTTTCATGTTGAATATAAAAAAACCCTTATGAATCAAAATGTGAATATTTATGTGTCCCTAATGAATAAAAATTGTATTATTATTTTATTTTCATAGGGATTTAATATAATTAACTCTTGATTAACTTTTCACATTGCTATAAATTGAGTTATAGTTTTAAAATTGTTATTTTTTGAATAAAATATGTTTTAATTTAAAACATAAATTAATCATACTTATATTATAATTTTCCAAAAATTCAGTTCATTTTGGAATTATATGCATAAAAAAAATTAGGTTAATTTTAGTTATTTTTTGGAAATTCTTGAATTTTTTATGAATAGTGAAATTTGCTAAAATACCATATATAAAAAATTTCAGTTAAATACACTATTTTCTACATCATGACATGTGTAATACCACTTTTTTATAACTCGCATGATCTATTTAATACTTTAATTTCATGAATGAACATTATTCATAATCATGGAAAAAAATATTAAAATAATGATTAAAATAATGTAAAATCCCTCCTCTCCTCCACGATAAATCCCACCCTAATTCCCCTCCTTATCTCACTCTTATAATGCCTTGATCATTCTTTAATTTCTTCCATATACAATCCCAAAGGCTCTTCCACACATCCCATACCTTTCTGTCTCACCAAAAGTCCAAAACATAATTCATTAAAAAGGATCTCAAGGAGAATAGATCAAGAGGTAAAAATCCATTCACACTTTATAGTGTTTTCTTTTCAATTATTTTATTTTTTATACTATAATCACCCCCATTCAAAGAGGATTGAGATATCAGGTATTATATATATTCTGGATTGTAATCATTTTTATATAATTATTTATCATTATTCTTTCTCTTCTCTTCGTCTTATTATGAAAATAAAAATGGCTTCTATATTGTGTCGATTTACCAATACTGTGGACAATGTGTTTACAATTTCTATTAATTTTTTAAATTTTTTTTATAAAATTAATTTAATGGTTGAAAAATAATTTAAATTTTATTATATATCTTCTTTCATGATTTGGATTAACCATATATACATAATATTATGTTACAAAATTAATCTAGTTCGTGATTTTCAAAGAACCGAAAAAATGATCTCAACAGATATCACTAAAGATTCATCTAATGATTCATCCTCATAGCATATAACCAAAATAAGGTATGGGGTCATTAAATATTCATGAAAATTAGGAGTTCCATTTCATTCCACTTCTATAATTTCATTTCTATACGATAAGAGAATAAAATAAAAAGCAACCATGGAAATCATGCAAAGAATGCACCCTAAACAATTAAGGGAACAAAATAATAATAATTAATGTGTGAAATGATTTTATAAAATAATAATATAATTTGTAACAAAAATTAATTTTTTATAAAATTATTAATAACATTATTTTTATAATTATACAATATGTTTATAAATGTTTTAATTAATATGAACCCTAGGTAAGGGAAATATTATCCCAATTTCCATTATTTGGGTTAACCATCAACATTATTTATTATGTTGTATTAATATTATTTTTGTGATGAATTTTTTGTTTATCACAGTTTTTATTATGTGTATTTTTAGTTTACTTATATATACATATCAATTCCATTTTATTAATTCTTACTCTAATTATAAGGAATTATCATTTTGAAATCATTTTCAAAGTATATTTAATAAATATAATAAATACTGTCATATATATATATGGAATGTGTTGTTTCTATTGATTTCATGATAGTTTATTACAATGATATGTTCTATGTACATTGTTATGTTGGGATGAGCCCATTATTGCACATGATATGTTTGGTTGAGCCCATTATAGCTCAAGATATGACAGGTGAGAACCATTATAGTTCTTTATTGCATTTGGTACTCCATATATTGAATTAAAAAGAGTGGTTATTCTGTGTGTAAGGTTTATTGTAAGGGTGATGTGGTAAATTATTCCAAAGGAAATTAAATGATGTTTACATTCAAGATAATGAGTTTTTATGGAATTTGATTTATTGGTTTTTTAGTTATCACATGAATGACTACTTCATTCCTTATATCCATTACTGAGATATTTTTGATTATACTATGTTTTTAAATGTTTTCCATAGGTTATAACTATGTGTAAGAGAAATAATGATGATAATTTAAATTTTTTGAATATTTTTCCGGGATATTATGTTTCAATAATGTTTTATATTTTGGAAAAGGAGGATATTGTTTTATTAGAATCCTCATGTATGATTATGGGATGTTATGTTTGTTTTATTTCATGTTTTATATAAAAATATAAACCTTAAATGATAGTCAATTATATAGAATTTAATTTCTTGTATAAAACTCAATATTATGTGATGTTTTACAAATGTTTCTTGATAGTTGGTATCAATGAATGGTTTACATAACATTAGGGGTTAAGATGATATTTGAAAAATATCATAAATATTTTTTACACAATGGTAAATTTGAAATGTTATATAATTTAAATATTACCATGTTTCTTTATATAAGATAGTTTTGATCATAATGGTTTTCCACTGAATAAATAGGGAAGTTGGAGTAGGAAGGCACCATGGGGATGATGTATGTATGAATTTGTGGCCTAGAACCGTAGGAATCTAAACCAAGTAGTTTTTTATTGGAATGGCTCAGTTGAGTCAACAAATATATATTATAGGTACCCATTCTAGTGAGGAACATGACCTACCACAATGAAACAAGTCTTTTGTAGATAATTTTATGAGGAAACATCCTCAAGCATATAGTGGAACCATAGAACTTTTGAAAGAATAGTGATGGATCAAAGATCAATAAAATATATTTAATGTCATGTGATATTCATAATGTCAAAAGGTAAGACTATACATTTATCATTCGGAAGGATAATATGATCAATGGTTGTATTTGGTTATGAATAAGATAGAATGATATGATCTTGACAATCTAGTATAGGATGATTTTAAGAGTCTTTTTCTGGAAATATGTTTTCCAAAAATCATTCAACTCGAAATGGAGAAACAATTCCTGGAACTGAAGTGCAAATAAGATGATCGGTTCTAGCATATGAAGAAGATTTTACATGACTGGATAGGTACATATTGAATTTTTCTCTAAATATTGATTTTCATCAAAATATATTTTACTCTTGATTGAATCAATTTTTAGAAATAGATTTGGATTCATGTGAGTTTAAAACCTATGAGAAGTGTTTTCATTGTGCTAAAAAGTTGATATAGAGTTTTCTAACATGTATGTTCCTTGTGATGACATGAATAAAAAGTATTTAGTTTGGAAGATATTGGGGATGAATTTTTCAAATAAATTATGAGGTAAGAATATCAATTTCACTTCTTGTGAAAAGTGTGGTAAAAAGCATCGTAGTGAATGTCTAGTAAATTATGAGAAATGATACCAATGTGGAATGTTTCGAAACATGTCTCATGGATGCTAGGAAAAATTAAATAAAATTAATGAGAAGAAAATGGGGAGATGCAATGTCTTTAAAAAAATTGGGACATTTTTATAATGATTGCTCACAACTAGTCACACAGGCAGGGAATCATAAAAATTAGAAGTAACGGGGTAGGTAAATTATTTTTCAAATACTTTAGTAGATTTTGAGCTTTAAAATGAAGTTGTATTTGGTAAATTTATTTTTTATATATTTCATAAATGTTTTTTTATTCAGGGTTTACACATTCATTTATTTCCGAAAAAATTTCTGAAAAATTGGGAATTCCACATCCTGAGATGAATCTATAACTCGTAGTAAAAACACCTAGAAGAAATATTAATGTATGAATAAAATATAAGAATATAGATATCATTGTTTGTGGAAGTATTTTACCTGAAAACTCCATTGTATATCCTCTAGTTATGTTTTATGTTATTATGGGAATTTACTTGCTTTCTTTTTATCATGCTAATATAGATTGAAGAAAAAAAGGAATTTATTTTTTAGAAAGTGTTTCAGTTTTTGTCAATAATGAATCCATACCATTGGTAACATATTAGGATGCCCAGAAACTGATAAAATATGGAAATAGAAGTTATTTTTCTCATATTTTTTAATATAAGGGAACTATCAAGATTAATGATGTACCATTGGTAATTTAATAACCGGATATTTTTCCTGATCGTTTTTCTAGAGTTATTCCTCATCGAGAGGTTGAGTATACTATTGACATAGTTTCTGATGCTAAAATAATTTTTGAACCACTTAATCGAATGGGTCATATAGATCTTCTGGAATTAAAAACGTAGTGGAAGAAATTATTAGAAAAAGGCTTAATCTGTCCTAGAACTTCATCATGGGGTGCATTTATCTAGATTGTTAAAAATAGTTATGGTTTAATGAGACATTTCATTGATTATAGAGCCTTGTATAACCATGATTTTAAAAACATGTATCACTTTTCTCATATCGATGATTTATCAATTAAGATCCTTGGTGTATAATATTGTTTGAAGGATGATCTGATTTCAGGGTACCATCAGTTGAATGAAAAGGATACAGACATCCCAAAGACATTGTTATGTACTAGATATAGTCATTGTGAATGTTTTTTTATTCCTTTTGTGTAATCTAATTCAGCTACCGTATTCTAGGTTCTTATGAATATAATATTTCATTAGTTATTGGATAACATTATGGATTTATTTATTGATATCATTTTTGAATATTCTAGAAGTAATGAGGATCATGAAAATCCTCTATGGGTTATCTTGAAAACCATAAAAAAATAAGATGTATTTAAAATTCTGTAAGTGTGATTTTTGGTTGCAAAATATTTCATGACTTGGTCACTTTGTTTCTAATAATGGCATAACTATTGATCCTACCCAAACAATGGTTCTTGATAAATGGACCATATCCACATATATAACCAAGATTCATAGTTTTCTTGGTTTGGAATGATATTAATGGAGGTTTGTTAAAATATATTCACAGTTACCTATTCCACAAACTAAGTTAACTTATCAATGGAGTTAAATTCATCTAAACAAAATAATTTTATGATTATTTTTAGGAATTGAAATCATGATTGGTGAATGCTTCAGTACTGACCCTTCCATCCAAATGTGTTGAATTTTACATCTACAATGATGCTTCTTTAAAGGGACAGGGTTGTAATCTGATGGAGAATGTTCAAGTAAATTCTTTTGGATTATTTCAGTTGAATCATCGTGAGTTAAACAACCCAAAACAAGAGTTGTAATTGGATGTTGTGGTTTATAATTTGACAATTCGGAGGAATCGAATATATGGATCCAAATTTCAAATATATACTAAAAAAGAAATTATGAAGTATATATTCACTCAAATTGAATTAAACCTGAGGAAAATATTATATCATTAATTGATAAAATACTATGATTTCAGAATCAATTACCATCTAGGAAAACGAAAAAATTTGTAGAATGAATTATGACAAAAACATCATGCATTATTTACCATTTAATTTTTGGGACATGACCACTTGATTAATTATTTGACGAAATTTAGATTACATTTAGATTGTGATGGAAATACTATGTTTTGTTTCAGGTTTTACTACATTCATTATTATCAGAAAGAATTAACCAAGCACATAAGTATTACCATGAGATACAGAAAAATTTATAATTTGATAAAATGGTTAACTTTCTAGAATTTAACCTTGACAATGATTGTGTTTCTAGATTTGAAAAAAAGATTGTGTTTCCCTTGTGATTCCCAGTTGAAGAAATAGAAATTAATAGAAGCTTATAGTTCTCTATTTTTAGTTCATCCAGGAAGTACTATGATGTACAGAGACCTTCGGGTGAATTACTGTTGGGAATGAATGAAAATAGATATTTCATATTTTACTGTGAAATTTTTGACATGTCATCTGGTTAAAGCAGTGTGGGAGTAATTTAAGGGGATGCTTCAACATTTATTATTTCCATAGTGGAAATGGTAAAATATATCTGCGGTATATATTGTTAGAATAACAAATAATTCTCTAGATAACAAAGAATTATGGGTTATTGTTGATTGACATACTAAATTTACATATTTCATTCCAATTTGAGATAACATGTGTTTAGATCACCTTTAATTATGGTACCTTTAATATATTGTCATGTTAAATGGACTTCCGCTTTCCATTGTATTTGATTGTGATTCCAAATTAACTCCAAACATTTTTAAAGGTCTTTAGAAGTTGTTGGGATCAAAATTAAATTTCAATATAGCTTTTCATTCTCATCCTGATGGGCAGTCAGCATAAATGATTCAGAAATTAGAGGATATGCTTCATGCTTTCCCAATATACTACTAGGGAATTTGGTATTGACATAATTCATTAGCGGAGATATCTTATAATATCAGTATTCATTCTAGTATACAGATGGCACCTTTCGAAGAATTTTATGAGATATGGTGTTGAACTAAAATTTATTCAGATGATGTTAGGGAATGAAACATGATGGGACTAGAATTAGTAGATGGAGTGGCTGAGAATGTAAATATGATCCAGAAATAGGTGATGACAACATATTAAAGGCAGAAGAGTTTTGTATAAAACATTACGAAAGGCTTTTATTTCGAGGTAGGTGATCAGGTTTTTCATAGAATCTCACCCTCGAAAAGTGTTAAGAATTATATTAAGAAAGTGAAGTCGATTCCATGGTTCCTTGGACTATATATAATCCTATATAATGTTGGAACAGTGTCATAATGAGTATCATTTACTCTAAATTTATCAAAGGTATGCATTGTTTTTCCTGTTTTGATATTGAGAAACTATGTGTCAGATCTATCTCATTATCTGAGCCCAGATGTAGTTCATTTGGAAACGAACCCAACTTATGAATAGAGAAAAATTCATATTCTTTAATGTAGAGAGATAGTATTGCAGAGTATGGTAATCCACTGGGTAATGGTTTTGTGGAGAATTTACATGGTATAAGAAACTACACGGGCCTCTGAAAATTCTATGAGGGATAAGTACCCTCACTTATTTATCAAGTAATTGAATTTTTATGATGCAATTTCTTGTAAAATGGGAGAATTTAATACCCCATTATTTTAAAAATAAATTAAAAAGATTAAATCTTTGTATTAAGTTGATATGTAAAATATAACTATTAAACATAAATTTTGTGGCTTCTATGATTTTAATTTCAAAAAATGGACATCTATGGTTGTGATGAATAATTAATTTGGAGTCTTACAGAACTAACATATTTTATGGAAAATAGTAACATAAACATTTGAATAGTAATATCAATATTAATATGACCCTAATGAATAGTAATTTTTAATATTAATTAATTTTCATAAGGCTTTACTAGAATGATATCTTGATAAATTTTTCAAGGTGATATAAAATGAGTTATAGTTTTAAAAGTTCTAATTTTTATATAAAGAATAATTTTATTTAAAATTTAAATTTGTCATATATAGATAATTATTTTAAAAAAATGGAGTTCATTTTTAAATTCCACATGTTGAATAAATAGATAGGGTGCTTTTTTGGTATTTTTCTAAAATTCATGAATTTTTGATGAATAGTCTAATATAATAAAATAACATATTTACAAATAATCAGTTAAATACAGTATTTTTTACATTATTACATATGTAATTAAAATTTTTTCATAATCATATTATCTCATTATTATTTTTATGAAATTTATAAATACTATTCAATGTCATCAACAAAAATATTAAACTAATGATTAAAATAATGTATAATCCCTCCTCGCCTCCACTATTAAGGCCACCCTCATTCTATTATTCCTTTCAAACCACACAATCCATGAGAATTGTCTATGATCTTAAAAATCCCCTCCCCAAGTCTCACTCCATGTACAAGACCAACTTGTATCACCAAAATTCCAAAACCAAAGTCCTTAAGTAGGATCACAAGGAGAACAAATCAAGAGGTAAGAATCATATTTCATTTTCATGTTTTTTCTTTTAAATTATTTTCTTTTCTTATACTATATTCATCCCACATCAATCCTAGTGGCATGAACAATCCAATATAATATATATAATGGATTTTTTCCTTTTTATTGAATTATCCATCAACATTATTCATGTCCTCTTCCTCTTATTATAAAAATAAAAACATCATCTGTGGTGTGTCGATTTATCAAAATTATGGACGAAGTGTATTCAATTTCCATTAATTACTTAAACATTAGGTTTAAAACAATTTTAATTATTGAAAATGAATTTAATGTGTAATGTGTATCCTCTTTAATGTTCTAGGTTTAACATATATACATAATATTATTTTATATAATGAAACTGGTTAGTGATTATCCATGTACATAAAAACTGTTCTAAACCAATATCACTAAAGATATATCTAATTATACATCATCATACCACAAGAAAAAATCTGGTATGGAATCATTAAATATTATAGAAAATATGAGTACCATTGCACTCTACTTATGTAATTTCATTTCCATACGACTAGAAATTATAATACCAATTGGCCATGCAAGTCATGAAATGATCACACCCTGAATAATGAAAGGAACAAAATACTAATAAATAAAGTGTAAAATTATGATTTAAAATAATCATATAATGTGTTATAAACATTTAATGTTTTTTTAAGATATTAATAAATCTTTTTTAATCATTATACATAAGGATTTAACAAGATTTAAGGATGATGAAGTGGAGGTAAGGTTATTTTTAATCCATTTTCAATTCTTTTGGTTAACTTTATATATTAATAAATATGTGGTATTATGATTATGTTTATGATAATTTTTTATATATGATGTTTTATTATGTGTATTTACATTTTGTATACATATCCTTTCCTTTATATTAATTATTTTCTAAATTTAAGGTATTGTAATTTAAAATCATTTTAAAAGTCACTTTAATAAATGTCAAGATGTTTGGTTTTTATAAATATATATCATGAGTTGTTTCTCCAAATTTCATGATACTTTATTACCATGATATGAACCATAGACCTAGCTATGTTATTTTGGAACCCATTATAGCTCATGATATGTTGGGATGAGCTCATTATAGATAATCATATGATGGGTGAACCCCATTATATCACTCCAATGCATTGGGTACTCCGACGACAAAATTTGACAAAATATATATTCCATGAGTAAGGGTGATTATACGAGTGATCTGATAATCAACTCCCAAAGAATATACATGATGTTTCCATTCATGATAATTTGTTTTTACAAAATGTGTTTTATTGGTTTCTATGTTATAACACGACTAACTATTTCTTTCCTTATATCCCTTACTAAACTTTATGCCCACATCCCAGATTTTTAAATGTTTTTAAAATGTTATAAGGATATGTAAGAGAAAAAATTAACAGACTTAAAATGTTATAATGATTATTCAGTGATATTATAATTTATTTATGTATTATATTTTAGAATGAGTGGATACTGATTTGTTAGTATCCTCATGTATGATTATGGGATGTTATGTTTGACTTATGTCATGATTTCTCTGAAACTCTAAACCTAAAAATATCCTCAATGTTTTAGAAATTAATTTCATTTATAAAACTCAATATTATGTAATGTTTTACGGATAGGTCATTATACAGTGAGTGAATTAAAACCCTTAAATTGATTCAGGACTCAACATAGTGTCCACAACCAACATCCTAAAAAATAAGTCAATCTTTAATAAAAAATTATTTCAAATACATGCTTTTTTAAAATAATTTAATATTATTTTTGTATTTTCACCATTATAAAATTATTTAATTGTGATATTACTTCCCATCATCATAAAGATGTTTATTCCAAAGAATGAAGATCACACTAAAAAATTTATAACAATAACATATATTATTAATGTTTTTAAAACTCTATATATGTAATTATATGAAATAAATTTATTTATTAATGTAAAAACAGTTCTAAATATGAAAAATTTTAAAATATTATCTTATTCTAGTGGGTTTGAATGTCATTATATAATTTTATTATCATTTATATCATTTTTTAATTATAGATGATTATAATTATAATTATTTTATATTATAAATTTTTCATCATTTAACAATATAAATCATATTAAAAAATAATTACATAGTTATATATGAAAAAATAATAATAATTATAAATTAACAAAAAATATTATACAAGTTCATTAATAATAATGTTTCTATATGTAGTCTTATTTACAATGAATTTTTTTCTATTATAACTAGACAATTATGTGTAATAATGTTTTTAAAATACATATTTCAATTTTATAGTTCATTTTTTAAATATAAGGCATTGTAATATTATTATTATAATGAAAAAATGTAATATTTGACAGTGAAAAAAAACATGATTAAATGTTTTTTCTATAGTCTTTTAGGTAAATACTTTCATAATCTATATATTTGTTAAAAGGGTTGTTCTGATTAGACCAAAACAAACATAAAAATAATATGTGGGATAAGATAGAGACTTTTGATAGAAATTATAAATTTTCAATGTTTTATTATGACTGTATGTGGGGTCTAAATAGGTGTAATTTATAATATGAGTGTATTTTTGGTTTAAAATAAATATTATAATATAATATAATTTTTAATGATATAGATCAATCACATAATTTAATAGTAATATTCATTGGAATTTATAGTAATTGATATGTTTTGATACTTATTTATATTCTAGAAAAAAATAACCCATATCTCAGGCTTACAAAATATAACATTTATATAATAATGAAGAGTAATATAAATTTATTTTATAGCAATTAAATCAGAGGGTATGATTAAAACTAACTAAATAACGAAATTATCATTATATATTGATTAGAATTGAAATAAAAATCATTTATAATAAATAGCAATGTTTTCTAGAAAATTGTAATTTTTTTTAAAATTTAGTTAAGTATTTATTTATTAACATAATTTTAAAAAAAAAATTACCAAATTTATACATTTTTTTGTAAACATAAACTTTATTGTTTGAATTCTAATATCAAATATATTTTTGAAAGAAATATTAGTGTCTTAAAAAATGATTCATTTTGATTGGGAGTGAAAAATAATGAATTTTAATTGATATCATCCTTTTCATATATATTATCATTAATGTTAAATTATATTTCAATTATTTCTTTAATGTAATATGTGCTAAAATTTTAAGATATAAATTAATAAAATAATTTATATTTTATTCATTTTAATATTTAATAGGGATATACATACAATGAAATATTTGATCATTTTCTCATTGAAATCATGTCTTCTCATCACGTCTGTGGGAATTAAAGGTAGTTAATTTTATTCACAAATGTGAATTCAATTTGAAAAATGCATTAAATATTTATAATAATGATAATTTATATTTTCTAATAATGTTAACATGATTCTTTTACCGTAATGAATAGTGAAAATAAATAAAAATTCTATATTTTTCTAAGGTAAAAACTGATTTAATATGGAGTAAACTATGAAGATAAGGGTAAAAAATAAAAAAAAAACCTTTCAGATGACCTTTTTCAACCTATATATCGACTATACCACTCCAGTCTCAATAGTGGTCTATTTTTTATTGTTTATAATCTGAATATATATTTTAAACCATTCTCTTTTTCAAAAGAGACATGTTTTCAACTCACCTAACTTATAAAATGCCACAACATAGCCTCTCTTATTCAAATTTTAAATGAAAATTAGTTCTAAAAATAACCTTAAAATAACATCCTTAATAATTACCGATCATTATATAATCCTTATATTGTTTAAAAATCCATCCTAATATGACTTTGGTAAAAATATATAGACACACCCTAAAGAATAGGTTCTGTTATTTAACAATCATTTTTATTTATCTCTTCTTCCACCTCCATAAATATTGTTAAAACATAATTACATATTAAATTAAATTTATTTTATATAGTAATATTTTATTATTATAATTTCATAACCTGTATCCTTCCCTTCTTCAATAAAATGTTTTATAAAATTATAATTCAAGTGTATGGTGGATTACGGCCTCATGAACAATTGTTAATCATTTTCCGTCACCAAAATAAAAAAATTGTATATAATCCTAGATTTAACATATATATATTATATTTATGATACTATGATACTAATTTAATTTTAAATTCATATATACTCTTTTATATTCCATTTGATTTAAAATACAATCGCATTGATCGTGTGTATGGCATACCCTCTTAAAGGGGTGTGATTTATTTTTCATTTTCTTTTTACATGTAATATAATTGGGACACATATAATGATTTTATGTGACATAAATGATGATATATTGATTCTAAAAACATAATACATCACCATATTTCTTAATCATTTAACCAATAGGGAAATTATAGTGTCGCCCATGCTTGCGTATAGCCTACCACCTCCCTGATGCGATGTGATCCACTCTTTGTATTTAAATTTCATTAATTATTCTAAAAAATTATATATTAAAAAATATTATTTATATTGTTGATATAATTTTGGATTTTTTATAAGTATAATATACTAAAAAATTGGAACATTAATGAAAAAACAAGCCTAAGAAAACAGAGATAATTATAGTTGAAACATTGAATTTAATAATTAATTAATAATGACTTTGTGATAATATGTTTTAATATGATCATATATAATATTATACATTTGAATATGATTATTTATTATAAAAATACGATGATTAAACCCATTATACTTGAATTTAAATCACAGTTATCCAAATAGAAGTGTTAGGTAATGGACCTCATCAAATCTTCCATTCATTGAGGAATATTTTATTTTGTTAAAGCGAATATGTAATATATGGTGCAATTAGTGACCCATTTGTATGTAATATAATGGTTCAAAAATAATTAATTTTATTTGATGTTTTAATTTTATTTTATACATCTAAAAGGACTATAATGGAGAATTATCACGTTGTAATGAATTTAATAACTCAATTTATGTACAGTGGGTAATATTTATTCCACATTTATTTTTGACATTATAGGAATATGTGTATAACAAAATTTTATTTTATTATAATATATTTAAGTTATATTAATGGGTATTAAAATCTGATAAACATAATATTTTCGTTAATTAATTCTCATTTCAGTGTTTTGATCTTAATCTGGGTTTATTTTATGAAATCATCTTAATCAGGATTGCTTACGAATGAGTTTTTATTGATGGAAATGATTTTTTAATAGGCTTATAAACCCCTTTAATTCTATAATAAAATATTTATTCCTATATTTTTCAAGTAACAGATCCATTTTCCAAATCTTCGGTACTTAGAAAAGTAGAAAAAATGATTTAAATGAAATATTACTACATTTCTCTCTTTGGTAGGAATTATGTTTTATTCCATAGTAATTTTTTATAAAAATGCTATCTAAAATTATTTCGACCATTTATAAAGTAATTATTAATGATTTTTTAACATTTTTTTTTAAAAAATATTATATTATTGTCATTTTAAAATCAAATCCCATTTGGATAATATTTGAAAATGTAAATGGAATCATTATATTATCTTGTATTGTAAAAACACAATTTTTCGTTTTAATGAAATTATTTTTTTAAACGAATATTTTACACCTATTTAAAATTAATTTATAATAAAAATTGTTTCATAAATGTGTTTTGAACTTTTTTAAAGGTGGTTTTTAAAAAAAAATTATTTTTCTCAAGCATTTTTCAAAAGATCATTTTATAGAATTTCTATTTTCCAACACAAAAAACAATTATTTTACTTATATTCCACTTTGAATTTTTCGTATTGATGTCATCGTTATTATTTAACTTGAACTTATGTCATCAATTTGTCAAAGGAACTTATTTATATTCACTATCTTTACTAATTTCATTATTCCATAACTTTCCTATGAAATATTCAATTTCTTGTGATCAATAGACAAAAATATAACATAAATTCCATGTTATTTCTCATGGATATATTTCTTAAACCATATATCATTTCAATATACTAGTTTCTACATTGAATTTATTGTATATATCTAGGGAAGTTTTGATAATATTTTATTCATTATCCAATACTCACAAATGATTATAAGGAATGATTATTCTTGAATGAAATCAATTATTCATTTTACATTGAATTTTTTGGATATGAATATATTAGTGGGGCCCAGATATAGATAACTCATTAATGCATTAACAGTATCTTGCGGTTAGTCAGTAAGGTTCCAATAAATGGGTTTCCACCTCTCGTTTTAAATAGTATTGTGAATGTTCTTCAAATAGATGTATCATCTTCTTTAAAAAATGACATAAAAGAATTAAGCATTTAATTTTATATAAATTATCATATTATTTTACATTAATGTTTTACCATTACAATATCACTATATGCATTTCATTTATGGTTTATTGTTTATATGGATTTTGATTTATGTTACTTACCTTTCCATATTGATTATTACATAAAAAAATCATATCCCTTCTATGTATCAAATTATATGTTATTTCAGTAATTTAATATTCCAAATTCTTTATACAAATGAAATTATTTAAATACCTTGTGTATTATGTTACAAGTATTTCTAGGATGATTGTGTTTATTGATTCATGAAATTTTCTACTATACAAAACACTTAATAATAAATTGAGAACACCCTTATTTATTTCCATTCATTGGAATCAAGTAATGGTACTATGAATTATTTGAAAGGGTGTTCAAGTGGAAATAATGATAACTAGGAAAATAATTTATTACAAATTTTTATATTTGAATATAATATGTGAAAATGATTTTATCTAAATTAAAAATACTACTAAACTATCAAGTCCATTATGATCTGATTAATTGTATATTATAATAAATTAATATTGTTTGACACATAGATGAAGATACTGGGGTCGGGTCATTATATTTTATATACGAGGAAGTATATTAAAAACCTTTGGAAATATATTTAGGAAAATTTATATGATAGATTATAACCCTATGATAGAAATTGTGGATAAGTGTAGGAGAAAGAAAAATGTTTTTGTTAGGAAGATAATATATGTGTTTACTGGTAAATATATCCATATAATTATACAACATGTAGATATCATTCAAGAATAGTTTTAACTAAAGGGATAAACATTGAAAAATATACAATGTCTATTAACTTTATTGACACCTGGTGCACTTCAATAGGGCTTACTAATCATCTGGATTGACTCTTTAGAGATATTTAGTTCAGATATTCCAAATTTCATTTACCAAATATTATGGAGAATGTGTATTGGTGAAGAGAAGTAATGACCAATGTTCAACCTATGTTGTATTAAATATTGATGATAATCACTTGATTTATAAATCATATAAATGATTATATGTTTTTCCTACTAAGATTATTGCACTTATTATTGTGTGTATTATTAGTCATTGGATGGAAACTAAAGGGATCATATTAACATTTAAAATTGTGGAGAATATAGTGGTTGTTAGTTACCAAATAAGATTATTACTGTAGGTAATGATATTGTGATTACGCCTAATAAATTATCCTAAAATCTATTTATCACCCTTGATAATAACCATCAGATAGACTGACTAAATAATATAAATATTTGGTCCAATATGATCCCGAGTGATGGAGACCGTGAATGAGATAAGGGAAAATTTTATTATTTTTGAAAATATAGAAATAGAAACAAAGGAATGTTTCTAAAAGAAATGAGAAAATGATTTACTTTTTTAAAATAAGGGAATAATGAAATTATTTTTTGACGAAAATAGAAGATTTATATGGTATTAAATAAATATCATCCAATGGATCCATGTATAGTTAATTATTATAAATGTGTGGAACCTTGGAATTGTTTGAGTAAATAAACTCTTGTAAGGGAAATCCAATAGAAAAAGGATGGGAATGGGTTGAAATAAAATTGATACAATATTTATGTGTTAATATTCAATAATAAAAGTTTAGAAGTGTATTTACCCATGTAATTTTGGTGATAAAAATTATCAAACATCTAAGGATTGTGTTTAATATTATATGAAATTATGCCTCCATTAACTTAAAAATTATGGATACCATCATCAGTTTAATATTTAATGGATGGTTATAAGTGAAATGTCTTATATACACTATTTTAAAAATTATAGTGATAGATTATATCATCATTAATGATAATTTTAAAAACCATTTTATGGAATTAAACCCATTAGATTAGTATATGTTTTAATAAAAAGGTTATTTAAAAATAACACCCTTATATTAATTGAAATATGTATAATTTTATTTGAAACCTATAGTGTTTTTTATATCATTGTGAATGAGGTGATTACGTGTTATTACATATTTGGAATTTTTTTTGACATATTTTTAAAAAAATTATGAAAAGAAAAAATTGCATCTCAGATGGAAACATGTTGTATCTATCATGGTCATGGGGCTTGAATCCATAAATGAAAGATGATGTTGTTTCATTGCCTACAACTAGCCAACGTGATGTTCTGGTTAATATTCCATTTTTTCGTTAAACAATTTGATGAATAATTATTAATAATGAACCAGTGGAGATAAAATTAAATATTAGATATTAGTTTATTAAATTATATAACATTTTCTCACCATATTAGTATCCGAAAATAGTTAGTGATAGATGGAATGTTATTTCAATCTTTTATAGAAATTATGATTAATTAAAAATGTACTTTGCTGATTTAGTCATAAAAATTTAATTTTAAGATGTTTATTTCCTGTATTGGTTGATTAATTGGAAATTGATCAAAGAACAAGAAAAATATTAAATTATTATCTTGTTATGGAAACGGATCAAGTAATTATAATTCTTTATTCTCTTATATGGTAATATAATTCCTCAAAATTATAAAATAGATATTTAAATAGAATTATTATCATATAACCTTCATATCTGATAAGTCAAATGGAACATTAAACTATTTTATATTTATGTATTTTATGCATTTATCTTTCTAATGATTATTAAAATTATTAACAACAATTACAACTACCTTTACTAGTAAATATTTTTTATTTTATTCAATTTTTATATCTTCACATTCCATCGATTTTATTATACATAAAAAATTATTTATTTGTTAATTTTTATGAAAATTTCACTTCCTTTTCACTCTGATGATTATATGTTTTATTATCCATTATTATGAAATAGGTTTTCAACAATAAAAAATTCAAATGTCAAACCGTTTATTTTTTAACATAATATCAAATATTGAGGATTAAATATATTTAATGGGTAGATAATGTAACCCTTGATATTCTGGTGTAATTGCATTCTATTAAATATTCAACATGACACAATTAAATGATATTAAAAAACACATAAAATGTATTTCTTGAAATTTAATCTCTTCAATAGCTAACAAAATAGGTAACATTAATTATAAATAAACATTAATATATTATACATTTACAAAAATTCAATTAAATTGATGGGAATGAATATTACAAACTAAATTATGAAAAATCGTGTTTCCAAATGAATAAATATAAAAAATATTTACATAATAGAAAAATGATATGTTTTTTGAAAAAATGAATTTTTTTGCAAAAGGCGATTTACGCATGCATTGTGGTCATAATTTAATATCATCCATTACAAATAAAATAATATATATTAAAAAAATTATTTATTGAACTATAAAAGACAGTAATCCAATGGTTAGTTTTGTATTTTTCTACAAATTATCAATATTTGAGTAATAATGAACAGTATTAAATTTTAATAAAAACTACCATTTATTTTTAAAATATTATTACTGTTAAATATTTTTTTAATTTATATTTGAGTAAGAATATTTAAATTACCTATTTATTAATCCATTTTTTCTCATTTAATTCATTTTTTTATTGATTTTGGATATATAAACATTATAAACATTTTATCATTTTCTTTTTGAAAACATGATTTCTCTTTTCTTCAATGGGAGTAATTAGAAATTAAAATTTAATAATTATTTGAATTGAAATATGAAAAATGGATTTAATATATATAATTATCATAATTTATATAGTCTAATAATTTTTAATTAATTAAAATTTATAATTAAAAGAGAAATTTTAAAATATATTTTACATGGTTAAGGTAAAAACGGATTTTCCTTGGGGGTAACCTATGAATATAAGGCATAAAAACATAATATCATTTATATTACCAATTTTATGGATATAGTTATTCCTTATTTCTAATATTTTTATTAAAATGACTATTTTTTATCGTTTTTCTAAGTGAAAACCCTAGGCGCACCCTTTACTTTAAAAAAATTACAAGTTTTCCACTCAACTCACTTATAAAAGTCCACTCCCACTACTCCCAAATACACACTTTCAAAACCAAATTTATAAAAATTTATCTATTAAAAAAATTATTACTTACATACTATTATAATATAATACATATTTTAGTCATTAATCCTTTCTAGGAAGGATTTTTTTGTGCAAACTAAATGCAGTTTGCTAAGAGTGATGTAAAAAATTTTACGAGGATTTTTATCTTCTTTCTTCATCCACAAAATTAAAAAATATTAATAAATTATTATATATTTTCACCAATATAATCCATATACTATGATTTTTTTATATTATGTACCTGACCAATATTGATCCTTTCTTCCAGAAAATGTGTCATGAAATAACCATTCGTGTGTACAGTAGACTACCGCCTCATGAACCATTATCACTTATTTTCCATCCACGCTGTTAAAAGATGAATGTAATAAATGATTTAATATATTTACATGATATTTATTATATTATTAAAATTATTTAAATTAAATACCATATATACCTTTTGATATATATTTTATGTAAAATATGATAATTTCCCTCATGTGTACGACTAACTTCCACCTCACGATGCAATGGAATTAATTATTAATATAACCATCAAAAGGTATGTATTATTTATAAATTTAATTAAAATACTTGATAAAAAATTATATATTTATTTTTTAAATATAATATAGTACCCACTTCATTGCATTTTCTTCCATTAAGTAAATTATAACTTCACCCATGTGTAATTGTGGCATACTACCTCAACAACGTGTTGTGATCCATTCTCTATGATTAGAATTCATTAAATATTTTAAATATGTATCTAATGGAAAATAAAATATTTATAACATTATTTAATTTATATATATTATGTATCAATAACATATACACATGAATAAATACATTCATAACAAAACATGCATAAGAAAACAGCACAACTAAAACCTGAAACAGTGAAAATAATGATTGATTAACAACATTAGAGTTATAATATATTATAAAAGAAAAATCTATGATATAATAAAAATAAATATGGTTTCATTATAAAATAATAACATTATTCGAATAATTATATAATATTTTTATGGAAAATCTACAAAAAGTAATCATGATGTAGGAGAAATCATCTCAATTTTATATCATTTTATGTTTATTTTATTATTTTCCACTAAATTTATTTAATAAGGTGTACATAATTAACATATAGCTTGTAATATCATGATTATTTAATAGTTTTTGGTATTTTATATTTCGAAATAATTTATTTAATCAAAGGTTATTATATTTTAAAATTACTAAGAAGTAATGAATTTCATAACTCAATTTTATTCATTTAGATATATTACTTTTTTATTATAATTGATATTATAATATATGTGTGTAATTTATTTTGAATATATTATTTTGTATTTCAATTTTCAAATTATATTTTCATTTGATAGACCTAATGAATTCATTTATTAATTATCACTTGAACATTATGATCTTTGTGAGGATTTATTTCAAATTTTAATTTTAATAGGGACTATTTCTGCTTTAATTTACACTAAAGAAGCACATTTGTTCCATATTAGGTAACCATTTACATTTTATTCTCCTCCTGTTATTTTTTAAATTTTTTGGTTATATTAACAATTTCCCACTAATTATTACATAAATGTTTTATTAAATTTTTTTAATAAAATCTGAACATATTTATCTCTTTAGTTGGAAATCCATTTTCATCTAAAACCTTATTTTTAAAAATTACTAAGAAATATTTTGTTACCATTTTCTATATGATTTATTAAAAGTAACTTTTTATTTTTTTCATTTATTCAATTTTTTTATATGAATGATGAAGTAATTTCTAAAATATTTGTTGCTTGGATTTTACCAAATATGTGAATGGAATATTTTTTTGAAGTTATATAGAATGAATGGAATTTTGAACAATCCGGAAAATAAAATGTTTTAAATATTTATATATATTTTTTAAAATATTATTTTAATGAAAATTTTTTTTCATTATTTTTTTGATATTTTTTATAAAATGTTATTTTTAAAATGAAATTGATATTCTTATTCATGAATTCTTGTAAATATATTTTTATGGTATTTTACTTTGTCAATTATAAGAAAATTTAATTTTACATATATTCAACTGGGGTTATGATGTACCGATATCATGAAAATTTATTCAATTGACTGTTTATTATCATTTTGACTATGTAATGTATTGACATTCACTTTCATGAAACATTTTTCTAGAAATTATCATTCTCTTGAAATGTTAACTTTTCCATGATCATCAAACATTAAATTTCCCAAAAATATTTGTTTAATTTAACAAAGATATTTTTATTATTTGAAAAATATATCACTTCAAATTAAGGTGTTCTAAAATGAATCTTATTTGGTTATATGTGGAAATGTTTGTAAAATTATACCCTTTATTCAATACTACTATTTCATGATAAGAAAAATTGATTACTGAATTAAATTGATTATTTGATATATGTGGAACGAATTTGACATGAAAAAATGGATGTGTATCAGTTATAGTTAGCCCCTTAATTAATTTGTGTTCCATGAGGCGAATCTTAAAGGTAGAATTAAATGGGTTTCAACCTGTAATTTTAAACTATCTTGTTAAAGGTATTTATAGTTAAGGAAACATATACCTAAGAACATAATTCAAAATAATTTATCTTTT
Source organism: Viscum album (assembly GCA_963277665.1). Classification (NCBI taxonomy): domain Eukaryota; kingdom Viridiplantae; phylum Streptophyta; class Magnoliopsida; order Santalales; family Viscaceae; genus Viscum; species Viscum album. The sequence continues at coordinate 1,458,410,586 of OY728159.1, read as the reverse complement.
TAATACATGAATTATTATGTTATCAATATTCATTAAAATTTCACAATGATGTTATCTTATGATTCATTTCATTCACATATTACTATATAAATGTAATGTCTTATATGTTATTTACCATTGATATTGATTATGATAATAAAATTATATAAATTTTATGTGTATTCATTTACTAACCATTTCATGTTGATTAAATTTATTGATTTGTGATAACTTCTACTATACAAAACCATTACTATGAATTTAATCTCATCCTTATTTTGTTTCCTTTCCTGGGGATCTAAGAAATATAAAATGACTGATACATTAGGATATGATATAGGGAATAATGATATTCTTTAAAAAAATTGTTGTGAATTATTTATTCTAATATATAATAGGAATCTTGTCTGTATCTATTTTAACTAGGAAATTAATGTATTTAGAACATTGGGATTTGATTCCATGTATAATATGTCAATGCAACAAAGGAAGCCACCATCTCTGGATACTACGATACGTGTCATTACTATGATATCACACTCAAATCCATGTTATCTTCTATATATCGCAACAAAGTATTACCATATGTAATGTTATCTTATTATCCCCAATAACACATATAAATGGTCAACATCATATACATATATGTTCACAAATCATATAAAAAGTTAAATATATGCTTATTTTTTATCTATAAAAACCAAATTTTCAAGGAAATGGATAAGTGAACAATATAATGAATACATGGTATATATTATAATGTATACAAATTATAAATGAAATTTAATTTAGGATAAGGTACATAATAATTTAATTAATACATCATCAAATTCCATTTTAGCAATTTACTGAAAAAAAAACCAATTCAAAATTTAGGATTTGATAAATGAAATTTAAATTATCTGATATCGAGTAAAACAATTAAAAATCTATAATATTAATTTTACATACCTTACACCACACAATAATTAAGTTATGTGATCACATAAAATTATTTGTTAAAATAATATAACTGGTTGTGTAAGATTACACTATATATTTAAACGTGGAAACTCTATATTAATCGATAAGGACACATTAAACAATTTACCTATATTACAGTAATAGTAAAAAGTCGAATGAAATATTATAAATGACATGAAAAACAAATTTTCTTGGTACGATTGCTAAATAGAGGCCCTTTTCCGTTCTTACTGGGGCCTAATATCCTATAAATCATAATACTAATAATCTTGTGTGACAATTTTTTTGATAATAGGTTAATAGTAAAGGCAAAAAAACAAACATTAACGTATCCATGTTATAATGGACTTCCTGAAAACATATTTTATCCATTTCATTGACTGTGTTTTAAAACATCTTCTGAAAACAGTCTTTCACCATTCTATCTAACCCAATTAGTTTCTGAAAATGAAAAACATCTCAGACCACATTTAAATATCATGTTGTATAAGTCCATTATTTTTTTCGAACCTATTATCTCTACATGACCTCAGGATTATTTCCCCACATATATGATGTTTCAGAATAGCAATGCGATTCTAAAGGTATACAATGGGGAGACTATAAAAAATTAAAATAGAGACATGACAATAAAAAAAATAAAAAAAAATACATATGAATAAATAATTTTTTATATAACATCAATGCATGTTCTAGATAAATAATAATTGTACATTGTGGAAAAATATTAATTGTATATATATCAAACACTTGCACAACCACATACCATATAAATTATAATATTCATCAAAATTATTTTGAGACTCCACCTAGTCCCTATATCTCATGCACTACCATAGAATTAAAAATCACATATTAATTATATATTCTTTTTCATATATAGCCTTATAACATTGGAATCTACATGGGTACCGTCATACGGTCCAAGCAGGGTTCGAGTAAAACTTCTTGGGTCACAAGAAAATGTTTCAAAAAAATTATTTTCTGAGAAAGAACCTGCTCGGGTGATAAGTCCATACGTGCATGTATAAATTTAGTAGATGTTAATTATAGACATAATTTATACTTGGGTTCTATAATGATACATGGAACTGATAATAAATGATTGAGTATTTTCCAAATATTTCTGAACAATAAGAATAAATCCAATGTGAATATACTAGTCCCAATAACGAGAAGTCTATTTGGGTAATAAACCTATCCTTGAAAAATAGTCACACCTAGAGAAGTACATCACTCATGTAAAGATAGTTATACCCAAATAAATATACTAATTTCATAATTATAGAAAAACATCGATAAATATACCCTTCCTAAAACAATATATCATAACTTGAGGAAACACAATATCTAAAATAGTAAATGAAATACTAAAGGGAAAAAACCATTGTACAATTCTATAAGAAGAATAAAAATATATATTTTCATTTCTTTTAAATCTAATTAAATTTAATTTAACAAATATAATTCCATTAAATAAATAACCAATACAAACCAAGTCCCATTTTTCTATTAAAAACAACATTTATATTCCCTCCAATATACTAGAATCCATTACCCTTTCATTTATTCCCAATCAATATTTTATTAATGAATATATTACATTAATAATTAAATATAAAAAATTGTGTTTATTAAATTTTCTTTAAAATTTAGTGTATGAAAATCTATTTCAAGGAATCCCACATAGGATTCCATATACTTATCATCCATAGACAATTCAAGAGGTTATCTATTTTTATAATATATAATATTTAAATTATATAATTCAATTCACTATTAAAAGAAAAGTATTTTAGTCTGACCTGTAATACCAAAATATTATGTGAATAATAATTTCAACTAAATTTAATATTTTGGATATTTCTTGTTACATGTATCACAGAGTGTTGCTTGCGTTACACACTCCATGGAATTTAAATTAAATGTGAAATATTATTAAAATATTATTATATAATATAATAGTTATTAAATATACATTAAAATTGAGGGTATGAATATAAATATGTTTGTTATACAAATTATTGTTATATGTTTACTATAAATAAAACAAGAATCCTTGAAAAAGAAAAAAAATTCATTTGTGAAAGTAATATTTTTTTAGAATATGATTTATTAACACAGTGCACACATAATTTAAAATTTTATTTAAAAACCATTAACAAATTATTTGGAAAAGTAAAAATCATTTTTGATAACATAATATCAATATTTTATTATTTTTAATTTTTAAAAATTTCGTAAAATATTTGTTCATTTAAGTAATAATAAAAATAACATCATTTAAATTGAAAAATTCAATTTCATTTTAAAATATTTATTTAAAATTAAATTTTATGTTAATTTTACTATAATATTAGTTCGATTTTATATAAATTAATCCTATTTAGGTCACTATAATGTTTTTAATTTTTAATTTTGATGTAAAAATATAGTAAACTTCGGACCATTTTTTCTTTAAAAATACCATATTTTCTATCACATTTATGGTATTAATTTTATGTAAAATTTGTCACATCGATGAAAGGATTTGGGAAAATTTTATGAAATATTTTCAACAAAAAATATTTTATTATCCAAAAAGATTATGTATATTTTTTATCAATATTAATAGTTAAATCATTAAAATTTATTTATCAGTTTTAAGGTAAAAATGGATTAATAGTGGGTTAAAAATGATTGGATAAGGGTAAAAATAACATATAAACCTATATAAAAGTTTGAGGTATTAAATATTTATACCATTACACCTCTAAGGATCAATAATTGTATTATTCTTAAGCCTGGGATTTATAAAAAACATGGGATTATTTATTTATTTTCATAAATAAAAAGGGTGTCCTCTCACCAACTTTTAAATGTTCCAGCCATATCCTCTATATTGAAACTCTTAAAACATTTCTAGTTCAATAAATAAGAGACTAAATAAAATAAAAATATCCCCATCCTCATCCTAGAGTCCATATTGTGTATATTATTTCATATAATGATAGATTTTAGTTAAAACTGACCGATGAGACCCGAAGATGTGGAAATGGTTATGAAAAGTAATTTTTTTATTTCTTCTTTCACACCATTAAATTAATATTATACAATTATTATATAATGAAATTATTATATTAAATATTCTACGATTTTATTTATTAATGTAATTTCCTAGAACCATCTCCACCTCCATCAAAAGGGTTAAAAAATCATTATACATTTTTATGATAGACTACCCCCTCACAAACCAATATCATTAATTTTTTTATTAACGCCTCTAAAATTTGGACATAATAATGGATTAATAATTTATATATGATATTAATGATATTTATTATATAATTATTAAAATCTTGTTATTATATAAAACATACTTTCATAGTATACATTTTTTGGGAATATAATAACCTCACTCGTGTGTATAGTGTACTACCCTCTCGTGAAGCGTTGTGATTCATTCACTCTCTAAGTGGAATTTATTTGAGATGATCCTAAAACGAATTTTTGATAAATATGAAATAAATATGATTATAAAATTATAATATATATCTTTTATTTTTATTTTATTTTTCAATATAACAATAAAATGGAATCGTTGTTCATGTTTATAAACGTCCTACCATCTCAATGAATGGTGTTTTTCATTTTTTGTCATGTAATTTTAAGGATTAAAATAAATACGTATGAGGTGATCATATATTTTATTCATATCATGGTTATAATTATTGATAGTATGCATCCATAAATAATCTATAAGGATCAAATATATAAAAAAAAATCAAAACATATAAAAAAACAAAATGATTACTACCAAAATGTAACTTTAAAATGGAATTGTTTATAAAAAAGTAATGAAAAGTCATCATAATATTTTATATAGTAAGAAATATATGATTATGGTTCTATTATAGATATATAATAAACATATATTTAATATAATGAATGTTTTAATTCGAATTATTGATGTTAAGACTAAAGTTGCTGTGTTTTCATCCCACTTTTATTTTCCATGAGAGAAAATCATTATTCACCTCTTGTTTATATTATGTAGTGTATATACTATCCAACAATGTGTTTTAGGAATATTCTCCTGAATTTTTTTTAGATTTATACTTCCATTTTATGATCTCTTCTTCTTTGGATATATGTTTCATCCACTATCATTGTGTAATGGAATTTTCAACTCACATTTTTTTTGTTACATAAAACCCATATTATCTATGTGGTTCTTTTATTGGTATATATGTGGCCTATGATTATATTTTATTATTGTTATCCTAAATATTATTTACAATTATAAATCAATTTTAATTTCTATCTATCAAGTGGTTTATTTTTTTATCATTAATAATTTTGTATGTTATTATCATCTCATTTTTTCACTATGAGACAAATATCATATTCACAATGTATTTGTTTTATATAGTGTATATAGTACCCATGAAGGTATTTTATGATTATTATCCTTAAAAAAATGGGGTTTACTACACCCATTATAGAATCTACATTTCATGGGTCTCATGGTTTCAATGTTATCAATGTGGTAAGATATTTTTGTCAAAATGTTTTCCTTTGAGATATATGTTCCATTATGAACCTATATTCTTCAAAGAGTTATATATAAAAACCATTTAATATGTGATATCATGAATTTATAAATACTATAAATATTGTAAGATTCATATTATGTCATTACATCAATAATTTTATGATTATATTTTACAGAAATTTTATATATTTCATGTTACAATCTCGTTATATATGGGGATTACCAATGATAATATTTCTCAGTATAAAATCATTAAATCCATCTCACAAGAATTCTCATTAATTTTCATACCCTATTTTTATGAATGAAATATTTACGTAATGCCACAAACATGACATATTATAAAATTATTTTTCATTTAATTACCATTCATGCATTTTTATTGTAATGGCACGGACCTATCTGGTCCATTACATTGTGAAATGTTGGTGTTGGAGGTGTTCTGGGAGGTCAAGGGGACTTATCCCCAACACTTTGCCAATTTTCCAGTTCTATGAACAGTGTTTCCAGTTTTATGAACAGTAACAGATCGGTGTGACAGATCGGTTTCACAGATCGGTCTGACAGATCGGTTTCACAGATCGGTGTGACAGATCGGTTTCACAGATTGGTCTGACAGATCGGTTTCAGAGATCAGTGTGACAGATCGGATTCACAGATCCGTCTGACAGATCGGTTTCACATATCAGTGTGACAGATCGGTTTCACAGATCGGTCTGACAGATCGGTTTCACAGATCGCTGTGACAGATCGGTTTCACAGATCGGTCTGACAGATCGGTTTCACAGATCGGTGTGATAGATCGGTTTCACAGATCGGTCTGACAAATCGGTTTCAAAGATCGGTGTGATAGATCGGTTTCACAGATCGATTTGACAGATCGGTTTCACAGATCAGTGTGACAGATCAGTTTCACAGATCGGTCTGACAGATCGGTTTCACAGATCGGTGTGACAGATCTGTTTCACAGATCGGTCTGACAGATCGGTTTCACAGATCGGTTTCACATATCGGTTTCACAGATCAGTTTCACAGATCTGTTTCACAGATCGGATTCATGTACAGTAACGGTGGGTGAATAGTGTTTCCAGACTCCTACAGTTTTGCCCCTTTTGACGTTTCTTTTGACATAAAATAAATTTAAAGCCTTATTTTAAGGGCTCTTAAGGCCGTTTCAAATGCCATAAATCCTATATTAATTATTCCTAAGGCTTGGAATGTTTTACATGGTCAAACTGTGTGGGTTAATGCGATCCGTTTTTAATGAAGAATTAACCAGATCTTAAACCGTCACCCCATTAAATCTTAAAAAGGGACGAGATATCATTCTCCCTTATTATTTCAATTTGTTCTCAGCTAAGAGACACTAGAACCTTTCAATCATTTCCATAGGAGTTGCACAATCAATCATTACCCCGAGGATTGGTTCTGTTCTGTTTTGGATGCAACTAAGCTGTGTCGATCAATCTTCGATATAAGGTATGTTGTATCGTCGTTCTTTTAGGGTTCATCTTCTCCTATCCTATTTTCCATAATTATACCATGTATTCTCAAAGATTCTAATGGGTTTTATTGGGGTTGGTTGGTACTGTCGTACCACAGCATCCTCCGGTGGATGTAGTTGTCGCGAGGGGAGGATCGTGACCTGTTGTGTGGATAAAGAACGTGAGGAACTGTTTGAGGTAGGTGATTCATGGATTCTCTAATTGTATATGTGCAATCGTAGAATTATCATGATTTATCTCTTTGGATCACAATAAAATTGACCTAATTAAATACTTGAACCGGATTTAAAGAATTGGTTGATCTCATGTTGTTGCTTTATAGCGTGATAACGGTTTGCCTCATGTTTTCCTAGATATAGTGATATCTATGTTTTCTTTGATTTGTTGTTCGTTCATGATAGAAATTGATAATGAATGTAAAGCTGGAATTAATTGTTAATTAATTGGCTAATGATAAAGAGGCATGTAAATTAATCTGGTTATTGTCGTTGTTGTAGTTGTTCTAATTTGAGGATAATCAAATTAGGGAAGTAAGTATGGTTATTTAATTGTGATAGCTTGCTGATTAGGTATCCATGATTGGAACCTACGAATAACAAATATGCCAATTCAATATGGATTTGTGAACAGATTATGTGGGAATTTCTAAAAGGGTTCTGAGTTACCCTCTTGTTTGTTAAAGGGTAAAGAGCCCATGATGTGATGTTTGTTTTCTTGCTGCTTGTGCTGTGATGTGAGCCGGGATGATTTTTGTGATATGTGGAGGCATGGAGGCCTTATGGTTATAGAAGCAGATGACGCCTAGAGTGGTGAGATGCATCAGTTTATGCATGTGGGTGTCGGGGAGGACACCAGGGGTGATGGAATGGGATGGAGGTGGTTGCTGGTTGCTTGTGGTTTTCTTGAATGTTAATCTTCTTTGCTTTTCCCCACTGCTCAAGGCATCTGGTCTTGCTACCCTTCTTCTTATGGAGGCGAAGATGCACAGGGTATGCCACGTTCTTTCCGTGTTTAGCCTCTCAAGGGAGAATCGGTATATGCTCTTTCTATAGGCAGCAAAGACTCGACAGGTAGTACATCTATTCACCGTGTTGAGCCTCCTTTGTGTTTAGAAGCATAGGATGTTTTTCTAGAATGCCTGGGAATGTGGAAAAGAAATTCTGTAATGAATGTTTGATTAAATGGTGAAAATCCACAGGGATGGAGATGCTGGAATTTAAAGGTGCTGTGAATCTTAAAAAGGAGCAGTTGTTTTTGAATGTGATTCCAATTCAGTTTGATGTGGAATTGTTCATTATTAATTAATATTTAAAGAATTCATTAACGTATAGTTGAACTGATAAAATGAGAATGGAGTAATCTTATAAATCTCTTCAAATGTTTGTGTGCTTATAGGATACCTAGTCTTAGAAGTAGCAGCCTGGAGTCTGAGAGACGTTAGCTGCAGTTGTATCTAATACTAGGTAATGCCCATAGTGTGGATGTGAGTTACTTATATATTCTGTTTTTTTTGTGTTTCTATACACTACACCACCCTTTCGGTAAGGGCAACTGACACCCTGGGGATTCTGAAACCTGGGGGGGGTGTTTTCCCCAACATTCTGATGGGAGGTTGAATGGCTGACTACCCCCCTTTGGCTCCGCTCTCTTCTCTTGGTAGATACTTGTGCCATGAGGCACAGTGGTTAGTTACCCCATATATGTGTGTAGAGGGCTGTAATGGATTGTGGTTATTCACACACATATATTCTGGATATAGTATCATACGGACTACTATAGGTGTAACGTGTATAGGCTTTGATGGATTGAGGATCCTTACTCAGTGTATGGGCTGTAATGGCTTGAGGTATTATACCCGACGTATGATACACGTTATGCGAGTTGTGGTGGCTCCCGGAAATTACCTGGTTACTTTTGGTTGTGAAGACGGTGTGGTGCTTCTCCCAGGTGTCTGCGGGAAAGCCTTTGTGGTGCACGAGGTGCGGATTGTGGATCTTAGCCCATGTGTCTACGGGCAAGCCTTTGGAGAGAGATGCACATGACGTATGTCGTTGTGGAAAAGCAGAAAACCGGTGGGGAAGTAATAGCGGGGTACACTTGATAATATTTACTATATGCTATATTCTTGTATGCGTTACTTGGGGAGAGTAGACATGGTGAGGTTGAGAACATAGTATACCTGTTTAGGTAACGAGTTAGTTTCACTTGTTGTTCACTGGGCTTTATCATGCTTTCTTTACTTTTTCACGAGAGTATTGGGGAGGATCCTACTGAGTATATTGTTATAATCACCCTATGTACATATAAACTGTTTTTCTGGTCACTTGGAGCAGGTTGGAGATCAAGCTGGTTACTACTAACATGCGGTTGGAGGAGGAGCTGTTCGAGATTGTGGTCGCTATCGTTTTAATTTCTTTTGGGTACTTTTAGTTTCCCTTCTAGTTGTAGTACTTTTGCATGAAATTTCATATATGTACTAGGTTTACTTTTATATTCCACTTCTGTGTTGGAGTTGATTGGAGTCTATTCTATCTCTCTCTTCTGCATGTTTTCTCTTAGAGGGTAATGCCTCCCATTTGTATGTTATTATACCCTCGGTGCTAGTCGCCAACCCGGTGCCTACTGGAGGCGGGACTCGGGGGTCATTATCTCCCTTTTCACTTTTCCGGCCTAGGAGTGGTACACTTTGTGGGGAGGTGGTCATGAAAGAGTGGTATCAGAGGTCTGGTTGAGGGATAGGATGAATTTTGGAGTTAGGCACAGGTGAGGATGCATGGGATGGTAGGGCAATGGGGTCATTCATGTTTAGCAAGTGGGGTAAACACTGGAGACCGGCAGAGACATAGGCGTTCAGGGACCCCTATGATCTGTTGCACGGACCTTTAAGTTTACGATGGCTACTAAAAAAAGTGATACTGGTTGCATGGTGGAGACCTAGGAAAGGATCATGCATCATTATTCTTTGCGCCTGTGTTTTAATGGGTAGACCTTGGGATAGGTAACCAAAAATTAACAAAACAATATAATTAATTAATTAATGTTGAGTCTTCCATATTCTAGGCTTAGGAGCTCTAACGGTTGTTATTTTACAGGTATGGCTCCAGGTCGACGTCCTCGTCAGGTTTGCGCAGAAGGTGCCCAGCAGGCTGTTCCAGTAGATCGCCGCCGGGTAGTGGTTGACGACGATGCCACTTGGAGGAAGACACTCCGAGAGTTTCAGTTCCAGAGTCTACAGAAGTATGAGGGCTCCGTTTCAGATGCAATCATGGAAGACTGGTTGGAGGAGGTCGAGATAGGCTTCAGTTCGATTCGTGCTCGGACGGAACACTGTGTGTCCTTGGTTGTGACGATGTTGCGTGGAGCAGAGAGACAGTGGTGGTTCTTGTTCCTCGGGGATCGTGAGGAGTCAGCGATCTCATGGGAGGAGTTTCGAGACAGGTTTAGAGTCGACTTTCTTTCTTCGACTGCGAAGGCGTCCAGTCGCCAGGAGCTTCTTACCCTTCGACAGGGGAGCTCCAGTGTTTGAGAGTTTGGAATTCATTTCAGGAACCTTCTATGATATGCTTCAGACCTGTTACCAGATGAGGAGGCCAGGGCGAGGCATTTCGAGGAGGCTTTGTGTCCAGAGATCCAGCGCCAGGTCACCCCATTTATGCTGAAGACGTATCTTGAGGTGCTGGCAAGGGCAGAGGTTGTTGAGAGGACTTTGGCTTGGACCGGATCTTCACGAGAGGGGAATTGTCATGATTCCTCACAATGTAGAGTTGTGGTTCAGGGTTCCCAGTTTTCAGGAGAGAAGAGTTTCCATTCACCTGGGGGTAGGTCCCAGCCCTTCCCATCTCGTTTCTATGGAGGCAGCAACTCTCAGGCCTATGCCAAGGGATCATGGGCTTGTTTTCTTGTGGTGGTCATGGTCATCAGCAGCGGGAGTGACCGACTTTTCAGAGTAGTCATCGTGCACCAGGCACTCCACTCCAGGTTCCTCCGTTGAGGCAGTTCCATCCGAGGCAGCAGCAGCAGGTGTCACCAGCTTTAGATCACCAGAGGGTAGATGGAGCAGGTAGAGGACATCCCCATGACGCTCCCCGTCTTCAGAGAGCAGAGCGCGGCCGTGGTGGTGGTCGTCATCAGGGTCAGAGAGGCCGTGGAGGCGGTCGTGGTCAGCTTCATGCTCTAGTGTTGCCAGCTCCAGGCGATCCAGACGTCGTCCGAGGTACCCTTTGCTTGTTTTCTACCTTGGTGTATGCCTTGATTGATTCAGGAGCAACACACTCCTTTATATCCCCTACCCTTGTCCACGCTTTGGGACTTGAGTTAGAGAGGCTTCTAGTGCCCTTGGCGTGGACTACGCCAGTTGGAGGTCGAGATAGCTTGTTTGAAGTATGTAGAGATTGTGAGCTAGTGTTGGGGCATCACCGCTCTTGGGGAGATTTACTATGTTTATGAATACAACCATATGATGTCATCCGCGGCATGGATTGGTTGTATTTAGTGCAGGCTATTGTGGATTGCTATAGGAAGAAGGTCGTTTTCTTTGATGAAGATAGAGAGGAAGTGGTGTTTGTTGGTGAGAGAGATCCTCGAATGAGTCATAGGCGAGTTCCTTCCTTATCATCCCTGATTGCTGGGATGATGCTGAGTTCTTCAGAGGATCAATAGTTGGCATTTCCTAGGGTCGTAGAGGAGTACCCTGACGTCTTTCCAAAAGAGGTTGTATCCTTACCCCCTCGACGAGAGATCGAGTTTGGGATCGAGCTACAGCAGGGAGCGTCTCCTATCTCTATGTATCTATATAGGATTTCCCCTTCTGAGTTACGAGAGCTACGTATACAGCTCGATGGTCTGTTGCAGTGTGGTTTTGTTCGGCCAAGCGTGTCACCGTGGGGTGCACCAGTTTTGTTTGTGAAAAATGCTGATGGCAGTTTGCGGTTGTGTGTCGATTATCGTCGATTAAAAAAAGTGACAATAAAGAATCGCTATCCTCTTCCACGGATTGATGACCTGTTCGATCAACTGAAGGGTGCAAGTTGGTTCTCAATGATCGACTTGCGGTCAGGATATCATCAGATGCGTGTAAAGGATGAGGATATCCCGAAGACTACTTTCCATTGTCGTCATGGGCATTATGAGATTGTTGTAATGCCATTCGGCGTGACAAATGCTACAGCTATTTTCATGGGGTTGATGAATGCCGTGTTCCGTGAATTCCTGGACAAGTCTGTTGTGGTTTTCATCGATGACATCCTTGTGTACTCCACATCTGAAGAAGAGCATGCAGGCCATCTATGAGCCGTTTTTGGAGTTCTTCGCCAACATCAGTTGTTTGGGAAGTTGTCCAAGTGTGAGTTCTGGGCTCGATAAGTTTGTTTCATAGGGCATGTTGTGTCCCAACAGGGAGTAGATGTGGATCCTTCGAAGATAGAAGCAGTGGTGTCATGGGTAGCCCCCAAGACCGTGTCAGAGGTGCAAAGTTTCCTTGGTCTCGCAGGCTATTATAGGAGGTTTGTAGCCAATTTCTCCCGAGTTGCGACTCCTCTAAAAGCTTTGACCATGAAGGATCATGCATTCATATGGACTGATCAGTGTTAGGCATCTTTCGAATATCTAATGGAGAAGTTGGTAAGTGCTCCAGTCCTTTGTCTTCCAGCGGAGGGAGTCCAGTTTGATGTTTTATGTGATGCTTCACATCTGGGGCTAGGCTGTGTTCTCATGCAGCAAAGGTCAGTTGTTTCTTATGGGTCCCGACAATTGCGTCCCCATGAACGCAACTACGCCACCCATGATCTTTATTTGGCAGTCGTGGTGTTTTCTCTGAAGTTGTGGAGACATTACCTCATTAGTGAGCACTTTGTGGTTTTCACCGATCATAAGAGTTTGATGTATGCTTTCTCCCAACGTGACATGAACATGAGGAAGCGTCGATGGATGGAGTTCTTGCAGTAATACGACTTTGAAATATCGTATACACCTGGAAAAGGGAACGTTATTGCTCATGCTCTAAGCCGAAAGTCACGTAATGATGTTGTGCGTGAATCTGGTGATTCTTGGAGTGTAATGGAGGAACTGTCAGCATTACATCTTGATATGGGAGAAGTTGGGGGTAGAGGTTGTCTTTTCCAGATGACGGTGCAGTCATCCCTGATGCAGAAGGTGGAAGAGTCTCAGTTGGGTGATCTAGAGGTGGAAGTTTGGAGAGATAGAGTTGTTTGTGGGGAGGCCCCTGATGGTTGGTCGGAGGATGAACAACACCAAGTGTTGTATCATGGAAGTCTGTTTGTTCCCTTGGCGATGTGTGAGACAGTTCTTTGAGAGTTCCATAGTTCACCCTTGGCAGTACATCCTGGTGTGATGAAGATGTACCGATCCTTAAGGAGTCAGTTCTGGTGGCCTGGGCTGAAACGTATGGTTTCAGAGTGTGTGTCTCGATGTTTAGTCTGCCAGAGGGTGAAGGCCGAACACTGTGTTCCTGGTGGTCTTCTCCAACACATAGAGATCCCTCGATGGAAGTGGGATGACATCTCAATGGAATTTTTTACAGGTTTACCTCGAGCTCCGGGAGTACATGATGCTATATGGTTGGTAGTGGATCGTTTAACTAAATCGGCCCACTTCATAGCAATCAAGGAGTCAAGCACAATGGAGGTTTTTTCAAGGCAGTATTTGGAGGAGGTGGTGAGGCTTCACGGAGTTTCTAAGACGATCATTTCTGATCGAAATCCTCGTTTTACCTCTAGGGTGTGTATAGGTCTCCAGCATGCTTTTGGCTCTCAACTCTGCCGTAGCACTGCTTTTCATCCTCAAACGGATGGTCAGACAGAGCGAACCATCCAGACTCTTGAAGACATGCTGCGCTCTTGTGATCTTGATTTTGGAGGTTCATGGGTGAAGCACTTACCCTTGGTATAGTTCGTTTACAATAATCGTTTTCACTGTACCATCGGTATGGCGCCGTTTGAGGCCTTGTATGGCCGGCCATGCCGTTCTCTGTTGTGCTGGACTGGGGTCGGAGAGTCAGCAATTCTCGGACCTGAACTAGTGCAGAATACAACATAGATGGTTCAGGTGATTCGTGAGAGGATAAAGACAGCACAAGATCGTCAGAAATCATATGTTGATCAATGAAGGAGACCATTAGAGTTTAATGTCGGGGATCATGTGTTTCTATAGGTGACTCCCTGTCGTGGGCAGCGAAGGTTTGGTCGTGGAAGTAAGCTTTCTCCCCGGTGTGTTGGGCCTTTCGAGGTGTTGGCTCGTGTTGGAGATGTGGCGTATCGAGTAGCACTTCCCCCTCATATGAGTTAGATACATGATGTTTTCCATGTGTCACAGCTCTGTCGTTATCTTCATGATGAATCTCATGTTATCGATTGGGGAGAGATCGATATTGACGATGATGCAACCTTCGAGGAGCGACCTGTGGAGATCCAAGACTGCAAGGAGAAAGTGTTGCGTGGGCGTTCTATCCCCTTAGTTCGTGTCTTGTGGCGACACGGTGGCATGGAGGAGAGTACCTAGGCACGTGAGTCACATATACGTGCTCAGTACCCAGAGTTGTTTAATGTTTAACTCCATTCATGTAATGATGTTTCCTCTCTGGTTAGACCTTTCATGTTTTATTTATGTACCTTTGATGTGATGTTGTGAATGAATTGTTTGGGTATGGATTGTTTTTTCCCGGATGTCATAGTTTTTTTCCATCTTTCGAACAACTCATGGTGGTTTTATCCCTGAGAGGTATCTTATGGGGTGGTTGTTCGGACCCCTCTTCTCTTCTAGGTTGGTTTTTAATTCTCGAGGATGAGAATGTTTTGAGAGGAATCTAATGTAATGGCTCGGACCTATCTGGTCCATTACTTTGAGAAATGTTGGTGTTGGAGGTGTTCCGGGAGGTCAAGGGGACTTATCCCCAACACTTTTCCAATTTTTCAGTTCTGTGAACAGTGTTTCCAGTTTTATGAACTGTAACAGATCAATGTGATAGATCGGTTTCAGATATCAGTCTGACAGATCGGTTTCACAGATCGGTGTGACAGATCGGTTTCACAGATCGGTCTGACAGATCGGTTTCACTGATCGGTGTGACAGATCGGTTTCACAGATCGGTCTGACAGATTGGTGTCACAGATCGGTGTGACAGATCGGTCTCACAGATCAGTCTGATAGATCGGTTTCACAGATCGGTGTGACATATCGGTTTCACAGATCGGTCTGACAGATCGGTTTCACAGATCGGTGTGACAGATCGGTTTCACAGATCGGTCTGACAGATCGGTGTCACAGATCGGTGTGACAGATCGGTTTCACAGATCGGTCTGACAGATCGGTTTCACAGATCGGTGTGAGAGAACGGTTTCACAGATCGGTCTGACAGATCGGTTTCACAGATCGGTGTGACAGATCGGTTTCACAGATCGCTATGACAGATCGGTTTCACATATCCGTGTGACAGATCGGTTTCATAGATCGGTCTGACAGACCGGTTTCACAGATCGGTGTGACAGATCAGTTTCACAGATCGGTCTGACAGATCGGTTTCACAGATCGGTTTCACATATCGGTTTCACAGATCCGTTTCACAGATCGGTTTCACAGATCGGTTTCATGTACAGTAATGGTGGGTGGACAGTGTTTCCAGACTCCTACAGTTTTTCCCCTTTTGACATTTCTTTTGACGTAAAATACATTTAAAGACTTAGTTTAAGGGCTCTTAAGGCCATTTCAAATGCCATAAATCCTATATTAATTATTACTAAGGCTTGTAATGTTTTACTTGGTCAAACGGCGTGGGTTAATGTGATCCGTTTTTAATGGAGAATTAACCGGATCTTAAACCGTCGCCCCATTAAATCTTAAAAAGGGACGAGATATCATTCTCCCTTGTTCTTTCCATTTGTTCTCATCTAAGAGACACTAGAACCTTTCAATCCTTTCCGTAGGAGTTTCACAATCAATATTTACCCCGAGGATTGGTTCTGTTCTGTTTTGGATGCAACTGAGTCGTGTCGATCAATCTTCGATATAAGGTATATTGTATCGTCGTTCTTTTGGGGTTCATCTTCTCCTATCCTCTTTTCCATAATTATACCATGTATTCTCCAAGATTCTAATCGGTTTTCTTGGGGTTGGTTGGTACTGTCGTACCGCAGCATCCTCCGGTGGATGCAGTTGTCACGAGGGGAAGATCGTGACATGTTGTGTGGATAAAGAACGTGAGGAAATGTTTGAGGTATGGGATTCATGGCTTCTCTAATTGTATATGTGCAATCATAGAATTAGCATGATTTATCTCTTTGGATTACAATGAAATTGACCTAATTAATTACTTGAACCGGATTAAAAGAATTGGTTGATCACATGTTGTTGCTTTATACCGTGATAACGGTTTGCCTCATGTTTTCCTAGATATAGTGATATCTATGTTTTCTTTGATTTGTTGTTCGTTCATGATAGAAATTGATAATGAACGTAAATCCGGAATTAATTGTTAATTAATTGGATAAAGATAAAGATGCATGTAAATTAATCTGGTTATTGTCGTTGTTGTAGTTGTTCTAATTTGAGGATAATCAAATTAGGGAAGTAAGCATGGTTATTTAATTGTGATAGCTTGCTGATTATGTATCCATGATTAGAACCTACGAATAACAAATCTGCCAATTCAATATGGATTAGAGAACAGATTATGTGGTAATTTCTAAAAGGTTCTGAGTTACCCTCTTGTTTGTTAAAGGGTCAAGAGCCCATGATGTGATGTTTTTTTTCCTGTTGCTTGTGCTGTGATTCGAGCCTGGATGGTTGTTGTGATATGTGGAGGAATGGAGGCCTTGTGGTTATAGCAGCAGATGACGCCTAGAGTGGCGAGATGCATCAGTTTATGCATGTGGGTGTCGGGGAGGACACCAGGGGTGATGGAATGGGATGGAGGTGGTTTCTGGTTGCTTGCGGTTTTCTTGAATGTTAATCTGCTTTGCTTTTCCCCACTGCTCAAGATAGATGGTCTTGCTACCCTTCTTCTGAAGGAGGCGAAGACGCACAGGGTATGCCACGTGCTTTCCGTGTTTAGCCTCTCGAGGGAGAATGGGTATATGCTCTTTCTATAGGCAGCAAAGACTCGACGGGTAGTATATCTATTCACCCTGTTGAGCCTCCTTTGTGTTTAGAAGCATATGATGTTTTTCTAGAATGCCTGGGAATGTGGAAAAGTAATTCTGTAATGAAG
This sequence comes from Viscum album, assembly GCA_963277665.1. Lineage (NCBI taxonomy): Eukaryota > Viridiplantae > Streptophyta > Magnoliopsida > Santalales > Viscaceae > Viscum > Viscum album. The sequence continues at coordinate 1,458,393,386 of OY728159.1, read as the reverse complement.
GTTTGATTAAATGGTGAAAATCCATGGGGATGGAGATGCTGGAATTTAAAGGTGATGTGAATCTTAAAAAGGAGCAGTTGTTTTTGAATGTGATGCCAATTCAGTTTGATGTGGAATTGTTCATTATTAATTAATGTTTAAAGAATTAATTAACGTACAGTGGAACTGATAAAATGATAATGGGGTAATCTAATAAATCTCTTCAAATGTTTGTGTGCTTATAGGATACCTAGTCTTAGAAGTAGCAGCCTGGAGTCTGAGAGACGTTAGCTGCAGTTGTATCTAAGACTAGGTAATGCCCATAGTGTGGAGGTGAGTTACTTATATATTCTGTACTTTTTGTGTTTCTATACGCTACTCCACCCTATCGGTAAGGGAAACTGACACCCCGGGGATTCTGAGACCTGGGGGTGTTTTCCCCAACATTCTGATGGGAGGTTGAATGGCTGACTACCCCCTTTGGCTCCGCTCTCTTCTCTTGGTAGACACTTGTGCCATGAGGCACAGTGGTTAGTTACCCCATATATGTGTCTAGAGGGGTGTAATGGCTTGTGGTTATTCACACACATATATTCTGGATATACTATCCTACGGAATATTATAGGTGTAATGTGTATAGGCTATGATGGCTTAAGGATCCTTACTCAGTGTATGGGCTGTAATGGCTTGAGGTATTATACCCGACATATGATACACGTTATGCGAGATGTGGTGGCTCCCGGTAATTACCTGGTTACATTTGGTTGTGAGGATGGTGTGGTGCTTCACCCAGGTGTCTGTGGGAAATCCTTTGTGGTGCACGAGGTGTAGATTGTGGAGCTTAGCCCAGGTGTCTGCGGGCAAGCCATTGGAGAGAGATACACAAGACGTATGTCATTGGGGAAAAGCGGAAAACCAGTGGAGATGTAGTAGCGGGTCACCCTTGATATTCTTTACTATATGCTATATTCTTGTATGAGTTACTTGGTGAGAGTAGCCATGGTGTGGTTGGGAACATAGTATACCTGTTTAGGTGACGAGTTAGTTTCACTTGTTGTTCACTGGGCTTTAGCATGCTTTCATTACTTTTGCACGAGAGTCTTGGGGAGGATCCTACTGAGTATACTGTTATACTCACCCTATGTACATATAAACTGTTTTTCAGGTCACTTGGAGCAGGTTGGAGATCAAGCTGGTTACTACTAGCTTGTGGTTGGAGGAGGAGTTGTTCGTGCTTGTGGTCGCTGTCGTTTTACTTTCTTTTGGGTACTTTTAGTTTCCCTTCCATTTGTAGTACTTTTTCGTGACATTTCATATATATACATGGTTTCCTTTTATATTCCAGTTCTGAGTTGGAGTTGATTGGAGTCTATTCTATCTCTCTCTTATGCATGTGTTCTCAAAGAGGGTAATGCCTCCCATTTGTATGTTATTATACCCTCGGTGCTAGTCGCCAACCCGGGGCCTACTGGAGGCGGGACTCGGGGGTCATTATCTCCCTTTTCACTTTGCTGGCCCAGGAGGGGTACACTTTGTGGGGAGGGGGTCGTGACAGTTATAGTGTTTTCCCTAACTTTTATGGAGGAACGGGCGGGCATTCATGAATTGGGCCAAATAGTGATCCCAATTATGAATTTAAAAATAAATATTTCTTTTTTATAACTCATTCATTTTTCTATATTTTTTATCCACTATAATTCTTACTTGGCATACCCTGACCAATGAACACCACCATGTCAATTTTGTGCCTTTAAAAATATATAACAATGGTGTATTTGCATTTTTATTTAAGGGATTGGGGCTGCCTGGAATCCAATTTCCAGTTTTCAAAATAAATATTTATTATTGAATAACAAATTAAAATTTATATGTTTTTCTGGGATTCCAAGTCACACCCAAGAACATTTAACCCATCCACATTACATGTATCCTTCCACCCTCTTTGGAGATCTTATTTGTAACAAACCGATATTTTATGATAAGTACTCTTTTTATTTAATTTTATTTCATGTGTTTTATGCTACAACAAGATTATCTAGTGCTATACGCAACACCGTATTAGCTTTCAGTATACGCAACACTATTCTTAGATTGTGTTTCACACAATTTCATGTTCATTTGATAATGGTCATTCTACACAACATTGAGTATATATATATATATATATTCAATGTATAAATAAAAAATGGTTGGATTATATTATATAAAACAACAAAGGAGTCTTTCACAACACTCCACCCTAACATGGCTTGCATTAACAGCAATCACGACCTTTCTCTATAGCGTGTGTTGTACGCAATATCAGGTTTTACTAAATAATGATATATTATAATAATATTATAATTAACTCTGGTTATGTATAGTATTAACTAAATATTGAATTTTATAACATTATTATCCATCTTACACATTTTCTAGAACATGGTATAAGAACAAAATAAATATTTTGGGTACAATAAGTATTTTTCAAAAAATGCACTTTTACTGCATTTTGATGGCGCACCCACATTAAATCTAGTTTTTGACATTTTTATAAATTCAATTTTAAAAAATAGATATATACTTTTGAATCAGGATTTAAAAATTTACATTGGATAAAGTTATGATATTTTTTGATAACTTTGATATTTTAATGAATAGTAAAAACACGCTTTATTTTACTTTAGAACTGTTTTCATCGTAATAATTTATATGGTTAAATTATAATATTGAATGGTTTTAAAGTATAAATAGAATATATTTTTACCATTTAATAAAATGTATGTCATTATCATTGATTTTACATTGAATTCATAACTTAAATCAAATCAATCTTTTGCAATGTTTTAAACAAAAACCCGTTTTCTTTCGACATGGGGATTAATTTTAATATAATTTATGAAACTTTTGTGTATTGAATTTAGAAAAATGGATTCCATATTTAGAATCAGTGGGACCAAATTATTTTAATAGGCTACTTTTTATTTTTGGGAATTATGAATAGAAACTAATGTAAATTTTATTTACCATAGTTAAAGGTAAATTGGGTAATTAAGGGTAAATATAATATTATAAATTTACACTGACACATTCCAAAATTCTATTGGATGACTATAAATAGACACATATCACCTAAGTGACGGATAAAATTCATTTAATGGACTTTTTTCCATGAAAATAATTTAATTATTATTAAAACCAAAGAAAGTTACAACATGTCACTCTCTTAAATTTTATAAGTATAATTAATTTAATTTAGTGATAAAATTAATGAAACATAGATAATGAATAGTATCCAGAATTATAATAAACTTATCTACATCATATGAATTTATTTATAATTTTTAGGGATTAAATATTTATCATTATTTATGACATAATAATGATGCAAAAATTGTATATCTAGTGAAAAATCAAGAATATAGTTTTTATTAAACTAATAGTGAGCATAAAATGCACAAAACCCTGACCAAAACTAATTGGTCATATAAATGTAAACCATAATCATCCAATGGTCGACGATTTGACAATTTTGAGCCTTATAAAAGCGATTATGACAATTATATTATTTTATTTTAAATGATGCCAAAGTTGTCACCTTGATAATTTAATAAATATAACAATTTAAATAATGTGATTTTAAGATTAAAAATTCGAGTAAAATTATTATTGTGAAATTTAATATATATATATTCATCATAGGATTTCATTTTTAATTTTTATACAAAATATAAGTATATTAAATAATTATACAAAAATGATGTAGTAATTATTTTATGAAGAGATAAACCAAATAAATGGTTTTAAAAATAATAAAATAAATATTATATGAACTATTAAATGTGATCAACTAATTTTATAGATACATATGACCTTTTATGAATCCATTAAATATTTTATTTTGAATATATCCTCTGTTGATATTTTATTTAAATTCAAATAAATGAATAGTGTCAAAATTGACACTAATGTTATTTTATAAAAATAACATATTATTAAATTGTTTAAAAATCCAAAAAATATTTAAAAAATTATAAATTGAAATTTATATAGTCTAAAATGTCATAACGTATCCAATTATGGAAAATTAATGACACATAAGTGAATATTTATAACCATTTAAAATTTATAATTTTATTAGCACTAATAAACCTAAATAGATTAAATAAGGATAAATCAAAATGATAAGGTTTAAAATATGATCACAACATGTCTAAATTTGATTTGATGATGATATTACAACCCTATATCATCTAATATTTGAATATAAGTCATTTTTGAATGTTTTTAAGTGAGGTTAGATTTATTAAAAATTAACATTTTTAAGAATTCCAAAGGTGCCCCTCTCCTCACTTATAAAAGGGAACCTCCTCCCTCTCCACCTCACACCACATTGAGCCTTCAATCTCGTCCAACCACTTCCAAATTCCCTTATCCAATTCCCTAGAGATATCCTAGAGGTCCAGGTCTTCTTCAAAGACCAATTTTAGGGCTCTAAAAGGAGGTCTCAAAGAGGTGCTTCAAAGAAGAAGTAATGTATGTTACCGATTCTTTCAACTTTATTTCTTCTTCTACTTATTCTTTTTTAGTTGTTTCATTATGAATTAATAAAATAAATATCACTCATATACGGATATGTTATGATAAGTATGAAACAACCCTCTATCACCATCTATCCATCCTACGGAAAACGAAATCACTGCGCGTGTGTACGTACAGAATACCGTCTCCACGCCGCAGTGTAATCTATTTTCCACCACCACCATACATGGATGGGTATAATGGTGTAAATAATTACTATATATTGATTATTTCAAATTTATTTTTATTCTGAAATAGTATACAAAAGCTCCAATACAATTCCATGGGAATGATATCATCGCTTGTCCGTACGTACAGATTACCGTCTCGAAGACGCGATGAGATTCATTTTCCATGTTTACAATTATAGAATGATTATAAAGTTTGTATAATAAGTAATAATGAAATATTTGACATAATAATGCTTCTGGATTTATGTAAATATATATGTGTGTCACATACGTAATTCCATTAAATTTAATAAGGAAACGAAAATAGCGTTCATGCGTACGTACGAGCTACCATCTCCATGAATGGTGTATTTCTTTCCATTTATAGATATATTATATATATGTATACTCTGAATATATATTATATATAAATCATTTATTATATTCTAGATATAATTAATCATGATCTAAGTAATCATATGAATAATTACAAGTTAAAACACGAATGAAAAATGAAATGATTTTACCCAAAACACTACTTTCACATTAATTTACAAAAGAACGGATAGTATAAAGTCGTTAGTGAACCATATATGATATAATAACAATGAATATGATTCTGTAATAAGTCAATGACATTATTTAAATCATTATATAGGATGTTTGGATACGTACGAAGCATATCAGACCTACGATAAGGAATAATTTTTCAAATCTCATTTTTATCCGAGATTGCTTATACGTAAGTATTTACTGGGGTTATTGTTATCATCCATGTCCATGTTTTATAAAAGTGTATTCATTTATTTTTAATTTCTATTATACTCATTTTTACTTTTACCCCATTGTATGGAAGGAATCATTCTTTTATTTACCATACATGGTACTTTTTGACTTTTCTGACAAAAGTACGAGAAGAATGTTTTTTTTAAGTATATGGAATGAAAGGATTTTTACAGTTTTATAGAGCCTTATTTTCACGAAGCTCCCTCCAAAATATTTTATGACTATTTTCAACTAAATCCTTTTCTTTTAAAATTGCATGACATTTTGTGAAAAGATAATGATTTTGAATAAAACATGATATTTTTCTAAAGAATTCATTTCAAGTGTTTTATCAAAACCATTTTAATCTAAGATGACATTACTTCACATGGGTATGTTTCAAGTATCATGTCTCTATGATTTACATGGTTTCACTTTTCTAATGATGAAAGGATATCAAATTTTTTTGTATGGATTACGTTATGATGGAATGATATTTATGAAACCCATTTTATTCTTGGGTTATGCTGAATGATTTAGGTTTATATTGTGGCACACGAAAGAATGATTTCAATATGAGATGTGTGGGACCTATATCTCCCTCCAATGCCTTGGGTAATGATTTATATCTCATGAGATAGACTTGGCTTGAACGGCAGGTTAAACCGTTTCAGTAAACAGGACTAGAACAAGGAGTGAACTCGATTCATATAGGGACTATGTCCACTAAGATGGTTTTCGAATCAATGAATTGGCTTCTATGGAAATAGTATCATGTTCTTAATGTTTTCCACAATTATAAGTTTTATTTACAAGATATTTTATCATGATTGATGTTCTATTTTTATCTATGCCTTACGTACTTCCATGTTTTATGTCATTGCACAAGATTTCTATGTTTAAACATTATGTACATGTTTTTATGTTAAAATGTATATGGTTTGATTAATTTTAACCATTCATACCCTTACTGAGAATTTTAGCTCACTCTTTTTGTGTTTTCTTTTCCCCAGGATATAATGAATGGTTATAAGTAAGAAAAAAAGGGGAAGATCTTTATGGGAGATGTTGAAGATCATTCACCACGATTAGATGATTACGTTCCATGTTTCCAAAGACGCTAAACTATTATAGTCCTTGTGTGTCTGTTTTCATTATGTATTATGTATTCCATAAAAGTAATGTAATGTCCATGTACGTCAGGCTTTGGGTCTCTATAGTTGGTATCAGAGGAAAGGTTTAGTCAACCATTGGAAACTGGGATGCGAGAACTTTAGTGATATCCTTATAGATATTTCTAAGGTATGTCTAGGGATGTACATATGGTTAAGTATAAGTATAGGATATAGTCCTATAATTATGGTAATGATATTAGAATTAATCATAAGATGTTAGATATTGAAGGTAATCCCCCTTTAATAGGTTGTTTTCCCTAGCAGGATTTTTTCCTCTCACACTATTAGTTTTTTGGTTATAGACGATGGATGGAACCCGATGGAACCGTGTTGATCAATGCAATAGACAATTCAATTATACTCCTCTTAAAAATTCAAATGTTTTGGGAGATGGAGTGAAAAATCTTATTTCTATACTTACAGAAGCTATGAATCATTCTGGACTTCCAAATGAGCAGTGAAGGGAACAATAATATATTGAGTCCTTCATGAGGCAACGTCCACCTTCTTTCAGTGGGTCTTCTGATCCACTTGTTTCCAAACAATGGATCAGTACCACAGAAAAGATATTTTCAGTTCATCAAAGTTCTGAACATGATAAAGTCATCTTAGTAGTATATTGTTTGGAAGGTGAAGGTGATCAATGGTGGAATCTTATGAAGAATACGAGGCCAAGATATGAAATTGATTCCATGGAATGGGACGAGTTCAAGAACTTATTTTTCAATAATTACTTCCCTCGTATTCTTTGAACAATGATGGAGAAGGAGTTTCTTGAACTAATGCAAAAGGATGATGAATTTTTTGGTGTATACGAAGCGAATTTTACAAGGCTTGCAAGGTATGCATCTGGCTTTATCATCCAACCTGAATGTAAAGTTGATCGATTCTTCATTGGCATAAATCCAAATCATTGAAGGGAATTATCTATAATAGAATTCAATAGCCATGATGAAATTGTTCATTTTGCTATCAAGGTAGTAATGGAAGTTGGTGTTACTTATCCATCTCATAGTTTTGACAAGAAACGAAAGATAGAGTTCAAGGATAAATCTCAGAATAATGGTGAAAAGATGATGAATGTTTCCTTATGCTAAAAGTGTGCAATGAAGCATGGTGGAGATTGTCTTAAAGGGACTAGAAAATGATTTATGTCTAGAAAATAAGGTCATCAAGTAGCTAAGTGTCGATGTAATGGAAAAAGGGTTTCTAATGATGTGAATAGAGAAAAGACTATAGAGAATGCACCACCAACATGTCAATGCTTCAAGTGCAAGGAAATGGGGCATTATGGTAATAAATTCCCTAATCCAAGGGTTAGTGTTGATCGAAATGAGCAACTAATTATGGAAAAGGAAAAAGTGAAGTCACATGCATTCACTATTGGTGATGTTGAATATGAAAACGATGTGGTGGAATGATTAAGTGTTTATGTAATGAGATTCCAAAATAATGTTGTATATAATGTCCTGGAATATTGGAATATTTCTGTATTGGTCTATTGTGGTTTTCAATAATTTTATGGTACCGATAACCATGGAATGTGATTGATATATTTTTGAAAAAAAGTTGATATGTTCATAATGAAGGGATAAGGAGAAAATGAAATGTTTGACAATATTCAGAAGCTCATATAAAAAAATAGTTATATCATGGTTTGAGTATATAGAATTTTGGGGTTTTGGTATGTGGAAAGAGTTAAATTTTGATAGCACACATGTATTCACTAAGATTCAATGGGTATTCATTTTTCATGAGAATACATGATTAAGGCCTTCGAATGTTTGGAATGTGACCAACAAGACAAATCTTATGGTATATTGGGATCAATGATGTTATTAACATGCTTGTTATATAAAATCTCTAGTAATCGTTTTCACTATAATATGAGAGTGGAATATAGAATTACGGATAAGCCTAAATATTAGAATGGATTATGTTGGACATAAGTTAGTAATTTTTAAGGATAGAAGTTTTTCGATATTATTTATGGGATGTTATAGTAATGTAGATTTAGAAAAAGGATAACCTGCAGGACAGGCGACGACCCATCGCGTCGGACAAGGCTGTGGGAATCGATCCCACAACTGAACAGCGACTAGCCTTTATTGCATACCACTGGCCTACAGGAAGTCCCTGGTTAGTAAAAACTAGTTTTATTTTATTAAACGGTAAGAAATATGAAGTATAAGTTCATTTTTGGAATCGTATATGATTAATCTTACTATAGATGGACTTATGTATTTTTGATTACTTTTATAACCTTTTGTTTGAAACAGATGGAATGACCCATCATTCTATGACATGATATGCTAAAACATCACAAATCACAAATTCAACTTCATTTCTTTAAGAGATGATGTGGAAATTGTCTACAGAACGACCAACGGTGAGACTGTACCAAAATCATGAAAGTATTTCTTCTAATTACAATTTCATCAACATTAGTGAAATGATCTTGAAAACCAAAACTATTGTCATAGTGCTCTTATATCCGATGAATCAGATGTTACCTTAGATCGTCACAAATCTATGGCTTTTTGATTGTTGGCTTTTTCATAGCCATGTTCTCTACCACTCTCCATCGGAACATGATGGATATATTTTCCTTCCATATCGATATTTTCACCTATGTTATCCTACCTAGAAACCTAGTGATGAGTTAATTTGGGTAACCGTTACATTTCATACTTTAGTTTTTAAATCCATGTTTTGGTATTCCTTTTTACTATGTGGGTTTCTATTAAAGAAACATTCAAGTAGAAAAGCATGTATAACCCCGACGAATTTCGAGGGCGAAATTCATTTTAAGGGGGATAGAATGTAACAACCTGATATTTTATGATAAGTATTCATTTTCATTTATTTTATTTCATGTGTGTTATGCTACAATAAGATTATCTTGTTCTATACGCAATACCTTATTAGCTTGTAGTATACGCAACACTATTCTTAGATTGTGTTACACACAATTTCATGTTCGTTTGATAATGGTCATTCTACGCAACATTGAGGGTATATATATATATATATTCAATGTATAAATGATAAATTGTTGGATTCGGTTATATGAAACAACAATGGAGTCTTGAACAACACGCAACCCTAACTTGGTTTGCATTACACGCAATCACAACTTTCCTCGATAGCGTGTGTTGTACGCAATCACGGGTTTTACTAAACAACGATATATTATTATAATATTAATATGAACTAGACTTTATGAATAGTATTAACTAAAATTTTATTTTTATAACATTATTATTCACCTAACACATTTTCTCGAACATTGTATAAGAACAAAATAAATTTTTCGGGTAAAATAAGTATTTTTCAAAAAATGTAGTTTTGCCGCCTTTTGATGGTGCACCCACTTTAAATCTTGTTTTTCACATGCTTATAAATTAAATTTTACAAAATAAACTTCTTCTATTGAATCATTACATAAAAATTTACAGTGGACAATATTTTGATATTTTCTGATAACATTCATATTTTAATGAATAGTAAAAACACGCTATATTTTAAATAAAAACAACTTTTTTCATCTTAATAATTTATATGGTTAAATTATAATATTGAATGGTTTCAAAATATATATAGAATATATTGTTACCATTTAATATAATTTATGTCATTAGCATTGTTTTTACCTTGAATTCTTAGGTTAAATCAATTCAATCTTTTGCAATGTTTTAAACTAAAACCCATTTTCTTCCGACAACGGGATTAATTATATTTTAATTTATGCAAACTTTTGTGTATTGAATTTCGAAAAATGGATTCCATATTTAGAATCATTGGGTCCAAATTATGTTAATAGGATACTTTTTATTTATGGTAATTATGAATAATAACTACGGTAAATTTTATTTACCATAGTCAAAGGTAAATCTGGTAATTAAGTGTCAATATAAAATTATAAATTTACACTAACAAATGAAAAAATACTTTTGGATGATTAAAACTAGAACCATATCACCTAAGGGTTGGATTAGATTAATTTAATTGACTTTTGTCCATGAAAATAATTTAATTATTATTAAAACCAATGGAAGTGACAACATGTCACTCTCTTAAATCTTATAAGTATAATAATTTTAATATAATGATTAACTTCATGAAACTTAGAACATGAATAGTCTCCAGATATATAATAAAATAATCCATATCATATGAATTTATTTCTAATTTTTAGGGATTAAATAATTATCATTAATTATGACACAATAGTGATTCATAAATTGTTTATCTAGTGAAAAATCAAGAATAATGTTTTTATTAAACTAATAGTGACCATAAAATGCAGAAAACCCTGACCAAAACTTATTGGTCATATAAATGTAAACCATAGTCATCCAATGGTCGACTACTTGACCATTTGGGTCCTTATAAAAGTGATTATGACACTTATATTATTTTATTTTAAATGATGTCAAAGTTGTCGCCTTCATAATTTAATAAATATAACAATTTAAATATTGTTATTTTAAGATGATAAATTCGAGTAAAAGTATTATTGTGAAAAGTAATAGATTTATATTCATCAAATGATTTTATTTATAATTTTTATGCAAAAATAAGTATATTAAATAATTATACTATAATGTTGTAGTAATTATTTTATTAAGAGATAAACCAAATAAATGGTTTTAAAAATAATAAAATAAATATTATATGAACTATTTAATGTGCTCAACTAGTTTTCTAGATTGATATTAACTTATATGAATATATTAAATATTTTATTTCAAATATATCCCCTATTTAGATTTTATTTAAATTCAAATAAATGAATAGTGTCTAAATTGACACTATTGTTATTTTATAAAAATAACATATTATTAAATTGTTTAAAAATCACACAAATATTTAAAAAAATATAAATTGAAATTTATAGAGTCTAAAATGTCATAAATTATCAATTTATAGAAAATTAACATCACATAAGTGAATATTTATAACCATTTAAAATTTCTAATTTTATTACCACAAATAAACATAAATAGATTAAATAAGGATAAATCAAAATGATAAGGTTTAAAATAAGCTCAAAACATGTCTAAATTTGATTGGTTGATGATATTACAACTCTATATCATCTAATATTCGAATATAAGTAATTTTTGGAGGTTTTTAATTGGGGTTAGATTTATTATAAATTAACATTTTTAAGAATTCCAAAGGTTCCCCTCTCCTCCCTTATAAAAGGGCACCTCCTCCCTCTCCTCATAACACCACATTGAGCCTTCATTCATGGACAACCCCTGAAAATTTCTCTTCTCCACTTCCCTAGAAACATCCTAGAGGTCCTAGTATTCTTCAAATACCAATTTTAGTTCCCTAAAAGGAGGTCTCAAAGAGGCGCTTCAAAGAAGAGGTAATGTCTGTTACGGATTCTCTCTACTTTATTTCTTCTTCTACTTCTTATTCTTTAGTTGTTTCCTTATGAAGTAATAAAATAAGTATCGCTAATATACGGATATGCTATTATAAGTATGAAACAACCCTATTTCACCATCTATCCATTTTACGGAAAACGAAATCACCGCGCGTGCGTACGTACGGAATATTGTCTCCACGCAGTGGTGTAATCTATTTTCCACCACCACATTATTTGGATGGGTATAATGGTGTAAATAATGACTATATATGATTATTGTAAAGTGATATTGATTCTTAAATAGTATACATACACTCCAATACAATTCCATGGGAACAATATCATCGCTCATGCGTACGTACATATTACCGTCTCCACGACGCGATGATATTCATTTTCCATGTGAACAATTCATGAATGATTATAATGTATATATAATAAGTAATAATGAAATATATGAAATAATAATTCTACTGGATTTATTTACATATATATGTATGTCACATACTTAATTCTATTCAATTCAATAAGGAAACGAAAACAGCGTTAATGCGTGCGTACGACCTACCGTCTCCACGAACGGTGTATTTCATTCAATTTTAGAGCAATTATATATATGTATATTGTGAATATATATTATATATAAATCATTTATTACATTATGGATGTATGTAATCATGATTTATGTAATCATATGAATAATTACATGATTAAACACGAACGACAAATGAAACGATTTTACCCAAAACGCTACATTAACATGAATTTACAAAATAACAGGTAATATAAAGTCATAAGTTAACCATATATAATATAATAAAAATGAATATGGTTCTATAATAATTCAATGAAATTATTTAAATCATTATATAGGAGTTTTGGATACGTACGAAGCATATCGGACCAAAGGTAAGGGATAATTTTTCAAATCTCATTTTTATCCGAGACTGCTTATTCATAAGTATTTACTGGGGTTATTGAAATCATCCATGTCCTTGTTGTATAAAATTGTATTCATGTATGTTTAATGTCATTTAAACTAATTTTGACTTTTACCCCATGGTATGGATGGAATGTTCCTTTTATTTACCCTACAAGGTAGTTTTTGACTTTTCCGACAAAAGTACGTGGACAATGTTTTTTTAACATATACAGCATGAAAGGATTTTAACGGTTTTATAAAGCCTTATTTTCTGGAAGATTCCTCCCAACGATTTCATGACTATTTTCAACAAAATCCTTATCTTTAAAAAATCATGAAATTTTGTGAAATGAAAATGATTTTGAGGAAAATTTGATATTTTCCTCAAGAATTAATTTCAAGTGTTTTATCAAAACCATTTTCATATAAGATGTCATTATTTCACATGTGTAAGTTTCAAGTATCATGTCTCTATTATTTACATGGTTTCACATTTCTAATGATAAAATGATATACAATTTTTTTGTATGGATTACGTAATGATTGAATGATGTTTATGAAACCCATTTTATTCTTTGGTTATGATGGATGATTTATGATTATATTGTGGCACACAGAATAATGATTTCAATATGAGATGGGTGGGACCTATATCTACCTCCAATTCCTTGGGTAAATATTTATATCTCATGAGATAGACATTGATGGAACGACAGGTTAAACCAGTTCAGTATAACAGGACTGAAACGAGGAGTGAACTTGATTCATAAAGGGACATTGTCCACAAAGATGGTCTTTGCAGCAATGCCTTGGATACTATGGAAATCATATCATGTGCTTATTGTTTTTCAACAATTACAAGTTTTATTTACTTGATATTTTTCATTGATTGATGTTCTATATTGATATATATATTACGTAGTTCCATGTTTTATGTCATTGCACAAAATTTCTGTGTTTAAACATTATGCACGTGTTTTTATGTTCAAATGTATATAGTTTGTTTAATTTTCTCCATGATTACCCTTACTGAGCATTTGAGCTCAGCCTTTTTATGTTTTCTTTTCCCCAGGATATAATGAATGTTTTAGATAAGAAAAAAAATGGGAAGATCTTTTTGGGAGATGTTGAAGATCTTTCACCACGATTAGAAGATAACGTTCGATCTTTCCAAAGACTCTAAACTATTACGGTCCTTGTGTGTCTGTTTTCATTATGTATTAATTATTCTACAGAATTAATGTAATGTCCATGTACGTCAAGCTTCGGGTCTCTACAGTTGGTATCAGAGGAAATGTTTACTCATCCATTGGAAACTAGGATGTGAGAAATTTAGTGAGATCTCTAGAGACATTTCTAAGGTATGTCTAGGTATGTCCCTAAGGATAAGTATAAGTATAGGTTATAGTCTTAGAATTACAGTAATGATCATAGAATTAAACCTAAGATGTTAGATATTGAAGCGACTCCCCCTTTATTAGGTTGTTTTCCCTAGAATGATTTAATCCTCTCACAATATTCTTTTTGGGTTTTATACGATGGATGGAACCCGAAGGAACCGTGTTGATAAATAAAATAGACAATGCAATGATTGTCCTCCTGAACAATCAAATGTTATGGGAGATGGAGTGAAAAATATTATTTCTATACTTACAAAAGCTATAAATCATTCTGGACATCCTAATGAGCAGAGAAGAGAACAATATTCTATTGAGTCCTTCTGGAGGCAAACATCCACCTTCTATCTGTTGGTCTTCTGATCCACTTGTTGCTAAGCAATGGATGAGTACCACTGAAAAGATATTTTCAGTTCTTCAATGTTCTGAACATGATAACGTCATCTTAGCAGTATATCGTTTTGAATGTGAAGATGATCAATGGTGGAATCTTATCAAGAATATGAGGGAAAGAGATGAAATTGATTCCATGGAATGTGACAAGTTCAAGAACATATTTTTCAATAATTACATCCCTCGTATTCTTCGAACAAAGATGGAGATAGAGTTTCCTGAACTAAAGAAAAATGATGATGAATCTGTTGGTGTATACGAAGCCAATTTTACAAGGCTTGCAAGGTATGCATCTGGGATTATAATATAACTTGAAAGTAATGTTGATCGATTCTTCAGTGGCACAAAACCAAATCTTTGAAGGGCATTAGCTATAAGAGAATTAAATAGCTATGAATAAATTGTGCATTGTGCTATCATGGTAGAAATGTATGTTGGTGTTACTTATCCAGCTCATAGTTTTTACAAGAAACAAAAGATGGAGTTCAAAGAGAAATCTCAGAATAATGGTGAAAAGAATTTGAATGTTTCTTTATGATCAATGTGTGGAATGTAGCATGGTGGAGATTATCTTAAAGGGACTAGAAAATTTTTTATGTGTGGAAAAGAAGGTCATCAAGCAGATGAGTGTCGAAGTAATGGAAAAAGTGTTTCTAATGATGTGAATTAAGAAAAGAGTACAGAGAATGCACCACCAACACTTCAATGCTTCAAGTGAAAGGAAATGGGGAATTATGCTAATAAATTCCCTAATCCAAGGGTTAGTGATGATCAACATGAGAAACCACGTAAGGCAATGGACAAAGGGAAGTCAAATGCTATCACTATTAGCGATGTTGAATATGAAAACGATGTGGTGGGATGATTAAGTGTTTATGTAATGGGATTCCAGAATAATGTTGTATATAGTATCATGGAATATTGGAATATTTATGTATTGGTCTATTGTGGTTTTCATTAATTTTATGGTACCGATAACAATGGAAAGTGATTTAGATATTTTTGGAAAAAAAGATGATATGCTCATAATGAAGGGATAAGGGGAAAATGAAATGTTTGACCGTATTTATGAGCTCATTAAAGAAATATTTATATCATGGTTTGAGTATATAGAATTTGGGGGTTTTGGTATGTGGAATGAGTTAACTTTTGATAGCACTCATGTTTTCACTAAGATTCAATGGGTATTAATTTTTATTTAGAAAACATGATTAAGGCCTTCGAATGTTTGGAATGTTACCAACAAGACATATCTTATGGTATATGGGGATCAATGATAGTATTAACATGCTTGTTATACGAAATCTCTTGTAATCGTTTTCACTATAACATGATAGTGGACTGCAGTATTATGGATATGCCTGATGATTAGAATGGATTATGTTGGACATAAGTTAGTATTGTTAATGGATAGAAGTTTTTTCGATATTATTTATGGGATGATATAGTAATGTAGTTTTATAAAAAGGACAACATATAGGACGGGCGACAGCCCATCGCGTCGGACAAGGCTGTGGGAATCGAACCCACAACTGAAGTGTGACTAGCCTTTATCGCATACCACTGGCCTACAAGAAGTCCCTGGTTAGTAAAAACTAGTTTTATTTTATTAATTTGTATGATATATGATGTATAAATTCATTTTTGGAATCATATATGATTAATCTCACTATATATGGACTTATGTATTTTTGATAACTTTTATAACCATTAGATTGAAACAGATGGAATGACCCATTATTCTATCACATGATCCACTAATGCTTCACAAATTACAAATTCCACATCATTTCTTTAAGAGATGATGTGGAAATTGTCCATAGAACGACCAATGGTGAGACTGTACCAAAATCACGAAAGTATTTCTTCTAATTCCAATTTCATAAACTTTAGGGAAATGATCGTGAAAACAAAAAATGTGGTCCTAGTGCCCTTTTATCCGATGAATCAAATGGTACCTTATATCGTCACAAATCTATGGCTTTATGATTGTTGGTTTTTTCATATCCATGTTCTCTAAGACTCTCCATTAGAACATGATGGTTAGATTTTTCTTCCATATCCATATTTTAACCTATGATATCCTACATAGAAACCTAGTGATGGGTTAATTTAGGTAACTGTTACATTTAATACCATAGTTTTTAAATCCTTGTTTTGGTATTCCTTTTTAAGATGTGGGTTTCTATTATAGAAACTTTCTAGTAGAAAACCATGTATAACCCCAATGAATTTCGAGGGTGAAATTCATTTTAAGGGGGGTAGAATGTAACAACCCGATATTTTATGATAAGTATTATTTTTAATTTATTTTATTTCAGGTGTTTTATGATACAACAAGATTGTCTTGTGCTATATGCAATACCGTACTAGCTTGTAGAATACAAAACCCTATTCTTAGAATGTGTTACACTCAATTTCATGTTCGTTTGATAATGGTCATTCCATGCAACATTGAGTATATATATATATATATTCATTTTATAAATGAAAAATGGTTGGATTATGTTATATGAAACAAAAAAAGGAGTCTTGCACAACACGCAACCCTATCTTGGATTGCATTAAACGTAGTCACGACCTTCCTCGATAGCGTTTGTTGTACGCAATACCGAGTTTTACTAAACAACGATATATTATTATAATACTATTATGAACTATATGTTATGAATATTAATAACTAAATTATGATTTTTATAACATTATTATTCATCTTACACATTTTCTAGAATATGGTATAAGATCAAAATAAATTTTTCGGGTAAAATAAATATTTTTCACAAAATGCAGTTTTCCCGCCTTTGGATGGCGCACCAACATTAAATCTAGTTTTGACATGTTTATAAATTCAATTTTACAAAATAATATTCTTATTTTGAATCAGTATATAAAAATTTACATTGGATAATGTTTTGATATTTTATGATAACTTTCATATTTTAATGAATAGGAAAAACACGCTATATTTTAATTAAAAACAATTTTTTTCATCGTAGTAATTTATATGGTTAAATTATAATATTGAATGGTTTTAAAGTATAAATATAATATATTTTTACCATTTAATATAATTTAAGTCATTACAATTGATTTTACCTTGAATTCTTTGGTTAAATCAATTCAATCTTTTACAATGTTTTAAACAAAAACATGTTTTCTTTCGACAACATGATTAATTTTATTTTAATTTCTGAAACTTTTGTGTGTTGAATTTCGAAAAATGGATTCCATATTTAGAATCATTGGGTCCAAATAATGTTAATATGCTACTTTTTATTTTTGAGAATTATGAATAGTAACTACGGTAAATTTTATTTACCATAGTTAAAGGTAAATCGGGTAATTAAGGGTAAATATAATATTATAAATTTACACTAAAAATGCCAAAATTCTATTTGATGACAAAAACTCGACCCATATCACCTCAGGGTCGGATTAGATTCATTTAATGGACTTTTTTCCATTAAAATAATTTAATTATTATTAAAACCAACGAAAGTGACAACAGGTCACTCTCTAAAATCTTATAAGTATAATAATTTTAATTTAGTGATAAACTTAATGAAGATTAGAACATGAATAGTATACGGAAATATAATAAAAACATATACATCATATGAATTTATTTATAATTTTTAGGGATTAAATAATTGTCATTAATTATGACACAATAGTGAAGCAGAAATTGTTTATCTTGTGAAAAATCAGGAATATAGTTTTTATTAATCTAATAGTGACCATAAAATGCACAAAACCCTTACCAAAAATTATTTTTCATATAAATGTAAACCATAATCATCCAATTTTCTAATAATTGACCATTTTGAGCCTTATAAAAGTGATTATGACTCTTATATTATTATATTTTAAATGATGCCAAAGTTGTCACCTTCACAATTTAACAAATATAACAATTTAAATATTTTGATTTTAAGATGATAAATTCGAGTAAAAGTATTATTGTGAAAGGTAATATACTTTTATTCATCATAAGATTTTATTTTTAATTTTTATTCAACAAATAAGTATATTAAATAATTATACAAAAATATTGTAGTAATTATTTTATTAAGAGATAAACCAAATAAATGGTATTAAAAATAATAAAATAAGTATTATATGAACTATTTAATGTGCTCCACTAATTTTCTAGATACATATGACCATTTCTGAATCTATTAAATATTTTACTTCGAATATATCCTATGATGATATTTTATTTAACTTCAAATAAATGAATAGTGTCACAATTGACACTATTGTTATTTTATAAAAATAACATATTATTAAATTGTTTAAAAATCATAAAAATATTTAAAAAACAATAAATTCAAATTTATATAGTCGAAAATGTCATAATGTATCCAATAATGTAAAATTAACAACACATAAGTGAATATTTATAACCATTTAATATTTATAATTTTATTACCACAAATAAACTTAAATAGATTAAATAAGGGTAAATTAAAATGATAAGGTTTAAAATAAGATCAAAACACGTATTCATTTAATTTGTTGATGATATTACAAGCCTATCTCATCTAATATTCGAATATAAGTCATTTTTTGAGGTTTTTATGTGTAGTTAGATTTATTATAAATTAATATTTTTAATAATTCCAAAGGTGCCCCTCTCCTCCCTTATAAAAGGGAACCTCCTCCCTCTCCTCCTCACACCACATTATGCCTTCAAGCTCGGCCAAACCCGGCCAAATTCTCTCTTACACTTCCCTAGAAACATCCTAGAGGTCCTGGTGTTCTTCAAAGACCAATTTTAGTGCCCTAAAAGGAGGTCTCAAAGAGGCGCTTCAAAGAAGAGGTAATGTCCGTTAGAGATTCTTTCATCTTTATTTCTTCGTCTACATATTCTTCATTAGTTTTTTCGTTATGAAGTAATAATTTCAGTATCACTAATATACTTATATGTTATTAAAAGTATCAAACATCCCTATTTCACCATTTATCCATCCTACGGAAAACGAAATCACATCACGTGCGTACGTACGGAATACCTTCTCCACGCTGTGGTGTAATCCATTTTCCGCCATCACCTTACTTGGATGGGTATAATGTTGTAAATAATGACTATATATGATTATTGTAAAGTGATATTGATTCTGAAATAGTATACATACACTCCAATACAATTCCGTGGGAACGATATAATCGCTCGTGCGTACGTACGGATTACTGTCTCCACGACGCGATAAGATTCATTTCCCATGATAAAAATTCTAGAATCATTATAAAGTATATATAATAAGTAATAATGAAATATATGGCATAATAATACTACTGTATTCATCTACATATATATTCATGTCATATACTTAATTCCGTTCAATTCAATGAGGAAATGAAAATAGCATTCATGTGTATGTACATCCTACCGTCTCCATGAACGGTGTATTTCATTCCATTTATCGATCTATTTTATATATATATATATATATTCTGAATATATATTATATATAAATCATTTATTACATTCTGGATGAAATTAATCATGATCTAAGTAATCTAATGAATAATTATAAGTTAAAACACGAACGACAAATGAAACGATTTTACCAAAAACGCTACTTTAACATGAATTTACAAAAGAACGGGTAACATTAAGTCATAAGTGAACCATATATGATATAATACCAATGAATATGATTCTGTAAAATGTCAATGGAATTATTTAAATAATTATACAGGAGGTTTGGATACTGACGAAGCATATCAGACCTATGGTAAGGGATAATTTTTCGAGTCACATTTTTATCCGAGATTGCTTATTTGTATGTATTTACCGAGGTTATTTCAATCATCCATGTCCATGTTTTATAAAAGTGTATACATGTATTCTTATTGTTTATTATACTCATTTTGACTTTTACCCCATCGTATGGAAGGAATCATTCTTTTATTTACCCTACATCGTACTTTTTTGACTTTTCTGACAAAAGTACGAGATGAATGTTTTTTTAACGTATATGGCATGCAAGGATTTTTAATGTTTTATAAAGATGTATTTTCAGGAAGCTTCCTCCAAAATATTTCATGACTATTTTCAACTAAATTATTTTCTTTTAAAATTGCATGACAATTTCGGAAAAGAAAATAATTTTGAAGAAAAAAGGATATTTTCTTAAAGAATTCATTTCAAGTGTTTGATCAAAACCATTTTCATCTAAGATGTCATTATTTCAAACGGGTATGTTTCAAGTATCATGTCTCTATGATTTACATGGTTTCACTTTTCTAATTGTGAAATTATATCCAATTTTTTTGTATGGATTACGTTATGATGGAAAGATGTTTATGAAACCCATTTTATTCTTGGGTTATGCTGAATGATTTAGGTTTATATTGTGGCACACGAAAGAATTATTTCAATATGAGATGGGTGGGACCTATATCTCCCTCCAATTCCTTGGGTAAAGATTTATATCTCATGAGATAGACTTGGATTGAATGACAGGTTAAACTAGTTCAGTAATACAGGACTGGAACAATGAGTGAACTCGATTCATAAAGGGACTATGTCCACTAAGATGGTTTTGGCAGCAATGAATTGGCTTCTATGGAAATCATATCATGTTGTTAATGTTTTTCCACAATTAAAAGTTTTATTTACAAGATATTTTATCATTATTGATGATCTATTTTGATCTATTCATAATGTACTTCCAGGTTTTATGTCATTGCACAAGATTTCTATGTTTAAACATTATGTACATGTTTTTATATTCCAATGTATATGGTTTGTTTAATTATATACATGCATACCCTTACTGAGCATTTGAGATCACCCTTTTTATGTTTTCCTTTCCCCATGATATAATGAAAGGTTTTAGGTAAGAAAAAAAGGAGATGATCTTTATGGGAGATGTTGAAGATCTTTCACCACGATTAGAAGATTACGTTCCATGTTTCCAAAGACACTAAACTATTATGGTCCTTGTGTGTCTGTTTTCATTATGTATTAATTATTCAGCAAAAGTAATGTAATGTCCATGTACGTCAGGCTTCGGGTCTCTACAGTATTCATCACGATATAGTGCAGAAAGCCATATGATGTCTCAAATCATTCATATTTGTTGAGGTTGGTTCTTTCCTTCATAATTATAAAAATTCTTACACTTTTTCCACTATTAAATATCACAATTAAACCCTTACACATACTTATCTTACCTAAAATACATGGTATCCCTCCATGTATCACAAACCGCTGTGGAACCCTATTTTTAGGGGGTGTTTGTGGAGGAACATCAAGGAATCTCAAGTATGTGTCTCTCCTCCTTAGTTCCTCCAATTTACATGAAGGTTCATTCAATTTCCTTGAAGTCCAAAAAGATAAAAGGGTAGGGTTTTTAACCTAGGTTTTAACTTGGGGTTTCTTCATCAATTATTTTGGTTTTAGTTTTGATCTATGTTTTTCTTGGTGGGGAAACATGGATACATAATTTTCGCTTAGGGATTCAAGTGATTCAATTTATTTGGTAGGTGATTCATTTTGGAATGAAATATTTGTGACCTATCAGATGTTTTTATGGTATTTTCTGGTCTATTTTTCTTCAATATAGATTCAAAAATTAGGTTTAGATGCAATTATAAATAAAATTAATTTTATGTGCCAATTTTTTGTAAAATTGGTGGTTTTCATACAAATCATTAATTGGATCATTAATATATTCCCTATAAATACTTAGTTGTTTTTATTTAACTTCAATAGGGCTGAAAAAATTTTAGAATGTTTATCCTCTTTGTTTGTTGCTGAAAAATTCGGTTTTGATAGTGTTTGTTAAGAAAGTGATGTTTTGGTTCCACTTTTGTATGAAAAAGGTTGTTTTACAGAGTTATCACTACCTTTTTACATGGGGATGCCCAAAAATTTATTTATGGATTTCTTTGAAATGTATTTGGATTTCATAACTATTTTGGTAACTTAAAAGTGTTCACATAGTGCACAATTGTGGTTCTAAAGGGGTTTTTTGTGCAAACCAATGCGGGATTTTAAGAAATTGTTTCATTAAAAATAAAAGTGTTTGTTGGGTATTTTAAGTGGTATTAAATGATATTGCTATTTTAATATGTGTATGTGACCATTAGTTGTGTTTTTCATGAAAATACATATGTGTTGCATGCTGAAATATTTTGAGCACATATGAGGAAGCCCGGGTACCTAGGTGGGGCAGATGTGTACTCATACTACTAGTGGACTAGATGGGTTTGGTCTCTATTTCACCTTGATTTGGAAAATGGAAAATCTAAATAAACTATGTGGATGATGATTGGGGACCACTAGGTAATGGGTATGTGGCCTACTAATGTCTCTTCCATGAGAATGGGTTTTACTATGGTTACATAACACAGAGGTATGAGGTACATGGGGCTTGGGACTATCTAGTGCCTAGGGGTGTTTGCGATTTTGTTTCTCATTGTATTTTTGGTATTTTCCCTTATAATGGGTAGTTTTGAGATGTATATTAATATAGATAACATGCCTATTTAAATGTGTGGATTTTATGATAAAAATTTCCAGAAAACTATTTTAAATTTAATGTTACATTTACTGAAATTTATTAGTACTTTTCATAGCATATTAAAATTACTTTATTTTTCACATTTTATTGAATGGTCATTGGAATCATTGGGTGATATAATATTGGGACTAGGTTCAAACTATAATTACACCCCTTGGGTGTTTGTATACTTGGTTATGATTGACTCAGGTAAAGGAAAGGCACTGGGTGGTGGTAGCTCGGGGTGTTAGTTCACATCCTTGATGCAGAGTTGTAAAGATTGCTTATGGGTGATGAAACCTTGTCATTTAGAATCCATAGGGATGCCTTTACATTGCCTTTATTGGTATTTGGACCACTTTTATTGTCCTTAAATTAATTTATTATGTTCTAGTTTTTCCTTAAGACTTGTTTGCCAGGAAAATTTCAAATGTATATTATGGATTGTTTTTCATATTTTATGCTTTCATACTCTCGTAAATAGTTCCCAAACCTAAATTAATGATACCCAGGAACTTGTTCCATCACATGAGGATAGGGATATCCCTTCAAGACTATCACAGGCTGAGTTTGGTGCCTGTATTTGTGGTGTCGAGATTTGGTTCTTGACAAAATGGTATCAGTGGAGGATAATTTTTTTGGGATGTTTTGCTATTTTGGGATGAGTCGGGAAAGACATGAGCTAGGAATGTTGGGAAACGGGGTTATGGTTGTGAGTAGGGTTCCTAGACCACAACTCGTAGGGTAGACGATGAGTGACCAGGGGATGTTGGATGTTTCGGATTTACTTCACTTCCAGGTGAGACGTTTGGGATTTTGACCGCACGTGGACTTCGGGCGGATGTGGGGTAGCTATTTTTTAATTACTAAAGATTTTTTAGAATTTATATATATAATATATTTGATTAAAATTTTCATTATTGTGGAATTGATTATTTTTTTCAGACTACTACATTTTGAAGCAACATGCCTCCCCAGAAATCCCCTAAGCACCCACGGGTGGAATCTAAAGAGATTTCTCCCACAACTATTGATCAGAAGCTAGTTATAGTTGTGGAAAAAGCTATCCATGATCTGGGGTAGGGACCAAATCTTTCTATTAATCGTTCCAGGGTAGAATATATGGGTCCTAGAAAAGATAAAGCTTAGGAGTATCAGAAATACAAGCCTTTTATGTTCTGAGGCAGCTCAGAACCCCAGGAAGCATAGGAATTGCTTGATAAGTTCAATCATATGTTTGAGTAATAGAAAAGACTTGAGGAGCTCTGGGTGAAGTGTGCCTAATTTCTGTAGGAGGGTCCCGGTGGTAAGTGGTGGGAGTTAGTGCTTCAGACTGGGAAGAATGACCAGATGGACTGGGGAGATTTCAAGGTTGTCTTCAATGAATAGTACTACCCTGAGTTACTGGGTTATTCTAGTTCCAAATAGTTCATATAACTTGTTTAAGGTAATCTATTTGTTATATAGTACACTAAAAATTTTGCTGATTTGGTTCGGTATGGTCTAGAAATCGTCTCCAAAGAGGTGGTGAAGGCCCAGATGTTTGACAAATGCTTGTGACCAGAGATATACTCCCAGGTGTACTTATTTAAGATGAGTGCCTATGTTGAGTCCATTGATTGGGTGTGCATGGTAGATATTGATACAAAATGAAGGGATAATTTCACTTATTCGGTATCAGAAGTGGAAAGTGCCAACTCCTCAGAACAGAAAGGAAAGCAGGAGGATCATTTGATGAAAATAGGTGCCAGTTCAGGCCACTAATCCAGGAAATTTTCTTCATTAGATTATGATGCATGATTCATCATGTTTAACCCATGTGGGAAGCCCGAGCACATCTAACCCGCATGTACACATCCTTTGAAACCTTGTTACCAGTGTGGAGTTATGGGAGTTTTCAGCGCATCTGCATTGTGTCTTGTCTACACCAAAGTGGGGTAGGGTCAGTGGCTTCAAGGGGAGTGAAAGCATAGTCTGGAACATCAAGGACTATCAGATCCTGATTTAGGGACATGTTTTTGGGGATGTTTCATCCCCTGTTTAGATCTAGTTTTGGGAACTGACCCAGACTAGAGGTCATCCTCAGGCAGAGACTAGACATCTCCATGCAGTTGGCCAGGAACCAGCAGGATCCAAGGTGGGACGATTGAGAATTCAAGGTACCATTGTGATCACATCATCTATAATTTCTGATCATTTAAAAACAGAAACCTCTATTCACGCATTGATTGATACAGGCGGTGAGTGAGTCTCATGGCACCCAATGTGAGTCGTCAGGTTTTTCGGGGAGAATAGGATCCTCGGTTGGGTCGCACAAGACCTCCACTCCCAGAGTTGGAAAGTATTACCTTCTAGTCAAATTCTATTATGCAAGAGGATGATGGTCTTTCCCCTGGAGGTGCAGTACCTCATGTAGTGAATGAGTTTTTGGAGGTATTCCATGATGATTTCTCATGTATTCCCCGAGAGCGGGATGTGGAGTTTTCGATTGATCTGGATCTGGGAACACAACCAATATCTCTTCCCTATTATCATATGTCCCCCACTAAAAAGAGGGAATAATGATACAATAGTATGAATTAGAATCTGGTGGATTCATCACCTAGGTGTCTCTTCTTGGGCCACTCCTATGTTGACTGTGAAAAGGGCTGATAGATCCCTTAGGATGTGCATTGTCTACTAGAATCTGAATATGGTAACATTTCAGAACAAATTAAATTTACGCATAATAGATTATTTTTTCAATCATTAGAAGAGGTAAAATTCGTTCTCAAAAGTAGACATTCATTCAAGCTATCACCATCTTAGGGTGAATGAGTTAGATAAGCCTAAGTCAACCTTTCGATGCATGAAAGAAAACTTTGAGTATTTGTTCATGCCCTTTGGATTGACCAATGCTCCAGTAGTCTTTATGGATTTCTTGAACATGGTGTTCCCTCATTATCATGACTCCGTCAGTGTGGTGTTCGTGGATGACATTCTAGTATACTCTGGCTCTGAGGAGGATCATCGGCATCACTTGAGGATCATCGTGGGCATGTTATGGGATCACCACCACAATGATATGTTCTAAATTTATGGATCAGTGAAGTGATATTTCTAAGTCATGATATCTTTGAGATAGGGGAGTCATTGAACCCTGAGAAGATTAGTGTGGTTATGTAATGAGAGAATCCAAAGACTGTGTTCAATATCAGTAGTTTCCTTCACCTAACTAGTTATTACAAACAATCCATTCGGGATTTCTCTTGGCTTGTTACACTGATGACCACACTCACCTAGAATTGGGTTAAGATTGATTGGGGTCTAGAATGCACGAAATCATTTGAGGAGCTGAAGAGATGGTTGAATTCTGCCCCATTGTGGATTTTTCTAGAGGATTGAAAGGGATATGTTATTTATAGTAATGATTCATGTATGGGTCTTGGGTGTGTGCTTGTGATGGATGATCAGATGGTGGCGTATAGCTCTCACCAACTCCAAACACACAAAAATAATTACACAACCCATGACTTAAAGTTGGTAGAGTTGATTCATGCTTTGAAGGCTTCTCATCACTACCTCTTTTGGGAAAAGATTGTGGTATACTGCAATCATAAAATCTTGGGCAATATATTCTTGCAGAAGCACCTCAACATGAGGAATCATCATTGGATCATGTACCTATAGGGATTTGACTTTGAAATTGTCTATACCCCATGATAGGGTAATATTGTGGTCAATTATTTGAGAAGAAAGGTTCCATTATCGGCTTTGATAAAGCCTAGTAATGAGAGGACTTTGATGAGGATCTTTTCTAAGATTCATGTGAAGACCAAGGAACATAGTGGTGGGAAATTCTTGGGGAGCATTCAGTTGACACATTCTCTGTTGGAGTTGATTCAGTGGGAACATCCCAGTGATGAGATTTTTCAATGGTCAAATTAGTTTCTTCATGGTGGGGCGACATCCTCTGATTGGTCGTCATCTCTCAAGGGCATCTTCTGCTTTGAGGGATGATTGGTAGTGCAGTTATCTCTAAAGAAGGTGGTGATAGAGGACAACCACCAGTCTCAGTGGGCTATCCATTCGAGTGTCACCAAGATGTATTATAATGTCAGATGGTAGTTCTGGTATCCAAGTATGAGATGAGACATAGCAGACTTTGTGTCGTGATGCTACACCAACCGGCAGGTGAAAGAAGAACATCAAAGGCCCTCCAATTTTCTCCAGCCATTACCCATTCATACTTGGATGTGGGATGAGGTCACCATAAGCTTCATTGTTGTCTTACCTCTTACCCCGTGGGGTAAGAATGCCATTTTGGTGGAGATTGATAATCAAACCAAATCATCCCTCTTCATTCTGATCCAAGATGCATCAAATGTTGATGATTTTGACCATTTGTATCTTTAGGAGGTGGGGGTACTCCAAGGAATTCCATCAGCAGTTGTATCGGATAGAGACCAATGTTTCACTTCTCAGTTCCGGGAAGACCTTCAGAATGAATTAGGGTCTTAGATTAAGATGATCATGACATTCCATCTTCCGACAGATGGTCAGTAGAGCAGGAAGATAAGATTTTGTAGGATATTCTTCGTGCATGTGTCCTAGACTTTTGAGATTCTTAGGATATCCATTTAGGACTGGTTTACTTTTCTTATAATAATAGTTACAAATACTCAATTTTAATGGCTCTTTCTGAGGCACGCTATGTTCAGTCATGTCGGTCCCCCCGATGTTGGACTGAGGTAGGAGAGACCTCACTGTTAGTGCTGATTCTGGTGTAGGAGACCTTTGAGTATGTCAAGTTGATCATATTGTTCTTATTTACAGATCCAATTATCCATAAATTATATTCTTACTGGAGTCGTCGAGACCTAGAGTTTTTTGTTGTTGACAACGTATTCTTGAAAGTGGCACCTTGTCGGGGTAATTTCTGATTAGGGAATTATGGGAAGCTGATGTCACAGTATAACAACCATTTTGAAATCACTGATCATATTGGAAAGGTTTAATAAAAGTTCACATTACCTTCTTAGTTTCCATCCATCCACGACATATTCCATGTCTCCCAGTTGAAGAGATACAACTCAGATCTGTTCCATGCACTGTGTTGGGAAGAACTGGAGATTCAGCCTGACTTGTCAGTTTTTGAGCGGCCAGTGAAAATAGATGACTCCCAAGAGTTTTTTCATTGAGGTAAGTCTATTCCACTAGTCTAGGTTCTTTGGATGTATGGTAATGACACACATGAGACATGGGAGAGGGAGTCATTGGTGGAGGAAGATTATATATTCCTGTTATCTGATCAAGAATCAGGTTGACTTTTCAGGACAGAGAGTTTTAATGGTGGGGATACATATCACATACGTGACATATTTAAGAGTTATTTCTCAATAAATTTCCATTCATTCATTGTTTTGGGGTTTTCATAATCTTTTAAGGAGGAATGGGACATTTTTCATGAATTCGGCAAAACCGTGAGCACAATTCTAGATTTAAAAATAAATTCGGTTTCTTTTATAACTCACTAATTTCTCAACATTATTCATCCATTCTAATTCCTAATTGACCACCCATTACCCATTTACATGAACATGTTAATTTTATGACTTTAAAAATCTAAAACCACAGTGTATTGGGGTTTTTATTTAAGGGATTGGGCCTTCCTAGTAGCCCATTTCTACTTTTAAAAATGAATTTGTTTATTTAATAACATATTCAGTTTTATGTTTTTTATGTGATTCCAAGACTTACCCAATCCCATTTAATCCCAATATCCTCCCATCCTCTTTGGATGGCATATTCAACATGATTTAGTGCATTAATTCATAGTATGTCTCAATTTTTTCAGATTTGAGGAGGTAAGTTCATTCCTTCATAAATATCTCAATTCATACTATTTTTCCTCCATTACATCTACTAATTCTACCCTTACAACTTCTAATCGAACCTAGAATCCATGGAATCCCTCCATGTTTATCAAACCTCTTTGGAATCCCATTTTGAAGTGGGATTTTGTGGAGGAGCTTCAAATAATCTCTACTATTTGTCTGTCCTCCTTAGTTCATCCACATTCCATGAAGTTTATTTCAATTCTCTTGATGTAAAAAATGACCAAGGGGTAGGATTTCAAATACAAGGTTTAAACATGGGCTTTTAAGTTCATTATTTTGGTTTTAGGTTCACTGTAAGTCCCACTTGGTGTGGCAGTGCTGCGACTTGATTTTTACACAATGATTCAAGGGTATATTTTGATTAGGTAGGTGATTCCATTCGATATGAAATATTTGTGACCTAGATGTTTTTAGGGTATTTTCATGTCTATATTATTTTATTATTTCTAAATAAATTTTTTTAGTGGAAATTATAAAGCAAATGAATTTTAAGGGCCAATTATTGGTGAAATTGGGGGTTTTTTATATAAATATTTTGTTGGTTCATTATAGAATTCCTTATAAAAACTTATTTTTTATTGAAATGTAATAGGGCTGAAATATATTTTTATAAATTTTATACCCTTTGGTTGTTGCTGATAAAATGGGTTTTTATGGTGTTTTTAATGAGAGTAATGTTTTGGTACCACTTTTGTGTGAAAATGGATGTTTTACAGATTTATCACTTATTTTTTAAAATGTGGCTGCCCAAAAATTAATTTTTTATTTTCATTTAAATGTATTGATCTACCATTACTATTTTGAAAGCTTACATGTTTTCAAATAGTGTACATGCAGGGTTATTAAGGGGATTTTTGTCTGAAAAACAGTGCACGGTTTTGAGAAATTGTTTCATTAAAAATCAAAGTGTTTGTTGTGTGTTTTATGTGGTATAAAATGTGATAGATGTTATACAAGGTGTATCTTAATAGTAGTGGTGTTTTAAATGAAAATGGACATGTGTTTCATTCTGAAATTGTTTAATCACAATGGGGGAGCCCATGTACATTGATGGGTTGTATGTGTTCTAGTACGACAAGGGGACTAGATGTATTTTGTTCATGTTTCTCCTAGAATTTGGATAAAGATAACTCTAACTAAAGTATGTGTATAATGAATGGGGACCACTAGGTTATGGTTATGTTCTCTACTACTGTAAAATGCATGTGAATGGATTTTAATATTGTTACTTTACTCCGATGTATGAGGTACATGGGGCCAGTGACTATCTAGTGCCTATGGGTGTTCGCGATTATTTAGCTCATTATATTTGATGTATTTTTCCTTGTATTGGGGAGTTTTTAGATGTAATTTATATTATCTAACATTTATATTTAAATTGGTGAATTTACGGAAAATTATATCTTGAAAACTATTTTGAATTGAAATATACATTTAATGGAATTTATCATAGCATTTCATTGCCTATAAAAACTATATGATTTTTCACATTGTATAGCATGCTCATTGGAATGATTAGGTCTTATCATATTCTGGTTAGGATCACACCATAACAACCCCCATTGAATTTAATTTGAAATGGTGATGTTTGACTCAAGTAAAGTAAAGGATTTGGGTGGTGGCAGTTTGGGGTGTTAGTTCTCATCCTTGGTGCAGAGATGTTTAGACGTCTTTTGGGTGATGTACCCTTGTCGTGTGGAGTCCTTGGGTCTGTCTTGCTACAATGTATATTTATATTTGGACCAATTTTATTGTCTTCTAACCAATGTATTCATTTATGGTTTTTTCTTAATACTTGTTTGGCTATAAAAATTATGATTTATATTATGGATTTTTTTAATGTTTTATGCTTTCATACTCATGTAAATTGTTCCCAAACCTAAATTAATAATACTCGGGCACTTGTGAAATCCCTTATGGATAAGAAATACCCCTTGGGACTTTTCCTGGGCAGCGATTGGTGCAGTTATTGGTAGCGACCAGATTCGGTTCGTGGTATGTAAAAGTACCATTTTTTAACTCATTAATAATTAAAATATTTAAGATATGTTTTAACGATTATAATGGTATTTATATATTTCATTGGAAATATTATTTCATCCAAAAATATTTATTCTAAAAAAATTTCTAATATGTTTGACCACCCCCTTATGATTTTTAATTGAAATTTCTACCCAAGATTTTTTTTTAATTACAAGTAATTCATTCCTAATTTTATTTTCCATAAAAAAATTATTCATTCACCATAAATGTGAACAGAATATTTATTTTAATATGGATGACATGAATGGAATTTTAAAATTTCATGATAAATCATTTTATAAAGAATTCAGTTATATGTTTTTAAGGTTATATTCAACGAAAAGGGTTTGGAAAATATTTTATATTTAAATATTTAATTTTAAAATTGAAATTGATTTTTTCTTAAGGAAATGTTTTAATTGAATAAAATCATTTTATATCTAAGATGACATCCATTTAGGTTACCATTTATATACTAGGGATTTGATCTGTGTAAACCATTCACATTATTTATCTACATGGTTTTTGTTTATTGTGGAATTTTTTTATTGAATTGTCTTCCTATTCTCATGCTTATACCATGATTTTATTCTTATGACACCCATATATTATCAAAGGTTATCAAATGATGATATAATAAAATGGTCATGAAATAAATGTCGTTTATAAATTTTAATCCGTGATGATATATCTATGAAACCCATTTCATTTCATGGGTTATGATATGATAATGTCATTATCACCGTATGGCGTATATAAATATGGTTTTTATTATGACACGAGTGAAACCTGTACCTCACATCAATGAATTTGGTATTTCTATAAATCTCAATATATAAAAATGGTAAACATTTTTATGTGTGTGATTCTCTAGGGGAAATAATTGTGTCTCAATCCACTATAGTAAAATGATGTGTACTAATACATAATGGGAAACAGTTGTGTCCTGATCCATAATTGGAAGTAGGTAATCAGTTCCGATCTACTATGTTGATGGTCTTGGTAGTTATCCATGACAGATAAAATGGTCTTCTCTATTTATTTTGGTGCCAGACATTTACAATATGTGAAAATGGTTCAACATTGATTAATGATGATTTACCAGCAATATATGCCATGTTTTCTTATATGATGAAGTTTTATTCTATGATTCATCATTATAATTCATGAAATATTCTATATAAATATTATATGTTTTGATCTTGATGAAAAACACTTATTCTAATATTATTATTTTATATGATCATATAATGATTTTTCATATGGTTACCTTGAATGAGAATATAAAAGACCCAATATTATGTTTCTTTTCACGAAATTATGATGATATTCTATATGTAGATATTGTATACAAATACTTCTAAATGGGTTGATATTTGTGTGAATCATTGTATATCATTAATTAGGTTATTAGGTTGTGATTCATGTTTCCAAATCCAATAACCTATTGTCATCATAAATAAAATGTTTGGGTAATTAATTAATTTTCTGAAAAACATATGTAATATACATCAATGAAAAACATGAATTTCATAAATATAATTTATATTTTAAAATTCCCATTTAATTGGTGTATATTTATTTTAAAAACCATATTATGAATTATAATTATTTAGGATTAATGTAACTCAATTCTTCCAAAATATGATATCATAAAAAACGATTTTATTTATTTCTATAAAAAAATAAATATAATTAATTAAGAAACATTTTTAAAATTAATTTGATGAAATAAATTACTTCTTTGGTTTAATAATGTGTCAATTATCTTAGGATTAATTTTTGAGAATTTTCTAAAATGTTTTAAATTTTAATGAATTGTGAAAATACTAATTTAAATTGAAATATATATATTAGTTTAAAGAATTTAAAATATAAAATTATATTTTAAATAAGTTTTAAAATTAAATAAGTTTATTTTTATTTTATATAATATAATTTTTAAATTTAAATTGTATTTTATATATCAACTTATTGAAAAATATTTGTTCTTTAAATGGATAATTTTCCAAAAAAAATGTATTTCACTTTTTTAGTTCTATAATAAATTAAATAATACCACTTCTATGATTTTAAATTTAAAATATTGACTAAATATTTGGAATTAGGATGACCAACATTATTAAATATAACCATTTTATTTTTTGACAATATGAATTGTAACAGTATAAATTTCGGTTATTAATGCAATGTTTAGATCGGGTAATTATGTGTGTGAATAATTTGATACGGACTCTAAAATTATGCAAAAACTAACCTCAATTGTATTGGATGGGTAATTTTATACCATACCCACTCTAGTGTCAAATTTATTAAATTTTTAAGTAGGATGGATAAGATGATCAACATTATTGTATTTTATTTGATAAAATGGAAGACGTGTCACGGTGTAGTTTCTAATAACATTAATAATATTAACATGGTTTAATCTAGTGTATTTTATAAAATATAAATATTATTTAAAAATATAATAGATTTATCTTTTTTATAGTAAATTATATTTAATTTTTTGTGAAGAAATAATTACCTTTAACGCATATAGAATAATATTGCAATAATACATCCATTAATGAATAAAATAA
The DNA here is from genome assembly GCA_963277665.1 of Viscum album. NCBI lineage: Eukaryota > Viridiplantae > Streptophyta > Magnoliopsida > Santalales > Viscaceae > Viscum > Viscum album. The sequence goes on along the minus strand of OY728159.1, from coordinate 1,458,359,643 downwards.
TATTAATGATATTGAAAATATTATAATAAATATTATATGATATATTTAAGAAGATGAATGAATTAATAATATTACAATGAAGTTATTCGTATATTTTAAAATAGTGGGTTCTAATTTTAATTTTTTTCTATGTGATTTTAGAGTCATAATAAAGAATATCATCTAAAGTGACAATAATGATATTTTTTGGTATTAAAATTTTATTAAATTACACAAAAATATAAAAATATTAAATAAGTCTTGATGTGATAATATGTGTTCCAAAATTTCATCCCATATTAATTTATGGTTATTTTGATGTTTTTTTATTTTGGAAAAGTCTTATTGTATTATGATTTTTTAAAGTCATTCCAACAGTGATCCTCATTTCATTTATAAAAGTTTACCCATTCCATCACTTTTGTGCACCACATTGAAACATAAATAATGAACTAAATATTACAATTTCATTTCCCAAAAACAATAATTATGTTATTTTGAATATTTATCTTTCAAAAAAACTACCCATTGTCCCTTAAGAGAAGTTATAAATAGGCACTTTTGTACAAGAGGTAAACACCATTTTTAAGTATTTTAAATTTAATTATTCTCTTACATACTTATAATATATAATACCAATAAAAAATAAATAACCCCTTTTTAATATATATAATTATATGTTACTATTATTATGATACATCCATATTCCTCCTTTTATCTATGATATGAAATTTGAAATCACAACGTGTGCGTATGTACGTCTTAACGTTTCATCCTAATGGTGCACTATGTTTTTCATGACCACATTACCTAGATAGTTATAATGATGAAAAAATGAACTTATGATATACTCATGACGTGATATTTATTTTTGAAAATTAATATATCTTCTTTTTTTCTAATCATTCATCATTATGGTAATGATATCATCACCCATTCAAACAGATGGCCTACAATCTCCAAGATACGATGTAGTTCATATTCCATATCCAAAATTACACAGTGGTTATAAAAATTTATTAAAACATTATTAGTGTTAGTTACAAGATTAATAAATATATTATATGATTAATATATAAAAAATGAACATTAATTGAAAATTATGTTACAAAACAAGGATGGAAAATAAAGCACTTAATACTTGAAGCAATGGAAATAAGGAAATTCTTTCAATATATAGATGATAAGAGGTTATAAAATTATTATATATGATATTATAAACATTAATTTGGTCATATTATAAATTAGTAAATTTATTTAAACCATTATACATGAGTTTATTTCATGATTAACAAAGGTAATGTGCAATGTAAGGAATCTATTCAAACCACTACATTTCATTTTATTAACACTTTATCACTCTTTTAATTATTTTATATGTTCATTATAGTTATATAATTATCCTATATTATGTTTATATGTATCTCATTAATTTATATACTTGAATTTATATTTATTTTATGTGGAATTAAAATTTTTCAAAGTCACCCTTCTCAATTCCTCTTAATAAGAATACTCTATTAAATATAACATCTCTATTTCCTACACATTTTCATGTACACTATAAAATATTTTAAACCTCCAATATTTTTATGAAATAACCCATTTTAGCCTAAAAAACATTATAGTCTATTTCTGATTTTATGAAAACCATTGGGAATTTAGCCTCTAAAACATCCCTTCCTTATTTTCCATAAAACTATGTATAATTGGAACATTTTAAATGATACCTAACAACTCTATTTCTTATATAAAAATTAAACTGGACATCATTATTCTAGTTCTATTAATATTTTTCATTTATGAATGATCAATAATGATTTAAGTCCATTCTTTCATGGATAATATTTTTATATGTCCTTTGGGTGTGGCTTATAACATATTAACATTAACCATTTGCTTCTATAAATAAACCTTATTTTTATTCCTTATTTTGGATTTATTACATGTGAAAGAGATGGATTATTTTTTTGATGGATTACCCATGATAGTTCGTGATGGAATTGGGTTATTTTTTAGTCTCATGAGATTTTATATATAGGATTAGGGAGTAAACATAATAATTTATGGGACCATGTCACCCTTGAGATATAGACATGAAAATTAGTATCAAATCATGTTTATTTCATGTAATATGTTTGATTTCACCTGCATATGTTTCCATGGTCACATTATTCTTTATTCTACATGATATGATTCCATATATTTATTTAGGAACCATTAATTCTATGTTATTATGTTATTCATTCTAACTCGTTCTATTATTCATTCCAATGTATATTCGGTTACTATTTTTTTAGATCATTCCATTTATACATGTATTCCCCATGTTTTTCTACATTGTTTTAGTCACTTCACGGGAGATTGGAGCACATTATGGATACTAATAAATTTTTTTATAGTTTCATATATTCAAATTTTATAGCATGTATTCTTATGAAAATTGTCCATTTTTCCTTGATTTATATTTTAAGGGTATGTTTTCTCAAAATCATATATAATATGTGTAAAAATATAGGGTTATTATAATTGGGGTTATGGAAAGTTCTAGTTATTTTTGAGTATTTGGACTGGAAAACATTGTTAAATTACCCAATGGATAATTCTATCACAATGGATTTCCTAGATTTAAATGTTTGGAATCCCATGTTATGATATACATTTCACTTAATAGTTCATCCTTTTATGTTCATATTTCACCTTATATATTCTCAAGTATTTAGTCCCACGTTGTACTAATTATTTAAATTTATAATTGTATTGATTGAAATAAGAGGGATAGTATAAAGAAAAAAATTTCATTTAAAATGTGACTATTTCCCTAACGATTTGACATACTTGATGGGAATGGTTTCTCAAAAAATCATTAATGTAATAGATCAATTGGATCCAGAAATGAAAAACTACATAAATCAAGTATAATTATACCCTTCTATTAAGAATGGTATTGTTTTAGTATAATCTATTATGTTTAAAAAATGGCTCTTACCTTTGGTGTATTCTTTAGTCCAATCATTGTGAAATAATGTATTAACATCATTAAGAAGGTATTATTTTTTCATTAGTATTAAAAAGAAAATAATAACATTTTATCTGACTGTTATATTGATAGTAAATCTAAACAGTTGTGAAAACTAATCAAGAAAAATAAATATAAAATAAAAAATTGATTCTATATATTGGGAAGGGTTTATAAATATATTTTTCAAGAAATATATTCTTTCAACTCTATGTCTTTAGACGTGGAAGAAGTTCCCTATATAGTAGAAAATGGTAAATGATTTAATCATAACATATGTGGAAAAGATTATTGTTCTTAGATGAAATTCCTTAATCATTTTAATTAATTGTAAAAAAACGTGTACATCTTCTTTATTGGATTAATGATGAGTCTATGATAATATTTTTCGATTTGAGACTTTTGACATCTATGAAAATATTGTTCCTTTTGAAAATAAGGTTTAATTGGAGATCACATACTCTTATTGGTCTCGTGGTCTAAGAGATAAAATGAGTAAGATAGAGTTTAATGTTGTTGGATCAAAAAAATCCCATAGTGGAAATATATATCAACATTCAACATTTAAAAGGAGAGGGATGTATAATGCACGATACATTCTAAGGGGAACTAGTGGATTCTTTAAATATTGAATAGATGGGAAGCAGGATAATAATTTCAGAATGTGTTTGATGAATTCAACTAATGTGGAATCTAAAATGGAGGTTTAGATAAACACTCATCCTATAGTTTAGGGTTTTAGATAATAGAATAATGAGTATTTTGTGATCCAATTTCCTATGGAAATGTTTTTCATAGAAAACCAACAATAATAAGCTAAAAGAAAACAATTAAAGGAAAATGATGTCCTTATCACTCATGTGGGCCAAAAAATAAGGTGGTGATATGTACACTAGTTATTCAATCAAGAATATAGAACGTATTATTTGTTTCATATTCTATTAATTATTTCATATCTTTTAATATTATTAGAACTATTTGAACATCACCTCAAAATATAGAGCATCAATTATCTATGAGAAAACATTTTGGGGAAATTACTGCATATGATCTATATAAATACACTCATTCAAGTATTTTTTGACTATTCCTCCCATAATATAATGTAATACTTAATGTTTAGGAGTTTGATTCTATATTAGTCATGACTAGGTATCTTTATACAAAGAAAACATCAATTGTCGTAAGAATGATATTTCTATTCACATCTTGATCCATCCAATATTTCTATACCTTTGTGAGGATGATGATAAATATGATTAAGAATAATGAACTAAATTTATTATATTATTTCCTTATATGAAATAATATCAATATCAAATTATTGTGACAATGAAAAGTATAGTTCATGAAAACATTCCAATTATGAGGGGATACACTTATGGTTTCCTTGAGTAATTTATCGGTCTTCCAATTGACTAAAAGGTTATGTTCTCAATTAAACTTATATCTATATCTCTAACCCTATCAAAGTATCTATAAGATATTCCCACCATTATGTTTTAATAATAAAATAAAAAGTTTCATGGGAATCTATACAAGGGTTTTGAACCTTGAGTGCTTCACTATTGGGCTTGATGGTCCGCATCATTAAGAAGAAGGATGGATTAATGAATCTCTACATTGACTATACTGATTTTAACAAAATCTTGATAATTAATAAATATCCCAAACAATGGAAAAATAACATGTTTGATCAACTCTATGAGGGGAGTTATTCCATTAAGTTGGACCTTCGTTTGGGATATCGCCAAGTAATAGTGAAGAAGGTAGATACTCTAATAAATTAATTTTGAATAAGAAATGAATAAAATGAGTTCAGAGTGATTCGATTTCGAATAAATAATGATTTAAAAAGAATTCACTTCATAATTAAAGATACAGATATTTCCACTATAAATTTTTGGCGACCTTTATAGATGATATTCTGATATATTCCAAGAGATTTTATGATCATGATGATTATTTTATTATTTTTATAAATACATGAAAATGGTAGAATCTGTATAAAAAATACTACAACTTTGAGTTATGGATGGAGGTAGAATCATTATTGGGATATATAATCACCATCAAATAGATTTTTATAGACCCATCTATGATTAATAAAATTGATGAGTGGCCGAAGTTATAATTTGTAATAGAAATCCACAGTTTTCATGGTATATCTGGGTATTACCAATGATTTTTTAGGAACCTATACTAATTCTAAAACCCACTAACCAAGCTAAATTGAAATGGAATAATGGTTTTTTGGACTATGGATTCTGAATAAAACTTTAAAGAGTATAAAATAAAGAATATAACTACACCATTACTAACATTACCCACAATTGGGAAACCCTTTGTGATATTAAATAGTTTATCAATTAAATAATTATGATTTTATTGATCTAAAATAATTAATTTATATGCTAAACTTTATGGAAGATAGAATTTCATAAGAATATATATTCCTTAGTTAATCTGTAATTTGCAGCTCTGATCTCCTCATTGAAAATCATGTAGAATTATCTCTATTTCTAGAAGTGTGGCATATATTTTGATCATAAAAACAAAAATATAAATTCCCATATAAGGTGTATAATGTGAAGAAAGGAAATATTTTTAATGATTATCATGGATTTTAACTGATCAATACACTCTCATCCCGGTAATCCAAATAATGTGAAATATTGTCTTTGTAGAAACAATCATGAAACATTAACAATGATGTGAATTGAGAAGGATCCATTCTTATAAGTAGTATAAAATATGAACATGGGAAGAATAATTTATGTAACATTATCATTCCTTTCCCAAATGATTTATCAACTAACCCTTCTGTTGAATATAAATAATTCTAAATTAAATGATGTGGAAATTTAGAAGAAGATTGAATATATGATATATGGGAAATCCTTGATGTTTAAAATTTATAAGGGTAAAGTAATTTAATTTTTATCATGAAAATTTTTATGATAAAATCTTTGGGAAAAGAGTAATATTATAAATGATTCACATAGATAAAAATTCTTTATCCACCCAGGGAGGAAAAAGAAAACATCAATATCTCTGAGAGAACTATTGGTATGACAATATGTATATGGAAATCACTGAATGATTTTTAATGTGTTTGGAATTTTAGTAACTGAGAGAAGAAAGTAAGAAATACAAAATATATGTTTTAACGACTATCGATGTCAAAATTTAAACTAGAAACATCACAATGGAAATTTTATTATTCTTCCAATGACATCCAGTGAAAATAATGATTTTTTGTTTTTCATGGATCATCTTACAATGATATCCCTATTTTTTGAAATTCATGATGATTTCTCACTGAATAAACCTGAACATGTGCACAATAGAGATTTGGGGAGGCTAGATTGAGTACCATTATCTATTGTATCTGATTCACTGTGGGGATTTACCTCAATGTTCTAGAAAAGTGTCCATCATGATCTAAACACTAAGGTGATATTCAATACAACTTGTCAACCTCAATCTAACAGATAGTCTGGGTATCCCATTTAGATACTATAAGGCATGTTTATAGCATTCTTAATAGACATAAAAGTTGGATGGGATCAACATTGTGCATTGTTTTAGTTACCTTACAAAAAAAGTTTCAACTCTAACAACCAAATTGGTCCATATGATACCTTTATGTGAAGAGATATAGATCACATTGAAGCTTGAATGATGTTAGAGAACATAATCTTCATTGAACTAAATATTTTTATGAAATTTTAGAATACATGAACGCCATTAAGCATCATGTTAGTGATTCCCAAAAAATAAATAGGAGAGTGATTCATTCAACCATCAAAGGGAAAATGATTTTGTGGTTGGAGATAAGTTATTCCTATACATATCTCTATGTATGATATTAATTATATTTTGGAATAATGTAAATATATGTTTCAATCACATCATACCCTTTAGGATTCTTGATTGCATTGGAGCTATAAAATATTGACTTGTAGTTCTAGAAACCATGTCTTGAATGAATTATGTATTCCATGTATCCCACCTAATGATATACAGATTCGATTCAAAGATGTATTGAATATTGTGGTGTTACAACATAGAAATGATATCTATTATGGTTAGTATTCAGTGAAGATCATGGATGATACAGATAATAATCTACTCAATGAGACTTCTCCCCTAGTTTAAGTACTATAGAGAAAACACAAATATTAATAGGTGACATGAAAACCAAAGTAAACGGTAAAGGAAAAGTGACCAAACATGTATTTAAATTATTTGGAAGCAATGATATTTTACGGAAAAAATTACATATTGAGGGATGAACATAAAACCTTGATATAGTTATGACATGTTTATATTCAAATAATAACATTTCATTGATATATTGTGTTTCATGCAATACTGAGTTTAAAAGAACCACCATATACTATTAAAATATTGTTATTTTAATATGACAATTATAACATATATGGTTAATTTTATATTATTAATATAAATAAATTTACTATGAGATAAATTTATTTATTATTAAAGTCATCTTATTTTTCATGATTATAATTTATTATAACAGAATATTTAAATTGTATGGAAAAAATAATTAAATTCGATGAATTATTACATGTTATTTGGATAAATAAACTTCAACATCGAATTAATCATGTCAAATTAATATTTCGATAAATTTATGATAAAATTTTTAAATGTTTGAATTATTAATGAATATTGAAAAATAATAACTTTCATTTACAAGTGCATTCTTTTAAAGATTTTAAAAAGTAAAAAACTATTTTGGATAAGTTTAAAATTGTAATTTTTTCTATTTGAATAGAAATAATTAAATTTTTGACTTTGATATTTATTCTGTAGATGCATTTTGTATTAAAACAATATATATATATAATGGGTATTTTTTAAAAAAATTCATTAATTTTTCAGGCTTAATATTAAATTAAATTAATCAAATTCTATTTTTAAAATTTTTAAATATGGGTTTCATATTTGGAATCAAAGTGATCAAAATTATGTAACAGAACTATTTCATTTATGTTAATTTTTTATTGTAACCATATTAATATTAGTTTACATAGATATGTTGAAATAGACTAATTAAGATTAAAAATAATTGTATAAGGACAATAAAATTTAGCTAACAGATGGACCAAATTTATTATATGCTTAATTTTTATCCGTAATCATATATGGGTCTAATTTATCACCATTTTTTGTAGCATTGATAATAAAATGATATTTATATTATCTTAAATAATGAATATTTTAACATTCAACACACTTGTTTTTAATAAGTTTTATATTATCAATATAGTCTTATCTTGGGGATATAGTTGAAAATTAATTTCATTTTGATATATAATATACTTATCTTTATCATGGTAATTTTTTTAATATATACTTATCTTAAATTCCAATACATAAATAATTGATTAATTATTAAATTAATAAAATAATCAAATAAATGATATTAAATATTCTAAAATAAATATAATTTGAGATATTCAGTGTAATAATATATTTATAAATATGATAATTACATTTATTGTATATAATAATTATTTTTTAAAATTTTACTCATTGTCTTGATGTTTTTAATGACATAGAAATGAATTTTATCAAAATTGACAATAAATATATTTTATTGGATTAGTATATTATTAAAGTAGTAAAATTCTATAAAAATAATAAGTTATCATAAAGGGGATAATATATTGTCTAACAAGACATATATTATGTATTTATGGGCCATTTGTATAAATTTGGATCACGAATAAGAATATTATATTAAATTTTATATAGAGATTCTTAAGGATCCCCTCACATCAATTATAAAAGGGAACCCCTTCCATCATTTAATAACACCACTGTGAGCCCCATATAATAACTATCCATTTTAAATTTCACTTTCAAATGCCCTTATTTCTATTCTTGTTGTAATGGTCTATAAAAAATACTTACTCTATGTCCCTTATGATAATACATAAATGACCTCATTCATAATATAGATAATCTCCTTTACCAAATATTTGAACATTAATTCTTCTTGTACATCATATTAATATTTTATACCCATAATAAATTATAAATATATTATAATATATATTCATAGATGTTGTTATGATTAGAGTAAAACTGTATTCTATCTTTTACCTATCTTATTAAAAATGAATGCACCATGTGTGCGTGTGAATGATATATCATAGAAACATAAAGGTGTAATTAATTTTTAATAATAAATTCAAATTTGTGGTTTTGATGATGGTAATAAAGAATATAAATGATACTATTAATAATTTAGTTATTATATAAAATCAATATATCATCAATTTATTTATCCATTCATCATTAGGGTAATGATAATTTTTCTTGTGCATATATATGACTTATTATCTTTTCAAAGTGGATAATTTAATTCCTTATTTCCATCAATTAATAATGGTCATGAAAATATATTAAATAATTAAATCTGATACTTAAAAAATTTATTTCATTTTTATTTTATGAATATATATACCATGTACATGTAACGGTGCAAGCATGACAAAACATCAATCAATAAATGATGTAGTTGACAAAAAAAATAATGATAATAACGAAATATTACTGATGAGTGGGTGGTAAGAGGTTATATGAGGACAATATATGATATAATAAATATTAATATGGTCCAATTGAAAATTAGTAAAAAAAATTGACCATTATATGTGAGTTTAAATAATGTTAAACTAAATGAAACACTGTATAAGGGATCACTTCAAACCTCAATATTCCCTTTTTGATAGGATTTCTATCATTTTGACCCAATTTCTATTTTTAATCATATTATATAAATCTCCTATGTAATGCTTATATATGAAAATAATACTTATTTATCACAATATATCATTCATTGGTGGGTAAATTCTTTTTCTAGATGGTTCACTTCTAAATTCATCTCGATAAAAAATTATGATTAATTAGAACATCAACTTTTAATACCCATTTTATCATACATTAATTATAATGATTTTACCCAAAACTAAATTTATAAAATAAAAAAATGTACCATTAAAAACAATTTTACATCATTTCTTGTTTTGTGTAATAAATTAATGATTTATCCCCTTAAATGATGCTTTATGTTTTTCCCTAAAGCTATATCAAAGTGGAACATTAATAATGTTAACTAAACACTCAATTTCATGTTTTTAAATTAGATGGAAATCATTATTCATTATTTATTATTATTTATAATTTATAAATTACCCATAATTTATTAAAATTCAGTCTTTAATTTATAGCATTTATATACACCATTTGGTTATGCTTTATGCCGGATTAAGTACCAATTTCATTCCATGGGTAACGCTTATAATTATTCTTTATGTTTGAATCATAATGTGGAAAACATAATAACGATCATGATAGGATGGGTGAAAATATAAAATTCTCCAATTAATTTTTTAATTGTTTAGTCACATGATATGTTATGTATGTGATTAGGGAGAAACCCAAATTTATTATGGGTATCAGTAGGCTATGAGATATACTCTTTGAAATTAAATTGTACCTAAGTTTTTGTCATGTTATATATTTCTAAAACATTATTATATTTATAGGAACATATGATTCCATATTATATTTTTTATTCTTCTATAGGTTTATTCATGATCCATTCATTTTATATTATCGTGTTATTCTTTATAACACATTTTTTATCCTTCCTTTTCAAGTATATTCCCTAATTATGTAATTTATCTCATCCCTTTGGAGAATTTATTCACCAAGATTCCTTGTGATGTTTTATAAGGCCCCAGCCTTAAACCTTACTTAATCTTGAGTTATTTCAAGATTATAGATTGAGGATCTCTTTAGGTTTAGAGTTTTAGAGAATTAGATCATGAAACTTGCATTACATTCCACATTTAAACAAAGTGGTTACATAAAATACAATATTCATTCTTCCCATCAACGAAAACATTTTTAAAATAAAACATGGATTCTTTCTTGACACAACCTTGACATTATCATCACATCATGTACCTTTCCCTTGACCTGTGAAAAACGTTTCAAAAACTTGGGATGAGCATAAAAAGCTCAGTGAGGGTTATAACAATATGGAAAGGAAACATGAATTCATATATACATATGAATGAAATCATACATTACCCACAAAACATAGGAACTTTAACATACCTCATAAAATCATGAATAAATCATAGAAATCGTAAAACATAAAAGGTAACTTGAGGCATTCATAACATTCATACATAGGGAGTAACCCTCTTGGTTACGATTGGAATACCCATCACAGTATATACCCTAAATCTCTTCGGAGATACCTTAACTTTTCACTCATTTGTGTTACCCAATGCATTGAAGAGATATATCAGGCTCACCCGCCCTTAGTTTATCACGGAACCACCCGTTTTCATAACAATGCCCAATAACCATAACATAAACGTATAACATAAAACACTCATTAAGGAAACATAACATTTCCACATTTCAATCACAATATAACATTTTAGTGTATTTAAATAATTAATCCATTCAAAAAGAAACCATTTCCAAAACTATTTAAAACATTTAATAAAGAGATTTTTGAATCAAAGTGTCACATACCACCTTAAAGATTTTAAAATTTCCAGCCATTAATATCCATATAAATAAATCCTTAAAACCATTTTGAAAACATTAATATTAATTAGAACTAATAATTAAAACATTTAAAGCGATAATTTGGTTAAAGGGGTTTTACCAAAGTTAGAGACACTTGAATTAAATAATTGAGGAATAACATTTAGTCAGAACATTATAATATCATTAGAATAAATGGATTCATGATATAATACTCCAAAGGATAGTATATACGCCATATAAGAGTGAATTGGTGCATAACAACAATGAAGTCTCAATAGAAATGTCAAATGTGATGAAATCCCTTATAAAGAAGGTATCCTTAAATTAAGGATAAATCAATCTCAAAATTTTGTGTGACAAATATAAATACACCCAATATAAGTGGATATTATGTGTATAACAATAAAAGTCCAATCAAACATATTCAAAGGATGTCGTATTCAATAACTACATGTTGAACCCAAAGAAATCGAAATTGGGTGAAAAAGTTCCATTGGCAAAATTCGACAGCTTAATGGCATGACTTCAAAATTCAGAAAATGAGTTGATGAGAGATAAAAAGGGCATCTCCTCACTTGGAAATAAAATTTACATCAATAAGTATATAAAAGAACATATCCCAACATAATAGTATGTCAATTAAAAGACATAACAAAATAAGTCTTTTAAAAAGAGGAGGGTGAAAGGTCCCCTTACCGAGTTACGTACACCCCATGGAAGAAGGGTCATACAATAAAGATGTGAATTCCCATAAATGAAATTTTACTACACAAAGTGTATAATAATAGGCAGTACATACACCACTCAAAGGAAATTGTCGCAAATGTAGCATAAATCTCACGGGAATAAAAGTGAGATGAAAAATCCCTTACGAAAACTCGGCAGCCTAACGGCGCCACTTAAAACATCCAAAATGGATTGATAATAGGAAATAGGGTCTCTCATCATATCAACATAATGTTTACAGAAAGATAAACACAGAAGAACATCCCCAAACATAACAAATAGTAGCTTAAAAGAAGTGACATAAAGGAGAGTACTTAAAAAGAAAGAGAGAGGTTGGATCTCATACGAAAATTTGGCAGCCTAACAGAGCCACTCAAAACTTACAAAATGGATTGATGAGAGAGAATGAGGTCTCTCATCATATGAAAATAAAAATTATATTAAGATTAATATAAAACAATATCCCAATAACAAGAAATATGAGCTTTAAAAGGAATGACATAAAAGAGTGTACTTTAAGAGAAAGAGAGGAGTCAGATCCCTTACCTCAAGTCCAACATGTCTTGTTCGTTTCCTTATATTCCTGAATAATAAACATTGGTCAATTAAAAATTGCATATGAAACTCCTCTACATATTATTATTCAGTTCATATGACATATTATAATGTTATAATAATTGTTTAATAATGTTAGTTCATATCAGACGTTTTTGCCGATGTTTGGTACATGAGTAAAAAATTAACTTGTTTGAAAAAATACTGCCCATTTAGTTATATGTAAATAATTTCCATAATAGTATTAATGATTAAAATATAATATATATCCAGTAAATATTTATTTTATACTATTAGATATCATTTGGAGATAAAAAACGAAAAGCATCGTTCATGGAGACGGTAGGTCATACGTACGCATGAACGCTACTTTCATTTTTTGTCATATTAATGGAATTAAAACAAAATGAGAGAGATATATATATATGTTATAATTCCTGAATTATATCCATATTTTATATTTAATATATTACATATATATAAATTATATATATGTACTTATAATATTACATAAAATTTTGAGATAAGAAATGAAATGAACCGTTCATGGAGACGGTAAGCCGTACATACGCATGAACGATACATCCATTTATATTTCATGTTTAATGGAATTAAAAAATAATGATACATAATAGTATTATAATTTCAGTATTGTATCATATATAATATCATTAAATATATCCTTTATACGTACCACATATGGTATTAACGAATCAAATCACTTTGAGGGGGCGGTAGTCCGCACTTCCTTAAATGAAGATATCGCGTTTACCCATAATGGAAACCATAATGGTACGCCATAAATGAAAAATACAAAAGATTAAGTAAAACATAAAAATATTATATATCATATATAAATATGTTGTCATCATAATGGCCACCTTTGAAGGTGTTAGAAGAATGTTGAACAATCATCTTTTTTGGAAGAATAAATTCGCAATCCACAGAAACAGTATGTTCTTTAACCATTTGATGTAGATGTGTGTAAGTGTAGCTATAATCCTTCTTATAAAAACATCCTAGTATATTTAAGATACTGTATTTGTTACAAAGTAAATTAATAAAAACAGTTTAGGGGGTTGGAGAAGAAAAATAAAACAAAAGGACTCAAGTGAAGACATTACCTTAAGATCAGGTAACTCCCTTTGGTTTGAGCTCAAAGGCTTACTTGGGAAGGATTCTGCACGAAGGGAGGCTTCAAGGAGTAATAGAGGGAAGTGGAGAGACAAAATGGGCATGGGTTGGCCGAGCCAAAGGCTTTTTGAGTGTGGGTAAGGAGGTAGAGGTGGGGGCCTTTTATAAGAGGAGAGGAGGGGCACTCTTTTAAAGTTACAAAATGTTACTTTATTTTCAAAAGAGTTTCGGATTTTAAAGGTCCCACATTGATATAATTAGAGGATAAGGTGATAAGGGTTCTAAATCCACTCATCCAATAGGTTTTGGACATGTTTATGTCTTATATATTAAATTATCTTTCCATTTTATTTAAATAGTTAAATAATGAGGTCATCGCTGCATCATCATGATGTCATAAATAATTTAATTTATTTAATGTCTAAAAATTATAAGAAAAATACTATGATGTAGTAAATCTTTGTAGCTTTCCAATGACTATTTATAGTAAAAAAATATGACTTTTATAACCCCATGTGAAAACTATTTTTGTAAAACATCTTATGTTTGTGTCATTTTTACCTTAACATTAAACAAAAAGATATTTATGTCATTTTCCAACCAATGTGGCTCCATGGGGTCCCCAAGATGACCCATGGATTTTAATGGTCAGCCATGACACATCCAATGAGGGTAGGACATGTTTCTAGGTCCTTTAATTTTATTAAAACATTATTCTTACCATAAACTACACTAATTACCTCTAATCACGATTAAAAACATAATAAGTTACCATTCACCAAAAAAATTATTTTTATCCCATTGAATCACATTTTACTTCTTAATGACAACCATGTCTGTCAGATTTTTGAAATTCAAAATACAATGATGACAAAATTTCATTTAAACGGAAAAATCAGTTTTTATAAGTACCACTTAGCGGTTTCACTATTCATCAAAAATTGAAGTTTTTCAGATAAATCGCAAAAGTCAACCTAAGATATATTTGATATTCCTAATTCAAAAATGAAGTGTAATTTAAAAAATTCAACACATATAAGTCACATTAATTAATTTAATAATTAATTCCTGTTGTCAGAGCAAATAGCGTGTTTTTTTGAAACAATAAGTATCAAAAGATTGACATTAATTTAAGTCTGATTTCAAAGTGAAATTAATTACAACGACCACTATTGGATTTAATGGTAAAAATATATTATAATTTCACTTTAAAACCAATTCAAAATATAATATAATCATATAAATAAATTAGATTAAAAAGATGTTTTGAATTAAAATACAACATTGTACACTATTTATTAAAAAATGAACTTTATCGGAAAGATACCAAAAATTTACACAAAGTAAATTTTGATGTCCCGATTCTTAAGAAGAGTTTTATTTGGTACAATCGAATTCATAATAGTGAACAAAACTATATTTAATGATGGTTCGCCATCAAAAGGCGATAAGTAAAACATTTAGTGAAAACTAGGGCATATATGCCTAAAATTGAATTTTTTCCGTATTTTAATCCTTTATCTTTTATTGGATAAATGTAAAAACATTTAAAAACATATATAATCATATTTTAGTTATTTCTATCCATTACCGCCAATACAATGGGTACATGTTAACTACCATTTAAAATAATATTATTTTATTATTAGAGTGCAACGTAAGATTTCCAAGAAACTCGTTGTTGCGTGTTGGGTACGCCATCGAGCATAGCGTCCCCTTTAAAGTCAAATTAATATTTTATTCATAAATATGGATAAATATGAAAATTTCATATTCTTTATTTTCCTGGGGTGTTACAAGTTTCATGATATCCAATGGTGTTAGCATCACAATATTTATATATGTAAAATGTTTCATTATTGTATATATATATATTCAAATTTTTTACCTAGTATTCCAAACACACAATAAATTTTTATCCTTGGTTTTTATTTCAAGGATGATTTTTTTCTAAATTATTAAATAAATTTTGTAAAATAATAGGGAGTCTATAGTATCAAATAATATTTATAGATAACCATTATAAACTATAATGAGAAAACATCATTTATAGTCCTAGTGATATTTCAAATGATACGTCTAGCAATATGTACAATGTTATGTATAAGGATGAATTAATGTATAAAAATATGTCATCGAATTTTGGTGAAGGATATAGTGAGTGGGATACAGTTAGTGGTTTATAAGACAATGAAAACCTATTTGGATAATCAAAATGTATTTGGATTTAGAAAAAATGTACATAGGGGTCAAAACCTCTTAAAAATATTATTCGTGTATACTTTATTGGGAATTGGTTCATGAAAACCAGCCTTTTTAAACAACTGGATAAACTCATCTAAGGGATACTCAATTTAAATTGACAAAATCATTAGAAATCATCAGGAAGAATTCAAATATATTATTACTATGAATGTATATGTATGAAAATAATTATTCGTGTATTAAAAAATGATTTTAGGATTTATATATCCTATAGGTGATTTGTTTTCATGATTATATTTATTTAATATATAATTAGTTTTTCTTATACAATGATTTTTAGTTTTAATCAATGTTACCAACATGAATAAATAAAGGTCGCAATGAATGTGTTGGAAAATTATAAGATGAGTAGCCAAATGCGATGATAAATTTATTGAAGGATGTTTTTATTGTGCCTAATTTGTTTCCCAAAAACATGATTAGCAACATGTACCATAACGAGAACTCTAACACAGCAAAGAAGATAATGGTAGATTTCTATGATAGTTTGTCTCCTGGAGACCATATTGAAAATAATATGCATTCTCTTATATGTCAATAATGTGTGAAGAATTAGTCCAGGTAATGACTCAGATAGATGATAATAAATTTCAAACATTGAAAAGTGAGACAAATATTACGTTTTTGCAATTGAAAAAAAAATATCGATTAAAAGTGAATGATAGTAGCGGTATGACTAGGTTATAGTTAATGGATGAATTATTCATGCGAGTAAAGTAAAAAAAAATATTTAAAATTGATGTCAAAATTGGATTGGTCATTAAGAATATTCGAAATGTCTTAAATGAAATGGTTATATTGTATATGATGAAAAGATATAAAAAATTACATTTAAAAGGATATAGTGTTAAGGTGTAATAGAAAAAATTTGAGTTAATTGGTTTTGTTGAATATAGAATTATATTTATATTGATATATGGAAATTCAAATAATTATATTTTCATTAGTGTTTTTTATAATTAGAATCTTGAAATATCATTGAATTTTTCAACAGTAGTTTTCCTTTAATGAGTTTTAAGAATATCATAATTAATAATTAATGTTTTGAAAATTTATTTAATGATAGTTGATATTTTGATTATTGGAAGGTAACCCTTAACACATAGATAGTGATGAGAAAATGTTGTTTAGTTTCGATAAAGAGATGATTGATATGGATATGGTAAAATAAATAGTATTAATGACCACATAAAAGATAACAGATTAGAGAAAAAATAGTTTCTTTTATCACTGATAGATTCTAAAACCTTTTTGGACCAATAGAATATTTCCAATAATCTATGGACATATTCATCTAATGAGGAAGAATTATTTTTCCTTGATATTATATAGTATTTTTGGTTATTACAAATATTCAAGAGAATATATTATGAATTTATTTACTTGTTTGGAATGTGACTATCAAGTGAAAGATTATGAAATATGATGGGTTATTGTTGTATTGATTTTGAGAAATTTAGTAACATTATTATTAAATTTTTAATTTTGTATGGGTTATAAGGTTAAGTATTTGTGGAATGGTTTAAGTTGACCTTTATATGAATATTTAATGATTAATATATTACATTAACATATAAAGATTTATCCATAATGGATAACAAGTTATAAAACATTTTTATGATTGAAGGATAGAGTCATCGTTATATTATGGATCTTTTCTATGGATTCATACAAGAAAAATTCATCTCCCAATGTAAGAGATGAAGTGGAAATTGATCAAGGCACACAAAATGGTAAATAAATTTCTAGGAAATAGAATGATTTTATGTAACTGCATCTTAATATAATATTACTATAGATTGTAAAATAAATCATCAATATCACAAAAAGTATATGGAAAAAAATTATCATATTACCTTTATTTTTGATAAACCAATGTGTCCCTTCAATTATTGTAGATTTATGGTCTGGTGGACGTTAACCTTCTATGGATGGCCAATATTCTTTTCATAAATATTCTCTATCACCATATAGTAGTATTTCTGTATAGGTTTTATATTTTATTTCCATTTCATCAATTCCCACATATGTTAACCTATTTTTATACATAGTGTGTGTTATTCTTGTTGACTATTACACATCATTTCCTCTTTTCAAGATGATGTTTTCATAATAATTTATTAGATTTGGGTTTATATATATAATTCATCAAATGTTAAATCATTATTTAATGAGGTGAATTTATAAAGAGAAATTAATTTTATTGGTGGAATAGTGTAACAAACTAATAAATTTGTGAATTTTTTTCACTGAATATAATAATTTAATTTTTTTTGATACTTGTAACATTGCATTTTATGGTGTAACAAAGAACAATGAGCCTAAATGAAATGAGAATTATTTTTAAAATTTTATTATTTAATATATTAATTATCACATATTAATTTGGATAGGGAGGTTGAAAATAAATAAAAAAATTATGAAAATTAAACTTATTTTTTGTCAAAAATGTATAAATAATTTAAATGAAAATAAATATTTTTTTAGAATAATATTTTTTTGAGAAAAATGTTTTATCCAAATTTCTACACATAACATAACGATAAACTTTACCACTCACAATTGTTTTAAATATAAATTTTTTTTTGGCATGGAATATAAAATTTATCATAGGATGATATTTTTATATTTTTCTGAAATGATTCATATTTTGATAAAGAGTGAACAATAATAAATTTTAATCTAAATTTTTCTATTAATTTGATTAATTAATAATATTATATTTTAATTTTAATTTTTCTAACATATAATTAGTTCAATTATATAACAATAAATTTAATTTATGTTACATAATCATTTTTTGTTTGAAAATTTATATAATAAAATTGTAACCTTTTTAACAATTTCTCCTTCAAAACCAACATTTTCATCACACCTGAGGGGTTAATTTAAAATTAAATTTCACCAAACATTGAATGGTCTATGAAAAAATGGGTTATATATTTGGAATAAAAATAATTTGTATTATAAATTAAGATTAAGGTAATTTAATACCAATATGAGTATTGAAATTAGTGAAAATTAATTAAAACAATTAAGGTAAATATTGATTTATCATGGTGTTAAGGAAAATAATATGTGTAAAATGACCAATACACTTTTATATATACAATTTACATGACATATAAGAACTGGAACACCTAAATGGTTTTCCAATGAATTTATTTGGACACCTATGATATATAAAATGTGTTATCACTTATATTATTTCACAAAATACCATGTTTGTCCCCTCCTAATCTTATACAAATACACCATCTATTATATCTTCTACACACATTAAAAAGGATTTTGTTCTACCAATCTAATCCCATATAAAATATCAAATTCCCTATTCTCATCTTAAAATACTTATTTTAGATATTAATCCCACTAACACCTAAAGAAGAGGTATTATTTATCAATGAGCATTTCTGTTTTATTTAATCATACACAGTAGTAAATTATTAGAGTAAATTTATTATATAATAATCAAATTAAATTACTTAAAAATATATATATTTATATTAATTTAGTTACATATAACCGTCAACACATCATTTATATTGGTTACAAAATTATTTTTTGTGTGTATGGAGAACAAGCGCCTCATTAACCGATGTCGTTCGTTATTCTCATTACCACTTATCATGTTTGGAAATAAGGATGGATTTGTATTTTAAAAATAAAATTAATAATATTTGTGATCTTTTTATGATACTGGAATTTATTTACCACACAAACTATTATACTCTCTATTTTTTGGGGAATACAGTTGCGTCGTTCTTGTGTAATGTAGACTACAACCCCACAATGTAATTTTACTCATTCACTCAATACATGGAATATATGAAGATTTTTATGATTAAAAATTTATGAATATATTAAATATAAATTATTATATAGTTTTAATATATATAATTTACATTTCATTCAGTCTTATAAGAAAATCAAAAACAATATTCATGTATATGTATGGTCAACCGTCCCCATTAATGATGTATTTCATTTAATATCAATATATTTAATTGTTTAATATAAATAAATATAATATGAATATATATATATATATATATGTATTATAATTTTTCCTTTTGGAGATGATTGAAACATGGTCAATGTAAGGGACCAAAAATATAATATAAAATGTCATTAACGAAAAACACAGCAGTTATTACCCATAATGTAACAATAAAAAGGAATTGTTAATAAATCTGTAATAAAATTTCAAACTAAATTAAATATTGTATGATATATAAGAATATTATTATGTAAAATATGTTTAAAAAACTTATATTTATCATAAAGGAG
This sequence comes from Viscum album, assembly GCA_963277665.1. Classification (NCBI taxonomy): domain Eukaryota; kingdom Viridiplantae; phylum Streptophyta; class Magnoliopsida; order Santalales; family Viscaceae; genus Viscum; species Viscum album. The sequence goes on along the minus strand of OY728159.1, from coordinate 1,458,339,065 downwards.
GATAGAATTAGTATGATGGAATTCAATACTCAATGTTCAGGATTGCCTTCCCATTTATATTTTTTGTAAGAGAAATGACATGTTTAAAATAGGTTTCTTTTATGTTGTGTATATAATTCTTGTTAATGTATTTTAAAATTATTAAAGAAAATATTTATTTATATTAACACATATATTTAATTGTCCATCATTTATAGGGCTTATGGTTTTAATATTATCAATATGGTAAGATTTATCAGCCTCACTTTTATGATCTGTGAGACAACTGATATATTCACCACGTGTTCCTATTCAATAGTATTTATTATTCCCATGAATTTATTATAGGATTATTATTATAGAAATTATGGTGATTTAGGAATACATTGCATATTTTATCATTAATTGTTTTACGGTTTCAATATAAACAATATGGTAAATATTTTTATATAAATTTAAATTTCTATCAGAAAAAATCAATGTTCACCACATGTTTCTTATATGTAGTTTATATAATCCCAAAGATTGTGTTTTATTATTATTACCCTCAATAAAACGGGGATTAATACTTCAATTTTATGAATTCTCATTCATGTGGTTTTTGGTCTCAATATTATCCACACCGTAATGGATTTTTGTCACAATTTTCCTTTTTTGACATGTACATTATGTTTTACAGCAAAATTTTTTCATGGGGTGTACATAATGACTATTTGAAATTTAATATCATTAATTTATTCATCGTAATTATATCTTTTGTTTCATTATATGTTATTCCTTGATGGTTATTATTATTTATTGTAACAATGTGGTAAGGGTTTCATGTTTGATCCTGATTTTTTATCATGATTGTTTTTTATTATGTATCTGATGATAAAATCATATGATCCATCTCTCAATAGTTCTAATTAAATTTGTTATCCTCTAGTTATTCATGATATCATAATGTAATGGAAACAAATTTCTCATTTTTATACATAAAATAAATAATAAAAACGAAAATTGTTAATTTCATCAGTCTGAAATTCAATTTCATCTAAATCAAAGAATGAAAAAAAAAAATTAATAAATTTTTACTACCCAATTTTTTTAGAAAAATAAATTTTTAATGATTTTTGATTTTCAAAAAAAGTTAAAAGAGACATTTTTTAATTTTCCAAACAATTCATATTTTTATTTTACTAAAAATATGAATGAAATATTCATTTTAGCAAGTACAATAAGAATGAAATTTTCTACCTTCTTGATAAATAATTTCATCAATGAATTATTTATATGTTTTCTAAGCTATTTTCAAAATAATACATTCATAAAATTCATTTTTAAAAGTGTTATTTATTTTGGGAAGGATATATTTATGAAGTAATTTTTTAATTACCAAAATAATTTTTTATCTAACATGAAATATTTGGATGTTACATGTTATTTACTAGGGATTTAATCTAAGTGTATCATTCTTATTATTTATCTAAATCATTTCTGTTTATAGGGAAATGATGTTTATGAATTATTTTTAACTTCCAATGGTTATACAATGATATGAAACTTATGATCCCCACTTCTTTTCACTAGTTATGCAATTATGAAATGATGAAATGATTATTAATAATGTATATTTACCATTGGTCATAACATTATTAAATGTTTATGAAACCATATTCATTTCAATTGTTATGATTTGATTAATTTTTTATAATATTGTGTCACACATAAATATGATTTAAATTATCAAATTAGTGGGACCTATATCAAAATCCAAATAATTAGTCAAAGATCTATATATCATGATATATAAATTGGAAACAAGCCATCAGGATAGATCAGTGATGGAAAAAATATGTGTCTTCATCCAATATAAGAAATAGGTGTGTCTTGGTACACAATGGGAAACATGTGTATCCGGATCTACTTTGTGTAACTGGTGTTAACTGATAACCCACTTTTTTTCTTCATATTTGGACTTTATATAGGAAATGGTTTTATATATTTATGATGTTTGCAGAATTTTATGAGATTAGATAATGGTGTTGATTTATTTATGATGATTTATCACCCATATGTGCCATGTTTTTAGAATTTTCATATTTTTATTCCATGACAAATTTTTATGATCTATGATAGTTCTGGAATAAAAACAGTATTCATGTTATATATTAAATACCCTTATTCATATATTATACATTTGTATGATCATATATTGATATATCTTATTTTTACCCTTATTGAGAATATGGGAGAACCCATTTTTAGGTTTCATTTACCTAGGTTATGAATAATGTTTTTATATATGGTATATCTATGAAGAGTACTAAATTAGACGGTCGTTTTGGGAGACATTAATGTTCATTCACTATAGTAGAATATTTTATTCCACATTTAAAATGGTACAAAACAATTAAAATCCCTAGGGGTTGGTTTTTTAATGTAATGAATACTAATCTATGAAAAATAATATCTATTTATGAGAAGACAATATCGCTATATGACCTTACAAAAAATATCTATTTAATGAATTAAAACCTTCATGAAAATATTTTAGGCCCCCCAACTCAAAAGTAAAGAATCTTATTTTCCTAGAACCACTAATTTAATTTAAAAAAACAAATTATGTTCCCAAAATCCAATAACATTGATAATATAATATTGATTTTGTGTAGGATAAAAATTGGAAATGAAATGGAAAATGTAGTTCATCAATAATCATTCAAATATATTTTGGGATCGATAATGTTGTGTGATAAATTGATCAACCGTAAAATGAGGCCAACTAATATCAATGAATCCAAAAACAAATATTCCCATTAAAATCATATAATAGTGTCATTGTATTTATATTTTAGTGTTTCTCAAGGATTATATGCATTTAAATTACACAAAACACTACCCATGAATAATTAAAATTATAAAAAAACATTCACACAATTAATGTTCATACCAACATATCATTGGGGCCTAGTAATGATTTATTAAGGTGTGAATAACCATTTCACATCCAGTATGTGTTTTTGATGATCCCAAATAGATATAGGTTTATTGTGTTCATCCTAAACACAGAACTCAACGGTCCTTCCACCACAAAAAATATACTAAATGTGAATGATTCATATGTATGTGACAAAATATAAACCGTGTTGTTCTTTATATATATCTGAGTGAAATTAAAATGTTTAACATACCTATAAAAGAGAGGATTAATGGAATATATGTTACAATGTTCACCATTATTTTTTTGTTACTACCATACTATAACTATATTATAATTCTTTAATTATAAATAGTTATGTAAGGATAGAAAGCATGTTATTCTCTTACAAAGGGTCCATTTGGGGGAAGTTATAAAGATTAAGTGGTCATTTTTAACCTAAATTGTTTATAATTAGTCAAATTGATGACACTAGTATGCAATAAAATTTGGTTTTATCTGAAGAATCCAATGTGTTATACGAGACCCATGTGGTTAGACAACAATGTTCATGTTATTAGGTGGTAGGTACTTTTGAAATTGTATCTACACCAATTTATATCATTGAGTATAGATTTTCATCTTTGGTTTTATTTATGGGGTAAACAATGAGGACTATCATTATTAAATCATTGGAGAGTGGAACAGCCCTAAAAATGTGTGACATAAAATATTAATTTTTATTATATATGTACAAAATGAAAGACATTTATTTTAGGAGAAATCCTAATCCTAACTACATAGATATTTAATATAATCAATGGTATAGTCAGCATGGGTGTCCTTCATGTATATTTTTTCGTGATAATGTTAGTTACAATAATACAATGTAAATGAAAATGTTTTGTATTTTTTGTAAAATCACTTTTCATGGTGTTCTAGGAAAGATACAACGTTATTACAAGAGTCTCATGTGGCCAGATCACTAGGATCATGGTATGTAGAGGTTGATACTAGATATATTCTTGCAAGGAAAATTTTATTCAATATCAATGAACTATTATGAGCCATAAGATATATCATTATCGTCATGGATCCAAAACCAACTAAAACAATATATTGATTCTTTGTTATAAGTAATAATTACATCCCAATATGGAAACAAGGTTGTATAGGTTTTGGGGTTATATACTCCTTCATGTTATTAATTACTTTTTCATATTGATATCTTTTAAAAAATATATACTCATTGATTACTAAGCCTAATAAATGAGTTTTAATATCATTATATATTTCCTTGAATCCTTGTATAATATAATATTAATCATTTAATATTATGAATCTACATTATAGATGTTGGTATAGTATATTCCATGATTTTATTTTGTATTATATTTTTAATATATACATTCTTTAATATAATGATATAGCACAATAATGTTGTGTTATCAATCTATAAATGACATATGTTTTCATTTCCCCTTTTTTCCCTTTTTGTTCAGTATGTGAGAATTGAAAAAAAAATCACTAGAAATATTTTATGCTAACATATAACAAATATATTATATATATCTACATTAATTATGATATAATTAATGTGTTTTAATGGTTTCACTATGTAGTCATAATTTCAACATATTTTCGCAATAGAAAAATTATATTATTTTACATTATCACTAAATGTTAAATATTTACCAATTGAAGATATATAGTTTGAAAATTTTAGATCCTATTGTTGTTAATTTAAAAACTATAAAATATATATTAGTGTATAATTTATCATTATAGTGGTCAAATTTATGTTGTAACATTTAACACATCGTCTCACTAAAGGATCATTATAACTAAAAATATTATTGGGATTTCCATCAAGAAAATATGTTTCCTAATAAAAATTTCCCAAATTCTCTAATTGTATCTATAAAATTTGTTATAGTCCCATGGGTACTACTTTATTTTGATTTATGAGTGCACAAAATTGAAAATTTATATGATTTTTTATAAACAAAACCACTAATTCAATTGAAAAACTAGGAAATAATTATGTAACACATTAGTATATTATGTAATAATGGGAATGACTTTATTGATATTAAATTTCTTTGTTAGAATCATTTGATAAAGAAATTAATTCTCAAATAACAAAAATATATATTCATTTGTGTAAATTTATAGAGTTAATTACATATTCTCTATGAATTTGTTTAGAATAAGTGAATGGTGTGGGTTATATATACCATTATCAGACTGATTATTATTGATTTTTATTTATAGAATGTTATCTAATCAAATCTTAGTATGACATTAAATTCATTAAAAATAAGTGTAACATGACTTTATAGAAGATATTTAATATAAATTGTATCTAATTAAGAATTCTGTCATTTATATAAAATGATTATCTAATAATTTTAAATTTTGATATTTTAACCACTAATTATTATAGTGGTGTTATAATATATATACAAGTCATTATTGATAAGAACGTCATGTTTTTACAATAATAAAATAGGAATTTCATTTTTATTTTATAAATAATAACACATCATATCATATATTTCTCCTGGTAATGCATCATAATATTAGTGAAAACATATTCCCCTTAATTTTTTAAATTTTATTAAGAGTTTGTTGCCATTTTTTTCCGCAACAAAATTTTTCTAATCCCAATAATTTTGATAGTGTAAATTTTATATAAAATTAAAACATAATAACATGGGTAGTGGATTTATCTAAACCATAATTCCATTATATCATTTTAATTTTGTATATCTCTTTTAATGTGAATAACTTCTTTCCTATTTTTTATGTTGAAAATTTATTCATGTTCCCTTGTGGGCATTAATATAATAATTCTTGATAGTGTTTAAAAACATGTGTTATTGAATATTCTTCCCTCTTTGGTATTTATTGATTAATATCTTACATTTAAACTCCATTAATATCTTTTAATCCACATCCCCATTAGTAAATTGGGATTAATTATTCATTACATTCACATTAATGTAAAATTATTCTACATCTATATAGTTATCAAGGTCTATAATTGATAAATACATTTGTAGTTTATGTGTTATTCGACTTTAAAAATTTCCTACATTACATTTGGGGTTATGAAATATACAAATGTGTAAAAACCCCATTTAGAGATGATGTTGTGTATTTGATTAATGCATGTGAATTTTGTTAGATATATGTTTATATGTTGTCATATGAAATTACTCAATAATGGTTTAAAAAATTCTTATATAGGATTTGATCTATGTTTATGATGGTGTGGAGTTCAATGGTACTATTAGAATTTTTGAAAGGGCATATATTTTCTTCAAAAACACTAATTTGTATAGAAGTTATTGTTTTTAATAAGTAACATGACATATTATGATCTGTTTTTGGATATTTTAATGATATGTACAATTTTTTGATGATAATACTGATATTTCAAGGATTATAGAATATATATCAATTGACTAGGATGATTTTAACATCATAAATATGATATTTTTTTCACATGGAAAATATATCATAAAGATCATCTAAAATGTTGTATAGCCTGGATTACTCTATGATAAATAATATTTTTTGATTAATTAAAAATATTTTACTATAGGATTTGGAAGATATGTTGAAAAATAATATAATGTTGAATCATATGTAGCATATTATGATTATACAATAGTTCTTTATAGTATATTTAATATATATTAAATAGAAAATATGATTTATACATAGTGAAATTAGAAAATTAAATAGGTCTCATTATTATAATACATAAGTTTCTTAATTTAACTTAAATTTCTTTTCTATATTAATATAATAAGGATTCGAGATATATAGTTTAGATGATTCCTAGATCTTTATCGGTGAATTAAATATCATATTTACTATTATCATCATGATTTTATCTATTAAAGGATTATGACTCCTGAAATATAATAATTATATGCTATGATTGATATTTTCACAATGTTTATGTAATTATTATGAGTCTTAATGTACATGCATGGAGTCAATAAATGTTTTCTATAATGAAAAATACATAATGATTTCTAATATATATTAGAGATTAAAGGGAATTTTATATGAAGATATTATATATGACTAGTTTTTATGATAATTAATGAGTGAGATTGTAGATAATTTATTTTTCAAGATATAATGGTTTTTATATTCATTTTATAGAAACTAAATTCTTATAAAGTGAGTATCAAGGATTAAAAAGTGTTAAAAATGCAAGATACAATACAAAAATATGTTTTATTAAATTTATTTATAAGAGATTACCCAATATTGATTTATGTATTTAGATAGGAGAAATAATATCAAAATTAAATACCCCCATATTAGTTTTATGTTATAGTAGTAATCATTCATCATGAATGAATATATTAATTTATTGATTAGTAACATAGTTATTTTTGAACATTTTTATTCCACTTATTATATAAGGATAAATGATACTCACTTCCATATTTGTTGATCTAGTAAATAAAAATGGTTTTATTTTTGTATCGGGGTATAACAACCATGAAATGGGAATATAGTCATCTAAATTTGAGGTGAACCTAAAAAATTGTTTTTTCATATACTACTTACTACACCTTGGAGAGAAAATGGTAATGGTGATAAAGAAACAAGTGATCATTGGTAGATCTTCAGGTGACACAAGTCTCATTCACAAAATATATAATGATTTGTTATAAAAATATCCAATAAAAATGACCCAATGATTGATATTCCAATTGTATCAAGAATACTAGATTAAATATATAAAAATTTGATAGTAAAATACAATTTCATTATTTTATTAACCAGAATGAACTCTTAAATCTCATGTTGATCTTAATGATTCAAAGGATATCATAGTGAATACCAAAAAATGGTGACAAAAAATTACCATGTCAAATAATTAATATGATAATGTATCATTAAATAAAACTAAAATATAATATTATGTTACCATTAGTGGAAAGGTACAAGAATGATCAATGGGAGGCCTCACATTAATTTGCTAAAAAAAAATCTAAGAATCATATAAATTTGGTAGCAATATTCAACATGACATATTCATAAGTCAAGACATATCATTAAAACTATAAAACATGGAGGATAGAGTTCCATCATTGATTATGTTTACTCCATAATTTCAAAAAAATACTCTCATGAGACATATAAATTACCCAATGCTTTAGAGTGAAATCTAGGTATACCCATCATAACATATACACAAATATATGTGTTCACTATTAGGAAATCATACATAGGGAATATTTATCATAAAAACCCATGTTAGAGAAATATTTTACATTACAATTTATATAAAATATCAAAATAGAATATCATATTGAAATACACTAGAGGAGGGATTAAATAAATTCTTAAAATTCATTGATAATTAATGAAATGTAGGACATGAAAATGAATCCTGTGTAAATAGACGTCTATAATTTGGTGAAGAAATAATTTTTCATATAATCCTTTTAAGAGGGATTTTATGAAAAATGAGTAATGAATTATTAAATATCATAAGGGGGTAATAATTTTCATAAACCAAACAAATGAACTAAAGAACATTATAATAATAATATTACTATCTTTAGAAATCATTTTTCTTAAAATAATTTTATTATTTGATATATTAAATGGGTTATGAAAAATAGATGTTCCCATTAATCCTTATTAATTAATAAAGATATAATGAATGTAACCATTAATATATATATATATACATCACCATCAATAATATGTTAACTAAACTATGTATTTTTATAAATTTGTGTCAAAATTAAAAAATATTGGTTTGTTTTGTAAGAATAATATATTTCAAAATCATGGTAATGAGAGAGATAAAAAATATTCAAAAAATTGCTAGCCTGGAGAGATCATATCTCTCATGTCTATATTTTTTATAAGATATCATGAAATATACTGAATAATGTATATTAAAATATTTAATATATTATTTAGATAAATATTAAAATATTTTTAAATTATAATCATGAATATATTTCAGTTTAGAGTCATTTTATTATGATACCGATTAATTTTATTATATCCTAAGATTGATCATTTCGTGGTTTGAAGTACTGATTAATTTGAAAATATCAATTTTAATATAGTAAAAATTCAATTTTTAAAAACCATATTGTTATACAGTTAGTTCCTTTTAGTTCTTATACAATCAATAATGTACTAGATATGTCTTTATAATAAAATGATTAATAATACATTAAAACACACTGAAATGTTCATATAGTGTAATTATTATCATCATATATAACTACTATAATTATTTCGACAAACAATAATGAATAGAGTGGAGAGAAATGTAGTATATTGTTCATAGAGGTGTTAAAATGGCTATTTTCAAAAAAAATTCCATTATTGAATGAAACATGATAAAATTTCATGATGTACATAAATTTTAAAATTTTAAATTTTTTTATATTTATAATATTGAATTCATTATGTAATTTTGGATGAGTTATTTTTGGATTAAGAGGAATATTAATTGAAAATCTATTTTGAGGTTATTACCTCCTCAATTTTATTTCTCCTTTTTGGAATACCCTTCATGAAAAATTGATTATTCTTTTAATGTTATCCAGACTCATGAGATATGTATGAAGAGATATAAATATAATTGGTAATGTAATGATGTCAAAATATCAAGTAGAAGGGGAGGTATGGGTTGTCATTTAATAGGGGAAAAATATGTGTTTTTTATCTTTAAATTCATCTTTTTATTTATCCCAAAAACTAACAATAGTTAGGAAAATATTAATTTATATTATAATTAATTCATGTTAGTTTAAAATAATTTTTTTATACATCATTTACAAAATTTTCACTAATGTATTTATCTTATACTACGAAATTCAATAATTTATCACATTTCCTTGTACACTAAAAATAAATCTTTGAAATATAAAAAAATTCACCACAACAAAAATCTCATTGATTAGATAATAACTATTGAATATCTTTTATTAAATTTTTTTTTTAAAATAACAAAAATATTCTATCAAAATAAAATATATATTTTTTCAAAAAATACCAATTTCAATATTATGATAATTTTTCTAAAACATTATAGTTTATAAAATTATCTTTTCATTATAATAAATGACAAATTATAGGATGAATTTTTTTAAAATTAATTTTATTTAATATATTTTTAGTTTTTATAAAAATTGAAATAAATAATACATGTTTTACATAAATAAAAACAGATATTTTATAATATAAAAAAATTAATTAACCTATTTCATGATATAAATATGCTATATATAGTTTTTTAAGATTCGTAATTGTCAATATACACTTACATTGGCCATTATACTATTATAAGAGTTATTATATTATTCCTAATTGTCATATTAATATTACTATAGTCATATTACTAACAATATAATCAGATTAGTAATTGTTATATGACTTCTCAATATTCAATATATACATTATATTTCATCGATTCTTCATTTAATTTTAATTTCACAGGGTTATGTATATGTATTTATTTTCAAATTTAATTTTTTATTTCTAATTATCAGTTTAATTTATATAATGTTTTTCATGATTGCAATTATTTGGGAGGAAACTTCGATTAATGTTTTCTTATTATTTTTAACTTTTTATATATTTTTATCTCTTTATAATCCTTTTAATTCCAATTTACATTTTCAATCTCTATATTTAATTATAAATGAAATATAATATTATTTTATTAGTATTATGTTGTAGGGACTATTTTTTATATAGTTCTAAATTACTAAATATGAATAATTTATGTAATTAAAATGGGAAATACAAATGAAAAATTATGTGTAAATAAATTATAACCCCTCTTTATATTCTATCTATTAAATTTTATTTTACATAAAATGGTGAAAATAGGTGAAGGGACTTATGTTTCATTTATTTATCTATTTATCTTGTCCACTCATCATACGTATGGTTCAACTATTATAATTTGAATAAGTGAGTTTTCTAGTTGTGTAGAGTATTGTAATGCACTGCCCTTGTTACCCAGAGTCAGTGCATTATTATATAACATTGGATGATCACAAAAGATCATGTCTCGAAAGACTGATTATCTTAGTATCCTTGGAAGTACTAGATACATTCATAAGGTTTTCATTACATCATAAAATGAAAAACTAAAACAATACTGTTTCCATAGACAACACTCATATACCCTATGACTATCCCTACAGGTCAGTCATAAAATACTTCTTTGGATCTGGGGAAAAATAAAACACAGAAATGGGTGAGCTCAGTTGCTCAGTAAGGATAACAATATAGCAGAAAAATTCATAAAGAAGCATAAACTTTTAAGGAATTGTATAAGACTACAAAAAATGCCTTTTAAACATGAAATTCAGCATAATATGGTAAAGATAAAACAAAATAATTCTATTTAATTACTCACATGGATATTCTATTAGTCGAATAATCACATTCAATATCAATGTCCACTTTCGTAATGATGGAATGCATAATGCCAGTCTTTCATAACCACATAGTCAAGACCCTGTTCCAGGAATACAAATAAGATTTTTTCAAGGCATTCTCCAAGGAAACTAGTTTGTCTCATGAGACCTACCAACGCATCATGTAGCTATACCGGGCTCTAGCCATCACTTACTATGTCCAATACCTTCCTCATATGAAAAAGTTTAAACATAACATAAGCATTTGTATTAAAAATAGCATATGATATGTCAATAATTTACCCATAAACCCTGAATAGTGTAAAAATAACACATCAACAATCAAACATATCACAAAACATTCAATACAATATGGAGGTTTTGTATCATAATTAATCAACTTCAAATAAGCTTCAAATCAATCAAAGGATGTTTACATAGATGAAATCAATACCTTTTATATAGAAATATCACTTTCTATTTTTAAATCATTAAAGAGTCACATAATTTATAAAGAAAACAATTATTTTGAAAATATTCTTATAAGCTTGTAAGGGATGCCTCGATGATGTTATAACGGTGTAAAATAGTCGCACATGCTGTATAAGTTAAAAAAACATTCTTACATTAATTTGGTCGAAATGGTGAAGAAGTACCCTGTTTTGAAAATGACAGAAAGATTCCTTTCAAATCAATTTATAAAAATTCAAAAAATGGTATAAATTACTTTATCCCATAGTTAGTAAATAGTAAAAATGTTTTGGAATACATTTTTAAGAAACATGGATGTGGATGATAAAGAGATCCTATTAGATAATTACATATAAACAACCTCAGATAATGAATAGATTATATAAATAACCCTTAACTTGTACTCTTCCTTAGTCTAAGATAGGTTAAACTCCTATATAATGGTTAAATAATTGTTATTAAATTATAAAATAATCATATACATTAATATGATATCATATATTATCTTTTAATTTTGAATTGTTAGAAATATCTTAGTATTATCGTTGTTTCGGGTGTTAAAGGATTCATTTTCCTTTATATTATTTGTTATGTGAGTCAAATTTGTTATGGATGGGATGTATCTTTTTCATATCCAGAATAATATCAGGTCTTTAAACATTTTATTAAAACATCTAATGGAAATTAGTCTTGAATGTATATGATGGGGAATGAATCTTATCGTGTTCGTGGAGACGGTAATCCGTACATACAAATGAGCGAAAATATCATTCTTTTAATATTAAATTAATATATAATTAGATGTTATATCATATATACAGAATCGTTATCATGTTATTTTAATTATTTAAATCAGTTACACATCATTATTATACCCATCCAAATAATAATGTATTGAATACCAATTAAACCATGATGTGGAGACGGTAAGTCGTACGTACGCACGTGTGGTGACACTTCATTCCAAGGATGGGTAGAATAATGAGTTTGGTTTTACCATATTAATAATTACATCATATTATATAGAATATACTATAGTTATTATTTTAATATGGAAACAATAATGCATAACGAAGCGGATGAAGAAAGGAACTTGAAAGAGGTGATGAAATATTTACCTCTTCTTCGGATTCGTCCTTTTGATTTGATAAAAATGGATCCATAAGATGGATTTATGACTAAAGGAAGGCATATATGACGAAGGTAGGATATTTTATAAGTTAGTTGGGAAGGGTTTCTCCGAGCCAAATGGCATTGAAGGTGTGAATTATAGTGAAGGGGAGTGACCTTTTATAAGAGGTGGGAGGGGCACCTTAGGAAAAGCTAGAAATATTATTTTATATTAAAATAATTTTCAGTTCAAAATTGCTCCAAAATGTATTATTTAAAGCATATGGTGGGGATTGGTCTAAAAACTCTTAATTAATAGGTTTTAGATATGTTTGGGTCACTATATTTTCTTTATCATTTAGATTAAACTCTAAGTTAAATAGTTTGACATTTACCATGTCTCTTTATATTTTTATATTATATGGTTAATAACATACTATATACTTTCCATAGAACCCCTAAGTGGTTCATTAATGATACAACTATCCTTATATAAGTCTTTTTGCTGAACCTTCTATTTTTAGAAATATAATATCAATTAATAATATAATATTTGTTTTAAAAAATCCATTATATCAATTTTGACACTATTGGGTATATTGTTTTTTTTTAAATTCCTAACAGCATTATTACTTCTAAAAAAATTCCTCTAAACAACACAAATATGTCATGTTTTCTTATAAAATTATTTTAATTCACAAAATGTCACAAATTACATTTAATTGGATATCTATAACTTCATTTATTTTAATATTTTAGTAATTATGTAATTACTACATCTTCATTATGTCAAAAATAAATTAATTTATTTAATGTCTAAAAAATATATATAAAATACCATTATATAGGAAATACTTTTATCATTAAAATTAATATTTATAGTTGAATTTATCTAATGTATATTCCTAAATTAAAAATTTTTTCGTTATTATGCTTTGATTTTAACCCTTTTAACTCTTCTTTAAATAAAATAATAATAAGTGTACTAATCTAATCAATGTGGACCAAATAGGTTCATATTTTTTCCTAATGTTTTTTGGTCGAATAATACTTATCCAATATAATTAGAACATGTGTTAGGGTATTAATAATTTCATTTTTACCCTTAAATACCCTATTTAATTTTTAACGATGGTAAATAAATGTAAAAATGTACTATTTACGAAGAACTATTTTCATTAATTGAACAAAATTTTTCTTACTAATATCAATTGTGTCTCTTAGATTTTGGAAATTCCACTCATAGATGCTTTAAAATTTAATTTTCTGTGAATTTTCAAATTCTCCTAAGAGGTGTGTAAAAGACTGTGAAAAGTTCAATAAAATTTTTATATATCTAAAATTATTGTAAACTGACTCCAATGAATTTAAATGAACTAATATAGGTATTATGTATATATTATGACCTAAAATAAATTTAAATAAAATAAAAAATTATTTAAATACAAATTATGTTTTAAACTATAACTCAGTGTTTTTCTCTATTCATCAAAAATTGAACGTTTTCAGAATAATACCAAAATTTCACCATAAGCTAATTTGGATATTCTGAATCCAAAAAAGAAGTCCATTTTGAATTATAAAATTTAAAAAATTTCAAAAAGTGAGTATTACAATTCATAGCGGCTAGTCTGATTGGTTGTGGTGTGTTAGAACTCGAAGTTGCGTACAACACACACGCCAATATTCTTAAAAGAGAAGTGTATCGTGGAAGCTTGGGATGTTACATTCTACCCTCTTTCAAATAATTTCGTCCTAAAAATTTCTACAATATTACTGCATAAAAATACTCGAGTGGTTCTTCATCAAAATTTCCTCGGGTTCCCATGTTTCCTCTTCCATCATATGGTTTCTCTATAGAAAATTTAACTAATGAGTCGTCCGGTTTATCAGAACTTTCTCTCTTGGATGAAGAACCTTGACAGGCTCTTCGCAATAAGGCAGATCGAGTTCCAGTTATAATTCCTCATAAGTGAGTACATGCGTTGGGTAAGGCATGTATTTTCCCAACAATGATATGTGTAATACATCGTGAACTTTGGAGAGACCTGGCATCATTTCAAAATGGTAAACTACAACCCCAATTCATTCTAGAATTTCAAAAGGTCTGATGTACATGTTCCTCATTTCCCCCTTCTTACCAAAACGTATTACAGCCTTCCATGGAGATACCTTCAAAAATACATGATCTAATACCTGAAATTTCAAATCCTTCCTTCAGTTATCATCATATATCTTCTTCCTACTTTCAGCTGCTTTGATGTGTTTTTGGATTACCTTCACCTTTTCCATTGTTTACTACAGTAGTTCTGGGCCTTCGAGTTTTCTTTCTCCAACATCATCAAAAGTGGTTGGTGTGTGACATCTCTCTCCATATAACACTTCATATGGTGCCTTCTTAAATTCTTGAATGGAAGCTATTATTATAGGAAAATTATACCATAGGTAAATATTGATCCAAAATACCTTGAAAGTCAAGTGACCATGATCTCAAAATGTCTTCAATGGTTTGAATAGTCTGTTATGATTGTCCATCAGTTTGGGGGTGGTAGGAATTTCTCAAACAATGTTCTGTATCCAGGGCATTCAAAAGACTTTTCTAGAATCATGAAGTAAATCATGGATCACAATCGGAATTAATCGATAGGGGTACTCCATGAAGTCTCACAACTTCATTAATATATTGTCTCGCTAGACGTTCATGTGGTAAATATTCTCTTATAACAAGAAAATGTGCTGACTCGGTAAGATGATCAACAATGACCCATGTTGAATAGTTCCTTCTAGTAGTCTTTGGTATTCCAATGAAAAATTCCATCATAATATTATCCCATTTCAACAATGGTATGGGAAGGGGTTACATGAATCCTCCAGGTTGTTTCCTTCCAGCTTTCACTTGTTGAAAACCATTCATCTTGACAGAAAATCAGCAATCTCCCTCTTCATGTTATCCCACCAAAAATGTTTTGTCAAATCTCTATACATTTTGGTACTCGCATGGTGTATAGAAAAATTGTAACTATGAGAATCATCCAACAATTCCATTTTTAGATCATGTATATCGAGAACACAGAGCCTCTTCCCAAATTTCAAGATTCCTTCAACGTACACAAAGTCAGTCAATCTCCCATCGTTCACAGCATTAATATTCTTTTGAAAATCTTTATCGCTGGTCTAATAACTCTTTATCCTTTCTAGTAATGATAGTTTGGAAACCATTTGAAAAATCATTGATGTTTCACCTTCCATGGTTATTCCCATATCTATCATTACTAGATCCATGTGTATAGGATCCTTTTCAACTCTTATCTTGTTCAATAATCTAGGATCATTTCTACTCAAAGCATCCACTACCTTATTTTCCTTCACCGGGTGGTAGTGTATAGTTTAATCATAATCCATGACTAGTTAAAGTTATCTCCTTTGCCTCACGTTGAGTTCATTTTGTGAGAAAATATACTTCAAATTATTGTGATCGGTATATATCTCAATTTTTTTTACCATAGAGATAGTGTCTCCAAATATTCATGTAAAAGATTATAGCTGCTGACCCAATATCATGAGTAGGATAGTTTTTCTCATGATTTTTTAGTAGTCGTGATGCATAGGTAATAACCCTATGATTCTACATAAGTACACAACCAAGTACATTCTTTGAAGCATCACTATAAATAACAAACTCATCATTCCCCAATAGTTGAGTCAATATAGGAGCATTAACTAATCATCGCTTCAGTTCTTCAAAACATTATTCACACTCTTTCTTCCAAACAAATTTAACCCCTTTTTGTGTGATATGGGTTAAGGGGTTAGCAAAATGTGCATTATTCTAGACAAAACATCAATAATAACATGTTAAACCAATGAAACTGGGTACCTCAGTTATACTCGTCGGTGCTGGCCATTCATGGATTGAATTGGTCATTGAAGGATCAAAGGAGATTCCATCCTTAGAGAAAATATGGCCATGAAAGCAAATATCCGGAAGCGAGAATTCACACTTGCTAAACATCCAATATAATTTATGTCGTCTAAGAGTTTTCAGGATAATGAGGAAGTGATTTTCATGATCTTCATAGCTTTTGGAGTATACCATGATATCATCAATAAATACCACTAAAAAATCATCAAAATATTCCTTGAAATCTATATTCATTATATCCATGAAGATAGAGGGGTCATTAGTCACTCAAAAAGTCATTACTGTAAACTCGCAATGCACGTACCTCGATCAAAATGTTGTCTTTGGATTGTCTTCCTTCTTTATTCACAACTGATAGTATCCAGATAGATTTTCAATCATTGAAAATTATTCATCTCCATGAAATTGGTAAAATAAATCATCAATGAGAGGTAGGGGATACTTTTTATTTATTTTTATAGCATTGATCACCCTATAGTCAATGCACATCCTCCCAGACCCATCTTTCTTCTTAACAAAAAAGACAGGGGATCCCCATGGAGAAACACAATGGAAAATATGTCCTTTATTAATCAATTCCTATAGTTGTTTCTTTAGTTACAGTAATTCCACCATTTCCATTCTACGAGGGTTCTTCGATATAGGCCATGATCCAAGATTAAAATCAATGGAAAACTCGATTTCTCATTCAAGAGGATGTCCAGGTTAATCATCTGAAAACACATCAGCATATTCTTTCATAATAGGTACATCCTATACATAAAAATTTCTTTCCTTACCGGAAATTATTTCATTCTCTTCCTCCCCAATAATTGAATTTAGATGAGCTACTGGGGGTATATCTAGATAAGAATCTCATGGTGATGATTCTTCTTGAAGGATAAGGTGTTTTTATCATTGTCATCAAAAATCGTAACCTCTTTCTTCTTAAAATAAATATTAACATCATGGTCAGAAATCCAATTCATACCAAGGATTATATCAAATTCAATCATTGGTATGACAATGACATCATCATATAAAGAGAACACATATGCCCTAATGGGAAATGATTCAAAAAACATTGTTGCGATGATACATCCCTTAGGAGTTTTGACGGAAAAATCCCAAGTTAAATCAAATTGTAAATATCTAATTTTCTTATCAATCTGGGAAGATATGAAACAATGTGATGATCCAGAACAAAATAAATCATTTTTTAAATATCAGTAAACCATTAAATTACCTTCCACCACCTCTTTCGGGGCTCCAACCTCATTAGTAGTGACAACATAATCGTGGACTTGATCCCTTGGCCTTTTCTGAGGTAAGTTCCACTAAAACTAAGGACATTAATTTTCACAATGCCCCCTTTCTCTACATATGTGGCATTCAACATCGATAGCCATTTTCTTCCGCTTGCAATCATGAGCTTATTGTATTTTTTTCCCACACTTGTAACAAACTCTCATTCCCTTCAGGAAAGTACTAGGATGTTTCATCCCACATTTACTACAGGATGGATATTCAACATTTCCCTTCTTCCCCTTATTTCCATTTCTAGAGTGTTTGGAAGATCTCTTCTTCTCTTTCTATGATTTAATGTCATAAGTCATAGAGAATTATTTTTCAGTCTTGATAACACCTAAGACAATATGTTCATACGATGATAAAGATTATAAGACACATTATTTTCAGAGAAATGTTTTTAACCCATAAAAGAAATGATTAATCTTACTTCTTGGGTTTTATATATAATATGTATCATGCCTCGCTATCCTTGTAATGTTAGTCTCATACTTTGGGAAATTCTTATCTTCATTTTTCCTGAGAATCAGAAACTGTTTCTCCATATATGCTCGATGGTCACGAGGAAAGTATTTTTCTATGAAAATCTCTTCAAAATCACTCTGTTCCATTTTTGATACTTCATCATTTTCCTTTGTGTTTTGAATCAATGACCCCATTGATCTGCATCTCCAGAGAGGCGGTAAACTGTCAGGAAAACGTTTTCACTTTCACTACTTCCCAAGGCATTGAATACTTTCTATATGTAATCTATTCATTGCACAGCTACTAATGGATTTGTAATCCCATTGAATGCTGGTGGTTGTATCCTCATGAAGAAATCTAACATTGATCCTCCATTTGTGGATCATGGTGCTCTATATGGATAAGGTTATTATTCATAACCCCAGTGAGTTGTCCCAGTATACTGATTAGTTGATAAATATGAGTTGTATCACCAGATCCACTGTAATTTTCTTTAGTAGGAGGGAAATATCTACATGGAGTGTGTGCATTGATACAGTTTCTATTCCTTCCACTAGGCTCCATTTCTAAACAATTTCATAAACTAGAATAGTTTATGAATTGAAATAAATAATTAATTTTTTTAAACACTTAACATAAATTGAACAGTTTATGAATATAATCAATAATCAAAAAAACGTTTTCGTTGAGGAAGTATATAATCATATATACTTCCTAAAGCGTTATAAAGAAAATAATAATTATCCTAAGTATATCCCCCAGGAGTGTCGTTACCAAGAGTTCAGCAAGCCCCATTATCATTCACCAGTTCTCGTTTGAGTCATGCTCAAAGTGGTGTTTTCGGGTTTTACCCCTAGGTACATTTGTGTTAGAGCCGTCTTTACCTGCTCGTATCCAGACCAGGAGGTATTCCAGGGAAAACTCCCAAAATCTCTACAATACCAAAATTCTAGGAAGTTCATCTATATTAATCCTCAAAGTCTATCTTAGGGTTATGTACTCTAATTAGAGATTATCTAAATCTAGATTCCATGAATTGTACTAAAAATTTACGGATGCCAAATATAACACCCTAGGCCTTGTTAGCTAGAGTCGGTACATTATTACATGACATTGGCATAATAAAAAAAGATCATGTCTCAATAGAATGATTAGATTAGCAGCCTTTGATGTACTAGATACATTTATAAGGTTTACATTACATCATAAAATTAGAAAATAAAACAATATTTTATCCATAGACCACACTCATATCCCCTCATATTATCCCTGCATGTCAGACATATAATACTTCTTCACATCATGGGAAAAATAAAACAATGAAAGGGGTGAGATCATATGCTCAGTAAGGATAATAATATAGTGGAAAATATAAAAAATAAGCACAACCATTTATGGAAATGTATAAGACTAAAAGAAAATCATTTTAAACATTAACTTCATCCTAATATGGAAAAGATAAAATCAAATAATACCATTTACATACTCACATGGATATTCTACTAGTTGAATAATCACAAACAATATCAATAGCCACTTACATAATGATGGAATTCATAATTCCTGACTTTCATAACCACATATTAAATTCATTGTTCCAAGACTACAAAATAGATTTTTTCAAGGCTTGTTCCAATACATTAGTTTGACTCATGAGTCCTACTGAGGCATCGAGGGGCTATAGCGGGCTCCACCCATCACTTACAATGTCCAATGCATTCCTCAGATGAAATGGTTTAAACATAACATAAACATTCGTATTAAAACTAGAATATGAAATGTCAATACATTACCCATAAACCATGAATGGTGTAAATATTACACATACATAGTAAAAAAATTCACAAAACTGTGAATACAATATGGATGTTTTGTATCTTAATAAATAAACATCAAATAAGCTTAAAATCCATCATAGGATGTTGACCTTGATGTAATCAAAACGTTTTTTAGAGAAATTTATATTTTTATTTTGAAATCATTTAAGAGTCAACTAATTAAAAAAGAAATCACTTATTTTGAAATGTATCATTTTAATCTTTTAATGTAAGCTTCTGACAATGTTATAATGGTGGAAAATTGCAGCACCTGCGGTATATGTTAAAAAATACATTCTTACATTAATTTTGTCGAAAAGTTTAAAAGGTACCATGTTTGGAAAAAGATGGAATGATTCCTTTAAAACAATTTTATAAAAATTCAAACAAGGGTATTAATGACTTTAACCCATAGTCTAGTAAATAATAAAAATGTTTTGGAATTAATTTTTAAGAAATATATATGTGGATGATAAAGATGTCCTAGTAGATAATTGCATATAAACAATCTCGGATAATGAAGAGTTTGTAGAATTGACCCTAGCCTTATACATTTCCTTGGTAGATGATAGGATAACCTCCTGTATACTAGAGAAATAATTGTAATTAAATTACTCATGAATCATATACATTAATATGATATCCTATATGATATTTTAACATTTCTTTGTTAATAATATCTTAGTTTTATCATTGCTTCGAGTGTTAACGTATTCGTTTTCTTATATTTTACTTAATATGTGAGTCGTATTTATTATGGATGGGATATGTCTAATTAATATCCTGAATAATATCAAGTCTTCAAATATTATTTTTAATCATCTAATGAAAATTAGTCTTGAATGGATACGATGGAGAATGAATCTTATCGCATTCGTGGAGATAGTAATTTGTAAGAACGCACGAGCGAAAATATCCTTATTTTGATATTAAAATAATATATAATTGGATGATTTATCATATATAAAAAATTATTATCATGTTATATTAATTATTTACATCAATTACACTTCATCATTATACCCATCAATATAATAATGTATTGAATAACAATTACACCACGATGTGGTGATGGTAAGCTGTACGTTGGCATGTATGGTGACATGTCATTCAATGGATGGAGGGAATAATGAATTTGGTTGTACCATATTTATAATAACATTGAATTATATAGAATATTTACGATTTTTTTGTTTATAATGGAACCAACAACAAAAAAGGAAGTGGAAGAATAAAGGAACTTGAAGGAGGTGATGAAATATTTACCTCTTCTTCGGGATCTTCCTTTTGATTTGATCAAAAGGGCTCCATAGGATGGATTTATGAAAAATTTAAGGCCTCTAGGATTAAAAGTGGATATTTGAGAAAGTATTTGGGCATATTTTGGCCATGAAAAATGGCTTTGAAGGTGTGAATTTGAGAAAAGGTGAGGTTCCCTTTTATAAGAGGGGTGGGGGAACCTTAGGAAAATCTGGAAATATTATTTTATAATAAAATCATTTTCGGTTTATAATGGCCCCAAAATGGATTATATAAAAAATAGGGTGGGGATGGTTGGAAAACCACTCAACTAATAATTTTTAGAGAGGTTTGGGTCAATAAGTTATCTTTATCTTTTAGATTTAACTCTTAGTTAAATAGTATGACATATGACATGTCTCGTTATATTTTTATATTATATGGTTAACAAAAATAATATATACTTCTTAAGGAACCCCATTAGTTAATTAATGATTAACCTATCATTATATAATCCTTTTGGCCAAACATTATATTTTTAGTATTAAAATATCATTTAATAATATAATTTTTGTTTTAAAAACTCTTTTATGTAAAATTTGATACTATTTGGTATTTTTTTTTGCTAAATTCATAACTACATTATTACTTCGAAAAAAATTCAACTAACCAACCCAAATATGTCATACTAACCGAGAATATTAGTTTAATTTAGAAAAATTCTAAAATTACATTTCATAAGATATTTATATTATCAATTATTTTAATATTTTATTTATTAGCTAATTACTGCATCATCATTGTGTCACAAATAAATTAGAATATTTAATGTCTAAAAAATATAATTAAACTACAGGTCCATATGAAAAAGATTTATCTTTCTAATTAATATTTATAGTCGAATTTATCTTAAGTATAACACTATACTAAAAATGTTTTAGTTATTAAACATTGATTTTAATGCTTTTTACTCTTCTTTAAATAAAATAATAATAAGTGTCTTAATCTAATACAAGTGGACCAAATATGTTCTTATTTTATTCCGAAGGCTGATTTTGGTCATGTTATACTTATCCAATAGAATTAGGACAAGTGTTAGGGTAATAATAACATCAATTTTACCTTTAAATATCCTATTTACTTTTAATTGTGATAAATACAAGTAAAAAAGTTACTATTCACCCAAAATTATTTTCATGTTATCGAAGCACATTTTTCTTACAGATATCAATATTTTCTCTCAGATTATTGAAATTCCCGTCACAGAAGCGGTAAAATTTTGTTTTATGTGAATTTTTAAATTCTCTTAAGAGGTGGGTAAAAGACTATGAAAAGTTCAATAAAATTATTATATATCATAAATTATTATAAACTGACTCCAATTAATGACATTGAACATATATTGGTATTATGAATTTATTTTGACCAAAATCAAATTTAAATAAAATAAATAACTATTTAAATATAAATTGGGTTTTAAACTACAACTTAGTGTTTTTCAATATTCATAAAAAATTTGATGTTTTTCGAAAAATACCAAAAATTCACCCTAAGCTCATTTCGATATACCAAATCCAAAAAATGAAGTCTATTTTGAAAGATAAAATTTATAAAATTTCAAAAATTGGGTATTACTATCCCCCCATCATAAAAAATCATGTTCACATGATTCCTAGTGGAATATTAAAGTCATTAACTAATTAACTTGGGTTGTTAATTTCATACTTTAATGGGCACATTATGTTTCTCAATCCCAACACACCTGTAAATGTTACATTAAACATGTTTTAAAATGACTTTAACAATCAATACAACACTTGTTTTAGTAAAAAAACCCAAATATGGTGCATAGACAACCATATGAATGATATCATGTCAAACTACCTTACTTCAACTATTCCTGAAACTTTTTGGCTTCTACAAACCACATGTCACCTAAAATATTCCAAATTGCTCTATCCCAATGAGTATTAGGATAGTTTCAAGAATTCTCACTAACATCTATAATAGATGTCCAATGTAATCTTCTAGTAATATTGATCCATTTCATTACATGTTTTTGTGACACTGAATGTACACTGATAAATTTCAAATCTAATACACATAGATTGACATAATCTTTTATAGGATCAAAACACCTGGTCGGATTCAACCTAACCTCATATTTGATCTTGTTCATCGAATTAAATGAGAAATCTTGAAGATCCATGTTTCATTCATGCAATGGAGTGAAGGAACCAAAGTCTATCCAAAGACCGTTACCTCCCCCCACAATTTCATCATACTGAACATCACACTGACAAAAAATCCCCAATCACTACACCTCATGCCCCTCCATTACAAGGATTAACAATTCGATTGGATTGAACTCACTCACACCTAATCATCAATGCAAAAATCACTAATTAGACATTCTTAATAACGGAAAATAGTTCTACAGAAAAAAGCTAAAACCTAAAAAACATTATTAGTCTCGCCACACATAAATAGTGATTCTTTTACTATTAAAAATATAGATTCCCTTATACTGCTCCATGGTCAAAATATCAACTGGTTCCTTATGTAAATATGTAATCATAGATAAAATGAATGTAACATTACATAGAGAAAACCGACTCTCAGCATGCTTCGGACAATATCAATATAGAGCATGAATGTCGTCAACTAGGTGTACACTATGAATCTATAAAAAAAATTATATAAATATATAAATGATATCCTCATATTAGGAAATTTTTCACTTGGAATTAACCAGTACATAACACCTCATCCACTAAAAATGTATATCTCAGTCCAAAAAATTATTTGTCTTTGAGAAATAGGTCTATTTGTGATTTCTCCTCTACCAAAGATGGACATTCCCCATTTCCTCACAACTCCCAGGAAACCATGCCTCTTGAATTTTTTTAAACCATCCATCCTCAGATTCCACATACCAATCAAAAAATTATGATTTAAATGGTACAATGGGAAACCAATTTGAATATTTATCATCTAAAACCCCCTCATATGATTCGTTCAACATAAGGATAAGCTAACCATGATTCATGGAATGTAATACCAATCAACCCATAAAATCCCATGTCAATCCTCTTAAAAATCAAGCACCTCACATGTGTGATGAATTATTCCATGATCACCTCCCACTCGGTTTCGTTTATGATATCTAACCATAGAACATGAAACTATTGGTCGACAATTCCATGAACCAGAATAGTCCTGATAGTCAAATCCAATCTCAAAAAAAAACATTGTAGGTGTTCCCTGAAAACCCTAATGCATCAAAATAAATATATATTAAACCTCTTGAAATGGCCCTTCATTAGGCAAAAAAACATCATATATTTCATCTCTCAACATAATACTTCATAGAAAAACTAGGCCCAACCACACTCAATGGATAACCTTGATAAAAAAAAATCATACTAAATGATTTTATGTCAAAACTAAGGTCCTATATGACTCCAACCAAGCACTACTGATCAGATATGATAATGGGGTATCTAGTTTCTATTAGATAGCCTATAATGTAAAATTGTTATAATGGAGTTAAAGATAATAATTTCCTATAAGGGTCAAAACTATCATGAATTTCCTTATCTGATCCCTGATCCTCTCTAAGAAAAATCATAAGGAACTAATCCATATAGTTTATGTTGTCCCAATTTAGTATAATTAAACAAAAAATGTAAATGGTAAAAAAAAATTAATTTTTTTTCTTAAAATTTTAATCAAATGGAAAAAATATCATAAATAATAGTTGCACGTTTTTATTTCTATAACAGGTGAATAATATGTGAAAAATATATTTCCTCAGATACTTCATTCCCCTTCATTACAGGAATCAATATCAATTACTACCCTCTTGACAACATCCTTGGTTCCAAAATCCATAAATAAATCATTAAATCCACACAACATGTGCATTTTTCATATAATATACCATATAAATATTTATCACCACAGATCTGGACAATAATATCATAACCCATGAAACCAAGAAATATCACTAAAATATGAGTTCTAGATGCACTAACCCTATATCCAACACAGGTTTTGACTCATTTCTATACTCTAGTGTACCATATCCAAAATAGTAATACATTATGAAAAAAATATTTTATAACAATTTATAACAACGCAACCTAAGAGCCTCTAAAATGTGACCATAAGATGGTTGGACACATATAAATCAGATCACCTTCCAATACTCCATATCATACTAACAAGCATCGAAGGTTTAAAGGTGGTACACAAGGGATACATTACACTCATATGTGGGTAACAATAGTGGATATAACCAAATATCATCCATAGTAGTAAATATATGTAGTGATAAATAAATAAAAAACATAAAAAAAAATAATTATATTATAATATATGAAATTCTCTGAAATCTTTAACACCCACATCATATATAAAACAATGGTCACCCATTTGGATGACTCTACGTGCATTAGTGTAAATGGGAAACTAATATAAATATATAGGGCTCCCCTGCTTCTCTGAGCCAATTGATATACTAGTTCTCTATATACAAATCTGAGTTTTCCTACTTGATCACTATCAGTCCTTGGCCCCACTTGTGAATGATTGTAATGGAACATCTACTCAGGTACCCCCAAATCAGTGGAATCATTGGTAGGGTATGATTATAAAAATAAATATAGAACAACAATCGTACTCATATACATATCCTGAAATATGTTTTGTTCTTATAAGTAAGATACTCATTAGTATAATAATAATAATAATAATAATAATAACAATAATTATAGATATCTATAAGTCAAATTTATATAAGTAATTCTCAATGGATGTTCTCAACCTAGATAATAAAAATAAATAAAAAATCATGTGAACCATAGTTGATACCTCAGTTTATGATCCTTGTCAACTGGGAAATGTAAAATCATGTATAAATATAGTTATATGTTTATATATTTATATATATATTCTCATATAAACATATATACATACATGCATATATACATGAGTAACATGAAGTAAATAACATAAAAAACAACAGTAGATACATGGTTTTTTAATCATGATAATCTAGACATCTTGTGAAAATTTAATTGAGATTGATTTGAAACCACTCTGTCCAAGTATAATTAAGTTGACCCTAAATTCAAAAATCCTGATTGAAAATTCCTACTTCAACATGTATATGAATTGTATCTCATAGAGTTATGTCACTATAGGGGGATTCATGTTATGAACATAGGTTTACCTATACTTTCCTCCAATCAATATGATGAAAGAAGTCATATAATTATGGATAATATATTTTGTTGGTCACTGAGATGGAATTCATGAAAGTAAATCCATGTAAATATTGTACTATGTTTGTTCCTTCATACATTGTCCATATCCAATCATGGAATTAGGTCTCAGATGATCCCTAATGGCCTGAACCATCGGAGATCCATGAATGGAATGATCTTCAAACCCAAGAACATGCTTGATATGTATTCACATAAATGGACCAATATAAAATTCACCATGAAGATATTATGGTAAACGTAGTAATGGTGAATCCACATAATCCTAAGGTTCATACCAGTGTCACTCAATGAGAGAATTATCAGCTATGATTATATATGACATCAATACTGAGGAACACAATTTTTACAAACACAATCAAGTAATCAATCACGGTGAGTGTATTCATCCTCATTCCTTGAGATAGATTTATCATCTCTGTCAATCAGAATCATATGGTCTCCATGCCCAAGTATAATAAAAAATATATATTACATTCCCATGAATCATAATTATGGAACACCATACCTGAATATCATAATCAATGGATTCCATTCCTAAATATCATAATCATGTGATGCCATTCCCAATTATCATAATCAATAATGACTCCATGAAAAATCATCATAATCAATATGGAAAAAATAAAGATCATAGTAAATTAATCTCATCCTTTAAAAAGATTATATCAACCCATTTTGATCACCATCCCCAACTACTGAGTAATCAACATTATCCTCATATTGAAAAGAATGTTTTCATCATCCTTGACGAATTTCACTCTAATGAAGTAAAATATAAACCCATCCCCCTTGATACACTCTTACATTCAACAGAATTAATACATTTTTTCATGAACTATAGAGATCGTGACTGTATATATTTTTTCATCATATGGCCTCATTTTGGATATAAAAATTCCCCAAGTTAATATCTCTCTATTTAGGGTATGTTTAGTCTATCGAAGGAAGTGTGTGGTCATTGAATCTCCTCCAGTGGAAAATATTTAACCGTAAGGGTTAACAAAAAATCTATTTCATATGCTCTAGATTTTGAATAGGGGATGGGGAAATGAAATATTTTTTCACAACACTATCTTTCAAAATTGTAGCAATGTTATTGGAAATATAGGACATAAAATGAATCATTCATAGTTCTTGTCAGTCATAATCAATTATCTCCTCTTTCAAGTATACTTCCCAGTAGACCACCCGACTCCAAACACATACCCTTCTTAGGTGTTCCATAGACTATGTCATTGTCTACTCTTGGATGGGTTAGGAAATATCATGTGAGATAGACTCGCAAGAAACCTGAGTAAATATTCCACTCCCCATATTGGTTGGATCCATCTAGAGAAACCTGAGTAACCAACCCACTAACCAAGGATTGTCTTCTAAAGAACATAACATTGTAGGATGATTAGGTTTTGCAACAACTATATGCTTCTAATGACTTGGTTATAGGGTTTCCACCTCCAGCACCAATCTGTAGTATCTTCAAACTTTAGTAACTCCCTATACCCAAAAAAAATTCTCCATAACTACTACATATGATGAGATATATTGCGGGACAACTCCAGTGCATTTATATCTGTGTAGGCCACTCTCAATGGAATAAATCACGATAAATTTCTATGGTGTTTCATATGTTTTTTGTGAACCCTCACACAAACTCCAAAAGTAATATACTTATCTGTTGAAGGTTCATATGCTCCATGATGTGCCCTACCAACAAAATAGTTGATTGAAACTCATCCCAATCTATAAACATAATCTATATACATTTGAGTGGTTAATTATCATGAGTTAGAGTAATCAAGAGACAATATTCACCCATAAATCCATAGAGAACACTTTACTCTTGGATCGTCATATAATACAATGTATTCTAGAAAATTAAGAAAACATTCCTGACTGACTAGAGCTAGTCATCATTAGCCTGGGGGTCTGGATGACCTAAACATAAGGGGTATCTCAATCTATAAAACATGAGATGATAAATAAACATGAACATATCATTTTTCTAAAAATAAAAGGCAACTATTTTATTAATGGGTCAATGTAAGAGTATAAAACACCAAGAGTCAACACCTGTTACATAGGTCCATATAGTAATGACTCATCACTAGGAGAATCATAATCATGATCTTACTTGTGAATACATTATAACTATAATCATACAAGAATCCCAATAGTTAATTAAGTACCACGTTAAATGGGAATATATGCGTAGTTATATCAAAGAGTACATGGAAACAACAACCCATTACTTTAAGTTGCATGTATCCATTTTACCCAGTAAATAGTTCTTATAAATACTAATTCCGAAATAACTTTATCAATGTACATGTGAATGGAAACATTGGATACCACACCAAAAATAGATTCCTTGTATTGATATTACAACATGATAAACTCTAGCTATATTAAACTAGTTCCCAACCAAATATACCCAACATTACTATATCAAAATTCAATTCCTTGTATAACCTATAATTTTATACCTCTAATTAAAAATATGATCGGTTGGGCTCCATATTGCCAAATATGAGTTGAGTGTGAACCTATATTCTTATACCTAGTAGGGTTTTCTCTAGAGACTGACATTATGTAGAAAAAAACAGACATGGGAGCCCTTATCCTCAAGTACCTACACACACACACACACACAAACATACATATCCCTATTCCAAAACAAGGAATAGTGATATGAAACAAGAAGTATAAATGAAATCATTTCATCTTTACTAATCAGAATATGAAAATATATAGAAATAATGAAGTTCCCTATTCAATCCCACATCAAATATATAGAAGTTGAACCTATATAGGTAAATAGGGTAAAACTATCAAATGAAACTATTAGAACCAACCAATCATTCTAGATCGTCATTAATGAACCTACTCCTTTTCCATATAGGATTATATAAAATAAAATATAATAAGTATTATACATGATATGTGTAGGAATGTACCCAAAGATGTGATTATAACATACTCAGTAGGAAACCATGAAATCACCACCACAATCCATTCAGATAGAAGGCTAGACCTAATTAAACAATATATTTCAATCATAATATAAGATATACATAAATAAATGAAACCTTAATATGGTCAATATATGAATTATGCTGTAATTAATTTAATTCCATTATTTATAACTTGGGATTCTACATTATTCACCATGGTAACACCTATCGAGGAGAACTCACTTCTTTTATTTTACTAAAAAATGGGTTTTATATGACTGGTCATGATCATTGGCACGTATAATAATGAAGTACATGTGGGAAAATATAATATACTAATACACAGGTAGGGGATCACACCCCAGTCCTCTATGTGACACATAACCCTATCTGGATGAATCATCATGTTAGGGGTTTGACCACCCATTCTTATTGGTCATATAAAACCTAAACCTACCATGGGATTAAGATGGAAATGTGAATCTATATTGAGCCTCTTTGGGGGATTACTTATCTATTCCACATAGGGGATATTATGTAATGTACATAGGATTAGATAGCACAATGAACCCTCATGGTAACATATTAGGATACTCATTCTCCAGAAATTGAACACACACATAGTAGACTAAAAATATGAAACACACCCAACTGATCTGGAAAGAGGGAACCCACAAAACTGAATTGGATTGATGTAACTCACCCAAAAATATAAATATAGACTAAATAAGAAACATTATCTAACCTCCCCATGAAATATAAAATGAAATTTTTGAATTTTAAAAGGTGTTCGTCCTTTTCCTCATTCTAGCTCATATCTCTTTACTGATTTATGTGTGAAAAATTTATGGTTGTGTACTTTGACTTCCTCCGTGTACCTAGAATTGTCTATGTACCCAAATATTTCTATATGCATTTTATTGTATCAGTACCTTTTCATTCCCATTCAAGTGTAATACTACTAAACATGATGACATTCAAATATTATGTCACAAGACATGTAATATTTTTCAAGGTGTGTAATCCCAAGCTAATATATGAGTGATAAACATGACATGTGTTCTTCTGAATTACATGATGTATAGTTGGGTTTTCAATAACAAACTATAGACAATTCTACATATCATTTACATATATCTTCTACTTTCAATTCCTCCATAAAACATACCGATAATCATATATTTGGGCTTAATGGGTCAATTTACCTCCAAAAACATAATTACGACAACTAAATCTCCCCATAAATGGCCACTATTGATCCAAATCCATGAAACCACAATCACACATGAACCATGGGTGTCTAATCCATACCCAATAATGCTCAATCATCACAAACCATTTTTATATAATCAATCACAAAGAATAACTTGTGGTAAATATATATTGTTTGAAAGAAATATATCACAATGATTATTCACCAAATATTTTTCAAACTAATAGGAAAATAAAATACTAATAATGATAATATGTTGATAGTTGGGACAATTTTAAAATATATAAATGTGAGGAATGAAGAAAAAACAATTTTTCATGTTGGAATCAATCCATTGAAGTGAAAACACTAAATGGATATGCATAACCAAGGATAGTAAATAATATTAATTCTTATTTCGAGGTGGAATAATAATTAATAATAATAAATAAATGTTTTTAGAATAAATTTGGAAGGAAAAATGATTGATTTTGAAATTTGATAAAAATATTATTATTTCAAATTGTGAAAATATCATACATCATGTTTTGATTAATTACTAAAGAATAATGGTTCTATTTTGTTTTTATTAGTGAAATCCATGAACTGTGTTGTCATTTAAGATCATTGTATCAATATTTTAGATGAACTACAATCAACATTCCCCACCCAAGTACTCCTAAAAAATAATCTAAAATCCTATTGATTATGTAGACATCCCTCAGATTCACAAATAAATTGGATTATATAGAGGATTATTAGGTCATGGGGATTAATTAAACAATAAATAAATTTTTTAATTTATTTACCCATTATTCCACCGAATATTTATTTTAAATAAAATTACTGATAAACCATGTGGTTATGTATTAGCTATGGTATATCATATATTCTGGATTTAATGGAATTATCTGAGGTCAATATAATTCCCCATTTATCAGTTACTCAAATATTTCTTAAAAAATAACCAGACACGGTATATAATATAAAATATTCTTATAATGATAAAATTTAGTCTCTCCATTACCTAAATGCTAGCATTGACATTGCGCTTGTCCCATAAAACATTCCCTAAAATAAATAGATATCATTCATGGAAAATACCAATGTCATTACATATGTTACTTATTTGTTTGATTCCATAGTTCATCATATGCATATCATTGATGATCATATACAATATCCATAACAGATAATGTTATACAATACTTTTTTCATAGATATTCTGACATTATATATTCCATCCGAAGATAGTAATGGTTGATTAGATTTATACCATGATCAGCTACAGAAAAATTCACCATCATATATTAATATCCTTATGTGAAAATATATATTACAAGATCTTATGGTCTAATTAAATTTCACACTTCCCCGGATAAAGACATTCCTTGAAATTTAATATCACAAAAAACTATGTCAACAACTCATGATAATGAGATTGATATTTATAGTGATCCATATAAAATTTAATTGAGCCTTTGGCTATAAAAATTTTCATTTTTCTTTAATACACATCCCAGACCCTTTATGTGGCATCATTATATATAATGAAATGTACCCTGGTTGTGGGTAGATTGAGGATTGGTCTGGTGATAATAAATTTTTTATATACAAAATTATACATTTTCATACATATGTCCAATCAAACATTAATCCCTTATAAGTTAATTATGTTAAGAGGTTATTAATCACATGGTGTTTCTCACAAATCATCATCAATAACCATACAGTACAACTAAACTACTGATATCTATTACAGATAATGGCCTAGTCCATTATTCAAACATCATTATCATGAGATTATATATATATATATATATATACCTTAACATGTGCTAAAATTTCAAAATAATGAACAAGAGCTTCAACCTAGTTGGTGAGGACTCGCTAGGTGCATCCAAGAGACCCGATATCAAATCTGAGTGGAGGCATTTTTCTTTGGTACTGTAGAAATATTGTGGCAGCGCTGTAGTAGAAACTGTAGCAGGAACTGCTCAGTATTGTAGTAGATGGAACTATTCATCTATATAGGCCTTCAGGCCACCGGTTTGATCCTCGGTTCCTTAAAGGCTTTCGGGCCACCCAAGGCCTTCGTGCCAGTTGATTCTCAAGGCCTTCGGGCCACCTTAAGGCCTTAGGGCCACCCCATGGCCTTCGGGCCACATGAATGCAGGCCCTAGACACACTACAAAAAAAGAGCAGCCCCAGAAGAGGATTCAGAGCTGGTGGACAAACCAGAGCAGAGCCAAATGGATTGTCAGAATGAGAGGGTATGGCTATGCCATCATTACTAGCCTGTTCTTGCACGGGAAGCCTTTCCAGACGATCGTGCAATGGAGGAGAGCTACTATCCAGACGAAGATGTTGGGTAGGGGCAGTTCCTTGTAGATTTTCTGGTTGAATTCCATAAGACCATCAGGTCATGTAATCTACTAATCCTACAGGCCATGTAATCTCTGATCCTACAGGGCTTGTAAGGGTTCCCCCTCATCCCATGAAAGGGGGGTTATCAAAAATCAATAAAAATGATGGCCTTAGGGACATTCAGGAAAGGATTATACTTACTCTATCAATATAATGCATATAATTATAATTTCATTGAGTTCCTTCTTTCAAAGTGTCGGTATTTTTTTATTTATAAACTAATATTTCTCTTAAATTATCATCGATCATATCAGATATCATCTATAATAAATATGATTAATTTTTTGAGGTAATATCATTACACACTATTAATTTTTAGAGGATGATTTCCAAATAATTACTATGTCTCAAAGATAACATTATGAACTCATAATTTTCATACATTATTCTAATGGTATTATTTGGAATACCATCATTTATCACCATTAATTGGTTATATCCATAGTGAAGGTCCAACTTATATAATTTGTAGGCCACATATAGCTGATAGAATATGTCCTCAATCCGGTGAAGGGGATTAATTTTCTTTATTTTGATCTTTTTGAGCTCATAGTAATCAATTTAGAGATGCATTGACATACACTTCATCATGAAAAAGAGCACATGTATACTCTATGTTGAAGCACTAACTTGTAACAAACCATTACCCTAAATAACTTGAATCTTCTACATTATTTATTCCCACTAAATATTTTCTATTATACATGGACTAATGTAATAGAATGAGTTTCAGTTATATATTCAACCTAGAACATATAATCTCAGTTAAAGGGGATAGCATGAAAACCATTAGAGAATAATTCAATATACTACAACACAATAGTGAATCACTCGAGATTGATTCTCTCTATTGTCACAATAATTTTAGAATGATATTAATTATCATAAGGAAATAATATCAAATCCTAAGAAAAAAATTCAAAAGAACATTCTTCCCCAACCTTACACATGTTCAGAATTTGAAAATGTTTTGGGATAAGGAGGGTAATTTCCGTATCAATTTAGCTGTCTTGGGATTCATATAATGTTACATTAGTCTTGAAAAATACAACATCAAATTGAACATAAAGAGTTTTGATGATTTTATATAATATGTTAAGTCCATAAATATTGACTTGTTGGGAGTTATATACCTCGGATGAAATCATTTCCTGATTTAATGTTCTTGAAAATAACTCTCACTATATTTTTTGAGGTGGTGTATAAAAAGTTCAACTCAAAATACATGATATGAAAAAATATTTAGAAATAAATTCCTAAATTATATTTAAAGCTCATGAATGGATAAATAGTGCATATTTTACTATTTTATTTTCTTCCTAGTCATTTACAATATCCAAAATAATTTTATAGATTATAATAGAAAGACGTAAAACTCATATAGACATGATAACTATTATCATTAAATTAATAACTTATAAATGAAACATTAATATTAATTTATAAATCTTTATTTTTTAATCATTTTTTTCATGTTTATATTCATATTATATTTTCTAACATGACAATATATTATTGCCCATCATAATGTTTTGTAATGAATTTTTGAATTTTCTAAAGTATATCCCTAAGGACTGTTAAACCAAGTGCATGTTATAGAATATTTTTCAAGAACCTAGTATATGTAATGTTGTTTCCTTATAATCCCTCACATAGTTATTATCCATATGTATATAATTCCAAATCTGTATCATGTTATTTAATCTGGACATGGATGTTTTTAACTGGAAACCACTAAATTGATATTTTACTAAAAAAATTCAGATGTTTTAATATAAATAGACATATGCTTATAGTGTTTACTAATTTATTATTACCATATTCATCTAAAAACAATATTGTTCTCTGATACTATATATAGTATCACATTTCTTATAATAATATTATTAAATGATTTTTAACATAAATATCCAACCCACATAGCCAAATATTGATATTGTTAGACTATTTTTAATGATAGGTACATAATACAAAAAAAACGAGTCTTAAACAAGAAATATATTTTTTATTCACAATAATGATCTCTATAAAAAGGAAAACATATGGAATACATAAAAAAATGGGTGAGTAAAAAATAAGATTAATGAAATAAACATGTAAAGTAATCAAATAATTTGAACCAAATGACATATCAAAATTTCTAATGTTGAATGGTATATAAATTTTCATAGGGTGGAATTAAATAAGAATGTTTGAAACATAAGATCAATACATCATAAAAATAATGTCTAAATATAGATCTTAAAATTATAATAAATCATGGCTATCCACCAATGATAATATCATAGAGAGGATAATACTCTGTAATGGATTATGTTTACTTTCATATTTCATAAATATCATCTAATGAGAAATAAACATTACCATTATATTATATAACTATTTGGGTGAACCCATAAAACCATGTACATGAATATATTCTCCATATAAATAAATAATACAAAATACATAATAATCATAAAACCCCATTCAATGCTATTGGTGTACTTGTTTAATTATGATAATATAGACAATTGGCATGTCATATTTAATTATATTAATAAAGGGTTGAAAATATTAAAGTATGTTCTAAGATAATTTTATTATAACTGGAAATTATATATTATTCCATGTTATATAAATACAAAAAATTGGGTAGATAAATGATTTTTTAAATATTGTTTGTTAATGGGATTCTATTGAAAAGGAGAAATAATCATTAAAGATGGGAGGTGAGTAAAAGTTTCTGTAAAATAAAAATTGATTTAATATGTTTTTTTCGACTCGATACCTTTTTTATAATCCTTTTATAGAAATAAAATATTTAATTTGGTATTATTTTAAATTAGGTATGATAAAAAATACTATTATACAACTCTACATATTGAAGGTAATTGAGATGGAGACCTTTAAAACATGTATACACCAATAATGACAAGTGAAAAGTATAAATTTTGGGGAAATATATATTTAATATATAAAATTTAATAAATATGAATATTTATGTAAATTTATTAAAAATTATATAAATTGTATCTTAATTAATTGAGGTTCATTTATAAAGACACATTAACTTGAATCTTGAATAATTCTGCACCTTCACTTAACCAACTCAATTAACATATTTTACTCATTAGAAATATTATTTAGAAAATTCAACATATAAATTTTATTAAATTTCAATAATTTATATTATTTTACCGTATTTAGTGTACATATTTTTTTCATTTTTGTTATCCTAAGTATGTTCGTTTCCTAGTTAAAATATCAGATTAATTTGTAGAAAATTATTGAGGTTTTATTCAAATTGGATAATAATTCCTGAATTAAAAGAATTTTTTTTACGAAAAAAATTTAAATGATCTATATTAATCAAATGTGTTACAACAAAGGATGATTCGATTAGTTAAACACTTATCATTTCATGTTTAATTCATTGTGGAATTTTATAGATAATAAACAAATATATTCTAATTATTTAATTAAAGAATTATAAATCGATTACAAAAAAAATTATTTAATTTATACTAATTATAATTATTTTGAATTATAATAATAATATTATTACCATCTATGACAGCGGTGAAGATAAACTATGTACATTTATTATGGAGGTGGTGAACAAGTATTTTTAGGAACAACATTTTTATTTTAGAATGAAACCAAACTTGTTGTATGATGGATATTGCATTGAGAAAATAATATTATCATATATTTATGATAAATGACTATTTTTACATAGTTTCATGGAATTTTTTTGAATGATGACATCGAATAA
The DNA here is from genome assembly GCA_963277665.1 of Viscum album. Taxonomy (NCBI): domain Eukaryota; kingdom Viridiplantae; phylum Streptophyta; class Magnoliopsida; order Santalales; family Viscaceae; genus Viscum; species Viscum album. The sequence continues at coordinate 1,458,301,823 of OY728159.1, read as the reverse complement.
ATATTGAACAGCTTTGTGGAGGGTGTTACCTTATACTTCTAATATAACCTTTTTGGAAGCCTCTTAAGTCACCTTGGTTTGTTATTTTGTTGAATCCAATAAATATATTGATGTGGAGTTAGTATTCATGAGATAAAGCTTGAACTGTGTTTATAAATCATGAATATTGTAATGTCTTGGGAAAAGGGGAGGTGTGGGGTGGTATTTATAAGGGGAGGTGAGGGGTGTTTTTTAAATATTTTATCTAATTGTTTTTTTTCTCAAGATAAAAAAGAGTGATGGATATTGAGACTATATATAGTATTTATTTCTACTATATTAAAAATATTGGTTACATGCAACATTTATTTTTTATTTCTTTATGTATTTAGATGACAATATGAAATTCTAAAAAAATTCTATATTTCAACATTCACAAAAAATACCAAAATTTTATAAAAGTAGAAAAATATCACCCTAAACATGACTTGAAAGTTTTTTCTCAAAACAAATTATCTTTGAGAAAAATAACTCCTTCAGTGTGACAATAAAATAATTTCTATATAAATCATTATTTTTTTTTTTGAAAAACCCCATCTTTATACAATATGAAAAAATATTAACGCTTGGAAAAATTACATAGTGAATTAAAATAATTTTTAATTTATATTGAGACTTAATATTATCTTATAAAATTAATGTATGGAAATTTGTTTTTCCATAAATATTAAATTTTTCATAAAAAATGAATAAAACATACTTGTTTTATAAAATAACAAATACTAGTTTTATCATTTCTAAAAAAAAAATTTAATTGTACAATTATATAAATATCTAATTTTTTCATTTAATAATATACATAAATATTATTTTAAAATCCATTTGTTTCGATACTATTACAATAGTTAGTATACTATACAAAATGTTTAGATTTTGTTTCAATTGGTCATATTATTACTCCCACTATCATATTTGTATCGTTTATATGGGCACCATAAATTTTATAAATACCTAACATTTAATTCATTATTTATTACCTTAAATTATCGTCATTGATTAATATATTTTCATTTTAAAAATGAATATGAAATTAAAAATATTTATATTATTTTCTATTGTTTTTTCATTAGCGTGATTATTTTATGGAATGAGAAGAACAAAATTTTCATATTATTGATATCTAATTTTTAATTTTCTTCATATATAAATAAATTAAAATCATGATTATATATTTATTAACTAAATTTAATGTCTATGTCAATAATGTAAAATTAATCTTGTTTTATCTTGTCGTACGTGTTCATTATATATTAAAATAAAAAAAATTATAAAATAGTTACATAATTAGAAGGGGTAATTTGATTAAGATATTTTGTGTATTTTTAGTTATAAAACAACTATAAAAATTTATTTACCCCACCTCTCATAGTTTTTATTGAATCTCCATGTGATCCCAATTGTTGGTAATATATACTTTGTTTTCCCTCAAATATCTATTTTTCTTTTATTATTGAAAAACCTACAAATATAAACAAAAAAATATTCAATGTTTGATGTAAAATGGTTCTATATTTTGAATTATATAATGGTAACCTATCAAAACTTACATGCTGTTAATGTTCATTATGATATTCTATATGTTTACCCAACTTCAAAATTGGAAACATCCATTTTAAATAATTTATAATAATATTGAGATTGATTGAAAAATTTAAATGTATTATTATCGTTAATGTTGTTAAAGGAGTTGAAATTTTAATTATCTGAAAAATATAATTATATATTAATATAGAACATTATATAATCAATGAAAGAGACATAAACATAGAGGTATCTTTGTACAATAAAATCACAAGAAAATATAAACATACAAAAATGTAAGAATATATATCTATTATAAATTCTTCACAATGGCTATTAAGATTTTACTACAATCATAGATTCTGGAATTACTCACGACGAATCTATAATTTTTATGAATATTTAGGGAATTATTGATAAATTTTTTTATTAAATTATTTCCAAAATTGAAGATAGAGATTATCCTAAATTTTTAAATGATAATCATAAAAACCATTTGATAAATTACTTGATGGTAAAAGGATCAAATGCCCATATCATAGTCACGAAAAATAATTAAATTACTCATAATTACTTCATGATGTTTAAAAATATATATGAGCAATGTGATTCTATCTTCGAAGATGATATTGAATAAAAAGGCTTAAAACAAACCCCATGATTTTAGAAATGATTAAAAATAGAAATGGTTATAATTTTTTTTTTTACAGTTTGAATTTGTAGGCTTTTCCAAAATTGGTCATCTACCTACAAAGAGTCCTATAAATAAATTATATTAAAATATTGATGATGATAATATTTATGAAACCTTAAAATGTAATATTTTTGTAGATATATGAATATCAATCAAATATTGAGATTTAAATGGATTCCAAATAATGTTGAAGATGTTTATATCTATTTAAATATTAATTTAACAAAGTAATGATATTTTTTATGGTGAGTATACTATAATTTTGATTTAAGAATAGAACATTACATTTTAGTAAGAACACGATATTGACTCATTGGATAATGACTGGAAAAGAAATAAATGATATTGAAATTGAACAAAGTGGCTTAGTAAGGATGTATGTCTTGAGACAGTTGATCGATATTTTTTATGGTGATTTAATGGATACAGTATACATGATAAAAACTCGAAAGGTACTATGATTTGAATAAGAAAATTAATATTCACAAATGTTTTATGGTCAATGAATATGGAACGTTAATTTATATAATTATTATAAAAGAATTATCATTATTTATAATAATTATGTTATCATATTCAAGTATAATTAGGTTTAAAATTTATATATGAAAAATATTAAATTTGAAAAAAAATTAAAATTCATGGATGATGATTGAAGATAAAATACATGATACGGTTTGTCTTCTTATAAAATAATCCTAACAACTATTAATGACAAAATTATTGAAATATATTAGTAAATTGTACTAGATCTAAACCTATATATATAATAATATTTTAACAATAGTATACTGTTAATAAGAAATATTTATTAGCTATAATGATTAAATAGTTGAAAAAATTAATCAGACATAGATTAATAGATATTATATAATAATGTCAAAAAAACTAAAAATAAAAAGTAATATATCCATAAATGATTTTACTGAAATCATCCCATTGGATGTCTCAAAATGATGTTGGGTAATAACTAATGCATTTAAAATAAAATTCATCAATTATATTTTTTTTGTGATATTGTTGGATTTGTGGTCTTATTGGGAGAAATAATGTTTTTTCTAATAAAAAATTTATTTTTATTGATAAATAATATATCAACACTAATGGGCGATGAAACATTAGTGTTGAATTAATCATATGATTTAATAGATCGAGAATAAAATTGTGGTTCAAATTTGCTCTGATAGCTTGAATGTTATTTGTGTATGGTGAGATATATAAGTACACATCTAAAATAGGTTCCCTCCATTCCTACCACATCAATTAATTCTAATTTTACATAAATATTATTTTCTTAATGAAAATTTATTTAATCATTACAAGAAATCGTTGATGACTAAATCAAGATAGTAAAGCATGAAAAAGATGGATTATTTGTAATGGATTCTCATCTAATATGGCCTTAAATTTAATATCCTAATAATTTTAGAAATAAATTATAGATATTATAGTACTTTTTGAAATTATAATTAATTGAAGATAATTATTTTTTAGATGGTTAAAATTTTGATGAACAATATAAAGACCAATAATGTACTATTAATTAATGGGTTGATTAATATTCCACTAATTTTATCATTTTTTTGTTGAATTATGGTGACATTTATAATGAATGTTATTTTGATGATGGTAACTAAATATATTCGTTTTTAGAAAAGTGGGAAGACTTCCCAATGTAATTTTTTCATGATGGATTTAAAAAAATAGTTTTATTTATAACTATTCAATCTAGAAAATGTATGTTGAATATACTTCTAGCTCAAATCATAACAGAATAATGATGATATAGATTATAGAAAATGGAATTAATTAAATTCTAGAATTTTACCAATAAAATATTTTTATAAGAAAAACATTTCACGATGTGAATATTGTATTAAAAATTTCCTGGGTATTGAAATACATATTTTATTTAAATTTGAGTTAGTTGATTCTATTTATTATAAATGAATGGAAAATAATTAAAGTACATAATTAATTAATAATATTAATTAATCAATTCAATATAATGTAAAACTTTTTGATTATTACACAAAAATCCCAATAAATCTGAATTTGTGTTTCAAGGGATAATAATAAAAGATACAAGTTTTTTATGTTAAAATGTGAGAGAAGAAAATGGGACTGTTCTAATAAAAACATTTCTAATTATCAAGACAAACATGGATGATTCTATGATTTTATTTGACATTAAAATCCATAATAGAAATGAGTTGTTGAATAGAAATTGGAACTATTTTGGACATGGCTAGAATAGTGTAAACAAATGTTGGAACTATTTTTATTTGATTTACACTATCTTGATGTTCATATAGATGTTACAAATATAAGTCTTAAATGATATTTTACAATGATGATGTAGTATTTTCAGAAAATTAATATGGACAGATGAAATAAATGATGAATATTGATTAGGATGATATTTTCATTAGTAAATAGTTTGATGTAAATTATTTAATTCTATATTATGACATTTTTTAAGTATATTTAGGTGATAATGATTTTTATTTTCAAACTATATGTATAAATTCATTAAAAAAATAAATGATTTCCCCTCAAATGTGATAATGGATTATAAATAGGTAGTTTAAACAAGTATAAGCATCATTGAATCTGTTCAAACTCGTCTTCTTTCAAACATAAACCCAAAAATTGTTGACTAATATTTTGAAAAAATTAATTACCTCGTGAAGTTATTGAATAAATATATCAAATTTAAAATAATGATTTATGGGATTGTGTGCCCAATAAGAATAATCATAAAATAATTTTAATATCCTTCATTATTATTATTTAAAAAATTCATCATAACCATGGTTTACAACTCATTTAAGGTTATCAATGTTGTCGGTAGCTCGGAGTAGGATTGGGAGAATGCGAAGGGGGATGGAAACCATAGAATGACCACCTTAAAATCCACTAGGTAGTCTATTCAGACAATTGTCTTGTGGGTGTACATCCATATAGCCAGAGAACATAGAATAGATCGACCAACTGGCTCGTGGGAACAATCAATTTATGAGTAGGACTACTTTGAATAATTATTTTGGGGCACCCTTATGTGTTCCCCACTAGCCCCTTCATTTTTTCACCAATCTTTTCTCCATATCTAAATTATTCCAATTTCTAAAGAATGCTCTCTTCATGCGATTTGGTATCCACCAATCCAATATCTAGGGATTTTCAAGTGTCATTCATTGTGGTTGATTCTTATTGGTAACACTAACCAAATCATTCTAAATCAGGCATGTTTCTATTTATTTTTTCTTGGTGAATCATAAATCTAATGAATTTAGGGTTTTCAAAATTTAATCATTGTGTAGATCATTATTTAGGTAGGGGTTCATTGAAATTTGTCTCCTTATACATTAGATTGGAAGTCACCATGATTTTAAAGCACTCATATAAAATTATATTCTTCGTATTTCTGTGAATTTCTTTGATTCCAAGTGATAATTCATATTTTGATGTTATCATGGTTATTTGAGGTCTATATCAGTGTATAGGGTTCTTTTGAAGTGGATTAATGGTTTTGTTCCTTGAAAATGATGAAAACGATCCACGTACCAAGAATCTACATAGGTTTTCCCCATAGGCATTGGGGATTGAAATTTTTATTCATATATAGATGAGTTTATGATATCCTTGATAGATGAAATATGGGATTGATGATTTAATACCCACATGTGTGACTTTTTTAAAAGGTGGATTGGGGTAGTGGACATGTAATAATGAAATGTTTGACTAATATGGGTCAAAAAACCAAATGGTATTATTTTTTTGCGAATGGATAGGATGATATAAAAAATATGTGTAATGGTTCAGGTTTTGAATTCCCCATTGATGTGTGTGTTGAACTATTCAGGATTAATTTTATTTTAATGTGTATATATAGTGTTTTTTACATTGTTAAATATACTTAGAATGTCCCTTTTTTGGATTGAGGCGAGATACATTTAATAGGGTGAATGACCTACAAACATGGGTGATGTTTTTAATTTATTATTGTATGATCATAGTATTTAATGAGAAAGGGGGTTCGGTCTTCTTGTGATGATGTTTTTCCAGAGTGATACATTTGAATGAGGATGTAATGTGTTGTTTTCCCATGATTATTCATTATAATTATTATGCATGTAAATCTATTTGGGCCTCTAAATAAACCTTGTGATTGGTCTTAGTGTATATTAATCCCACTAAGCACCCTCCAGGTGTGATTATGAAATGCTTGGACCAACCTAATGCCCTTGGTTTGGGTTATTCTAATTGATTTTCATCTCCAAACATACTTGGATAATATATTTTGGATGGTTGACCTCCCCAATGCCTGGGGGGATGTGTTGGGGTACCAATGATGTCATATAATATGATCATTCATAGGAAAAGGGTCATATTTTCTTATGAGTATCCAATAAACAATTACTTATTTGGATGATATGAAGCATGTAATGTGAGTGTTATTGGATTCCTAATTATTACACAAAAATCTCCTAGGATGTATGATTATGTCTGATTTTTTCTCTATAATAACAAACACTATTATATGAAAAAAAATATGCAATCATTAGTGATATCTAATTATGTTTTTTCTTATGCCATGAATGTGATACTTGTTGCACGTGTAGGCTTTGTCTGATAGGTATTCCAATAAGGGATTGGACCCTGTATTGGATTGTTGTGTGGGAGGAGTTTAGTTAAGTTGATGTATGGTTAGAATTTATTATCCACATAGATATGTCTTTTTTATTTTTACTATTTATAAATATTATTTATCTTCTATATGTTGGGGTACACTTTTGTATTTATATTTCATGTATTGAACATATTATTTCATGGTGTGATGTAATATACTTTTCTGAATTTATCTCTAATGATTACACTAGTTACTTTTCCGTCTTTTTATTCTATCATTGGAGTACCTAATATAGATTCCATAGTTTACCCATGTTACCTATAGGCCTCTCATAGTCAGTTGGAATCCACTTACATATAGGGTTTTATTGATGAGTAGAAGTGACAATCCACCGGCTGAGACTGTGTGATTAATGTTTGGGCATTTAAAAATGGAATCAATTTTTTTTTACTATTTTTTAAATCTATAAAAGAGATATGACATTTTAGTAAATAATTAGGAACTATTGGTTTATAATTATTAATCTTCACATTGTGGAAATGATAAAAAACCATGTTTGGGATTTATGGTCTTTCTCTTTGACGTTAATGTTGACTAATTTCACCTTGAGTGAAAAGAATGATTTTCTGAATATATGATTTGATATATATATTTTATGGAGAATTAACATGGACTAATTGGAAACTTTTAGTAAGTTCATGCATCATGGATATGATTTTTGGTTCATGTATCATGAATTTTATCACATATGATTAACAAATTATCAAATTAACTAGATTCATGATAAAAAATTCCTTGGATTTTTTTCAATATATTCTTGGTGACATTTATTTAGTTCCAACAAGTAATGTTTTATTTTTTTATTCATTACTAGGATTGACTTTTATATAATGGTTTATTAATTCCCCAAACCAAGATTCCCAGAGTCGATTCATTATTTTAATACATTATCATGATTACAAGGAATCATGCCCCGAAAGAATGAACAGTTTAGTAGTCTTGAAAATATATAGCATACATGAACATTATATTACACTTTCTAACATACAACATAAAAAATAATCCTTTGAGGATACCATTGTTCCCATATATTAACCCTGCATCTCATACATAAAACACTTCTAGGGATCCTTAGAAAATGAAACATGGAAAGGGGTGAGCTTAAATGCTTAGTAAGGATAAAAATATAGCAGAAAATTTCATAAATAAGAATAAACATTTAAGGAAATGTATAAAATTAAAAAAAGCCTTTTAAACTAATACATCATAATAATATTGAAAATATACAATAAAATAAGGGGCATATAATAAATTATGGGCATGAATGTAAATTTTAAGAATTAAATCTGTTATAGAATTTATAAATAGAAATTGATTATGTAAAGAGAAATATGAGAGAGTGAAAATTATGTCTCATTAAAATATCATCCAATGGAATGTAGGGTATGTTTATAAATAAATTTCATCATAGATAATTTCAATTAAGAGGAAAATTCCAATGAATGTAATTTAATTTAAATCAAGAGAGGAAGGTCCCTTACTTGATTTTGGGACTCCAAATTCATCAGAATGTTTTTTTTAGAGCATTGGGGATCCCTAGGAGGATCCTAGAGAGTACAATGAAGAGTATTGACATGTTCTAAGAAGTTTTAGTGAAGATAAATTGTATAATATGTCGATTTATATAGGTAATGAGAAATATTTATTTATGACCTAGGTTTTTGACTCCACCTTACAACATATCCAGATTGAAAAAAAACCCCAGTTTTTCCAATTGGTTTCCTTCAAACCCTATTGTTTTTTGTTATTTTATAATTACAATGGATGGACATATTAAAATAATGTCCATGATTGTGTGGAGGGGAGTCACACTCTAATTTAAATGATTTTAAAACCCTAAAATATATCCATGGTTTTGGAGAATTCGTAATGGCTTTATAAAATTAAAAAACTTATAATCACATTATGTAAAATGTAAGACATATACTTGGTCTTGGATAACCATTATAGTAATTATTAAATAAATTTCAGACCACTATGGGATCATAATACACAATGTATATTTATACAATATTTAATATTTACCCAAAAAATCACTTAATTAGTAATTTATGAAAAATTCAACCTTAGATATTTTCTTCAATAAAATTCCAAAAATAATATTCATTTTATCTAAATGAGTTTATAAATATTTTAGTTTTCAAATTTAAAATAAAATCACCATTTATTAAGAAATTTTGGGTTTTTTCTACAACAATCATTATCAAAAGGTTACAAAAAATTACATTGTACATTATAAAAATTATATAATCTTTTATTTTTAATAAAAAATATTTAATAATATTTTATAAAAATTATATTTATTTCAAAAATTAATTACATCATCAAAATAAATTTCTTAAATGAATTTTCATATTAACTAAAAATACTATTTTTTCTTACTGAATCAAAATAAAAATCCATTATAAATTAACAATAATAGAAATAAAATATATACATTATTCTATAAAAATTAATTTACATTCTCATATTTCTAGGGACTTGATACATATACCAATAATACGTTGTCAAACACCCTAACTATAAGGTGGATGATGGTGGGAAATTCATAGGTCAGTTCAACAAACCAATTTTGGGCCATGATCATGATGATCTTGAACTTCTCATGTAAATAGATTTTTAATGTATAAATTGTAAGACAAAAGATTTTTCTTGGTCATGTTAAACCCCAGGTGACATAATCTCCATTGGAAGCATTGAAAAATGGTATTCTTAGGTTATTATCCTTCTGGTTGAGGCCATAACTTACTTTTTCTATGTTAATTGGATTTGTTAATCCTGTATATTAATACAAATCATGTGATCATTGTTCAATGCTTATACAATCAAAGATAATCATTCTAAATGGTCAATTAAATAATTTTGGATATAATTAAACAAAACATGTGCATTTGTTCTATATAACCATATTACATAATTGGAAATTTTAATAAATCTAAAATGGGAACATTATTGTTATAGTTCAGGTGGTTTGAATATTTCCGCTTAATAAATTTAACTCTCACAATTTTAATTTTTCTATAAATATTATATATAAATGATTTAATTCAATGAGGTGGCATCAAAAGTGGTATATGGGTGTAAACTAATAACTTTGATTAGTATAGTGAGTTTTGGACCATTAGGAAGGATCAATTATGAGATTTGGTACTATTATTGGGTATTATGTGTGGGAGTTGGATCATTTTGTAGGGTTATTATTGAATTTTCCTTTTTTATTTTGTTATTACAAAATATGAGGGTCCATTTTAATTTTTTTAAGGGTAATGGTAAATAGTCTAGGAGAATGAATTAGGTCTTCTCATTCGAATGGATGGTTTTTTGGAAATAGAAGAAATTTTGATTTGTTTGGGAGTTAGATGGCTAGGTGAAAAGTGGGTTACATCAAGGGATAAATTTTGAGATGATCCTCATGTATGAGATTTCATTAAAGGGATTTTTTTTAATGACACATTACATTAGATTTTTTATTATTCATTCAAGGAAGGGGAATGCAGTTTTTTTAGGATGTTTAGGGTGTCTGGTGGTATTATGGTATCTCAAAAGACAATGAATGGGATATAAATTATGTTGGAAGCTGTTTTAGGGCCACTAGATAGTTCGTGTCAGGAACCATCATAGTATTATTCTTCTTATAAGCCCATGTACTCTACCTGGACCCACCATCTAGCTAGTTGTGTCCATCATATTTTTTTAGTGGTTGTGTGGAATTTTAAGTTGGGATAGATGTGTATTTTCTCTATAACTCCCTTAGATTATCTATCATATTCTCCATACACATTTTTCTAACTAGAGGATGATTTTTTCTATATTATTTTAGACTTTATTTTTACAACCTCATTTTTTGGGTGTTTCATGTCACATTCTATTTCACTTCATTTTATCTTACTGTGACCCAAATTTGAAGAATTTACATATATCAGCATGGAACCATTGTCTTCGTATTGATTTAAATGGATAATCTTCATAATGATACTATTTTAATACTATATTGATATGTTATTACAATGATATATCAATGGTATATAATTTTATGATATTAATATCATGTGTTTCCATAACCCTTTGTGATTTATTTTTTAAATTTTAAATAGAAAATGAGGTTTGTATCAATGTGGGATGTTCTATAGGGGGAATATGGGATTTTTTCATCACAATATGGTCAAAATGAGCCTTATACTGGGAATGTGTTTCGGTAAATCCACATATTTTTTTGTTTAGAATAGTATCTTTATGCTTTGAAGACGCTTGGTTGGAAACGATAAAAGACATTCAGGTTTATCATGTGAAACCTCTTGAGTGTGAACTTTTGAAATGATGGCTGATGGTCGTGATTTTGGGATAATATTTATTTTTTCATCTTTATAAAATAAACCTATATAGTAACATTTTTTATTGAAGGTTTATGAGGACATTGATAATTAGTGTAAATGTTTCTATTCTATTTTACCATCTATTTCTTACATGATACGATTTTCTTAGGAATTGGTTTAGGGAATACAGGTAGGTATTTATACCTTGGTATACCTGATATAAAGACTTATATATTCTCATAATTATATATTGTGACTTGGTTGAATAGTATATGGGTTTGGGTGATGATTCTTCTTGACTGTCATGTGATTGGAGGATTACCTTGGGTGAGGTATTTATATGAAAACCCAAATATTTTATAAAATATATTTATGTATTTATTAAAAAATGAATAAATAAAAAGATCCAATATGATAGAGATGCATACAGTCATTGAGAAATTATAAATATATCATAATAACAGAAAACATGGATAAAATGAGTGTATTTAAAACTCATAATAATGATAAAAATTTCACTTAATTTTCTAAAAGATCATGGGATATCTTGTGGATGTTCATAATAAAGGGGTGGACACTAAATACTAGTAAGAAATTAATGTATCATAATGTGAATAAATTATTAAATTTTAGTCAAAAAAATATCAACATATCAAAAAATCATGAGAATTATATTAATGAAAATCAAGGCATGATATTAAATAGTAACATCAAGGTCGCACTGGAATTTTGAAACAAAATTAAACATTTAATCATACAATAAGTAAAGAGTAATAAATAAGAAAACATAGTGAAATTATACATACTTCACATGCACCTTACATAGTAAATCAGGAGGTAAATGTATTACAACATTTGTTTTAGGGACATATAATTATGGTAACACTCATTAAATTCATATCATGTACATTAAATTTTTTTTCTACATATAACATACACAATTATATCATATTTTATCAAAAATAATCATATGAATATGGATTTTGGGTTATATACATGTATTTCTCCAAGTAATGAAGGATATGTACATCATGGTGAATTCTCATTAGTGGAAATGGTTAGGGTATTCACAATAGAAATATGTTTCATGGAAAATATCACAACACCAAAATTTATAACAAATTAATTCATGAATTATTATATTAATGTAGACATAATACATCTTAATTTTTTATAATTCTAGTGTATTTTTAATTAATATCATAACATAACATTTAAAACATGATATATAAAACCATTATTGAAAACTTCCTAAAATTTCTTATAAAATTCCCCAAAGATTTAAAATTGCTTAAGAAAACTTCTCAGAAATGTAAGGGGTGAGAAATAAATCCCAATAAGGGAATAAAAATATAATATGATTATAAATATAATAAATTTTATTCAATAGTAATATCTATGGGTAAAATGACCATGAATAATGGTTCATGATATATTTTGATAATCATAACATTGTAACTATGGAAACAACATAAAATACATCTTTATATACATAGGTTATGGAAAAAACTTCCTGAAATCATAGTGAAAAATTCCCATAATGTAATTAAGATCCCTACCTACCCCAAAATAATGTTTCACGATACTAAACATTACACAATTCATTGGTGTGCTATATAATTCTAGACATACCCCTCACATTCATTTCATTCTCCAACTTTTGTGTAACTCATAAATCCTTAAAAATGGATTCATTCATGTTAATATTTTATTTTGTGGTCAACATGTCAATAATACATAAATTTTGTCCAGTATATAATGGTATTTGTTCATAAATGTGAAGAAACATGATAGGAAATGGGTATGATATACACTACATAATTGCTTTGGCATTGAAAACTATGGTGATATTTTTGTTGCATAACTGTGTGGCATAAAGATTCATAAAAATAGTATGATGAAAGAAGAAGGGTTGTCACAAAATTTTTAATTAAAATTTAAAATAAAAGGTATATTGAATGAAATTTTATAAAATTTATAATTTTAAATAGAAGGTATAATATCATAAATAATCTTAAATAATGAAAAGAACCCTGACAAAAAAAATTTACGATAACATGTGTTCAAAATGAATTTTGGAAGGATAAATGATAGTGAAAGAGGGGATATCATCATTTATAAATAAAATGGAAATTAATGGCAATATGGAAGCACATATCAAAATATTAGAAAATGTAAAATAATGTGCATATCATAATGAAGTTCTTGAATAGAAATTTGATGAATTGAATCCCTTATATAATTTTGGAATATTAATAGCTTAGGAAAATAGAAAAATGATAGTTTGAAAATGATATCTCATTAAAATAGAATTCAATGGATATTAGGGTTCTTTTATAAATAAATTAAATAATAAGTTTTTTTAATTAAGATGAAAAATTACAATGAAGGTGATCGTATTGAAATGAATAAAGGAATGTCCCTTACTTGAGTGCGTGACTTGTTGTTCTTGGGAGGGCATTCTTATTAGCTTGGGGGAACATTGGGAGGACTCTAAAAAATATACTATATAGAATGGACGTGCTCCAAGTATTTTGAGTGAATAAAAATGTGATATTTTGTGTATTTATATTGAAAATGAGAGGGGTTTATATATTCTTTAATTTTGCATCTATAGATAACAAATTATGAAAAATGATAAACAAGATCATGTTTTTTTCCATGGTTTATTAAAAATGGTAGTGTTTTCTTATTATATTATAATTCAAAAGGAAGTATATATTAAAATAATATCCTTAATTATATATAGGTGATTCACATTAATATTGATGTAATTTTAAAACCATAAAATATATAAATGGTTTTGAATAATTCATCAAGGCTTTATAAAATAAACCAAATAAACATAAAATCAATTTATTTTAAATGTAAAACATATAAATTTTATTGTACATAATTTATAGTTTTTATTAAATAAATTGGTTCATTATAATGTCATAATACAAAAAGTATATTTATAAAATATATAATTTTTACATGAAAATTTGATTGAAATGGGAAATTAGGAAAAATTTACAATTTTATAATTACAACAGTCATACTCAAGAAATAATATAAATTTTATATAAATTTTCTTCTAAATTGTTTTAATTTTTATATTTAAAATAACAATGAAATTTATTAAGATATGATAATCTTTTGTTTCCATAATAGTTTTCAAACCATTATTAATATTACAGTTGAATTCATAAAAATTACATGATCATTTAATTTTAATAAAAATTATTTAATAATCTTTTTAATAAAATTATATTAACATCAAAAATCCATTACGTCATCAAAATAAATTCCTTAATTGAATTTTAATATAATTCAAAAATATTATTTAGGTCTTATTGAATCAAAAAAATACATTATAAATTATTAATATTATAAAGAAAATATATACATTTTTCTATAAATAAATAATGTACACTCTCATATTTAAAGTGTCGTGATACATATCTCATTAATATACTTGATAACACCATAAGGGTAAAATGCTAGATGGTGGGAAATTCATGGGGATATTTAGAAACAAAATTATTCAGCCATGATCTTGATGAGCATGAACATCTCATATAAATGGTTTTATTATTCTTAAATTGTTGGCTATCAAAATGGACTTGGTTATGGAAAAATCCCAGCTATACAATCTCTCTTAGAAGCTCTAATAAATGGGATTCATGGTGTATAATCATTATATGTGAGGGTAACACTTACTGTTTCTATGTTAATAGGATTTTTAATACCCTATATTTATACAAATCATGAGATAACTTCTTAATGTAAATACTATCAATGGAAATGAATCTTAATGGTCAATTAAATAAGATGATATATAATTAATGAAAAGAAGTTCATGTATTTTCATTAACCATATTACATATTAGAACATTCAATGAAATAAAAAGCGGGAATTTTATTTATTATAGTCTTGGTCATTTCAATATTTCCCCTTAACAAATCTTACTCCCATATTTTTTATTTCCAATAATAAAATTGATAATGGTTACTCTACTTCATCACCTCCTCCAATTCCAACCTTTTTTCTTCAAATTTTTGGTTTCTCTACAACATTTTGGCAAGGATCCTTGTATTGTTTCAATGATATTTTTCACTATAATATAAGATCATCACCAAATAATCCTCAAAAAAAATTTTAATCTCTATTGGTAATACAACTATATTGAGTACACATGAGGGTTCAGGTATGTACATTCTTTATAGGGTTACATGAAATATGTTATGCACTTAGGATAGGTTCGGATGGAGTGATAGTCAGTAGGAATCTACTATAATGTGATCATGGATTGCAAAATGGCTAATGAATATTGAAATATTATTTTCCTTATTCTTGAATATAATTAATTTCTTCCAAGGTTATTTTCATAGTAATACCTTTTATCTAAAATCAAACTGTACCTAACATTGATGATGGTCATCATAGACCTTCTGTGGACTCTATGTAACCTCGTCGTGATGATGATGTTCTTAATCATTCCCTCGATTTGATTAACCATTTCATGACCTTATTGTTTTAATTCCCCTACATTTCTGAATATTTTATTGTTATTCACCTCTTACCATAAATGTCTTCATAGGGACCCATTTGGTATCTTAAGCGGAAACTATTGTTGTATGGAAACTATAACAAAATAATTTGTTGGTCCAATCCTAATTTGAAGTTCATAGAACATGTTCTCAACATTTCATCCATGATTTTAGTAGTCCAATAATTTTATCCATATGTTTAAGGATGATATGTTGTACTAATGCTTAGATTAGTGCTATGATCATATATTAAACCTTCCAGGAACAAGGAATTGAATATTGAATTAAGATCAAATAAAATTGATAGTGGTAATCCAAGTAGGTTTAATACTTATATAATTTATATCCTTTCAAGTTTATCCAGTGAGAAGTTCTATTAATATTAAATAAATTATACTGACTATATAGTAGTATCCACAATAACCCATATCTCATTGTTTTAAAAATATGTATTTGGATGTTCGGTGAAACAATCCATGGTGATGTTCTCCCATTTTCATGTTGGTATTGGTAATTTTTGCATTATCCCAATAGGCTTCTTACTTTTAGAATTCACTTGTGGGAATACCAAGAAAATTTTTTTATATTCAGTTTTCACTTTATTAAAATTTTTACAAAAATAATTCTCATGTAGATCATAATTGATCGATGTAATTCTTGTGTGGATGATGAAGGATGGGGGATGTGCATCATCAAACAACACCTTATTTTAGTTATGAATTGATTATAAAGAGAGTCTTGACCCTAATCTGTCAATTCCTTTTTCATTAACATTGAACACTAAGGATTTCCCATTCCATGTAGTTTCCACTTTCTTCTAAATCCCCACATCATTTCATGGATCATCCTTTAACCTCTTTAGAAGATATGGTTTATAATTCAATCATGAAAGGATTTTATGATGTTCTATCGATTATTATTCCCATATAAATCCAATAAAAATCTATGAATATTGATTAAATCACAATTATCACCAATGATATAATTTTTGGATCCTTTATACTTAGATAATATACTAATTTATTCACTTTTTTAGGTTGGTATTGAATTGAACATTAATTTTCCTTAATCAGGTCTATCCATATTCATTCATTCATATTCTTTTCTTTATCTATGAACATATAGTTAAAGATTTTTTAATCCATATATATTTCACACTTCTTCCCAGAGAAACGATGTTTTCATATTTTCAAGGTGAATATAATTTCATTTAATTTTTGATCATGTGTTGGGTAGTTATACTCATGGATTTTCAACTACCCTGATGCACATCCTGTGATTTTTTATTCTTAATTAACACATATCCTAAGAATATATTTTAAACATCATTGAATATAATGAAATGTACTCCACTTGTGGGTACTGTGATTATAGGGGCAGTGATAATCCACCTTTTCAGTTTCAGGTAGAAATATTCAATTTTATAACATGAAGAAAACATGACTCACTTCAGGTTCTCTTGGTAAAATGGTTTGAAAATCATGAGAAACTTCTCACAAATTGGCAATAGTAGCCAGCTAATAGAATAATGAAATGGATATATATCATATATGTTGGCATCTTACATCCTTTAATATTCCATATCACTAAAGTTTCCAAAAAAATATCCCATTTCTTTTTAAGATACTCCCCAACATAATGAGACTTCATTCAACTAGAACTCACATTCATTGTACTAAGAATAGTTCTTCTTCATTTGAATGGTATTCTTCTCAGTGCTTATATAGTTCTCATGATCCTCCATGGTATTGGATTATATTATAATATCATCAATAAATACTACCAAAAATATGTTGATGTAATTTATAAGGACTCTATTTATCATGTCCATAATGATTTTTGAAGCATTAGTGAGTCTAAAAGGAATCGGTATAAACTCATATTTCACGTATTTTGTATGAAAAATAATCTTCTAGATAACTTCTTTCCTCACCCATACAGGATAAAATCCCCAACAAATATCCATCTTTGAGAATTATTGTTCTTCACATAGATAACATAATATGACATGAATTATAGGTAGAGAGTACTTTTTCATTGTCTTTATCTTTTTTATCTTAGGATAATCATTGAAAAGGTGCACTAACTTATCCTTATTGTGGATAGAGCGGAATGGTATGCCCATCATTGAAGCACTTAGACATATGAACCATTTGTCTAAATTACCCTATATTAGATTTTACACTGAATTATGTTCCATAATAGCCACTATATTCAGAGACTTAGAAAATGATAATGCTCTGAGTATAATCTCAAATGAAAATTATACCTCTCGTTTAGGGGTAAGATAGTAAAATTTAGAGGTAACACAATAGAATATTCCATCAAATGGAGAATATCATTTAGGTTGATTCTTTACTTAAAAAAGTACATTTTATATAGATATGATTGATCAGAGGGAAATAATATCAATGCATGAGATACTATTGAAATAGAATATTAATCTTCCTCCTTGAACTTGTATAGAGTCCAGGTTCAATTCATAATATGGAGGTTGATTTAATTGTCTAGTAAATTTACCTTGGATCCCTATAGGGAATTCCAATACATTACCCAAATTGAATCAATTTATAACAATAGAGTATGAAAATATAATCTATAAATTTTATCCTTCCAATTATGATAGTGGAGTAATTATAAACTCAGGATGAAAACATTTCCCTATATTTTGTTTTCACAGAAAACTGCACTTCAAATATTTGTAGTGGTATTCAAATGATACTTCTAAATATTTTTTATATTATTTAATTTTTATAACTAGAATAAAAAATAATTTTATATATCCATAAACTAATAACTAAAATAATTTCCCCACTTCATTTTCAAGATTCACTAGAGTATTTGTGACTCCAAATTTATTCACATAATGTCTTGTAGGTTTTAACTTCTCTCAAAAAAACCAATGGATTACTGAATTGGTTTGAAAATTTCTTTTCATCATTGCAGTTAAAGAAAATAATAAAGCATTGAAGTTTTATGAGATCTATATTTTCAAATGTCACATTAGTGGGTTTCTCGTGTCGATAATTGTTAGCAACGTACCCTTCCTTCTCACATTGAAATCATTATTTCATCCCCCCATATGAGATTTTTAGTGTGCTTCATTTATCTCCATTTAAAATTGGGATTCTGAAATTTCTTGGTGTCGTTACATTTAATCATTGAAAAAAAAAATTAAATTACACTTTCTTTAAATTATCCCCATGATACCCTTAATATCTTTCATTCTATAGTTCAACTTTGATGGCACATTAGACAATTTTCTCATAGATATCAATATCATGGATCTCCATGACTTTCCATAGACTAGGTTTTATCCTAAAAAAGAAGAGGTAATCTTGGAATTTTGGGGTGATGAAAATGTTGAAGGCTTATCGTGCATGTCTTGTGAATTCATCCTAATACACTCAGATATATTTCCTTCCCTCTTGAATGGGTACATGAAAATAAATTTCAATTTTATGATTGATAGTGTGAGGAAAATATTTATCTAAAATCATTTTTTATATTTCCATCTAGTCAATGACTTTTATCTCTTCCTCTTGCTTCATGTTATTTATCATTGTCCTTTAAAGATCTGAATCTCTATAAATATGATATAAATAATGTAGAACAACCAATTGTTCAAAACAATGAAGGATGGAGAATATATTCTCAATGTATTTGATCCATTGTTTGGAGATTAAGGTATCATATTATCCATTTAAATTTAGAGTACCATTCCACCTAAAGGTATCAACTGTAGCATGTTCTCTCTTAGGGGTATGTGGAAACTCCTCTTAATCCTTGTTTTCATTTAGAACCAGAATCAACTAAGAGATTATCATCATAAATTTCATGATTTTACCCCATTAGGTTGGTCTACTGGTTGGGGAAGTCATCACATTTCATGTCACATAGATTTTTTACCTGATTAAACCAATTTCTATTCATTGGATAGAATAAAGAATAAAATTTCATTAGTACTTATAAATTATTAAACATATAATGAGGAATCCAATAAAATTATAGGGATATGTTATAAATAATATTTAAGTAACATATTACTTTTTTTGATTCAATATATATTTTCCATGGTCTATTTCCTAATATATATTATATTGAGAACTTTTTTCTCTAATAAATAGTTTATAATGATCTTAAGAATTTTATCCCCTTTTATATTCCCTTGGACTGTCAAACTAATTTTGCAGTAAGGCCCATTGTCATGTACCATGTTACCCTTATTTTATCTGGATACAACAAGTTTGGGTTTTTATCCCTAATTTCATCTTTGTCAGAAACACATATGCTTGTAGTATTCAGTCAATGATGTATTTTATTATTAAACACTAACTATATTCAAACCAAATTTTTTGAATTTTTCCTACACATTATCTCATACCAAAATCATTCTCCAAATTTTTTTAATTATAATCCAAAAAATAACTCAACGTTTTTCTATGATAGCAACTATAAAAAACCGTCTGATTAATAAATATTAATGCATGACATATTAAATATATGTAAGCTTAATACACCACAAAATATCAATATTCAACATTTTATTGGGAATTTGGAATATAAAAAAAATTTCAACATGTGATTCAAATACATTTTTGAAAACATCCACGAAATGATTTTAAAATTACATATATTTTTAAAACTGTGCGAGATAACCGAGGTAAGAACAGGAAAAGGGGTAAGATATAAATCCCAGTAAAGTGGTAGAAAATGTATAAAATGAAGAATATAATACATGATAGAAAATATGAATACTAATGTGTCGTAGAAGAAAAATAAAAAATAAGGCCTTATATAGCATGACAATAATAACATGTGAAATGTGGAGAAACATAACAAACTATCTCATAATCATATGTCAATGCTAAACATAAAATACATCATGGTGGAAAATTTAACATAAAGGAATAACCTTTACTCCCTATCCTATCATTATATATCATGATAATAAACATTACCCAATTCATTGGGGTTCTATATAGTTATTTACGTACCCATCACCTTCAATTCATTTACATGATTTCGAGTTAAACATAGATTATTCCACACAGATTCATTCATCATTATAATTTATTCTACTATATAGGGGGTGTGTAATAAATAGATGTATGTCCCAAATAATAATGAATATGTCCCTAGTGGTGAACAACCTGAATAAGAAATGGGTCGGTATTCAAAACACAATTTGATTGGCATTGAAAATAATAGTGATATTTTGGTAGCATAACGATGTCACTAGAATATTTCTAACAATGGTATGATGAGAGAAATGGGTATATCTTATTTTTTAAATCAAATTTTAAGTATTATGTTGATGTAAATACATGTTATAACATTATTTATTAGAAATAGAATTCATAAGAAAATAAAAACATTAACAAACAGATAAACTCATACCATATTTCAACATGGTAATAGGTGTACATTAAAGATCAATAGAATATTTATAAATAAAATCTAATTTAATGTTGATATTTTAGAACATACATAAACATGAAAAATAGAAAATAAGTATCATATCATAATGTAACTTCATTAATTTAATTGAGAAGAAAGCAATCCCTTACGAAATAATGGTATAATAATGGAATGCAAAAATGTAAAAAATATAGAAAATAAATTATAACTTCTTATAATAGTATGAATTGGATATTGTGGTATTTATATAAATACATTATTTCATAAAAATTGAATTTTAGATGAAAAAATCTAATTATGGTTGTTGAATTGAATAGAGGAGAAGGTCAATTAATTGAGTCATTGACACAAAATACTTCGGAGGGACTTCTTTAGAGATTGATGGAACCTTAAGAGGTCATTATATAGTAGGGGGGACAGTACGTACATCCTCTAACATGTTTGAGTGAAGATAATTGAGATCTTGGTTTGGTTTATATAATAAATGAGAGGGGATTTCCCTATTATTTAGGTTTTGGACTAAACCTAATAAAGTATATAAAACCACAAACCATTCCATGGTTTTTCGCATGGTTTTTTCAAAATGGGATTGTAATATTTTGTTATTTTAAGTACATAGTCTGAATTATTTAAAATTTTCCCATATTATGTATAAATGAGTCACAATATTTAAGGAAAAATTTTCAAACCTTAAATTATATTAATGGTTTCGAACGATTCATAATAGAATTATAAAAAAATTAACATAAAATAAAATTATTCTAAATTTAACACCTATATTTTCTCATGAATACAATTTATATTATTTATTACATATATGTTTTATCATTATTATGTCGCAATATAGAACATATATTTATATGATAGTTAATTTTTACATCAAAATTTGACTGTAAAAAGAAAAAATGATCAATTCACCGACGGAAAATATTGAAATTTTAGTTCCAAATATAATATTGTTATTATATAAATTTGATTCTGTATATTTTAATTTTTAAATTTAAAAAAAATTATGTTTATTTAGAAATTATGTGTTTTTTTTAATAATAGTTCTCAAACCTAATAAAAAATAAATTTTTCTTCATAAGAATTATATGCTCATTTATAATTAATAAAAATTATTTAATAATTATATAGTAAAATATTATTAATTTAAAATGTTAAATAATTCCAAAATTGAAATTCATTGATTGATTTTTAATATTTCCCAAAAATATAATTTGTGTTTTAAGAAATCCAAATAAAAATATTTTATAATGTAATAATAATAGGATATATATATATATTCATTATTCTAAAAAAATAATCATATTTATAGTGTATTGATACATATCCATTTATTATACTATATAACACTTTAAGGGAATGGTAATTTATAGTGGGACGTTTATTGGGTGGTTCGATGAACATGGTCTGTGTTGTGATCTCAATGAGCAAGAACTTCTCTAGTAAACCATTTTACCCATGCTTAAGTTGTTGTATCTCAACTTTGGATTGGTCAACATAAATGGGAAGTGATGTGATCTCCCTAAAAGAACAAATAAATGGGATTAATGAGGTGAAATCCTATTGATTGATTCCTTCACAACCATTTTATGTGTCTATTGTATTTGATAAAAAACAATTTTTATACTAATCATGTGATCATTGTTCAACAATTATATTATCATGATAATGATTCATAACAATCAAATAAACCAGATAAGAAATATTTAAATGAAATAAGTGAATGTGTTTTCTATAACCATCTTACATAAAAAGGCATCTATTCAAATCATAATGTTTAATTTTATTTATAATTGTTTCCGTTGTCAATGAAAATCAAAGGATAGTTTTTTATAACATTACATGTGTACATAAATATTCATGTAATTATTTTCTGGGAGAAAATTGTGGTCTCTCATTATATATAAATCACATGTATATTAATGAGTCATAATCAGACATATGTTTACATGAAAAATTGGATATAGAAATAATGAATACAAATAATTTTTCATTAATAAATAGGAGGATGATAAAATCCCATACCTCGAGAGGGTTCTTTTAATACCATTGGTGGAGTTGTTTAAGATATTGGGAACACAATTGGATGGATTTATAGGGAGAGAGTGGGGTGAAATTAATATTTAATAGGTTTTTGAGGGTTGGAGAAAGGAATAATAAGTGGGTATATATTATAAAGGAGGGTTAATTCATTATTAATTTATAAATAAAGGTTATATAATCTATAAAAACAATGCAAATGAAAACCTCTAATGGGTTTTTTCTGATGGTTTATCCCTAACCGATAATTTATTTAATATTTTACAAGGCGATGTAGTATAAATATCAATATAAAACTATTAGATATGTGGAAGTGTTTCATGTACATAAATCATTTATTTTAAGACATTAACTTATTATAAAGGATTTATAGGATCCAATATTGTTTTGAAAAATTAATCAAATATTATCACAAACACATTTTATAATTTTCAATGCAATTTCTTGAGATAGAAACCCATTTTCTGTTATTATTATATCAATTTTTAGATATTATGATTTCCTAATATATACAATATAATTACATTATATTAATGTTTAAACAAAAAAATCAATATTCTCAGAAAAATTTGAAGAACATAACTAATATTTAATACAAATGTGATGATTTACAAAAAAATAATTAGTTTACTAAAATAATTTTCTAAATATGATAATTTCCAATTTCAAAAAAACTATATTTATAGGAAAAAATAAATTTTCCACTCTAAAAACATTCTAAGACTCATGATAATAATTTCAGATATCATTAAATTATATTATCATTTATATTTCAATAAAAATCATTTTATAACAATATTTCAAGAAAGCGTCTTTATTTCCAAATTATTGAATTTATCAAAAAGGTATGCATTGTTTAGACTATAAATTTTCCAGTAATTTAATGTTGGATTCATCATATTGATATAATTTTTTTACTCATATCATTATATAATCATGTGTATAATGTCATAATAAAAATATATAAATATAATATAATATTTTATAAAGATTATTTAACAAATTCATGGTATTTTTTACAAATACAAAACCCTGTAATATGAAATCATATTTCATATGTGTATGGTGTGAAATGGTAGTATATTCTAAGGGTGGTATGGTGAACATGGTTTGAGTCATGATATCAAAAATATTGAAATTATCTCATAAATGGGTTATCTCATGTTTCATTTTCATTTTATTAACTTGGATACAGTTATGGTAAGATATAAATGAATATATTTCCCTTATAATATATAATTAATTGAATTTATCTGGTATGATTATACTGATCGAGTCCATGACTTCATCCATATATATCAATTAGACTATATAAAAACCCTTAAAATAATAATCATAACATCCATTTTACAACATATATATCATTAATTTTTATGATTCATAACACCCTATAAAGTACTAAATTATATATTTTATAGTGGTAAAAAATAATCAATTTAATTCATATATTTTTATAACTATATTACATAATATGAAATTTAAATATTAAAAAAATGTAATTTCGTTTATAAATGTTTATTTCATTACATTCTTACCCTATTTCTAAATTTCATGATATAAATTTCATTTCATACATTAAAATTAATAAACATTTTTCTACTTCATTACCTCTTCCAGTTACAATGTTTCTTACTCAAACATGTGGTACTGTTATAGCACATTCATGAGGTGAGTTATCTTGTTTCATAAAATATCTTCACTATAATCAATAATCTACACATTATGATTCCTATATTAATAATAATTATGGAATTTTATGACTTATGTATTGTGATTATTTCAGGCATTTGGTATATACATCATCAATAGGGTTAAATAGAACACCTAAGATTCTTGTGGTGGGTTACATGGTACTATTAGTCAATAGTGCATAAATATTACATAGTCCATGATCTTAAAGGGGAATATGTATCATTTAAAAATATTTACCTTAATCCCAATCCTCAAGAAATTAAACCATGGAAATATATATTAGAATAACTAAGTTGTGACCTAAATCTTTAGGTCTCATTGAATATATTTTTCATATATTTTTTGATATTTCTCTTATTTCAAATGTAATATAATGTATTAAACCATGTCTATTATAATATAGATAAGATCATATCACCTATGCTTCCTCTATTAAATATAATCCCAACATGATAGGGTCTGAATCAATTTTCCCTACAAAGACTAAAAAGGTTCCATTTTTTCTATAATTAAAACTATTGATATATGAGAAATCTACTTGAGTGATGGTGTTTATCAAAAAATACATGGAGATTCATTGAAAGAGATGTAAATATATCCTATATATTTTTAATTTTAATGTCATATTAACCATAAATTTGAGTAGGGATCTTCATTATATAAACTCTACTCCATATCCAACACTTTCTATAGAAGACATTAGATCCTCAAGGTAATCTTTGAATCATGATCAAATAAAATCGATGGTGGAAATCGAGTATTTATTAAAAAAATCTCTTATGTTTACTACTGTGAGTTTTCCAAGGGTGAATATTTGTATTGAATAAATGAAACTCACTGACATTATAATGGAACACACTACAAACTATATGGTGTTATTTCCTTTATAATTCTTTCATATCACTATGATGAAATACTGGTTTTTAATTTCCCATTACCATGATATTATATGAAATTTTCATATAATAAATTCTGAATTCTATCCTTCATCTTGGATTTTTTTTGGTATATTAATCATCACGAAACAAATTTTATGACATTCCTTTTCATGATATCCCACCATAATAATTTATTTATATATTCGGACATTCGATATCTTCCTGGATGAATATTGAATAATTGACTATGTGCATCATCTATATTTACCATCTTCTGTTTGGGTTTTGATGGTAAACATTTCCATATTCTAAACCATATAAATCTATAATTTGGAATGATAAAAATTGAAATATTTTTTAATCTTATTCTCTAGAACCTCATCCGAAGATTTTCATCCCTTATCCTTGTAAAAATGAATTTATGAGATGTTATTTCTATATGGTATGATTCTTTACCTATAATTATTCACAAGTATACCCTTTTCTTGTATGATAATGTTGCATCCATTTCAATCATCACAGTTAATAGATATAGACTAATATTTCTCCTCATATAATTTACCACCTTATTAACATTCCCAATATAGTTATGGATTTTACAAATATAGTCATTGACTTGTTCTTAAAACCTTCAATTTCATGTATAAAGCAACTTTTGTATGAATATATAATTAAGGATTTTATGATTGATATTTATGTCACACTCTCTCCTTAGATATAATTTCCCCAAATATTCAATATAAATATCAATGTTTCCTTATCTAAATCATACATCTGGTATTTCTGCTAAAGGATGATTAATTGGTGGGAGGAATAAGTTACCAAATTATTTTATACCATTATTAGACAACCCTAGATGTTATTGTTTTTATTATAGTAAATCAAATCTCTTTCACGGCTAGTCGGTAATATAAGAATAGGTTTAGCAAATATCCTTTTAACCAACTCCTTAATGATATCAAAATAATCATTAGAACAGATATGTTTTACTCCCGTATGAGATAGAATTGAAATTTTTATTACATTTAAGATTAGATTCAAATAAATTTATTATATTAATAATTATAATCTATGAAAATGTCATATATTAATCATAGATGATGTTGTGGGTCATCCATCAATTTATTATGTTTTAAAATGATCTATATATATCCCATTTCTAGTGATAACATTCACTAAGACTGTGAATTTACCTATACATAAGAAGTATTTACATTAAATCTCATATAACATTTCCATTCAAAAGTACTTGTGAAAAACATTAAAATTATTCTAATGTTTCTTCTTTATTTTTTATTTTATAAGAATATTTTATATACATATGGCTATAAATTTTCCAAGGGAGCATAGGACTTTTCCAAATTTCAAAACAGATGGAAAGAACCTCTATATGATCTCTCAAGAAACCTTAAATCTATTTTTCAATACTTTGTTAATGTAGTTTTCAGCTGATCTATTAAGCTAAAAAATATTTTTTATAATATAAGAAGATATTATTTCATTGATCTGAAAAAGATTTCATATTGGTGTTACTCTATTTGAAATTTTCAAAGAGTGATGTACAACTCATTTACTCATATTTTTAATTCCTCAATAATGGGAAATTTTCAATAATAGTCATTCTTTGAAATAATTATGTATGTCACTCAACGTTGTTGGGTTTTCTGGTTTTCACATTAGGTTGTTGAACACCTCAAATGTTTCATTATATTTTTTTCAAAAAAATGATTACTATCATTACTATATTAGGAGTTCCTGGGTTTTTTGCAGCTACACATTTTATGTTATTAAATGAAACATATATTTTTATTCCTATATTCAGCCTCCCATTATTCTAATATGGTTAGAAATATTTTGACTTCTTCATCACCTATTAAAATGAGTATAAATTTTTTCAATTTCTTGATTAATTGGTCAATTATTAAAACAAGACTCAGAAACCAATAATAATTCAATAACACTAGTTACATGGTATTTCATAAAAAAGTTCAACTCTCATACTCCATATTATTTTTGTATAATAAATGGGGATTCTAGGTTTTACCAAGAGTTATTATATTAAAATATATTATCTTACTCCAACAATTATCACACAATATTCAATTCCTCTAAATGTAATGATCATGAACCAAATATCATATAACCTATTACCCAAAAAAATTAATTATCAATGGAAATGGTATGATTAATTTGTCTCCCAAAGACATTAAGGGTCGTGATGATATTTTTTATGGATGTTTTTATCCCTCACTAAAACTACTAATACTCATCCTTCATAGTATATTATGTTTATGTTTGGTTATAAAATAGACAATAAGCATATGAATTAGACGGAATAAATAACTTTCATCCACAATTGGGATGTGTTTGATAATTCTATATAAAATGAAAAACTGATTCCAATATTTTATTTCTTTCTTATCTTTTCAGATGTTACTAATAACACCCATACTTATTTATTTTACCTAAAATGATTCTCCTTCTATTCATAATGGATAATAGGTTACACACTCTAACTCTGTTGAATCCAACCATGATAAAATTAACATCGTATGAAATTTTTAGGATGAATACATATAATCAAGAGATAAAAAATGTAATAAGTTAATTTTCAACCTAGATGGATTTATTACTCCAAACCCCATTAATACCCTGAAACATATAGAATGCTCTATGTTTGAGAAAATAATTTTCCATAGATCTTAGAGGAATTTATTATTAAAAAATATTATCACATCTCATGTATAAAATGGTGAGGATTTCACATAATCATTAGATTATAATGATTCCTCCTCATATTTGGACGAAGAGGATATATAGAATTCCTCTATGAATAAAAGTTTTACCTATGTTATTATGGCGGGAAAGTAGGAATAATTCAACCCATTGATGGAGGAATAATAGAGGTGGTCCTTCAGATTGTATATAAATAAATAGTTAGTTGGGGATGATAATATAATTAAAAGATAACATATGATTTTTGGGGTTTAATTATAGAAATTTTTTGATGTTGGTGATGATTTTTTACACCTAACATGTGAAGATCTAGAATCTAAGAGAATATCTTGGTTTTTCCCATGATAATATTAATTGTGTCAACTCTATCAGAGTTACATAATTTTTTTGTGAGGTTTTCATGTTTTTTTCATCCTCACGAGGAATGTTGTGTGATCCTAAATTTCACTTCACCCATCATGGTTATATGTACATAACAGTATGAGATGTTTTTAGATTAAAAATTATTATTATATTTATAATGACCCAAACAGTTATAAATAAACCCACACATAAGGTTTAATTAAATGTTTTATTATGAAAAATGTTAATAAAAAATCACAATGATGTTCTTTGAGATTATTATATCCTATTATAATTAAATTATTGTTGACGATTTTTAACATTGATAATATAGACATTGAACAGTGATCACAAGATTAATATAAATATAGGATTTTAACAAATCCAATTGACATAGACAAAGTATTTGATGACATCAACTAGTAGGAACACACCCTACGAATCCCATTTCTCATTGCATCATAGGAATATATAATCATTGTATTTTCCTTTTGTAAAGACCAATAAATACTGGGAAATTTTTTTAAACTTGGGATTTTTAAGTGTCCACGAAAACATACGATGCTTGATTCAGAGGCCCGGTGTGCCAGGAATAAATTTCTGATGTTTTGTTTGGGTACGTTCAGTAAACGTATGAGCATGTTTTTATAACTTTCGAACTGTTTCTCGAAACTGAAAGCTGAAGGCACCGTTGAATTGGCAGCGCCGGTATTCTCTTAAAAACACTTTCACCTCGATGGCAGTGAGTTGAGGATAAAGGTTAGTTTTTGGGTTTTCGTTTGATGTAATAAAATAATGTAAACTCGCTTTATATTATTATTACCCACTATCTAGAGGTTGGGTGGTTAAAACCTCTAAATGGGAGTTGGATGTGGGACCACTAAACCTTAACTTTCCTTGGGTGGTTATAGTGGTGGGGACCACCTGAGCATAACCTCCAGTGAGAGGATAAGACATGGAGACCACATGAGGATTAACCACTATTAATAGAGGAGGGTAAAACCTCCACAAACGCCTATTAATTGGGAAAACCCCCCTTGAACTTAACCACCTTAATAGAGCAAACTCCCCTTTAATTTAACTCCTTCCACCTCTCAAGCATTAATTAGGGGAGCTGAGATAATTAATTAATTCTATCTTTTGAATTTTAAAAACAATGTTCAAAAATAATAGACAAACTATTATTTTTGATGGACATAATTTATTGGTTGGAATTTTCTTTTTGGTGGAGCTTGGGAATATGGGATAATTTGGGGGAAACTTGTTCTCTCCAACGAAGAATGCTCCTCCCAAAAAATGACTTCTTCTGCCAAAGACAAACAACTTCTCCTTTTATCTCTTACCAGAACAAGGGAGGAAGCGTCGTCCTTTTAGAATGCTGATGATGTCGTCCTCAACGTCTTCATCTTCTTTCCTGGCATCAATGAATCCGAGGTAGGGGTTCATGCTTTTTAATTGTTTCATGTTGATCGTTTTCCATCGTGGTATAAGATTTTAAGCCACTTGATACCCCCTTAATGCAGAGTGTGCGGGCCGAACAAACACGGATCGACCCCTCCACCTTTTTGGTTCATTTTTTGAGCTAATAGCGGCATGAGATGTGAATGTGTGACTCTCATCAACAATGAATGTGGATCAAAGGCAATGACCTGAGGAGAGCGCGAATTCTTCCAGAACATGAATCGTGCCACCGGAGCTCGTTCGGTGACTCGCGAAATGAAAAATGGCGGAAAGAACCGACGTGTGTCAACGTGTGGTGACGGTGGGGCAACCGCACCGCCTGAGTAATATACAAGGCCCCTACCGCGGCGGTGCATCGGCGGTCGGTGCAAGGCCGGCCGCGAATGAAACTGATGCCTCACATTGCCCGGTCGACCGGGAAGGTGTAGTGCAACTGGCACCACATGGTGGATCGAAGGAGGTCCTTAGCCCATGGCCGATGTGGTGCAGCAGCAGCCGGCTCGAGCCCAGCAACGAAGTGGTCCGGTGGCCCGATCCACCGGGTCACTCGAAGAGGCGCGATGTACCTGGTGTCGTGCGAGGAGTCGGCTTTCCGCTCAACCAGCCAGAAACAGCGGGACCCCGCTGGGTCCCACGTGACACACCGGTGGCAACCTACTGCTAGATACACCTACCCGAATCGCTATAAAATTCAGGAACTAGGGAGTGAGGCCACCCTCATAGACATGGCAAGGTCGGACCCCGAAGGCCGCCGGGACATCGGGCCGGACCCAGCGTGGGTCGGGATGCCAATGCTGGTCGGGCCGCCCCCACGGGCCAAGCCGCCCACTGGGGGCTGGGTCAGACCCACTGACCATGTCTGACCCAAAGACCGGGTCGGACCCTAGTCCAGACCCAGGTTGGGTCGGGTCTGTCCGACTGGGTCGGACCGGACCCAGACCCGTTTGACCCGATTTCACCTTTTCACCAATATCATGGGATACATGTGTCTGATTGACGAACCGTCTGAGGCGATGGAAATATTGAAGTAAGATGGTACTTTTTGTATATCCCACTAGAGGTTTAGACACAGTTGGGGTACATCCAAGTGGGATCAAACTTAAACCCAACTGGGCCCTCCGAACAGAGATGCTAACAGCTCATATACTGGGCGTCATATTGACACATCGTATTTTGCATTGAGACCTTTGTGACGGGGATGAACTATGAGATACTTCTTAATGTAACTTTTTCGATGATTATGTGACAACACTTGGCTTGATGAGTGGACCCTCTTGGAATCAAGCGTGCTTTGTGGATACCATGTGGATGGCGGTGCACTGATGACTATTCTGGGGTCATATGTTGGTCTGACAGTTCTAAATTTTGTTCATGGATCATGTGTTTGTCCAACAGCTCTGAAAACTATTCCTTGATCATGTTTTGGTCCGACATTTTTGACTTTTATTCCTGGATCATGTGTTGGTCCAACAGAATAGTTATTCTTGTATCATGTGTTGGTTTGATGGCTCTGATGATTCAATGTCTATATCTGATCATCTCTATATCTCGACATATGTTATATACCTATGTGAGATTAGTCATTAACTCTTGTGTTTACTCTTGTTCGATATGAATTACATGATTACTTAGGTATATGTATGGGAATATTTCTAAGTGGGGTTATCAGTTGATTTCATACTTTGTGGTTTATACTTGTTGGATTTTGTGAGACCTTGAGGGTCTCAGGGTCCCTAATGAATATCTTTATTCAAACCCCTACATGGGATTTGACCACACCTCATTTTGTTGGTTGCAAACGATTGATAGCGTTGACTTAGTATGAGTGGACAGGACTGGACGGTACCCAGAGGTGGGCCACATGGCATGACAATACTCAGAGAATACGGACGAACATGGAGTGTTGTGGAGACCTTATGTACCTACCATTTAGGTAGGACATCCCGGTGGACGATCGAGCAACTATTTACCTCTCTTCAGTTGTACATGTTTTTCAGTTTCCTTTTACTTTACAGTTGGGACTGTATTTTCGGCTCATTTACTTTACAACACTCCTTTTGTATACAGTTTTTACTTATTGTTTGATTCCCATTTGTTCTATGTTTGTGTGTGTTTACTGATTATTAAAGAAATGTCTTCCTAGTTTTACAGATTTATGCCTTTAGGGCTAGTCTCCAGCCCCAGGACTATGGCAGGCGGGCATGGGGTAGTCACGGGACTGGTCTCGGAGGACGAGTTGTGACAAATTGGAATCAGAGGAGTCGGTTCTAGTGCAGAACTTAAGACCCTGGTCTTTCATTTCTGTGAAGCAATAGTGTTAAGAGTGCTGAGTTTGGTTTTCAGTTCAGGGAGTCCAGTGCTAGTGTGGCAGCTGATGTATCCATACACCAGGACCCTAACATCTGATTTTTGACTCAGTGCACAAAAACACTAACTTTGTGTGTGTTTTCAAGAGTTTTCTTTGTGATATCTTGAGTCTTCCCATCAGATATAACTTATTGACTGTGGAACACCTATATCTTTTTTGGATGACACAACATAGTTAGCAAGGAATATTTCTAAGAGTTGTGCATATGGATAGCACACTGAGCGACGAGGCCTCAGTCCAGATCCCTTTTCCAGTAGAGAGACCAGTGGTACAACTACCCGTTGGGCCACCGAAGCCATCAGCCCCAGCAACAGAGAGTGCATGTAGCCTGAGTGTGTAGAACGAGTTCCAGCGCCAGAGGATACCTAGGTTCAGGGGCGATACAGAACCGTAAGAAATTGAGGATTGGATGGAGGCTGTGGTGAGAGTCTTCTGACTAGTAGTGACATCATCTATGATTATGGTGATCTTTTCTGCAATTCATAATCAGGCTGCAGCAGGCCGATGGGGGAGCGTGACGCTTTATGTTCATGATCAAGCAACACCTATTTGGGCAGACATTGAGAGCATATTTCAGGCGGAGATTTTTCCAGACACCCTGAGTGTAGTGCGGATACATGATCTAATTCATCTATAGCAGGGCAGCATTACAGTGGCACAATACTTAGCGAGGTTCACTGACCATCGTGTTACTCCCCAGATATAGTGCGGGACCCATTCATCGGGGCCCGAACCATTGATAAGGGGATCAAGTGAGAGATCAGGGTGTCGATGATCTCCCTCAGTATCCCGACACATGCGGGGGAGTTGGTGTAGATTTTCCTTGTAGAGAAGTCACTAGCAACAAGACCCACCACTAGTCGACATGCAGCAGAGTCTTCTGCTGCTGGTAGTAGACAGATGTTACAGAGGTCCAAGCAGGCCAGACCATCTGGAGGATGAACTCAGGACACAAGTTCGTTGTGCGGGGCACATGATTCAAAGACAGTCATTCTAGGAGCGATCAATGTTAATCTTACGGTGGGCAAGGACACAAGGCTCATGGCTGTCTGACCCGCCGTACTGATGATCAACAGACAGGTGAGGGACCTACTATGAAGAGGAAAAGGTTCTATTGAAGTGTACAATAGGGAGCATGCAGACGTGGTTGAGGATATGGTCGTGCAGCTGGTGGTGGATGATGATTCGAGGTGTTACCGCCACCAGTACTAGGAGGTCCACCCCGATCGCATAGAGCTGGTTGACAGGGGAGAGCTCAGCTCTAGTTACTTGAGGCATTCGACCACGGAACTTCGGAGATGATTCGAGGTACAATCTATGTCAACTCCAACTTATCTATAGTTCTTATAGACATATATTTAATTCACTCTTTCATTTCCACTACCCTCGTTCAGAGCTTTACGATTCCAATAGAGACATTGGATTGATCCTTACGGATTGAGACTCATATTGTAACAGCCCGAGATTTTATGAAAAATATTCTTTTTAATTTTATTAATGTCTTGTGTTATACGCTA
Organism: Viscum album; assembly: GCA_963277665.1. Classification (NCBI taxonomy): domain Eukaryota; kingdom Viridiplantae; phylum Streptophyta; class Magnoliopsida; order Santalales; family Viscaceae; genus Viscum; species Viscum album. The sequence continues at coordinate 1,458,267,569 of OY728159.1, read as the reverse complement.
CACCAAAAGGAGCTTTCACAATACACATCTCTGACCTGGCTTGAATTATACGCAATCACGACCTTCCATGATAGCGTGTGTTGTACGCAACACCGAGTTTCGCTAAACAACGATATGCTATTAAGATTTTATTAAAACTAGCCGTTATGAATAGTAATAACCACTTTTTGAAATTTTGTAAATTTTATTTTTCAAAATGGAATTCATTTTTGGATTCGTAATATCAAAATTAGCTTAGGGTGAAATTTTGGTACTTTTCGGATAACTTTCATATTCTGATGAATAGTGAAAATTATTAAATTATAATTAAAAACAACTTCGTTAATCAAAATAATTAATAGTGATAAATTATTAATTTGAGTGGTTTTAAATTATATTTAGAATATATTTTTACAATTTAATACAATGTTGGTCATTGGATGTAATTTCACATTTAAACCAGACATAAACAAGTGTCAATCTTTTGATAGATATTGTTTCTTAAAAACAAGCTATTTGTTTTAACAACGAGATTTAATTATAAAATTAATTAATGCAACTTATATGTTCTGAATTTTTTAAAATAGGCTTCATTTTTGAATTCGGAATATGAAATATAGCTTAGGATGAAATTTTGGTATTTTTCTGAAAACTTTCAATTTTTGATGAATAGTGATACCACTAAGTGGTAGGTTAAAAACTGAATTTTGCATAAAACATAATTTTACCACTTCTGTGAATGGAATTTCGAAAATCCGACAGGCACGGTTAATATCAAGGACTAAAATATGGTTCAATGAGATGAAAATAATTTTTGGTGAATAGTACCTTTTTACTTTTTTTACCACGGTTAATAGTAAATAGGGTAACTAAGGGTAAATATGATATTACTATTACCCTAACACATGTTCTAATTCTATTGGATACGTTTAATTCGACCAAAAACAACCTTATGAATATAATATGACAATTTAGGTCCACTTGGATTAGATTATGACATTTAATATTATTTTATTTAATGAATAGTTAAAATAGTTAAAATCAATGTTTAATAACTAAAACATTTTTAATATGGGGTTATACATAAGATACATTCGACTATAAATATTCATTAGAAAGCTAAAATGATTTCCTACATAATGGTATTTTATTTATAATTTTTAAACATTAAATAATTTAATTTATTTATGACACAATAATGATGCAGTGATTGTCATATTAATGAAATATTGATATAATTGATGTTATAAACACCAACATAAATGTAATTTGAGTCTTTTTATGAATTCCACTAATTTTATAGATTACTATGATATATTAGTGTTGATTTAATCAACTTGGTTCGAACATATAATTCTGTTATGACTTTCACAAAAATCATATATCAAATAGTTTCAAAATTGACACAAAATAGTTTTTAAATCAAATATTATATTATTAATTGTTATTTTATTCCTAAAAATCTAAGGTTCGGCTAAATGACTTAGATAAAGATATATATATTAATAATAAACAATTTGGGGTTCTTTTGGCATGTTATAGTAAGTGTATTAACCATATAGTGTAAGAAAACAAAAAGACACGGTAAAAGTTAAATTATTTAACTTAGAGTTAAATCTAATTGATAAGGTTAAAATAATACCCTAAACGTGTCTAAATCCTATTGGATGATATTATTTCGACCCATACCTACTTTAGCTTCGAAATAAGACCCTTTGGAACCATTATAAACCGATTTTGACTTTAATATAAAGTAATATTTTGAGATATTCCTAAGGTGCCCCTCTCCTCTCTTATAAAAGGACCCCTCCTCCCCCTCCTCCTCACACCAATTTGAGCACTCAAGCTCGGAAAACCCCTGAAAAAATCTCTTCTCCACTTCCCTAGCAACATCCTAGAGGTTCTGGAATTCCACAAAGACCAATTTTAGTGCCCTATGAAGAAGGTCTCAAAGAGGCGCTTCAAAGAAGAGGTAATTACCGTTACCAATTCATTCATCTTTATTTCTTCTTCCACTTCTTCTTCTTAGGTTGTTTCATTATGAAGTAATAACATCAGTATCACTCATATACTGATATGTTATTTTATGTATGAAACAACCCTATTTCACCATCTATCCATCCTACGGAAAAGGAAATCATTGCGCGTGCGTACGTACGGAATACCGTCTCCACACCGTGGTGTAATCTATTTTCCACCACCACCTTACATGGATGGGAATAATGGTGTAAAGAATAACTATACATAGTTATTACAACATCATATTGATTCTGATATATCGTATAATCCACTCCAATTCAATTCAATAATTATGGAAATGATATCATCGCTTGTGCGTACGAACGGACTACCGTCTCCACGACGCGATGAGATTCATTCTTAATGATTAACCATTCATGAATGATTATAAAGTATATATAATAAGTACTAATGAAATATATGACATAATAATGATACTGGACTTATGTATATATATATATATATGTATGTCATCTACTTACTTCCATTCAAGACAATAAGGAAAGAAAAACAGCGTTCATGCGTACGTACGGACTACCGTCTCCATGAACGGTGTTTTTCATTTCATTTATCTATCTATTATATATATATATATACTGAATATATATGATATATAAATCATATTTTATATAATTGAAGTAAGTAAATCATGATATAAGTAATAATAATGTCAAGAACAACAAGTCAAAACACCTACGATAAATGAAATGATTTTACCCAAAACACTTCTTTAACATGGAATTTACAAAAGAACGTGTAATATAATGTCATAAGTGAACCATATATGATATCATAACAATTAATATGATTCTTTAATAAGTCAATGACATTATTTAAATCATTATACAGGAGGTTCGGACACATATGAAGCAAATCGGACATAAGGTAAGGGAAATATCACAATCTTATTTTTATCCGAGATTGTTTATTCGTAAGTATTTATTGGGGTGTATTTTATCATACACATCCATGTTCCATCAATATGTAATATTGTTTCCATCCACTTACAATAGTTTAAATCCAATTTTACCCTTTGGTGAGTTTTTAGTAAATAATATGAAAGAAATCTTTTGTCGTTTTTTTCATACGAGGTACTTTTTGACTTTTCCGACAAAAGTACGAAGAATGTTTTTTTTAACTTATATGGCATGAATGGATTTTTAAAACATTATTTCCAAGAAGCTTCCTTTACAAGATTTCAAGATTATTTTTAATCAACTTCTTTTAGTTTAAATTTCTATGACATGTTAAGAAAGAAAATAATGTTTTTGAAGAAGAAAGGATATTTTCCTCAAGAATGGAGTTCAAGTGTTTTATCAAAATTATTTTCCATCTAAGATAATAAAGGGTTCTGTTTTTATCCCTATTATTACATTGATTTGATTATGTTGTGATGGAATTATTTTTATGAATTCCTTTATCTTATATGAATTGTTTTATGATGTCATGATGTTTAAGATTCCCATTTGTATTATATGGGTTATGTAATGATGTATGATTTATGATTATGTGGCACACATAAGAAAGGATTCATTATAAGATGGGTGGGACCTATATCTCCCTCCAATGCATTGGGTAAAGATTTTATATCTAATGAGATAGACATGGCTGGAATGGTAGGTTATACCGGTTTAGTGAAACAGGACTGAAACGAGGGTTACTCGATTCAGAAAGGGACTTTGTCCACTAAGATAGTCTTGGCAATGAGTCTTGGCTAACAAGAAATGATTCTCTATGATTATGTGTGAATGCCACAAAGTTTCATGTTTTAAGTTATGATTATTGTTATTACATTTCACTACCATGATTTATCCCATGTTATGAAATTATGCTCTCTTTTGCAGGTTATGATTTCCAAAATTTTATGTTCTTATGAATATGATGTAATTGATATTTCTTTTGTTTACCCTTACTGAGCATTTGAGCTCACCCATTTATGTTTTCTTTTCCCCAGGATATAAAGAAAGGTTTTAGGTTAAAAAAAGGAATATCTTTATTGGAGATATTGGAGATCATTCACCAGGATTAGAAGATTACCTTCCGAGTTTCCAAAGACACTAAACTATTACGATCCTTGTGTGTGTATTTTTTTGTTATGTACTAAGTATTCCGAAAAAGTAATGTAATGTTCATGTACGTCAAGCTTCGTGTCTCTACAGTTGGTATCAGAGGAAAGGTTTAGTCAACCTTTGGAAACTAGGACGCGAGAACTTTAGTGAGATCCCTAGAGATATTTCTATGGTATGTCCAGGGATTTCCCTAAGGATAAGTATACGTATAGGTTATAATACAAGAACTATGCTAACGATCAAAGAATTAAACCTAAGATGTTAGATATTGAAGGTACCCGCCCTTTATTATGTTGTTTTCCCTAGCATGATTTTTGCCTCTCACACTATTCTTTTTGGGTTTTAGACGATGGCTGGAACCCGAAAGAAACGTGTTGATCAATGCAATGGAAAATGCAATGATTGTCCTCCTGAACAAACAAATGTTATGGGAGATGGAGTGGAAAATCTTATTGTTATACTTACACAAGCAATGAATCATTCTGGACTTCCAAATGAGCAGATAAGGGAACAATTTTCTATTGAGTCCTTCATGAGGCAACGTCCACCTTCTTTCAGTGGGTCTTCTGATCCACTTGTTGCTGAACAATGTATCAGTACCACTGAAAAGATATTTTCAGTTCTTCAATGTTCTGAACATGATAAAGTCATCTTAGCAGTATATCGTTTGGAAGGTGAAGCTGATCAATGGTGGAATCTTATCAAGAATACGAGGCCAAGAGATGAAATTGAGTCCATGGAATGGGATGAGTTCAAGAACTTGTTTTTCAGTAAGTACTTCCCTCGTATTCTTCGAAAAAATATGGAAAAGGAGTTTCTTGAGCTGAAGAAAAAGGATGATGAATCTGTTGGTATATACGAATCGAATTTTACAAGACTTTCAAGGTATGCATCTGGCATTATCATCCAACCTGAAAGTAAAGTTGATCGATTTTTCAGTGGCTTAAAACCAAGTCTTCGAAAGGCATTATCTATAAGAGACTTCAGTAGCTATGAAGAAATTGTGAGTTGTTCTATCAAGGTAGAAATGGAAGTTGGTGTTACATATCCATCTCAGGGTTTTGACAAGAAACGAAAGATGGAGTTCAAGGAGAAATCTTAGAATAATGGTGAAAAGAATATGAATGTTTCCTTATGCACAAAGTGTGGAAATAAGCATGGTGGAGATTGTCTTAAAGGGACTAGAAAATTTTTTAAGTGTGGAAAATAAGGTCATCGTGCAGCTGAGTGTCGATGTAATGGAAAAAGGGTTTCTAATGATGTGAATAAAGCAAACACTGCAGAGAACACACCACCAACACTTCAATACTTCAAGTGCAAGTAAATGGGGCATTATGCTAATAAATGCCCTAATCCAAGTGTTAGTGATGATCAACATGAGCAACCACTGAAGGCAAAGGACAAAGGGAAGTCACATGCGATCACTATTGGAGATGTTGAATATGGCAACGATGTGGTGGAATGATTAAGTGTTTATGTAATGGGATTCCAAAATAACATTGTATCATGGAGTATTTGAATATTTATGTATTGGTCTAATGTGGTATTCAAAGTAATTGAGATATTTTTGGAAAGTAGATGATATGCACATAATGAAGGGATAAGGAGGAAATGAAATGTTTGACAGTATTCATGAGCTCATGATTGATATAAGGACTAAGTGATATCATGGTTTGAGTATATAGAATTTTGAGGATTTTGTTATGTGGAAGGTGTTAACTTATAATTGAAATCATGTTTTCACTAAGGTTCAATGGGTATTCAAGAAAATACTTGATTAAGGCCTTTGAATGTTTGTAATGTGACCAACAAGACATATCTTATGATATATGGGGATCGACGATGGTGTTAAATCTATGGTAATCATTTTCACTATGTTATGAGAGTGGACTGCAGTATTATGGATAAGCCTAAAGATTGGAATGAATTATGATGGACATAAGTTAGTATTGTATAAGGATATAAGTTTTCTTGATATTATTGATGGGATGTTATAGTAATATAGTTTTAGAAAAAGGACAACCTGTAGGACGGGCGACAGCCCATCGCTTCGGACAAGGCTGTGTGAATCGAACCCACAACCGAAGTGCGACTGGCCTTTATCGCATACCACTGGCCTACAGGAAGTCCCTGTTTAGTAGAAACTAGTTTTATTATATTAAGTTGTATGATATATGATGTATAAGTCCATTTTAGGAACCATATATGATTAATCTCACTATAGATCGACTTATGTATATAATTTTTGCTAACCTTTTGTTCGAGACAGATGGAATGACCCGTCATTCTATCACATGATCTGCTAACACTTCATGAATAACAAATTCAACTTCATTTATTTAAGATATGAAGTGGAAATTGTTCAAGTCATGAACAACAGTGAGATTTTACCAAAATAAAGAAAGTATTTATTCTAATTCAAATTTTCAACTTTAGGGAAATGACCTTGAAAACCAAAAATGGTGTCCTAGTGATCTTATACCTAATGAATTAGATTGTACCTTAGATCGTCACAAATTTATAGATTTGTGATTACTGGATTTTCCATAGCCATGTTCTCTACCACTATCCATCAGAACATGATGGTTAGATTTCTCTTCCATATCCATATTTTCACATATGTGGAAACCCGGTGATTAGTTTATTTGGGTAATCATTACATTTCATACTTTAGTTTTTAAATCCACGTTTTGGTATTCCTTTTTATGATGTGGGTTTCTATTAAAGAAACTTTAGAATAGTAAACCATTTATAACCCCGACGAATTTTGAGGGCGAAATTCATTTTAAGGGGGTAGAATGTAACAGCTCGAGATTTTATGAAAACTATTATTTTTTATTTTATTAATGTCTTGTGTTATATGCTACACCAAAAGGAGCTTTCACAATACAAATCTCTGACCTGGCTTGAATTATACGCAATCACGACCTTCCATGATAGCGTGTGTTGTACGCAACACCGAGTTTCGCTAAACAACGATATGTTATTAAGATATTATTAAAACTAGCCGTTATGAATAGTAATAACCACTTTTTGAAATTTTGTAAATTTTATTTTTCAAAATTGAATTCATTTTTGGATTCGTAATATCGAAATTAGCTTAGGGTAAAATTTTGGTACTTTTCAGATAACTTTCATATTCTGATGAATAGTGAAAATTATTAAATTATAATTAAAAACAACTTCTTTAATCAAAATAATTAATAGTGATAAATTATTAATTTTAGTGGTTTTAAAGTATATTTAGAATATATTTTTACAATTTAATACAATGTTGGTCATTGGATGTAATTTCACATTTAAACCAGACATAAACAAGTGTCAATCTTTTGATAGATATTGTTTCTTAAAAACACGCTATTTGTTTTAACAACGGGATTTAATTATAAAATTAATTAATGCAACTTATATGTAATGAATTTTGTAAAATAGACTTCATTTTTGTATTCGGAATATGAAATATATCTTAGGATGAAATTTTGGTATTTTTCTGAAAACTGTCAATTTTTTATGAATAGTGAAACCACTAAGTGGTAGGTTAAAAACTGAATTTTGCATAAAACTTAATTTTACCGATTCTGTGAATGGAATTTCAAAAATCCGACAAACACGGTTAATATCAAGGACTAAAATATGGTTCAATGAGATGAAAATAATTTTTGGTGAATAGTAACTTTTTACTTTTTTTACCACGTTTAATAGTAAATAGGGTAACTAAGGGTAAATACGATATTACTATTACCCTAACACATGTCCTAATTCTATTGTATAAGTGTAATTCGACCAAAAACAACCTTATAAATATAATATGACCATTTAGGTCCACTTGGATTAGATTATGACATTTAATATTATTTTATTTAATGAATAGTTAAAATAGTTAAAATCAAAGTTTAATAACTAAAACATTTTTAATATGGGGATATACAGAAGATAAATTCGACTATAAATATTCATTAGAAAGTTAAAATGGTTTCCTACATAAGGGTATTTTATTTATAATATTTAAACATTAAATAATTTAATTTATATATGACACAATCATGATGCAGAAATTATCTTATTAATGAAATATTGACATAATTCATGTTATAAACACCAAAATAAATGTAATTTGAGACTTTTTAAGAATTCCACTAATTTTATAGGTTACTATGATATATTAGTGTTGATTTAATCAACTTGGATAGAACATATAATTCTGTTATGACTTTCACAAAAATCATATATCAAATAGTGTCAAAATTGACACAAAATAGTATTTAAATCAAATATTATATTATTAATTGTTATTTTATTCCTAAAAATCTAAGTTTCGTCAAAATGACTTAGATAAGAATATATATATTAATAATAAACAATTTGGGGTTCTTTTGGCATGTTATAGTAAGTGTATTAACCATATAGTGTAAGAAAAAAAAAGACACGGTAAAAGTTAAATTATTTAACTTAGAGTTAAATCTAATTGATAAGGTTAAAATAATACCCTAAACTTGTCTAAATCCTATTGTATGATAGTATTTTGACCCATACCCACTTTAGCTTCTAAATAATACCCTTTGGAACCATTATAAACCGATTTTGACTTTAATATAAAATAATATTTTGAGATATTCCTAAGGTGCCCCTCTCCCCCCTTATAAAAGGACACCTCCTCCCCCTCCTCCTCACACAAATTTGCGCACTCAAGCTCGGCCAACCCCTTCCAAAATCTCTTCTACACTTCCCTAGAAACATCCTAGAGGTTCTGGACTTCCTCAAAGACCAATTGTAGTGCCCTAAGAGGAGGTCTCAAAGAGGCGCTTCAAAGAAGAGGTAATTACCGTTACCAATTCTTTCATCTTTATTTCTTCTACCACTTCTTCTTCATAGGTTGTTTCATTATGAAGTAATAATATCAGTATCACTCATATACTGATATGTTATTTTAAGTATGAAACAACCCTATTTCACCATATATCCATCCTAAGGAAAAAGAAATCACCGCGCGTGCGTACGTACAGAATACCGTCTAAACGCCGTGGTGTAATCCATTTTCCACCACCACCCTACATGGATGGGTATAATGGTGTAAAGAATAACTATACATAGTTATTACAACATCATATTGATTCTGATATATTGTATAATCCACTCCAATTCAATTCAATAATTAAGGAAATGATATCATCGCTCGTGCGTACGTACGGACTACCGTCTCCACGACGCGATGAGATTCATTCTTAATGATTAACCATTCATGAATGATTATAAAGTATATATAACAAGCACTAATGAAATATATGACATAATAATGAAACTTGATTTATGTATATATATATATGTATGTCATCTACTTACTTCCATTCAAGACAATAAGGAATGAAAAACAACGTTCATGCGTACGTACGGACTACCGTCTCCATGAATGGTGTTTTTCATTTCATTTATCTATCTATTATATATATATATATACTGAATATATATGATATATAAATCATATTTTTTATTCTGGAGGTAAGTAAATCATGATATAGGTAATAATAATGTCAAGAACAACAAGTCAAAACACCTACGATAAATGAAACGATTTTACCCAAAACGCTTCTTTAACATGGAATTTACAAAAGAACGGGTAATATAATGTCATAAGTGAACCATATATGATATCATAACAATGAATATGATTCTGTAATAAGTCAATGACATTATTTAAATCATTATACAGGAGGTTCGGACACATATGATGCAAATCGGACCTAAGGTAAGGGAAATATCACAATCTTATTTTTATCTGAGATTGTTTATTCGTAAGTATTTATTGGGGTGTATTTTATCATACACACACATGTTCCCTCAATATGTAATATTGATTCCATCCAATTACAATAGTTTAAATCCAATTTTACCCTTTGGTGAGTTTTTAGTTAATAATATGAAAGAAATCTTTTGTCGTTTTTTTCGTACGAGGTACTTTTTGACTTTTCCGACAAAAGTACGATGAATGTTTTTTTTAAATTATACGGCATGAATGGATTTTTAAAACATTATTTCCAAGAAGCTTCCTTTACATGATTTCAAGTTTATTTTTAATCAACTTCTTTTAGTTTAAATTTGTATGACATGTTAAGAAAGAAAAAAATGTTTTTGAAGAAGAAAGGATATTTTCCTCAAGAATGGAGTTCAAGTGTTTTATCAAAATTATTTTCCATCTAAGATAATAAAGGGTTCTATTTTTATTTCTATTATTAAATTGATTTGATTATGTTGTGATGGAATTATTTTTATGAATTCCATTATCTTATATGAATTGTTTTATGATGTCATGATGTTTAAGATTCCCATTTGTATTATATGGGTTATGTAATGATGTATGATTTATGATTATGTGGCACACATAAGAAAGGATTCATTATAAGATGGGTGGGACCTATATCTCCCTCCAATTCATTGGGTAAAGATTTTATATCTCATGGGATAGACATGGCTGGAATGGTAGGTTATACCGGTTCAGTGAAACAGGACTGAAACGAGGGTTACTCGATTCAAAAAGGGACTTTGTCCACTAAGATAGTCTTGGAAATGAGTCTTGACTAACAAGAAATGATTCTCTATGATTATGTGTGAATTCCACAAAGTTTCATGTTTTAAGTTATGATTATTGTGATTACATTTCACTACCATGATTTATCCCATGTTATGAAATTATGCTCTCTTTTGCAGGTTATGATTTCCAAAATGTTATGTTCTTATAAATATGATGTGATTGATATTTCTTTTGTTTCCACTTACTGAGCATTTGATCTCACCCTTTTATGTTTTCTTTTCCCCAGGATATAAAGAAAGGTTTTAGGTTAAAAAAAGGAAGATCTTTATGGGAGATATTGGAGATCTTTCACCACGATTAGAAGATTACCTTCCAAGTTTCCAAAGACACTAAACTATTACGATCCTTGTGTGTGTATTTTTTTGTTATGTACTAAGTATTCCGCAAAAGTAATGTAATGTTCATGTACTTCAAGCTTTGGGTCTCTACACATATGTGAATAGACTTGACTTTTACGAACTGGTGCTGGCAGGGTGAGCTTACTCTAGAAGGTGAGAGATTCGGCAGGGATCTTCTCATAGCAGCGTTGAGGCGTTACAATGTCATCTTGGGGATGGACTACTTATCTATAGTCCATGTTCAGATTTACTGTATTAGGTGCAATGTGTGGTGTGTCTGCACATATGAGAATAGTTTTTCCTTCACCAGCAAGAAGGTAGGCTTTGCATCACTGGACAAACTTACTCGGAGGAGGGTGAAACCGATCACTCATTAGGTGGACTGCCTTACCCTCGGAGTAGTTGATGTGGAGAGTCTGAGATATCCTCTAATGGTAGACCAGTACACAGATGTTTTCCATGATGATGTTCCATGACTCCCTACTCGCTGAGAGTTGGACTTCTATATTGAATTGTTCATCGAGAAGGCAACGATATCTACACCAGCATATCGGATGGCTCAGACTGAGCATCGTGAGCTGAGGGAACATCTAGAGGAATTTCAAGGGAATGGATTCATCCATCCTAGTGTTTCTCCTTGGGAAGCACTGATTCTATTTACCTAGAAGGCAGAAGATTGATTGAGGCATTGTGTTGTCTACCATGGCTTGAATCAGGTGACCATGAAGAACAAGTACACACTCTTGTGGATCGACGATCTCTTTGATCAGTTGAAGGTAGAACGATGGTTCTCGAAGATAGACCTCGGATCAGGCTATCACCAGCTCAGAGTTCGAGACGAGGATGTGCAAAAGACAATCTTCAGGTGTCGATATGGCCACCACGAGTTCTTGGTTATGCGTTTCGGCATAACAAATTCTACAAAAGTGTTCATTGAACTCATGAATAGGATATTCCAGCCATACATCGATCTCTTTGTTGTAGTCTTCATTGACGCCATGCAGATCTACTCAACTATTGAGTAGGATAATGCTTACCATTTTCGAGTAGTACTGGACACACTCAAAGAGAACCGACTTAATGGTAAGCTCTCAAAGTGCCAGTTTTGTATTCGAGAGGTTCAGTTCTTCGGAAACATCATCTCAGAGGCTGGAGTTGTAGTGGATCTAGAAAATATTGAAGCGGTACTTGGTTGGGAGCCACCTAGGAGTGTGATAGAGGTATAATGTTTCTTGGGTTTGGATGGATATTACTGAAGGTTCGTTCCAAACTTTTCTAGATTTTTAGCACCTCTATCAGCCTCAACGAAGAATGGGAAACCCTTCGTGTGGTTAGAGATATGCCATTAGAGATTTTAGGAGAAAAGGAAGATACTGACTAGTGCCCCCATCTTGAGGATTCTAGAGGAAGGTGTAAGGTATGTAGTATATTGTGACACATCAAGGACCAGATTCAGGTGTGTCTTGATATATGAACAATCAATGATTTTTAATGGTTCTCATCAGCTGAGACAACACGAGAAAAACTACACTACACATGACCTGGAGTTAGTAGTAGTGGTCTTCGCCTTGAATATATGGTGACACTATCTTATAGGAGAACGTTTTACCATGTATTATGATCACAATATTCTCAAGAATGTCTTCTCTCAGTAGGACGAAAACCTGAGACAACGATGTTGTCTTGAGTTCCTCCAGGACTATGACTTTGATATAGTGTCTAATCCTGGGAAGGGGAATGTTTTGGCGGATGCTCGCAATAAGAGATCTATTATATATCTACTAGGAGAGGTGACATAGACGCTAGCTGCCTTACAGATATCCATTGTTGATAGTGATAGAGAAACATTTCTACAGTCTATTTCAGTCACTCCCCCACTTCTTCAGCAAGTTAGGGAAGTACAATGTGGGGAGGCTAACTGCGAGACACGACGTCCTCATATATCCACGGGGCATGCACCTGCTTCATTTTCTAAAGGTGGGGAGCACGTCATCCTCTTATGAGGATGTAGTATGGTACCAATGTCACTTTAGGAGGATGTGTTGAGGGAGTTCCACACATAACCTCTATCACTACATCCATGTGGGGTGAAGATGTATTAGGACCTTAGATTACTGCACTACTTCCCAGGTATGAAGAATGTGGTAGTGGAGTTTGTCTCTAGATGCCTCACTTGTCAGCAAGTGAAGGTGGAGCACTAGGTACCAACATGCTTGGATCAGCCATTCGATGTTCCAATGTGGAAGTGGTTATGGATATCCATCGACTTTGTGAATGTTCTTCCACGTACATCCAGGGGTCATGACTCAATTTGGGTGATCATCGACTGACTCACCATGTCGGCCCACTTCCTAATGATTAGAGAGCAGGGTTTACTAGAGAGCATATAACGCCTCTATGTGCAGGAAATTTTGTGCTTGCTTGGTATACCTTCAACTATTGTCTATGATCATGATGCGCTGTTTACTTCTCGGATATGGAAGAGGTTATAGGATGATTTTGGGACATAGCTTTGTCTGATCACCGCCTTCCATCCTCAGACTGATGGTCAGACTGAGTGGACCATTAAGACCCTTGAGGACATGCTACGTTCTTGTGTCCTCAACTTTGGTTACAGCTGGGAAGACCACTTACCTTTGGTGGAGATTGCATACAACAACAGCTATCACTCCACCATAGCGATGGAACCTTTTGAGGCATTGTACAGGTGACATTACAGATCACCCTTGTGCTTAACAGACCCTGGGGAGTCGGCACTAGTGGGGCCAGTGATGGTACGAGCTACCATGGAGTAGGTGATGATCATCCAGTAGTGGATGAAGAGTGAAAAGATCAAGAAAAATTCATATAACGACAGAAGACATAGATCTCTGGAGTTCGAGGATGGTGACCACATCATTCTATGAGTCTCACCTCAATGAGGTCTACAGAGGTTTGTATGAGGAAACACGTTATCTCTGAGATTCATCAGACCATTCCAAGTCATCAACAGAGTACGAAAGGCTGCATACCTCTTGGCTCCTCCACCTCAGTTGCACTGGGTGTACGATGTCTTTCACGTATCTCAGCTGAGGGGATACGTGCCTAACTCTTCTCACATCATCGACCATGGAGAGCTGGACAACGATGATGGGGAATCCTTTATAGTGGTTCCTGTGGAGATTGAGGATCGAAAGGAGCCAGTCCTATGTGGACATTAGATACTTCTTGTGCACAGTTTCTGGCACCATGAGAACCTCCGGAAGAGCACATAGGAATGGGAGGCTCAAATGTGTGCTTAGTACCCCCATTTGTTCACTTAGTTTGATTTTTAGCTTATAAGGACATTAACCACTGAGGTCCGGAGAATGTAAGGATCCAGAAATCCTTTGGAATTTTTTGTAATACAAGGGCTTTTTATGAGTCTATAAAAATAGATGACGCTAGATTATGAGGCCCAGTGTACACGGAATCAATTTCGGATGTTTTGGTTGGGTATATTCAGTAAATGTACTATTGGTTTTTTATTACTTTCGAACGGGTGCACGAAACTAAAATTCAAGGCACTGTTTAACATGCAGTGCCAGTATTTTCTTAAAAAAACATACACATTGACGGTAGTGATTCAAGGATTAAAGTTAGTTTTTGGGGTTTCATGTAACGCCCGGACCCCGGCTACCCAGAGTCGGTGCATTACTTCGTAACTTTGGCATGATCACAAGAAAGATCAAATCTCGAAAGACCGATTAGTTTAGTATCCTTGGAAACACTAGATATAATCATAATGTTTTACATTACATTTCAAAGTGAAAAACTACAACAACAACAAAGTCTTCATATCCACACTATTAACCCCTCATAATATCCCTGCATGTCAATCATAATTTACTTCTTCACTACCTAGGAAAAATAAAACATAGAAAAGGGGTAAGCTCAAATGCCCAGTAAGGATAACAATATAGCGGAACATTCAAAATAAGCGTAAACATTTTAGGCAATGAATTACTAAAACAAAAGCCTTTTAAACTTGAACTTCAACATAGTATGGCAAAAGTAAAATGAAATAATGCCATTTACTTGTTCACATGGATATTCTACTAATTTAATAATCACATGCAATATCAATACCCACTTTCATAATGTTGGAATGCATAATGCCAGACTATCATAACCACATAGCCAAGGCCTCGTGCCAAGACTACAAATAAGATTTTGTCAAGGCCTTGTGCCAAGACACTAGTTTGTCTCATGAGACCTACCGATGCATCGAGGAGCTATAGCGGGCTCCACCCGTCACTTATTAAGTCCAATGCATTCCCATATGAAAAGGTTTAAACATAACATAAACGTTCGTATTAAAACTAGCATACGAAATGTCAATAATTTCACCATAAACTATGAATGGTATAAAAATAGCACATCCACAATCAAACATATCACAAAACCTTCAATACAATATAGAAGTTTTGTATCATAATAAATCAACTTCAAATAGTCTTAAAATCCATCAAAGGATGTTGACATAGATGAAATCAAAATTCTTTTTAAAGAAGTATCTCCTTTTATTTTGAAATCATTTAAGATCCATATAAAATAAAAGATTTTCTTTGAAAATATTCTTATAAGCTTGTATGGAAAGCTTCGACGATTTTATAACGGCGGAAAATAACCGCACCCGCCGTATAAGTTAAAAAAAACATTCTTACCTCAATTCTGTCGAAAAGGTTAAAAAGGACCTTGTTTTGAAAACGACGGAAAGATTCCTTTATAAACCTCTAATAAAAAGTAAAACAAGGGTATAAATGACTTTAACCCATATTCTTGTAAATAGTAAAAATGTTTTGAAATACATTTTTAAGAAACATGGATGTGGATGATAAAGAGATCCCAGTAGATTATTACGTATAAACAACCTCGAATAATGAAGAGATTGTGAAATAACCCTTACCAGTTTGGTAACTTATGAAACATACAACCCATGAAAGAGGTATCATACAATGAATATGTAAGTACACATAAATTAGAGTGTATTATACAAAGAATATAATTATGGGTAGTACATACACCACACAAAAGGTAATGGTGGCAATATGGCATGAATCTCATGAGAACAAGGAGTGAGATGAAAACCCCTTACCACGTTAATCAACTGAGTCGTGTGGCCAAAAGGTAATAACCACCAAATGATTTACAGAATAACATGAATATAAATAGAATCATGATAATATATATCAAATGGCAGTACACAATACACCACTTTCAATAATTTAGTGGCGAACAATGGAAATCTCACGAAATTGAAAGTGAGATAAGAAAATCCCTTACCTTGTACTTTTCCTTGGTTGGGGTAGGTTAACCTCCTGTATAATGGTGAAATAATTGTTATTAAATTATACAAGAATCATATATATTAATATGATATCATATATGATCTTTTAACATTGATTTGTTAATAATATCTTAGAATTATCGTCGTTTCGGGTGTTAACTTACTCATTTTCTTTTATATGTTTTGTTACATAAGTCATGTTTGTTGTATCTTATTCATATCCAGAATGATATCAAGTCCTTAAAAATCATTTTTAAATCATTAACTGATAATTATACTTGAATGGATACGATGGAGAATGAATCTCATCGCGTTCGTGGAGACGGTAGTCCGTACGTACGCACGAACGCTACTTCCATTTAATTTTTATTTTAAAAGAATCGAATCCAAATGATACATAGTTATATTACTATTCTAGTATAATATAATATTTTATATATGTTACTTAAGTTCGTTAACCCCATCCTTTATACGTTCCATGTGTGGTATGAACGAGTCATATCATTTTAAGGGGGCGGTAGTCCGCACTTCCTCAAATTAAATTATCGTATGTATATACAACATGAAACGAATAATGGTATGAAATAAAATGGAATTACAGAAGCTTATATATAAAATATATATCATTAATATCATATTTAATTACAGTGCCATCATAATGGCCACCATGAGAGGCGGTAAGATGTTTTTGAACAATCATCGTTTCGTGAGGCGTTAGTTTGCCATCCACAGAAACATTATGTTCATCATCCATTAGATGGAGTTGTGTGTATGTGTAGTTTGATTCCTTCTTATAACAACATCCTAGTATATTGTGGATACAGGTGTTGTTACAAAAGAAAGGAAATAAAAAGAGTTTGGGGGTTGAAGAAGCAAAATAAATGAAAATAATTTAAGAGAAATCGTTACCTTTAATTTAGGTAACTCACTTTGTTTGGAACCAAAGGACTTCTTGAAATGCTTTCTACCTAAGGGGAATCTTCAAGGAGGAGGAGAGGGATGTGGGAAGCTTAGTTGGGCAGAGTTTGGACGAGCCAAGTGGCTTGAGAGGTGTGAGGAATGAGTAGAAGTGGTCTCCTTTTATAAGGGAGAGGAGGGGCTCTTTAGGAAAGTGTGAAAGTATTACTTTATAATATATTTGTATTAGGTTTATAATGGTCCAAAAATCATTGAGGTCGAAGATAAGATGACTCATATTCTAAATAACATCAACCAATAAGAATTGGACAGGTTTTAGATAATATTTTAATCATTATAATCTTATTTATTTAAATGATTTATTAATGAGGTAAACATTGCATCATTATTGTGTCATTAATAATAAAATTTCATCATGTAGGTAATCTTTTTAGCTTTCTAATGAATATTTATAATCGAAAATCCAACATGTATAACCCTATGTAAAAATTGTTCTTCTAAAAGATGTAAGCTTATGCCATTTTTATTTTTATTTTAGCTTTATTAATATAATGTGTCATTATCACTTACAAGTGGATCCATGGGGTCCCAAAATAGACCCAAAGATGCCCATGGTCGACCATGTATCAACCAATAGGGTTGAGACACGTTTTAGGGTAATTTAGTATTATTATAATATTATTTTTTAACCCTTATTTACCGGATTTACCCTTAACCATGGTAAATAAAATATTTACCGCAGTAATTATTCAAAATGTTTAAAAATAAAAGTTACCTATTTACACAATTTAAACATCCTGATTCCAAATATGGAATCCATTTTTCTAAATTCAAAACACAGAAGTGGAAGAAATTAATTTAAAATTAATTCCCGCTGTCAAAACAAAAAGCGTGTTTTTAAGAGATAATAACTATCAAAAGATTGACACTTGTTTATGTTCGGTTTAATTGTAAAATTATGTCCAATGACCAAGATTATATTAAATTGTAAAAATATATTCTAAATATACTTTAAAACCACTCAAATTCACAATTTATCACTATTAATTATTTTGATTAAAAAAGTTGTTTTTAATTAAAATTTAGTAATTTTCATTATTCATCAAAATATGAAAGTTATCCGAAATGTACCAAAATTTCACCCTAGGCTAATTTTGATATTCTGAATCCAAAAATGAAGTCCATTTTGAAATATAGAATATATATGATTTCAAAAAGTAGGTATTACTATTCACAACGGCTAGTTTAATTAGTTGTGGTGTGTGTTAGAACTCGAGGTTGCGTACAACACACGCTATCGCATTATTCGAAGGGAAACGTACCATAGAAGCTTGGGGTGTTACATTCTCCCCTCCTTCAAATAATTGCGTCCTCGCAATTTCTAGGGTATTACTGCATAAAAAGACTCGGGTGGTTCTTCATCATAAGTTCCTCGGGTTCCCACGTTGCCTCTTCCATCTTATGGTTTCTCCACAAAACCTTTACCAGACGCGTCGCCCGGTTTCTCAGTACTTGTTCTCTTGTATCAAGAATCCTGACGGGCTCTTCGCAATAAGACAGATCGGGTTCCAGTTCTAATTCCTCATAGGTGAGTACATGCGTTGGGTCAGGCATGTATTTTCTCAACAGAGATACGTGGAACACATCGTGAACTTTGGAGAGACTTGGCGGCATTGCTAATCAGTAAGCTACAACCCCAATTCGTTCTAGAATTTCGAAAGGTCCGATGTACCTGGGACTCAATTTACCTTTCTTACCAAAACGTATGACTCCCTTCCACGGAGATACCTTTAGGAAAACATGATCACCGACATGAAATTCCAAATCCTTCCTTCGATTATCGGCATAGCTCTTCTGCCTACTTTGAGCTGCTTTGATGTGATTTTGGATTACCATCACCTTTTCCATCGTTTCCTCCACCAGTTCTAGGCCTACAAGTTTTCTTTCACCAACGTCATCCCAACAGGTTGGTGTACGACATCTCTTTCCGTATAACGCTTCATATGGTGCCATCTGAATACTCGAATGGAAGCTATTGTTATAGGAAATTTCTACTAGTGGTAAATATTGATCCCACATACCCAGAAAATCAAGTGAGCAAGATCTCAACATGTCTTCTAAGGTCTGAATAGTCCGTTCTGATTGTCCGCCTGTCTGAGGGTGGTAAGCAGTGCTCAAATGAAGTTCAGTATCCAGGGATTTCTGAAGACTTTTCCAAAATCTTGAAGTAAAACGGGGATCACGATCAGAAACAATTGATAGGGGTACTCCATGAAGTCTCACAACTTCATTAATATATAGTCTTGCTAGACGTTCCAGGGGTAGATCTTCTCTTATAGCAAGAAAATGTGCTGACTTGGTAAGACGATCAACAATAACCCATATTGCATCGTTCCTTCTAGGAGTCTTTGGTAGCCCCATGACAAAGTCCATCGTATTATTGTCCCATTTCCACTCCGGTATGGGAAGAGGTTGCATGACTCCTCCAGGCTGTTCCCTTCCAGCTTTCACTTGTTGACAAACCATACATCTTGACACAAAATCAGCAATCTCCCTCTTCATGTTGTCCCACCAAAAATGTTCCTTCAAATCTCTATACATTTTGGTGCTCCCAGGGTGTATAGAGAAATTGGAACTATGAGCGTCATCCAGCAATTCCCTTTTTAGATCAGGTATATTGGGAACACAAAGTCTCTTCCCGAATTTCAAAATCCCATCTTCATACACAAAGTCTCTCAATCTCCCATCATTCACAGCTTTAATCTTCTTCTGAAATTCCTAATCATCGGTCTGTGAACTCTTAATCCTTTCTAGTAAAGATGGTTTGACAACCATTTGAAAAAGCATTGATGTTTCACCTTCCCTGGTTATTCCCATGTCCATCTTCTCTAGATCCATGAAAATTGGATCCCTTTCAATTCTCATCATGTTCAGAACTCCATGGTATTTTCTGCTCAAAGCATCTGCTACTTTGTTTGCTTTCCCCGGGTGGTAGTGTATTGTGCAATCATAATCCTTGAGTAATTCAAGCCATCTCCTTTTCCTCATGTTGAGTTCTTTTTGTGAGAAAATATACTTCAAACTCTTGTGATCAGTATAAATCTCACATTTTTCACCATAGAGGTAGTGCCTCCATATCTTCAAAGCAAAGATCACAGCTGCTAACTCAAGATCATGAGTAGGATAGTTTTGTTCATGAATTTTCAACTGTCGTGATGCATAGCCAATAAATCTATCATTCTGCATAAGGACACAACCAAGTCCTTTCTTTGATGCATCACTATAAATAACGAACCCATCATTCCCCGATGGTAGAGTCAATATAGGAGCATTGACTAATCTTCTCTTCAGTTCTTCGAAACATTCTTCACACTCTTTTGTCCAAACAAATTTAACCCCTTTACGTGTGAGCTTCGTTAATGGGTTAGCCAATCGGGCAAAATTCTGGATGAAACGTCGATAATAACCTGCCAAACCAATAAAACTACGTACCTCAGTTATACTCGTAGGTGCTGGCCATTCTTGGATTGCCTTGGTCTTAGAAGGATCAACAGAGATTCCATCTTTAGAGACAATATGGCCAAGAAAAGAAATCTCCTGAAGCCAGAATTCACACTTGTTAAACTTCCCATATAATTCATGCCTCCTCAGAGTCTTCAAGATAATGCGCAACTGATTTTCATGATCTTCGTAGGTTTTGGAGTATACCAAGATATCATCAATAAATACCACCACATATTCATCGAGATACTCCTTGAAATCTCTATTCATCAGATCCATGAATACAGAGGGTGCATTAGTCAATCCAAACAGCATTACAGTAAACTCGTAATGCCCGTACCTGGTTCGAAATGCTGTCTTCGGAATGTCTTCCTTCTTTACACACAACTGATGGTATCCAGATCGAAGGTCAATCTTTGAAAAGTATTGAGCTCCATGCAGTTGGTAAAATAAATCATCAATACGAGGTAGGGGATACTTGTTCTTTATCGTTATAGCATTGGTCTCCCTGTAGTCGATACATAACCTCATAGATCCATCTTTCTTTTTAACAAAAAGAACAGGGGCTCCCCATGGAGAAACACTAGGGCGAATAAATCCCTTATTACTCAATTCCTCTAGTTGTTTCTTTAGTTCGACTAACTCTACAGTGGCCATTCTATAAGGGGTCTTCGATATAGGCCTTGATCCAGGAATCAAATCAATAGAAAACTCAACTTCTCGTTCTGGAGGATGTCCAGGTAAATCTTCTGGAAATACATCTACAAATTCTTTCACAACAGGTACATCCTCTATTTGAACATTCCTTTCCTCACCCGCAGTTATTTCATTCTCTTCCTCCCCAATAATTGAATTTAGTTGAGCTATTGAGGGTGGATCTAAATAAGAATTAGGTGGTGACGATTCTGCTCTAAAAATAAGGTGTTCCTTATCATTATCATCAAGAATCGTAACCTCTTTCTTCTTACAATAAATCTTCGCATCATAGTCTGAAAGCCAGTCCATACCAAGGATTATATCAAACTCAATCATAGGTATGATGATGAGATCAGCAGATAAAGAAAATTTATGTGCTCTAATGGGGACTGATTCACAAAACATTGTTGCAATGATATTTCCCTTAGGAGTTTTAACTGACAACTCCCTTATTAAATCAAATTTGAAATATCTAATTTTCTTAGCAAACTGGGAAGATATGAAACAATGCGATGATCTAGAATCAAATAATGCATTTGATAAACTTGAGGAAACCATTAAATTACCTGCCACCACATCTTTCGGAGCTTCTACCTCAGCAGTAGTGATAGCATAAGCCTGGCCTTGATCCCTTGGCCTTTTCTGAGGTATGTTCTCCTGACGCTTAGGACATGAATTTGCATAATGCCCCATCTCCCTGCAATTGTAGCACTGAACGTTGGTAGCTTCCTTATTCCCCTTGCAATCATGAGCTCGGTGGCCTTTTTCACCACACTTGTAACAGACTCCCATTCCCTTCAGGCAAGCATCGGGGTGTTTCTTCCCGCACTTACCACAAGATGGATATTCAACCTTTCCCTTCTTCCCCTTATTTCCATTCCCAGATTGATCAGCAGGTCTCTTCTTCTCTTGCTTTGCTTTAATGTCATAAGACTTAGAGAATTCCTTTTCGGTCTTGATAGCACATGAGACAATGTCTTCGTACGATGAAAAGGATTATGAGACTAATGCTCGACGGAGAAATGGTTTTAACCCATCAAAGAAACGATCAATCTTACTTCTTGGGTTGCGAATATAATCACCAGCGTACCTCTCTAACCTTGTAAAGTTAGCCTCATACTTTGTGACATTCTCATCCTCCTTTTTTCTCAGACTCGGAAATTGTCTTTCCATATCTGCTCGATGGTCGCGAGGAAAGTATTTTTATAAAAACAGATCTTTGAACTCCCTCCATTCCATATTTGATACTTCATCATCTTCCTTCATGTTTTGAATTAATGACCACCATTGATCAGCATCTCCAGTGAGGCGGTAAACTACCATGATAACTTTTTCTCTTTCACTGCTCCCCAAAGCCTGAAATATTTTCTCTAGGGAAAATATCCATTGCTCAGCTACTAAAGGATTTGTACTCCCATTGAACGTTGGTGGTTGTTGCCTCATGAATCGATCTAACATTGATCCTCCACGCTGCGGATCAGGGTGCTCCATACGGGTAAGGTTATTATTCATAACCTGAGTAAGTTGTCCCAGTATGGTGATTAGCTGATCAGCACCAGTTGCATCACCAGCCCCACTATAATTATCTTGAGCAGGAGGGCAATCCCTACATGGAGTGCGTGCATTGATACAGTTTCCATTTCTTCCACTAGGTGCCATTTCTAAACAATGGCATAAACTAGATCTGTTTATGAATCAAAATACATAATCCCATACTTATAAAACACTTAACATAAATTGAACTATTTATGGATATAATCCATAATCATAAAAATGTTTTCTTTGAGGAAGTATATACTCATAAAACCTTTATAATGATTTGTAATGAAAATGAGAGTTATCCTAAGCATATCTCCCGGGAGTGTCGTAACCAAGAGTGCAGCAAGGCCCGTTGTCGTGCACCAGTTCCCGTTCGAGTCTAGCTCAAAGCGGTGTTTTCGGGTTTTACCCCTAGGTACATCTGTGCCAGAGCCGCCTCTACCTGCTCGTATCCAGAAAGGGATGTATTGCTCGGAAAACTCACAAAATCTCTACAATACCAAAATTTTAGGAAATTCTTCTATACTAATCCTCAAAGTTCATCTTAGGTCTACGTGATCTAATCAGAGTTTATCTAAATCTAGCTTCCAAGGTTTGTACTAAACTTCCTCTGATACCAACTGTAACGCCCGGACCCCAGCTACCCAGAGTCGGTGCATTACTTCGTAACTTTGGCATGATCACAAGAAAGATCAAATCTCGAAAGACCGATTAGTTTAGTAGCCTTGGAAACACTAGATATAATCATAAAGTTTTACATTACATTTCAAAGTGAAAAACTACTACAACAACAAAGTCTTCATATCCACACTATTAACCCCTCATAATATCCCTGCAAGTCAATCATAATTTACATCTTCACTACCTGGGAAAAATAAAACATAGAAAAGGGGTAAGCTCAAATGCCCAGTAAGGATAACAATATAGCGGAACATTCAAAATAAGTGTAAACATTTAAGGCAATGAATTACTAAAACAAAAGCCTTTTAAACTTGAACTTCAACATAGTATGGAAAAAGTAAAATGAAATAATGCCATTTACTTGTTCACATGGATATTCTACTAATTGAATAATCACATGCAATATCAATAACCACTTTCATAATGTTGGAATGCATAATGCCAGACTATCATAACCACATAGCCAAGGCCTCGTGCCAAGACTACAAATAAGATTTTGTCAAGGCCTTGTGCCAAGACACTAGTTTGTCTCATGAGACCTACCGATGCATCGAGGAGCTATAGCGGGCTCCACCCGTCACTTATTAAGTCCAATGCATTCCCATATGAAAAGGTTTAAACATAACATAAACGTTCGTATTAAAACTAGCATACGAAATGTCAAAAATTTCACCATAAACTATGAATGATATAAAAATAGCACATCCACAGTCAAACATATCACAAAACCTTCAATACAATATAGAAGTTTTGTATCATAATAAATCAACTTCAAATAGTCTTAAAATCCATCAAAGGATGTTGACATAGATGAAATCAAAATTCTTTTTAAAGAAGTATCTCCTTTTATTTTGAAATCATTTAAGATCCATATAAAATAAAAGATTTTCTTTGAAAATATTCTTATAAGATTGTATGGAAAGCTTTGACGAATTTATAATGGTGGAAAATAACCGCACCCGCCGTATAAGTTAAAAAAAACATTCTTACCTCAATTCTGTCGAAAAGGTTAAAAAGGACCTTGTTTTGAAAACGACGGAATGATTCCTTTATAAACCTCTAATAAAAAGTCAAACAAGGGTATAAATGAATTTAAACCATATTTTGTAAATAGTAAAAATGTTTTGAAATACATTTTTAAGAAACATGGATGTGGATGATAAAGAGATCCCAGTGGATTATTACGTATAAACAACCTCGAATAATGAAGAGATTGTGAAATAACCCTTACCAGCTTGGTAACTTATGAAACATACAACCCATGAAAGAGGTATCATACAATGAATATGTAAGTACACATAAATTAGAGTGTATTATACAAAGAATATAATTATGGGCAGTACATACACCACACAAAAGGTAATGGTGGCAATATGGCATGAATCTCATGAGAACAAGGAGTGAGATGAAAACCCCTTACCACGTTAATCAACTGAGTCGTAAGGCCAAAAGTTAATAACCACCAAATGATTTACAGAATAACATGAATATAAATAGAATCATGATAATATATATCAAATGGCAGTACACAATACACCACTTTCAATAATATAGTGGCGAACAATGGAAATCTCACGAAAATGAAAGTGAGATAAGAAAATCCCTTACCTTGTACTTTTCCTTGGTTGGGGTAGGTTAACCTCCTGTATAATGGTGAAATAATTGTTATTAAATTATACAACAATCATATATATTAATATGATATCATATATGATCTTTTAACATTGATTTGATAATAATATCTTAGAATTTTCGTCGTTTCGGGTGTTAACTTACTCATTTTCTTTTATATGTTTTGTTACATAAGTTATGTTTGTTGTATCTTATTCATATCCAGAATGATATCAAGTCCTTAAACATCATTTTTAAATCATTAAATGATAATTATACTTGAATGGATACGATGGAGAATGAATCTCATCGCGTTCGTGGAGACGGTAGTCCGTACGTACGCACGAACGCTACTTCCATTTAATTTTTATTTTAAAAGAATCGAATCCAAATGATACATAGGTATATTACTGTTCCAGTATAATATAATATTTTATATATGTTACTTTTGTTCATTAACACCATCCTTTATACGTTCCATGTGTGGTATGAACGAGTCATATCATTTTAAGGGGGCGGTAGTCCGCACTTCCTCAAATGAAATTATCGTATGTATATACAACATGAAACGAATAATGGTATGAAATAAAATGGAATTACAGAAGCTTATATATAAAATATGTATCAGTAGTATCATATTTAATTACAGTGCCATCATAATGGCCACCATGAGAGGCGGTAAGATGTTTCTGAACAATCATCGTTTCGTGAGGCGTTAGTTTGCCATCCACAGAAACATTATGTTCATCATCCATTAGATGGAGTTGTGTGTATGTGTAGTTTGAATCCTTCTTATAACAACATCCTAGTATATTGTGGATACTGGTGTTGTTACAAAAGAAAGGAAATAAAAAGAGTTTGGGGGTTGAAGAAGCAAAATAAATGAAAATAATTTAAGAGAAATCGTTACCTTTAATTTAGGTAACTCACTTTGGTTGGAACCAAAGGACTTCTTGAAATGCTTTCTGCCTAAGGGGAAGCTTCAAGGAGGAGGAGAGGGATGTGGGGAGCTTAGTTGGGCAGAGTTTGGACGAGCCAAGTGGCTTGAGAGGTGTGAGGAATGAGTAGAAGTGGTCTCCTTTTATAAGGGAGAGGAGGGGCTCTTTAGGAAAGTGTGAAAGTATTACTTTATAATATATTTGTATTCGGTTTATAATGGCCCAAAAATCACTGAGGTCGAAGATAAGATGACTCATATTCTAAATAACATCAACCAATAAGAATTGGACAGGTTTTAGATAATATTTTAATCATTATAATCTTATTTATTTAAATGATTTATTAATGAGGTAAACATTGCATCATTATTGTGTCATTAATAATAAAATATCATCATGTAGGTAATCTTTTTAGCTTTCTAATGAATATTT
Source organism: Viscum album (assembly GCA_963277665.1). Classification (NCBI taxonomy): domain Eukaryota; kingdom Viridiplantae; phylum Streptophyta; class Magnoliopsida; order Santalales; family Viscaceae; genus Viscum; species Viscum album. Next base: position 1,458,240,954 of record OY728159.1, on the reverse strand, counting down.
ATAATCGAAAATCCAACATGTATAACCCTATGTAAAAATTGTTCTTCTAAAAGATGTAAGCTTATGCCATTTTTATTTTTATTTTAGCTTTATTAATATAATGTGTCATTATCACTTACAAGTGGATCCATGGGGTCCCAAAATATACCCAAAGATGCCCATGGTCGACCATGTATCAACCAATAGGGTTGAGACACGTTTTAGGATAATTTAGTATTATTATAATATTATTTTTTTAACCCTTATTTACCGGATTTACCCTTAACCATGGTAAATAAAGTATTTACCGCAGTAATTATTCAAAATGTCTAAAAATAAAAGTTACCTATTTACACAATTTGAACATCCTGATTCCAAATATGGAATCCATTTTTCTAAATTCAAAACACAGAAGTGGCAAAAATTAATTTAAAATTAATTCCCGCTGTCAAAACAAAAAGCGTGTTTTTAAGAGATAATAACTATCAAAAGATTGACACTTGTTTATGTTCGGTTTAATTATAAAATTATGTCCAATGACCAAGATTATATTAAATGGTAAAAATATATTCTAAATATACTTTAAAACCACTCAAATTCACAATTTATCACTATAAATTATTTTGATTAAAAAAGTTTTTTTTAATTAAAATTTAGTAATTTTCACTATTCATCAAAATATGAAAGTTATCCGAAATGTACCAAAATTTCACCCTAGGCTAATTTTGATATTCCGAATCCAAAAATGAAGTCCATTTTGAAATATAGAATATATATGATTTCAAAAAGTAGGTATTACTATTCACAACGGCTAGTTTAATTAGTTGTGGTGTGTGTTAGAACTCGAGGTTGCGTACAACACACGCTATCGCATTATTCGAAGGGAAACATACCATAGAAGCTTGGGGTGTTACATTTCATGTTAAGTGATAAAAAAAGTAAGCTCATATTATTTTATTTTTAACTGACATGTTGAGGTTGGGTGGTTAAAACCTCCACATGGCAGTTGGTGGTGGGACCACCACACCTTAACCACGCTTAGGAGGTCATGGTGGTGGGACCCACCTAGACATAACCTCCTGTGAGAGGTTAAAACGTGGGGACTACAATAGGCTTAACAACTATTAACGGAAGAGGGTATAACCTCCTCAACTCCCCATTAAATGGGGAGAAACCCCTTGACCTTCACCATCTTAATGGATCCAACTCCCCTTGAATTTAATTTGTGTCACCTCTCAAGCATTAATTATGGGAAGTGAGTTAATTAATTAATTCTCTATTTTGAATTTTAAATCAACGTTCTAAAATAATAGAAAAACTATTATTTTTGTTGGAAATAATTATTTTTTGGGAATTTTATTTTTGTTGGATCTTGAGAAGAGGGGAGAATTTGAGGGAAACATTTTCTCTCCAACGAAGAACGCTCCTCCCAACAAAGGACTTCTTTTGCCAATGACGAACAACTTCTTCTTTAATCTCCTACCGGAATAAGGGATGAAGCGCAGCACCTGTAGAATACTGATGACGTCGTCCTCAACTTCTTAATCTTCTTTCCCAACGTCAACAAATCCGAGGTAGGGGTTCAAGATTTCTAATTGTTTCATGTTCATCGTTTTCCATCGTTGTTTTGAATTTTAAGCCTCTTGATAACACCTTAATGTAGAGGGCACGCCCCGAACAAACACGGCTCGAACACTCCACCTTCATTGTGGATTTTGGAACTAATCATGGAATGAGACCGGAATGTGAGACTATCATCAATGATTACTGTGGATCAAGGTCAATGACCAGAGGAGAGCATGACTTCTTCCAGAACGAGAATCAGGGCACTGGAGCTCGTTGGGTGACCTGCAAAAAGAACACCAACGAATGGAACCGACTTGCATCAACATGTGGTGGTGGCGGTGCAACCATGCTGAATGAGAAAAATATGCGGACCCTGGCTACGGCAGTGCATTGGCAGCTGATGCAAGGCCGTCCATGAAAGAAACTAGCAACACAACCTGCCGGGTCGACTGGGAAGACGCAGCGCCACTGGCGTCGCACGGTGGATCGTAAGAGGGCTGTATCGCCTAGTCACGGTGGTGCAGCAGAGGCCGCCGCGAGCCCAGTCGTGAAGAGGTCCAATGGCCCGAGCCTCCGGCTCACCGAAAGAGGCACAGTGCAACCGGTGCCGCCCAAGGAGTTGGCTATCCGCTTGGCCAGCCGGAAATAGCAGGACCCCGATGGGTCCCGCGTGACACACCAGTTCCATCTTGGTGCCGGTTCCACCCGGCTAAATGGATATTCCATTCGAGAACCAGTGTTGCGTAGCCTACCCCCTGGACGCGGCCAGGGAGGACCCCCACGGGCCGCTAGGTCATCGGGCCGTCGTGCCGGACCCAGCACAGGCCAGGCTGCCAGTGTGGGTCGGGCCGCCCTCATGGGTCAGGCATCCCACTCGAGATAGGTTGGACCCGGATACCAGTTCAAAACCATAGACCGAGTCAGATCCTAGTCTGGACCTAGGTCGGGTCGGGTCTATCCGACTGGGTCGGACCGGACCCGGACAAGTTTGACCCGATTTCACCTTTTCACCCATAACATGGGCTACGTGTGTCCGATTGACGAACTGTCTGCGGCGACGGAAATCGTGATGAAATAATATTATTTTGGTATACCCCACTCATTTTTTGGACAAAATTGGTGTATGTCTAGGTTGGATCAAACATAAATCCAACCGGGCCCTCAGAAGAGAAATGTTTGTAAGTCACAGACCGAGCTTTTGATTGTCGCGTCATATGTTGCGTTGTGACCCATGTGATGAGACAGACCTTTGAGATAATTATTCATGGAACATGGTGGCAGTTGACATGTAGAAATATTTCATGAAGAGAATAACCTCATGGAATCAAGCGTTCTTTGTGGGAACCCTGTGGTTGGCTATGCACTGACGACTGTTCCTAGATCACGTGTTGGTACGACAGTTCGGAATTTTTATCCTAGATCATGTGTTGGTCTGAAATCTCTGAAGACTACTTTGGATAATGTGTTGGTTGGATAGTTTTGACTTCTATTCCTAGATTATGTGTTGGTCCGACATAATAGATGGTCCTGGATCATGTGTTGGTCTGGCAGCTCTGATGATTCGGTGGCTATATCTAATCATCTCTATCTCTCTACATATGTATTGTACCTATGTGAGATGAGTGAGTAACATTTTACTTTCCTCATGATTAATATGGAATACTTGATAACATAGGTATATATATGGCCATATATCTTTGTGGGGTTATATGTTGACATCATACTTTGTCTTTTTTCCTTATTGGATTTTGTGTGACCTTGAGGGTCTCAGGGTCCCTACTGAGTATTGTTATACTCACCCATTCACAGTCTCTGAACACACCTCGTTGTGTTGGTTGCAGACGATAGATAGTGCTGACCGAGGATGAGTGGACAAGACTGGACGGTACCCAGAGCTGGACCACATGACGTGACAGTACTTGGAGAAGATAGATAGACATGGATTGTTGTGAAGAACTTCTGTACCTACCCTTCAGGTAGAACATCCTGGTGGATGATCCAACAACTTTTTACCTTTATTCATTTGTACATGTTTTTCAGTTTCCTTTTACTTTACAGTCGGGCTTGTATTTCTAGCCACTTTACTTTACAACAATCCATTTTTATACAGTTTTTACTTAGTGTTTGCATCCAGTTTTAACTCTATTTGTTTGTGTTTACTGATTATTAAGGCAATTCCTTTCCAGTTTTAGGGCTTTACACCTTTTTTGCTAGTTCCTAGCCCCTAGCCTAAGGAAGGCGAGATTGGGGTAGTCACGACATGGGCCCCAGAGGAAGGGTCATGCCACATTTGACCAAGACCAGGGAAATATCAATCAACTTTAGTATGAATGAACTCATTAAATGGATAACTTAATGCTCATCAATATCATGAACCAACCCATGTATGATAAACCATCCCATTAAAGTCTTTACATCATGTAACATAATCATAATGATTTTTCTAGTCTATTAAATGGATATGTAGCATGACCCTAGAAATACAATTGTGTGCCTTATTTTTTATTGAATAATGGATATATTTTCATCCTATTATTGTTACATTATAAATAATTTTATTATGCAATAAAATTCAAATAGTAATATTGGGTATTATTAAAATTCAATTAAACATCTTATTTTTGTAAATAAATGTATTTTTGAAATAAATATTTTTAAAATAACATATTATTATGAAATAAGTTTTATTAAATATAAATGATCATATAATTTTTTATGATTCCATTTTTAATTTTTACAAGGTTTAAAAAATCTTGTTGTCAAAAAACCTATAATTTCATAATAAATTTTTCTTTTAATTTAAATGTAAAAATTAACCTATTTGGGACTTTATTTTTATAAATTTAATATTATTTTTGTAAACAAGATGAATAAATCATATAATGTAGAATTCTTCATAATTGTTTTAAAATGTCGAATTTTTGGGTTGATATTAAAGATTGTATAAATACACATTATTTATAATGACATCATAAGGAGAAAAAGTGATTTAATAAATACTATAAATTGTTTCCATAGAAAAATATATGTTTTTAATGTAAAATAATGTGATATTATGTTAAATTTATTTAATTTATAAATCAATTATGAATCCTCCAAAACATAAACAATATTATAGGGTTCTAAAATAAATTCCTTAATAGTATGTCTCTTCTACTCAAAAACAAGGGTATTATTTTGTTATGTTCATCTATTGGCCTTATAAAATAATTTAAACAACTCTCATTATGTATATACCATTGAAAAATACATAAAGAATTTTTTTTGGTTTATCTTATTTTATTATATAGATCCCAAAATAGAATTTTGAGAAACCATAAATAATTACCTGCACATTTTATATATAATCCCACATAATATCCAATTTATTGTCACTCACAATCCTTGTATCATGACCTTACTCTATCATAACCCCTCTTGACTCTTCTCAAGGTTCCCCATTCTTTCTAGAATATCTTCCCCTATATTTGTATTCACACACTCAAGTAAGGGATCTTATCATTCTCTACTCTTTTAAAGAATCATTATTATCTTAAGCCTTCTCTTTCCAAATATTAAGGTGGGGAAATTTCCATCCATGTCCCTATTACTTAAACATTTAATTAAAAATTATACGATACCTTTTTGGTCTTGGCATCCTAATTTATGAATTTTTAAGAGATGTTGTTATGATGCAAAAATTTTATAGTGATTTTCCATGGCAATATGATTTTGTATTGAATAGATTACCCAATTCATATCAGTGTTTTTATACATTATACGCATATTGATACTTTAATTATGAAATAAATTTATGTATTATGTACTCCATAAAATTTTATTAAAAAATAATGGTGAATAAATCCATGATTCATGATCTATGAGGCACGCACAAGCATAAAAATGAGATGAATGTGATGAGAGTTCCAAAACTTTTATACTGCTCCAATGAATTGGGTACTTTTTATTCTCATGAGATGTCATTTTAGGATAGGGAGTGAACGAAATTATTTAATGAAATTTCTTTATCATGATTCCATTGAATTTATTCATGACTTATATTAATGATGCAATGTTTTATGTTATTTACACATTTTCCGTGTTATAAGTATCTTTCTATATCATGGATTATTATTAATATACCTTTAAAACCCATTTTAAACTCCTATTATATATGAAATTTTAAATTATTTAATTTTTAATACCTTATCGGTCATTATATCTCCCCTCTTTATTATATATGACCTCGTATTTTTTATGTAGCTTAATGTGAAAGCATGTAAAGGATATTTTCAATAAATATGTTTTTTTAGTTTTAATTTTTTATGTAATGTACCTAATTCCTAAAGATAATATAATTTTTTATATTCTTTATTGTATTATTTTTTATTTTATTTAATAAAACATGTAATAATGTGAAATAAATTGCAGGTTTTTTGTTGTTTTTGTCAAAGGAAAATTGTTTTTATTTTGGGTTTATGATAAGAAATTTCTAGTGAGAGACATGTAGATAATACTATCTATAAGAAAAAATCACAAAATTTTTGTATCTCTAAAGTATGTGGTTTATCAAGACAATATATCCATGTATAGATACTACATGTTGATGTGGTTCTGGAAAAAATGTACATAGTCGTTTCAACTATGACAAGTATTGTCTGGATTGACTTAGTGAAACCCTGTACATAAAAAAAGGTCTCACTGCACAACTGGTTTGACACTACTAGTGGATATACTTTAGAAAACTCAGATTCTCATTATGAACTATTATTAATTGAATAAAAACCTTATAAGAGTATATTTTAGAAAACAGAACATGGATAACATATTTTGAAGCATTGAAATTATTAAGTTAAAAAATTATTATAATCTATATATTATCCCATTAATATCATTGGATTCGACTTTATATGATTAATAGTTTAAAATAATACTCAACCATTATTTTTATGCTATTCCAGTAATTGGCTTTAAATAAGAGGAACCAAGTAATCAATCAATGTGAAAGGCTATTTGTTGAACACCATAATGAGATTCCCATCCTAATGGGAGCATGAATTAACAACATCCTGATGATACTCTCTCTACCGACTCGATCTCTAAATAGAAACCAGCATTGGAAGTGTTATCCAAATACACCTAATGGAGAAAAAGTGGTTATTGAGTATTTTATATGACATAGTCCTTTGACATTCACGGGATCATCTAATCACATAATCACAGAATAGTGGATTAAATCCATTGAGAGGATAATCCTCGTCCACAAATGTTCTAAAAAAGAGATGTTTATAAGATTATTTATCATATTGAGGGTAAATATGATTATTGGTGGTCATTGAATAAGAATATGAATCCTAAGGAAGATATTAAAATGATGGACTTGAACAAATTTTAGAAAATGTTTTTTGATAAATATTTTACTTACACACTATCTCTTAAAATAGAAAGGTATTTTCTATCCTTTAATAAAAACCATGACTAATCTGTTGGGTCATACGAGGAAAACAACTCGAGACATACACAGAACACATATAGAATTTTAATTAGCCCTGAATTCATGGTAGAATTATTCTTTAGTGCACTCAAACATAGTCTTTGAAATTACCTGGTGATTCGAGACATTGACAACAATGGTAATATTTGCTTGATGTGCCCTCAACATTGAGATGGAGATTATTAAATATCATAGGTATCACAGTGATAATAATATGAATTTGTTTTTTAATTATTACGGATGACGTAGAAATATAATTCTTCCACAAATTTTCAACATCCCACTTTTCAAATATGCAAAAAGAAGAAACTCATAAATTACGAATATGGGAAAATGAATTACATTAGTGTTGGGAAACAAAAGAACCTTGGTAGAGATTTCTTACATGAGAAACCAACTAATTTGATGAAGGAAATTAATTCTTTATTCAACAATCATTTATTATTATTAGATAAATTATTGATGAATAAGGGAACCTTGGAAAACAATACACTAATCCAAGGGTTTTTTGAGAAATCCAAAAACCTCTGTGGAAGCACATGTAAGCATTTTCTATCACCACTAGCGGTGTATCCTAACGACAATGTGGTTATTGATATTCTAGTTATTAATTCATGGATAGAGACTATACATTTTTATTCTGGTTATATAAATACCATCATATCATGAATGATTATTATAATTAATCAAACACCACAAAAAATTATTGAATTATAGATGATGATGAGAAATAAAATGGGGTAATTAGTGAATATCATGTATATAACTCCTCTCCAATCACAATTTCTATGGTGAAAATCCAAGAAATTATTATCATATTACCTTTGGTGGAATTTGATTAAATTTTGGGTATATATTGGATTTACCATTATAGAGACAACATCAAATTCAACAAGAATAAATCACTCTATGTATTGAAAATAGACCCCTAATTTTTACAGATACAAGGAGAAGGATAAATGGTAATTATCACCAACATATCAAGAATGGATATTATTTCCCATTGAGAAATATTATCAATATCAAAAGACTTATTCTAATTAAGGAACCACCCTTGGAGACATACATTGTATGAGAATCCATTTATGTGTTTCTCGAGGTCATTCATAGTCTTCATCCTAGTCGAGCGGTTGAATTTTCAACTGAGATCATACAAGGTGTGTTACCATTATTGAAGACTCCATATAGAATGGATATTGTGGAAATTTTGAAGTTGAATAAAAAATTATAAGAAATTATAGATAAAGGGTTCATAAACCCATTATCTTCACCATAGGTTTCACCAGTCCTCTTTTTCAAGAAGAATTATGGGTTAATGCTCATTTGCATTGATTTTCATGAAATCAACAAGACGATGATAAATAAATAGTATCCTCTACCATCGATAGATGACTTTTATGATTAGAAATGTGGAGCACAATACTTCTCTAATGTGGACTTGTAGATGAGATATTACCATGATAGGGTGAATAATGAGGATATACCAGATATTGCTTTGTGTTCAAGTTATGTGTATTGTGAGTTCTCTATAATTCCATTCAGATTCAATAATTCTCCATTAATCATCATGGATAGATGAATATAGCGTTGAGTGATTACCTTAAAAATTTGTACTCTTTATAAATGATATTTTTATATTTTCCAAAACTAAGGAGAATCTTGAGGAGAATCTACGAACTATTCTAAAGACTTTGTGAAAGGATAAGCTCAATGCTATGTATTGAAATTGTTATTTCCAATTGATGGAAGTCTCATTCCTGTGGGACATCATCACAAGGAATGTGATATTTGTAGACTCTTTAAAATACAAAAGCTATTGAGGGATGGTTGAGACCAACATATGTAACATATATCCATAGTTTATTTCAAATCTAAGGGTATTATAATTAAATTATTCAAAATATATCATGATTTTTAAAAACCATAACCAATTTCACTAAAAAGGGATTCATGTTTTCAAGAATGATGATTGTGAAGAGATATTCACGGATCTAAAAGGAGGCTCATCACTTCCCATGTTATTATACTTCCAAAAACAAAGAAATTTTTCATATTTCTCAGCAATTCTTTGACGAATGGATTGGGTTGTGTGTTTATGAAAAATAACAAAGTCATGGAATTTTCTTCATAGAATTTGAAAGTTCATGAATAAACAACCCAATGCAAGATCTTGGTTTCACTATAGTTATATTATCTTTTAAAATATATCTGCATTCTATCTTTGGGATATGTGTGAAATATATACATATAAAAAACCTCATGTATATATTAAAAAATAAGGAGTTATATATTTTAGAATAAATGTGGTTAGAGAAGATCAATGACTACAACTTCTCAATTAACTTCTATCATGAGAAAGATAATAATTATCTTGATTCATTATGTAGAAAGGTTTCATCAGTTATCTCGTTCATTAGAATTATGTGGAATATGATATTCTTATATTTCGAATGAATGTACATGGGAATCCTAATTGGGGTATCATCCTAAATCATTTCACCAATTATTTCTCTACCATCCAATCTATAGAGGATAACCGATTCTCTAATACATTATATAGGGATTCAGAATAATGTTTAAGCTATTAGGAAAGGTAAATACCAATTTTTTAATGTCAATAATCTTTGAGTTCTGAAATTTGGGTCAAGGATATGTGTGCCATCAAATAAATTGTTAAATAGGAACAATTTGAGGATGCACATAATTCAACCTTCTCCAAAAAAACTATGTTTGAAAAAAGATGAATCAAAATTTATGTGAACAATACTTGTGGGACAATATGATGTATGAGATGGCTGAATATACATCAATATGAATGGTATATTGAAATTGAAGGCTAAAAGTAAAGAATTGTAAGGCCATAATGAAACCCTTACTCTTACCTACATGGAGATGGGAATACATAACCATGTATATTTTCATAATACATATAATGAAATCTCGGGTAAAAATTTTATATGGGTTATTTTGGATCATCCTAAAATAATATATCACAATATTGAAATTTGACAAGACTACTCACTTGGTCTACTTGGATAAATATGCATCAGATAAGTGGTATAGATTCCTGGAGTACCGCCATCGATTGTATATGATAGATATATTATATTAAATTACACATTCTGGAAATGACGTTATCATCCCCTAAACACTGATATGAACAATAGTGTGTCCTATCATCCTCAAAACTGATGACAAATCATGGAAAACTATTCAGACAAATGTCTATTTGTTTTGAGAATGTTTTATGGTATTCAAAGGATCCTAGAAAAACCATCTACTTCTGGTTGAGTTATTTTACAGCAATAATTTCCACTCACAAATCCAAATAGCTCTCTATTAATCCCTTTATTGGAATTGGTTCATAACACTTACATGTTACGATGATTTTGGGGGATGAAAACTGCTAGGACTTGAAATGAATGAGGAAATAATGGAAAGTATTAAAACCCTTACGAATCCATCCAAGGATTATATGAGATTATAAATGTGTTATGATGACAGTCATTTATTAGACATAATTTGATGTGGGATTCATGGTATTCGTCTGCATATCTCTAGGGAATAAAGTGATGACATTTTGGTAGAAGAAATATTATAAAAAGGTACATAATCCTTTTTTAGATCCTTGATCACATCAGGGTGGTATTCTTCTAACATTCACTCATACCTAACCTATCTCAATTACATGATGTTTTAATTATATCACTCTTGAGAAAGTACATTCCAGATCCCTCCAAAGTACTCAATGCAGAGGTGGTGCCATTAGAGAATGTCATTTCTTATGAGTGGCATGTATTTAAGATATTAGATCATAGAGACAATGTTTAATGAAATTTAAAAAATCACCTTATCATAAGGGTATATAGAAACAACATGATGGAAGAATTGGCCTGAGAACCATATGATGTGATAAAATATAGTTACCGTCATTTTTTTGTGACGAAAAATAAAACTTCAAGGATGAAATTTTTTAAGGGTGGAAGATTATAAATACCAAAACTGTTATAGAAAAAATTCCATTTGAAATTTAATTTAATGTTACATCAATAAATATGGATCTAGAAAACACATGCGCTTATTTTATTTTATTGTATAATTTTTGTTATAAATTTCATTTAAGAATCATTACAATTGATAATATAGCCTTTGAAAAGTGATCACATGATTAGTATAAACATAAAGTTTTAACAAATCTATTTGAAACTGATAATCGAATTGATGGCCTCAACCTGTAAGATTGTACCCTATGAATACCATTTATTAGATCTTCTAAGAGAGATAGAATCACATATAATTTCCCATGACCAAAATCAATCTGAGAACCAAAAACTTATGTCTGATCCAAACATTTTATGGGAGAAAATAAATCTCATCAAGATTATATCACAAACCATGTATGTCGATCAACACCATGGATGTCTCACCATAACACATCCTACACTTGATTTTCCTCAATTCTATTAAATGTACAGGTATCTAGGCCTTAATGATATAATTATTTATATTAATTGTTTTATATTAAGGGATATATTTTGTTCCTATTATGGTTACATTATTAATTATTTTATTTTGATTAAATAAAACACAAAAGTTATTTGTGGGAAATATTCAAATATAATTAAATATGTTATTTTTTTGATTTAACATATATTTGAAATAAAACAATATTTTAGTAATATAATACTATTAAATGACTTTTATTAAAAAAATAATCATATTTTATAATGGAAAAAGATTTTTTTAAGGGTAAAAAACCTCTTATAGTCAAATAACACAATAATTTATTAATAAGTGTCTGATTTATATTATGTGTGAAAATACTAATACTTATAAATGAAATATATAAAAATATAATTATTTTTTGATTCAGAATGTCAAAATTAACCAGTGGTGCATTTATAAATTTTTTTAAGACAATCAAATTTTGGATAAAAATTAAATACTATATAAATAGACTTTGTATATTATGACACCATAATGACCCAAATGTGGTGTAAAAAAACTATAAAGGTTATCCCTGACCATTTATATGGTTTCCCATGAAAACACTATGAATTTAAGTTTATTTTATTTATTTTACTAATATATTATAAATACTCAAAAACATAAAATATATTTTAGGGTATTGAAATCATTTCTTTAATATTGTGACACACCTCCACATAATAAATTTTATTTTCATATTAAGTTTGTTCCATGGAATTTTAAAATAATTAAATCCACTGCCATTTTGGAGAAAACATCTGTAATAATCATGGAAATTTATGGGGTTTTGGTTTTATTGTTTTATTGAGTCTAAAAACTATGTTTGAGATATAGTAATGAAATCCTGACTCATTTACTATATAAACCCACCAATTTTCCAATTTATCTTCACTAAAACTAATTAAAATGTGTCTTTACCCTTCATTACCCTCTTTAGATTATTCACAATGTCAGTACATGTCATACATGCATTAACATGAAACACTCAACTAAGGTATCCTAGCGATCTATTCTTGATTAAAATCACTTTATTATTTTATGCATTCTTCTTGTAATTCCTAATGTTATTAAATTTATATACATATCACTATTACATACCATTTGTTGTCCAAATTATGAGAGATCCATTTCTCTCTCATCAACCAATTTTATAAACTTTTATGTGACACTATTATGCTGCCCAAATATAACAGTGATTTCCACTACCAAAATAATTGTGTAGTGAATAAATTACCTTATTATTATCAAAGGTGTTCATATTTATAAAATTATACTTATTTGAATCATTTAATTATTTTCTGTATTACATGCTACTTATTCCTAAATAATTTTTGTTGTTGAGTGAATCCAAGTTGCATGATCATTATGGAAGACTTAACCATGAGAATGAAATGAAAGTGACATGTGTGTTTGGAATTATAGAGTCCTCTAATGAATTGGGTAATGTTTAGTCTCATGATACATCATGTTGGTATTGAGAGTGAAACTGATTCATTTATGGTATTGTTTCCAAAAAGATGTCTTGGTAGATAAAATTGACTCATAGTTATGATGCCATGTCTTAAGATGTGTATTCATTTACAATTATGTGATTTTCAAGATATATCATGTATTATTATTCATGTTACCTTTATTCCCCTTTTATATTTTCATTTCCAAAATGACATACCTTATTATATGGTTATTCCCTTGCTGTGATTTATTGCAAACCCCATTTTCATTTATGTCACTAGTTTATCCCATGTTGTTTTATGTGCAAGCATGTTAGTGATGTTTTAAATAATGATGTCATTTTTAACAGTTTTATGTTTTATGGTATTTTACTTAATTCTTAAATACACTATTATTCTTTATCTTAAGGGTTTTATTATGTTTAATCTTATGTACTATTTCATGTACTAATTAGAAATAATGATAATGTTTTTTATACTCTTTTTACATTATATGTGATTTTTTGTGGACCATTTTTTGTTACATCTAAAAATATATGAAATTTCATTATCCTTAATAGTTTGATAGTTGGGATCACTCTCAATGGTCATCATATTTTCTTGAATTTAGTTTGATCATGTTTTTTATTTTTTTATAGTAAAAATTATTAATTTTTAAGGTGATATGATTGTTTAAAAATATTTTTATGGATATAGTGATGTATCATTTGGTTCTTTTTGAGTTTTTAATTCTATAGATCAGGAAAGCGGTCATGTTCTTTTTCAAGATCAGAATAGGGTGGTCTGAAAATTGTGATTCATCTCACACTTTTTTTCATGCTCCACTATTAGATTTATGATGGTATCTATAATATAATGATGGTGTTTAAATGATTTACAGATGGTCTAGAATTGAGGAGTGATACCTAAAATTCCATGGGGTTCAATATGAATAAATAAAAATTCATTTCTACTCCCAGTACACAATTTTTTTCATTAATTTCTATATTTTAGTTTATTTTAATTCCTATTTGGTGCAAACTTTTTTTCCTAATTTTTACCATTTAAATTTTCTTTTCATTAAATAAATCTGGGGGTGTGGATTTGGTCACCAACCAATGATCAATAAATTTTAGTTAAATATAATGTGGTAACCCATAAATACCATATTCATTATATCTATTAACATAATTGATCTATTAGTGAGTTCAAATATAATTAATATGAACTCATAGTTACAATAACTTGTATAAGAAAAACATTTAGGGATACCCATTTTCTTCAATAATATGTGATATTATATGGGACATTGATATACCATAGAGAGGTATTTTTTTCCACTAAATTATTGAACAATTCATAAAAATATAGAATTGGATACCTTTTCATCATTATGATATCATTACGGCCATGTTAATCAATGTTAAGGCACATTAAAATATACTTAACCATGATATAAAGGACTGGAACGCAACATGGTGAAGTACATGAGGATATAACCCCTTAATAAATATTCTCTTATATTTTCTTCTTATTCCACTAAAACCCAATATTGTCGGTTTTATATGGATTGTTTGATAGTATTAAATATCTATGAGTTTATTTTACTGACAACTCAATATATTTTTTATGAGGTAGAATATGTAATTATTCTATGAATCAATCAGTGTAATCTAATGTAATGGGCATGTCATTGATTATAATCTTTTCTAAAATCATTATAATTTGAGAAATATATCCCTGTTAATAAGGAAAAAATATCCTATGGTGAGATCATGATTCCAATGAATATTCATCCTCACACATATATTTTTATTCAATTATTTGGTGATTTCTAATAAGGAGACTTATTTCCTTGTATGAGTAATTTATGTTAGCTCAATACGAGGAATCCCAATCCTTATAGAGAATGGAATCAATTAATTATTAATGGAGAATAATAATGATTTTTGGTGAATTCACCATTTTATGGACATATAAAATAATTTATATTATTAGGATGCAATAATTTATTCATTTTTTCATTTTCTCAATATACTCAGAATCTATGTTTAGAGGTTGTGTTTGAAATAATACAATATAACTTGTGTGATATTAAATAATATATATAATAATGGATTATAATCCTTCCTTTTAATATTCAATTATGGTTCTATTTATTTTTTTCATCAAAAATGGACTTAGGGTTAAGAATTATCAAACTATTATACACATAAATAAGAAACTGGAGACATTAATGAGTTAACATATAAAATACATATATTCCATAACCTATGAATCTCTATGTTTAAATAAATGTTATCTATGATCAGTTAAAATTTCATTAAAACATTTCCATAAAAATGGTTTTTAAATATATTTTCTATTTTATAAATAATATCCCTCGGGACAGTCAAACATGGTGTGGATCAAAGCCTCTTATACACGAACCAAGGGATGACTGATTTTATAATAAAAAATTCATTTTTCGGGTTCTTACCACTCTATACATCTATTTCATATCATCATTCTCTTATAATTACTAGAAGTTGATATCATTTCTTAGAAACCACTCAATCAATACTTTAGAATAATTTTTTATTTTTTTTGTTATTGCTCTTATCTTAATAGAATTCCCCATTGTTTAAAAATATTAATGAATAAAAATAACAATTACTTTATCTGATGAAAATTTTAATAACCCATATCATGTATAAAAATTATTTCACAAATTATAACACAAATACACACATAATAAAATCCAAAGAAATTTATAGGAATGCTATTTTTTTGATTCATTAAATATAACAATATTAGAAACAGTTAATATAAAATCATTATTTAAAACACCGTAACATACTCTTAAAATACCTTAATCCTCTAAAATTTCATTGGATAGCTTAGTGTCGTACATAATAAAGGGATGGTATATAATTCCTATAAGGTAATGATAAAATAACAAAATTTTCAATGTAATGAATATGATTAAAAAATAAACATGAATGAGATATAAAATGGTGAGACTCATACACATGAACATGAAATAATTATATAATATGGTATCAATAAGGATGTATCAAAATGTGGAAACAACATAAAACATGACATCATAAACATATGTTAGGGACAAATACCCAAAAATAATAACATAGTGTTCTTGCACTAACAATTCATGCCCCATATAAGGTGCCTCGTAGTAAAAAACATCACCCAAAAAATTAAAGGGTCGTATAATTTTCATCTCACCATTCTCATTCAAATTATGTACACTCGTTGATCTGAAATATAGATCATGTAACAGCTGAAAAATATTCCACACTATTAATCACATTTTTAATTGGGTGTGCGTTATGAAATTAGATGTCCCAAATGAATGGCTTAAGGATAGTGACCTACATTCTAAACTGTATGATCTTCTTAATCTAAAGGAAAGGAATGATTAAAATCAACTGAAATTAAAATTTATAAATGATAGTGGTAAAAAATTTATAAATTATTTAACCAACTTAATAAGAAGAAAATAATTAGAAGTGGAGAAAATTCCACAAATATTAATGGTTGCACCCACAAATCAGAAAATGATATTTTTAATTATATTTTCCATTATTTTATAACACCTCTATTAAAATGAAATATATGTGAGCACAAATTTGATGATTTTCCACATTACTACTTTTATTCATGTTCATCAAAATAATTGTCTCATCCTAGAACTTTTTAATGAGGATGTTCAAAAGTATATTTTCTCTCCCATCATTTATATTACACTTGGTCCGTAGGGATTTTCAAGTAAATACATGGTGTGATATTGGAACATATTAAATAGTGATGTGATCAGTGTAGTCATGTAGTTTTTCTTTCATGCATCTATTCCTATGGAATAAAATCCATGTTAATAGATTTAATACCCATAAAATATATTTCTTTTGACATCAAAAAACACCAAGCCTATTTCGAACACTATTCCAAAAATCATTAGAAAAATCATTGCGACCAGAATGAATGTCATCATCATGGATATACTCACACAAAAATATTGGTTTTGTACATAGAAAAAATATTCAAATTGTTTTCACTTCTTCAGAAAGATTATACATAATAAAAAACAAGCTAAAGAGTGGAAACATTGTTATCAAAATTGAGTTCTCAAAAGCTATCAAAAATATTTAGTAGAGTTTATTTAATTATTTCCCCAAAATATATGGATTTATACTATCTTTATCAAATTGATCAGAAATATTCTTAAAACTATGATGTTATCAGTTCTTGGTAATGGATCCCCTAGAGGATTCAGTAAATGTTCTAGAGATTTCATTAAAGGAGACCCCCTCTCAGAAGTTTGGTTTTCTGTGGATGAAGATTATATTAGTAGATAAAATAATGATTATAACGATGTTGTCCATTACAAAACATTTAAGGATCGGAGGGGTTTTCACCCCCTCTTATTATCATTATGATGATGAAATCCACTAATTTGTAAAAGAATAAAAAATTAATTTATTCATAATAAAATCTATTTTTTTACATTATGAAGATGTGGTAGGCGAATCCATTAGTTGGAAAAAATAATTTATTGTATTAGGAGATGAAATTACTATCACCAGAAATAAAAATTACATAATCATTGGGGTAAAAATAGGAACACTACCCATTACATACCTTGGTTCCCCACAAATTTGAGGTACATTCAGAAGTTACTACATTAAAAATATATTCCCCAATATTGTCAACCAGTTGGATAACTGTAAATGGTAATCTATTACACATGATGGAAGAATATGCTAAGTCAACTCAATGATTGCTTCTATATCTTTTTATATTTTCTATTTTTACAACAGACTAAGAGGGCCCATTAATAATTTGTAGAGCAGAACATAAACATTATCTTGATAAAAATTCCCGTGAAATTAATATCATTACTATTTTTGGTAAAAAGAGAAAAAAATACACTTATATGCGTGGATTGTGCATTAAGTATCTTTTTCCTTTTAATAAATCTATGATTAGAACATTCTCATGGATTCTTATGACTTCTTATGAAACCTATTCGGATGTACTTTCAAGCATGTTTTTTAGAAAATTATAGAATGGTTTATAATATTATCCTTCCTCATCTTTTTTGAATTTTGTCTGGAAAACATAAAATATAATTACATTCATCTAAAACTAGATGGTTTTAAGGAATATAATCTAAACCGGCATAAAAAACAAAATTGGTAAACCCCTTGAAGAGAACATCAATGTTCTGTTGAATATGAATATTGTTTCAATTTATGATCTCACTCACATTAATGGAAATATGATTGCCTTATTTTTTCATGTTTTAACATTAAACTAAAAGTTATATCTTTGTTGATAGGTAAATATTAATTTGGAATCCGTATTGTAATGGACCATTCAACACAAAACGACAATATAGTATGACATGTGGGGATAGAATCACCACCATTTCATGAATAATGTACTTCAAGATTTTTTTAATTCATCTTTCAAGATCTATGGATGGTGTCGAATGGGAAACTACCAACATAAGGCAGGAATCAAGATATTGGGATCCATCTAGCTTCATATTTTTAGACATTATTGAAGGATGCTGAAATTTTATAGCATGTGTTCATTAAATTTCAATTTGTATACAATCTATGTTAGTAAAAGCAATATGTATTCAGAGATGTATCTAAACAAATGGTCTTATACATGGCCATCATGTTTATATTATTTATATTTTTAATAGACAATAAATTAAAAATTTCTTGAATGAGGTGACTTCATCAACTATCATCCACATGTTGAAGGCACAAAATGATCTAAATTTTTATAACCTAAATCCCACTCTTCATTTCAGAGAATGTACATGCAATGAGATGTCTGCGCATCATTAAAAATTAAAAAATGTGATATGAGTATTACCCTACCATATTGGAATATATTAAGTTCATTTAGAGTGAGTAGAAGTTCTAACAAACCTCCACTAAATGAATGAATTTTATGGATTCCAATAATTCCTCTAAGGAAAAATGAAAATGTTTATGGGGTGGCCTTTAGAATGTTGGTCCTATATTGATTTGGATGAGTCTTATTCAAAAATCATGGATTCATAAATGGTTTTTTATCACTATTTTTTTAATTTCATATTATGCTGAGTTATGTGCCATTATCCATTCCGTAAAGTGTGTTATTCAATAAAAATTGTAAATTTATGTATTAAATTAGATGTGAAACTTGCAGTTGATACACTAAAATATATAACTATAAATATTCATGGGAAAGTGTTACCATAATGGATAGAATTAAATAATACATTAGGAAATCTCAATTTGTTCTTTTATCATGTATATATGGATGTAAATAATGTTTTGGATTAATTTTCAATGATAGCAGTGGAGACAACTTCGATGTTGTCCTTCGGGATCCCAAACTTTTGTACTTCTATTAAGGGTCCAGACTTGCGTGGTGCAAATAATTGTCATATATGTTAAAACCCTTCTAATTCATAAATATTTATTATTGTTTGATTTATTAATTCTTGTAAAATGTTTCTTCCTAGACCATAACCATTTGGCAGATTGGAATATCAATTATTTTAAATGAGGATGGGTATTCACAAAAAAAAATTCATTAAGCACACCGGATAATTTCAGAAGCAAAATAGGTGTAGTTAACGATTCAAGGAATGGGATTAATGAGAGTTAATGGTTGTATAAAATTACATATACATCATAATACCATTTATGGGTTTTGTAAAAACATTTTCTAATATGAACAATTATAAATAAAATTTCATAATATATTAATGTTTTTGAAAATGAAGGAGAGGAAAATAAACCATAACATCGAAAGGGAGATTAAAAATGATGGGGAGAGATTTACTTTGGGCATATAAACACCTTGGAAGAATTTAGAGAGGATTGGGGATGTAAAATTCATTCACAGTGGGTTTTGAGATAAGATAAATGAATTTTGGGTGTGTATTTAGAACTTGAAACTTTGGAATTATTTTTTAATTTCTTAACATAGGTTTTCAGTATATATAATAAAACAATCAAAAACACACATCTTCTGATGGATTTTCACATGGTTATTGAAAATGTGTAGATTTTTTCATTATATTATAAGGTAAAGATCCAAACATATTCAAATTATTCCATTTGTGATTTGGAAGTGAGTCATTTTCATAAAGAGTTCATTTTAATAGCAGAAAATAAAATATTGGATTTCTTGGTTAATTAATGGTTTGTAAAATTAATAGAATTACTTCAAAAGTTTATTTTTTTAAATGGGAAATATATTTCTCTTTCATGTATTCTCTTTATTTTAATAATTAAATTGATTTTCTCAAATTGATGTTTTAATACATACTATATTAAATTTTAACAAATTTATTTGATTATCTAAATAATTAATGAAATATTCACTAATGGATTATTTTCACAAGATGATTTCTAAATTTTAATTTTATTAAAAAAATAATCTACTAAATATTATATTTTTAATGTTTAAATAAAAATAAAAAATTAAATTAAAATATTAGTTTTTTGACACAAAAATATTTATGACCCTTATATAAATATCATTATATTTCATTAGATTCATGTATTATTTTTATTTTTATAAATGTTATATGACAATAATATTTCAATAAAATAACATTTATTTCAAATGTCATGATTTTTTCAGATATTCAATTTTAATTGATATTTTATCTTTTTGGAAAATATAATTTTTTTTTCTTCATATCCAAATCTTGGTTTTGATAATCTCTCCATATAATCATCACTATTAAAAAAAGAAAATAAATAGTTGTTATCATTATTATTTTTGTAATAAAATAATATTATTTACATTAAAATGTACTAGAAACAAAATCAATTATTTCACATGCATACACCAACATGGTATGGTATGTGATTGTGATATTCTTTTGGGTTGTTCAGTAAACATGGTTTTGATTTTGATTAATATAAGATTTAAGCTCTCTCGTAATTAGTTTCACTCAACTTCAGATTGTTGAATCTAAGCATCTACTTCGTTGAGGGAAATTCCCAGTGATAGCATATCCCTCAGATGCTCTAACAAAATTTCTTCAGTGAATGATCATACTAGTCAATCCCAACAGTTATTACATCTATGTTATTTATACTATATCATAACCGTTAATATACTATATGATATCTATATTATGAATGGTTATGATTATTAATATGTTTTTTGATTTCAATATCTATATTTTATAACATTCTTAAATAACCAATGTAGTTAATGTGTTTTTTATATCTACATTACTTAATAGAGAATATTTTAATTCAAATACGGAATTTAATTAATAATATTTCATGTCAATAATGGATTGGTCTAGTTGTGAAAATGGACATCAAGAGATAGACATACGATTTGATCTCCAATTGTGGCAGGATTTGACCCAGCTTGGGAGGCTGAACCTGTAGGACATGAGAGGGTCCTTAAAAACGTTTCTAATTCTCCGCAACTGAATCTGGATACCGAGGGGACTTCAAGTAGAATCTCCTTTGCGGAATTGGTTAACGAACCAGAGAAAGATCCTCGCATGCGGAAATCGTTTGAGGTTGGTCATGTTAATCCTTCATTTTCTAATTTCAGGGTCTCTCTTTCGGGGATTAAGAAGAAAGGTTCGGTGGCGCACGTCAAAGCTGATGCTGAGGCGGTGGCTGAGATATTGAAATTGGGAGATCATTCTATCATAGCCAGGCTGATCTTGCCAAAGGGCTCACAACCCTGGAGGTTAGAATATATCAAGTCACGTTTAGTTGATATCTGGGGATTTGATACCTGGAACTGTGTCTCACTCGGTAAGGGTTTCTATCAATTGCTATTTCCGTCTGAGGATCATAAACTAAGAGCCTGGGGGTTTTGCTCCATCTCATTCAAGCCTGGGGCTTTGCACATCTGTGAGTGGGACAAATCTTTTAACCCTTTGGAGATGGGTAGATCTGTGGTTCATGTATGGATTAGAATCTTTGGTATAAACTGGATCTTATTGCACCCTAGGATTCTTTATGACATTTCTCTAGCTATTGGGGTGCCCATTAAAATGGATAATGAAACTGAATTGTCCAGATATGGGAATTTTGCCAGATGTCTAGTTGAAGTTGATCTATCATCTACTTTAATTGACAACACATGTTTATCTACTGATGAGGAAGAAATTAGTTTGAGAATTGAGTATGAAAGATTACCTATATTCTGCTTCGATTGCAAAGTATTAGGGCATGATTCCTCTAGCTGTAGGCTGAATCTCTATTGTTCAAAATTGTTCTACGAGGGGGAATGATATTAAATCATGCCCCAAACTGAATGACATGCTTCATAATCAGAAAAGTGATGATTCTTCTGATCTGAATATTCAAGGATGTTCCACAATGTTACCTCCCAATAAATCTTGGGCTGCCATGGTAGAAGAAGGGCAATCTGTGCTCACAGATTTGTAACCTCCCTGTCCTGGCAATGTAGAACAGCCACAAAAAATCAATCCTGATATTATGTATACTCTTGTTTCTGAACCTGCTTCTACAAGGAGTGTTGATCCTGTTTTAAGAATCTCAGAATTGGCTGAAAAAGTCAAGGCCTCTCCTTTACCAGTTCAGTCTCCCATGGAGACTGTTCTGGACTCATTATAGAACAGACCCTCTTTGGTGGCTGCCCCTGATTTGAATGTTTTCACAAAGAACTGCACTGCTGCTTCTGAATCTCTCCATGGGGAGGCTGGACGGAATGTTCTTCCTTCTATGGACACTCATCCAGTGGCACCTATCATGGCTGGAACTCCAGAAACATTGAGGAAAAACCCGGATGTATGTAAGGAGGCAAGAGTTCCTTTTTTACAGGAAACTGTTTGTGTGCAGGAAGTTTCAGGTAATGAATATCAGAAGAAGAAAGGAATGGAAGACGAATGGAAACATGCTAAAACCCGAAGTCAAATGAAGAAAGAAAACAAAGACCAAATGAAGAGGAAGGACGAGGCTCAAGAAGTCAGTTCTGATGAAGATGTAGAATCGCTTCTTCAACAAGCCAATGAGATTCAAGAAGCTTTTAGTGGAGGAAGAGGCAAAGGCAGGACATGAAATCGCATTAACATCCAACTTTGGAACGAGATGAGAGAAAAAGAACGTATCATAGGGGAAAATCTGAGGAAAAACATGGCGTCTATGATAAAGAGAGATAAGTTTGTCTGTTTACATTCCCCTTTTTGTACTTCAGTGAACTTTTTTTCTTAATAATAATCCTGGGCTTTCCCCTTTTAAAAAAACATATGTTTATACATGACTTTTTTCCTCCCCAAAAACCTCGGGATGGGTCGGTCTGTATGCCCCCCCTCCAAGAACACCAAATATGGGCCAGTAGGATGTTAAGGCCTCTCATTAACCTTCATAAAAGGATTGTGTGGTATATTATCCACCTTTGAAATATCGGGGATAGCCTAGTATGCATGGTTGACCTCCATAGAGTCTTTGAGAATGGGGGAGTGTAATAATGAGTTCGAAACTTATAATCATGTGTGGTACATGTGATATATGTTCATATTCTCTTTTTATGATGAATAAACTCATTAATCGATAAATGAATGACGAATCAGAGTTCCTGGATGTCTGGTAAGCACATGATGACCAAGGGGGATTTATTTGTATATGTATTTATTTCCCATCATCAAGTGATATATTATATTTCTTGATGTATTTATGATAATAACATTTTGGGGGAATCCATCCTTGTTTATACTCACACTCGACCAAATAATCCCTATACAAAATCATCCATTATTGGTCAGGGACTAAGATGACAGTTGAGACCCTAATTGGGGATTTTGAACTAGAGGAGTTGGTAGGATGAGGAAATGTTTTGATAGACACTATGATCATTCTCAATAATTTCTTTTTACATATTTTTTAGTTTAATTATTTAAAAAGGTATACCACATGTTAATGTCTCTTTTAGTTATTATTTTAGATTCATTCCATATCTTGTATCATGGGAAGATGGTATTATTTCTTCATCATTTTTATCCATGGATTACTCTGGATATAATTCTAGAATATAATATTGTTATATTATTATATGTTATTAAGGTCGTATTTTCACAAAAATCAAACTAATGACCTTAAAATATATTTTATCATCTTACATATAGGGTTATACCAATGAATCCTTTTGATTCTCTATCGGATCTTACCTGGTAATTTAGTCAAGGGTGATATACTAATTGGTATGAAGTTGATGTTTCTGAAAATGAAAATTTAGAAATGTGATAGGAACATATTAGTGATGGAGTTCTAAAAAATGGGTAACAAAGAATCCGCGGAATTGATTTTGATGAAATATTAAACAATGAGTTCAGTTTAGTCACCATCATATTTTTCTTTGTTATTGTAACTATAAGAAGCATTATTTTTTTAAATTTACATGTGATTTACAATTATTAATGGTGTGAAAAATTAAGATGTATATGTGGATTATTGTCAGTTTTGTATTCTAGATGAATATTTAGTGAATGTTAGATGATTAAAGAAGGTTATTTTTGTTTTGATAAGCACAATAATCATTATATTTAATAATGTATGATATTTTTAAAAGTTAGGATATTAGAAGATTTTAGGTTGACATAAATTATTATATAAACAAGATCAAAACTAAAAAACAATTTTCAAATTATTTATGTTTTTGAGATTTTTCATTATAATATTGTGAAAAGAAATTTGAAATATATATGACATAAAAGTAGAAGAATGTTACGATGTTCTTACATTGTAGTGTTAATTTATCTCAGGATTTTATTCTATGAAACCGTTGATCCAATTTAAATTTTATAATAAACATACTCTAAAAGGTTATTTACATGTTTAGTTACATGTTGTTAAATTAGGGTTTAACCGCCAAAATATCTACACACCAATTTTAGTGGTGATTATAGAAATGATTTGAACGAGAAAACAATTAAAAAATTATTGAATAGAAATTGTACATATATTACTCATTGTCAAATATGATTTATCTTATCACAATTTATGCATGGTATAAATCAAATCCTAATAATACCCATGTCATTAAATCATAGATTATTCTTAGAGATATTATCAATACTTTTGTTTCTATTTTACTCTATGAAAGCAGTAAAGTGTAGGAGAAAAAATGATATATTAATGTTGATTAGGCTTCTAATTTTAATGATATGATGTCCATGTCAAGGGAAGTATTAATTATTTGTTGGTTGAGCTAGTCATTGAATTCCAATATGAAATAATCTATCTCATTATTTTCAATCAATTTTTAAAAATTTGATACATTCCAATATCATAAAAATATGATGTAGAAGAAGATTAAACAAGAGTAATTGAATATTAGTGTTGATTTTTCATTAGATATTCATTTTTTAAAGACATGAGCTATAAATTTAAATAAAAATCCAGTCTATCCCTTAATTTAAAGAAAAATTAATATTTTATATTATTTTCTTAATGACATACTATCAAAAGTTACGTTAAAGTTTGAATTTTTTAATTCATTTATAAAATTATTGAAACACATATCAAAATAATTCCAATTGAGGATATTGATATATTGAGAGAGAAAATTAATGCTGATCCAATTCCTCAGCAACACTAATGTAATATTTTTTGAGTATCGTAACATATTTTTATTAAGATATCTTTATTTCATTAAGTGAAAATTAAACTATAAGGGATATGAATTATTTCAATCCAATACCCTCATAATTGTTTTTATGATTATATAAAACGAATTTAAAATTTGATTAAGAAATTCAAACATAAGATTTATATATTTTTTTGATTTGTGTAACTATTTATGAGTGCCTTTAAATTATGAATTAATCACACTATATTATATAATATTTTCCTTACAAAACCACATTTTTTATTTATTCATGGAAAATTTCAATGAATAATTTTATAATTTACATTTTTCTAACATCTATTTTCCATTATTATAAAAAGAATTTATAAATAAGTTTTCACATTTTTGTTTTTATTCATGGATTTAGATGGATAAAAATATAGATTTTATAAGATTTTTTAAAAATAAAAAATTAAATTTAAATTTCAATGAATATGAATGTTATGTTACATAAGTTGGAATGGTTGTGAAATATATTCCATGATAATAGTTTTAATAAGGGTTAATTATGTTTATACATGTGTTGAATAAAATAAAATGGGAATGTGCTCGAGAATATTCCCTACGATACATAATATAATATCATTAACAACATTGATATGTGGAAAATAAAATCTTATCACTAACTAGAATATTATTTTTTAATGTTCTATAATACATTTTTATTATAGGTAGAATATTATGATAAGAAAAATAACATATTTCATTGGATACAAATGATATATTAAGGTATTTTTAAACCATTCAAATCATGTGGATGATGTTTAAATATATATGAATGATAATTTATTAAGATCATACTATATTTTTGTAGATAAAAAATTACACTTTTGGATATCATATCTGATGATGAATACAAAATATATTTATAGATAATGTGACTAAATTTTAGAAAAAATAGGAAAACCACACTATGATCCATATAATATTTAAGGGAAATTTCATTTTTTCAGATAATACAATATATATCAATATATAATGTAATATTATACTCAAGTAAAATTTTAAATGGTACTTGATTTCACTATCAAAACAAATCTCATATTTGGTAACATATGTAATGTTATCATTTTTTTAAATTAATATTCATTCGATTTTTATTAGATGTTTATAAACTACAGAATTGTTAAATAGATGACATGATTATTAATATCAACATGATTCAATATTTTGGGTTGTATTATTTTATATTGGATAACAAGTATATTTAATGAATTATATTATCAAAATATACTGATAATAGTTTCAAGGGTTCAAGAACGTGTGGGCATAAAAATATATGTCTTTTGGAAAGATAAATATGTGATGAATTTGGATATCTGAAGCATATTAATGGTCGTTTCATAAAGAGATATTAAATATGACTTGTTTAAATCTTTATTAATGACTGAGAATGATAGATAATTTACGTGCTGGAGAATAAATCTATTTCATATTAAAATTATGAAAAAATATATATTTTACATTTTTAGTATGAAATGAAATAAAATGTTCCATGAAGGTGATATAGAATGATTTAAAATTCTGGTGAAAATTTGTAACATAAAAAAACCTATCGGTATTTTTATAAAATGTAAAGAGAAAAAATATTAATAGTAGATATTCAAATGGTAGTTTTCTATAACATGAGTGATTATTCTGCCTAATGTATTGTTTTAGTTATTGATGTAACAAGTTTTTTCATATTTTTAACTTGTTTTTATGGACTATTAATTATATTCCCATTCATGTAATATCATCTTTATAAAAAATATTATTTATTTGTGTATGGAATAACTACCAATATATGTCGTGATATAATCAACAATATTCAAAACAATCCGATTTAATAAATTTTGTGTGTCTTATTATTAACTACAATACTTTGTGATTCAGAGATTACATTTGTATAAAAATGTTTTTGTGGGTGATTTTTTAAAAATTATATTCAATAAATCACAAAATATGATTATTGATAAAATTATAAGCAAATGCTGATAAAGTGTAACTTCCTTATCTAATAAATTTTTCCTCAAACTATTAATTTGTTTATATTCCTTTTGTATCGTTTAAAAAAATTTCTTTCCATTTCAAAATTTTAAGATTGGTATTTTATGAACATTATTATACTATATTCTTCTGATTAAATATACTTCGTATCTTCTATTGGATTTGTATTGTTTACTATTTTCTATCACAAATCTAGTTCTCCGTTTTGGTGATATAAAAAAAATATTATTTTTTATTTCATATAGCATAGAATGAAATAAAATATCAAAACTCATGAGGTAATTTATTATTGCATAATCAATTAATATGATGATCCACCAAAACAAGGATAATGTTTTTTATAAGTAACATTACTATATAATTCTCTCACATATTTGAGTAATATTCACTAAATAATTCTATTTACTAATCATACCATGGGATTTCTGAGAATGTATTTTAATGAGGTTCTTGGATCTTTTTCATATCATATTAGGCATTTCATTTTTGACATCAATACATTTCACATCACGTATTTTGTTGACATGGTTTCATTAATTTCCTTCCATTTCGAAAAATATACAAACTTTATATATACAAATACTCAAATTATAATAGTATCAAAGAAAAATAACCCGCATAGAAATAATAACTCATAAATAAAATCTATAACAACACCTATAAATATATAATATTCAATCATGGATGTTTTGGATATATTTAAAATTGAGATCTCTAACCTTTCCTTTATAATTTGTAATCTATTCACTGGGAGGAAATATAAAAACCAAATTTTCATGAAATTCTTTTTACATTAGTATTAACATTAAAATAAATATAATATCCCTTCAAATCATTATTTTTAATGTCATTATAGTATTAGGTAAAAAATAAATCATCTCAAAAATAAATTTTAACTTATTGTATTGTTGTGCTGATATTTTTATTTTAATCCCCATTTGTAATAAATATTCATGCTCTACTAGCAAAACCATTCTCGAGTTGGTCTTCTCATCATTTAGAAGGGTGTTCCCTATCCCTGAAGGTTACTAAATGTTGGCAGTGCATCCAATATACTCTAAATGAGATGACATCGTCCAAAAATTATTATATATGAGACTTTCAACATTATTTCATTATTGAGCATTATGTAGGTATAATAATAATGAAAAAATCAATTCCATAAAAAGAATAATCAAAAAATGCATAAATGAGTAAAATAATTCAAATATATAAAGGAAATGAATGCAACTAATATGTCCCAAAACCATATTAAAACCAAAATATAATATAAATAAAATGAAAACATGGAAATAATGTGAAATGAGGAATGTTAAATTTGTATTGACACATTCAATGAAAAAAACATAAAACATTCAAAAAAAAATACAATTAAATTAAATGTCAAAATGTATTGAAACTTAAACAATTTTAAACACCATATTCATAACAAAAATAAATTCCATGGATCACCTTCAATAATGAGTTTGAATCTAGTAATATATTAATGATAGATGATATAAAAAAAATCATCTTTACCCTAACCACAGCAAATGAAAATGCTATAATAATGTATATAATTTTCATAATATTTGTAATTGAAACTATTAATACAATGATTTAGATTTAATTTTAATTACTCGAATAATCCATTTATTTTTTTAAAATATTATATGCATTAATTTCAAAAACATGTTCTAATATGGTATGAGATTCTGATGCTAGGGGTCCCAAGAAGAGATGTTTGAAATATTTTAAAATATTAAATAGCATGCAAGAATAGTTTTCATGAAAAGTAAAATAACTCCTAAAAAATTTCCCAGTTCAGAAATCCAAGTGAACCATTGAGATAAAAAAAGTGTCTTTATCTTATTCATGAATTATCAATGGTCTTTGTGAATCATTTTTTGATAAGTCTTCAAAGACAATTAAATGAAAAAAATTATTTAAAAAATTATTCTTTTTAGTGTTGATACAATTAGGTGTTCAATATTTAAATAAGTCTTTTTGATAAATATATAGGGTTATCCTCATAACAATAGAATCCTTTAGAAAAATTGGAGAGAAATCATATGGATAATCCTTTCTATAGGCGATGATAAACTCTCAAATCGGCGATCAGTTAAAAACAATCTTGATAGATATCCCCAATCATGATTACATGGTGATTATTATTTACCATAAACTAATCTAAATTGAGTTAGGATGTGTCGTTCTGATTTCAGTTATTGTTCATGGTCTATAAAATGAACATAGTCCAATCCAAACAGAGATTGGCCCATGGATCGATCGTTATTTGGGTGTTGTTTTGTGTGATTTATCAGATGATGGATCTTAAATATTATTTTTATTCATATATTGTTCTAATAGTGTTAAAAGAAGATTGACACAAACATTAATTAAATCTCATCACTCTAGATTTTTTTTCCTTTCTCCCCATATTATTGTGTTCTTCATCTCGTGTTTTCCGTTCATACAAATTCATTTAAACCCTATATGAAAAAACAATTTTTACACCTTATATTACTAGCACAATGATATGAAACCATAGATCTGATATCTGGATAACTCAATGGAGGATCAAAAGTTTGGTTGGCAGTGTATCTAATGATGTTCAGTTCCAACCTTTTGTTCTTTAGTGGTAAATAATAAAGGTTATGATCATGTTTTTGGAGCTCTTTGTAAACCTGAATGTCATTGATTTGTTGATAGGGTGGAAAATTAGTATGGATCTAGAGTTTCAAGGTGAACTGAGCACCTGAACGAGATTTGGGATATCGGAACTACTTGCTTGAGGAAGAATATAATATTTGGGAAAACTCGATACACATGGAATGTTTTCCATTAGTACATAGTGTGCAGTCCCATTTAGGAAAACCTGATATATACATAGGAAGTACGTGGACACAATGTAGAGTAAACATGTTTCCTACTGGCCATGTACTCCCCACATGGATTGTCTTGGACCTAAACTAGGGATTCACCATGTCCTCATAGAGGTGAATGGATACACGAGATGATGTCGTTTACTGGAACATGATCCGAGTACATGGGTGAACCCCTGAATCTAGGACAGAGCATGTACCCCTTATACATGTCATGTATTCCTCTTATACATGACATGAGTAGAATGACAAGGTTCGTTTACACTAGCAGTACCATGGGTCAAGGAACATGGCGTTTATCCATACTTCAGGTCATATACCCCTTTTACATGGATTGAATTCCTTCCCTATATATATTGGAGATGTTTTTTGGGATCGGTCCCATATCATTTCTCTATTGATGCCTGTGAATCATTTTCTATTCTGAGACTATGATCCATTGAGCAAGAATTCCTAGATATAGTTGTCAGAATACTTTGAGAGGACCGAAGGAGGATCCTCTATTCATCTTCATTCCCTTTGTGGAGTTCTTGGTATTGATGTGACCAACACTACACTGGTGTTGATCTTCTACATTCACAGTTTATCCAGATTGAATTATTGGTATAACCACATGGACCTAGAAGTGATCAACCTCTATGTATCATTTGCTCTTTAGATCTATATATGTATCCCTATCATGATAATACCCTATGATAAATACCTCTTGGATGGACATCATTCGTACTATAAAACTCTGATGTGTGTTCTCCTAGATGAGTGATTCCTGGAACCTTAAAGCTCCAATCCTAGGATAGGTTTTTAGTAGTTCTGGATTACTTATAGACTATGTGTCTTGGATTGACTATATCTGGATATGCTTGTGATATGTACTGTAGGAACATATCTATGTAGAGATTACTATAATTTTATTTTTTATATTTCATTATAATTTCATGGTGTCTTGATGAGTATTGTAATACTCAACACTGCATGGGATATTCCTTCATTTGTCATGACTTATGTAGATGATCGACCTATTGACGATGTCCTAGGTTGACTAGGACTAGAATGTTCTCTATGAGACAAGACAGACCAAGGTGTGTTCATATGGCTACAAAGAGAAGTCCCATTATTGTTTTCCTTCTGGTTGGGTTTTTGTTATATAAAAATTGTGGTGGAAATGAATTTGGACATGTTTACCTTATATTACTTCCTATTATACTCTGGTTATGGTATATAGCTTTATGCATGCATTGGTTATACATTTATTTTTTTCATTATGGAATTTTGTGTTCGTGGAGATGTGTCTGCATGTACAAGTACCTACAAAATACCACATAGGATAGAGTTATTCCTACTCAGTGATATTCAACATTGCCTACACTATTTTATGAAGGAATGGGTAGTCATGAAAGAGGGCATTTTGGCACGAGTCCTAATATAATTTTATTAGAGATATTGGTTTTATTTTATGACCAGGAATCTGTGAGTTTGGTTTGGGGAAATAGTGTTAAGTGTTTCGAGTTCTTTTATCAGGCCATGGACTCTAATTATGGTTTAGTGGTCTACGTATCCATACACTAGGACTTTGACAACCTTCTATTCGACTCTTTACATGATAATATTTGTTGTATGGGAAAACAAAGGTACTTTCATCATATAAGAATAGAATGAAGTTCCATTCCCTTTTTATGTCATCTCACTATATATGCTAATTTATTGTGGTACATATTGTTTTTTACAAAATATTTCTTCACATAGACAACCATCTGGGATTCCATCATGTGATCACGAGGATAACCCCTCTATAATGAGGCTTCGATATATGGACCGATTCCAAGAATATTACCTCCATGTGGTGTACCATTGAAATCACCAACTATGGAGAAACACATAGTACCCATAGTAATGGTAAATTAGGTTCACAGGATGAGAATGCTTTACATGTTTTAGTGGAAGGAACCCCTCATGTAATGATGTGAGCTTGAACCACAGGCAGCTGAGGACTTTCTTAAGGTGGTGACATGAGTTTTCCTACTACTCAGAAACTATAAAATTTTATGGAGTTGTTGGATGCAATGATTCTTCATGTTTCGGCGTGAAAATGGTAGATTTTGGTTTCCTAGACTCATGATGACGTTAATGTCTCGTCTATAGATTTTGAGCAATTCTTTACAGGGTAGTTCTCACCAGGTACACTGAGTGTTGTGCGTATCCAGGAGCATCTTCAACTCTGGAATAGATGGATGTTAGTAGATTATTGTTCTTTAAGGTTCACCAAAATTTCTATGTTCTTAATGGATATGGTTTGAGAATATTTATTTATGGATCAGACCTTCAAATAAGGTTTGTATAGAGTTGACTTCTCTAGTGTAATCCCATTGTGGATTCATACTTTGGATGGGGGTTTTGAGTTCGATTTTATGGTTGAATGCTTCTTGGCAGAGAATATACATCTGTTGATGGTCAATAGTGGGAATTAAGGATCTGAGACCTCAGCATCATGGAGAAGATATTTGTCTCAGGGACTTGGATATCAGAGACATTTCATGTGGTGGTCTCATGATAGATGACATACGTTACAATGTTCATAGGGTTGGTCCCATCACCATATATAGAGGTGGTGTGTAGTACCCCCGGTTTCTGGTACGTATCCTGTGTTTTAAACTTTTTATATTCTTGCGGCATATGAGTAATGGTGGGGGAGAGTTGGGAGACTATGAAAGTGTAAATAGGGAAATGGTGGGGATGCACGGCCTTCACACAGTTTTCCAAACCGTGCGGAAGTCGTGCAGGTAGTAGTTACTTGGGCCGAGGAGTCCGCACAGTGTACACACGGTTTTCAAAAACTGAGCGAGGAGGTCGTGCGGGGAGCCCCACTCTGATAGTGACTACCGCACGGTTAGCGCACAGTTAGACTAACCATGCACGAAGTCAACTTAGATCCTATTTATTAGGACATAATCCGTTTTATCATTTAACCCACTCGTTTCTTCTCCTAGATGGCCCTAACATGGGATTTTTCTCTGGGGAAGGTTGGAGAACTCTTACCAGTCATTTTGGAAGTAATCTGGAGGGTTTTATTTGGCGTTTAATGGCATATTGATCTTGGTAAGTCTCGTTTCCCTTTGGTTTTCTTAGATATCCTTCTCCCCTCATGATGGATCCTTAGACATACACCCTAATTAGATAGATATAAGTTAGTGGATGACTTTTAAGTTGGTTTTTGGTCATGTTGGTGATAGGGGAATTATTCTAAGGAGGTTTCGTGGTGTTTCGACCCGGTTCTCAGTGGTTTTTGCCTATGTTGTTGAGGTAGGTGGGTTCACTCTTGCTAGAATTGATTGGACTACTTTCAAATTTGTTATTTGAATGGAATTGATTGTGAAATCTTCGTGAATTGTTGTGAAAAGTGATTTGGATACTTGAATTTAAATTTTGATTTTAAATTATGAATTTGCTGAAATTTTAAATGGTTTTATGGGAAATGGGTTTTCAGTAAAAATGTTGTTTTTATTGAAATGGTTTGAGTTTGAAATGACATGAAGGGATTTGGTTTTCAATAAAAAGTTAGTTTTATTGAAATGGATTTAATTGGTTGAACACTCTTGGTTTTTATGGAAATGTTTTTCAATAAAAGGGTGTTTTATTGAAAGGGTTGTTTTTGGCATGATTGTGGCAAATGTGAAGTGTGTGTTCTTATTGCATTGTACAAGGCTTGGTTGAAATAGGACCCTGTTCTTGGTGCTAAAGGTATAATGGCACATGGTAACTATATGTATGAGGCTTGGTTGAAATAGGACCTTGTTCATGGTGTCAAAGGTGTAATGGCACATGGGAATAATTACCTTGTGATGACTTGGTAGATTGATGAGAGACCGCTCATGAGTATGGAATTATCACAATGAAGAATGCATGGTCGATTTCCCAGGGTTGTTAAATGGTTGGGTATGCCAAAAATGAATGTTTGTGAAATGGTTCAAAAGTTGTGGGGTTAGTTTTCTAAAAAATAACTTACTGGAATAATTGGTTTATATGGATATGAAATGCCATTGGTTATGAATGGTTTGGAAACTTGTTTATATTAAGTTATAAAATAATTTTGTTAAACTATTTTATATAAACTGTTTTTATATAAATTTTTCTAACTCTTTTATCATAATGTCATGAGTAGGGAAGCCATTGGGGGAAACCTACTGAGTTATACTCACCCTTTCTTTGGCACTTTGGTTCTTCTACAGATGTCATCTTTTTGGACCTAGGTAACGGAAATGCATCTCATTGATAGTGGTTCATGGAGATGCTTGGGAGATGTGATGGTGCGTGTTGCATGGAGCTCGGTGTGGAGCTATAGAGAGTGTCTTGGCTTTTTTGGGGTCTTTTATTTAGTCTTCCTCTTTGTACGCTGATTTTGTGTGGGATATGTATTGGTTTGGAAATAGTGTAGTACTCTTTTGGTGATGAATGGGTTGGTTGTTCTTTGACATTCATCATATAGGGTTTGCTAGGAATGTTTGGTTGGTTAATTTCTCAAAGGGTAAATCGTCCACCACAGGCATTGAAACCCTTTGACATTTATTTCCAGTATTTGGCACCTTGGGGATGTCGCTTAAAGACAAGTAATGACTTTTTTTTCTCACGACAATGAGAATTGGCATGTCATTACAAATGGTATCAGTTTGTTCGGTCCATTCCAAACAAGTAGTCATCAATGATCTTGGTCTTGGAGTTGAAATTCCTTCTTGTCTATTCTTTGGTTGTTCATCTTAAATGGGATTACAATTGTCGGAACATGAAATGTATAGCATAAAGGGACGTAACAAACCCGTTTATGCTGAACATCTTCTTACCATGGTGTTGGGTACATAAGTTTTTTTGATACACTTTTAGAATGTTGAAAATATCATTGTCGTGGGATTAGCCAATGAGATGATCATGACTTACCTTGTAGATGAATAGCTTGAAACTAGGATTGCATATCTCATTGTGACGGATGATTAAGGCTTTGGTATAGGTTTCTAGTTTTTTAAAAATTCAGAAATTTATTTTCAAATAAATGAGTTTGAAATGTGGATATATGTGGTATTTTGAAAATGGGTTAATTTTCAAAAATCATGCGGAATATTTCCAAATAAAAGGTCTAAATATGGGATAATTGTTGTTTTGAGAACACTTATGTGATAGATTATGTGATATAATTTGAATGTTATTCCATTATTTGTTAGTGAGTGAGATTAACAGATTTTGATGTTTCTCCAGAAAATGGAACCCGATAGGCATCGTCAGAACCAACCTGAAGAGGTTATAGAGAATGAGGTTTTTCCAGAACCACGTGTGAGCTAAGAGTTGGTTCAGAGTATTTTCCATGCATTTCAAGATGTGGATACGGTTAATCAGAGGAATGAGCCATGACATGTGGAGCAAACCATCCAATTCATGAATCAGAATCCACCAAACATTAGATATGATGTTGAACCCGAGAAGGGAGATGTGTGGCTAAGAAGGGTGAATCGTATATTCGAATTCATCGGCACACAAGTAGAGCTGAATGTAATTCTAGCCACGTATATGCTCGAGGATCTTGCACGTCAGTGGTGGGATTTTGCAGTGTTGGCTAAATTGGGTGAAGACCTTACATGGGAGGATTTTGAAGAATTGCTTAACAAACAATTCTATCCTCACACATTCAAGATCCAGAGGACGATGGACTTTCTCAGTCTAAAGCAGGAGAATCTCTCTATCATGGCATATATCGCTAAATTCATGAATTTTGTGCATTTTACACTAGATGTTGCTTCAAGTGTATCACTGAAGGCATGCATCTTTGAATTGGGGATAAGGTATGAGATTCATTCGAAGATTATGGTGCTCTGTATTATGAATTATACTGAGATAGGGAACATAGAAACGGTTGTTGAATGTGATATATCAGGATTAATGGGGGTAGGAAGTATGATGATACCCACGGGAACGGGTGGGAACCCTAATGAGGGGAACAAGTAGAAGAGGGACACCTACTTCCATGGTGGGAGTGCGAATCAGAACCAGATGGCGGGATGAGTCAACCTTCGTCCATGACCCCAGAGAAAAGTAGGTTGCATTCAATGTCGTTCGACTGATCACATGAAACAATAATGTACAACACCACTGAGATCATGCCGTAATTACAATAAGATGGGGTATCTTTAGTGATATAGTCACAGTGCTCCACGGTTGGGTGTTCGTGACACATCCCAGGTGTCTCGAACATCGCATGCTTCGACAGGATGAGGACAGTAGAATAAGTCTCATCATCATAACAGAGATAGCCATGGTGATTCTCGAAATACCATGACTCCTCAACCAGGACAGTCTCAGCAAGGAAATAAGGAGAATAGTTCAGCGACAAAACAATTTTTTGGAGCTGAGCAGATGATTGTGGATGACCAGGATGGACCATCTATAGTGAGAGGTATGATTATTTTTATTTCTAACCTTATGAAAGTGTTTTTTGATATTGGTGCATCTCATTCCTCCATTGCTTCTCGTGCAGTTGACTTTCTGTGTTTAAAACTGGAAATGATGCCTTCTGCCTCGAAACTGAAAACTCCCCTTGGTGAAAGAGAATGTCAAACCTTCGTGTGTAGAGCATGTGCTATAACTGTTGATAGAGTTGAGATGAAATGAGGCTTCTCCATGTTTAATATTAATTTCTAGGATGTAATCATGGGTATGGATTAGTTGACAAGTTTTAAGGCTCACATCGACTGTTATAGGAGAATACATAGTTTCACAACTGAGGACAACATTAAACATCTCTTCAGAGGAGAGAGGATGGCCAAGAAAAGTGAAAAGATATTGATGTCACTAATGGTGGGAATAATCTC
This sequence comes from Viscum album, assembly GCA_963277665.1. Classification (NCBI taxonomy): domain Eukaryota; kingdom Viridiplantae; phylum Streptophyta; class Magnoliopsida; order Santalales; family Viscaceae; genus Viscum; species Viscum album. The sequence goes on along the minus strand of OY728159.1, from coordinate 1,458,203,675 downwards.
TCACTAATTGGCAGCTTTGACCTTGGCATCAATGGAGGAGATTGAGGGAAATAGTTTTCCAGCTGTCGTGGATCAATTTCCTGATGTTTTCCTCAAAACATCTCAAGGTTACCACCTGTGAGATAAGTGGTGTTTAGCATTGATCTCTTTCCAGGGACCAGTACTATCTCACTTCCATCTTATAGGATGGCACCAACGGAGTAAATGGAATTGAAAATACAGCTGGAATAACTGGAAAGTAATGGTTTCATTCGGACAAGCTTGTCTTCGTTGGCAGCTCCAATTTTGTTTGTAAAGAAAGCATATGGAACTTTGAGGCTATGTGTGGATTATTGTAAACTTATCCATGTTACGATACATAATTGATATCCAGTTCCACGCATTAATGACATGTTCTATCAATTAAGGAGAGCTCAGTGGTTCTCAAAAATTGACATACGGTCAGTATATCACCAGTTGCGAGTATGGAAGGAGGATATTCCGAAGACAGCCTTGAGAAGCAGATATGGACAATCCGAATATTTTATCATGCATTTTGGTCTTACGATTGCACCAACAGTCTTCATGGCTATGATGAAACAGATATTTCAACGATACCTAGATTCTTTTGTTGTGGTTTTTAAAGACAACATATTGGTGTACTCATGAACAAGGGCTGAGGATGAGCAACACTTGGCGATATTGTTGGAAATCATTAGAGACCATCATTTTTTTGAAAAATTATCATAGTGTGATTTTGGATACAAGAGGTATTCTTTCTGGGTCATGTTTTTTCTGAAAAATGTGTTTCAGTGGATCCATGAAAGATAGAATCTATTCATTCATGGAAATCGTCGAAAAATAACTTTTAAATAAGAAGTTTTCTTGGTCGAGGTGGTTATTACCGACTCTTTGTTCGATACTTATCATGACTACCTTCGCCTATGACAACATTGACAAAGAATAATGCTCTATTTCAATGAACAAAAGAATTTCAGAGATCTTTTCAAGAGTTGAAACTTCACCTTACATCAGCACCCATCATGATCTTGCCTAAATCAGGACAGGGGTATGGGGTGTATTTTGATGCTTCAGAAATAGGGTTGGGATGTGTTCTCATGAAAGGAGACCATTTTGTTACTTATGGTTCAAGGAACATGAGGTTGACTGAGAAGAATAACCCAACACACGATTTGGAGTTGGCTGCAGTCATCCATGCATTGGAAACTTGGAGGCATTATCTATTCGGTGAGAAATTTACTTTGTTTACAGATCAGAAAATCCCGAAACACATTTTTTCACAACGAGACATGAATCTGTGGAAGAGGAGATGGATGGAGTGTCTCGAGATGTTTTACTATAACATTTATGTACACACCAGGAAAATGGAATTCGCTGGCGGATGCATTGAGTAGAAATTCATATTCTTAGTTGGCAAAAGAAGCTTCATACAAATGGTAGTTGATGTCGGTCTTAGCCGACATGCATGTGGAATGTGAAGATCGGGGTGATGTTGTGGTTTTCTTTCCTATTGTTCTTGTTTCTATTTTGGTGGAGATAGTAATGGAGGTACATACATCTGATGTAGACTGTGTTGCAATGAGTTCAAAACTCAATGGTGGGGAGACCATTGAGGGATGGAAGCTGGATGAGTGTTCAGTTTTCCAGTTTCAGAATTGGATGGTTGTACCATTAATTTCTTAGGAGAAACTCCTTCATTCTTACCGCCATTCCCGATGGGCTATACATTCGGGTACACAAAAGAAATATAAGGCATTTCAGGTGGAGTTCTGGTAAAGAGGCATGAAAAGGAAGGTGGCCGAGTTCGTCTCACGGTGCTTAACTTCTCAGTTGGTTAATGCAGAGCATCAGCGGCCAGCCAGTATGTTACAATCATTACCTATCCTAGTGTGGAAATGGGATTAGATAGAAATAGATTTTGTTACAAGACTTCCTAGAATGGTTCGAAAACAAGATGCATTTGGGTGATCGAGGATCATCTATCCAAGTCGGCCCATTTCATACCAATTCATGAAACTCATATGGTGGATGATCGTTCCAAAATCTATATTCGAGAAGTGGTAAAGAGGCATGGTGTACTAGTGTCTATCGTCTCAGATATAGATTCGAGGATCACATCTCATTTCTGGAAATTTTTACAGCAAGCCCTTGGGACTCAGTTGACGATGAGCACAATGTATCATCCTCAGACGGATGGGCAATCCGAGAGGATGATTCAAACGTTGGATGACATGTTGCAGGCATGTGTAATGAATTTTGGGGGCTCATGGGAGGATCATATACCATTAGTGTAGTTCTCATAGAATAACAGCTATCAATCCTTGATATGCATGGCTCCATTTGAAGCATTGTATGGGCGTCCTTGTCGTTATCTACTATGTTGGGATGAAACGGGTGAAACATCACTAGTTGGGCAGAGCCTTGTCCAAGAAACAGCGGAGAAGATTCAGTTGATTAGAAAGATGATGGAGACGGCTCAGAGTCGTCAGAAATCGTATGCAGATAACCATCGATGACCGTTGTTGTTCTTTGTGGGTGATCATGTCTTCTTGAGGATCACTTCAATGCTTGGACATCGGCGTTACGGGAAGCAGGGCAAGTCATCTCCCAGATATATTGGACCTTTTGAGAGAATAGAACTGGTTGGAGAGGTGGCATATCAGTTGGCATTGCCACCACAGTTTAGTTCAGTGCATAATGTGTTCCATTTATCTCAGTTGAAGAAGTATCAGCCTGATCCTGACCATGTGATCAGATAGGATCATGTTGACCTAGATCCTGATACTTTGTTGATACTTATCCCAGTTTGGACTGTGGATAGGCAGGATAATGTCTTGTGTGGAAAAATCATCGGTCTAGTGTGGGTCTTGTGGAAACATGGTCAGATTCAGGAAGATACTTGGGAATGTGAATGGGAAATGAAAGATAAGTGGCCAGAACTCTTTCAAGAAATCGATGGTTTTCTACATTTCAATTAGAATGGGAAATGGTGGGGAGAATTTAGTACCCCCATTTTCTAGTAAGTATCCCATGTTTAACGCTTTTTAAGTTCCTCATGCATATGTGGAATTGTGGGGGAGGGTTTGGAGACTTTGAAAGTGTAAAGATTGAAAAGGTGGGGACGCACGGGATTCAGACGGTTTTCCAAACAGTGTGGAAGATGTGCAAGTAGTAGTAACCTAGGAAGAGGAGTCTGCATGGTGTATGCACGGTCTGGAAAAACAGTGCGAGGAGCTCGTGTGGAGAGCCCCTCTCTAGAAGTGACTACCACATGGTTAGCGCATGATTTAACAAACAGTGCAGACTCACATTGCGCGAAGTCAACGTAGAACCTTTTTATTAGTATCTAATCCATTTTATCATTTATCACATTCATTGTTTCTCCCACATGGCCCTAACTCGGGATTTCTCTTGGGGGAAGGTGGGAGAACTCTTACCAGTCGATTTGGAAGTGATCTGGAGGGTTGCCTTGGCATTTAGTGGTAGGTTGTTCTTCGTAAGTCTCATATCACTTTGGTTTTCTTAGACATACTTCTCCCCTCTTGATGGATCCTTAGATCAATTCCCTAGGTGGATAGATCGAAGTTAGTGGATGGATTTTATGTTGTATTGTGGTCTTGTTGGTGATAGGGGAAGGAATCTAAGGAAGTTTCATGGTGTTTCGACCCAATTCTCGGTGGTTTTCAACTAAGTTGTGGAGGTAGGTGGCTTCAATCTTGAATCATCTTTCTAGAATTTATTGTAATTGTTACATATTTTTAATTTGAATGGAAATGATTGTGAAATATTGGTGAATTGTTTTGCAAAGTGATTTGGCTACTTGAATTTAATGTTGATTTTAATTTTTTAATTTTTTGAAATTGTAAATGGTTTGTTGAGAAATGACTTTTCAATAAAAAGGATGTTTTTATTGAAATGGTTTGAGTTTGAAATGAATAGGATGGATTTGGTTTTCAATAAAAATGTATTTTTATTGAAATAGTTTGTATTATTTGAACAATCTTGGTTTTGACAGAAACGATTTTCAATAAAAGGTTGTTTTATTGAATGGGTGGTTTTTGGAATGATTGTGGGAAATGGGAAGTGTGTGTTCATATTTCATTGTATGAGGCTTGGTTGAAATAGGACCTTGTGCTCAATGCCAAACATTTAATGGAACATGGTAACTATTTGTATGAGGCTTGGATGAAATATAACCTTGTGCTCAGTGTCAAAGGTGTAATGGAACATGGGAATAATTACCATGTGATGACTTGGTAGATCGGTAAGAGACCGCTCATGAGTATGGAACTGTCATAACGAAGCTTGCATGGTTGATTTCACGGGGTTGAGAATGGTTGCGTATGAAAAAAATGAATGTTTGTGAAATGGATCGAAAGTTGTTGGGTTATTTTTCTAGAAAAATATTTTTTCTGAAAAAATTTGTTTATTTGGTTATGAAATGTCTTCGGTTATGAATGGTTTGGAAACTTGTTTATATTTAGTTATAAACTTCTTTTCTAAAACTGTTTTAAATAAACTGTTTTTATATAAAAGTTACTAACTCTTCTATCCTAGTGGCATGAGTAGGGAAGTCATTGGGGGAAACATACTGAGTTATACTCACTCCAGCTTTGGAACTTTGGTGCTTCTGCAGATGCCATCCTCTAGGACCCAGGTAAAGTAAAATCATTTCATTGATAGTGGTTTGTGGTGATGCCTACGATATGTGATGGTTCATGGTTCTTGGAGCTCGATGAAGAACGATGGAGAGTGTCTTACCGTGTTTGGGGTCCTTTTTTTATTCTTCTTCTTGGCACTCTGATTTGGTGTTGGTTATGTATTTCTATTGAAACAGTGTAGTACTCTTTTGGTGATGAATGGGTTGGTTTTTCTTTGACATATATCATATAGGGATTGCTAGGAATGTTTGGATGGTTTATTTCTCAATGGGTAAATCATCCCCAACTTGCAATGAATCCCTTCATCATTTATTTCCAGCCTTTTCCACCTTGGGGATTTCGCTTAAGTCCATGTAATGACTTGTTGTATTCTCAAGCCAATGAGTATTGGCAGGTCATTACATGGTGTTACTCATGTGATGGTAGGGGACATCTCTCTAAGGATTTGTTAACCCTCCGTACTACTGATAGAGAGATTATGGATGGACCGCCATGGTAGACCTAGCAATAGGATCATGTTCATCTGAAGAATGGTTAAAGTGGAATAGGATTTGGGAGAGTAGTAGGAGGTGGTCATAGTTTCTACTTTTCACCACCACCACCCCATGGTAGTACACGCCATGCTTGCGGAGTTGCAGGACAAGGGCAGAGACAACTACATATTGTTGAGACATATGACCCAGGGGATCCAATCATTGTCTGAGGTAAAATATTTTTCTTTTCATATTTAGCTAGTATACTAATAAAATTAGGTCTTATTAATTCTTTCTTTATTTATATCATGTATGATTCCTAGAGATTACAATTGAATCATTATAAATTCCCTTACAGTTGGAGACACCTACAAGAGAGAACTCAGGGAACATGAATGTTTGTCGATATATTGACCTAACCAATTGAGGAATGATTTTCTGTTGGAACCTCTTGGTTTCACATAGAATTATTATATTTTTATTCTCAATGTGGAATGGTTATCTAAATTTCATCCCTAAATTTACTATTTTTTTGAATGGTGTGTTGTGTCCACAGTGATAGAACATGGTTTTCCTTCATCAAAGATAAAAAACCAAACAATGTAGGATGGATTCATTAGTAGTATGGCGTGTCTGATTACTCATCATCTGGATAGCCTATCCCTTGGTAGAGTGGATATTGTTAGTTCCCAGTAGCACGTAGTTGTGGTGGATTATGCGGATTTGATTCTTGAAGATGATCCATGTTTACATGCCCATTGGGAGATAGACATCTATATTGATCAATACCTCAGGAAAACACTAATACTTTTTCCAATATAGTTGATATTTATAATAGATATTAATTTTTTGAGTGTGTAGTTAGAGGAAATATAGAGGAAGGGGTTTGTGAGACCCAATGTCACACACTAGGCTTCCCTAGTTTTATTTTCAAAAAACATATACAATTGAATGAGGTGATATGTGGACTAATAATTCTTAAAATAGGAGATTGGAGAATATGTATCCACTAATGAGTATCTATGACCTCATTGATCAGTTGAGAGGGAACCGATGGTTCACAAAGGTTTATATTAGATCAAGTAATTAGTAGTTGTAAGTATGTAATGAGGATATACATAAGATGGTATCCTGATTCATGGTCTTCTTCATCGATGATATCCTTATGTACTCGAAATTTTATGAGGAGAAATCGAGACACATGTGGATAGTTTTTCATGTACTCTAAGAGCACCAACATTACGAGAAGCTCTTGAAGTTCCAATTCAAGATTTAGGCAGTCCAGTTTTTGGGACATGTTATGTCAATAGATAGATTACTAGTGGACTAGGCCAAGGTGGAGGTAGTGTTATAATGGGATCCATATAAGAGTGTGCTAGAAGAGGTGAAAATATTCCTTGGGTTGGAAGGATTTTATTGAAGATTCATACTTGATTTCTCCAGAATATTAGCACCCAAAAAAACATTAACATGAATTCGGTATCATTTAATGTGTACTGGATGTTTCTCGAAGGATTTTCAGTAGTTTCGGTAAAATTTTACGAGCCACCAACTGTTGAAATTTCTAGAGGAAGGTTTCAGGTATGTAATGTTATGTGATGAATCATAAACCAGTCTTTCATGTGTTCTAATGAAGGGAAAAGTTGTGATTGCTTATGGTTCAAGCCTGTTGAAACCACATGAGAGACACTAGGTGACCCATGATCCTATATTAGAAATGGTTGTCTTCACATTGAAGATACGGAGACACAACCTTATGGTCAAGTTGTTTATCAAGTACACTATTCACAAGAGTCTCAGGTATACCTTCTATTAGAGGGATCTTAACATGGACAGAGGTGATGGCTAGAGTTCCTCCTATACTATGACTAGGATATTTTCTATACATAAGGGAAGTGAAACATGGTGGAAGATATTATCATAAGGATATCGAGTTCATTGTTGTTGGATGAGGTGTTAGATTATTTGTCCTTGTTGGAGTAATCCTTTGTGGATGGATGTGGAGTTTCTTACCTTCAGTTTATTGTTATCACCCATCCACTCTTATAGAGATTTAGGGAGGAAAAACATGGGGATACCGACTATGAGACCATACATTCATAGATATCCAAAGAGCAAGCTCCAAATGTATTTTCAAAAGGTGGGTAGAATCATTTTCTTTTCAAATTATTAATGATGGTACCAATGGAATAACATGAAGAGGTTCTGAGGGAGTATCATACATTTCATTTAGTATTGTATCATTCCATGGCAAAGATGTTACAAGAACGTTAGCATCATTTTTGGTGTCTAAGGATGAAGAAATTAGTTATTGAGTTTGTCTCTCGATTCCTTAGTTGTTAGCATGAAAATGTTGAGCACCATATTCCAACTGGTTTGGCCCAACCCCTTGAGGTGCCTCCATGGATGTGGGCTAGGATATATATGGACATCATGATGGTAATACCACATATTTATAGGGGATAAGATTATTTTTGGTTGATCATTGATTGACTCTCCATGTGTTCTAACACCTAGCTATCTGAGATCATAGTTCAGAAATGAGTATTGGATTCCTCTACACTCAATAGATTGTTTGATTCCATGTATTTCCATCAATGATTGTTTTGGATTATGATGCTCGCTTTATATCCAGTTTGATGAAGGGATTGATGGTAGAATTTGGGACCCAATTTCACTTGAGCACATCATTTCACCAACAAAATGATGTCCAGACAGAGTAGACAATTTCAGTAATGGATGAAATTCTATGAGGATGGTCATGATATTTTAATCGTAGTTGGAAGGATAACCTAACACTACTGGTGTTTGCATATAAAAAAATGTTATTCCATCATCTATATGACCCATTTGAGGATTTTTATGGGACACCATATAGATCACCTCATTTTTGTACTATTATGTAAGAGTCATAACTAATGGGATCAGAGTTGGTGTGATCTACTATATAAAAGGTGTTGATCATATAGTAGTTGATGATGTTTGTGAAGATCCATATGAGGTTATATGATGTCAGGTGGTGGACGCCATTGGAGTTTTAGGAAGGAGACCATTTGATCCTATGGGTTTCACCTTCACATGGACTATTGAGATTTTGATGTGGTGGAATGAAATCGACGAAGGTCATTGTCCCTTTCTTAATACATTGTACAATTATTATGGTGATGTACCACATATCTCTACCTCCACATTTAGACCAGGTACACAATATCTTCCATGTGTCATAACATAGGAGGTATGTGTAATAATAATCTCACATCTTCTATTAGGGAGAGATGGACAGTGTATATGGGTCTAAAATTTTTGAGTAACCAATAGAGATTGAGGATCATTATGAGAGGATATTTTGTGGGTGATCAATTCCTTGGAGGATTTATAGTGGATACATGTTAATCTTCTGGAATGAACAATAGTGGGGGTGCAAAGATTCATGCTCAATAACCTTATCTTCTAGGTACATAATTACCCATGTTGGGGATAATTTAGTGACTTGTATTTTCTTTGTTTTATTTTACTATATAATATGGAATAATTTTTAGACCAAGCAGTCAGACATAGTGTGATTTTTCGGCATAGTGTGCCCAAAATAAATCTTTGAATAAATATTAGAATATTTAATAGAATACACACACGGTTTTCCAAAATATGTGGAATAAATTCTAAATGGTATCTCATATCAAAAAACATAGGTTATAATTGAGTTCTGAATGTCAGTTTTACCCTAGTTGTGACCTAACATTGGTCGGTGTAGGTTGTTTCTACAAAAGTCAACCCGAAAGATTAAATGAATAATATTATTTAATAAAATTATTTTATTATATTGTTAATAAAATGAGGTGGTGTGTATTTAAATAAATCATTAATTCAGAGATCCATATTTAGACTCATAAACCCGAAATCCTCTAAGGACATTGTAATGAGAAATTTGGAGAATCTAACCAACGCATGATGATAAACTCACAGATTGGTGATCGCCTCACACAGATCATGATGGATCTCACCATAAAATATGAATCATTGATCATCATTCAACAAATACTTATCAGAATTTAGGTAGGATATGTAATTTTTATTTTCATTAATGTACATTACTCCTACTACGAACTCATACCAATAAATGAAGAGATTGTCCAGTATATCGATCATTATGTGGGATGGATTTTTGGCTGGTATTATCAGGATAATAATATTAAATATTATTTTAATTAATTTATCATTCTTGACATTTATATACCTAGATTGACACATACAAGGATCAAGGATCATCCAACTCTATTTTTTTGTTCCAGCCCCCCTGATTCTTGTGTTGTTTTTTGCAAATTCATCATTATTCCTCATTCATTAAAACCCTTTTCTAAAACTATATCCTTGTGGCTTTGATTCAAGGTGAAATGATATACAATTGTAGATCAGACATCAACATGACTCCATGGAGGTGTGACTTTGGGTGTGGAATAAGATTGGATTATAGTGAGGGCCAAATTTTTATTCATTGGTGGTAACAAAAAATCCATATAATAGCATTTTCCAAGATTTTTGAAGGTCCAAATCCCTTCAATTCGGTGTTAGGGTGGAAAACTGATCATGGATATAGAGTTTTGAGATGAACTGAGTATTTTAATCAGATTTAAGTGACTGATGACATGCGTGGGTGGAAAAAGATGTGTTATAGGATAACCTGATACACACAGAACGTATTCCTTCACTACATGATGTGTAGTCCATATTTGGAAAACTCGAAATGTAAATGGGAATTACATGGAAATGGGGTGGAGTACACGTGTTGACTAAAAAGCATGTACTCCTCCACACAGATTGGCTGAGAACATGTAAATGGGTTACTCCATGTACTGGTACACGATAACTGATACACGGACTGACACAGTGTGCTAGCACAGAGTTGGAGTAGATGAGTGAACCATGGATGCCTTGAAATGACGTACCTCCATTATAAACATTGTGTATTATTATTCTATATAACCCAGGATGGAGTAAATGATCCATTTACACAGTCAACACCTAGTATGAATTAACCTTGTGTGAACACCTACTACAAGCCACATAACTCGTTATTCATGTCGTGATCATCTTGTGTTTTGTATCATGTATAAGATTAATTTTGGTCTATTCCCTTTATCATTTCCCTAACAGTTGGTGTGATTCATTTCCTACTCATATGGATATGATCCTTTTAGATGGACTTTCAGTATAGAGTTTTTGGAATCCCCCAATAGGCCTGTCGAAGGATTCTCTATTCATCTTTGTGACCAAAATGTATTTATTGGTATTTACAGGACCAAAAGTAAGAGGTAATCGATCATATACTTAGTTGGTTAAGATATTTTGAATTTATGAATTCACCCCATTGCCCTGGGAGTGATCCTCGTCTGAGTATCATTTTCAATTTAGAACTATCAATATATATCTCTCACAATAGTACCTGATGCACAATACCTCTTAGATGGATGTTATTAGTGCTATTATACTCATATGTGCATTTTCTCGGATGAGTGCATCAGGGAATATTTTGAGCTAGAATCCTAGGATGGGTACTCTTTGGTTGTTGGATACCATTTAACAATGAGTCCTGGATTTAGTGTTTCTAAATATTCTTGTTATATGTATGGTATACATGTACATGTGTATTGATGACTACAATTTCCTTTATTTATTGCTTTGTGGTTTTAAGGTCTACTACTGATTAATGTTTTACTCACACTCACATGGTTTTCTGAAGCCCTTATCTTGTCTTGTGTAGAAAATCTTGCTTTTGATGGAGTCTTAGGAATACCAGGACCTGACATAGCTTTGTGATACCAGATATTCCCATATCTATTCCTATATCTGTATATAACAATCATAGAACCTTTTTTTTCAAAATTTTGGATTGTTTTATAATATCATTGAGGTGGATTTTCATTTTCCCCTCTTGAAAATACATTTATTCCAATCATAATCTAGTTATGAGATATAGTTTTATTCATGCATTGGTAACATAGTGGTATTAAAATTTAATTATTTTATGGGCTTGGTGATGTGTGCACGTGTACAGGTTCATAGAAAATACCTCTCATGTTAGTGATATTACTACTTAGTGCTAGTAACCAGCCATTGGAGAATTGGAGGTGATCTTGGGGAGTTTCTATATGAGTCCCATTGGGATGAGTTGTGAAATTGATTAATAAACAACCAACATTCTATTACTATATTGAAAAATTCCATTATGAAAATGGGAGTCACACTTTTCAAAACACTCCTATTACAAAGGGGTGTATGCCACCATTATGGAAAATGAAATACATTTAATCACAAAATATACAAGAATTATAACTTATTGAGGAATTTTTTTTCCATATTTAATATATTTATCATATACCATTTTTATGGAAAAAAATTACTAGTATATCTTATAATAATTTAATGATGGAATAGGAAACGAGAATCATTATATCCTTAAACCATGATATAAATAAGTAATGATAATAAAAATGGTTCCTCTAAATCAACCCATAACATAGATAGTGTATATAAGGTATGTAGTTTGAATTTCCAAAAATAATATATTAAATTAATAGATATATAATTTTGGGACTCAATCTATTATGAAATGATTCTATCATACAACATGTATCGGTTAACACTGACTAACTATAGAGGAAATTTAAAATCTGAGGAGCTCTCACTATCTCACCATGATCAAAATCCATAACATTATCTCACCCAATCATCCATAATCCCTAGTAAGAACACAATACATACTAGGGAGACTCTCATATAGACCATTATAAAATGCAACATAGGGCTTCAATGATAAATTTAAATAGAAATGAAACATAAATAATCAGTACACATGATCAACATATTAAATAAAAAGAAAAAAAAAGAAAAAAATAACATCACACCCCTAACACCCAGTCAATAAATAACCCACTTTCACATTATATGTGTCAATAGTCAAATGATTTGTTTTAGGAATTCAATAAAACTCACTTATTATTGTTATCACAAATAATTTTGAATAAAAATTAAAAAAACAATTTGTTCAATTTTATCATTGAAATAAATTGCATTACCAACAATATATTACCTCAATCTTTCAAGGAAATTAAAAAAATAGAGAATGAATTATACCTTTGACATTCAGATAAACCCTTATGGGAATTTCTTTTGAAACTATATATATTCATGAGAATTTAAATCCCTTTGAAAGTGAAATGATATAATTTACTCAAAAACATCAAATGTATATAATAGAAAAACCCATTTATGTTCTAAAATTAAAATTATACATATTTATTATCCAATGAAACCGAGGAGAAAAAAATAATTTTGTAAATAGTTAGATTTCATACATTTTAATGGAGATTAATAATTCCAATCTCAATATAGATAACATAGGTGATTAGAATCATAATTTTAAAGGCACTATAATGTATGAAAATATATTATTCATTATACTTCCTTATATAATAATGAAATCTTGATCAAAAAATCATAATATATCCTTAATGTACCATAGAGAATCCACATACAGGGAAACCCCTAACTAAATTCAATCTATAAGGATACATAGGTCCTAGAGGCCCTAAATATTAAAAGAGAAAATAAAAGAGAATATATTAAGGAGTCTAGAGGTGGATAATATTAAAAATATCACAATAATAATAAATTATTATCATATAATCACCATGGAATAAAGGATAAAATATGGGGGTTGTATCTAAAATTGGAGAGCGTTATTATAACTATAGTAGTGACACTAAAAAATAAAAATAAAAAACAAAATAATTTAATTTCAATATTTTTATGAACCTAGTATGATATCATGGATTTTATGTGCGGTATACCAAATTGTGGGCCTATAAATTGACCATCACCATAAATATTTGGGCCACACACAATGCTTTAGAATCATTTTTTCTCTAAAATATTTTCAACAATTTGTGAGAAAATATAATTTATTTTTATCCTTGGGTGGAACAATCACATATTTCATATTAATATAGTGTTAATAGTCATACCTAAAAAAATTCATATTTTTTTGATATAAAATTACTGTAGTAGAAGAATAAAAAAAATAAACTTATGAACAAAATAAAAAAATTATTCAATATTGTTTCATTATAATTATCATTATAATAAAATATTTTACAACTAGAAATCACCTTTCTTAAATGATTTATAACATAATAGACTCCTCAATAACCTAATTTTAAAAAATAATAAACCCCAAATAATTGATTAGAACTGAATACATGGAATAAATTGATATGAATATGTTTGTCAAACATAGCCTCAATTCTGAATGATCCTTAAATACAAAGGCTAAAACACACCAAGATATCATCAGAAATGTGAAATATTTCCATACCACAATAACTATAATTCAATGGATAAAATTAATTCCACTAAACAAACACATTACCAAATAAATTACAATAAATCTATTGGAATGGGTCATATCATTAAAATAAAACACATTACCACACAATAATATCGGATTACTACAAATAGAAGATTGTAGGTAAAAGTTCTCTATAATTTTATATACATGGTGGTACCTCCATAATTTTAATGTTCAATTAAGGCACTAATTATTTAATGGAAACAAATACTCATTATAATTATTAGAAGAAATATTTTTCTCAATAATAAAAAACTCAACCATGATGGAATTCCCAAATGAAAAATTCATCAACACCCAAAACATTCGTTGAACCACCACCGATATAATGAAATCCCCAAACGGTAATACTAAAATTCATGAAAATAAATTTCATTATAATAAAAATAATGATGGTGTTACTAACATGAGAAAAAATTAATTTAGGCTAATAATAAGAAATTAAAACTCATATAAAAATGATTTAGGCATAAATATATTTAATAATGGAAAAAATGGAATCTATACATGGGTCAATTGAGAGAATAAAATGATTTGTATCTAGGTGTATAAACTCTTGGTTTACCTGACTAAACAGAATAACACTATAAGACTCTCTATCTGATCTGGGAGTAACAGATGATATTATTACTCAAAAAGAGACCCAAAACATCCCCTTAAACACCTCTCAGAACATGAACCCATCACATGGATATGATTTTATATATCCAAAGGGAAAAACTAACATTTAAAGATGATAATCAAGTAAATAAATTTTATTTTGTAATGAATAACCAAGGAGAAAGAATAATAATTCCAACCAAATATGCCTATATTCCAAAAATATCCCTGAAATTTTTAAAGGAATGAAATAAATTTATCCAAACATGAATTAAAACATTAATTTTCCCTTATTTAATTCAAATAGATTACATATATACTATGAAAATGTATCCAAAATTGTAAAATAAAATAAACCAGTACACATAAACCTAATGAAAATTAATATAAATTTAAAAAATCCCATCATAACGTAACACAAAAATGAGTTCATTTATTGAAAATTTCATCATATTTATAAGTAATATATAATTATTTTTACCATTTAGCAAAAATATTAATCTCCCACTCCACCTATGAGGACATCACATCATTTATAAAAAACATTCACCAACATAAATAAATAAATAAAATATTTATAATGTTATAATCATTTCAAAACGAATTGGAAATTTCAAAATCCATCAATTAATAAATGATGATATCTTATTTTCAAATAATTCATAATGAAATTAATCTCTTAAAAATAATAAATCAATAAAATATTTGAAATATAATATATTTTAAGGAATCCTATAAATTAATATTTATAAAATTTTAAATATGATTTGAAATAATCATCACAAATTTTTATGACCCATTATCATATTCTACAACATATAAAAAAAGCATTTCATATCTGATGACATCTAAAATATACTTCCATAAAAACCCTTAGTAAAATATATTTATAATATCTTGAAAAAGGACCTCATATAACAATGTTTCAGTGTCCATAGAAAATAAACACACAAAATGTAGAACTAAAACCATTATAAATTATATCCATTTGATTAAACCAATTATATATTAAAAAATATCCATTACATTTATAAAATAAAAAAGAAATGTTTCCATTTAAATTATAACTTTATTCAAACTTATTATGGTTAATACCCTATGAAAAACAGAAAAATTCATATTCAATTACGAATTAAGTGGAATTAAACTAATTCATAACCACAATGATCAATCAAGAAAAATAATTTAATATTTTCCACTATGCACAGTTTAGATACATAATCTTGAAAACCATGTAGTAGTCTTGGAAGCAATATAGGAATCCACCGAGACCTAGTCGCATGGTATGTACATGATTCAACAAAATATGCACATTATGTAATGATCACGTGGATTAATAAAAAATGAATATATAGATAATAATTTTTTTTTAAAAAAAATTCCTCAAGAAAAAATATAAATACTTAAATAATGACTAAAAACATCCAAATTTTTAGAGGTAACATCTAAAAAATGAGAAAAACTCATCCAAAAGAACCTTATATCTCATCATTATCGATGAATTTTGTTAATCATTTAACTATTCATGAATTTTATCTTAATTCTCAATGATACAATATCCTATAAATCATAAAACCCCAAAATAATAACCTATATTTTATATCATTTAAAAAATAACTATCATAGGATTCAAAAAAAACAAATACATGAGCCTATAAACCACTATACCAAAGTTTATATTGAATGATATTAATTATTACCCAAATAATATGTTTTTACTAATGATACAATTATATATATATTTGGGAGACATTATTACAATAAATATTTGATTTTTTATAACTATGAAAACATTGTCCACTTATAATATAAACATAGATAGGGATGTTATGCACATGTTCTTTTACAGATATAAATATGGATGATATTTTCACTACTATGACATTTACATTTTTTAGGAATGATATTCCCTATAATTTTATATTTTCTATGGAAAGGGACTTCATGATATCTTTCTGAATATTGATGGTTGCTGAGATATACTTTCCCAATGACTATGTATGTAATTAATCATTTATCACACTATGTGATGAGTTAAAAAAATGAATCAAACTAAAACTTTATGATTATTAATCATTTAGATTAAAACAACACTATGGTATGAGATATATTGATGGGTTTTAAAACCCCCTTTTACTTATATCTTATTGGGTACAAACATCCCTTCGTGATGACATGTCTAAATGGGACCACCAACCCAATTAAATAGATTAATTATATTTGGTATACATCCATATGTTATAATATATTTTTGATATTTGGTACTATTTATTTTTTAAAATTATTAAGTGGGTATTAACTTATAAGATGTTAAGACACTGATTATATGTTCTTCAATATATATGCTTTTAAAAATCATTAGTTGGATATATAGCCATTGGAAACATGATTTTTTTTTTCACAGACTATGGATTATCTTCAATAGAGATAGTAACACTGATATAACAATTACCAATAGCAGTCATGGTAAGTATAGAATGACTATTAGGATAGCCTTATGATTAATCATTATTAATTATGCTTGTGCATGTGTTTTATTTATGAGTTATTTTTCATTTTCTATATGTTTGGAAATATATATCAGTGTCTATAAGTGGTAATATTACTAATTTCATACGTTGATTTATGATTACACTCAATATGGGAACATTAATGTGTGTGTAGATAATATGTTTACATGAAGGTTTTAACAATGTCTGACGAACAAATTAATTCTCTAGAGGATATTATTTTTATATAGAGATAGGACTATGATAATGTTGAGGATATCAGATGTTAATCCAATGTTTTTTTATTTGTTATATATTATTGACACATTAAGTGATATTTTATAGGTTTAGAATGGATGAACTATTTGTGTGTTATTTTTTATATAATATTTTAATTTCATTATGTATTAATTCCACCTATGAAGAAATTATTATAATATAATATTTCATATTTTATAGAAGTTTAGTTATTCACCTATTATAATTAAAATGTTACTATATAGTATAGATTTCCCAAAAGTATTATCCTATTATAATTAATTTTCAATGAACTATTTTATACATGGAGGCATGCCAAAGGTAAATAGTATTCCAATAATGGGTACAAGGGCTGGAATTGGGTTATCTATTTTTTAAAGTGGGATGTTAAAATTTTGTATTTGGAAGATAGTCATATAACTAGTTAAAACATAAAATAGATTCTATATTTGTACTCGAATAATAATAGTTTGATCCAAATACATTTTTTCCCAAGATATGGATTTTTTATCTTTTTTCATCAAAATTTTAGTTTTTATGATTGAGATCTATTTTATATTTTTTTAAATTTATTTAGTAGTTTTACTCTAAGATTAAGATGGTGTGAGGTGTGAATTTTTTTATAGTTGAAAATCTATAGGATTTACAAGATAATAATTTCATATATTATCTTAATGATACAATTATAATTAATATTTTTCTTATTTTATATATCGACAAAAAATAAATATTATTTTAATATAAGTAGTTTGTGGAACTCTACAGGATTAAATCTTGTTCAAATGTGTTATTTCTGTATATATGATGACAGGATACAAAATATGTGTGTGTTAAAAACCATCCACAATTGTTAGTTAGTTGGTTTATAAATATGTCCCATGATATATGAGATCCTTGTATTGTATGAATATTTTTTATTAAAAGGAAATTAATATCAATATTATAATATTTAAAATTTGTTGGGTAATGATAACTTTATTTTCATAGGGTGACATCTTCGATGTTTATATAGTTTTGATACAGGGAACTGTGTTGGTAGTTTTTATGGGTAAAATGATATATGATTATCAGAAGGGATCCAAAATGGGTGATGAAACATGTGATTCTTTTAATTTTTTAACAAAATTACAGTGAAATACAACATCGATTAAGATCATTGTTGGTTTTTTAGACACTATATTTGATAGGCATGTGATAATGGATTTATGTTCATCATGGTCATGATTTTTTTGATAGCCACATAGTGGGTAAATTTTTATCCTTATATGATATAATGGTTATTCCATTAATGGGATTGAAATTGAAGAGGGTGGTGTTTATAAATTTTTATACACTTTAGAATGTGATTAGGGATATTTCTTTGTGTAATGGTAATGAAAAATATTGATGTTCAAATTCTTAAAGATTCATTAGGACTCAGTTTTATGTTTGATATGTATCAATAATCTAGTAAAGATCCTTTGGATCCTATTTTATAATAATTTATATGAGTAATTCATTCAAAACTGGTGGTGATACTGTCATCTCTATGATAATAACCTAATGATGAGATTTTGACAAATCCTTCAAATTATTTTTATATAAATATTGTTTTCTATTTCAGGAATGCCCTATATATTTAATAACATCACATAAATCTCGTTATAATTGAAATATTTTAGTGGGAAAACGATAATTACATCACTGTTTTCCTTAGTCTTATAAACACATTTTGTTATAGGAGAAGATTCTAGGGCATTGGGCTTATCTGAAATTTAGAATACACATTCAATGTTTGTAAATTTTTTTCATCATGATCTTAGAAAAGAAAATACTATGTCATTAATTGAGGGGGGTTATGTTTTAGTTTCCAGAAAATCGAATATTAATATTATAAAAAACTTATGATCATATATAAGGGATTTCATGCTCATTTGGTATAGAAATTCTGGCTCATCATTAGAAGAAACTCATGTTTGTCACCTGTGAGATCCTATAATTTTCTCATATGGAATCAGAGGCCCATAAAATAATCTTTAATTATATCTTTATAAGAGGGATCTTTTTATCATTACTCAAGGAATCTAAGGCATAACATATATGGATTACACATATCTTTTCTAGAGTCATTGTGTTCTCCTCCTATAGGATTTTAATGTAAGGATGGTTAATTGAAGGGAGAATTAAGAGATCCAGTGCTCACTAAATAGGTTTAATATACTTATCTCAAAAGGTATATCATTATCATAACAAGATAAATTATCATTGTCTTATCAACATTGAATATTCAGGATATTTATTATACTCCCCACATAGGATTATTAATCTTATCAAATTAGACGTCTCATACACATCACATAATAAAGAATCTTAGGATTTTAACTTAATAATTGATATATAATATACTTTTTACATAACATAGTATTAATAGGATGATCAAATAATATTACCTAGAATAATCTCCATGGGATTGGTTTGGAATATATTAATAGGGGTTTAAAATAACCTCATCACATTATGGGGGCCACTAGCTTATAATCTAGAAGTAATGGTCCATTTTGAGAATTTCATGAATGGGTCTGTCATGGGATTAATTTCTAGTGGGGATGGTTACTATATAAAATTATCATATATTTTTTTACGAAAAATAAAACATACAATTTAAAAATTAGTTTTTCAATGTCTTGTGGGTGAACTAGTGACTTAAATTCTCTTCAAGATTCTCACAATTTAATGTCTAGTGGGTAATGTTCTTATATACAATCATCATGTAATGGGATGTGTACATGATATATTTTTTTTGGTGAAACTATATTCTGGCGAGGTATGTATTATTATATGGTCATCATTTTGGTATTATCCTTAATGTTTATCATGTATTATAGTCTCACCCTCCAAATAGAGAGATTAAATCATAATGGGAATGTCTGTTTCGATGTGGTATGGTCATAATGATCATGTTGCCGGAGGAATCCCATTATGTTGAAGAAACATGTTTGTCAGGGAGTTTTATATGACCCTAAGAGTGAAATATAATATATCATATTTTATAAATGAATGGAATCCAATATAATTTGACTATAGACATTAGAATAGTTTATAGGAGAGTACCATGAAGTGTAACATCATATGGTAACGAATATCATATTCTAAAAGGGGATACATCAAGCTAGGGATTTGGTAATTGGATATGTATCTACCTTGTAAATGGGGGGATTATTCCACTTCCATAAAATCATGAATCCCATGATAAAAAAATGTGGCTTTCAATGATCATAACCCACATATTTCTTGGTATTTTAAAAATGGTAAAAATGAAGTTTGACAACATGGAGTGATGCTATTAGATGTTGATTTTTGTGTTTCCCTAAGAGATGTTTTGTATAACTTTTCATCATGAACCGATGACATTTGTTATAGTTTTTTGTCTTATACAATGAATTATTATAGTTTAATATACTATAAAAAAGATTAGGGATGTCATAAAAATAATGAAATGAAATATTCTATATTGATTTTGAATTATGCATCCCAACTGTTCATAAAGAGATTTTTATGTATGTGGGGGTAATAGTTGATTTCTTCCCATAATCATATGGAGATGAAATATTCATGTATTTCTCCCATTCATTCCTCATGTAAAGGTATTCTATGTGGGGTTAATTGATGCTATTAAAGTGTATCAAGTGGACATAATTGATACCCAGATCTCATAGGTATGTTTACCAAAAGTTATCATCATTCAGAAAACTATGATTTTTTAATTGAGAATGTTGAGTGGAGGCCCAATATATAGGTTTAACAACTGATTGGAGTTTTTTAAAGCATGAATTATATTAATATTTACATTTTACAAGAAAACAATTTAATACAAAAACTATATGCCTTATAATTTAATCGAAATGTGTTTCATATATTAAATTTAACATGTGTATGTAAATAGATCATGTTTTGGGAAATAGAGTACTGTTTTAAAACAATTATATAAAATTAATGTTTATTGAAACTAATATATTTATGATGTTTGACATTATACAAATGTACCCACATACCTTTAACATTTTTTAATTTAGTTTTTCCAAATAAAATGAATCATGTAGATTTTATGAAATATGTTTATTGAATGGTTTTAATTTTAAAGACCTAATTTTTTTGAATTTTCTCCATTTAATGAAAAGTGTTTTTCATTTAAGGGAGTTACATGAGTTCATATAATGAAAAATAAAATTCATTTAATTTAATGGGAGAGAAATTTTCCATATAATTATTTCCATTTTTAGTGTATTGGATGTATTTCATGAAACATGTTGAGTAGTTATCTGAAGATATAGATTTTGGATTTGAGCTCTAATGTCATCCAAAATGGTCGACCAAATGAAGAATTTCTATATCATACCAACATCAATGTTGTGGTTTCGAAATGGAAATTTTTATTATTATATTACTGAGTTTAATAATTTTCCTTCATTAATTTCCTAAAATATTGGTATGTACTTGAATTTTTATAGTTTCACAGTTCCACCGCAACTAATTTCCAAACATTGACTTTCATGAATTTCATGAAATTACAATTAATATCCTAGGATAGAAGTTTTTGTGATATACACATTGAAATGAAAAAAAAATAATCTAAATATTTGTTTAATCCCATTTATTGGTGAAACTAATGATGATAATATTATTCATTCCTTTAAATATAGTTCATTACTAGTTTTTTTATAGAAAAATGATCACAAAAACATCATAAAAAATGGGTTTTTTCATGAAAATTATTTCCATCATTTTTAGATGCATGTTTCAATGACATTAAAGAGTTAAGGATTATATAATATAATAGTGGGATAAATTATGTGGTTATATATTAACAAATGAATGCATTATTTATACATTATGGGAGAAATTATAATATCATACAAATGAGGTATAGTTAGTAAATTCTATGGATTATGATCCTATAGTTATTAATATTTGACTATTCATGAGAATATTTTTTGGACATGGAGGGGTAGCAATAACATGAAAAATGATCAGATATTCATTTTTTATAATGGGGAGTAATGATAAACCCTTTTCATTAGTTATTGAATAATCAATTACAATAACGAGTTAAGGAGTGTTCTTATTCGTCGTATATAATGTATAATTTGAATAAACTATACCTAGACATAGATGATGATCATAATGATGGTATATGAAAAATAATTATTGAATTACACATTATATATTTATATTAAATGATTTTGAAATTACATCATATCCGGGAGAGTGTGTACACAAGTAACCTGGCACTTCATGTATAATAGAACAAAAATTTAAAGGTGATTTATATTTTAATTTTTTATTTATAATAATTAATAAAATTTAATTTTTGTGGCTATTGGTGTTAATAATGATGTATGATCGATAAGTAGTGTGTTGGAGCAATTTAGTAACTGTAATATCATATCATCATAAACATAATTATGTGGTAATGTAGAGTAGCACAATGACTAATGGTACATCTAAGGATCTTGTCTTAGCCTATATTCCCAAATGAGGGATGTTTTTTGTGTAGGAAGATGTCCTAGAATGGAAAATAGATGTGAATTCATTAATTATGGTGATTGGGAATTATTAAATTCCTATTACATGTTTATTTAAGGATGTCATTCAATCAATATGTCTGTCACTCTATGGAAATATATGTTATATTTTAATATGTGACAGATTCAACCTTTATGAAAATTATATAGAAGTTGATTCTATGACATAATGGAGGCCCCAAGTCCAATACTGGTTTGTAGGGTGGCACATTAAGATTCAAAAAAATATTTCTCATCAATAAATTATATTTTTTGATATATTGTGATCCATAAAACACAAAACATAGTTGAATAATTATTTATTAATATCTAAAATGTAAGATATACCAAACATTAATGTGAAATAAAATTAGAAAATATAATTAACTAATTATATGATTTTTATCTAAAATAATTCATGCCTAAAAAAATATTTTTAAATAGTTTTTTTCATTGAATCTAATATATGTTTTACGTAAAAATAATTTAAAAAAATTAAAATTTTAATTTGGAATAAATGAACCTTTTTATTATACTTAATAGTATTATAGTAGTTTTAAATATTTGATTATTTCATAAATTATTAG
Source organism: Viscum album (assembly GCA_963277665.1). NCBI lineage: Eukaryota > Viridiplantae > Streptophyta > Magnoliopsida > Santalales > Viscaceae > Viscum > Viscum album. The sequence continues at coordinate 1,458,180,663 of OY728159.1, read as the reverse complement.
TTATTATATGAATAGTCCAAAATAATATTTTTCAAAATGAATTATCATTTTTGAAATCAGTTTTTTATAATAATGAAACTAAAAGGTTATTTTAACTTATTCATAACTAATTATCAATTTCATAAATAAAAATATACATTAAAAAATTATTGATAATATAAAAAGATTAATTTGAAAATTTACAAAGTAAATTACTATCAATTTGAAGATTCATTTATAGACTTTAAATTTATTTTTTAAATGTTTTTTTTCAAAAATATTTTAAATTTAGTACTACTAATGTATTTGAAATTTATTACTTATATTATAAAAATTAACGGATATGGGTAATATTTTTGTTTACCGAAATAAGTCCTAAAGGTTAAAATAATATTCATGGGGTTATAACTTCATATGAAAATTTTTAAAGCTAAGATGAAAAGGTTTTAAAAATCATTAATGTTTTTTCTAAATGTCTGTTGAATTGATTTCTTGAATTAAAAAATAAAATCTACATTATTTCCCACTTTTAGAGATACTTACTTTTAATAGTACAACATTTATTATCAAAATTTCACACCCCTCACTTATAAAATCCAGCTTCCACCACCCATTTTTGAACATTTTAGAAATTATAATTCCAATTGATCCTTTACCCAAATTATTCTACAAAAATTCCATGAAGAAAAATATATGGTCTAGTACCCTAATATTACTACCCATCAAATATTAATACAAATTTTAAATAATTTATTCCATATGTAATGTAAAATTTGAAAATCACACAATTATTATTTCTTTTACCATTAGGTCTTATTCTTCAATTTGATATCATATTATAAAATCATTAAATAATAAAGAACATATCATTATATTTTTTATTTTCTATTAAATTTTTTAATAACTATTATTAACTCCCTTTCAAACCTTTTAACAAATAAAACTGTTTTTCTTCTTACTTTTGGCATCTACTTCTACGACTAACGTGTTCTTATTTTTATTACATAAAATAGATCAGTAAATGTGTTCATAAAATAAAAAACATTAAAAATATAGTATTATTACAATTACAATCACATATAAATTTCAACATTCATTTCATTCAATAGAAAATCAAAACATCATAAAAAAGAATGTGTTAGTTGTGGTCTTCATCAACTAACATTTTCCCTTTTTCCTGACCAACCTTTATGGATGGGTTTTAAATTTTTATAAGGAATAAATATATTAATATAAAGTAACATATTCAGTTACTTTTATTAATAATTAATTATAAAAGTTAACTTTCATTATGTCCTAATTTTATAATATCTTAAAATTATCAAAAAACAATTTCATTGTATTATTATTTTTCGTTATCAATGATCATAGATTAATTCATGTGAAAATGGGAATAATTAAATCATTATTACGTGACTAATAAAATATATTCTATAATCTGGGAATAATTAAAATTTATTAATTTAGCGGGTTCCATTGATGTTATTACCTAACATATGTGAATAAATCAAAATTTCAGAAATCTGATAATGATAATAATCATAGAATATCTAATAAAGATGAAGTGAATGGTAATAATTAAATAAAATAAAAGTTATTACATATTAATTAGTTATGAATTTTTTTAATAAGATTTTTATGTTTACTAAAAATTATTTGAATGAAAATTTTTAAATTTCCAGAGGAAAATTAGGTTCATATAAAATCACATCTTTAATTTAAGATTGTTTTTAAACGAATTCCCATATTTAAAAATGGTGTGAATATTATCTCAAAGTCCCAAACTTTTTATAATCATGTTGTTAATAATTATGTCTTACTATACAACTCTTAATTGATTAACTTTGAAAATTAATTTAACTATTGATATTATAGAATGTCAAATAGACCCCATATATTCTATTCATTGATAAATTCTCCCAACATTCCCACATTCATTTATGGATATTCAAATGTATTATTTAGTAATTATTTAATTTCACTTTTTTTAATATTTTATTTTATTTTTTTTAATAATGTTTAAACTTCTTCTACATTTATAGTTTTGGGAAAATTAATCCCTTTTTAACCATTTCTATGTGAATGCATTATATTATAATTGTGAGTATTCTACTAGTTTTTATATTCCATTTTATATTTTAAATAGGTTTTATAAATTATTTTAATTAATAAATGGTTTTCAAAAAAGAAATATTTTATACTATTTTTGAAATATATTTTCCAACTATCTGTAAAACGAGTTTAATATATATTTAGGTTCTACTATTAACCCCCACTATATTGATGGAATATTAATGGTTCTATTAATGTTTTAATAAAAATATTTCATTTCCATGGATTACTTAAAATATGATGATATATAAATCATTTCTTTTACACTTGGAAAAATATGTATGGAATTAATTATAAAAATGGATTTATAAGAATTATATATCTCATTAATACAGAGGGTAAATCTCATTATCACTAGACATTGTACACAAAGGAATTGTTTTTAAAACCAACCACTATTGGAAACTATCTACTCTGTTTATGGGGAAGGGGGTTACCATGATTTTTATGGGACTCTATACACTATTTTTGAGAATGCATAGTCACCCAAGTCCATTATGGGACTCTATCCACTATGTTATGATCATCGATAAAATTAACATTGACTATGGAAATTATTTTCTATACTTAGGTGTTTTCAAAAAGCTTATGACTATTTCATATGATATCCTATTTTGGATTTTGGTTAATTATTGATTATTTATCATTATTATGTATCAATTTTTTTTATATAGCTGTTCATTATGAATTAAATAATAATTTATGTTTTATTACATATTAGGTATGTTTTTAAGATATGTACATGTTCTCACACACATATTCAAAAAGTTTTTTTAGTTGTTATCATTAATTACATATTCAATTATTTATCATTACTGATAATTTTATCTCACCATTTATTAGGTTTCAATTTCCCAACATTATTATAGATGGTATAGGGTTTTATTTTTCATAAAGGGTTAGGTAACCCAAACTAAATAAATAGGTTTATTTCACTATTTACCTATATAGTAAATCCATTAAAAAATTATTGCACAACATAGAGAATTTAAGGTTTAGTGTATTTGAATATTTTATACATATATAACTTATTTAAATAAATATATAAACATTACACTATAATATAATAATAATAGATTCCCTTAAAGACTTCTTATAGGTTATAATTTTCTTTATAATTGACGGAATGGATTCAAAATGTTTTTGTGAGACTTAATTACTAGTAAATGCAAAACATAAAAACTCATCATTAAGGGATAAATCATAATCATATGAGAAAACAATAGTAGGGAGAAATATATTATTAAAAAGAACATGGATCAATAATGTTTTTCAATAATAATTGCAACAATAGAATTAATATAAAATGATAAAATATTTGACTTTGAATAATGGTGGTGAAACATGAGATAATAAACATGATCCATATTGAATAATTATAATAATAATGGTATTTTATGGCATGTAAATGAATACTAAAATTAATCTATGGTAATAACATACGTATTAAAATAATTAAATATTGAAGTGAGAATCATTACATGTTTTCGATAATAATTGGTTGTAGGAATCCCAATCTGATTCCCATAATAGATTTGGCATCACTAATTAATTATTATAAACTATGTAGATTAGGAATCGCTAATTGATTTAAAAAATATAGTACAAAAGTTATCACATCCATGTTCCCATTATCTAGTGAGAATAAATACTCAATTAAAATAATTACTTCATCAGATATAAAATCATTGGTCAATTCATAGGATGATGTTATAATACTCCACCAATCATCATCTACACATATCCACACGAATTGAAAACCAAGAAAAAACCCATTAAAATTACATGACATGAATAAAAATATGTTTCACAACATTTCTATATGGTATCAAAAAATATAAACATAAGGTTGTAAACAAATCTTACCCACAATTCTATCATCCTATAAGATTATATCATAATAAAATTTCGTTTGTTGTTCTTGAAATATATTTTCTATGAAAATAAAAAGATTATTTATAAAGGGGAAATATTTGTTAAATAATAAAAATGTTTTCAGAAATTATTTTTCTCATTGATATAAATAGTGATGTTTCTATAACATTAAAACATAATTTTTAAGAGATTAAATCTAATATATTAATATGAATGAGCAATAATTTTTTTTGGAAATTAATATACACAAAGAATCCATTAAATTTCATAATGGCTTCAAAAATGTGATATGAATTACTATGAATAGATTTAATTTTAAAAAATAATTTTCAATAAAGGATCCTTGAAAAATAAATAATGGTTTTAAAATGGTAATGTGATGTCATTTTTATATAATTTACCTTCAAAAGATACTCTTCAAAAATTATTCCATGAAAAAGAAAAAATGTAATTAAAATAGTGTGGTGAATGATTTGGAAAAAAATTACTTTTAAAAATAAATATCAATATAATTGTAAAGAAACATTATTAACGGAAGTCTTAATTATGACAATAATGATTTCTACTCAATTCCCAATTATCTTCCATCATAATGACCAACATTATATATTCTCAAATCACTGGTTTTCTAGCTATTGGATTAAGTATTTTAGGGATTAATCTAAACTATTGGATCATATCTCGTGTACTCTATAAATATGGTGATTTGTTAAAGAAAATAGAAGAACTTTTGGCTTTATAATGTATAATCTACTTCTTGTCTTTCTTTTGTATTTTGATTTCCATTTTTTTATTATCAACGTCATACGGAAATTCGGCATTCTCTTTCTCAATATTTTTCTTTGCCTATGATCGATCATAAATTTTAGGTTTCAAAATGCTTCATGGTTTCAATTGGAATTTGATCTATTTACCAACATATTATCAACACCATCGTATTCTTCTCATTGCACATCATAAAGATAGTGTAATTATTCAAATAAGATAAATATCATGGGAAAAAGGTATGTCACATGATTTTTATAAACATTACTCTTTTGACACGATATCTCACGTGTGTATCAACTTAACTCATTCAAAGTTATATATCAAAAGACAAGTCTTATTTTAAATGTAATATATTATTACATTTATTTTTCAAATCATGATAAATATGAGAGGAATATATGGTTTCTTAATATTTTTTTCAAGATAAATAATGAGCTCCTATAGTGTTGTAATGACTCATAGTTATGTTGAGATGAAGATTGTTGATCATCGTGTACACATCATAAATTGAGCAAATGTTTGATGAACACAATGTACCTTCTATACGTCAAGCCCAAGTTTTACGAATAGTACATACCCTTCATACATAGAACTGAAGTTTTATGAACATCACATACCCACGTACCCATCGTACATCGATCTAAACATTGATGAACAACCCATACCCATCATACGTCAAGCCGATGTTTTTTTATCATTGTGTACCTATCAAATGAGGATCCAATGTTTTCTAATCATTCTTTGAACTAGGAAATTTCATATCTCATATTTCGTGTTCACCCAAAAGGTTTCAGGTTTATTTATGTTGTATAAATATTCAAGATGTAAATGATATTTTATTTTAATATTTAAAAATATTATATTGTTTTATTTCCTTTCATTTTCATTTTATTTCTCATAAAATTACTGAGAGAAATTAATTGTTCATAATGAACCTGAGTAAATATATTTTATATATATCAATCCACTATAGTGGACGAAATTAATGAAATTTTTGAATTGAATATTAATGCTATTGTCTTGAAGACATTACAAAACTAACAATTAATTTTATTTGGTTCCATAGAGTGACTAAAAATATTTATTGAAAATAATTTATTTCATTCGCTGATGTTAATGAAAATATAAATTGTTTTATTTTAAATAAATTTCGAAGTGAATATGAAGTTTTGTGAATGATCATTATGTTGTACTTTTTTGAATCAAATAATAGTAATATAACCATCTGAAGTGGTTTGATGAAAAAATATATTTACAGAGCATAGTAAGTGTTATAAATCTTTATAAAATAATACATCCCTGAAGGATGATAAGAAAATACTTTATTTTGACATTATATTTAAGAAATATGTTCATTTATCAATTATTGTTCCTGAAACAAAAATATAAAGGTAAAAATTAATATTTATCATGTTCTTATGGATTATCAATATCATCTCATGTAATTCATTTATCTACTGAAGTTGATGTTGTTATTCATATAATTCATTAATAAGATGATTGAATTATATAATTTTGATAATCTGATATATTTTACGAAAATTATTTTTCCACCTAAAGTGGATAAAACAAAGATCCTCTTAATCAATAAAAATTAGTATTTTATGCATGATAATCTTAATTTATAAATAATAAATTATCATTCAGGGATCATGAAATTTGTTGAATGAATAAATTCCTTGATATGAATATAGTATTAATTACTATATCTCATTAATTAGATTGAATGAAATTATACATGAAATGTTTTGATATGATTTTTGATATAATGAATATTTTAGAGTTTATGGTGTTTGATCAAATGATTTATCCATTATTTGAAAAATTTAATATTGTTTATGAATTATAATTTTGGATGGTGATAAGGTGTGTGTTGTGAATCCAGAAGATTAATCCACATTGGGTTTTCCTACTACATTCACTTGATTCAAAAGATGTGGTGAATCCTTTCCTTGGTAGATGTATTTTAGAATAATATTTGGGCTCGAAGATGCAAAATATTTAAGCCAGATGATAAAAATTATGCAATAATCTGCATGGTGATGGGCCTACCACATTATGATTACATTATAAAATCATCAACCACCATAATTGGAAATTATAATGACAAATATGAGTTTGCACAACGAAATATAATTGATATCTTATATGCATCGATATTTAACTAAAATATTTATAAATATTATTTTGGTTAATTTATTCAAAATAACTCATAAATAAACTAGTATATGATCAAATATGTGAATTTACCAGTATAAAAAATTAATTAACGAATCTAGAAGAGTGAATATATTGCTATATGGTAGTAAAAATTGTTAATGATTTGTTATATATGATGTCTCGATAAGATATATGAATTGTTTTATTGAAAATGAATATCATATGGTGATATTTATATAATAGTTAACTCAATTTATAAAAAGAATTCATAAAAGTGATTATAAAGAGTTTTGGGGGTACAATCTAATCAATAATGGTAAACTAGAAGTTTACTGACCTCGTACTTCAAATATATGACATGATGATTTAATCAATTCAAGATCAATTATAATGAAATATATTGATTCTTGTATACACAAGAACTGATTTCTTGATAATATAGTAGACATCCATTAGGGGGGGAATGGTGAATTTATTTATTGGATGCATGTTTTCTAAATTATCAATGAATTCATTCTCATTATGTTATTATGAATTCCCCCCATATAATAATTTACCATGAGGTACCAATTTTTGAGGTAAATTATTTATATCATTAGTAGCAATTATGGAAATAAATTTCCAATATACTTACGAAGAAGTATATATGGGTGTGCCCACCTATCATGTGATCCATCTATATGAAAGATACATCCACTAGATGATTACAAATGTTATTTATTGTGGATGAGTATTTATTAAAAAATGGTCCTATAGAACCATTGAAAAGATGATCACAACACATACATAATTGTAATGTGTTGGAAATCAATAGTCTGATTATACACACATGAAGTGTAGTTTATCCAATTATATAAAATCAATTTTTGTCATGAATAGAAAGAAATAAATATATTTTCCCTTAAAGGGGAAAATGAATATATTGGCAACATTATATATATTTAGATATTGTTCCAGAAGTGGCACTAGTACCAAAAAAATTACGAGATCTCAGTCAAATAATTTTGATGATATATTTTCTATGAATTATTTTAAAACTCTATGATGACAACAAATTTTGACATATGTTGACATCATAATAATTTGTCAAAATTGTTAAAGGAACTTATGAAATGTTCAACCTATAATGTTTTGGATTGATTATCCCAACTGTCAACACTTTTGAATATCAATTATCTTATTATAAGAAATATTTTTAGTTATATATTTGGATATATATATATATATATATATATATCCCAAAGGGTTAGAAATGCAGGAAGAATTTTCAAAATTATGAATGTTTCACCCAATCTGATAAATTATGGGGTGAACTAAATAAGATGTATCCATATTATGTTAAGGAAGAATATAAATTTAATTTATCATCTCATTGTTTTTATGAATCATTGTATTCATCATATTATTAAGGTATATTGAATAACATATAAACTCTTGAAGAGTTTTCTGAAATCAATGACTTACAGAGAATTTCCTTGTTTTTTTAATTGATTATCCCTAAGATGAAATATTAAATTTTAGATTGGTTTTACCATTAATGAATAATTACATCTCTTATTTCCATGAGTGTTGTATTTTATACATAAGGGGTTGATGAATAAAACAATTATCCTAGAAGGATTAAATATAAATGCATTTTTTATTTATCCTTGAATGATAAACTTATAAATGTGCATTTGTACCATTCAAATAACAATAAATCATATTCTGATGCATGGTAGTTTTCTTCCCTATTAATTTAAATCTAAAGGGTATATGGTAATTTTTTCAAAATTCATTACTGAATGTCATGGTTATGAATTTATCATGGATATTATAGGTGTTAAATGAAGATCATTATGAATTAGATATGTAACTATAGTACTCTTTTTTCTCTTAGACATGTATTCCCACAAGGTTTTCTTGATAAGTTTATTAACGAGGAAACACTCTGGGGAGTTTAGTTTACAAAACTATTTTTTCCTAATCTAGTGTTTTCCCCTAAAGTGTTTTTCCTTGATGAGGTTTTTAATGAGGAATTCAAACATTATAAAAGATATCCAAGGGACTGTTATAAATTATAATGGATATCTATAATTAATTGAAAGTTTTATCCTTCTGTATGAGTTATAATTTTCAATTAGAGCATTCAATATTACTTTTGGTCTTCCTCCCATGACCTGAAGTCATAATTAAATAATAAAATTAATTGATGTTCTCCAGACACAATTAAATGAAATAATCAGGGGTAGTTGGGAACATTGTACTCTTATTACCACCATCTTGTTTTTCATAACAGGTGTTCATGATAAGGTTTTTAATGAAGAAGATTTACATGGAATTTTTTTATTTTGGATTCACTTATTTTTTCCAAAGGGTTTGTTTATGTGAAGATTAAATAAGGTTCTATGAAATTATTACACCCAAGGGGAAGTGTATCGAAACATTATTAATGGTTGTCATGATTATGGCAATAATGAAGACTCCTCAATTCCTAATTAATTACCATCTTAATAACCCTCCTTACGTATTGTCAAACCATTTGTATTTTAGTCATTGGATTAAATATTTAATGGATTAATCTCAAATGTTGGATCAGATCTCATGTACGTTATAAATATGGTGATATTTTAATGAAATGGGATGGACTTTTGGCTCTACATTGTGTTATCTACTTATTTTATTTCTTTTTTATTTTTATTTCCATATGTTATTATCATTATCATACGTAAATTCGATATAATCTTTCTCAATGATGTTTTTTTCCTACGAGCAGTCTCACATTTCTAGTTTTGAAATGCTTCTAGGTTTCAATCACCATTCAATCAATTTCACAACATAAATATTATTGAAATTTTTTAAATACTATCTCATAAAATATTTACTGGTTGAAAAAAAATTTACATAGAAAGGATATATATTTTATTTAGAAATCATTAATTAAAAACTAATCATAAAAAAGATTAATATTATTTTATTCAAAAATAAAGATAAGTGGAATATTAAAGAAAAATAAAATAAACTATTTTTCGGGATCCAAATATAACGGTGAAAATTGGAGAAAATGTTAAATATTGGAAATGGTGAAATGTTTAATTAAGAAGATAATTATTTTTTTGAACAATTTTTTACATTTTGTTCAAATGAAATTCCATAATGAGGATTATTTGAACCAAATTGTTTCTTTCCCCGAAAAATAAAGGAAATGAATAATAATATAATTTCGTAAGGTTAAAAAATCGAATATTTGATTTAGGTAGTTCTTAAAGAATCATACAAAATAAAGTAAGTGATTTTAATAAACAAAGACCTATATAAAAACATTTGTATCTATTGAATCAAAATTCAATTACCGGGATAACATCAAATGGATAATTTTTAACCAACACATTCATTAATATGTCAATGTATTTATGATTATATATATAGTATTTGGGGATAAAATTACATTTAAATACACACACAATACCTCCAAGTTAGAGAAGAAAGTCATATCCCCCCCCTCATAATGGGTAACACACCCATTAATCCCACAGATATTTAAATATTACAAGTTGCATATCATATTATGTAGAGGCCTAAAGGCACACATTTACTAAACCTTGAATCCCACAACTTCCTATAAATAATAATTAATTAATGAACCACCCCCACCGCCTGTTATTTTTTAATGTGGTGTTTACCACCTCACTCAAATTATGGCACACGAACCACAACATTGGTTTACCTGCCGCACCAGCTCTCTGGAAAAAAGTTTTTTTAGCAATAATTTTCAACAAAATAACATCTGGCCCACCACCATTCACAGATCATCTGACCAAGAAGACTCCAACTATCAAGAGGCATTGTAGATTTTCCCCTCATCATTACTCTGCTCTATCTCATGCACACTTAATGACAACTCATGGATCACAAATTGTGAAACATACCTCCATGGGGTCGTGCTTCTTTGACCATCAACACAATGTCCATTGATTGGGGTTCCAATCACTACTTACAATATATAATGTGTCTACATTTTTATTGTCCTTCCATTCATCATTCCTTCATGAAATCTAAAAAATAGAAGTTTGTGGGGTTTGAACCCCATCATATATTGAATAAAATGGTGCCTTAAACCCTTGAAAAAAACCAATATTTTCATCAATATGTTATTAAAAATAAATTACAGGTTAACCAAAAAAATTTCCAATATTTCATGATTTAATATAAGAAATAATCCCCAAGAAATTAAATTTCATACAATGAAAAAAATTACTAATATTCATGACATCTAATAGAGCGAATAAATGACCTGTATAAGAAAATAAGTATAATAATTTCCTAAAAAATAACTATATACAAATATATATATATATATAATTAAAAAATTATTATATACGTTTATTTTTTCCAGTATATTATTTTGTTAATAAATATGTACACTATAATGTGTGAGTAATGATAATTATTTTGAACTAGTTTAATATAGTACTTTTCAGTATTTTTTTCACAATCATCATGATTAAAATATAATATGAAGTATTATAATTTAGTATTAAGCAATTTTTTTTATAATTTTGTATTTCCATTCAATGAGAGTTTTATTCATTGTATTTATAGACAGAATTAGTGAAAATATGATTTTTTTCATCATTAACAAATGAATGATGACATCCTAACTAATGTGAATAATATTAATTTTACCATTATTTACCAAATGTAATTAGTTATTTTATTTTTTATATCATATATCATCAATAAATAAGTTCATACAGTCATCTATTTTTTTATATTTTACCATTGCTGATATAGGTGGACAGACCGACTGAAACAAGAACAAATCAAAATTAATTGATCATTATGATAATGAATGTAGTTTCATTTATCAGAATATCATTATTACAGAAGAATAATGATATATTTAGTATTAATATAATATATTTTATTATATTTTTAGATATTATTAAAAATAAAAATAAAATTATATGAACATTAGGATACATTAATTTGTTGAGTTAGTTATCCACACAAGGATTGTTTATCTTTTTTCATTTCTCAATGAAACACAGGGAAAGAATATAGATTTTGATTTCCCATTTTATAATAATAATTATATTATATATATATCATATTTTTCTAAATTTTACCCCTATAGTCAATGAGTATTTATATTGGTGAAAATTGTAATTCCTCACTTCGTGAAGGTAGTAGTTCACACAACACAAGAACATATTTATCATTTTCATTAATGTAAAATGGTAAATCAAGATAATAATTATTAAATTCTAATAATATTATTAAAAATATTAAAAAAATTGAGGTAATTTAAAATAATTTTGAATTTATAATTTAAGTGCTAATATGGAATGAAAAATAAATTTCGAAAAATGAGTACTCGTCTTGAGGACAAGAGTTATCCCTTATAGTTCTCCATAGAAATTGGTTAATTAGGCGATATTATTTTTCTAGAATATAAAGAGTGTTAAAGTTGTTTTTACAAGAAGTAAAAAAGGATTTTTCATTCATAGGGAAACTGGAGTATTTTAGTTTTTTAGAAGTAGTGGTTAGAGGTCCCTTTTTCATTTTTATTATTAATGTCATTTTTTAAAAATATTTCTTCATACTAAAAATAAAACAATAGTTTTATTTGTTAAGTGTGTCCAAATATGAAAAATAATTGAATTAGGGATGCTATAAATTCCATAATACCTCAGCTATTCATTTGATAACATGTTTAAAATATTATCTAACGTCCTTTACTCTTAGAAATTTATTTTTAACATTTTTTTATGTTTTAACTAATTTTTTATTATGTAATTTAATTTTAATACATTATTACAAAATAGATATTAATAATAATTTATACCTAAATATTGTAAATATGAATTACATTTTATTATATAAATTATCAAAAAATTTTAAAACATAATTGGATCATATATTTATATAAGGAAAAAATAACCTTTTTTTGAATGTCTGTATTCTTAATCATAAATTTTGTGCGTAATATAAAATTATCAATTTATTTATTTTCCCTTATTTAAATTTATCTATTAATAATGAATTAAATGTTATTTTTATTTCATAATAATCTAAAATTTAACTTATCCAAAAAAATAAACATTGTCTAATTAGTGTAAAAAAACATTTTTCATTTATGGTAAAATATTTCATAAGTGCTTAAAAATTGGTTTCATAAATTTATAGTAGTGTTCAAAAATTTATATTTTTACTCATTAATATATATGTATCATAAATATAATTTTTAATTAGATTAGGTTACACATATTTTTTGACATTGTCTTAAACTCTATTTTTTAAAAAAATAATGAATTCTCAATTATTTACATAAAATGATATTATTTGATTTTTTGAAAAGGCGTACTAATATTTATTTGAAATTTTAAAATTTAAATTTTTATTAACGTTATATAAATAAATTTAAAAGAAATATAATGTTAGTTATATATTTATAATACAACATATAATGAAAACAGCTTTTATTAATAATTATGTTTTTGAACATTAATAATTCTTGCTATTATTCAATAAAAAAATAATTTAATAATAGTTATTATACTATTTTATATATTTTAATATAATATTTTATCATATATATCATTTAAATTTTTTTTGGTTAAATTTATTATTAATTAAAATTGTAATTTCGAAAATGAATAATAACATTTTTTCAATATTAAATCATATTAATTTGTTTTTTTCAGAACATCATGAAATTTCAGTAGACGATTATCTCTATATTTAAAAGTTGTTTTATTTATTTTAAAATTTTATTTTAATTTTCATATAATATGTTTAAACTTGTTTCAGTTTAATATTACGTGTAAAATATGTTTTGAAGTAAGTATTTCATTAATATAAAATACATTCAAAACACTGATGGTGTTATAGTCAAATTCCTTGAAAATATTGATTCCCTAGAGTTATAATTATCAGCTACTATTAAAAAAGTTTACAGTATATAAAATACACATGTGAATCATAATAAAATTTATATAGTGATATCAACCTTACAATCATCAAAAACATAACATTTTCTTCAAAATAGGGCAACTAATTTTATTTATCTTTACTATAATTATTTGATAAAGTATTCTATCATTATTAAATATTGTTACAATCATTATATTATTTTCTTATAAGGGTGTTTATAATCATACATTCATTGATAGAAAATATTTGCATTGCATGAAATATGATCTCTTCATTCCAATTGTTTTTATTTTTTATTGGGATAACTAAAATAATTAATTAAAATTAATATGAAAGTAACATTATTTTAACAAGGAACTATCCCATAAAATTTATATTTTTATAAAATAAATATATAAAAAGTAGTTTTATCTTATATTCAAATTATAATGTTTGTTATTTAATCCTCTTTCAATTTGTTTTAACATAATAGTGTTCGTAGGAACAGAAACTTACATGATGATTGTAGAATTGAGTGGAGGATAAATACTTCTTTCCAAAATACACATCACGTGTAGTGATATCATTATTGATTAATTGTTACTGTGTCTTAGGAAGTTGATGAGGCCTATTCCCATAATTAACTCTTTGATTATATCTTAGACTTCCTTAATTCCTGAAAATAATATAATTTAAGCACTATAGTGTTGTTTTGAATCATATGTGACCTTCTCATACTACGTGGTGTTCATTTCTATTTATTTCGTAACATTGGAATTTATCTATAATATATATATTCATACCAAACATGAGATATATTAATTTTCCATTTAATAAATGTCATGGGTACTTTTTTACCACATTCATAGAAATTTTATAATTAGATGTTCTTTCATCATTTTGAAGTGTTATTTTAGTTCCCATAATATCTTTTTTTTTCTAAAAAATTAACATTATCAACAATTTATAACAACGTTATGGTCCCATTGAATAATTTATTAATAGCTAATATTAAATTTGATAACTAATTTCATTCAAATACCTAGTTTTAGGACAATAATGAAACTTTCAATGTCACTCACACTGTTATGAAAAATACTAGAAGCTTACATTGTAAATATCATGATGTATACTACAAATTTTCTAGTAGATTCATAATCCTTATATTTTATCTCATTAAATTTTAACTCTAGATATATATGAATAATGTGGTTAAAATATTTTTTGAATGATATTTTCTTAAAATACACTAATGGAATAAATCTTAATTCGAGCCTTTTCTTTTTATTATAAATAATTAATCCACCATTGATCATCTTCATCATGAAACCGATATGTGATCAAAATAAACCTATAATATTCAATATTAAGTTGTTATTTGTTTAGTTTCATTATAAAAATATCTAAAGGAAGGTATACAATAATATATGGATGAATCAATAGAATTTTGACCTTTTATTAGTGGGTTTCTGAGATGATCAATTTGTAATTTATAAATTATCACTTTAGATGTATGAGAGAGAATAACCCAATGATTATTTATTAATTCTCTCATCCAAATTGGTTTCTTATTGGGATAATCATTTCAGTAAACATCAATGGTACTGTTTAATTGACTTATACAATGGTGATTTATTACTAAAATAAACAGTTTTTAACAAAGGTGACAAAAAATTAACAACATAATTGAATTGTCATAAATTATTTATTACAAATTTTTCCATAAAATGAATTACATTTCCAAACCCACATGTTATCATTTAGTTCAGCTTAAATAACTCATGGTTCATTATTTGTTATATTAATATGGGTTCCCAAATGTTCCCTAACAAAATTCGTTATAAAATATCATAATGACTTTTAATGATAATGATACATTCCATATCCTATTCAATAGGAGTGTCAAACCAGATGTGTTATTACTCATTTTTTTCATTAATATGGAGTTAATTAATTTAGTATCCAACATTTTTTTATGTTTACTACTAAAATTTACATATTTTCTAAATCCTCCATCTATGTGTTATATCTTGAAAGGGTATTTGTTTCTATAAAAACCACATAACCACTACATTATCAATTTTTAATGTTTTTCCCACATGTACATATAATTTTCCTTAATTTTTAACAAATGTTATATAATGTGACCCATACAACAATTAAACCCTCTTTTGATACCAATTGAGGAACCCCATGATAAATAAAAACACTTATTATAATATTTTATATGATTAATCATTCCATTCAAAATTAATTTTGAATATTAGTGAATATATGAATTAGGGCCTTCAAATATTTTCAACATATACGACATATTTATACAACATTATAACATTAATCTCTAATTCAAAAATTACAGACTACCTTATAGACATATTATATATTTTAGTAATTATCATTACCTGAGAAATGGAATCATAAGAATATAGTGATCTTGGACATTAAGAATGCTTACAATCATCAACACTTAAATAGGGGTTTGTTCATAAGAATTCAAGAAAATATTATTAAAGATAAATTTATTTTTAAGATTAATATTTAACCAAAATTATTCTCTGTGAGACATAATAACATGAAATGTACCTTGAAATGAGAAAACATATACCATGATATAATGATTTGGAAACATGAGATAATAAACATAATATATATATCACAATTATTTTTATAACAATATATTTCGTAATGGAAATAAATTTTAATTTTAAACTATGAAATTAGAATAGGCCTTAAAATATCTAAATAGTGGAGTGTGAGCCATTAAAAACTTCACATAACAAGGTGGAATATGCATCCCTAAAAATTCCCATAATATATAAATCATATCTATCTAATTCTCACAAAGCCTTGGAGTTGTAATAACATCCTAATTTCATTATCATAGTTGAAAATAAATCATTTATTTATTCACACAGTAGTACAAACATAAATAATCAATTCTAAAATTTTTCTCATCATATATAATTCCCTAACAAATGAATTGGAGAAGGATATAGGAACCCTCATATCATCATCCATACATATGTATTCCACTTGAAAAAAAAATAATGAATCATGTGTGAACTAAACCATTGATTGACAAATTGTTTTTACAACATTTCAAATATGTTATTAGGAAAACTAATACCAAAAATGAAAATGTTTGATTCCCATAACTGAATCACCCCAGCAGTCTATTTTATAAAAAAATATAGAGTGTGGTTATTTGAAAATATTTACTCCAAAAAAAATAGAAAAACTGTTAAAATTATTATACAACCATAAATGTGCTTCTAAAAATACTATTTTTTATGTTATATGATGTTGAAACATTCAGATTAAATGTCATCATTCCAATTATCAATTGAATAAATTTAAAATATTTCATTCTAGAATTAAATGTTTCTAGTTAAATATAATTAATGATTTCTATAAAAATGAAATGTCTTCATAAATATGAAGAATAAATTTCCTAAAAAAATTTACAATTTAAAATACAATAAAAATATTAATATAACATGCCACAATGATTTAAAAAATGTGTTTAGATTTTTCTTTTGAAAAAAAAATACATTTAAAAAAGCGTTTTATTTAAATAATCCTTTATAAAAATAATATGATTTTATAAAAGTTGATTTTATATCATTCAAAAACATTTACTTTTAAAATTTGGTATTATTAATATATTACTAAAATTACATAAATGTTATCAATGGAAATTTGGAGTAAAATTTAAATCATTTCAATCTAGAAATATTGAAAAA
Organism: Viscum album; assembly: GCA_963277665.1. Taxonomy (NCBI): domain Eukaryota; kingdom Viridiplantae; phylum Streptophyta; class Magnoliopsida; order Santalales; family Viscaceae; genus Viscum; species Viscum album. Next base: position 1,458,163,132 of record OY728159.1, on the reverse strand, counting down.
ATATTTTGACATACATTTTTTGGAAACCCATATAATAAAAATATAAAAAACATATTTTGAAATCTGGTCTAGGTAAATATGATGTTTAAATGAAAAAAAACTTATTTGTAATTTTAGATAAAATGGATAATATTCAGGGGAGATATATATATATAGACAAAGAGTGGAAACCATCTATAAATAGGATTGATATTTTTAAAAATATTAACATATATTTTTTGGGGATAAAATTATTTAAGAGAAATATTCGAATAAAAATATTATTTTTCATCATAAGTAAAGATAATTTCCAATGAATGAAAATATTTGAATAGAGGAAACAATTATTTTATCTTATATTTGAATTTAGTAAATTATCTTGTATGGGGGCATTGGGTTATGGTTTTTCCTTTCATCGCTACCTCCTTCATCTCCGGTTGACACAATTATCCTCTTTCTGCTCAGCCAGATCTGACGGTGAATCCTCTATGGTGGTGGTGATTCATGCACTCAATCATCTTGACCTTTTCATTGTTGTTATACTCACCTCACTTGATTCCTTCATCGCTATATGGGGTCTCTACTAATGGTGTGCTACAGGTCTATGACCAAGTTTCCCAATCTAGTGTCCTGAGGACTCGACCTTGTCTCCAATGTGTGCGACGTGTTATTATTTGTGGTATTCGCTTGCATACTGGTTGGGGGAAATGGGATATGGGAGGTGAGACTTCCTTCTATAATATTAGTGATGTTATTATGATTTGGTTTTTCGTAGTCTTATTTTGTTTTTGGAATGCTAGTTCATGTTTCTAAGATTGTGAGCCTGTGTTGAATTTCCTTTTCTCTGAATCCACGATTTGATGTTGAATTTATAGATCTTATGCTACTGAGAGCCTTTTTGTTTCCCTTTGAGAATTTACTCACCTTCCTCCAACTGAAAAATCCATATATTTGATGTTGTTGTCACCATTTTATTATCAGTTGGTAGCATGATTTTTGTCTGGTTTTTTGTATTTTTTTTTCATTTTTTGACCTTGTTTTATATTTTTTGTAATGATTATAGTGATATTATATTCAAATTGAGGATGATTGATGATGGGAGTTGTATTTTTGTCTAAGTGTGATTTTTTTAGGATGGTGGTCTTGTATTATGGAATTTCTTTGTTGTTTCCATGGAATTAAAGAAAATGGTTCAAGATTTTGATTTTGGAAGGATTCTTCCAGACTTTCTATAGGGATTTTCCCTAGATGAGGATTATTGAAAGTTCATTCACCGTGCATGACTATTCAGATTTAGATGTTTGAGAGGGTATGTCTCTTCCATATATACAAGGCCTGTGCATTTCAGCATGGAAAAAAAGGTTGAACTATCCTTCATTGGTGGAGGTTTTCTATACTGATGATGATGTTGGGGAGGCGAATTCCAAATTTTCCATATTCCCGGCTTTGACCACCAAATTTTGTTGATGAATATATGTCCTTGAATTCATGTGAGGTCCCCCAACTTCTTTCATAAAATGTAGTTTATCTATAAATTAATAAAAATATTGGCCTCTAGGCCATTCAGTCATGTTAGAAGAGACCCATCTTGTAAGAAATTAATAAGGAATAATCATTATAAAATAATGAATAGAGTTTTGTAAATGGAGACCCTTACAACATTTCAATCCATTGAATAAAAATATTTTTCAATAAATCACATGATATGTCTCTTAAAATAAAATAAATTAGATGAATATAGTAAAATGTATCCAATAATTACTAATTAGAAAATTTTAAATATATCATGGTACGAAATAAAATATATGGCTAACGAAATTAAAAAATTAAATAATGTAATTACATTAACTATTGACTTAAACTCTAATCATTGAATCTCCTATATTAAAAATAATTATCTTAATAAACTATTTATGATCCATAATCATATATATAACCATTTTAATGAAAATATTATTATATTTTCACTATATTTATATTAATAAATTATTATCTATTTATAATTTCATGTGCAGATAGTCTTTTTTCATTTAGATACAGTTTAATAATAGATATTTTTTTATAATTCTTTTCCTAATTATCATTTTTATAAAATCATACAGGGTATTAAAAATTATTTTTGACGATAGTTTATATAATTATGATTTCATTCATAGAGGGGTTCAGTCACAACACTTATAGAAAAACAGGTGAAAATCTTGATTTTTTGATCATTAACAAACTACTGAATGTATCCTAATTAACACTTTTAACATTAATGTTATAATTTTGACATAATTAATTCCATTATTTACATATTTACATTCATATGGTATATTTTTTTTATCATTGTTTAAATTGGATGTTTGACCAACCCAAACTAGAATTCATCACAAGTAATAGAAGATAAGGATTGTGAAATCGGATTATTTTGGAAGAATATAATTATTATAGAATCATATAGATTTTATTTTTATAATATTAAAATATTGAATCATACTTCTATATTTTTTTAACAAATAATAATAATACGTTTTGAAAATGGATATAATTTACTTCTTGTAGTGTTTAGTTAGAACAACACATGGTTATCATATACATTTCACTATAAAAGGTAGAGAAGGAAGGAGGAATATAATTTAAAAATTCCTAATACTTATTATATAAAATATTAGTTTTTTTCATCCATATAAATCATATAATATGTGAAGATATTTAGTTGTAAAATTTTTAATTATTCGCTTTCTGGAGGGGTTAGATCACACAATGCACAAATGGGAATTTAAGTAATTATAATGGAAAAGGGGAGAAGTTATTCAAACTAATTTCTATTCCATAATAACATTCAGTATAAAAATATTACTGATCTTTTTATAAAGTAGATTTTATATTTTATTTTAGTAAGTAAGATATTAATGATTATATGTTAACAAAACTGAAAACTCATGTTAAGGTCTTATGTGTTTCCCTGGGTGACTACATAAACTTTTTGTTTCTAGATAAATTAATTTTAACGCATGATAATGGATGTGAAAGGGGTTATATTTGAAATAAAAATAACTATTCGTAATAGAAAAATGCATTCATTGACTCATTGTTAATGGGTTGTTAGAAGCCCCTTTTATTATTGGTTATAATGGAAATATCTAAGCATTTCAAGGTAAAATAAATAGTGAAAATGTTTCACAATTTAATGGCCTCCGAAAATGGATTATAATTTATTATTAAATGATATAAAATCAATATTACCTCATTAATACATATAAATACATTTTTAAACACATAATTAAGTCATTTAAATTTATAATTTTCTCATTTTCCTTTTCGTGTTTTAGCATTATAAAAAATTGTACATCAGTAATAAACATTTGAATCAAAAAATGACCATATTAAACAATTTCATCAAAATGATAAAAAATAATAAATCAATATTATGTGAAAATATTTTAACATTTTAGAAATATAAACTCTCAAACTGGGTCATGTAACATGTAAAATAATTTTTTTTAAAAGTGTATTTTTATACTCACAATTTAAACATTTTTATAAAGTATCAATGGAATTGAGTTTCATGATTTAAACAGTTTTATAAAATAAATTTCTATTATATTTTTTATCACAATAATCAAAAAATCAATTTTATGAAATATAATATTTAATTAAAACAAAATATAAAAAAAATATTTTATTGGAAATTATTAATCATGTAGTTAAATATAAGCTTTCTAAATTAATAATCATATTATAAAAAATATGGATTCATTCCAAAATAGATATTTAATCATGAGAAATATTTTATTTGTTTATATGAAATATTTACATATTGATATAGTCATAAATGCAAAGATGTTATATAAAATTGAATTTTTATTTATTCACATAAAAATATATTATATTACAAAAAATCAAAAAAAAAATTAATAGAATCATATAAAGTTAATTTCAAAAATTATTTTAATATTTTTATAAATAATATTCTAAAAATATTAATTTATTTTCAATATTACAATTCATACTATAAAGAAAACTACTTTTATTGAAAATATCAATTGAGAATATTATGTGTTCTTAATATTATTCCATATAAATTTATAAATTCTTGTAATTTAAAATATATATTTTCAAATATATATTTTTGGAGTATTTTCATAATAGTCATTTAAAATGGATTTAATTGACTTATTAACATTTTTAAAAAAAGATTTAATAATAAATAGTATTTTTTCTATTATTCAATGATATTAATTATTTTCCTGTAAATGTAATAAACATTAAATAGTAACCATAATTTTAATATATATGGATTTTTATAGACATATTATTTCTTAAAAATTTGTATTTTATGTTTTACGGTTCATTTGGGTTCTTTGTTGCATGTCAAAAAGTTGTCAAACCAATATTTATTTAAAAGAAATATTACAATAAAATTGTTGGTAAAAGTTGTATCAATTTAGAAGGTTGTTTGGAAGATGAAAATGATTATTTATAACAATTTTGATCATGTATCATGTTTCCGAAAAAAAATGTAATTTTTTGTTTAATTAAATGTAATTAGTGAGATATTTAATATTAATGATCATTATATTCATGCTTATAATGAGGGTTCCCAATAGTTTTCTAAGAGAGTGTTGACTGAATTTTATTTAGCACTAAAAATAGAGGGTATATTTGGGGCCTCTCAGAAAGAATAAAATAATTTTTTATGAATTTTTGGTGATTTATATTATAAACAAAACAATGAGAACATTTTGGATATTTATAAATATAAGAGTTATCTTAAATTTTTTGGTAATGTGTAGAGTTTATTTGTTCCTAACAAATAAATCATTGTTTATAAAAGTCAATTCAATGTTTTTAATTGGAACACATATGGGTAATAAACCTAAATATAATTGTTGGTTATTAACTCAATCTTCAACTATTTTATTACATGGAGGAAAAATTGTAAACCTGATTTCATAATGTTGGGAGAAATTCATTTGGTAATTCCAATTATCATTATAAATTATTATGAGGGTTATTAATGGTATTATATTTTAAATACAAATTAAAAATTGAAATGGAAAATATATATTGAATACTAGAAACTCATATGTAATGATGTCACCCCCCCCTTAAATTTTATATATTAAGATATATGTGATAATTCCAATTGGTATGATTATTTCATTTTACATCTATATATCCTCTCTAATTGGCTTTTTTTTGTTATGTTCTTCCAAAAAAATATAATTATTCCTATATTTTGATTTTATGTTCGTTTATGATTGGATTAGTTGTCACTAAATAGATCCCATATCAATTTTCCATTGAATAGAAATCAACTTTTAAACCAGTTGAACCACTAATCATCATTATATGTGAATATGACCATTAAAAATAATATAAAATTAGTTTCCTTATATGGGTCTTTATACTCATTCATGAGGGGAATTTGAAATATCACAGAATTCCATGGAACTGTTTTAAATTATTTTGTATTATTTTAAAGCCATGCACTTAGACAAGACATGATTTTGAGGCTCAGTGTGCCCAGAATAATTGTATGAACATTTAACAAATTTTACATAAAATATTTCACATGTGCATATTTTTCATCTTCACAATAGGTTCTTGTATTAAAGATATGATGGCACCATTGCGTCTACAATAAAAACCATACTAAAGAAAGGACATAACATCAATCAGTGCAGGATGAGGAAAAAATTTTGTTTTTGGACTTTTTTAGAAAAATAAATTAAAAGATCTTTTTAAGGAAAATATAATATACCATAATTCTTTTTTTAATTCCAATTTCTTGCAACGTAAATTTATTGCAACCCGAGCTTAAATGAAACGTAGTTTCATAAATGAAATATCATAATGATGTTGTAATGCAACATAATTGAAAATCATGGAATGTGTCTTCTAATTTTTTTGGTTTAGATGAGGACGGATCATTGTCATGATCGAGGACTGCTCTGAACCCTTGGTGATTTGAGGTTGGTGAGCGATGATTGACGGACGACCGCCAATGAAATATTGTGGAGCGATGAATGTAGCAGTGTGATCTTCACCAAAGAATGTTCCAACATCGATGTAGGGGTTTGTTCTTGATGAAATTGTTTCTTCGTTATTTATTTCTATTTAATTAACATTGACCACCCCAATAACAGGTCGATCTGTGGGTCATTTCCTCTTGTGGGAGGGTTCCTTGATCTTAGGGTATTTGATTCAAGGTTTTACTTGATAGAATCATAAACCCTCCACCAACATGTTTAAAAATCTAACAGAGAGGGATCAGGCCAACATAAACAAGGCATAGATCTCTCTATTATGGGAGTTCTTGTGTTCTTCATGAACGAATACCTATATTGATGGAAATACCACTTTGAGAATGTAGTAGTGACGATGATGATTTGACGATACTGAATACGCTCGTGGATCCGAAAACACACCCCCTGAGGGGACTCTATGGCCCATGGAAGAAACTGTCAGTGCACTGATGCTGGCGGCTGCCATGTGTAGGACGAGGCATTCACTGACATTGAAATACGGTGGCAGAAAAATCCCATGGTAGGGGGTCACTTGTGGGTCATAGGGGTCATAGCTTGATGTCTACATTGGTACGAGAAGGTGTCGCGTCGGCTGCTTGCCATAGTGGAGAGGTGCATGGGACATCGGCCCCATGCACTAGATCGGGCTGCCAGGAGCGATGGTGTGAGTAGAAATGGTGATCCACACCATGTCATGCAGTTGTTGGATATCGATCCTCTTGGACCATGACAATGGACCCTATGAGGATCTGTCGGGTGGAGGGAGATGCGGTGTACCAACCACGTCTCAATCGAAGCAGATCGTCCCCCTCACAATGGGCTGCCCATGAGGTGGCGGGTCACCCAAAACGGCCCAATGGGCTGAACCCGTGGCCCATCGGTTTTGTTCTGGGACCAGTAGGCTGGATCAAAACCGGACATGTTCGGGGTTGGGGCAAGCCCGGATCAGGTCAGGTTAGACCCGGCTCGGCTCGGGTTTGGCCCAGATCATTTTGGGTCCGCCCTGGATTGGGTCAGTTCATGCCTGGATCGGTTATGGTCGGGTTGGTGGACCACAGGCTGGGTTGGGTCAAGTCGGTCCAACTGGATTGGGTTTGGTCAGTCTGACCGAGTGGTACCAGACCTAGAGCCAATCGACCCCTTTTCCAGAAAAACAAACATAACTTCCCAGATTGTGCATCTGATTGATTATTGGTTTGCGGTATTGGGTCCCTCATGATGAGTCTGTCCATTTGAAATACTCTAAATGAGTTTATATGGAGAATGAGTTATGACTGATGGATTGAGAAATATATTCTCCCAAAATCTATCACACTATGTGTATAAATCCTATTGCTATCTGTGACAAGAAGAAAGTGATGAGAAGACCTCAGTGGCCCTGTATTTGAGTGGACATTAGTGGCCTAGTACATTAGTGGACTCAATGGCCTAGTATCTGAGTAGTCCTCAGTGTCCCAGAAGATGAGTAGAATCCAATTTCCCGAAAGACCTTAGTGACTCATCGGAGATGAGTCTTTCAGAAGTATAAGATGTTCAACTTTACAACTGATAGTCTTTCTTTCTATACATTAGTTTATACCTATGTGAGCTGACATTTCATAGTGTTTATTTTATCATTGGGGTCATTATTATTTGTTTGGGGTCCCAACTATGTATTGTGTTACTCACCCCTATATGGACTTCGCCTGCACATGTCGTTTCTTATGTAGACGACTACTTCTTTGACAAAGACCATGTGTTTCCAAGACCAGGTGTTGCCCAGGGATATTTTACAGGAATGGTGTACTCATATGGATTTTGGTATCTACTATACACCTACACTTTACGTGGCATTTTATAAATATGGAATATTAGAGACCTTATACTCCCATTTTTACAGTTTTTCTTTTTTTGATGAGTTTGTATTCTAGCCCAGTTTATATACATCTTGTAAATATACATTCAGTGGTTGTCTCAGTGGAATGCATGTTTTATTTTTCAACATTTTGGGCTGTGATTTTGAGTGTTCATATGTATATGTACTCAAAAAAGGCCACCCACTGGGAGGATAAAGACTTTGGTTCCAGTCACCAGCCCATGGACACTCGGTGGTGGTCTTGGGGTAATCTTGGCATGAGCCCTGGAGGACAAGTCGTGACAAATTTATATTTTAGGAGGTTAGTTATATCTTAAAGACTGAGAGTATGTGGCTTTTTGTGGGAAATAGTGTTGATTTTTTTGAGTTCCACATTTAAGATCGGGGGTTCTAGTGTTTGTGTGACGACTGACGTATCCATACACGAGGACATGGAATTATGCCTTTCAAATCGATACATTAAAAAATGGGTTGCCTACATCATATAGAAATTGAGTGTTTCCTCATGTTCTTCTTTAGTTAGAGTGAGCTCACAAGGTATAAACTATTGATCATGGTCCATATTGATTTTTTTTAGGATGCCACCACATAGATAGCCAGAAAGGATTCGAGTGCATGACTATACAAATGGTGTTCCCAATGATAAGGCATTTGTATCGAGTCTTGTACTTCATATAGCCCCTCTATGTGGTGAACCAGTGGTTCCACAACCAATTGGTCATGTGTTGCTACCCGCACTACCAGTAGAGTCTGCACATAGGATCAGTGCCATACATGGTTTTCCTAGGTAGAGACCTCCTACGATTAGGGGTTGGACTGACCCCCCAGGTGGAAGAGGATTGGCTTGAGGCAGTCATGTGAGTCTTCCTTCTGGAGAGGATGCCTCTAGAATAGATGGAGATCTTATTATAAATCCCTATTTAGGACACGAAGTTGATATGGTAGAGCCTGATGATTCAGAAACATGATGATTTGACCCTAAATTAAATATCCTTTAAACACCTTTTCAAGGAGATGTTCTTTATAGCGACACTGTGCTTAGTGAGAAAACATGAGCTACTACACCTATAATAGGGTGGCAAGATAGTATTGGATTAATCTAAGAGATTAACTATGCTTTCTAACTAATCCATAGACATTGTGCTAGAAAAATTCTTTAGGGATTTCTCTTTTGACTAAGGACTACTCTGGGATATTAGGGAATCTATGGTATCTCTTATCATCACTACTTTGGATGGGGTGGTGGAGTTATCCTAGCACATGGAGAGATTCAGAGAAGATTAGGTTCTAGTAGTATGGGCTACCAGTAGACCCCGAGTGGAAGAGTCTCATCTGTGGGTACTGGGCAGCAGACACGTGGTACCATGTGAGCCATGCATTTCCAAGGACAACCCCAGGATGTAGGATAGAATATATATGACTCCCAGGGAAGAGGGAGTCGTTTGAGGGACAGGTTGTGCTACTCAAGTGGTAGGAAGGGGCACATGGCTTGTGATTGCCCAACTCACCACAAAAATGTTCGACCGACAGTCAAGGGACCACCAAGGCAAACGTAGAGGTATGAGCAGGGTGGTCCTCAAGGCAATGTTTGTGGGAGGAGATATGGAAGAGTATTAGGCTGTGGGTAGCGGTTCGATGTGATACCACCACCACCAATAGGTGGTCCACCATGGGCTCTAAGAGCTAGTGGAAAAGGGAGAGGCTAGCTATGTCAATGGAGGCCAACCACAATGATTCTCTAGATATGATGACAGGTATAATTTGGGTCTTATCCACCTTAGTTGAAGGTATTATAGACACAAGTCCATGTCACTCTTTTATTTCCACAATCCTTTTTCACAGCTCTGAGATTATGGTGGATTCGTTGGCTCGATCCTTACAATTAGGGAATCCTATGAGAGGGGATTCGACAATTAAACACTAGTTCTAGTTGTGTGTGCTTTATCTAGTAGTCAAGATATTCGGTTGGGATCTCTTAGTAGTGGCATTTATTCCTTACGATGTCATCTTGGGAATGGACTGGTTATCTATAGTTCATGCTCAGATCGACTGTATTAGGTGCAGTGTCTTGTGTGTCCATAATGAAGGGACCATGATTTCTTTCATCAGTGATGGGGGATCCCTAGTAGTGTAGGATACAATTTCTTGTATGAGAGTTCAACTGATCACTCACTACTTGGAAAGCCTCACCTTTGATGCAGTTGATAAGAATATTCCTCACTTTCTCATAGAGGTGGATGAGTACAAAGATAACATTCATATTGATGTTCTAGGATTACCCCCTCATAGAAATGTTCATCTTTCATTGATTTGTACCTCGGGACGACATTGATACCTATTCCATCATATCATATGGCTCTCGGGGAGCTTTTAGAGTTGAGGGTATAACCGGAGGACTTGTCATGGAAGGGATTTGTGAGGCAACATGTTTCACAGTGGGTATCCCCAATATTTTCTTCCTTGAAGGGAGAGGGGAGTATGGGGTTGTTCATGAACTTCTGGTGCCTAAAATAGGTGGTCGTGAAGAACAAGTATTCACATACAAGGATTGATGACCTTTTAAATTAGCTGAAGGGAGTGAGAGGGATCATGAAGATAGACCTCAGATTAGGCTATCATCAGCTTTGTGTACGGGATGAGGATGTACTGAAGATAGCCTTCAGATGTCGATATGGCCACTCTGATTTCTTGGTGATTCCTTTTGGCATAACCAATGCCCCAGTAGGTTTCGTGGGACTCCTGAACTAGATATTTAACCTATACCTTTAGAAGTTCGCCATGGTATTCATTAATGACATTTTGGTGCACTCTGTGACTAATGAGGATCTAGTTATACAATAATGGATAGTCCTAGATACACTCTAAGAACATCAAATTTTTGTGAAGCTCTATATGTTTCAATTATGGATTTATGAAGTTCAATTTACAGGACTTTTCATTTTAGAGGATGGAGTTGTAGTGGATCCAGTAATGATAGGGGTTTTGCAATCATGGGAACAACCAGGAATGTATTTGAGGAATGGAGTTTCTTGGGTTTGTCTAGGTACTACCAGAGGTTCGTGCCTGACTTTTCAATGTTAGAAGATCCATTTTCATCTTTTACACCGATGTTACAACCCTTGGTGTGGATGGATAAGTTCCAACTGAGTTTCTAGAAGCTGTGGTAAAGACTAACGAGTGCCTATATCATAAAACTAATCAAGGAGGACGATGAGTACGTAGTATTCAGTGAAGCATTTGGGAATAGACTTGTTTGTGTCCGGATGTAGGGGTAAGAAGTGATCACATATGGTTCATGATAGTTGAGGAAGCCTGATAAATGATATGTGAATCAAGACCTAGAGTTAGTAGTAGTGGACATTGATTTGAATATGTGGAGACACTAACTAATGGGAGAGCTGTTTACCATCTATTCTATCCACAAAAGAATGAGGTATAACTTCTCAAAGAAGTACATGAACTTGAGGCTATGATAGTGGATATAGTTCCATTAGTACTATTACATTGAGATAGTCTATACATCTGAGAAGGGAATGTGGTAGCAGATGTTCTCATCATGATAACCTATTTTCAGTTGCTATGAGATGTTTTAGAGTAGTTAGTCATGATGCAGTTATCCATAATGGATGGGGATGGAGAAGCTCATCTTCAATCGATGGTTGTAAATCCCCTACACTTACAGTGAGTTATGGAGGCACAACATATCGATGCTCAATGTTAGGCATGACATGCTCACTTACCCTTAGAACAAGCTCCTAATAGATATTTGATAGGTGGGGGCATGTAATCATTTTTAGGGGGAGAATCGTAGTACCAGTAGCATCACATGTAGAAGTTATAAGGGAGTTCCACACCTCCCAATTAGTGGTATGTCAGGTAGAGGAAAACATGTACAAGGACCATCGACATCGGTACTAGTGTACATGGATAAAGAAGGAAGTATAGGAGTTCATCTCACAATGCCCCACTTTTCAATAAGTGAAGGTAGATAATCAGATTCCAGCAGGCCTGACTCAGCCTCTTGAGGTGCGAAAGTGGACGTTTTATTGAATCTCAATGGACTTCGTGATGTGTTAACCCTTAACATCTAGGGGTCAAGATGCCTTATGAGTGATTTTTGACTAAATCAACAAGTCATCCCACCTCATACCCATCCAAGAGTAGGTTTCACTTGATATCATGGGATGCCTCTATGTTCAAGAGATTGTTCGACTCCATGGGGTCCCATCGATGGTAGTCATAGATTGATACACACACATTACGTCCCAATTGTGGAGGATCACCTACCACAGTTGTAGATCACATACAACAGTAGCTACCACTCCACTATTGGTATGGCACCATCTGAGGCGTTGTATCAGAGACCTTGGAGATCACCGTTATTCCAGAAATACCTAGCGGAGTTATCACTAATGGTTACAGAGATTGTAAGGGAAACCACTAATAAGGTTTAGGTCATACAAGAGTGGATGAGGAATATACAGAGTAGATAGAAATCTTATGCCAAAAGTAGATGAAGCCCCTTGGATTTCGAGGAGGGAGACCATGTCTTCATTTGGGTCTCACCCTGATGAAGATTTTTGATATTTGGATGGGTGGTAAGTCATCTCTTAGATTCATCTACAATTTTATGATTCTACGCAGAGTTGTAAAGGTTGTGTATCACATATCCCTAAACCTAAAAATGCACCGGGTGTATAATGTCTTCCATGTATCATATTTGAGGAGGTACATGAATGATCCAACACATTTCATTGACTGGGAAGAGTTGGACATTGGCGATGGGGCACGATTTCTCTGAGTCTTTGATAGATATTGATGATCTGTTGGAGTGGATCCTTCATGGATGGTCAATTCCTCTAATTTGCATTTGGTGGTACCATATGAATCTCTAGTAGGAAACTTGGGTGTTAGAGGCTTAGATCCATGCTTATTAAACCCCATTTTTTGTCTAACACATTTTTTGGCTTACAAGGAAGTAAATCCCTAATGTTGGATGTTCCTAGTCAGGATCCAAGCATCACTGAGAGTGGGAGGGGTGAATCAGTGATATCATTCTCTTTTTAAGTTTCCTTTTTTTGAAACAACCATGGCCTCCTGTTAAAGAGTTTATTCCCTGCTGAACACACACAACCATAGGAACACAAGATTTACAAGGTTCACTACCCAACACGAGTATCTATGTCCTTGATATGGTACAGAAACAATGTAGTACCACACTATCCACTATAAAACATCCTTTGTAGTGGAATACAACGAGTTGGATATAACCTTACACTCGTGTAGCACTTTGAAAACTATACAATAGTGTGTGTGCTCCCTTTTAGCACAAATAGGGTAATGTAATGATTATGTCCTTCTTAATGAACTTCCACAAATAAAATATTTCAAAACAATTCTGCACTTTCTGACCCAGAAGCTGGTAAAAACCTCTTGGTGCAAACAGAATGCATGCCACTCCCTACTTGTGTGCCTCCCTGTTTGAGCGCCATTCAGCTTGCGAGCCAACTTCTTGTGCACAACAAACCTTGCACTCCACCTTCTTGTGCACCACCAATTTGCACACTACTCAGCTTGCGTGCCTACCTTATTGTGCGCCACTAACATCTTACACACCACTGTTTTTCACATCTCACAAAATGCGTGTCTTAGACAACATGCGCGCCACTTCTGCTTGTGTGCCACCCTACTTGTGCGCCATATAAATATCCCTCATCTTACATGCCACTTCATATTGCATTCCACTCACTACTACTTGTGTGATCAGTGATCAAATTTTTCTTATGTTTTGAGCATTACAAAAATGTGGAGGCTAGTAGTATCTTTATAGGCATTTGGGTGACCGGTGCACCACATACACTTGTGCGCCGCTCCGGCACTTGCACACCGCTCCAGCCCTTGTGCGCTACTCTAGCACTTGCGCGCCGCTCATGCACTTGCATGCCACTCCAAACTTGTGCGTCTTTACATCACTAGAATGACATTTTCCTTCCTTTGTCATATTTTGATATGATGATGTTGAAAAATGATTTTCACGCAGCATACACTTGCATGCCACATATACTTGTGCGCCACATATGTGTGCCACTTTTTACTTGTGTGCCACATTAATTCCTTTGTTATATTTTTATGGGATGATCTTGAAATATGAATTGCACGCAACATATATATGCGCGCCACACTAGCACGCCATTTTTGACTTCTGTACCGCTTACTTTGTTTTTCCAAAAATAATTCGTTACACTACCTATACATTATAAGGCTTGCATCACAAGTTATCCAAACTTATGATATTTTTGAAGTACAAATAAATAAATTATCATCTTTTTCCATGTCCATTACAAAGTGAATTGATTTAACTTCGTTGGAAACAAAAAACAATACTCTATAACAGCAAACTCCTCTTACTTACTTATCCATCCAACATGGTCCCAACAATTCCCCCCATTGGATTTTGTTGTCAACCAAGATTCATATACCATTGAACTTTGTAACCTTACGCAATGGATTACATTTCAACAATTCTAATCCTATGTGACCTAACTCATTGTAGGAAACCAGAATTATTGATATCCAAAACCATGTTGTCAAAATGTAGTGACTATGAAATATAATGATTATATCTCCTCATCCTTTTTCAGAACATCTTAGAAAATTCCATGTCATCATTATTAACTTCTTCTACATTTCTAGAAATCAACATTGTTTCCTACAACCATTCCAACAAACTGTTACAATAGTTCCCACATATACATTCTTGATTCACAGCATACCCACAACTCCCCCTTTTTTTATGCATCTATAAGGATACATTTATGAAAGAATTCTCCCAATTGACAACACTATCAAAAGGTTAGATGAGAGTGTGGACAGAAACACGTACCTTAACCATGATGAGAAGGAGGTTGGACCCTCACGTTCAAACTTAATTTTGTAAATGGTTACTTCGGTAAAGGTTTTGTGAATATGTCTGCCACTTGTTCAGATGTAGGATCGTACTCCAGCCTCAATTCATTCTTCTCCACCTGTTCTTTGATGAAGTTGTAGTTCATATCAATGTGTTATGAATGATAATGGTGTACCGGATTTCTTGTAGGATTTATTGCAATCTGACTATCACAACCCAAGAGCAATGTTATCGTTACTTCAATAAGTAGATCTTCCAACAGAGTCTTCATCCACATTAGTTGAGTTTCTTCTTGAGTAACAGCAAAATATTCATCTTCTTTTGTGCTAAGTGTTACTAAATTCTATTTCATGGTATGCCAACTAACACATCTCTTCCCCAGAATGAAATCTCCTCTAGATGTGGATCTTCGAACATTAACATTTCCTACCAAATCAGCATCAGAATACCCGAATAGATAAATATTTCTTGAGACATCATACCTGATTCAAATATTTTTCATGCATTTGATATATCTGATAGTTCTTCTTCCAGTAATCAACTGTGATTTTTTAGGAGCACTCCGAAATCTGGCACATATAGTGACAGCGTAGGTGATGTCGGGACTTGAGGAAGTTAAATACAACAGACTTCCAATCAGCTTTTGAAACTCTTTCTGATCACCTTCCTTGTCATCTTCATCTTTATACAACTTGGATCCCACTAAAATTGGTGTGGAAACTAGTTTCGAATTTTCCATGCCAAAATTCTTCATAATTTCTTTAGCATGTGTTTCTTGAGACCGAAAAACATGATTCTTCTTCTGTGTATTTTGTAGCCCAAGAAAGTACATCAATTCACCAAGCATGGACATCTCAAATAACTTCTTCATCTCCTTAGAAATTTTTTCACATGATCAATCATCATTTCAGAGAAATAAAATATCATCCCAATAAACAATAATGATCAGTGAAAACTCTTAACATTCCTTGATGTAGAGATTGGTGTCTACTCGTCCTTTCTTAAAGTTCATCTTCTTTAAACAAGTATCTAATTTAGAATACCATTCTCTCAGAGCCTATTTTATCCCATAAAAATCCTTCTTCAACATGTACACATAACATTCATCCTTTATAATAACAAATTTAGAAGGTTGGTCAATGTAGACATCCTCATCAAGGTCACCATTCAAGAATGGATATTTTACATCCATTTGCTTGATTTTGTAACCTCGTGGTGTAGCAATAGCATGAAAGATTCTGATTGTTTCTAATCATTCCATCAGAGAAAAGGATTCATCAAAATCAATGCCTTCCATTTTTGAATACTATTTGCAAACCAATCTTTCGTTGTTTATTATTACTTTACCTTCTTCATTCGTCTTTTTCCAAAAAACCAACTTTGTACCAATAATGTTCTTTTTGTCCGGCTTGGGTTACAGATACCAAGTGTCATTCTTCCCTATCTAATCATGCTCTTAATTCATAGAATGAATCCATTCTAGATGCTCAAATGCATCATTTACATCATGTTGTTCAACTTTCAAACAAAGAGAAGTGTGTGTTATTGCATTCGTTGTTCATCTTATTTGAACCCTCTGATGTTTATCTTCAACAATATTCTGATCCATCACTTGTTTCCTCAACCTAGGATGAGTTGTACGATCTTCAACATCATCACTTGAGATTTATGAGTTGGATTCCTCTTCATTAGTAGGATTAACACAGTCTTCAGTATTATCAGAATCATTAACAAAATCTTCTCTATCCTGCTCAACTTCCACATAAACATATGACTGATTTTATTTCTCAACATTTTCAACAAATTTTACATCTGAAGAATCAATAATTCTTCCTGGTTCTTTTGTTGTTAAATCTAGATCCTCTTCCTTCTAGAGAATAACCAAGAAAAATTCCATCTTCTCCTCTTTGATCATACTTTCCAATGTATTCACCTTTCTTCATTATAATGCATGGACATCCAAAAAATCTAAGTGATTCAGACTTGGATTTTTTCCATAGAATATTTTGTACGAAGTCATATTTGAGTTTGATCAAAATAAACATCAGTTCTGAATATTCATAGTTGTGATCATGGATTGCCTCCAGTAATAATGAGAAATATTATGCTCAAGCAACATAGTTCTCCACATTTCCACCAATCTTCGATTATTTCTTTCAGCAACCCCATTTTTTGAGATGTGTATGGTGAAATGAACTCATGCTGAATTCCATGCTTCCGAAGATAACATTTAAATTCTTCATTATTATACTCACCAGCATTATCAGTTCTCAACTTCTTCACTGAATACTCACATTCCTTTTCTTCTTTCCTCCTGAAACACTTAAACATTTTCAAAGCATATGACTTATGTCTCATGTACATAAAACAAGTAATGTGAGTAAAGTCATCAATGCAAGTAATGATGTACGTATCTCTATTTGTTTATTTCATGCTCATTGGTCAACATATATCAGAATGTATAAGTTCCAAGGGTTTTTTTGAACGAATTTAACTCTCTTATGAAAAGATTTTTTAATCTTCCCTTTTTCACAGATAGTGCTGCACCAATCTCTTGTTCTTTCTAAATCAGGCATATCTCTGACACTTTCTCACCTTGATAACTTACACATGTTTCTATGACACATATGTCCTAGACTTTTATTCCATAACTAATTTTCATCCACCATGCCCGTGTATTATGAGTTTTGTACTTCACGAACTTGGAACAAGTTTCCTTTGGTACATTGTCCTCTGGTAACAACATTTACATCATTTTCACATTTCACAAAGAACCCACATTTTCTGAATATAACTTTGTTTCCATCATCACAGTGTTGTGAAACACTCAGAAGACTACGTTTCATCCCATCAACATATAATGTTTTCTTAGATTTAATTTTTTCATTTCAGATGATGGCTGATCCAACAACTTTGATTCGCATAGTTTCATAATTTCAAAATGTAACGGTTCTTTCATTGTAGTCTTTCACATACTTCAGCAACTCTATGTATCTAATAATATAAGAATAACACCCAATAACAAGAATCCATGGAATTTATCCTTTTCTAACATTCAAATCTGTTTCGACAACAAGAGATTTATGTTCCTCCTTTTCCTTCACTTTCTACTGTGATTCCTCCAACTTACAAGCCAGGTCAATGTGTTCCATCCAGATAACCATGCACTCTTTCTTTTCAGACGTACCAAATCTATCCCTTTTAGCTTTAAAAAACTCTGGATTTTGAGAATTATTAAAAAATGGTTGTTGCTCTAGTAACACACTAAGGCATCCCTTGTAACGATGTCCAGGTCGATCACATCTTTCACAAATAGTTTCCAGTGGTTGGAACCTATTCTCAACATTCACACCACCCTTCTTAGATATCTTCTGAAATTTATTTGGAGACTTTCAATTTTGAATGGATTTAATCCCCTCAATCCTTGTCTTTAAAAACATTTAGAATAATTGTAATCTTGTTGGTTGAACCTAGACATATTTTCCATGCGTCTTAATCCACCACAATACTATATGTAACCATAGATAAAATATTTTCCTCTGAAACATCTATACTCACCATATTTGTGAACACACTTCTCAACAACATTCTTAATAAAACTATGCTGAACATCAACCATCATGTTTTCATTTGTAACTCACTTTTTCATTTCATATTTAATAGCACCAGAAGTATTATAAGTCTCTCTTGACTTGGGATTTTTATGCACTTATGATTTTTCATCATTGCTAACAATGACCACATACATGGTCTTTATAGACTTGTTCTTATCAGAACCAGTTCTGTCATTAATTTCATCCTTTGAAGGTAACTTTTGTGGATCCTTGATTGGTTGATTCTTACTGGAACATTCACCAGCTTTTGAGTTAGATTTTTTGAAACATATATTCATTTCTTTGGATTTATAAAGTTTCTATTGGGCAAGTTCAAACTCTTCTTTTTTCCCATCAGCTTTACTAGAGGTTGATCATTATAATTCATGGTATTCTCAAGTAATTTTGTTAGATCATCAATCTCCTTTTCCATCTTGATTTTCTAATCTTTAAAACCTTATTGAGGGTTTACTGCAGAATTTTCATGTATCAACTTTTTTTTCCATCTCAAGCCTTCTGATCTTCCTCAAGCATTCTTTCAACTCTTCTTTCAGATGATATTGAAGTTGAGTTTCTTCTTCTTCTAAACAGTTTCTCTCATACTCTTCATTATGCACTGCAACAATAAAGGTATTATCTCATGATTTTTCAGCATACAATTTCTTGGATTCATCTTCATTGTCTTCTTCATCATCAAATTTAGATGAAAAGAATAATCTTTTTGATTTTAAGAACTTTTTATCCTTCCCCTTTGAAAAATATTTATCTTTGTCATCTTGTTTCCTCCACAACATTCTTGGCCTTCTGTTATCATCATCAATGTTATATTCTTTAATTGTTTGAGGATAGTTATCCGGAAAGTGACCAATGGCTCCATACTGAAAATATTTCAAGTAAATTTTAACCATGTATTTCCCTATACCTCTTTTCACATTCTTTTAAAACAAGGATAAAATTTCATCAAAACATATACATACCTAATATTCAGAATGAAATTCACCAACTTCATATTCAATAAGTGTCTTCTTTCACTTCTCTCTCTATGTAGCCTTGAATGGAATTTCTCTATCAGCTTTTGTTTTTCCCTTTATAGTCTTCTCCTTTCACATATAATATGTAATTAGAGTGATATGAAAATCCTCCAAAGATAATGTTCCAGGGTCTTTATCTTCTAATTAATACACTTTAGCATCAAACTTATCAAGAAGAATTCTCAAGATATTTTCGACAAATATTGATTCCTCTATTGTTTCACCAAGTCTTCTGATTTTAATGATATTATCATTTATCTTGGTAAATAAACCCCCATCATTTTCAAATTATCCCATTTTGAAACCATCATACATCAGTCTCAAGATTTGTAGTTTATTTTTCTTCACATTTGTATTTCCTTCATAGATGTTCTTTAGTTTCTCCCATTTCTCATTGGCTATTGAAACACCTTTCACTCTTAAAAGATCACTCTCAAAAAGAGATTAAAGTAACACATTTTTATCTATTCCATCATTATCAAGATTCTTCTTATCATTAGGAGTAAGAAGAACCTAGTCATAAACATCAAGAAATCCATCTGTTGTCATTTCACGAACGTCATATACAAGAGACATAAGATATGGCATCATTCTATCCATCCAGATGTGATAGTTATTTCCATCAAAATTCAAAATCCCCCTCGTGTTCATGCAATTTAGATTCTCCATCACAATTCCCCTTAAACCACTTCTACTAAGAATAAAGGAAGGGAACTTGTTGATATGATACCAATTGAAGTTCCCAATCAACATCCACGTATCACTCACAAAGGGAGAGGGTGAATAAGTGATATATTTTTCATTTTATGTTTCATTCTTTTTGAAACAACCTTCGCCTCCTGTTAAAGGGTTTCTTCCCAGCTGAACACACACAACCACAAGAACAAAATATTTACAAGGTTCACTACTCATCAGGAGTAGATAGGTCCTTGGTATGGTACGAAAACAATATAGTACCACAAAATCCACTAGGAAACAATCCTTTGATGTGGAATATAATGAGTAGGATATACACTTACACTCATGTAGCACTTTTAAAACATTGAAATGGCGCATGTTCTCCCTCTTCGCACAAATATGGTAATATAATGATTCTTTTATTCTTAATTAACATTAAAAAATCAAATATGTCAAATAAATTCTTCACTTTCCTACCCAGAAGCTGGTAAGAACCTCCTAGTGCAAAAAGATTATGTACCACTCCCTACATGTGCACCTCCATGCTTGTGCACCACTAAGATTCTGTGCCACCTGCTTGCATTCCACTCAACTTGCATGCCACCAGCTTGTGGGACACTTTATTGCACTCCACTCAGATTTTGCGCCACTCAGCTTGCATGTCTACCTGATTGTGCGCCACTTACTTATTGCGCACCACTATTGTTAACAGCTCACAACTTGCGTGCCTTAGACAACTTGTGCGCCACTTCTTCTTGCGCGCCATCATAATTGTGCACCTTATAAATAACCATAATCTTGCACGCCACTTCATCTTTCATGCAACTCTCTAATACTTGCGTGATCAGACCTCAAATTTATCTTATGTGTCTAGAATTAAAAAATTCTAACGCCAGTCATGTATTTATGGGCATTTTGGTGACTTGCAAGCCACATACACTTTCACAGCGCTCTAGCACTTGCGTGCTACTCTAGAACCTGATCAGCCCCCAGAACTTATGCACCACTCCAGCACTTGCGTGCCACTCCATCAATTGTGTGTCATTGCATCACTAGTGTGTTACTTTCATTCCTTTGTCATATTTGGATATGATGATGTTGAAATATGACTTGAACGCAACATACACTTCTGTGCCCCATATAATTGGACGTCACACTTGTGTTCCACTTTTGACTTGCATGGCACTTTATTTCCTTCGTCATATTTTAATGGGATGATCTTGAAATATGACTTGCGTGCAACATAAACTTGCCCACCACACTTGCATTCCATTTTTGACTTCTCCATCGCTTTCTTTCTTTTTAAAACAACACTTCTTCAATATCTGTATCCCATATATGTCTTGTAACAAAATTTCTCAAAACATATGATACTTTTGAAAAAAAATCAGCCTCGCATCGTCTGGTTTCCATTTCCTTTACAAATTGAATTTGTTTAACTTCATTGACAACAAAAAACAACACTCTATAATAGAAGACTCTTCTTACATCCTTATCCATCCAACATGGTCCCAAAAATGGTAGGGATAATATAATGTCCTAGAATTAAATTGAATTTTTTTAATGATATGCTATTATTTCAAGGCCACGCGCTTAGAAGGAATTTGTTTTTTAGGTCCAATGATCTCGGAATAAGTGTTTTAACTATTCATTAAGATTATTTAAAATAGAGAATGTGCACGGCTTATGAAATTACTAAATGGGTGACCAGATTAATAATATATGGGAACTATTGTTCCTGGAAGGATGGATTTATCTATGACTGTTCTTCAACTTATTCACTACAGGTCATGGGAAAAAGTTAGTTTTTGGAATTTTTAAGAAAAATAAAATAAAAGATTTTTCTTTTGGAAAATAAAATAAACCAAAAAATATTTATTATTTGAAATTATTATTTAATTTAAATGTAACATTATTACAACCTGAGCACAACTAAAATATAGTTTCATAAATTAAAAGGCATAAAAACACTCCAACATAATGTAACTAAAATGTTGAAACATGTTTTCTTCATTTAAAGGTGTTACCAAGGATGAAACTTTGGCAAGATCCATGAAAACTCTAAGACCTTCGATTTTTGTCATTAGTGACTGAAAATTATTGAATGGACACCAATGATAGATTGTAGAGTGAAAAGGGAAGTGGTACAATCTTCACCAACAAACGATCCAACGACTATGTAGGGGTTGGTTCTTGATGAAATTGTTCTGCCATTCTTTATTTCAAAAAAATAACGCATGTCAACCAACTAGCAGGTCGATCTATGGGTCAATTGTTTTAGGAGGGATACATGATATTGGGGTTTCTGTTTGTGGGTTGTACTTGATATAATCGTAAAACCTCCAACAAAATATTTAAAACACTAACCTGGATGGATTGGACTAATAAGAACATGGATCTCATCTATCCATTTTAGTGATCTTGTATTCTTCTTGACCGAACTACCAGATTTAATAAATGGAAACATTGATCCCGGAGCAGTGATAGTGACAATCCCAGGATCCTGAATACGCTCATCGATTGAAAAAAAAAACTTCGGAGTAGACCCAATGGTCCATGGAAGAGACCGCTGGTGAACCGTGGTGGCGGACAAAGCCCATGGAAAGGGGTCAGGGGAGGCACACAAGGACCACACCTCGACAACCGTGATGGTGTAGGAAGGTGGAATTAAATTGTGGTGAGGTGGATCATTGCATCACCAATGGGTTGTGGATTGGGCCACCAACACCGGCTGATGGTGGTGACGTGAGCAGGTTCGGAGTGTCACACAACGACACACAACGTGATAGTCGCTGTCCACATGGACCACAGTGTTGCACCCCACGGGTTTGAGGCAGACACAGAGTTCCCATCACATCTCATCGAGATTATTCTGGCCTTCTTATAGTGGGGTGGGTAGGTGGAGGAAGGCTAGACCTATAGCAGCTCATCGAGGTTGACCTACGAACCAGCTAGTTAGAGACAGGCCCAGTGGGCCGGGTCGGACCCAGAATGGGTAGGATCCAGGTTAGGTCACCCCTGTGTCGGGTCAATGGAACCAATTTGGTTCCATGGACCCCAGACTAGGTCAGGTCAGTTAGCCCGGGCCAGGCCCCCACTGACCCCTTTTCAGAAAAAAAATCCATAACTTCTAAATCATACGTCATATGGACAATCCATTTGTGGTTTTTGGACCCTAACAATGAGGATGTCCTTTTGACATACACCATGTCTGTTACAATAGAGGATGAGTTATGAAAGATTCCTTGATGAATAAATTATCTTTAAATCAATCATGCTTCAAGAGGAAATCATTCTGCTGGTTTTGATGAGAAGGAAGTGACGAGCGGACCTCAGTGGCCCAGTTGAGAAGAGGACCTCAATGAACCAGTAGCTGAGTGGACCTCAGTGGCCTAGTATATGATCGGACCTCAGTTGCAGACTACCTAGTAGACCATAGTGTCCCGAAAGATTAGTGGACCACGTTGCTCTCTATCTGAGAAGACATTACTGGCCTTGAAAATGAGCGGACCTCAGTGGCCAAATAGACCTCAGTGACTCAATGGGGATGAGTCCCTCAGTAAAATAAGATGTTCAACATTAAAACTAATAATTATTATTTCTATAATATAGGTTATACTTATGTGATCAGACAAATATTAGGAGGTAATTATCTTTTTTGGTCTTTCTTGGTGGTTTGGGGTCCTTACTGAGTATTATGTTACTCATCCCTCCACGAACTTCGCGAGCATGTGTCATGTCTTATACAGATGACTGATGCTTTGACATAGACCACGATGATCCTTGACCAGGAAGTGCCCAGTAAAATCAGATTGGTGAGGCGTAATCCTACAGATTGTGGTTGCTACTCTAAACCCACACTTTATGTATGGTTTGTTCAGATGGATTAACAAATACCTTGTACTCCATTATTTTCCACAAAACTATTTGTTAGTTTTTTATTCTAACCCATTTTATTTCATATTTTACTTTTATATTCACTGGTCGTCTTGGTGGCATGCATGTTTTCTTTTCAATAATATCGGGTTGGGGTTGTATGTGTGTGTGTGTACATGTACTCTGAAAATGACTCCCCCTTTCTACATAAAGCCTTCAGTGCTAGTTTCTAGCCCCTGTCCATTGGGAGGTGGTCTGGGGATAGGCACGGTATGGGCCTCAGGGGATAGGTCATGGAAAAATTCATCCAAAATCTTATGATAGAAACTCAAAACTGAATATTCATATATTGTTCAAAAATGTTTTGATGTAGCATCAAAATAAATTACTAGACTTCCACCAAATCCGGTTTTTGAGTTCTAAATATAATTTATACATGTTTTAAACTCCTTTTAGAGACTCTATAATTAATCGGACCAATTTTCTTGTATTAATTAAAGATAAATCTATAGTATTATCTATAAAAGGTACATAAATCATTATAGGGTCTCCATGGGGTGTACATGTTCTTCTTTTAGATGCAATATTTTCAAGGAGTCTATGTATTTATGATTAAGAACTAACATGACCACTGTCATGAATAAGTATCACCTGCACTATAATGATGATATTTTTTTATTAACTATCCAAAGCATATTACTTTTCAACTAAAAATATGTTATATAGATATCATAAATTTTGTCCATAAATGTTGTTTTATACATGATAATCATTCATACAATTTATAAATGCTATGAATTTATTGTGATTCCATTTGTACTTATCAATTATATTTTTATCTTCATTGATCTAAGGAATATTTTTGACAGGTATATTTTATTTTTTTTATTTATTAAATATGATATTGTCATATATTATAAGAGAAATGGAGGCCTCAAAGATTATTAGAGAACAATTTTTATAAAATTTATAGGGGATAAGTTTTAAGAAAAATATATCAGGTGTGAATTTTAAAAAACATATATTTAAATTACTGAGTAATGTAATTATAAGTGAGTTCTTATCTTAGGTCCCATATGTAATGAAAATTATATAATAATGATTTAGTGAAAAAATATCTATCTTCTATCATATTATTGGATTGGTTGGATACTATTGATATAACATGATAAATATCTCATGTGTATCAAATCCATAATCTATGTTAATACAGTTGGAAGGAAAGTATCATTGAATAGAATAATTTGAAATAAAATTCAAGGAAGTAAAGGTATGGTTGGGAAATGCTCATATTTGTTAATTAACCTCTAGTTTATGATGTTTTTTGATACATATTTATTCATCAAAGAAGAAATTGGGATTTATTCTCTAGAGGAATTAAATGGTAGTAGTGTATTCCTCATATGTTTTGATGGGGTTTGAAGAAATTTCCCCAAATCATAATTCAGATAAGGTAGTGTTAATCTATTATTAGGAATAATAATTTCATTATATCTAAGGAAAAAAATTTTATATGTATACTAATCGTCAAATTTTGATTTATATATTCACATATGAACTATTTGAATACATATCAATAGAGATAGTTATACTTTTGTAATTATTAAAACATTTCAATATATTACCATAATTATGGATGATTATATATGTTATAAGGACTATTCTAACCTGGTTTTGATGTTTTTATAAATGTATTATATACTTATGGTTTTTAATCGATATAATATGATCTTTCTAAAGATGATTAGAAATCCTAAATTTCCCAAATGAATTTTCTACCATCTATCCATTAGATGATTTAGGACATGAAATAAGAGTAAATTGAAATTAAAATGATTATAAATAATGTTATAAGTTCAACTATGTCCATGAAAAAAATATATTTAACACTCTAAATAAAAAAGGATTAATTTTATGAAGCACATAGAACATAATTATATATCTATCCTTGAAGAAATAATATATGTATAGGAATATTAATGACCATTTATAGAGGTCAAAATTGGAAATGGATATTGAAAAGTATGTCTCTTTGTGCATGGTATGTAATAATGTTATGGTTGATAGTTTGATTTATTTGGGTATGATGAAACCATTTCTCATACCATTGCAGTAATGAAAAATGTCCCCTTTTATTTTTTCATAATATCCCACAAATACATTATAATTTCATAATACCATTCAGTTTATAGTAAAATCCCTTATAATTTATGCACATTTCACAATTATCATATCATATTACATGCATGACCACTTTTAGTGGATAATCATTAATGATGTTGTTTATTTTCCTGGTGTACCTCTCTCAAACACATTTTACCAATATCCAAAGATTGCCTTGAAATTATAGAGATTTATTTTGTAGTACATAAGTATAATTTTTATCATTTTCTCAAAATATCATCCTTTTATTGAGGGTTTCCATAAGACTACCATTTAAATAATAGAAAATCTATTGATGTCATTCTCTAAATATTTAAATGTTGTATGGGACCAACACCATTATCACTGTGAATTTTATTGTAAAAACACTTATCAATCAAACATATTTTTGGATCTTTATGAATCCGTCTATAGAAATTTTTTAGAAAATAAAACATATTTTGATTAATATGGAGAACCTTAACTATTGGGACATGAGATAGCTAAATAAATATAAGAGAATGTTAAAACCATTTTAAAACACATTGAAGTTTCATTGTATAGAAATAATTGTTATGTTTGAAATCATAAATGAGATCCATTTTTCATAATTGTTGAAAATGTTATTCCTAGAAATATCTCTAGGGAATATAGAAATGAGATTTTTGACAAAATGCGATGTTGGGATATATGTTCATTAGCCCCATTGAGATTTTAAAATGTATCGAGAGTATAACCTATCAATTGTCACTTTCATGGAATCTTTAACAAGATCTATATTGGATCCATATATCTCATCCAAAAAAAAGATACTATGTCCTTAACATGTACTAAAATGAAAAATTATGTGATGGGTCCAAAGTCATCATTATGTGGAAGAATAAGTGAAGATTATAGATCTTTGTGATAATGTTTTATGGAACAAGATTACTCACATCTTCAATGTTTTATAAAAAAAAATCAATATTTGTATACTATGTGGGAGAGAAAATGTTTTAGCAGGTAGGAAAATACTAATTTTTTTACATTATATTAATAAAATCAGTTCAAAAATTTATTAAAAGGTGTATAATGTTAAAACTTCTATATTTATAATATATTTCACTCAAAATTATTTATCGTTTTTAGTGTGTGATTCAATCAACAAAAAATATAACATTATAATTACATATCATAATAAAAAATATATATATATTTATATAATTAAATTAAATATAATAAATAAATAAATAATCAAATTATAAGAAGTAATTCATTTATCATCAATTACTTCACAATATTTATGAAAACATTATTTATATTTCAAATTGTATAAGTTTTATAAAAAATATAAATTTCTAATCTATTATAGCATAAATTAGAATAAAATTCAATTAGTTTTTAATAATGTGTTAATGTATTGTTTTATGATGATTTTTTTAAAAAAATTCAAAAATAAATAGTTTTTTAGTGAGTTTTATTATATATCATTTTTAGAAATGGCATGTTTTTAAAGCAGCTAATATCATATTACAGAGATTTAATTAATTGGGAAAACATTTTTCTTCATTAATAATTCATTTAATAAAAAATATTATACTTTTCAACAGTAAATATTAATTTATAAACTTGGATCTAAAAAATTTTAAAAATAAGTTATATTTGTGACCTCTTTTTTCCCTTATATGTTTATTTTTTAAAAAATATTTTTTATCACTTTTATAAATTTAATATAATTTAATTTTCTTAATATTTTTATTTTGGATATCATAATTATCTAATAGGCATAATTTTTTTATTACATATAAAAATAATTAACCATTGTTAGAATGTGGGTAATTGTGGTAAAATTAAATTATGATAAAAGATAAAATTCAGAGAACATACTCAAATAAAAAAAATTTAACACTCAATGTGCTTTTAATGGATTAATTTAATAAGACTCTTCACATTCAAAGTACTTCTATCATTTGGATAATCCCTTCTATAATAGCATAACTCTTATTATGAAAATTATAAACCCCACAATTAAAAAATTTGACTGTCAGCACCCCTTAATGTACACTCTCAAAACATGATTTCCCCTTGAATCTGTAACCAACTATCTCCCCAATATTCTCATCTAATATATAGTTGTTTTTTTCTCTTAAAAATACTTCCCACTATAGATTAAAATTATTTTTCAAAAAAGCTCTTCCATTTAGTATAGTAAAATTCCAAAATATATTCATTTTTTTATATTTCATTATGTATACATAATATAGATCACATTAGATTATTCAAAATTAATATAATAAAATCAGTATAATTATTATATAAATTTATTTTAAAAAATATGGAATTAACATTATCTATTCCCCCCTCATTTATTTTAATAAATTATAATGTCTATCATGTAATATGTTGAATAACGCCTCCATGGGTGACATGTTTCGTAAACCATTAATACCATACATGGTTGGATATAAATATTAATTTAATGAATAAATAAGTTATTTATAATATTTTTATGATTATTAAATGATAAAACCAATTCTATATTTTTCCTGATCTATTGGAAACAAAAACCTTTTCCATGTGTACATGCTGACAACCACCTCCTTGGAGAAACATAATTTTTTTTTCATCACCTCACAACATAGATGGATTTAAAATAAAATTATGAATATACATACTATTTCAGAGGAATATATTTCATAGATATTGTTCTATAATAATGAAATAAATTTTAGCTATCAATATAATGTAATCTATCAATATTTTTAAATTAATAAAATCAGGTTTATCATGTATCATATTTTTTTAAAACCACCCTCATTTTTTCCATCATGTTAAAAATTGAAGTAATAAATAATAAAAATAATTGACTAAAAAATTTCAAAATATTAAAATGTAGACATTGGAATCATAGAACGAGGTTAAAAATCATTTTGTAATATTTTTGCGTAATATTCAAAATTACTAAAATTTGATAATTGAAATTATCATTATCTAATTATTGTTAGTAGATTATAATAAATAAAAAATATTAAGATATTATATATAAAAAATTTTATGAATTATTTTATTATAATTTTCATTATTATTATAGTAGTGGTGAAATAAAATTTATAAAATTTTTGACAAAAATGTATGTGTTTTAATCGAATATCATTTTTAAATCAAGATTCTTATGATGAAATTTATGTGTATGAAATGTTTTTTTAATTTTATATCTATAACAAAAAAAATTTATTATCATATCATTATTATTGAGTTATTTTATGTAATAACAAAGTTTCTTCTACAATGGTATATAAAATACCAATAGTAAAACTCATAAATTAATCCAACTCGGCCTCTTTTTGAGTGAGGAATTATCCACATCTATGTGCACAAACATGTTTTATATTTTCTAATCAAAAAAAATTATTAATTTGGTAAAGTTTTATTAAAAATTGATGAAAATAATTTTTTTAATACTATCTACACCTATAATTTTTATATAAAATCAGACATAAATGTATTCTGTTAGAAAAAACTATATAATTGTTACGAGTATTCTTTTTGAACAATATTTATTTCTATTTTTAAAACTGAATTTCTAAATAATTTAATTAATACAGGGTTTCAAAATTAAATAAATATTGATTCTTCCAATAATTTTGATTTATTCAATACTCTCAAAATAAAATTTTCACGTATATTTATCTATTAATTTATGCTTCTAATTGATATCTTACAATTCATCTATCCACCTCTTTTATATGGTTAGTTTATTAGTTGTTCTGTGAGTTTTTTAATGATATCAATCAATTTTACAGGGGAAAAATATATAATGATGATTTAATCATTTTTTCATGTTCTTCTGGAAAAAATTATTTTTTCTTTATGTGATAGGTTGACCTAAAATTCTATATCCCAACAACAAATCTAGTAATTCTTGATAGCTCATGAGATATATTTAAACGAAATTAGGTGTGAACCCAGTCCACATTGTAAAGATTCCTACTATGTCTTTGGGTGTTGGATTGTTAATCCAGTCCACTATTGGAGTATTTCTTTTAATATTAATGAACTAAGAGTGATCCCATTCCATAACGGGACTCAATAATGTATATAATGACATCCTTTACTGTTTGTATTGTGTAGGGAATTTATTTTTATTTACTTATTTTTATTCATGAAACATATGGTTTATTCTTATGATATACTAAAATTGATAATAATTTATATTATCTGATTTCACACACTTCTGAATGATTTCATTTGTTATAAAAAATCATTATCCCATGGCTCATGATTAACATTATATAAATTTACGTGTATGTACTCATAAGTTAGGATAATTTTCTCAAAAAAATATTCTTAACATATGATCTATTTTGATCATTGATTGATATCTCCATGGATGGACCTTTTAAAGAATCAAGTATCATCATCATATTAAATGCAATTTCTAAAAGTTATGAAGAATGTTATTGTGTATGATATTATTAAGAAGCTTAATATATAAGAAATAATTCTGAGAGATGTTGAATATTTATCTCAAATTTGATTATTATTTATAGAGTGTCTAAGAACACTAAACATGGTGGATTACATGATTGTGTGATATTAATGTGATATGTACTGTTATTTTTAAATACATTCATTTTTATATTTTGTTATCTTCCATGGTCTATAAACAACTCTATAATGAACATTATTATCTTCAGTTATTGTTGAATGGGTCTAAGGTGTGTGAGAGATGAACTATAGAATGAAGGAGGCCATACTGTGACATCCTTGGTCATATAATGATATAATATGTCTAAGGGTTAAGACCTCAATGTAGGGAATGTTATGAAACTACTTATTCTGGAAATATCAAAATGTGTTCCCCTAGAACTGGTACCTTATAGTAACAACTTTAGCTACACCTCAAAAGTTACACTATGTATTTTTTAAAGATCTGTTTTGAAAACTTCTTTATATAATTTTTTTATTTCCCCTCCCTCATCCTTAACAACTTTTTCATTTAGAAAAATATAGGATCTATTCCAGGATTTAAATATCCCCTCCACTCTTATAAAATGCTATTTTGATGAATAAATCAATGAAATGGTTTCTTAAAATGTATAATACCATATAATCTGTAAATCCATTATCCATATATCATACTTTTTTTGATTTGAAATTCGAAATTGTGATGTTTTAGTGGTGATATATTTGTCTCATGTACTAGGATAAAATACAATTGGGAGTTAAGGTATGTTCACATCATAAATAAAGAGGTAGAAGTTCAAACCATGATATAAAATTTATATAATGTTTTCTGTTTTGAAAATTTATATTGGTAAGTGTTTAGCCATGTAGAGTTATAATTTTTCATTTTATAGGTATGATGAGGGATATTATGAGAATACATGTCCAATTATAGTGGGATAAAACAATTAATTAACGGGAATGGTTGGAATCCCATGCCAGGCATTGAATATGTGTTCAGATATGTTAAAGGAATATGGGAAATAAAATGAGTCATTCTAGGTCAGTTAAGTTTAGGATAAATTTGTAAAGTTTTAATTAAGTAAAATTGAATTTTTTTCTCACATATGATACTATTAGGTAGGATTTTATGTATTTTTAAGAAACCATGAGTAGTTTTCAAGGGTGTTTCTTAATGGCTTGAGTTTTTTTGTATGTTTTCCTTCATTATGACATGTGATATACTAATATTGATGCTTTTTACTCTCTTCCTCATATGAATGTTTTGGGTTAGAAACTATTTTCATCTCACCTCTATGAAAATTAAAAAAAAAAATTAGAAACAATTTCTCTTGATCTAGTTTATAACAATGGATGGTTTCAGTACTATTGTTCACCCTCTCTATTTTAATAGGATAATTGTTGTGATATATTTTCCACATTATCATATATAAGTGGAAATGGGTTATAAAATATTGAGTGCCAAATCATACGTGAGAGTTTATGCATATGAAAATATGATTTTTCTTTACCTACTTATGAGAAGATTTGATTGGTGAATTTCCTTTCCCTCCACTAATGGGGTTGATCTTGTAACTAATGTCTTTATAAATTAATATATCTCTTCTTTTGAGAAAGGAGTCGATGTATGTATTACTGGTAATCATGGTTGTTGGATTAAAAATGAAAGCCTTATGTTATTTTTATAATGGTTATGTTTTTATTCAATAATTTTATAGACCAATATATGATTTTTTCTGTAAACTTAGTATCTATGAGAGGTGCCCTCCTAGGTTTTATTTGATACCCAAAACACAAGAACAGCAGTGATCTTTTTGATTTTATTATACAATTTTAGAAAAGGTAATGGTATATTAATGTGATGATAAATATTAAGATATCAATGGGGATCTAGGGTGATGTCCATACATAGTGATAAATCTCTTTATTTTATATAAAAAAATTACTTTTTCACTAACTCATTCAATATTAATTGGTCTACTAAATTAGGGAATATTTTTAAAATTGTTTTACTTGTGATTTTTTGTCATTTGGTAATTTCAATAGATACAATAATTTTTTTATCTCTAAAAGAAATTTATTTTTATCACTTCTACTATATTTATTATAAATGGTTATTTGAAATCCATGTTATTATACCCCCACTACATGACTTTATCCATCTCCTTAGTAAATATAGTATTTTTTTTGGTTAGGTGTGTATTAGGTCAGAAGACTATCCAACTTATAACTATTTATGTACAGACCATTTTCACTACTATGTATTTGGGTATTAATAGAAAAAAATTATAATAGAAAAAAATATTAAGGGAAATTAATATTTTATAACTCCCAATGATGTTCACTTCTAAATTTCATAAAACAATGAAATCATTTCATTATTATAAACACTAACTTCCTTTTTGGATTAGATATCATGAAAATTTAGACGAAACATTATGTACCCAAACTCATGTATTTTTGAATAACAGAAATTTTTCATACTATATAAGAAACTACATAGTCCGTAACTAATATTTAGAATCTCCTAGAAATTATTCATACAAAAAAATCTTATATAAAAATCATATAAATTAATATTTATAACAGCTTAGGGAAATAGGAATATAATGATGTAGTGAGATTAGATGTATAGTAATTGTATATACAAGCAATAAAAATAATTATTCTTAGTAGTGCATATGATGAACATATTGTTATAATAAATTTTCATAATACAATTATAATAATCAAATCATAGATCATAAAATAATAAATGGGAAATACGATACTGAAGAAAATATGATATTAATCAAGAGAGTGAGAATGAAATAATCATAAAAAATGAACCATCAGATCATAACATTGTCATAATAATAATCATAGACATGAGTTGGATTCAAAAACATAGGATTCCACTATGAACATGTCCGAGTATGTTTCACCAATTCATTATGAAACAATCAAATTATGTCGACCCATATAACAGTGTCCAAATATATGTACACACTCTATTTGAGTTGTGATAATATATATATATTTCCCCATTTAATTATATCATGATATAATCATTCATAACCTATTTTTTATAAGGAGATATAGGACCACACAAGTCATCATCCATACATATGAGTACCACTTGAAATAAATCAGTGATTATATCAGAATTAAGTAATTAGATGAAAATGGGTTTACTTATTAACATCATAGAGATCATTTGGAAAGAATGGTACTCTTATAAATTTCAAATGAATTGACATATGAAAATGATTTATAATTATATCAAACACCATTCCATGGTAAATCCATAGAAAATAAATTCATACCCAAATATATTCAATTACATTCATAGTGACTAATATTAAATCAAGACAATAATGAATATGTTATTTAAAATGTATAGACAATTGGTATACAATTTTTTTAATAATTTTTTAAATAAATTTATGTATGGATTATATGTTAACAAACTAATATAAAATAAATAAAAAATAATATTTTCACATAGGAAAATTATTTGCATAAAAAATATGGTCATGCACTAAATGAGATTATTATATATGAAGGATATTATGGATCATTATTTTTTTAGATATTTAACGTTTCCTATTTAATAAAACATTTTTAAAGAATCATATTTTATATTTTTAATTAATTATAAAATATATATTTATTTTAAATTCAAAATAATGAAGAAATTAACCTTTATCTATGTAAAAATATTAAAATAAATTTTAATATTTTTTTGAAAAATAATTTACATTTTCATACCATGAAATTTAGTATTGAATGTTAAATAATGTGTGAAATATATCCATGTGGTTTTTAATTGAAATGTAAATTTATTATTATATTTATAATGATAGGCTATGGTGAAATGTTTCTTGTTAATTTAGAAAATTTTCATTCAAAATGGTTGGAAATGGAAACTTTTGAGATATAATTCAGCGTTTTTTTACAAATATATATAATAAAATAGTGATAAAAATGATACAATGGTTTTATAATTAAAAATTTTAGTGGAATATAATAAATATGTCGATGATATGCACTCCTTTTTAATATTTTAAAACATGATTATTGAAAACCCATATCAAAAATTTGGATATAAAGTATTAATTTTAATATTTTTTTATGAGATGTAGGATGATAATAGAATTTGTAAATATTTTATATCCAAAAATAAATGGAAAAATTTTAATGAAAATAAAACCATTGAAAAAATAATTCATTTTTTTGAGTGCTAAATATTTTTTCCTACGCGATGAATTTTTTAGAAATTATTTTATTAGATATTTGATTATTGACAATAATAAGAAATTTCTCTTAAAAATAGCATGATTTATAACATAAAATATTACAATATAAGTATCAATTAATGATGTTCTATTTTATTCATGTATGAAATATATGACCCAATATAAAAAAATTACATTGATGAAATCCTTGTGACATTAAAAATATTCAAATGAGATCCCCATTATGGATATGATTTCAAATAATACAATAAATATTAATATTAACTATAAGATCACAATAAAAAATATTAACTTTTAATTCATGATTTTTTCTAAAGAAAAAAATTGTACATAATTTGAAAAAATGAATTCTAACGAAATAAAATTTGAGATAGGAAACCCTTACAAGAAATTTTAATTTCTACTAAAGTTCATGAATATCATGTATAACATTACTAACATAGCTAACTTCCTATTTTATGAAATTATACATATCTATAACATTTTTTAAAATTCATTTATTGTTATTTTATAAATTTATAATATTATTTTTTCCTATTGTAAATATTGGGTGGAAGTTATCATGATCTAATGGAACAATATTCATAATAGAAGTATTGTTATCTATCAATATCTGAATGATCGTATTTTAATGATAATTTATTGTGCTATAATTTTAAGCATATATTAATTTATTAATAAATTGCCAAATTTATTACCGTTTCTGTTAAATTATATGAAAATAGAATCATTAAAAACATAGTTTTTTTAGGTTTAGGGGCCATTAATAATATTTTAATAAGTTAAATACATAATTGAACCTTTATATAATAATAAAAATCATTATTTTTTTTTAATTTACAACAATATTATTATTTTAAACCCCATATTCATCCGCGATTGATTTATAGAGCATTGTTCAAGTAGGTGGATATGCCAACACAAACATGAAAAAAAATCATGGAAGTGTATGGTTTTGATATATTATATTTTGATTTATAAACAATATAAAAAATAATGATGTTATTATATATGTCTATTGATCTATTGAATTAAATTTTATGACATTTTTATAGATATTTAAAATCAATATGAAAGTGAAAAATGTTACTTTTTGTAGGTGGTAGACTTCCAAATGCATATAGAATAGGGGAATTGAAGGTTGATTATAATTTATCAATTAATATAATTAATAAAATTTTATATGTAACATTTATTTTTAAATTACATTTGTATAACTAGTGAGGATAATTAGGGGAAATGAACAATGTTAGCTCATTGAGGTGATAGTTCATACAACAGATGATCATTATTATTTTGTTTCTCTCAGTTGGTGTGATGGAAAAAACTATTGTTCCATTAATAGAATAAATAATTATTATAGTAATGATACTAAGGTCCATATTTTACAATGTTTAGTGATGTTTTGGGTGTTAAATATTATGAATAAAATGTATGGTTTATGTAATACCTACATTAAGTTAATGAAATTATTCTTAACTAATTTATTAGAATTTAAGGACATATGGTAACTTGATGAGACCATGAGATTTAGGCAATGAAAGGGTATCATTGGATTAGAATTTATGAAAGTCATTCTAGGATTTTTTTTATTTTAATTTATAGAAATAATATTGTTTTTTTCTATTTTAAATGTGTTAAAAATTTGATGTTGTTTAATAAACATTACTTTTCAATTATATCAATCTAAATTCAATCTTCGATGAATTGAGAAATTTTCGATAGTAAAATATGGGTAGGTATTGGGTCATGAAAAACTAGAAAAATTACCTACACATATGGTTTATACATGATTAATTTCATTTCTCTATATTTTTTTGCTTTTAAAATTTTTAACTGGGCTAACTGGTTTTTTCACAAATGACATTGTTTTACAAAATTTTTAGAATAACCTGTATTTAAAAAAATAAGCGATATAATTAAAAATTTTATCCATTAAATCTAATTTAATTTCTATATAATAGAAAAATAATATTCAAATAAACTATTTATATATATATATATAATCATGGGTTTGAAATATATTGTAGTAAACATTATGTTAAATAAATCATATTCAGTATTTATTACAAATATAATGATTAAAAATATATTTTAATGTTTAAATAAATAAAATAATTTATTTATTTAATGTATTTAATTATTATAATATAGTAAATATGTATTAAACAATTCTAAAAAATGAAATCTTTGAAAATGCCTATTTTTCCATTGTCTAGGTGATTAACTATTATCATAGTAAACAAAATATCATGCCAAAAAATGAAATTGATATTATTAGATAGCATTATATTGATAATCTATAATATCATATTTATTTTTTGTTTAACTTTTATCAGTGATGAAATATAATTATTTATATTATAAAATTAATGGGTTTTTATTCTTAAATAATAAATGTGATTCCATGATATTAATGTGTTTAATAAATTCAACAGAGTAATTAAAATTAATTTATTTTAAATAATAATTAATATTTTTTAATAAAAAATGTTTTGAAAAAAACATTATTTTAGTATGATAATGTAATACTATATGAAGATTTTGGAATAGTAGTACATTTTCATTTTTCAACTAAAAAAATTATTTCCAAAAAAAATCCAAAAAATTCAATTTAAGATAATTTTAATATTAAAAATAAATAATTTATTTTTATCTGATTTTTGTTATAAAATATAAAAAATTACATTTTAAATATGATATGTTATGAAAAACTATTTTGATTCAAAAAGTAATTTTAATTTGATTTATTTTTAAAATGTTAACTGATTAAAATACTTGTGATAAATAAACACTTATTTCACAAAATAGTTGATAATATCCACTCTATTTCTCAGTATACATTTAATCATGATCTGGAAATAATATATAAGAATAAGATAAAACCATGTGTTATTCAATGGTGTCGATTTTACAAGTACTAATCTCATAGAAATATTCATGAGATTTAATTTATCTCAAATGTGATTTCACACATATGGTATTTTTATTGTTTTGATTATGATTAGTCTAGAGGAAACCATAGATTATCAATATCATACCCATTCTCAGATGGATGAGTTCCACAAGGGAAACAACCACTACCCAATGCTATTTTATTCCTTTTTTAATTTATTTCATTACGTGGATACATTAATTAATACAAACTAATTTAACGACTATATTTTAATTGTGATTTTTTAGGAAACCATGTTTTTATTATTATTTTGTACTACATTCAGAAAAATATTTGAAAATATTAATTATTTATGTAAAATATATATTGATGCTTCAATTGGTTAAATTCTCCACCTGAATCCAATTACATATTCTATATTTTAATTAATCATGAAAAAGTAAATTTTTACTGATTTACATTTGATATATATATTATTTTATCTATAATTAATAATGTTATTTAATCCATATTATCATTCTTATAACAAGTTAAATCATATTTTACCATATAATATGATCATGAAAACATTTTTTCTTATCTAATGAATTTGTATTTAAACAAAAAATAAAATGGTTAAAATTATTCAAAAACTTTACATTAATCCTTCTATAAAAAGTAGATCATGGGTAGATTTTTAACATTTTATTTCATTTTAATATATATTTTCTTGGTCCATAATTCAAAATATCTTATCCATGATTAATAAAAGATCAAATTTTTATAAATGTAGGATAATTATACTTCATATAAACTACAATGATGTAATCATTGATTATAGATGACTTATATTATTAGGGTACAATATTCAAACCACAAATTTTCCTTATTAATAATTCAACATATTTTAACCATGGTGATAATTTAATGTTCTTGACAAACATTCTCGGTAAATATTACTAGGATGAAAAAAATAAGGATATAATAATCATATTTATTCAAATGAAGAACATATTTTGTCACTTTATATGGTCCACTAAATACACTAACATAGTTTGGGAGTTATGGATCTTCCATTTTTATGAAATTTATTTTTTAAGAACATCCTTGTTAGCCCTTTCATTTGGTAATTTACATTGATAATTTCCATGATCCCCATATTTAGGTCATTTAATTGTCATTGAGCTATTAGGATGAAATCATTTTCCTTTCACAATGTCAAATAATATATTCCCTTGTTCTCAATAATTAATATAATTATTCCCACATTTACCTAAAATAAAATATATTATAATTTTAATGATTTATTTTCTAGTATTCTTATCCCCATAATTAATCCATTGATGGTACTAAATCCATATTCCTTTATCATAATCAACACTTAAACATTCATTATACTCTATCATTTTAATAATTATTGGGTTTTAAAACACATCTATTTTAATGAATTATATAATAATTTTTGATTGTAAGTTTTATATAGTCATCAGGATTCTAACTCCTTCTCATATCCGAAAAGCTATTTTTAAAGAATCTCCGTATTTGTTTATAGCATACACTTTTTAATTGGTTCTATTGGGATTCATCTAATATTTATACCACAAGAAGTTCCTCGTGATAGATGAATAATTAAAATCATCATAGACTTATTGTAACATAGTAAAATGTAGAAAACATAGTCCAAATTTCATACATACTTTAGCTTCTAGTACTTTTTAATTCTATCTTAATTTAATCCAGGTTTCATTATGTTGGGTTATATCATAAATTATATTCTATTTACATAACATAAAAAATAATTTTTTATGTTTTTTAATGATAATGTTATAAACCAAAACATATACCCCATGTGTTTTATATTCGATGTCTAGAAATTCCTCTTTTCATACACAAAGTGACAATTGGATTAATTCCCCTGTCAGACATTTTTTGGGTTAGTATTCCAAGATACATCTCTTCAAGAACCTCTATCCACATGTAGTATCTATTATGGGATCCTAATTTTGTAAAACAAAACAAATTTATATATTACCAAAAAAATTAGATATTATATTATACAATGTCTCATTCAATTCATTTATCTATATAATTGTCAGAAAATTTAATTCTTCTCAAATTAAAAAAACATCAATATTTACAAAAAATATATATAAAGGATTATATATACCACTGAAATTATGATCAAATATTACATTTAACCACATCAGTATCAAAAACAACACTATAATACCTAAATTTATCTAAACCCATCTTTGATACCAATTAGGATATCACATAGATGTTCTATTCTCAGTTACACTACTTAATCAAAATATTTTATTGAAATTCCTTTAAAATAAAATTTAGGTTTATAGTTTATAGTTTAATAATAGAATATTATGTTATATTACTTATGTATTTTTAATATAAAATACATTTTTCACTATATAAGTTACAATTTAATTAATAAAATGACTTAAATATATCTATCATATTCTCTAAATAATATAATATTTTAGACACATAAATCATATTACATTTCTTTCTAACATTGGAAAATTAAATATAATAAATGGGTAATCATATATTGTCATTAATAATAAATATAAAAAATTAAAATCAAAGATCATCATTGAGACTATGATGAGGAATTTGGGTTTAGTAAAGATACTTATGAAAATAATACCCTATATATCATAGTTCATGAAACATGGATGATGGAATACAATATTTAATTACATAATAAATGAATCAAATGTTTTTGGAAACCTGATTGTTTTACCATGTACAATTAGTGATTCATATAGTTGTAGAAATTTTTATTAAATGGTTTCACAAAATTGGGTGTTGGAATATATTATGAAAAATTCCATGTTAATCATTGAATATATTAAGAACAAATAAGCAAATTTCAAACCATTAATTTTTGGAAACATCCATGTTTGTCTCTATTTTTACATGTGAACAAATCCATGCATGTCTTTAATTAATTATCTAATGACATATAAATCCTTATCCAATACTATTGATGATTATATAATACACAAGTCACTATAATTTATACGTATGAGTTCTATTTATAATTGGCCCTTCATCATATCATAAAAAACTAATGGGGAGAAAATGGTTTCAATACATATATTGTAGATATTTCATGGATATAATACAGTCTTCCTATCACATTCATGTTTAATCAATATAGTATATCAT
Organism: Viscum album; assembly: GCA_963277665.1. Classification (NCBI taxonomy): domain Eukaryota; kingdom Viridiplantae; phylum Streptophyta; class Magnoliopsida; order Santalales; family Viscaceae; genus Viscum; species Viscum album. Next base: position 1,458,122,309 of record OY728159.1, on the reverse strand, counting down.
TTATCATCCATAAATATTAATAACATGATAAAATCATAAAAAATAAATTTTTACCATATGATATATAGAAATATTATCTATAAATATGAATCAATTAAGATAAAAAATCAGTTTTTTTATTTTCAATTCATAGATAATTATGATATAGTTCATTATATTTTTTCAATTAAATCATTTGATGACATCTTGGTCAAAAAAATCAACATATTAAACACTATTTTATTCATAAGGAAAAAAAATTTAATAATATATTATTTCTCCATTCCAAAGATTATTTGTCTAGAAAAATGAATTGATGAATTTTTTTCTATTATATAATGTTAATATATATAATTTTTTAAAAAATTGGTAAATAATCCATCAATAAATAAAATTGATTTTATAAGAATAAAATTATTTTATATTGAAAGTATTGAGTAATATAACCAATTTCCCATGAAAACCATTTTAATTTTGATTTCTATAAATATAGGAATATAATTTAATTTTTAAAACATCAAATAATTAGAAACAATGTTCAAAATAAATGGATATCAATTAATTTGAATAAAAATTATAAATTACTTTTATTTTTATTTTTTTATTTAATAAATGTCTAAAGGGAAATCTCAAGAGTTTTCTTAAAACATGAAATTTTATAAACATTTTGAATTGAACTTGTGAGAGATATTGAATCACTAATTTCATAAAAATTTAAAATAATATAGAGTTGATTATGATATAAATGATTTATAATGATAGCATGGACTGATAGATATAAAATATATCCATTATATGTACAACCAATTAATATTTTGAATCACATTTATTGAAAACAAACATCTTAAAATAGGAAATAAAAATTTTATTTGAAAATTGGTTATTGGATATAGGGGGGTCACTTGATTTAATCAATATTTTATTTTCTAAAATGATAGGAAAACATATGTTTGATGGAAAATTATAACATACATGAAAATATTCATTTAAAAGAGAGGGAGTAATTCTGAATAATGTTATAATAATAATATAGAAAACTTGTAACCAAATAAATTATTATTGTCGACAAGATGTAATTATTGTAGAGAAAATGGGAAAATACCATATAACAGATTAGAATTTTTAAATCAACATTTAATTTAAAATAATACTAAATTATGAAAAATATTGATGTATGGCATCAGAAATTGTGTTCATGAAGCAATTACAACATTAGAAACTATCTACTAGAACCCATATGAAGGTTATGATTTGAAATGAAACGTTTAAAATACTCAATAATGAGTGGGAATTTATAAATAATATAAAATTGAATTATATAATCTATTTAAAACAAAACATTATGTCCATTAAAAATATTTCACAAAAAATTAAAATTTACAAATGAACTCCTTAGGTTATTTATCGACCTCTACTAAAGTAATTGATATTTGCCCTAATAACAATAAATATTATAGAAGCTTATTTTATATGATTTTTCATATATTTATCCTTTTATTAACATCCAATATAAATCAAATTGACATGTATATTAGTTTATATTTATATATTTTTAGTATCAGTTTTGAAAGATTAGGAATGTTTTTAAATTGTTTTCACAATAGAAGTGATTTTCATTATACTTCTTAAGAAATTTTGAAAAATATTGATAATTATTTTTACTAGAAGAGATAAATCATATTGATTTGTAATTTTATTATCGAATTTCATTACTGTCTTAGTTATTTTGGGTTTTATGCTAATTGAAGTTGGCTTATTATCATAATTTGAATGATGAAACATAATTGTTTAATAGTATGTAACATAGGATATAATATCCTTTAAAGAACAATAAAATGGTAATAATTTTATTATTAAAAAATAAGAATATATATATTTATGTTCCTATATTATACTATGAAATTATATTATATCTTTATTCATGTAAGTGGTTAGCCTGACTGAAACAAGAATATACTATAATTCAACGGGTGAGTATGTGTCAGAAATTGTTTATTATGAAATAATAGATTTATAATATAATAGTAATTTTTTTATAAGAATTCATTGAGGTAATAAAAAAAATTATATTGTTTATATAATTACTATTAATAATAATTAAAAACAAATAATACTTTATATTTGTGGTAGTCTGTACAATACACTGTGAACATTTCCATTTCTTAAATAATGAAAATTTAAAATGGTGGACTATAATTTGTTTATTAATATTAATAATATATATATATATATCACTTTTAATATTTAAACTAACATTTATATCTACATAAGTTATGATGTGGTGAAATAAAAAATATTTCTCTATATTAATATAGTAGACCAAACAATGGTTGTCTAATATTATTTTATTTTTCTAAGTGGATAATAATTAATAAAAAATGGTTGTATCATTAATAAAACATTTCATTATTATAATTATACTATGTTAATTATAATTTTATAGTTTTTATTGCTTATTGATGTAATGATTAATAAGTAATATTAAATATTAAGTACTACTTTGGTTAGGACCCTATATTATCTCCTGAATAACCCCATAAAATTACAGGAAAATAGTATGTTGTAAAGAGATGGGGAATTTCGACATGAAGGTGACCTATATTAGTAGAATATTGGTTATGTGTTCATGGTTTGATGTTATTTGGGATAATATTAATGGTTGAATCAATCCTAGTTTAATGGTGATGAAATGTATTATTTTGTGAATACACTTTAATTTTCAATGATATTACTACATTATTCAAGTGTAAATGACATTAAAGGTTTTATATAAAATATTGTGAGGTTATTTTGGTTCTTGAACCCCTCAACCATGTATTTACACACATATTTCAAGAATTATTTAATTTATTCACACCTATAATTTTACATTTATCTATTTTCTTGGGTAACTATATTATTTAATTAAATCATATGTTTTATGGAACATAATAAATAACCCCTCATAAAAAATGATGGTTTTAACATGAGATAAAAATAACTCCTTTTTAAAAAAAATTACATCTACTTAACCAATATTTCAAAAAATTGTTTTTTTTCAGAATTTTTTTTCGAATTTTTTTTTGTATTAATTACTAACATATTGTGTCATACTATAATATTCTGGGATTATAGAATATATTAAATATTCTATTTTAAATACCGTAATTTAATTTATTATATAATATTTTCATAATATTAATAAAAACATCACTGAAAATTATAGTTTTACTATTATCGCGGACAAGAATTTTAATATTAAAAACCATAATTTTTTCCATGAAATGAAATTTTCATTATTACATAATATGATATGAAAGATATATAATTTTAAATATTTTAAGTTTTATTTATTTTATAATAGTTATAAAATAAAATCGTTAATATGTTATAATAAATTTGTTTTTGGACTAAAATATTACTTATTTTTCCAAAACGGCATGCTTGGGATTTATAATAACAAAATAGTTATTTTGAATATTATATTTTATATATATTAATTTATATTTCTTATAAAAAATTTAAAACACATTTTTTTTCATTATTGGGTGATGATAATTTCATAAAAATAAAACATTTAACAAAATTGTTATTTTTTAATATATATTGAAAAACTACTATTCACATGAAAAAAACCAATAAATCATACAAAAATAAGATTTTTATATTGTAAATATAAAAAATGAAATTTATTTATCCTCATTTAAATTTTAAATTACATAAATTTAATATATATTAATGTGATATAATTTAAAAAATTATTCAAATACAAACTTTGTTTTTTCACTAAAAATAATAATATAATATTTGAACACTACATGGGATAAATAAGTTATTACATTAAAAAATAAAATATTCTATTATTCTAATCTCCTCATTTATATCCCCTAATATTCATCGCATTTGATATAATCATGACATATGCTCGTGTGGTAATGATGCGTGGTGACTCTCAAAGCATAGATCACATCAAAATGGGAAAAAATTGAATTTCGATCTCATGTGGTCATAATAATTTAGTAATAATTCTATTTTAGCATTTTCATAGTCTATATAAAACCCTATAAAATATACATCTTACTTAATAATGAATAAAAAATAATCATAAGTGAGAATCCCACTACCTAATGAATTATTTTTCCTATTTTGTTGGTTTAATAAAATTATTTCCTCCTTTATTAATATATAATTTAAAGATTTTAGGAAAATTGGAAAATATTATTTACACCAACAACAGAACAGTCTCTTGGTATTATAGTCTTTTAAAATAATATTTTCTTTGGGAATATACATAGTGATGTTTCTGGTCTTTACTTCTTGTTCCAACTCAACACATGTATAGTAAAACATTGAGCTTCTATGGAAGTTGGATTATATTTATTAGTTATGTTTTTATTTTTTCATATTTTTAATAGTTAATTTTTTAAATGATTATTGTATTTTTCCATTGATATAAGTTAGAATATATAGTGACCTCGTGAATTTTTAATAATTTATATAATTCAGTTTTCATACATCGACCATCAATTTCAGGAAGAAGCATTTAATTAATATAAATCCAATGAAAATATATTAAGTGTTTTCCCAAATATGTTTTTGGTAATGTATAATTATATTAGCCTAATTATTTTAAAAATATATAGTAATTTGACTATGACTGATATTAATATAATGAAGAGGTGGGCTTAGCCCTTTGATGGGTGCAAGGTTTTTATTCCCTGTGGTTGGTGTTAAAACCTCAAGGAATTTAATTAAGAATTTTCCATTGGTATTCTCTTATTAATTAATTAAAATTTTTAAAGGTATGAAATATTAAAGTTTTTATGATTCCCTCCATTGGAAATTTTAATGATACCACCTCAAAAATATCTTGTGGGGCTACCTATGGTCTAGGATAATAATTATATAGATATAAGAAATACTCTATGTATGCATATGAATGAAATATGGGGAGTGGAAAATATTATCCTGATAATACCTCATTGGTTTAAGTTAAAAAAATTCATCATCAATGTTTTTTCAACTAGTTTTAGTGGTAGCGGAGCTGCTAAATTTGGTGGGACTATCATAGTTGACTCCACCCATGATATCTAATTAAAACACTATCTTGGATTTTCAGATTTCTATGTTATTCAAGATATTAATTATTTTATGGAGATTCATGAGTTGATCATTTAGCTAGTCAAGACATTTAATGAATGATATGTGAATCTATTGGAATATAAGCATCAGGTATCCTCTCGGAAGAGGTGGGGTGTAATGATGAAATCCAGAAATAAAAATTATATATAAAGATATTCCTTCTAGGAAATAAATGTAAAGGACTATTCCCTAACATGGTATGTCTACATTAATATCTATAGTATTTAGTAGTGGGTGATGTATGAGATGCACTTTGATAGCCACATTGGGGATATTATTCCCATTTCTCTATTATTCCTTTTGAATGAGGCCGATGAGTCTAGAAGATTTTATATTAGTATAGAGTATGTTTAAATAAAACATTTTAGGTTTATATATATTAAATGATACATTAATGTTAGAAAAATTTCCTATATTAATGATAATGGAGTCGTAATGTACATTGCATCAATTTATGTTACTTTCCCCGGTGGTCATGGTTGTGGAATTTCAAACAGAGTATCCAGTTGTGGTAGTAGTTGTCAAAATAAGGTGTTTGATGAAAAATTAATAGGAGTTAAGATATAGTCATGGTAGTTTTAGGTTTTCCTTGTTCTATTGGATGGGGTGATTTCACCAAATATGATATCTCTATAGGAGGAAAGTACATTTCAATAGAACTTCATTGAATTTCGTAATTTTTTTTCATCTGTATGGTAGGATATGCCACCAGTGTCATTTTTGTACGAATATATCTTACATTAGAATATGGAGAAGATCAATTTAAATTCAATCCCTATAGAAAGGGTCAAGGGGACCCCATATAGATAAAAAGTATTTTTCTGGGAGGTTGGCATATGGAGTTGGGTATGGTTCATAGAGGTAGTACTTAATAGATATACCTTAATGTAAAGGAATTACTAGGTTACGGAACATGGTATGATGATTGAAATATATATCATTTGGAATACCATTTTACTGATGGACCATTGGGTCCTTCGACTGTGATTATTATGATTTTGATTACACCAATTCTTAATATACCTTTATTTTACATGAGGTATCATATTTAATTATTTAAAGCTATGTTGTTAATAGAATATGTTTGATTTTAGAGTTTTCCATTTGAATTTCAATACATTATAAACCCCATGGAAGGGGATTATATTATGTTAATAGGTTAAAAAATCTGATAGTGGTTAAATAAAATATTAAATTCTTGGATTTCCCTATTCTTTATATGATGATATAAGATTTAATTTTTAGTATGAACATCGTGATATGATTATGGGATTGTATTTGTTTCTATTGGACCATTGTCTCATTTACCATACTTTGGATATATTAGTATGTTCATATGGGATAAAGGGATAAAGATTAATGTAGAGTACTACATAAAATTAATGTTGTATGAGCCATTAAGACATGTGCGGTGGGCATGGTTCTTATAAGAGAACAAGTAGTGGTTCATTGTATATTTCCTCTAGTAGGTTATTTTTACATAGTTTTCTTCTAAATTTAATTTTTATTACTCTCTATTGTAAGGGATATTCAATTTTTGAGCATTCTAATGCTGGGTGGAGAACCGATTTTTATTCCTCCATATCACATTACACCATCTGGTTTTAGATATTTCAAGGTGTTAGTAAAGGACCCTAATGAAAATTATTGTCTTAAATCAAGTAGTTATACTTGTGTGTAGTGATTTTATATTCAATTGGGAAATATGGTATCCCAAAAATATTTTTGGACTACAAGATGTTTAATCTGGTTATAGTGATGAATGTGTATCTATTACTGAATATGGATGGTATTTTTGATCCTTATATGGGGATCTGATATCCTACCATGAATGAATTTTGAATAGGATAGGATCTTCTGTCGGTCAAAATAGTGGAAATGAAAATTATGAAATATAAAATGATTTATATGTTTTATTAGTATCATTTTATGAAATTTTGTTGTATAAACATAATGGTAGTGTTCAAGGATTTAAAGAACCAAATTTCCCATATCAACCCAGACTCCTTATTTTTGGTGTTCATGAATGATTTATCAATTTACACTTGGAAATATGAGTTAAATATTGATAACATAGTTATCATATTTTTTCACATTGATCTAATATTCTTTAAAGAATATATATTATGATGGATTCATGGATTTATGTATTATGATTCATTTCAATATTGACTTCATAATCAGTTATCTTATTCAATTCAGATAAAGTTTAGGAACTAGTTCTGTTGGAATGAAACATTGATGTTTTTGATGATTTTGATATTATAGGTGATAAGTGAGTTTATAGACAATTAATTAAGTGTTTATATCCAATATAATCAGCCATCACCATTAAATGAATAAGGGGTACTATTTGAGTAGATGACTATATGTTAAGAGGCATTCCTGGGGATACAGATGACAATGATGTTTTCTCAATGTTTGATTCATTTTTTACATGAATTATCTATAATGTTTAATTTGATTCTAATGATGTTATTTTACAATTTTTTCTAACACAAAGTGAACATTATGTTTGATATGGGTGTTCTTATCTATGAGACCACATGTAGAGAAATTATTCCTACGAGTTAGATTAATCCATTATTTGTTTGACCTTAGTGTACATACCTAAATATCTATATAGTGAGAAATTTATTATCAGCATGTACTATAATAAATTCTTATATATATTCTATTCTTATAGATTTAATATGTTTTAGTGCTCATAGGTTAATTAACTACATGTAACTGAATGTTAGTTGGAATATTCTTTTGGAAAGTGGAATTGCATCACTGATACTCTTGGTATGAAGATGAAGGAAAATGTAGATCAAACATATAAATATTGTTTAAATATATATATCTTGAATTCTAAATGAATAATGGATCATTTAGAGTAATGAAAGGAAATAACCGATGATACAATGGATATTTCCACCTAATTTTTGGATGAAGTGATGTGAATCCATATGCCTAATTCTAATTTCCACATGGTGAAGGAAGGAATTGTAAAATATCATCCATCATTTGCATATTATTATGATTTATATGTGGGGATTTATATGAATTGTAGGATCCCAATCCCTATAATGATGCGGAGAATGTAATGAGGAACTCCCATGGATAATAGTGGGTGGAATATAAATGTTTTATCAAGATGTATCATAATATAAAATATAATTTCTAGTGTTAGTGGATGATGTATGATATTTTATGGTTTTATACTCAATGTGTAATATGTTAGAAGATTATTATGGGTCCCTAGTGTCTAGGTGGGTTAAATTAAGACCATCATGTTCTATTATGTAATTTGGATAACCTGACCATATATATCATCACAATACTACCCAAGACAATTAAATGTCACTAATAAAAATCAGTGGTGGTATACTAGGTGAATATTGTTGTACAAGTGTTCTATTTGGGAAACTCGTTTAATGAATTAGATAAGATAACTTTATGTATAGAATATATTTCAAACATATGGAGTACTTGGGTCCATGTTATCAGATTTGATCATTCATTTCACATCATGAATTTGGGATGACCTATGTAACACTATGTGGTCTTTGATTAATCTAAGAAGATTATATCACTCAAAGATGGTTTACTAGTTAGAGAAGATGATCTGGATACTACATGATATTATTAGTGTATGCAATTGTTTTTTTTGGATATTGGTATGACTATTTGATATTAGAGGAGTATTTTTATTAAAGAAACCTTAGGGATTTGACATAGATTTCTAAACATTATTATAATTATGGTAGGAAATATATATCATTGTTCTTATAATTATAATTTTTCACGTTTTTTGTCATTGGAAAAATAAATTTTCAATACCACACTATGTTCTTGTAGGATATCATGATGTTTTTTTATCTAATGGGGTAGTTGTTACTCATATTTCAGCAAGTGGTTGAATCAAATTGAGTTAAATATTTGAGATCAGTTATTTTCTTAGGTATTAACATTTATTTGGATTATGTATATTATAAAGGATATAACATTATATTATTTTTAGTTATATTTGATATTGAGTAGGTCATTATAGTAGTAGATTATCTTTCTGATCATTCTATTCAAAAACATGGTGTGCATGATGTATGCAACTTTTCATATCTCTCTGTTTATGAAAAAACAGCATATCATTGGTGAATCATGAAGATATTTATATAGATATAGATGCATAGTTTTTGGAGTTCCCTTTGAGTATGTTAGAATAGAGTGAGAAGTAATTTCCATTGAATATAGTGCATCTCATCACAGTGTATTCATGGAATCCCAAGAAATAGTTTTAGATATATGAAGATTTGTTTGGATTTATCTTAATGTGGTATTCTGGTCTTCATTGGGGATTAACACAATGACTCATGGTAGTTCCACGGATTAAACAATCATTATAAGTTATCATGTTGTTATATATAGTAAAAATGAGGAGGGAATGGTGTGGAATAGGATTTCACAGTTTGACTTCTAGTGATAAGAAATTGGTAATCTCACCCAAACAAGCTTGAAATGTCGAAACATCATGAGCCATCATGTCACATCATGATTGTATGTATGATTTTAAGGATGTCTATGGGTTTTAACACTTGAAAAAATTATGGAGGCTTCTTCTAATGTGTAAAAAAATATTCCATAAATTGATTCATAGCATTGAGGTTGTGTGGGTTGCATAAAGCCATGATGTACCCACCCTAGTTACATAATGAGGGCCTTTTGATAGAAGTTCTGGCCCCATTCCTGGGGTGAGACATGATGTTGTTGATAGGAGTTATCCACGACATGTCCATCATAGATTAGAATAATAGAGTATCAATAGTGGTCACAAGATTCCAAATTTAATAAGTGTTTTTTATATGTAATATTAGTAACATTAATTTTGAGTCCATTTTATCATTCCCCTCCTTCCAATGTGACCTAAATGTATCTTGGAATAATGTGGGAGAACCTCAATGAAAATTTGACCATGTCCACTCTATTCACCTAATTAAATGATGTGTCAATATTTTAGGATCTCTTATTTATTATCTATAAACTCATATTTCATCAAAATATGAATTTTTTGAATTTATTATTTTTTTCCAATTATAAAACCATAATTTTTATTGTTTTCGGGTTGTTTTTACTTATCTAGGTTATTTGAATTTATTCAAAGAGAATTAAATGTTTATTATTCTCCAAAAGTTTGAGGTTGAAATTTGGTGCCATATAATAGAATTTTTATAAAATCATAGGACTTAACCTTCTTGTGGGTGCATGTGTACCCATATAAAGTTCTTATTTGGGTTACAATGTAACTTGATGGGTCCATATGAGTTAGTTTGAGACGACAAAGCGATATTTATAGGTTAATATCTTTGAAAGGATTGAATCCATCTTCGATCCTTGGGTAGGGGTTGTGATATACACCATCATTATTTTTTAGGGAATATATTATTGAATGTATTTTTAGGATAGAGGGACCTTTTGGAGTTTTAAATGAGTTCATGTGATTATATCTCCCACTTTAATGTTTTTTGGGTGTAAAACTACATATAAATGGAAAACCACTAGAGGATTACATGGGAATAGAGTAAGGTTAAAATTTCCATGATGATCTAATTCTTTTCTATGAAAATATTTATCTATTGATAAAATATTTTTATCCCTCTATTAAATTAGAGGTGATGGGACAAGTATAATTTTAAACACAATAATTCACACTATGAGATGTTTTGGGTAGTATTCCACACCAGTCACTATATTAAAAGTTATATATTGTTGACTATAGTGGTCCATATTATATATATTTAGAGATGGTGTTGTTAACATTTCTGGTCTATGTTGTCATAATTACTCTTCTATTTGGAACTATGTTTTGAAATCTATAACATATGTGGATATTGTTTGGGATCTATTGTGATACCTCAACTATGTAAGAGGTTTTTTCGGCCCTCTCCTATATAAGAGGATATTGTTTAGGAGGTATTTTATAACATTCCCTAAGGTGGTCGGTTTGTGAATAAATATATATGTGACTCAAAATTAATGTCATTTTAGAAATGGATCCACTAAATGAATGGAAAGAAATCAGTGCCTATTTTTTAGTGAATGATTACACGGTTGGATTTTTATGCCAGTAATATTTTAAATATGGTGGGGAATAAAGATTTATATAAATATCCAGATATTAAAAGGTTCCATTTGAGTTTTCCTACATTGTTTTATTATTCATTCCGTATATATGAACATTAAAAAATTTCCCTATTATAGGCATAAGAGTATTTAGTAAAGAGTGGGGAACTATGGGATTTCATAGATATTCCATGAGATAAAATTATATTTCCACGAGAATTATTTTATTCATTTTATAATTGTATACCTATTGATGTTTTATAAATAGAAATATTTATGAATTCATTCAATTAGTGATTGTAAGTAAAAAAATATTACATGATATGTTATATTTTTCGTCCACTATGACTTTTTATATATGATAAGTATTTGTTTGATCTACTATATTTATTTTGAGTTTTTATCTAATATCAATGGAAATTACTTCCCAAGGTGTGGCTTTATCCTTTTCCCTAAGTCATGACACTATTATGTATAGGATGATGTGAAATATGTCGCATGGACCTCAATATGTGACCCGTTTTCATGGTCTTGAAGTCAAATAATGTCATGTATCACTAAACATATCCATACAAGGTAATTATATAAAATGATTTCATGATACGTGGTTAGGCAATTTAAATAAGTGTGGTTTGACCCTAGAGAGAATTATATTATATAATAAATTAATTGATTCTATATTTTCATTATGATTTTTAGGAATCCAAAGTTTTTTGACATCTTTGATCTAGTTATTGGGATTCAAGTATAAATAAGTGAATGACCACACATATAGTTTCATTGGGTATCAGATGAGGGTTGTATTATTACTCCTTTTTATTGGTAAATTACATAGGGATATAGTGTTGTGGAAAATTTTGATATAATAGTATAGAAAGAGTTTATCCTGGATTGCTCAATTTTTTATAACCCATTGAGAACCACTACATAGATGAGTTTTTAGCTTGTAATATATAACAATATAGAATGTGAGAGTCAAATGATAGTGATCAATGTAATTTATCATAATACATATAAATTTGGGTAAGGCCTTTAGTGATGGGTTAATGATGTTTTATAAAGTTTTTATGTTGATAATTGTCATTTAATGGGTCCTAGAACAAGGATCATTGGAAGTGTCTATTCATATATTACAACTATCTCTTATTAGTGCTTTAATATGGCTCATAGTTGTTTTTTAGATAGATCATTAAATCTTCAAGTACGATAATTAAAAATATTACATTGGGGACCACTCTATTGAAATTCTTTTTGTAGTAAACACTTATTTAAGTTGATTATGATGAGTTTGAGGTATTTTGTGAGGAAAATTTTGTATTCCATCGTTAAGGAATTGTATATTATCCTCGAATCATGAAGATAAGAAATATATTTTCAAAATTAAGACACCATATTTCGGAATTTTATAATTCAGGTTTTATATGTCATTTAATTTATTTGATTCTATAAAATTATTTAAATTATACTAGAATAAGAATTGGTTTATGGTAATGTATTTAATAAAGGGATGTATTATGAAATATAAAATGAATTTATTATTCTAGATTTTGATTGTGAAATGTGTACATGTTTGTGGGATCAATATTATATCTGTTATAATTATTCAACAATATCAATGATCATGTGATGTTTTTTTATGTCTAGAAATTAAATAATTTGTTTATGGATTTGTTTAATTGAAATTTTATAGATTTCTCTAGGATCGGGTCATCATCATTGAATATATGGTTTTTATTTGGAATTTTTAGGAAATATCCATTGAGCCTTTATTTTCAGTCCATTCAATGGGATATCGACTAGTGACTATCATGCATAATCAATTATGATCCCTAGAATTTTTTTATAAATACATCATTATATGAATTACTTTATGTATGTTATATTGAATACAATGATTCAAAGTGACTTGATATATACACATGATCATGTGTAGTAGTGTATGCTATAATTAGTGGTTTTGTAAGGAATTAGATTGTGAAACTTGCGTTAGTGACTAATGTATTTTATAAGATTCACATAGAGAATTCGTGTCCATGAGAATTATTTTTACGGGGAGATTATAATAACCTTTTTTGAGGTGTTTTAGTTGAAAAAAATAGAGGATTGTTTCAAATGATATGTAAACATTGAAAAATAATAATGTTTCAAAATTAAATACGAATTCATACTATAGAATAATTTAAAATACAAAAAAAAAATTTCCAACTAATGGTAAAGTGGAAAATTCAGGAATTTGTATCTAAGTTGTTTTGTTGGATATAAATGGAGGTATGTGTATATTATGGGAGACTATACAACAAATAAAATAATATCTAGTAGCCCTTGGTGGAGGTCTATAAAAAGGACCATAGGGTAGGTCCACTAGGTTTCAAATGCCTTTCACCAGTTACGAGGTGTAGAAATTGTGGATGGTGTTGGTGGACTGGTTAGCTGGTGGTTTACACATTTAATTTTTATTTGTATAGAAACTTTTCATTTAAGAGTATTATTTTGGTGATTCTATATTTGGTAGTGGACATAGGTTTGAACTATAAATGAATCATAGTCTATTTATCTAGTTTTTAGTAAGGTTTCATTTCCAAATGTTATATTACTTCAGTGTTATTAATTTAACAATTATGGATTAATTTTTCAAATTTGTTCTATAGTTTTTTATTGAGTTTAAAGGATTTGTTAAGGAATTGTGGATATTATAATTGGACTGTTGGGATTATAGAATCATTGTTGGTGGTTTTTAGTATAGATTGAGGGCATAAATCCATATTTTAGTTAGTTGGACAGTAATTTAACTTAATTATGTAATTATTCATATATTTAAAGCACTATAAAAATTGGTATGCTAGGAGAGTTGTATGAGATGGAACCATGAATGAAATTTATTAGATTTGTCATATCTATTGATTATATTGGTCTCTGGTTGTGTCGTTTTATGTTATGATTTTATTTCTATGTTATCATTTTCTATCCTACCTATGTGAGAGTCTATATTATATAATATTTATTGAATGGGGAGTGTGTCTATTTAGAGATATTAATATATTAAATTTATAGATATGATAAAAATTGTTGAATAAGAATCAAGAAATGAATTGAGATGAACATAACGATGGTCTATAAGGTTTTTAACAATATATACCTGATTTAAACCTGAAAATATATAATATCATTTTCTCGGATCTTGATACTTGATTAAGAAAAAGTCATCATTAATATTTTTCTTCCAACCTTTTGTTTTTTTTTCAAAGTACGCAATTACTATGATGCTCATGAGTTGTGTTTGGGTATGGTTGTGAGACAGAAGAGGGGTATCCTATTTAAAAAGTATATTGTCTTGGACCAAAATATGTATCTTTTATATTCCTCTTTGTAATGGCAGTCTATTATGTGAGAGGTTATCTAGAGGCTTAACTTGTAATGGTATTTCCATTTTACTTCTTGGCCTTTCCCATTGATTCTTAACGTCGTGGAGGATTAACGTATCATCTATTAATCTGAAAATATTTCATAAAAATGTACCTCAGAATTAGAATATGTGAAGGAAATGTTTCTGTGTTAACCAAAGTGAAATTTTTTATAAAATTTAATTCGATGTTATAATTACATTATTATCATTATATTGGATTCTTAAAATGGGTAATTTATTATGAAATGTTAATCATATTATAATGGTATAAAATGCACATTGTTTTTACGATGGATTATTTTTGGATTGGGTTTACACCCAATTATGACAAATTATTAAGTGTTCAAAACATACACATTATTTGATTTATCTAATAGGTGATAAAAATATTCCCCAATAGACATTGTTGATGTTTATTAGGGTATATTTCCCACTTAAAAACTACATATTATTCCCTTCTCTTGTAGGATGAAATGACTATTTGAAATGAGATATTCATAACCATGAGATACATTCCCCTCTTTCGAGATTAGATATTATATTGGACATACTGACCACTATTTATTATTACCAATGGAAGCTGAATTTATTACCAATTCATTATTAATTCCACATAATTGGATGTCATTACCATGTATATATTATTACTGAAATCATGGGATGTATTTTCCACCTATTGATAATTCAATAGATGTTGATTTTATGCCCATGTATTTCTTATTACATATTTTTAAAGATTAGGTTTTATCTTCTGTGATATTTCACAAAAAAGGATCGCTTGTTATATCTCTACATTATTGATGAATAATAATAAGGATAATTATAATGGGTGTTGTATTTTTTATCAATGGTTGATAAAGTAAAAGTGTATGGAATGGTGTAGATTAATGATGCTGTTAAAGCTACCTAATGATAAAAAGGTGATGTTACATATGATTTAATTATTGAATAAATAAATATATCGGTTCTATAAATATTCATAACAAATTGAATATATTAGAAATATATATTAGCAGGAAATTGTTGAATTAATAAAATATCTAATTATTGTTGATATGAGCTTATATATAAAAATTACATAATTTAAATATAGAGAATAGTTTTTCTAGAAGACTTATCATAATAGTTTTGAAATATGTACTTTAGAAGGTCATTTAACATATGTTAAAAAATACATGATATGGAAAAAAATAAAAGCATTAATATTCAATTTATAAGAAAATAAGAAATGATTGTATAATGAATAATGTATGATGTTTCTCCAGAACTCTCTTAGAGTTAAATAGAAGAGATTCATGAAGAAAATTTTTAAATCCTTGAGTTTCAAAGTAATAAATTAATCTTTCATTTGAAAAATAAATTATGTACTATAGTGTTTGGAAGATGGTTTGAATACATAAAATTCATTATTCTTTATATCTGTTAGATTTTTTGATAATTTTCGAGCTAGATTTTGGATGATATGTCAGGGAAAAAATAATTTTTTTACTATGATTATTTTATTGATGACTAAGTTGGATACTTAGATGGATAGGTTCTGGTTGTATCATAATTAATATAAATGAGATTAGAAGTTGTGGATAATTGGATATGAATGAAACTGCTTAAACAAGATACCTCAATTTCAATGTAAGTTCATCCTAAATCCTACATCAGGGTTTTCAGTTTGAATACTATTTAGAGATATTCTCTAACACTCCTTGAAGTTTGAGAATATTTTTTCAAATATATTTAATAAGTTT
This sequence comes from Viscum album, assembly GCA_963277665.1. NCBI lineage: Eukaryota > Viridiplantae > Streptophyta > Magnoliopsida > Santalales > Viscaceae > Viscum > Viscum album. Next base: position 1,458,105,962 of record OY728159.1, on the reverse strand, counting down.
TATATTTTATGTTACATTAAACACTAATTTTATCCCACATATCACACAACACCTTTTTTAAATGAAATATGGCATTCTATAATAATATTATTACTTTATATAATAGCAATCACCTGGAATTTTTTATAGAAATTATGAATAGGATTTAATAAATTAGGAATGTATAATTTTTAAACACACATATATATATAATTATTTATTTATTTACCAATCAATTAGATAATAAAATAAAAAACATTGGAAAATAAATGAAATCATTTTCCAAAAAACTATTTATATGCACATCATCCAATATTACATGAACAAAATAAAAAATAAAATTAAATGAATTATATTGAAAAAAATTATTTTATATTGTTAATATAATTTTGTAATATCATGTTATGTGTTTACTAGATAAGTAATAAAAATTACTCCAATTTAATGCTTAAAACTATATTTTTCCAAAAAAAATATATTTTTGTCACCTTTGGAACACTTATTTTAAAATTAATTTCTAATATTTTTAATGGAATTATTTAAAAGTATTAATCTTTTATATATTCATTACAACATTCTCTAAATTAATTTTTAGTTATTTCTTAAGAAATTTTCTCTTTTTATGAATAGTGAAAATACTGAATTTTAAATGAAAATTGCCTTCTAATTTAAATTATTTATAACGTAAAATTGAGTTTGAAATTTGATTTGTAATAAAAATAAATCAATAATATATAATTTAATCCAATTTAATCTATTTTATAAAATATCATACTGAATTTTTACATAAAATCATTTCAATCTTTTCAACATTAACTCTTTAGAACCCCTCTATCTCATCGTGTTTGTGGGAATAATTTGAAATTAATGTATCCCACATCTGTAATTTGAATTTGACGAAATGTGTTAAATATTTTTAAAATTAGTAATTTTTGTTATATAATATATTGTACATAATTTTTGAAAAAAAATTATTTCTAAAAATAGGTAATATTATTTATCATGGATAAGATAAAATTGGGTTTACTAATGGGGTTAAACTAAAAAGTTAAGGTTTAAAATTACCCAACACATGCCCAAGACTGATATTTTGGAAATATTTCGACCATATCAATTCTATTCATTATAATGGAACATTTTTAATCTTTTATTAAATTTCAAAAATAGGATAATCCTTTCCCTATTAAAAATTTACATGTTTCCGACTCGACTCACATATAAAAGTTCACCCTCTATCATATCCTCTTCACACATCCCAAACCCATTGATTCAACTGAAACCTACCCAAATAAATTCCATACTTATTTCTAGTAAATTTATAATCCCTAGATTCATCAAAAATATATTCTAGTAATACTTTAGTTGTAATCATAATTATTTGGTTTGAGAGGTGGTAAAATTTAGAACCATGTGTTTTTTTATTTCTTCTTCCACCTCATTCTAATATTATTTATTCAAAATTATATAATAACAAAATTATCATAAATATAATTTTATGTTATTATGTTATCGGAATGTCATATATCCATATCATCATCCCTCAAATGGGAAACGATAGCATTCCTCATCATTATGGCAGACTACAGCCTCACAAACATATTCGACACATTTTCCATTAACACCTCTCATAGTTGTAATGACAATGGATATAAAGTATATATAACATATTTTTAATATATTTATATTTTATAAAACAATTTATCATATAATGTCCTTACATTTTATTCCACACAGCATATGATAATGTCACCCATGTGTATAATGGACTACAGCCTCGCGAAGAGATGTTATCCGCTAATCACTAACACTTTACATGGAAGGTTATAAAAACATTGTTATTGAATATATCTGACATAAATGAATTAATTTTGATAATAATTACATATTTATCATTATAAAAGATAATATATCATTTTTCTTGTCACACTGGAAAATAATAGTGTTGTTCTTGTATGTTTGGACTACTACCATCACGATGTTATGTGACTCTTTAATCATCACCACAAAAAATAGATGTGATATATTAGTATATTTAAAAAAAATATGGTATATATGATATTATTATCATTATATAGTGTGAAAATATTAGTTAGCTTATTTAAATAGTGAACTCTGAAAAGTGAAAACATTAATCATTTGTATGTACATCCTACCATCTCAATGATTGTAAAATAATTAATGATTCATAACCAGAATTCATGATTCGTTTTAAATGTATAATTTATATATAAATATCATAATTATTTCCTAATTATTAATCTAGATATGTTTAAATAAATACATCTTTGACTGTAGTCAACCAACCAATGTCATTTTGTACACATATGTAAAATATCATTAAAACATTTGACAATAAATAACTGATTATGTAATCATATATAATATAGATATAAGTTATATAAATTTAATAATAGAAATGAAAATTATATTTTAATTTATATATTTAAATTAATTTTTTATTCTTGTAGATAATAAATGTATATGATGATTTAGACTCAATTTAAGGGTTTTTTTCTCCTTTTCTACTTCTATGATACATACACAAAAGTCAACACTAAATTACTCGATGTGGTGTATATTGAACACGTATTTTATTTCATTCCAAGAATTAATTTAGATTCATTGAATTCATTATTTCATTTGATTTTATTCCATTCATGGTGATTATTATTCAAATGTTACATATGCGGTAATACATTTATTCAAATTCTCATCATTTTTTGGATTATTAATATTTAATTATCCCTTTGAGGAATTATTAATATTTCAGCCATAAATACATACTATATTATTTTCCTATAGTTACACAAGAAATGTTAATTTTAATAATTTCATTTTTCTAATCCATGTTACATAAAATGAATGAGAACTTTTTTTAAGAAAATATGAAATTCCTTCTCTCTTCAGGTGGAAATCTATTTTCAAAAAAATCCATGTTTTCTTGAAAATATTAAAAAATGTTTTTAACCAAATAAAATATTTTTATTAAATAAATTTTAATTCATTTTTCATTTTTTTAACTGGTTTCAATGGAATATTCTTTTCATTTAAAAAACAAGACACTTTTATAATCATTTTTACAATGTGAAGGGAAACATACTTTTAACATATAAGTCCTGAATGGAGTTTTCTATAGTACTAAAAAATCAATTTTTTAATAATTATTAATAAATAAGGTTAGTTTTCGATGAAAATTATTTTCAGAATGTTTTGTAAACTATTTTTAATTTATTTTCCATGATAAATTTTTTTTCCTAAACAATTTTATAATAAAAATTCTAAGGTTTTTCTATTAATCAATGATATAAAAACATTATTTTTCTTTTGATCCAAGAGGAAAAAGTTTTCTAATACATTCAATATTATTTATTTGGATGGTTAATTATTAGTTTGATTGTGTTATGAGAATTTAATTAAAATTCATCATATTACTCTAGATTTTTTCTTATGATTCTTGATTGGGGAATGTATTGGAAATTTTTATGGTAGTTATTCAATATGTATTTTTATATTGATATTGATCCACCTATTTCATTTTATAAATGCATAATAATTATTAATAGATAAGATGTGACTAATAAGACTCCTCGATGCCTCAGTAGGTCTCATGAGTCAATGTATATTCAGTAATGGTTGAGGCATTTAAAATTTTTTTGATGCCTTCATAAATGTCCTCAAAGGTGTTTATATGAACTTAAAAAGTCCTCTATTATATTTTTTAGACATAAAAAATTCATAAATATATCATTAGGAAATAACTTTTTGATATTATATGTGATTTTTTTATTAGTTTATCTATGTATAAGGTATTAATATCATTTATTATATTTATATGGCATTATTTAATCAAAAGTTATTCCTGTCATATTATGCTAATGTTATTGATTAATTTTCACATGTCTTTTTTATTTACCACTCTTTATTTATTATTCCTTATTTTTTATAGACTTAATTTTTCTCATAACCTTACTAATATTCTAATCTCACCTCATTCCTATGTTTTATTTTTATGAGGATACTAGGAAGTGGTTTATTTTTGATTTTTTAGGTTATCCTAAGTGAGATAATCATGTTATCAAAAAAATAATATTCATATTTAATTATTTGAAATTTAATATCAATTCAATAATATATCTTGTTTACCATGACTATAAAACGATTTAGTCCTCTAGGATATTATTCATTACATATTAATCAAATGGAATAAAAAATACATCGGCTCAAGGATACAAGGTTTGGGGTTTCTAAAGTTGGAATCTTTAGAATTTTATTTAAAACATTGAAATGTATGTTTATAAAAACATAGAATGTGTAATATATTACTATAATATAATTTGAAGACAAGTATATAAAAACAACCTAAATTTCTAATAAGGAATATATAGAGATCTTTTTATTTTTAAATACTTCCTTGTCTTGTTAATGCTGGTGGAAATGGTTCTTCGAAATATATAACTAGGGGTAATAACTCTAAAAATAGTTCATAGGGATTTACATGTCCATACCTATTCCCATACAACACAACTTTCTACACACCTATATTGAAAATCATAAGGGATATTGTTCGGAAATTTACATAGTCTTTATGAACCATCATCGGTGATTTAAATAATTATCATGAATGGCCTAGGTTATATAACTATAGTGTCATAGATTTAACTGATGGTTTCACAATATAGACATAATATAAGTGACTTCTAATGATTATGTGTTTCTCCATAATGACTATTTCTTCATACATATTACCTTTTAGTTTTTTGATATTTAATGAACTAGAAAAAATGGGATAACATGGAATGTGATAAGAAAAATTAATAATTAGTCAAATTAGATGAAAATCAGATGGAAGAATATTGTTATTATTCCATATAAATTATCATGGAACATGATTAACAATGTAAAAATCATCCAAATATTATACTCATTAGAGAATATAATTATTGATATTTTTTATAGTGTGAGTAGTGGATACAATAGAGGAAATATGATTTAGTTTCATAAATGTCTAAAATGTGTGAATAATAACAAAAGTGAATATATTATAGGAAAAATGTGATTTTTAAGTTTGAAAAAAGACAAAAAGAAAGTATGTCTTGAGAAATATGAAAGAGTTCAGTTGATACAATGGATGTATATATTGGTCTCCCTGATGTATTATCAGTGGATGATTGTTTAAAATAAGGAATGTTTAGGCATTATAAAAATATATTTCATAAAGGGGAATGGTAAGAAAAAATAAAAAAATTTGTTTGATTAATGGTTTATATGATGATGATAAAGGGACTATAAATTTCATTAAGATGAAATGAGGTATTATTGAATAATATTTTAAATCATAATTAACGTCATAATGATGAGTTTGAATAATTGCAGTGTTTATTGGAATTCGAAAACTAAGATATATGATTAATAATAATATATATAAGGGTTGTTTGAATATTATATTGATTAATTATTTCCAATAATTTGTTGAATGGTATAGATGACATAGAAAATTGATATATTAGAGATGGGAACCCCATGATTAAGGGAACATAAACCCTAATATGTTACTCTTGTTGTGAAAATAGAGTTTATTTTTTGTAAATAGATGATTGATATAGATAATGGATAATGGAATGTATTGATGGCCTCTAAACAAATTAATTATTTGTTGAAAAAGTGGTTTATGTTATCATTCTTGTAGATTAAAAAAATATTGTTTCTATTGAATGAATTCAATAATTAGTTGTTTTATTCATGGAATGTGTAATAATTATTTTTTCAATGAGGATTTATTATAATTATCTATATTACCACATTTCAAGTGAATATGTGTTAAAGGTATTCAAATTTTTTATGTGACACGAGTACTTCCCAGGAGGTCCCCTATCTTGATACTACTCTCACCCAAGCATGCATAACTGAAGAGTTATAATGGGATTTGGTGCATTAATGCTGGGGTGATCGCACACATTCACATTTTTTAGGTGAAAATTAAGAGATAGTTCTTATTTTTTGGGGGATAAATGACCAGTTCATTTTTTAAATTTAGTCACTTCATTCATAATTTAAGAATTCTAATCTTTTTGAAGAGTTATAAGGGAAAATAAATTTAAAATTGTTTTTGTTAAATAATGGATGAGGTTTTAAATATTAATTTTTTATTTCACCAAATGAATATTTATTTATAAAATGTGAAATCCAATTTGTTTTTAAATTAACTAGATTTTTAAAGAATGATTTATTATTATTTTATAGACTTATAATCCATTGGATCATTTGGAATTAAAAAATCATCTTCATTTCATAGAGTGATATTTGAATTGAAAATTTTCAATCCACAACCAAATGTTGATATTGTGATTTTGAAATAGAATGTCATTAAATATGTATATCTTCTAGTTAAATTATTCATCTTTAGGGGATATATTATAAAATATAGTGTTATAATTTTATATCAATTTATAATGAAATAATACCCTTTTAACCAATCATTTATTTATGGCTTTAGGATATTAAATTTATCCTAATAGTGTTTTATATCACTTTATATCAATATATGAGTGTCATTTTTTCACTTCTTTACCCAATCTACCACTTTCCATATATTTTTCCTTATTTGGAAACATAGTATGTGTTCTTCAAGATAACCTTCGTATTTTATCTTATCTCTAAAAAAGATGAATATGTTTTGTTTCTTTTTAAAATGTGGGTTTTCTAAGAAGTAATTCTGAATTTTCAAACCCACCATGGTCAAATTCATATTACAAGAACGTAACGTTTTTAACATGTTACTATTTAACATGCTGAAATTTTTCCAAATTTACTTTTTCATATAAATTTAATATTTTTTATATTATAGGTAATATGGAACACCATTATTATATAATGTTTATCACAAAAATATTTTTGTATTTTCTTATAGTTAATACAAGGTTTATCAAGCGTGACATGGAACATTTGTTTTAATGGGAAAATGAAAAACTATAAAAAAATTTTATTAACAGTCATCACCTAATCATTGAAATGGTCGGTGTGAATAATATTAAGTAAATTATGATAATATATATTTTATTGATGTATATATTATAAATTATTAGGTGACTAAATATTTATAAATGAAAATAAAAACATTCTAAATATAAATGGAATCTGTTTCTGGAAAACAAATTATATTCAAAAAATTGGGATTACCTCAATAAGTAAAAAAATAACTTTTTGTGGATTATATTGATCATATATAAATATTATATATTCATTTTAATTTATTTCATTCATATTATGAGTTTTCTAGAAAAAAAGATTAGAATAAATCACATAGTATGCTTACGACCATATTTTTATAAAAAGAAGTTTTTCCTCCTGTAGTACAAATATTTAAAAATTAATTTTTTCCAATATTATAAAAATTATTTTAAAAATAAAACTCAATTAATAAAATCATAATTTAGTTATTACACTAGTGTCTGATTTTGGGTTTTTCTAGGAAGATTCATTTTTCTAAAGAGTTAAAATTTAAGAATTACAATTGAAAATTTCCTTGTACCTTAAATTAATTAAAATTATCTTTTATAATTTAAATTGTTTTTAATGTTAATTATATTAAAATTATATCTTTTAATCAAAATTTTTGTATTTTATTCCATTTCATATTGAATTTTTATATGAAATTTTTTTCAAACATTTGAACATTTTCAATTCATAACGACTTTCTCATTGTGTCTGTGCATTTAATTTTAATTTAAATTTTGAAAATTATATTCATGTAACGTGTAAATATATATTCAATATTCCAAATCATCATAATATATAATATATAATATCTTAAACTTACTTTTTGACAAAATTAATAAGAAATATAGTACAAATTCTTTACTACGGTTCAGGTATAAAGGAATTTTTTATAGGGTAAAACTAAATTGAAAATAGTTCAAAAGAACAAAAAACTATTCCAAAACCAATTTTATATAAATATATTTATCTTAGGTATTATTTTGTTTATAATTTCCCATTTTGGGTCTTTTCCATTACAAAAACATGGGTACACCATTTGAATTTTAAAAATTACATTTGTTTCATTCACCTCACATAAAAAGGACACCTCTTATACTATCCTATTGAAACATCCAAAACCCATTGTATTAGAAAATAAAGTCTCAAATAACATCCAAAAATCCATATCATAATCCTAGATTCATTTTGTTTCCATTATTCAATTCTAGTAACATCTTAGGTATAATCCTAATGAGGTGGTGCAAGAAGATGTGAAAATCCTAATGATGTGTTTTTGTTTTACTTCTTCTTACCCCACCTTAAAATATTATTCAATTACAAAGTTAATAAAAAAATTATCTACCATATATTTATATATTCTTGTAATATGATCATAACCTATATTTAAATATACTTCCCTCAAATGGTAAATGATAATGTCACTCATGTGTATGGTGGACTACTACCACACAAATCAACATGGAAGGTTTTCAATAAACTCTTCTCATAGTTTGGTATGAAGATATTTATAAATTAAATATATAATATTTATAAAATAACTATACCAATAGATTCATTATATCATATATATCTTTTATATTTTCATATCTTAGGGGACATGATAATGTTGCTCATATGTATGGAAGAGTGTCGCCTCTTGAGGCATTGTGATTTGTTAATCACTAACACCTATGTGAGATTGGATAATATAACTCCACAAAACTAGAATCTTTGAACTAGTTTATTATATTATTATGTTTTCATAGATACAATCTACAAATTCCAATAGACCAAATAGTTTAGCAGTTTGGGAAAATACATTTTACATACATGATACCCAAAATATATTAGAAAGATAATATAAAGCATAAAATAAGTAAAATATAGTAAATGTTTAAAATCCTTCAATGAATTGAAATTCATAATGTGGGGGAAGTAAAAATGATTAAGGTGATATCAAATGCTTAGTAAGGGTAAATAATGAGGAATCAATATGGAGTAAATGATAATAATTTAATTTTAGAAGGTAAATAACTTATAACACATTCCTTTTAAATAACTAGATATGGGATAATCATTATGGAAATGTTTAAAACTAGAAACACATTCCATTTAATCAATAAAATGGGACTGAAATGCATCCATATATTTTAGCCACTGAAAAAATCATGTATAATAACAATGAAAATTGAGATATCTATGAAGAAAATTTTTAATTATTGGTTGTCATGTTTTAGGAAAATCTAAATCAATATCATCAAGGCCTTGATAAATATGGTGTAAAACTATTTCATGAAACCCATTTTATTTGGATTACACAATCATATCATGAGAAATTATTTATGCATTGAGGGTCTATAAAAATTTATTGCCCTTCTAGTCATTGCATATCCAAAGAATCCCTCATATCTATGCATCGATTCATTAAATAAGAAAATATTCCCTATCAAATACCTGTATTGAATAAAAATTAAAAAAATGTTCAATAATTACCCTGTTTATTATCACTAAAAACAATGGTTTTTTTGGTGATTAATAGAGATAACATTGAAATATCAATAAAACATTATAAAAGAAAATAGTAATTAAACATTCCAATGATTCCCATACTACTTCGAAACATTTTAGCATAATTCTTCATGAATGAAATGAAAATTATAATATCATGGGAATAAAGAGATATATTATATAACGTGTCAATGTAATGTATATACACCATATAAAAGTGTCTTTTTTCATAAAAAAATAAGTCTCAATGGAATGTAAATTGAGACGAAATCCCTTATCTTGATTATAACTTGTCACATGTGTCTTTATCTTCCATAATAATAAAAATATGTTAATTAATTACATTATTAATATGATTTTCAAGTTTATTATTACATTTAAATAACCTATTACAATGTTTTATGCAACTACTTAGATAATTGAGTTAATGTTGGGTGTTTTGACCAAATTCGATTCATATTATTTAAACAACATAGGTAGGTAGAATGTGGACAAATGGATCATCATATAAGGCTATAAATATAGACAAATGATATAATTGTCATATTTATATATAAATTAAAATTTTATAACTATTCTGGTGGGTGGTTATGAAAACAATGAACTAACGTTGCAATCCTAGAGATGGTAGTTCATACGTACACATGAGTAATGTTACCATTAATCATTGGTCATTATAGAAAGAAGGTTAGTATAATTATATTATTATATAATGATATTTATATCATAAGTAACGTTTTATTTAATCATATATACTTTTATTTTGAATTTTTATGATTTAAATTCAATCACATCACATCTCATAGGTGGTAGTCCACATATCCATGACCGATGTTATAACCTTTTAGTGTGAGAAAATATTAATAAATAAAATGATAAATTAAATTAAAATAATGTTAATTATATCAATAATATAATATATATTTAATTTATTTCACATATGTTAAATTAAATTCATCATTTATACATTCCATGTATCACATTAATGAATCATATCACTTTGAGGAAGCAGTACACCACACTTCCATAAAAGACATTATCATATTCCAAATAAATGAAAATCATAAAGGTACGTTATGTATAACAATTAAATAATAATAAATCCATTATAAATATCATATATATCATATATAAGCATCATGACCATCATAATTTCCATCCATGACAAGATCTAAAGGAATACATGAATGACATCGTTTTGTGGGGTGGTACATCACCAGACACACGAAAAATAATTTCATTACACAATTGTTGGAACTATGTGTATATATACATAGAAGTCATAATATAACATCATATCAGTATATTAATTACATTAATGTTATTATGGAATGATATCCCAAAAATATTTTAGGGGAAGAGAATGTAAAAAAAGATCTTGAGGAATGATGTTAACCCATATTTGGGTAACTCCTTTTGGAATTCACAAAAGATGTTCCTTAAAAGGATTTATGTCATGTTACATGATTCTATATTGAGGGGTTGGGTTTTTTAAGATTATTTTATAATATATAGGACATCAAAAGTCCTTTATATGTTCAAGGAAGTGGGAGGCGTGAGTTTGTTTTTGTGGAGGAGTGGTATTCTTGTTAATTTTTTGAATAGAAGTTCCACCCATATATTATCATTAAATTTGAATCAAAAAATGTTAAAAAAATTATCTACGAGTGTATTGGGAATAAACATGGACAAAAATTAATTTTGGACATGTTTCATGGTCATTTTTGGCATTATGTTAATTATTAGGTCAACTATTAAGCGAATTTTAGTCTTAATGGTTGTAATTAATTTCAATTACCTTCACTAATATTTTTGGTTAAAATAAAAGTTTATAATACAAGAAATTATAAATAATGATGATTCCAAATAGGTTATCCATTTTGAAAAACTAAAATCCAATAAGTGAACAAATAAATTTTAAAATAAATCCAGCAGACTGGATGGAAAATGAGGTTATTGAATAAAACTGTTCAAACATTTCGTATGTTTTTATATTCAATTTCAGTTTGAAATTAATTCAAACAAACTATATTATAATAAATTATATATAATTAACCTATTTTAATTTTAAATAAATCAAAAAAATTCCTTATAAATTATTTATCCTAAAATGATGTTTCGAATTAAAATTAAGTATTTTTAACTATTCATTTGAAAATGAAACATCACTAAAAATTTCCTAAAATTAACCCTAATAAGAAATTTATGTCTATATTTTAAAAATTATATTTATTTTGAAATATAAGATTTATAAATTTGGAAAAAAATTGAATTTAAATTAGGTTGTTCATTAAATTGAAGTAAAAGGGCCTTTATAAAAATATCTCATTTTATGTTTAATACTTGGTTTGTTCTTATAATATGCCTATCAAATATATTGGTTGAGTATCATAAATTTTTGACTAAATTAATATCACATATGTTTCATTGATATCATTAAATAATTTTAAATAATCTAATTTTTTAATTAAAAATTCTTTTTACTGTACAAAATAGAAATATTTCCCTTACATTTTCAAAATTTAACATTCACTACTCAATTAAGCTATTATTACATTGTAAATTCTCAAGATAATTCAATATAAATGATTAACTACACTAATAATTTAATTTATTTTTGTAATAATAGGAAACACATGTCAATGTAGTCTAATTAAATGAATAATGAGTGCATCAGCGATTAAATTGGCCACACCACCTATGTGAAGGGAGACAAGGTTAAAAAATTCTAACAGGAAGCGTTCTTGGGTAGAAAAGGATATTAAAAAGTAAAATATTAGTTACCTTCATGCCACTTATGAATAATATCCATGTAATTTTAAGATATATCCATACACTCACAGGTCAAATAAGTGATTTTACATGGAGAGTGTTACGAGCCATTGAGAGAGATCCACACCATTCTATAGTTTGTTTCAATGGAGGATGGGATAATGTTCATAGATTCTCATAGGGAAGGGGCACTGATCATCTCCATATCCACATTAATAGATTTTCCTGGACAATAAAAGTAACTAAATAAAAATATCATTGTGGGCAAGGTGTCATATATCCCACCACCACTACACATGCTACTGAAACCACATGTGCCATCATCATTGAGATTGATGCCTGAGGCAGGAGGCAATCAGCAAACCCAACGTCCCCATGTACTGAGGATGAATCAGACCTTGGAGGGGTCTCTTGATAAAAATCACCTGAGGGAAGAAATCACAACCTTCGGAATCAACAGGCCAAGAAAAATCAAAGGGAGTAATCAAGCCCTAAACAAAATTGAAAGATCAGAATAGCAAGACCCATACCAATCATGGTTGTGTGCCTGTCAGATTCACCAATAGATCACCACTAGATGAATATCCCAAGACATAAAATAATTCTTATTGTTTTGAAATTTTCAATAATAGTTTGAGAAGAAACCCTCAAGAGAGTGCACCTTGGTATCAGGAATAGAGAACTCACCAAGAACACACTAGATCCAACCATCCCATGAACATTGGAAGAAAAAATATATCGTAGTGTCCTCCACTGGAGATGTACAGTAGACACACATAAATTCAAGATAAACACACATTATATTGATCACCATATTTGAGGTGATATCATGGTATCATATTCCCTTTTTAAGGGAGGATGATTTAATATGAATATATTGGTATGAGAAGGGACACCCCAACTGGTCAGTCAATAGTTGCACAAGTGACGTCATGTTATAATAATTTTCTGAAAACTTTCCATCTTAGGATCTAGTGAAAATACATATGTAAGGGGACCCATCCATTCTGATGTTGACAAACAGGGCCATTTGAGTGGGGTTTAGAATCTCCTAGATAATGATGGGGTGTGAACTCACAATCATGAAATACTGGTTGGCCCCCTGGGAATCCTAGTAGGACAATGAAAACAGCCCCCCCCCCATCACTCATCCAAATGTTGATGTCTCCTTGGCCCAGAATCCACTAGGAATTACCCATAAGCCTAGGAATGTGAGTCTGGAGAGAGTTTCAAAGGCCCGATATATATATATGAAGGTATCAAGAGAGATAAAACCATACATTTATCTAATAATATGGCTCCAAAAGGATCTCCCCTTGATTACCTCCCATGAAATCTTTCCCTGTAACAAATACATAGCTTTCCACACATCCCTAACACCAATGCCCCCAGCTCCACTGGCCTACCACGTTTACTCCAAGAAGCCCACTGACGTCTTCCCTCCCCCTGGCCATTCTAAAACAAACAATCATGATGTTTGGAATATTCATAATGAAAGTATTGGTAACCCTAAGGGTGGATAGAATATGCATAGGGATAAAGAATATAACACAATTAATTAGAGTTATTCTTCAATCAAATGAAAAGAACATTTTCTTCCAGTTGTTGATAAAATTAGTGATCTTCCAGACCAAACCTTCCAACTATCTTCCAAACCTTCAAAATATCTTTCCCAAAATATTTTTGGGGGAGATGGGGACTCCATGTTATACCATAAAAATGTTCATGATTTGAATTCCCACAGTAGATACAATAGTATACATGCGCATATCCAAGAAGGAAGAGGGAATGTAAACCCTACCCTTGTCACTATTAAGAATTATCCCACTCGAGTAGGTTTACACATCCATGATTTCATTAAAGCCTCTTATAGAGTCACTACGACCGTTGATGAAGAATACCAGACAATCCGTAAAGAGTTGATGAGATACCATCATAAATTATTCATCATAATAATCTAGAAGGACATTGAAGCGTTGCATAGAGGAGGTCGCATAATTACTTAGGACATCCTGACCCATGATAATGTTGCTCGGGGAAATAGGGTCACCTTACCTAAGCCCACTAACCAGTTTCAAAAACCCATGTTTCCTCCCCATAAAGATCACATTTAACCAAGGATATTTTTAGAAATAAAATATCATGTCAATGACTCATTTAGAAAATCCCATGTTCCTTATGGTCCGGATGATAAATCCACCCTCATGTCTATCATTGGCCTTGTCTATATCCACCCCGATTACAATGTTAAAGCCTAGACATTCCTATTTATCTCATAAATCACATCCCATAAAATAGAAATTTCCACTTGAATGGACCTCCATTGGATGAAAACAAATTATTCCAATGCAGCAAAACTATGGATAAACTGGGAGACTCTTCTATTGATGATGTTTTCCAGCACCTTGTATGTAAAGTTTCACAAATTTATGGTCTGATACTGAGTAATGGAGATGGGATAAATGACACTGGGAATAATAATTATGGAAGTAGTAATGACACCCTATGGTATCCCTCACACATATAAGCAGCCCAAGATAGTAACGATTAAATCCTCTTTGATGATTCCCCAAGTGGTGTAAAAAAAAGACCTTGGGAAACCATAAATACCATGTTAATTCACCTTGTTTATGGAGATAAAAAAGTCACACACCTCTTTCTCCATTGTTAGAAGCTATATAACCACATTGGTGTGAGATGAGACAACTCTTGTGGCCGAACTAAAGAGGCCAGTATGATCATAGGGATATCCATTATGCCAATGAGAGTAATTATTACACAACAAAGATGTAAAATATGATCCAACCATACCACAAATGAAATACATGTTTATAGGGAAATATCAATCTTCAAGATGGATATTAGGAGTATTGTGTCTTTGCTTCTCTTTTATCCATGAATAAAAATATTCCATGTTGTAATCTACCTCCTTAAGCCAGGTGGGTAAAGATCTCTCATGGAGGAACGTTTCTTATTATCGAAACAACTCATTGAATTGATTCTTCTTGAGGCAGTGAGAGGTGTGAATATCCTCATACTAAGACTCTTAAAAACACAAGTTATCACTCTCAATATCTATCATGATATCCTTTAGAGATGGATTCACATATGGGAGGGAATTGGACCAATCCATGAGAACATTTTTTAGGAGAAATAATATATTGTGGAGATCGATCCAGAGCCAGATCCTCCAAGGAACTCGCGTAATAGAGATGCACCATATCTAGGAACTCAGGGTGGGAGGTCCATATTTTGAAAAGAAGGAAATGAATTCCCTAAGGAGAACCATTCCTAAGGTGGACATGAAGTAAATAATGATCACAAAAATCATCGGTCAAGTGGATGACCTATGAATTGGCATAGTAAGACATATCATGAAGATTCCCAATGTTGTGATCTAATATGCACTATGTCCATTGAGTTCATCTCCGGTTATTTCACTAATTTTATCTTCCCCCAATAAATCCCAGGACATAGAGCCACTCCATATCATCAATGTATGAGAATTGAATCCTATCATTATAGAGAAGATATCCCCCCTTATTTTTTAATAAATCCATGATGGTCTTTGAATCACCCCCCAACAACCAAGGTTCAGCTATAGGTTTGAAGGATTTTAGGTCGATCCATAACTGGTCATAGATTCGCACCTTTCATTTAGCATTGACAAAAGATAAAACTCAACATTAGTATATAAAATCTACCTTGACTAGAAGATGGTGTTCAAAATCCCCCATCATTACCACTGATAAAGGGACATTCAAAAACACCCAAATGTAATGATTATCTAGCTCACCATACAAGAATAATCGCAAGCCAGATCACATAGTGAAATCCCCAATTCTAAAAAAGTTAAATTTTGGATTAAGAATGACCATAAGAGAAGAATTATGCTTGACCACCTTTTCTGAAATGATATCTTTCTTGACTTGGTCCTCAAAACCCTATGCATTCCATCTTGTCAGAGAAATAATTTCTAACATAAGCTCATAGTCCTGACCCTCTGAGATTAAGATCTATTGGTAAACTCCCTTGGATAGATATGAAGAGACATTGATAGATATCTAGTTCACATCATACTGTAGGGAGATATATAAGGCTAAAGATATAAGTACACCAAATCTGGGGACTAGAGCCAAGATAGAGGGGCTGGACTCAGCTAAGAGATAGGAAGAACTATCCTGGGTGGGGTAGCAGGTCAAGAAGCAGGCCTAGGAAGGGAAGAAGACTAAGAGGCCATCCATGACTAGTAGTAGGGACGGGTGGGAGCATGAAGAAATGCACTGTAAGTGTTATCCATGGATATCATTATGAAGTGGAGGTTAGAGGCTTAGGGGGAGGATTGGAGGATCAGATAGGATGGCTGGTTTCCTTTAAAAATTAAACTACAATGGATAGGAAAAGGGAATGGAGGGATGCAGGCTAAGGGTGGAGTTGTCCCTAGGGACATATGGGATAAGATATCAGTAGGAGGAAATCTATACAGGGTTGGGAGGCTCTGAGATAAGGGAAATTGGAGGATAGGGAAGCAGTCGAAGTCTCAACAAGATAAAGTGGAGGTTTAGATAAGAGAGATGCAGGGAAGAGGGATTGGGAGAAGGGGATGCTACTCAACAAATGATATCATAGAAACAGTAAGGCCACCCAGTGAGGAGGGGATTTCTAAGGCCTAAGTTGAATGCCTAGAAGCTGTGAAGGTAGATTCCCTACAATCGGACATCACATGGCCAATAATATGACATAAGGAGCATAGACTGGGAACTGAGGGAGAAACAATATCTAGCCACTATTCTAATGCATCACCAACCAAAACAAGATTCTACAACATATGTGGAGATGAAATTTCCATTTCCAAAATGATATAATCTACCATCTAGTTAAGGGGGAGATATTCCGCTCACCCGTATATAGAAATTCACCAAGGGAGTTGCAGATATGTTGTAAGAAAGATACATTCATAAACGAAAAGGGGAGACTTAGGAGGGAGATCCAGACCATCCTGACTAGAGACTCTTGCTCCCTATGAGTCTATATGGATAAGCAAGATTGATAGAACCTCCATTGACAAAATGAGTAAGGACGTCTAACCCAAGTATAAACAAAGACCTCCCTGAAGTCCAAACAACGAGGAACGATATTCATTTCATATATGAAAACCTAGACATCCAATTGAGGTCTCAACCATGAATTAAATTTTAGAATACCCTAAGAGGGGGCCTGTAATTACAAAATAGATCCACCAAGGACAAACTAAGCTACAATGATGTATCTTCTAATGTAGACTCCGAGAAGGAGAGGACTAGTCAACTACCCTGCGAACCAACTGAATGAGCTCTCAACTGCAACAAATTGGGGTGAATAACTGGAATCACCATACAATAGGGGTAGATATGGAGGAGCTCTTTACATGAAGTATGTTATGGCCCATCACAATAAGAGGTCCTCGA
The DNA here is from genome assembly GCA_963277665.1 of Viscum album. Lineage (NCBI taxonomy): Eukaryota > Viridiplantae > Streptophyta > Magnoliopsida > Santalales > Viscaceae > Viscum > Viscum album. Next base: position 1,458,088,281 of record OY728159.1, on the reverse strand, counting down.
GGGGGGATCCAACATATCCAGAGGAGGAGGCACCATCAGAGAAGAAAAAATAGGGGTAGAAGATAGTGGCACGTTAAGTGCAATATATCATGAATTAAAAACCATATTTTTCAGATTCATTTTCCATTAAATTTAATTTTATTATAGTTTTGTTTCTAACTAATTGGAAACCAATGAATAAATATATGATTTTTTTAAATCATATATTTTCATATTTTGTTAAATATTATCATAAAAACAAATTTAATATCTACGTTATATGTAACATAATATTAATATTTTTAGATATACCTAAACCCTTCTTTTGATCATTATTTTTTAGTTATTTTTTTATTCTTTCAAGATTAATATAAGAATTTTTTTTAATTTATGTGCTACTACACGGTCGGCACACAATTTTCCCAAACATTGAAATGTTTCAATGGAGACCCTACAGACATAGATAGTGATTTTTTTCATGGTTAATGCATGGTTTGAAAAACATGACCCCACTAAGTTGAAATCGTGATCTTGGAGGAAATGGGGTGCATGGATTGGGAACATTTTTTGTTCTAAGAATTTGACCATGCATAGCTAGTAGCACATTTGGGAAATAGTTAATCTCAAAAATAATTTTAAAATCATGAAACAAACTTTTTTAGACCATTGATGAGTCGGTACCAACCCATGTAGTTTATTCTTCATTGGGAGATACAAAGAGGATTATTTGGCCTCTCTACACCCCTTAGGAGTATAATAGAATTTAGGAGAATGATATGTAATATTCTCTGATTATGTTTCCCCTTCATGTTCTATATCTCCTTCCATGTCTCATTTCCACCTAAGGGGTTTTAAGATCTTTATTCTAGTCAAAAAATATAATTCAATATTATTTAGGTATGGGATATAAGTGTGATTTCATGATAAATTTTTCAATGTAAATTTTTTACAATACCGATTAGGGTGTGGAGTTTTGAGATCCCATGATCCTAAGGTATGCAGTTTCATTTTGAATTGACAATTTAGTTAAACAAAAATTTATTAAATTGATTAAATTGATTTAAATTGAAAATATGTGATTTAATTATTATGAAATTGAATTTTTATAAATCAAATTCCATTGAAAGATAAGGTATTGAGTTATCCATGACAACACACTATGAGTTTACAACATCACTCAATCATAATTTCATCATGTCACATCACAAACAAGAAGGTTATAAATTCAAGTTGACCAATGTCAAAGGGGGTGTTTGTATACACATATTTTTCTGTCACCTTGAGTGTGTGGATTATTATAGCCTATAACTATCATTAATTTTGATATATTTCACTATGTATTGTTTGTTTGTATTTGAAATTAATATTGTCCACTATTATAAATTTTATTGCATGTCTTCTGAATTTATATAAACTATTTAATATAAAATGTTTACTTATGACCTTTTTAGAAAGTATTAACATTATTTGAAATTTAATGAATGATTTGTATGAATATGATTTTCAAATTACTGACCGAGATTAAAAAATAATGATTTGTTTAGTTAATCAAATGTTGGAATATGTTATGGATTCCTTGGTGATACCCAACTAAAATTTTATATCACACTCTAAAGGTCTCTTCTTGTGTTTTTAGACTATCTCCTTCTAGGTTCAAGTTGGGTTAAATCACCATTTTGAGGTGGTTTTGACTATTTATCTATGGACATGGAGAGTTGTGTCTGTGGGTAATTTGTTTATATATCCGGTTTTATGGTATATTTATATAGAAATTTGGTTTTTTGTTTTATGGTTTATTTCTAGTACACTTCTCCCTATGAGTTTTCTGATACACATGTGATATTTTTTCATTCTTCTATAATGTTTGTGGAAAATTCATTTGAACAATAATTTTTTATAAATTTAAGTCCTGGTCATCTACTCATGGGGATCAATAATTCCCTTAGAACCATGTCAGTGTCAGATCAGTTATTAGGTTACTAGGGTACCCAAGATTGTTTTTGACTAAGTGGTATCAGATCTCTAGGTTGACCACATTGTCTTCAGGATAGTATGTATTTCTATAATATTTATGGGGCATAAGAGGTAGTTTTTATTGACTTCCCAGACATATCTAACCATAATGGACATTATGTCACTAGTGGTGGTTTTGGAAAGACATATTGGGGATTTTTTATAGACTTTTCCCATCGTTTGATTTGTATTTATTGAAAATAAATATATTTTCCCATTTGTTTGAATTTATTTACCCTATTTCTCAGTTTGAGTGACGATTTGATGTCATATTTTTTCGATGATGATGTTTTCAAACATCATGACTCCGAGAATATGATTAAATTAGTTATAGGAAGTGTATTATATTGAACTAGTGTGATAAAATACTCTTTCGGACATAAATCTTCTAGAGGTGGTCTTGTGTACTATCTAGGCTTTGGGATAGGCACTTGTACCATATCCTATTTAGGATCCATCTATTAAACATCATATGGAAGATCTCTATAGTCATTAAAAATAATTACATTTCCATAATCCAATATTGGTCAATGGGTCAAATTATCTTTAATATATAGAGTATTGTTTGTGAAGGTTATATTGTTTGTTTGGGTACTTAAGGGCACCTAATTTAATCAAGGTGAGGTGTTCCACCGTCATTCATGAAATACTGAATATGATATTTGGGGACAATATGGTGAAGGAGAAAAATATAAGGGATTAGAGTGAAATGAATTAAATGTTATTTTGATTGAATAATTCTATACAGATTTGATGTTTTTAGCCAATTATATGATTTTTTTCAAACATGATCATTCTGATAGGACATTGAAAGAGTTTAAAGACGATTTTTTGAGGTCATGTATTTCACACATGAGATCTTGTTGAATGAAAATATGAAGTTTGAAAGTTTCGAGTTAGGAATTAAATATGATATTTTATTATCTTTTATTATTTCTAAGGCTTCCTTCTTAAGCTGATATATTGGATAGAGATATAATAGTGAAAATATATCTACATAGAAAATATGGATTGTGAGAAGATTCTTTCTCTCCTAGTGGTGATGTATGTAACTTCAATAGAAATGGGTTGCATGGTGATTCTTATGGTGGTTCTCGATAGTAGGGTCATTCTAATTGTCAAACAGTGCCTGGAATAGGTCCATTAATGTGTTAATAATTTGGAAATCAAGGGTAACAAATTAGGTTTTTCAAGGTGCCAAATAAGGTATTTGTCTCATGCAGACTTTGTGATCACCTAATTATGTTCTTTCGAGTTTTTTTCGCTCATCTAACTAGAATAGGATAATAAGCATATTTAAAATTATTGTGCAATCATATGTATCCAAGAGAAAGTAAATCCGACAATAGGCATCGAGAATGAATGTTATTAACATAGTGTAATAGTCTCCTGAGGTATTGGACATGGGTCTAGTAATTGTGATATGTACCATCACTATATCATCCTCATTAGTGACTACTTTATTTGACACTTATGCAAACCATTTGTTTATTTCAACCCATCATATTAATATAATATATCTTCTTATGGTGTTTTTATCTTATGTAATTTATTTTACTAAACCCCTTGGTATTAATATAGAAATGGGTTTTTGTAGTCTCGCGTGTGTTTTCTCTCTCTCAAATATAGATCATTATTAGAGTTTACATGTTCATGACAAGAAACCTCTTGAATTCATATTCAGAATGGATTGGATCACTACCAATAAATATCTGATTGATTATTTTGTTTCATAGGTCTCCTTAAATACTCATGATAGTGTGTGATATTACTTCCTTGTAGAATTGGACCCATGGTTGTGAAGATGTGGTCCTTATTATCTGATGTTGCGGAAAGTTATATATGTTCTCACTTTTGATCTAGAATAGGATTATTTGATCGGTGATTTCTACCTAGTTTTTGTTGATTTTCCTGGTGATTTTTCTTCAAACATATCATATTTTTCACTGGTAAGGGATATATACTTTCCAATTGACATAGTTCCTAGTAAACAACGATTTTTTATTCCCTCTTACTGCATGAAACCAACAGAAATGAAAGAGAAAACGAATAAGTTGGAGGAACATGTAGGGAAAAAATTTATATTCAGGAGTGTTCCATTTTGGGAGATACCATTTCTATATCCTTTGAAATATTGTGGTTCACTTCATATTTGTGTGAATTACCAAAAACTAAAAAGAGTCATGGAAATGAAAAATTTTCATTTTCAAAAAAATAATGACAAGATTGATTAGATGAATGGGGTAAAGTGGTTCTCATTGATTGAACTTTTTTCTTGTTACTGTCATATGAGTATAAAATAATCTATTATCCATAAAACCAATCTATGTAGAACATAGGACTATTATGAGTACCTTATAATTCCCTTTTCTCAAACCAATGAACATGAAGTTTTCATTGATTTAATGAATATGATTTTACATGAATTTCATCAAAACTTTGTGGATGTTTTATAGATAAAAACCTACTTTACTCTATGTTTGAGGAGAACCATGTGCATTATCTGAGAGTAGTTCTGCAATTGTTGAGAAATCACCAACATTATTCCAACCATTATAAATGTGATTTTTGGATTCAATATGTGATATTAATAGGATACGTGGTTTTGTAAGATGGTATATTTGTTGATCCTAAAATGGTAAAATATTTTATGAAATTAAAATAGCCTCATAATGTTTTTGATATGAAAATCATCTAGGGTTTAATCGGGTATTATCGTCAGTTTTTAAATGAATTATCAAATATATCTTCTCTGGTGATTGCTCTAACTTGAAATGGGGTAATTTTTGGTTGGGATGAAAAATATTAGAGTGTTTTTATTTAGTTGTAATTTATTATTTCCCATATAATGGTTTTGACTCTCTCAATGGCCGAGAAGAGATATGTGGTGTATTATGATGCATCGTGTTGGAGTTTGATTTTCATTCTTATGAATATTGATCATTTTTTTCATATAGATATCATTACCATATTCCACACATGAATAATTATCTAACCCATGACCTTGAAATAAAATCTATGATTAACTCACTTCTGAGTTAGTGGAATTTTATTTAGAGATAATATTTTACTATATTTTTATACTACAATTGATTGAGTTATATATTCTCCCAAAAAAATTTGAATCTTATCCAGAGGTTTTTTGTGGAATACTGGCTATCTGTTGAAAATGAAATTTACTATAAACTGGGGAAATTTTGTGTTTTCCCAGACTATTTGACCCGGATTCTTCCAACCCATGCTGTAGAATAATCTTTAGAATAGATGGACATTGTGGGTATCTTTTCACAATTTCATATTGGATTTACTGAATCTAGGGATAATATTTCACGAGATAGTTTCCATATAAACTATTACCTTTTTGTGAATATTATTTAGTAATAGAAGCTTGATGGTGTGTTTTCTATCATTAGATACTCTTTTTATGGGGGGAGACTTTTGTTGAGTGGTCATTCTCCATCGATTGAATTATTTGTTTTCATAATCTCCTCATTATTCCTTCATAGATATGGAATTTTTTATGGGGGATTCCCATAATTCCATATTGCCTATACACCTAAGAACAATGATGATGTTCTGTGACATGAATCAACAATTTTTTGTGTCTAGGTATGAGATGAGGCATTTATAAATTTTTTCATGTTGTTGTATGTGCCAAAAGGATAAGGTCAAGCACTACAAAAAACATTTGGGTTTGCATCATCCTCTTATACTACCTACATGAATGTGGGATGAAATCTTTATGGACATTATGGTTGGGTTTTCACATACCCAGAAAAAGAATAATGATATGTAGGTTGTGATCAATTATCCAACCAAATGGTATCACTTAGTACAAATTAATAATGAAACCATAGATGAGGAGTTGGGGTATTTCTATGTGATTGATATTTTTCATTTTCATGCAGTTTCATATTCTATATTTTCAAATTAGTATCCATGATTAACTTCTCATTTTTTATAGGCCTTTAAGAGGAAATAGGATCCCTTGTCCATTTTTGTATAGGATACCATCTATAGTTTCATGGCCAGAGATAAAGTGCTATAAAAATTAATTAGGATATTCATCCCACTTTTGTTGTCAACTTTGGGGGTGCATGGGTTTACAATCTGAGTCTGGTGGAGTTTTATTATAATAATAGTTATTATTTTGCGATTATAATGGATTCAATTGAGGCATTCTATGATCATAATTGCAGGTCTCTATTATGTTTGTTTGATATGGTTTAATGTTCCTTGTTTGTTCGGATCTTGGTCTAAGAGATGAAATTAATTATTCCATTTATTTATGAAATAATGTTTATTGAACAAAGTCAGTATAAATATTATACTTATCATCATCATGGACCATTGGAATTTCCAGTTAGGTACCATGTGTTCTTGAATGTTTCACCCCATTTGGGTCATCGATGATTGGAATGAAAGGGAAACATTATCCATGTTTTTTGGGTCCTTTTGAGGTTATAGAGCATGTGGAGAATGATTCATAGAATTTTGAACTTTAACAGTATCTATCATTGATACATAGCATGTTCCAATTATCTTATCCATGAATTAATATATCAGATATATCTCATGTTTTATGGTAGACTAATCTTGAGGTTGAACATAATTATTTATGACAAAATATCAATTCATGAGAGTTGATTTTGAAAAAGGACACTTCGTGGGAGGAATATAATTTTGGTTTTTGTCCTATGACCAAGAGGATCTCTTTTTTTATTCAAATGAATATGTTCAATTTTTAAAAAAAAAATCATTATTTTTAATTTTATATAAATTTATTAATGTAAATTTTTTATTTAATCTGGTTTTAAATTTATTTCAATCATTTTAAATATAATCCAAGATTTTTTTAAATATGATTTTGAAATTCCAAACCTGTTTTTTGAATATTGAAGGATTCCTTAGGTTAATAAAATGTTAGCATCTTTAATGTATTTTTTTGTGAGACCCTAATGGGGTTATATCTCACAAACCCTATGTTCCTTAGTGTTTATTAGATTATCTACTTCTATGTTCGGGGAGTGAAATGCTCCACATTGAGCCATTATTAGCTATTGACACATGGACTTTGAGCATTATGACCCTTATGATTTGGGTTATATATCTTGTTTTTTAGTACTTTGTTTTAGTACATGTCATTTTTATTTCATTTTTTACTTCTGTTACTCTTCTACCTGTGGAATTTTTTATGCTTACTATCGTTATATGTTTACTCTACCACTGTAGTTGAAAATTTATTACCACGTTTATTTTTTATGATTCCAAGTGCTATTGGTCAACCCATAGGGATCATGAATAACCTTGAGGCCTTGTAAGTGTTGGAATATTTATCTGGTAACCATGGTAATTGATATGGTTTTTCACATTATATCTTATTATATAATCATATTTTTAATAATATATTATTTTTTACTAAAACACTATTGTGTGTGTTACACAAGCCACAGTAGAGTGTCAGTATTTCTTATAACGTAATCTAATATCGGTGTCCCATAGTGATAAATCTAAAATTTGGGTTTCATATAACATAAAATTAACTTGGTTTTTTGTATGTAGAAATCCATTAAAAAAATAAATTTATTCGAAAATGAAAATATTTTAAATTCTCAGGGTGTCACATTCTTCCCACATTAAATTACTTGCTTCCTCGTAATTTAATATAAATATTAGTAATAAAGCGGCTGATATTTAAAATTATTTTTTAAAAAAAAGACACATCGTTAAAAGGGTTAATATCTCATCTTCTTAATATGAGATAAGTGAACGTTTAATACAAGGTAAATAGTTTCCTATGTAGGAGAAAATATGTGTGAAATAGAAACATGGATATAGAAGAAAAATATAAAAATAAATTTTTAATAGAGAGTGTTAGATAACATGTTCAGTTGAACTTTATTGACCATAAACCTTGTATAAATTTCATGAAAAGTTCATCCATATTATAAAAATGATGATTATATGACAAAATTGTTTTTTCAATCCCATTTTTCTTATAAATGAAGAATTATTTCATTCTATAAGTATATAGGTAAATAAAAATTTCTATTTAATAAAAAAATCTTATCCTATAGTTATTCCATGAACTATTTCTACATAATTTCATAGAATAGGATTCATAATACTGTGACATAATACATTAAAATCTAAAACCTCATCAAAAGTTCAACATAAACCATTTAATAAATTTAAAACATTTCATAAAATTTGGATACAACACTTTTGAATCATTTTCCAGATAGTTATTAGTATTTGTATTAATTATTCCATTTCTATAATATCTTTATCCTAACATAATATTCATAAAATTAAGAACACAATAATGCTCTTATTTTCTCTAAGCATGTGTTTTCCAAAAATTTACGACGATTGATTCTGAGGCTCAGTGTGCCCGGATTCAATTTTTGATGTTTTGTTCATGAACTTTCAGTAAACATGCGAGTGGGTTTTTATAACTTCTAAACCGGTGCTAGGAATTGAAATCTGAGGGCACCGTTTATCTCGCAGCGCCAGCATTCGCTTAAGAATACTTTTACCTCAACGAGAGTTGGTTGGGAATGTAATTTATTTTTTGGGGTTTTTAAATAAATTAAATAAAAATAAGAGGATAACTTATTTTTATATTATAGCGGTGGGGACCACATTCACAGAACATCCCATGGGAGGATATTCTTGGGGGCTACCACACGAGATTTAATCCCCCTTTAACCACCCATTTATGTGGGATGAAAAATCATAACCTTCCCAACCATTTATTTGAGCCAACACATAATATTTTTTTTGGTTAAGTGACAATTTAATTAATCTCATTTTGAATCCATTTGAATTATTTCCAACCATTAAAATAATAATTAGTCTATTTTTTTGTCAATTAAATTAGTGGTGCATGAGGGTGGGATTGGGAGAATTTGGAGAACTCAATCCTTCCAACGATGAACCCCACTAACCACCAAGGAACGACGAACTCCTTCATCGATCTTTGACCATGCCAAATGTGAAGGTGTTGACTACGAAGAACAACTATGAGGCTTCTCCCTCGGACTCCAACCATAGACACTTCCCGACGTTGACAAATCGGTGTCTGATATACCTCTCCTTCCACCATCAACGATCAACAAGTGAGGTAGGGGAATTTTGAGTTTGAGTTATTTTTCCATTCTTCATCATTCAATTTATGGTTTGAGATTTCCCGATTGATATCACCTTAAAGAGAAGATATTGGACTGCACGAACATGGCCCGACCCTCCCCCATTGTTCTATCTCATTTGATTGATGACTATGGAGTGGATCAGTGGCGGCCGGCGTCGGGCCAACCTCAAAGGAAACCAGCGGTGCAAGGCCACCGGGTCGCCGGAAGGGCACGACACTGTCGTGCGATGCAAAAGAGCAGGGAATTGCGGTCAGGGCAGGCCGTGGTGGATGGGTGAGGCACCGGTGCGCCGCAAAAGTGGTGTAGAACCATTGCCAGGGAGGGCTCCAGCATAGGGGTGAGTCGTCCTTGCGCCACACCAGTGGTGAAGAACTCCTACCAGGGCGGGCTATGGAGGAGGGGCGCAGCGTCATCGTACCGCTGCTATAGTGCAGAACCGGCTGGCCTCTCAGCCATCCGGACAAAACGGGACCCCTCAGGTCCCGTGGGTTTCCTGAACGGGCACCTAGTGCTGGTTCTGATCGGAAGGCAGGGGGTGTAACCCCCCCCCCCCCCCCCACGGGCGGCCAGCTGGGTCGTTGGGCCGGCCCGCCAGCCGGCCACACGGGCTGCCAACCTGCCGACCACGAAGGTCGCCAGCCCACCGGGCCACGCGGGCCACCAGCGAGGTGGGTCACATGGGCCGCCCACCAACCGGGTCAGGACGCCCTCAGGCTGGGCCACCTTCGGGTTGGGCCGCCCACTCTGGTCAAGCTGCTCACTCGTGTCGGGCCGCCCACTCGGGCTGGGCCACCCACTCGGGCAGGGCCACCCCCATGGATTTGGACGAACCCGCAGATTGTGTCAGACATTGGTCTGTACTCAGGTCGGGCCGGGTCAGTCCATCTTGGTCATACCGGACCCAGACTCGCTTTTCCCTGTTTTCACTTTTCACCCATATTGAGGATTACGTGTGTTCGATTGACGAACCATTTGTGACGAATAAAATATTATAGCAAGACGGTTCTATTGGAATACCCCACTTCAGGTTTGGACATAGTTGGAATATGGTCGGATTGGTTTGAACCTAAAAACCAACCGGGCCCCTAGGATAGAAATGTCAATAACTCACAGACCAGGCGTCTGATTGATGTGTCGTCTGTTTCCATGAGACCCCTATGACGAGGCAGAACATTGAGAAAATTCTTCATGGGACTTTGTGATAGTTGGGGTATCAACCAGTAGCTCATGGAGGGGATCCTCCCAAAGACGAGTGTGCGGAGTTCGAAGACCTAATAGGTGGCTGAGCCCTCATGACAACTAAGATTTCGACACAGAGTGTTTCGACTAGCTTAGTGGTAAGTGCCTCTGTGGGACGCGGTAGGCCCACAGTGGGGAGCGAATTTGTGTGACGTGGCAGACCCATGACACTCGACAGGAGGAGTAACTCATTAGACTATGAGTATGAGCGCCTCTATGTGATGTGGCAGACCAACAGTGGGGAGCACCTCTGTGTGACACAGCAGACCCACGGTAATCGAAAGGAGGAGTACCACAACAATCCAGGATTGTGGGAAGCACCTCTGTGTGATGCGTCAAACCCACAATACTCTATATAGAATGAGTACACTAGCAGCTGAGGATTCGACGGTTTGAATGGGAGTGTAACATGTCACCACCAGAGAATAAAATCCTAGTTATGAGCCGATTCAATGACTTTCGTGTTTTTCTCATGATTGAGATGGGTTATTAAATAACATAGGTATATGTATGGTCATATAACTAATCATGGTTTATCCGTTTATTTCATACTTTGTGGTTATCCTTGTTGGATTTTGTGATACCTTGAGGGTCTCGAGGTCTCTATTGAGTATCGTTATACTCACCCCTACATAGGTCATTCCCACACCACATTATGTAGGTTGAAGACGAAAGACAGTGCTGATCGGGGCAGAGAGCTGTAGAACAAGACGGTACCCAGAGGTGGACCACTCGGCGAGACGTACACGGAGTGAATGGAAGAACATGGGGTGCGGAGGAGGCCATCTGTACCTACCCTTCAGGTGGGAACCCCGGAGGATCACCCTGTAGCTACATTACTTATTTTCTTTAGTTGTACTAGAATTTCTGTTGTATTGTACTTTAAGGTTTGGCATGAATTTCTGGCCCCCTTTACATTTAGCACACTCTTTTGTATTTAGTTTTACATAGTTTTGTACTTCTAGTTGCGTACTCTGATGTGTCTGTTTCCTATTATAAAGGCAATTTCATCCCAGTTTAGGGATTTACGCCATTGGTGCTAGTCGCCAGCTCCTGGCCTATAGATGGCGGGCATGGGGTAGTCCTGATATGGCCCCCGAGGGATAGGTCGTGACAAATATTTTGGGATTTTAAATAAATATATAATTATAAACTTTTATAAATTATATACTACTAAATAAAAATCATTTAACAATTATTTATGATAGAATATGATTATGACAGTTTTTCATATTTTTTAAAAGAGGTTGATTTTGAGGTAAACAGTTCAGTATAGAGTTTTTTCTAATATGTTTACTATTTTGTAGATAATTGTAGTCAATAATTTTATGAAACCTTATTATCACAAAAAAATATTTATTTTATTTTTGGAATTATACATTTTAAATTTTTTATTAATTTTACAAACCAATATTTTGATTAAAGTATTAATTTTCTCCAAAACAAATTATTACCAAAATGGTTCAAGAGCTAGGAGAACCTGCTCCAACCAATGTTTATGATAAAATAAAAATAAAAGAATGAAAATGAACAAAAAAATTCCTCATCTACAATAGAAAACTACAAATGGGTAGAACACTGATCTTCCTTAAAATCTTAATCATTAGTACAATCAGTAGACTCCCATTCTAACTATGAATTTTGCTGATTTAAAAGTACATAGTATCTTTCCCTATGTCGGACCTTCCCTTGAGTAATATCCTTGGAACAAAACCTGGTAGACTGACCACTCCCATGTTTATCCTAGTCACCCCTCCGTGTGTAGGATTGTTTTGATGTCTTCCTCATTTCCATGTTTATTTTTTTGTCAATCACCATTGGTTCAAAAATAATGATAAGATGTTCCATATATTAATTCATGACTCTTGGATCATTATATAATGTATCCTTCACCACAAAATCATACTCATGCAGGTCTATTATATCCATAACAGGTGATGAATTCTTTTCAGTCACATGCCTATTATCAGTTTAAGTTGTCTGAGCTACTTGGTCAACCAAACTGCCTCGTATAACATTCTCTTCACTCCCAGACAAAGTATTTGTCCATAATAACTTTTTTCCAGGGCACAATAATAAATAAGAACCCCATGACTCTACTTAGACCAAAGTATTAGGATACTCATATTGATCACCCTCTCTAATAGCAGTATTGTGATCCATCAGGTCTCCATCTTCCTGAACCTTTCCAATAAAGTCTTTTCTAGGACATGATAAAGTGCATGCTCAATATCCAAAAATTTACTATCTTAGTATTATATGCAAGGATCCAGATTACCCTCTTGAAATTCATCATCCTTTGGAACCTTATCTGAGGATCCCTTGACCTCACCATGCCTTTAAATATTAGAAGAATTAACTTTCCCTTCATATAAGCTACAAACAAGTATTAATCTATAATTTTCAAAGTATGTCCAATGTCACGATAATAATTATAATAATCAGAAACATTTTCCTAATCAATAGTTAGATAAAGAAATCAGCTAAATGCATCATTATATATATCATGGGAGAGGGAAGAATAAACTCCATAAGAAAATGATCAAAATTTCCTTATCATACCTTTTTTGTCTCCTTGTCCATGATTTTTGGAACACCAAAAGTGAAGTAAATTTTCCATAATATCAGAGGGTGACATTGGAACTAGACCAATCAATGAATTCACAGCCAAATCTGAGTAACTGAATTCTTTATATTTAACAGATTAAAAGAGGGGTCCCCGTACTATATCTTGTGGAACCTAGGCATCATATTCACTAGACCTAACCCCCATGTCCTGTATTTTAATTCTTTACATGGAAAGACAATATGAAAACAATCATTTCCCAGAAATGCCATCTTTTATTCATCGAAACCTTGGATGTGAAGAATATTTTTCTTATGTTCAAAGAGACCCCAGTGATTATCTCTGACCTGAAATGATAAATACAAAATGATAGAATTCGTTCAATACATTACCTTTTCTCTGATGATGCCTTGGATGGCTTCAACAAAAGTATTTTCATACATCTTTGTAATTATTTGGGATTCAGATTGAAGGTAACCCAAGATATAAACAAAATACCGATGAGAAGTGGATGTTGATCCAGGAGGGAAAACTCCATAATAGGGTTTAACATGCATCATATTTGACGGCCCATCCATAGCCTAAGAATAGGAAATATTTCCCATATGAAAACTCCCGTGCGAATATTTTAGATACGAGACTATGGGAATCAAAATGTTGTCTCCTAAAATAACCCCAACCACCTTCAAAGGAGAAGATTACACCAGAAGTGCATCAAAATCGCAACCAAATCGAGTCGTTGTGACACCATATGCCATTGAGGTAGGAAGGATCGTCTCTGAGACTTTTATATATACCTCCACCATCTTCAGATATTCCACTGAGAGTGAAACCATGTCTATTCAAGTATTTGGGACACCATCCACTGACTGAGCGATCGCAGGATCTAAAAAAAAACAAGGGATCGAGGTCCTCCATGGAAATCCATATCAGAATCACCAAATGGGTCCCTACAAACCACAAGTTTTGACAACATTACACAAGAGGTCACAACCTCATCAATGATAAACTTACCACTTTTAGAAATTGTACAAAAAATGGGTTTAAAATTACAATCAATATAGATAATTAAAATATGATTTCCCACTTCATTTTTAGGAATAATGATTTATTTCCGAAAGGTACGTTTTACTTACACATGTAAAATGATTATTTTTTATTGATTAATACTTTCATATCTATTTTTTCCCTTTTAGTAAATGTAAATATTTATAAATATATATCTAAAATGATGTTTAAATATATTAAAAATTAGGTAATAATAATATATTTTATAATCAATGTTAGAAAAAATTTATAACACTAGTGATTAAAGTTTCAAATATCTTAGAAAATTTTTTGTCGATAAATTATTTATTTTAATTATAAATTAAATATTCAATAAATCAGAAATTTAATTTGACTAAAAATATCCATATTATAGTTTTATTGAATTTATATTTTTTAATAATTGTAATATCATATTATTAAGGATAAAATTATTACAATTTTCAATTTATAATTTATTTTAATAAGTTTAAAAATGAGTTAGTAAAGTATCTTGATTTGTTAATAAGTTAATGTGACATACACCTTATAAAAATTATGTTACGTATTAAATTCATATCCACAAGTCTTACATATCATTAATACACCAAATTCACCTATAAACTATGTTAGGTATTGGTTATGCTACTAAAATGACTCCTAAATTCCCCCCCCCCCCTCTTATTTTCAAATCCCAATGTTAATTTGATATAGCCCATTTTATTACCATGTTATTATGATTCCACATGTTAAAATTTATATTTTATTTTTCCAACTATTTCCTATTTATGGGGTACTATTTTTCTCTCACATTATTTCATTTCCTTATACATTTTTTTAGTGGTCGTGTTGCAAAAATATTTACTTTATTTTCCTTCTTCATGTTGTGAATACATAATTACAGTATAATTCAGGGTTATAAATATAAATATATTTATACAATGTTATTTATAGGAAAAAATTCTAAAATCAATGAAAAATATATTAATATATATTCTACCAGGGGTTGGAGTGTGATTATCATTGTGAAATTCGAGTGAAGGGTTTTTTAGGACTCATATTTTTTTATTTCATAATAAATATTAATTGACATTTATTTACCAATATTTATCTATTATATCATATATTAATTTTATATTGTATTTCCACCATGTTTTCAGAGGAAATCATGTTTCACAATAAATTTTTATTTAATGAATATTAAATTTTTTTTTTCTGAAATCCATTTTGTTAAGAATAATTCTCATTACATTATATGGATTTTTATTCCATATAAATGTTTTCAAATCCCATTAATTTTCTACATTCCATAATATAAACAAAATTGTACATTTCAAAAATGTTCCTTTTATTCCACATAATTAATTTTAATGAAAAAATTAATTATCTTATGAAGTGTATTTGATTTCAAACAAATGTACATAAAAATATTAAAGAATATGATATCACATTCATTCAAAATAAAATGATTATCTTACAATCAAAATATTTTATTAATAATAATGACTTTTGCGGGATACATTATTTTAAAGAAAATATAATATGATTTTTAAAATTCTTTTCCTTCCCCTTCAATAATATATTTGAATATAATTATCATTTCATAGTTTATAATAATTTTTAAAAGGATTTGCGATACTTTTTTACAGTAACCTCAATTTTTTCTCCATGGGTAATCCCTCTTGAAGTGATTTTTTGGTCACGATATATAATTTATTATTATATAATTCCTTTAGTAAAATGATAATTTTTATATCATGTGATATATTATCATTATGTTATGTGGTTATTTTTTGGGAATCTTATGATCCCCCTTAATTTACCATGTATTAAATAATATATGTATATATTACGTTGATGACATATTTAAAAATGATGTGGGGATTCGTATATAACCCTATAATGCATTGGATTTAGATTATATATCATCAAATAGTAATATGTGTACATAAAAATTTTGTTCACATAGTTGTGGGTATGATATGTTTGATAACATTTCTAGTGTAGTTACAATGGTTTTTTCCATATAGGAATGCGCATAATGGATTTTATAACACATGTTATTAAATTATTTTGGTTTTTAAACCTTTTTATATTGTTATTATAGTCATTCAAAATGTTGAAGATGAATTATCATTCACTAAGATTCCATGTTTGGAATATTATTAAATTTTTAAATATTTCTAGAATTTTTTTCAAGTTCACATGTTTTATTTTTTATCCATTATTATTTATTAATAATCCTTTTATAATATTATATTACTCCAAAAAAATTTATGAAATCAATCTATGTTCTTATGATCATTTATTAATATAGTTTTCCCCTTATAATGTTATCCTTTAGGTTTATGATCTATTACATTATAATATTGTTTTCACTTACATAGTATTCAAAATTAACACTTTATTATGTTCCAAAAACCTAGGTTATTTATATGATAATGTCATGTGAGGTTTCTGGAAAAGTGGTAGGATGAGAATGTTTATTTATAAATTTTTAAATGATTACTAAAACAAAATTTTCATAGTGATAATATCCAAAATAGTAAGTTTATTGTTCAATAGGTTTTGTAATTATTTCGGAGTTATATTATTTTAATCCCTAGATAAATGAGATATTTATTTATTTTTATCATTATTCACTATAAGAATCATGAATTCTTCAATCTAGATGTTTGTGTAGAACACCAATGTGTTGTCGTAATTATTCTATCATTCAGGTGTTAAAGGGATTGAAGTGAATTGAATTATTTTAAAGTAGAATTACTAATTATGAAGTCTAAATTAATTGAGGAAGTGTAAAAATCATTTTACACATTTAAATGTCAATCATTTTTAACCATTAATAAAATCAAGGTGATATGCAAAGGGGTTAACATATTTATTCATTTGTTTTAAAAGATCAATAATTTGGGAAAAAGAAATTCCATAGTGATGGTTGTTGACTTTGAGCATTCTAATGATCTTATTATTAATATTTAATGGATTATTTGGGAAGACAATAAGGATATATTATAATAATATCAAAATTTATAAAATCAATAGATAACATTGCATAAGGAATGACACATTTATAAAGTTTAATGATGATACATTATGTGTTACTTCAGTTGTTTTATAAATTATAATACAACTTTTCCATCATTAATTCCTCAATTATACTGGTGATAAAATATATATATATATATGAAATATATTGACCACAATATGGAATGGATACCCACATTGGGATCTTGAATTATAAAGATATATTATTTTGAGATCTATTTATGATATTCAATTCTAACGGGGTGAATTTTTTTGTGAATATATGCAATCAGTTCATCCAAACTAGTTGATATTATCAAATTCAAACTATTTTAATAGTATACATTGAAAATTTTAGAAAAATTTATATATACTAATTAAAAATCCATCATTTTCTGTGATATAACATATTATTTAAAACTACATTTTTTATTAGAGCATAGGGTTACTCTTTATATTGAATGGTTTTTTTAAAAAAATTAAATACATTATATATAGATTATTTTTAAGGAAAATATTTATATTATTAGGCTGATAAAAAGAATATTTTCTTCTCTCAATTGTGAACATGGAGGTTTTTTCATCCAAAAAAATTTAATAGCATGATATAAATGTAATCATATAATTTATGGAATATAACTTATCAACGATATCAAAATGATGATATACCACTATTTGTAGCTAATAAAAATTACATACTATCTTTAAAATCAATTAAAAATCATCTAGGGGAGTAATTACGGTAAATAATGAGTTATATATTTCAATTGAATTGGTTAAATGAAACTACAATAATCTTATTTATTGCTTAATGATTTATAATATTAGTTTTTCTCTTATATTTTTGTCTTTAGCAAGTAATTACTAGATAAGAAAACATATATAAAAGTAAACACCAATGACACAAAGAAATTATTGGTTAAGGAGTTTCAAAAGTGAATCAATCTCGTTTAAAAATTTTAATATAAAGGATATAAATTATTATTATTTAATAAAAAATTATAACTCATTGAATAGTCCATGAAAATATTAATTAAATATAAAATTGAGATTAATAAAATTATTAAAAAATCATACATTAGTTAAATAAATTAATTGGTGTCAACAATAAAACATTGGATATCATGCTTTGTGGATAAAATTTTGTGAAATTCCTAATAAAGATATGTAAATAACATTATAATTTTGTTGAGTAGATAAAAATGGATTTGGAAAATAATGTAATATATATGTAAGATTTGAAGAACACTATAAATCTAAAATTTATTTAAATTTAGGTAAATATGAGAATTTATTAAGTACAAAAAGATAAATCATCACATGGACTTGAAATGATATCTTATATATTGAATTTTTATTATGTGGACATTACTTCGAATATATATATCAATAAATTTTATAAAAGGTAGATACATTATTAATGTATAAATCCAATGAAAACACATTGAAAAATGGAACCCTTATGAAAAAAATATTTACGATACAAATATGTCATTTAATAATAAATATTAAAATTAAAATTATAGTAATATATAGGCGTATAAATATATTCATAAGTCAAACACTTCATAAATGGTTGATGTGATAATGTATAATAATTTTAGTTCCCTACTATGTTTTAATAAATGAGTTAATAATTTTTCATGAATTTAGAAATCGTGGTATCATTTGTAATATTTTTTCTTAGAAAACATCATTCACAAGGACATCGATAGCTTTTATAACATGTAAATTATTTAAGGAAAACGAAGTCCTTTATTAATTTAGAGAAAATATGATGTCAAGATAGATCTTATTATAATGATGAAATGTCTATAAAATATGGTAAAACCATTTAGATCAAATATATTTTAGTATCTTATGAATTATATATAAATTGACATGTATTTGGATATTATGATGTGGTGTTATATATTACACCTACCAAGAATGATTAGTTTACTTATAATTGTAGGAAGACACAATCAATGGAGAAAAAGAAAAAAGAAGAAAAATGGGAATATTCCCTTGATTTGTAATAAACATAGAGATAAAAAATAGTAAACACCTAACCATGATGTAATTTATGATACTAATCCAACTGATAGATTCATGTATTGTGGATGGAAATGAAAAATATATGATTACTAAAATAATTCCTTTAATTAAAAAATTAAAAGAAGAATATTGATAGGCGAATTAATGGAATCAATCCAATAAAGTAAAAATAGTATTGGTATATGTTAACACTTCCATAAAAAAATAACATGAATTTGATTTGACGTTATTGAATGTAAGTAAAATAATTTCTATAACGAACTATACATGAAACCCAATAAATTTAACCATGAACATAAATATGGATTAATAATATGACGGAAATAATAGAAGAGGTGATTAAAATATAGCATGAAGAAATGT
The DNA here is from genome assembly GCA_963277665.1 of Viscum album. NCBI lineage: Eukaryota > Viridiplantae > Streptophyta > Magnoliopsida > Santalales > Viscaceae > Viscum > Viscum album. The sequence goes on along the minus strand of OY728159.1, from coordinate 1,458,068,877 downwards.
TAAATTATTATTCTATTTAATAATAATAATTATTATCCACATGTAAAGAATTTTTAAATGAGAAACAATAATGATTATCATTGGTATTAAATTTTTATGAATCACTAAGAATAGCATAAATAAATCCAGTTCTGAACTGGGAGGAATTTTTTAATTGATAAATATCCCTCAACCATGTTACTGTAACAATGTATGCATTAGAGAAACCACGTTATTCCCATATATAGTTAATCTAATTTTAAATTAACTGAAATAAAAGTGATGTTTTTATTTCAGGGGAAATATAAAATAGTTAGTAATATAAATTTCATAGACTAAACAAAATGATATATTTCATAGAGTACATAATTTTAATTTGTATCATAATATTGATTGGGATTGATAAATTTTACTCTTCATGGTTGAGTTGAGTATAACTATTATAGGATAAAAAAATTTCATATAAATTTACAATTATTATAATGTGATAGTGTTTATTTTCTAAAATTATATATATTTGAAATTAATGGGTTGAGAATATAAAAGAAAATAGATTTGATGTTTTAGAAATTATAGTATTATATTTTTGAGATTTCATGTGTTTAAATTTTTATTACAATGATTTATTTCATTATTAAACAATCATTATGATATTATTCTATCATTTGGTGAGAAATAAAATATTTAACTAAATGAGAGTAATTTACTATGTAATTATAGAATATAGTAATATTAAGGGGGTAATCCTGTCTTTGGTTGGATGACTTTTTCTATACATGACGTTATATGTATGACATAAATTAAAAAAATTAAATATCCCCAAAAAGAAAATTTATTATATTATTTTACATGGTGAATTATTTATAGGTATCATTGATGTAAAAATTAGTTAATTTTATTTCAAAATAAAGAATGACTCGTGTTTAGACAGAGTTGATTAAATTACATTATTCGAGATTAAAAAAATTGATCCCATATTTCCTTCAATATAATCATGTTTTATTCACAATAATAGAACTTTTATGAAATATCATGGTATGATAAAATAATGATATTTTTATAGATAACCCATACTCTTTATGGTTTTAATTTATTTCTACTATGCAGGAGAGACACAGTAGAAAAAACATCTGATAATGTTTAATTTATTTTTTATTGATTAGTGTAATAATATACAAATAGGTATATTAATGATTCAAATGTATTATGATTATGTGTTTTTTATTTATTATCAATGGGTGATAAATGAAATGATCAATAAAAAGGGGTTATTAATGGTGATTATTATGGAGTTATATATCTTTATAAATCATATCATTTGTAAAATTTCATAATGTTTTAAAGAATATTTTGCTTCTACACAATATATTGTATCATTGGATGATATTTTGATCAATGATGGTACTAAAATCTTTTAATTATAATGCTTCTCAAATATATTATAATTGAGGATATAAACAGCGTTTATTAGTGAAAATTATAGAATGTGAACAAGGGTTTTTTCTGATAAATTTTCCACTACAATATAAAAATATTAATTTAATTATGATATAGGATATGAATTATAAAATACATGAAATATCAATAAGGATATAGTGTTGTCATAATTAATTGAATATAATGATATGTATATATGTGAATGATGTGATAAATATTTTATATAAAAAAATTAAATTTACATAAAAGGATGATAAAATAAATCTTGTGATTATATTAATTTTCAATGTATTGATTTATAATGTTATGGAAACTGAATATATATATATATAAGATAGTGTCTAATAAATTACTTAATACAAGTATGTCTAGAAGAAAATAACTAAAATAAGTATTGTATGCTTATATTCAAATTTTGGTATCTATGATGACGATAGAATGTATTAACTCTAATAATATGAAATTTTTTTTTGATGATAAAAAATATATATATTCTATGATGTGAATAATTTTAATGCAGTGAAATCATTGAAATGCTTGGATACTAAATATATTAAATTAATAAAAGATATCATATTAATTTTTTGTGATGATAAAGAATATATATTCTTTGAGGGTAGAATTTAACATACAAATCATTTAAAGTAACTAATAACCAAAGAGGAAGAAGAGACTAAAATTCAAGTAGAAGTTTTTTGATTAATAGGGAGGATGTGACAACATATAAATTAATGAACGTGATAAGAAGTAGTTATAAAATTAAACATGAATAATAGTTTCATAAGGGTTGGATATAATTAATATTTGTTATAGATAACTCTATTGAATACTTTAATTTAATAGAGAAAGTTTAATGTTTTTAAATAGATTATATAAATATGTGACTTGTGTAGAAAGAATAATATATAGATGATCAATAAAAGAGAATTGTAAAATATGTAATGGTGTTTTTGGAATTATATATAGTCAATAATAGTGTTAATGTTGGATTATTTATATTTAAATAAGTCTTAATAATGTTTGTATCAATGGTTATTCTTTGTGGAATCCAATACCTATGAATAGGTAAAAACTGATACACATAATTGGAAGCATAAAAAGAGTTGAAGGATTCCTGAATTAAAGAGTAAATATGTCTTGAATAATGGAATATAAATCAGATTTTGAAGCTAATATTAAGGTTGTTTGAGTATTATATGAAATATCAAATTAACAAGAGAAGATAAGTTCTGAAATATAAATTTTGATTAAATATATGAATAATTTAAAATAATGTAGTTGATATTTATGATTTTAAAATCAAAATTATTTATTTATTCAACTATAAAAATGATGTTTTCTCATGATTTTAGAAACAAATATCACAATTTTGATTACATTATTAAATTTTATGTTTTTTTACGTTATAATGTAGTGTGACACAGATGATTTCTAATGCAATACAGAATGATTAAATTTATATTTTCAGAACCTAAATATTTCTCAATTGAATATCATATGGAGTTAAAAAGGAAGGAAAATATTGATTAAGAAAATGTAGGATACTTTGATATTTTAATGTTTGATGAAATCAAATCTAATAACCAAGTATAAATAAAAGGCATCCATTTGATATAAATTTGATTGGTGAAGAGAGGAGACCTTGAGAATAGATAATGAAAATATTCCTTTGATGTTTTGAAGATCCATTTATTTGAGTATATTGAGGTTATATATTTTTTTATTTATATTTTCTTGGATGAAAATGATCCAAATTTTATTATTCATGATGTTATTAATGGAGACCATTATTCATCCAAAACCTATCATCATCTAGTTTTTTATGTTCATAAGGAGGTATGTAAGACTTAATTGAACTCTATATTATTTGAAAATTGGAATGAAAATATGGATAATAAAAAATTGTATTTTATATTCACATATATATGTTTGTAACAATGAAATTATAATCGAACATGGTTATTGATTTTAAAATATAATTTTTTCATTCCTTAGAAATAGAAAAACTAATGTTGAGGATAAAAATCATTTATTGTGATGTAGAGACATCATGTATGTTATTTGTTTTCTTTTATATATGATTTGAATGAATATAATTGAATAATATATCTATTTTGTTAGCCAATGGATGACATAAACAATTAGGAGATAACAGTTTCTTATGGATGATACCTTCATAGGGTGTAGTGATGATACATTCCTACTTTTAATATGTGTTGAGTGATGGAAGATAAATTCTCACCGAATGTAATCAATTTTAAAATCTAGTAATAATGTTTGGGTCGTAAGACAAACTTGAACACAATAAGAAGTATATACCCTTAGCGGTATCGTATCATGTAAAAATAGCACGTGTTGTGCTCTATTTAACATCTATTTTACCTATTTTGTGAATATTTTGGTGATCATATGATATATATTCATATTTATTGGTGTAGATAATCAAATATTATCAGTATGTAAAATTTAAGTGGATATAAGTTTGTTTTATGTTTCATCAATAATTCACCCCCACACTCAGTATGATTTAATTATCTATTTGGTATTTCATTTTCCTATTCCATGGGATTTTATTCCCGGTTTCATGAAATTGATTCAACATGGGGATTATTTTCCATATGAATGAGTATAATAAAAGCGATGTATTGCCTTATGTTATGATATTTCCATATAGGGAATGAAACACCTCAATATTTTAGTATGTTATAAGGGATATAATCTCTAATGTGGATACTTTTTAAAGAAGGATTAATATACCCCCATGACAATGTTTTTTTCTTTGGTACAAACATCCCTATTTGAAAGATTTTTTTGAGGTGCATACATATATCAAATATATTTATTAGATGGGTCATGCATTACTATATTATAATATTTTTATATTTTAAAATGCTATAATGTGTATACTATGATTATGATTAACGCACATCCCTATATGGAATGAATTATATGGAGGAATGATCATGACCATGTATACATGTGTGGATCCTTTTATAGACATAAAACCCAAAATATCCATTTATAAGTTACTCATATTATTAACTACTCTTTATGGACGTATAAATATTGAATAAACATATCTCTACACTAGTCAAACAATGTATAGAATGATTGGCGCAAATATATATTGAATTTTATTGGGAAAAATATTGGTAATTCCCTATTGATTTTTATCATCATATTTTATACAGGATCCTTGGTTCATGTTCCTATTTATAGTTGATATTTTGGTATGAAAAATTGAAATTTTATAGATGAATGATCTCGAAGAGATTAGTGGGGATATGAATTTTTTTATAAGAAAATGTTTTGGTTCATATTTGGGTATCATCAATTATTATTAAATATTTGATAAATAATATTGTCTAATTTGGAATATTTAATATTTATGTGACCAGATGACACATATGTGTATCATTTAATTATTACATTTCCTATATTGTTAATGGAGTTCCATTATACTATAAATATTGTATTGTATGTTATTATTTTTTCTTTTATAGGATATAGTTCATATATTTGGTTTTTTACATGTATTTTTATGGTTATAGACTCACAATGTAAATTATAAGATCTTCACTAGTGTAGGCAGGATTCCGACTTACTGGGAGTTGGATCTGAAGTGTGTAATTCTCCATTCATGGTCAAGAGTTTTAGGTTTTTTTATGGATATTATAAATGTGTCGCAAAATGAGGGTTGTCAGAATACCACCTATGAGAGATCAAAATAAACAAGTGGTATATTTTGAATTATTGTAGGGACACCACTGTTACAAGGAACATGATCCATCATACAACAAAATCAATTCATAAGTCCTCCAGGAAACATCATGCAACCTTAAATAGAGAAGAATACTTTAGAGATCAATTCTTAAAAACATAATTTTTAGTAGACAAAGGTGATAATAGAAATGGAATTCAAGAAATTCATTAAATTATGGACATTAGGAGAAACTCCCTTATTGTGACGAGACATGAAAGGTGTCTATAAAAAATGAATTATTGTATATTCCATGTCCACCACACGAAATGAAAAACCAAAGATTCAAAATACAAAATATCTTCCAAGAAAATATAAAGAACACCATCCATCACCTATAAATGATATATATTAAATAATGTATCTTTAAAAACAATCCCAATATAGGTAACTACCTATAGGGAAAATCCATCAAGTAACATAAGGATTATTCAACGCCATCTAGGGATTAAAATACGAACTAATAGAATAGAGAAACATCACTATAGTGATTTACAATGATGGCCTAAATGAAAAAAAACAATATGTACTGGAATTTGATTAGTGTGATACCATGGATGAACCAATTAGAGTGGATGAAACTCAAGAAAAGAAAAATTGATAACATTTACTAATTATCATATAAATAATGATGAATAAAAGGTCTATATTTATAAGGATAATATTTTTATTATTCTATTGATTCACATAGGTATTTTAAATGAAATTGTTTTCAAAAAGTAGTTTTCGTACAAAAATTATAAGAAATAAAAGTATATTTTTTAATTTATATTAATTTCATTTTTAAAAGAATGAGTAAGAAATTGAAATAAGAAATAATAACATATGGATGTTATATTCAATAAGTGATTTATTTGGAGTTTAATAGCATAATTAACCGTAAGATACCAATTAATTGAATTTAAAATATAATTTTTATTAACAAAAACTTGTATTACTTAAACTACATTGTCTTTGTAGCCAAGGGTCTACTGCTAATTTCAAATGTCCGTTATTTCTTCACTCATAATTTATGAGTACTATTTATTTATGAAAATTGGTATTTTATATCAATTATATTCTTTGAACTATAATTATATATAATAAAGTTATAAGCACTTTAGTGATTGGATTGTATTTCAATAATTATAATATCACAATAAAATTTATATCATCTAACCAATTGAAACAAATTAAAAATAATTATGAATAATATAATTAAAAATTACAAATATTGGTTTCTAACAATATTTAATAATAGATAATATAAGAAACACTTAATCCATAATAAATGGTGTCTACCATAAACTCTGAAAACTAAGATAAAAATTATGTAAGAGTATATCTTATATATTAAAACATTTTTTCAACTCCTCCTTAAGTATTGAATTCTTCATAATTATTTTATATTTTTATAGTATGGAAAATATGCAAAAATAGAATAGGGACTTTATGAGATAGTGAGTGTGGATAAAGCTTGTGAATGTTAATTGGAATTGTTAAAATATAGAATGATGAAATGGAATATCATCTATGGTCATGAAATTCGGATAATGTCTTAAGTATCAACCATTTTTTTGAATTTTCATCCCCACATATGTCCATTAAATTCATTGTATATACCCATGTGTAAATGGATATGGTTGATCATCTCCACATACATCTTTTTTATCAACAATAGTATTTCAAGGGATTTGAATTATTTAGTGGTAGAAAGGTTAGTGGGATAATATTATATCATTATTCTTAATTTATATCTATATTAATTTAATATTATAACCCTTTAAAATCCAAGAAATTATTAAAATTATTAAAATATTATCCTCATTTTATTATTAGACATGTTTATTATATATGATATCAATCGGTAAAAACATTCAGTATAGAAACAATCATCACCTATATTGGGGGGCTCATACAATTCCTCACATATTTAGTAGTGGACTAAATATAGTTTTCATCAATATAGAATTACATTATAATCAAAGGTCTCTAAATAAAGATTCATATTTGGGTTTATTTAATATTGTGACAGAAAAATACAATCTAAAAATTTATTTCTAATTATATGATGTGATTTTCATATCTTAAAGAGTAGAATTTTACAGTGGCCTTAGATAAAGTTATAGTCTATAGAATATAATTCCATTGATATTTATGAGTGAGAGTGATGAATCAACATTTAAAATTTCTATTTTCTAATATATGGTTACCTAATGAATTATGCACTCATTTAAAATTTAATATATATCCAAAAAACTAAAAGAGAATCCATATTTTTCATAAACATGACATCTAATATCCACTTAAAATAATTATTCAACCCATTGATTCATTAGGCCCAACCAAAGTGATATTTTTTTCAAACTCTTAAATTTTCTGATGTCCTTATTTTTATTACATTAAAATTATGTCCATATAGAAATTCAAAAATTAAATTGTGTTAAAGGATTGATAATTAGAATCAGTATTTATGGATTCATCATAGTGGGACATATCCCAAGAGATTCCACCAAAGTTCTATCTTATGTCCTTTAGTGAGACAATTTTAAACCTTACTACCTATGATATGACATTTAATTGGAAAATTCACATTTCCCACTCAAGACAAGTTCTTGTGATTCTATTGATAAACATCCCAGTGTTTTCAGGATTCTTGGTCGACATGATTATTATTGAAAAAAATATTATGGGATTAATGTTTTATATTATATTGTCTCTAGTATACATTCTTCTACTGTAAAATATATCCCAATTAATAAAATATATTTTTTATTATTACACTCAATAATTAACTCATATTTTCAACATTATAGAAAATTAGGAAAAAACTTGAATGAATATTTTTAGGTGTATTTATACAATAAAAAATATTAAAATCACATATAAATTCTTGACCGAAAGAAACCTCAAATTAATTTATCATTTATTAAAACTAAAATAAAAAAATTGTTATACTCAAAATGTTATACATATTTAATAAAATATTTATAAAACCACATTCATCCACACATAAGAATGAAATTTCCTAACGGAATCCCTTTCAGTAAAGGTTATCATAAATAATTATCTTCTTCTCATGTTCATGTCTAAATTTGATTAATTTTAATGTCAATGGGATAGTTTCATTCCATATATATATATATATATGTGATCTACCTTTTCAAATCATTCTCACTCAATATTATCATACTATATTCAAATTTCACCTTTTTTATAATGTGTCACTAAAAAACTAAATACAATCATTTTATTATAGTTAATGTTTTTCTAGCATTCACCTTTAAATTTTTTTTCATAATAACATGGTATATATTAGAAATTTTTAATTTATGTGATGTTTGATTTACATATGCATGATTAGAGTGTGGATAATCTATATCTAGGAATCAGCCAAAGTAGACATCCCCTAAAACTATTTGAATAGTATGTGAATTGATGTAGGGTTCCGTAGTGAGACCCATTATTGTCTTATTATAAATAAATAATTTTGTATTTTTAAACACACCCATGTGAAAATAATATTCAAGAGGATTTAGTTTGGATTCCTTTTATTCTCTCTACTCAAATTTATATGATTTATTTGATTGATGTTTATGCTATAACAGTTAAGTGTTACTCCTTTTTATAATCACTATTGATTGTGTTCATTAATCAAATTATTCAATGTAAAATTAGTATTTATCAATGTACAATAATTTTAACCATAAATAGTTTAGTATTACAAATAATTTATTTAATTTTTTTAAGGAAAATTTTTCTGTTTGGGTCTAATAGAATGGTTTTCCAAAATATTTACAATCTCATCTAAAACACACTACACATCTCGCATCACAAAAAAATTCCTTTTATTATATAATCTATATATGAACATGGTGGAAGGTATATTTTTGGATTTTTATAATATTATTAAGGATAATATAAATGAGAATAACGGTGTTAGAGAAAAATACAAATAAGGATTAATTATTTTAAGAATGGGGTGTGTCGTTTATTTCCATATATTTGTATACTTTGAGGTTCCTATGATTAAAATTTAATACTAATACTTTTTGGGTGGAATTTATTAATGAAATAAAATCCAACGAAAAGAAGAAAAAATTAATATTCCTTGGTTTAAACTAATGAATCACTATTTTTAATGTCTTTAAACTGATAATACCCACTTATTTATTAGTTTTAGTGTTGAATAAAATTGCATGTACATCATGGGAATCCGGGTTCTGTCCATAAAAACTGATTTACGTAAGATACAAAATAATTATGAATAGTTAAAAATTTTCATTAAGATATCACAATTGATCATCTAAAGAGTATGATGTCTTTAAATTATATATTTGAATCCTTATATCAACCTCTACTGTTAAAATTTATGATTTCGTTAATTTATCAAAATTTTCATCTCTTTTTATGTTATTATTTCTCTTTTCAATCATTCTATATAAATAATGATTTCTTAATATCTTGGCATACTGATGTGTCCCATTTCTTTTAAATTTCATAGGACCATGATAACCTTTTGATCACTTGAATTTAAGTAACTTAATCTTTTTCAAACAAAAATATAAGCCCAACAGATTTTTCTTATTAAAATTATGTGTCTTTATAAAGATTTAGTATAATTAATATATATTTTTCCAAATCATCTTGAACATTTACCACTCTATTTCATACGTATACATTCATGTTCATGCATTTATTCTTCTTTAATTTTTGTATTATAGACATTAATTAGGTTTTATATTTCAATAAAAGTTTTATAATTTTATTCATTATATTTATTTTAATATAATTATTTAATATTAAATTTTATTTATATAGTAAAAACATAATTATAACTTTAAATAAGATGACTAAAGTGTTATATTTATCTAATTCTTTATGAGATTTTAATGACAAACAAATTTGGATATAATCCATTGTCAATTTAATTCAATTTTTATTTCATATCACAATACTATTGGTCAATATCTCTACTTCATATGGAAATCCATGGAAAAATTATTAGGTGTTTATGAAAGAATCTATATTTCTATTTCCATAAATAAAAAATATATTTATTAGAGAAGATATAGTATTTTGTTTCTTATAAAAGAATCTATTTATGTATTTACATTTTCAATTATTCTATAAAACAAAACAATACCAATTTTCAACCATAATGTACATTTTTAATTTCTACACAATAATTTCCTCTTGAATTATTTCGTTCTAAATAGGCTAAAAGTGATCCTAAAATCAGGATTTTTCATCTTGAATTACATTGAGGTCATACCTCAATGTATATTCAAATATATAATTATAATCTGTTTAATATTTATATAAGAATAAATTCATCATAATTTAATCCAAAAATTGAATACATTATAATTTTCAATTTTTTGTTAAACATTATAGGAAATTAATGTCCTCATGCTTCTAAAATGAGGTCTTCATGTGATGCCCGGAATTTAAATTTTTTGAATTTTTCTAATTATAATTCCCCCTTTATATATTTTAGTATTCCTCGTCTAAAGATAAATAATTTTTTCCTAATAAATATATCTGAATCCAATATAGAAACTTGATTAAGTGGATTCTTGAATATATAACTCCTCAAAATATGATTACTATATTATTTCATTATATTTATCCATATGATGAGGTGATTATTTCTTGGAATTAATGAATTACAACATTGACATGATTTTTTTAAAAACATACCACAAAAATTGAGGATAAATATATTCCCATGCATCCTTTATACTAATTATTCGGAGTAATTTTATATAAAAAAACATCAATGATTCATATATTTTATGCTAATTCATTCATATATTGAAAAGAATATTCCCTTTAATTATTTTTTTAAATAATCCACTAAAAATATGTAAAAAATATTTTAAAATTATATGAAATTAAAATTTCATAATATCCTCTAATAGATATATATAGAAATTTTTTCCACATTACTTTGAGAACATTAGATTATATTTCATATAAAAATAGGTTTGATGTTTCTAGTATTAGAACTATAGGTTGTACAATTTTACCTCTCCTAATATACATTAAATTGTTATCATACCAGTCATTATTGTTTTTTTTACTTCACTCAACATGAATAGTGTAAATTGATTTTGATAATTTCCCTTCAGTCATGCATCATGTATTACCACTAATGGGTCAACTGAGTATTCTAAATTTTTATGTAGACTCTTCATTTACTCGTTAATCAATGAAATTGAGAATGACATTAATCTGTTTTCATTCAATGAAAAACCATTGACTATAAATATATGCAGTGTTGAAATTAATATTTTTATGTACATATAGACATAATATGTTTTTGAACAATTAATGATTGGATAAAACTAACAGTGGTTATTTTGGGCCTCATCTTAACATTTAATATAGGGTAAAATTTAATAATAATTACTCCCACATTATTTATTAATATTATAATAATAATACTTTCACAAAACATGATACCTTTTTTATTTTATAAATTTTCATAGTTGTTATCCATCATTTTATAGATATATTATAGCTTTCAATTTTAGGAATTTTTTCCCCCCGAACTATCATTCTTTACCCCTTTTATTGAATTCCATTTAAATTATCATTTTTAAATCTCATATTAGATTAAATAAAATTTCAATTTGATGAAAAGTTATCTTTAAATAAATATTTAACAATTTCAATAAAATAGAGTAAAAGTATTGAGAAATTTTAAAGATGAGAATTAAAAAAATAAGGGTATTTATTTATATTTTTATCTATAAAATGAATTTAAATCATTATCTCATTTTAACCTATCTTTAGAAAATATAATAATTTATACATTGGGAAAATGTAATCACAATACGTGTGTGCATATAGGTTATCTCTATGTAAATTGGATTTTTATTACTTTTCTAAATCATATTTTTATAACCAATGAAATAATTTTGAAATAATGGTATGTGTTTATTTCATGAAGAGTATAAAATATTTTTTTGAGGGTTTATTTAATTATTATTTTTTGATTAAATTAGTTTGAAGAAGAACATATAGTGGTTTGAATCATGAATAATGACTTCAAAATAAATTATATTAGTTTATTAGACCAAATCATAGTTCGTTGTTCATAGTTATTAAAATCAAAATTCACCCATGATAAAAAATAATTATGTTCATGATATCTATTTGAGTTTTGCAATGATATGGTTAATTGACATAGGATTTAATGTATGATATTCTATAGTAAATTACATTAAGTAGAATATATGAATTATCCCATTGTAATTAGGTGAGATAATGTGTTTTTTGTGGTAGGCATGTAAAATTATAAGGATTGAGGATATGTCTATCTAAAAATGGTGAACAAAATTAGATTCTATTGAAACTAAACTGGATGAAATCAGAATATAAATAATGATATTTTTTACACTAGACTATATAAACATAAATTTTTTATCAAAGGATCAGTAATGATTTTAAAAATATAAAATATTGATTTATAGTGAATCTGTTATAACATCTCATTCCCTCTATGTTAAAATTACTGAAATATTTTTTTTAGTATGATTATATCTATCATCATTAATGTTTGATTAAGAATATATATGTTTTTATTATTGTTATATTTTTTAATCATAGGATATCGAGGGATTTTGATGTTTGGTTTCTTTAGTGTTCTTTATCCCCTGTGATAAAGGTATTTCATGGTTGGTATGAATGTTTTTCTAATTAGGATTATTATGGTCTTATGTGGATTGGTAGACAGTGTGTTTATGGTTAGGAATCTAATCCATGTTGATGATTTTTTAGTTGAAGACAATCCAAACATCAGTGACACCTATATCATGTTTTCTAATCCAAATGAGTATTCGAATAAAATAAGTCATCTTATGGATTCTAAGGTTACTGGTTATTGATATATTTTTTAGGTTTTTTTGTATTTACTTAATAGATTTTGAATTTTTTTAAATTTTTACTGATTTTTATTTCATGTTTTATATAATTTCTATTGTAATTATTTAATTTATTGTATTTTATTATAACTAATTTTAATCATTATTATGATACATATAATTTTTTTTAGTACTATAAATTCATCATTGATCAAAATAATATATCTTTTAATGTAATTCCCAGGTCTGGGTGTTACTAAAACTGTGCCACAATCCAGTTTTCCACATGACCTCAGGATTTCCTACCAATACAATAACAAGCAATGATAATTAATACATAATAATAACATAACCAACTCCCTACGTGATGATAATGTCCACAAACCAAAACAATAAAATAAATGATTTCCTAATAGGGTCATGTTTTAAAGTAACAAAAATAATAAAGACACGCTAAATATCCCTTAAATGGTTCCAAACATCATGATCATTCCTTTCATCTATGATCCATCACAAACCTCGAATCAGCCATCAACTATTGGTACCTTGCCTTCATACATACCTATAGCCATGTAATCTAATGGGCTACACAATGAAAACCTTATAAGTGTCTTATTACAACTCATTATGAAACCACCAATGATTTATAACAAAATATTCAGTCTAATAATAGTAAAAATATATGTATTATTTTCAGTGAAATAAAAAATATTATAATTAAGGAATCATGTGTCACAATAAATAGTTATCAATTTACTACTAGATATATGGGGTTCCACCATGACACCCAACCATCCATACATGCTTCTACCATTCCAGATTTCTGAGTCACATATTATAGATGTCACACTATTTAAAAAACAATAATTCAATTCAAAATTCAATTCTCGATTCCATAGAGCTTATGAGAAAAATTGGAAATCATCTTATAATTATTTCTTCCTAATAACCATGTCAACAACCACACAATAATGAGAGGTTTCATGATAATTAATCTAAACCAAGGATGCTGGATATTAGTTCAGGACATCATTCTCTATAAATGAGAAAGGAAACTCAAATCAAACCTCCTAACCATGTGTATTAAATTTCATTGACCACTTCCCAATCATATATAAATAACCAAACTTAAGGTCCAACTAGTTGTAATATTCAAAATATTAAACAACATTGTGTTCCGAAATTCAATTATCATCATTCATATAACACATTAATTAATTTTTATAAAATAAATTTAATAACAAAAAATTCCCCCTTTAACTAATTCCCATCCCCCATCCTTATGATGTGGTAAACTGTTAAATCACTAAATCAATTTCATGATTTTTTATGGAATTTGACACACTATGGGTGGCCATAGGCATGGTCTATTTTTCATAAATGGGCCCAATATGATCCATGAAGGGTAGTTAACATTCTATAGATTCCAAATTTATCATTATTAATTTGAAATCGAGCTTTCAGCATAATGGTGAAATATAACTTACCACATACACATGATAAAACATCAATAATATGGAGAAATAACTTACAGAACACAAAAAATAGTTTCGATGACAAACACTCACTAAATTTGGGTCCTTTATTCAATATCTAACAACCTCCAACACTAAATCTAAAAATTTATCTGAAGAAGATAAAAAACACAAAATGATTCTCCATAAAAATAGAAGTAAATGGAGGTAGAGATATTCATGGGGATTTGATTATAACTAAATAGCACTAATAATACCATTAAATTGAGGGAGAATGATTCTCGGAAGATTGGGTATTTTTTGGTTCATTTTCCATGCTGTTGGAGCGAAAATCGGGTGAATATCGAGTGACATAAAAATAAGGTTTGGGGTAAATTTTGTTTTTATTACACTTTTAATAATGCAAATTGTTTGGTAGCACAGTTTTCCAAACCATGAACCAACCTTGACATGACCACTATACCCATTAGTAAGTGTCTTCCTGGTGTCATTGGGATCCTGAAAGGCATCATGAACTATTTAAAAGACTTGTAGTGAATCTCATTCCAAGTACACAAGGTTTATGTTCCCCCATGTATGTTTTTAAAATAGTGAACCTATATTTTCAAGGTCACATGGTATTGGTGCACAGTAATTACTAACCATGTATGAATCCATCATCATATAATATAAGGAATTTTTTCCAAGTGTTTCATGTCCCATACAGACAAGACACTAGTTGGAGATTACAGAATATCATAAAACCCTTAATTAAATATTTAAAAAATAATTTAACCAAATAATGATAATGTAAATAATCATGTATTGGGATCTTACAACCTCCCCACTATATAACAGTTCATCCTTGAGCTGCCTTCTTGAGAATCACTAAGTCTCTAAGGTGAAAATAACATGCCAATGGGCTTTCATGTCATCTTCCCTCTCCCATGTATCATTATTCATAGAGCCATGATTCTACAACACATGGACCAACGATATGGTATATCTTTGAAATATTCTCACTATGATACATAAAAAAATCATATTATCCCCCAAGGATGCATCAAACATAATTTCAACATAACTACAATCAGTCATGAGAGATATTTTGGGGTCATACAAGTAATTTTATGACACATAAAACACATCGAGCATATAACTATACCATTATAGAATCTCTAATCAGTACGCGATAAGTATGATCCTCTCTATGATCTCAAATAGCCTTCTATACCAGTGTACCATCGTTCCTTGTTTCTAAATATGATGGTGAACCAATCTCATCCACACATGAAGGAACACATGATCACCCACTATAAACTCATGAGGTCAATCATATTAATATTCATATTACATCCTCTAAATCTATTTTATAACCATTTTATTTTGGAAAAACATTAAATGTTATGAGGTCTCATTCACTGGACTAAACCATAAAAATATTCTTTTCCCACTTCCACCACACACAAGGATTACATGAATGTACTACCATAGAGATAATATTATGTATCCATCTAAATTTCCACCAAATAACTTTTAATATAGGTGAACTCAACATGTTCTAGGCATTTTTTCCAAGTTTCACCAATATTAGAGATGAATTCCCTTCGTATTTCTTATATCTCATGGATAATACATTCTAATTTCTCATAAATAAATGGTTGGAAATCGATACTCAAAAACACCTACGTACAAATAACCTTCAAAAATAATTCCCAAAATCATTATGTAAAATGAGAATCGTAACTTAAAACTATATATTGTCGTACCCCATGAAAATATATTATCTCCCTAATGTCTCAGTTTTCCATCATATCAATGGTAGAATTTTATCATATTCAAACGAAATCATAGACCATTATGCTATTCCAAAATCACTAAAATTTCATTACATTTCAAAATAGTCATCAGTAATCCCACCATGAAATCCATTGTAACAACTCCACAAGTCCACTATCGGATGGAAAAAGGATATGAAAAACAACTAGACTCTAATGATCATACTCTATCTGTTGATGGGTATAACATTGTGTAACCAAACCTATGATCTTATTTTTCATTAATATTCACCCATAGTATATACAGAGGTCATATTATACACTAATTGAAAAATATCCTATACAAATGTTTTGGTACTGTTATTATAGTTCTTAAAACCATTGTTATTTCCTATACCAAAATTTTTGGGATTTTTGGCTAGATTTTCATTGGGATTGGTCTATACAAAAGGTTTTGTAAAAATAGTTGGTATATGTCATATAAAGAACCTATACCAATGGTTTTAGAAAACCGTTGGAATTGGTAATTCAAAAAATAAAACATAGCTTGACCACGATCCCATCCCCTCTGATTTATAATCCTACAGCCCAACCACTAACCTAAAATGAAATTTTTTATCATAATTTCATAAATTTTTATACGTATATTCATAAGTGTTATAATTTTTTATTTTATTTATTGTTATTTGACCAAATATATTTTCAAAAATATGGGTACCTATACCAACAGTTCTTAAAACCATTTGTATAAACATATACGAACGGTTATGAGAACTATTGGTATTTGTTCTTTGACATTATCAAAAATACTAATGTTTTTTATAAAACCTCTTGCATAGGGTGGACCTATACCAAAAAATTATCCAAAACCATTGGTATAGGGTATCTATAATGGACTTATACCAATAGTTATGGCCCAAACCATTGGTATAGGTCCATATAAGTGACTTATACAAATTTTTTTGGCCAAAACTATTGGTATAGGTTATAATTAAAGAATAATACCAATGGATTCGAAAAAACCATTGGTATATGGGGTATACAAGATTCTAATACCAATGGTTTCTTAAAAATCATTGGTATAGGTATCTCTAAGGTACTTATTTCAATGGTTTTGTAAAAACCATTGGTATATGTCCTATTTCATGATTAATTGTACTTTGACCCTTTTTATCATCTATATGCATCTCAGTGAACAGTTCCACTATTTTCTACTCAAATTTGGACTCCTGGTCTACCTGATCTTGTTTCTTCTAACACAAAGAATTAGAAACATTTTTCCATATATTAATATAGAAGGTAACACAAAATTAAAGGATTTTGTATACTCAACCAACCCCTATTGCCAAATAATTAAATCAAGCATGGAAAAGAAGTATTTAAGGCTCTTATAATATGTACAAATAGTAACATTTCCACCCAAAATGTAATGTATCCATCATTTTAATGAATATACTATATTTTTCCACATGAGATCTTATATAGGATAGTTTTTTAAGGTGGAATAAAATGATGTTACCCATATTCTAGGGCTATGTCTCCAATAATGATTAAATTGCTATGTCTAATTCTAAATTATTCATAAAATAAGGTATAATTATTATAACTCAAAAATGATGAGAAATAGTGATTTAATAAAAAAATATTTATCCTTTGGAAAAAATTCCCACATTCCTCAGTCCATTAAATCATTATAATATTATTGGGCTTGCCTAAGAGTTGAACTAAAAAAGAGGGATAATTCCTTTATGAAACCACTATAATAACTTTATAATCTCATAAATCATGGGATATAAAAAATATTTTTGGGATACTCCTAAGGATAAAATACTTAGTCCTTTAGTTCTACTGACAAACTATCCCATATTATTATTATACCCAAGAGCTGTTCATTTTTTTATATAAATAATAATTTTATAGCATTGTGTATAGATTATTCTCTCATAGTGTAATATTGATCATGTCCAGATGTTTGGAATGATTGTAAGGATTTTGAGAGTAAACTAATATATCATCCACAATTATTTCCAAAAAATAATCTAGGAAGAGCAATGAGATCTATTTCATCAAATCTATAAACATAGTAGGATTATTTATTATCCCAATAGTATGATAAAAAATCATAAAATCCATATTTTATACTAAAATAAATCAGAGATATACCTATGGATATCAACGTCACCTAGAGGGATCCTAAAATTTACTTAATTTTAATTAACATAGAAATAACCCTATAATATTTCTTAAAATGACATTAATTCATGGAAGAGGACAGCAGTTCTTAATCATAATTGAGTTCAATTTCCTATTATTGGAAAACAAGCACCTACTTCCATCATCCTTCTAATCAAACAAAATTGGTGATCTTCAAGGTGATGTGATCATATGAATAAACCCTTCCTCCCAAAACTCCACTAGCTGAGTCTCGATCCCTTATGTTTATTCTGGAGTCTTCTGATATGGTTAAATAGAATGTAGATACACTGATAGAATCAACCCAATCATGGATTCAACTTCTCTGTTAGGTTTAATTCCTAAAAATCCTTCATAAATATGTCATGAAATTAGTTATCCTATAGTGGTAATATATCACCCACAACACCCCAATGATAAATAATATGACATTCCACATGGGTTGTCAGCTTACAGATCTTCTGACGATTTGGTTTTCCATATCTTGTCTGGATATTTTATTTTACACAATGAACATAAAAATCACCAAGGAAAAATGTTAAACTCACTCTAATATTGAAATAATAAATATATACCATGTAAATAATAAACTAATATATTCCTATAATTAGTTCAAAATAATGAATCTCTTGTAAAAACCAGTTCCAATAGAGACAATTCCCACTAATTTGGAGGGCAGACTACATATATTTTCAAATACCCTCTAATTACACCCCTAATAGCCTGTTAATCAACATAATCCCAACATGTACTCCACTATTATACCCAATCCAATTAGATTCCATAAATATATTAATTGATTTTGACTACTCTTATTAAATAAGAATCCTTTAAGTATTAATTCATGATTTATTGTATCATAAAATCTTGATGTTCTAGAGACACTAATGATGATTATAGGATGATCTACATGTGGTTGTCCTATTCCACTACATTGAAATAATATTTATGTCCCATGCATTGGATTTGCCTTCAAATACATATTCTAATTTCATAAAGAATTATTCCCTCAACCCCTATCTTTATGGATAGTGGAACACCAACTACCCAACTAGTTTGGGTTACAGTATCCCCTTAAATAACATTATAATGTTATTGATCTTGTGTTACTAAATTTTTTTAGGGTTCTAGTAGAACCTTAGTTGATGAAAAATTAGTATTTAATTATAGTATTCCACTGATGGTCAAGCATGCTGAACTTATTCAATCCCAATCTTTCCACACTGATAACAATCCACTTATCTGAATCCATGTGAGGTTGACCCATGTAATGTCCCGCCCCTTATTTTCATGAGAATATATATAGTAGCATTTTGGACTTATTCTACATCCTCTATAAAATGAACTGACCCCATTAGCCTAAAGTCGATACATTTATTTATTACATTGGAATATATACAAGACATTTATAAAAAAGGACTAATAAATTCAGTAATCATGGAAAATAGAATGCATACATAAATCATAAATTAGAATTCAAATGATCAAATAAAATATAGATAATCCTTTTATAATTCCATTAATCTCCAAGATTAACTTATAATTTTAGTCATAATAAACTTCTTGACATCATTGCAAAATTGATTACATGAAAGGGGTTAGCTAAGATGCTCAGTAAATTTAATCATACAATAGAAGCTATTGTGAATAATAATCATAAACATTAATACAAGGTGTATAACTAAAAAATCCATTCAAACATAATCCTAAGAATGTTATATAAATAATAAATAATACTATATAATATAATCATATGAGACTGAAAATATAATCATGAATTTTCTACTAGTCAAATAATCACATGGAATATCAATAACCAATATCATAATGATGGAATAAATAATGTCAGGAATCAAAAATATATCTCATGGATTTGGTAGAGACTCCATAAATAAATAGGTAAAAATCAAAAGTAGTTTATCTCATGATACCAACCTATTCAACGAGGGGATATAGTGGTACCCACCCATCACTTATTAATTACAATGCATTCCTCCTATGAAATGGTTAAAACATAACTAACATAAACATTCATATTAAAACTAGCATACAAAATGATAATAAATTATCCACAAACCATGAATCATATCAAAATATAACATCCACAGTCAAAATATTTATAAATACGTCATTAAAATATATTAGATTATATTGTAATAAATCAATGCCAATTAAGCATAAAATCCAATAAAGGAAGATGATATTGATGAAAACAATCAAATAATATCATTAAAAATTCATGAGAGAAATAAACCTTTTATTTTGAAACTATTTTACAAGGGGCGTGAAATTATAAATTAAAACATTAATAGTGAAAAGAGTCTTTTGATCATGTAATGTACGTTTTGTTCAATCCATATAAGTTAAAAAATAACAATCCTTTTGTTTTTTTCAAAAGGTTTATAAAGAACCAAATTTGGAAAATGAAAAAAAAAGATTCCTTTTAAATTATTTTAGAAAAAATCATAAATGGTTGAAAAATAATTTACAAAATTATATATGAATATTAAAAATAATTTGAAATGCATTTTAAGAAATATGGACATGGATGATAAATATGTCTTCCTAAATACATACATATAAACAACCCTATATAA
Source organism: Viscum album (assembly GCA_963277665.1). NCBI lineage: Eukaryota > Viridiplantae > Streptophyta > Magnoliopsida > Santalales > Viscaceae > Viscum > Viscum album. The sequence goes on along the minus strand of OY728159.1, from coordinate 1,458,047,829 downwards.
TAATGAGATTGACAACATTATCATTACCTCATACTTTCCTTTAGTTGAGTGTGAATTTACCTCATGTATAATGGTTAAACAAAGTAATTAAATTATACCAAAACTATATCCATTATTTTTGATATCATATATGATTCGATTTTTTTCTTATTAACAATATTTTATTATTACCATTATTTCAAATGAAAATGATTTCAATTTTTAATGAATATTTTGTCATGTATGCCTTATTTATTATGATGAGGATATATTTTATTCATATTCATAATGATATTATGTACATAAATTGTATCTTTATTCACTATATACAATTTTATAATAATTTTTAAATGGATATCATGGATGATGAATCTCATCTCACCACAGAGATGGATGGTTGTACGTATGCATGAGCGATGTTATCATATTGTAATGGTAAATGGGTAATGAATGGAATAGTATATTAATTTTACATAATCAATATAATTTCATATTTCATATTTATATCTTCAATATTCAACATTATATACTTCCAAATAATGTAGTGATGAAAAAATTACCCCACAGATTAGAGACGCTATGTTGTACATATGCACACATAGTGATATTGTTTATCAAAGGATGGATATAAAGAGGAATATTGTTTTCCCAAAAATAAAATAATATCTCTAAATATATAGGGAAATATAATTATTACTATATTATGTAAACAACATAGGATGAATAAGTATAAGAAGAAAATAACTTGCATGAGTTGGTAATACAATTACCTCTTCTTCGATGGTCTTCATTTGGATATCCACTTTGGGACACTAGGAGTGCAATTTTTCGAAATCTAGGACCACCATAACTTAGCTAAAAAGTGTTTAATGATAAATGGGAATATTTTCTTTTCTATATATAAGTCCCAATTTGGGTTGATGTAGTGAGGGAGTAGGTGAACATTTATAAGAGAGGAGAGGGGTGCTTTAGGAATCTCTAAATATATTAAATTAATAAGAATTTGTTTTCGATTTTAAATACCTACAATGTGATTTATTTCAATGATAAGAAGATTATGGGTTGAAATACTATCAATAACGGTCTTTATAAATGTTTATGTCATAACATTAACATTTTTATTTGGATTTATACATTAGTGAAACACTTTAACTCTTACTAGGAAAACATGGCATTTTAAATTACTAGGGTCAATATAGTAACAACAACCTCCAAACGAACCCTTAATGGATCATTGATGACATGATTAACATTATTATAGTAATATTAATTATGGTTACATATTTAAAAAAATTATATAATTTTATATAATATTATTTATTTTAAAGTATCATTAATGACAATTTTGATTTTATTCATTATTTATCTTTAAAAAAAATTTATAACAACATTAGAATATTGAAAATACACTTATAATATATAAATAAAATTCCAATTTTATCTATAAAATGTCGTGGATGACATTAAATATGTCAAATTATATTTATTTTAATATTTTTAACATCATTCATTTGATATTTCCATTAACTAAAAAATTACAGAATCACTTTTAATAAATCAATTCTTATATTATTTCTTCTATATAAATTAAATTTAAATTTTCATAATGAATATAAATTTATAATATTTCTAATTACTATTAATATTCAAATTTTTATTCTTTATAACCATATATTAAAAATTATTTAGTTATTAAAAATATTAGTACGGCATTTTTAAATTATATTAAAGTAAAATATTATAAATTCCATATTGTTACCCAAATTTTAACACCCCCTGATTTCATAGTAAGTTATCATTATAAAGTAATTCAATATCTTATGCTACACGCAACACCGAGTTCGACCACACTACAACTTGCCAAACTAGTCGTTTAAAAAGATTTTATGATTAGTATTAACTACATTTTTAATTTTATGTACTCTATATATTTTTAGAATCCATATTATGTGTTTCTTAGACATAATATTACAACAAATTATTATTTTCTGATAAAATATGTATTTTGTTAGAAATGAAATTTTACCACCATTTAATGGTGAACCCTTTTTAAATCTAATATGTGACACTTTTATATATTCAATCTAATGAAACTAAATTATTATTGAAAAGCAGGACATAATAATTTAGTTTGGATAAATTTCTGTTACTTTTCTGATAACTTGAATATTTTGATGACAGTGAAAATAACTAATTTTTAATTGAAAACATGTTTTTTAATTGAAATACTTTATAGTGTTAAATTATTAATTTCAGTGGTTTTAAATCATAATTAGATTATATTTTTATTATTTAATATTATTTAGGTCATTGGATTTAATTTCACATTTAAATTATATATAAACATATTTCAATATTTTGATAGTTCTTACTTCTTAAAAAGTCACTATCTTTTTTTGACCATGGGAATTAATATTATATTAAATAATAAAACACAGATGTTTTGAATTTGGTAAAATATAAATCATTTTTCGATTTGGAATATCAAAAATAACTAAGGGGGGATTTTTAGTATTTTTCTGAAAACATTCAATTTTTGATGAGTAGTGAAAAACACTACGTTATAGTTTAAAACAAACTTTTATTTAAATAATAATTATTTTTATTTAAATTTATTTTATATTAAAAATAGATAAATAATGCCTATATTTGTTCAATTTATTTCATTTTAGTCATTTCATAATAAGATTATATGTATATAATTTTATTGAATTTTTTAACGTCTTTTACCCACCTTCTAGGCACATTTCCAAATTTGAATAAAACGTAATTTTACCACTTCTGTGAATTGAATTTAAAAAATCCTAGAGAAACAGTTGGAATAATTAAGTAAAATTATGTTCAATATAATGAAAATAATTTTCTGATAATTGTAATTTTTGAGTTTTATTTACCACGGTTAAAAGTAAATTGAGTAATTAAAGGTAAAAATGATATTATAATTATCCTAAAACATGTCCAAATTCTATTGTATGAGTGTATTTAGACCAAAATAATCCATAGGAATAAAATATGATCTTTTTGGTCCACTTTTATTATATTAGTATATTTATTATTGTTTTATTTAAAGAAATGTTAAAAGTGTTAAATTCAATGTTTAATAACATAACCATTTTAAATATAGGGTTATATATAATATCAATTCGACTATAAATATTAATTAGAAATATAAAAATATATAATACATAAGGGTATTTTATTTATAATTTTTAGACATTATATAATTATATTTATTTATGACATAATGATGATGTTTTAATTACATTATTAATGAACGACCAAAATAATTGATATTATAAATATCAAAATAAATGTAAATTAAGACTTTTAATGAATTACTTGAATTTTAATGGTTAATATGACATATATAGATTTATTTAATTTATTTTTTTCTAAGTAATCATGTTTTTATTACTTTCACTAAAACCAAATACTAAATAGTATCAAAATTGACATAAATGATTTTTTCAAAAAAATACTACATTATTAAATTATATAATTTTGCTAAAAATATAAGGTTCATCCAAAGGACTTATATAAATATATATATTTAATTAATTAACCACTTTAGGTTCTCTATGAATTTTATAGTATGTTTATTAACCATGTTATTTAAAAATACAAGAAGACATTGTAAAAGTTAAAATATTTAACTAAAAGTTTAATATAAAATATAAGGTTAATATGGTGACCTAAACTTGTCAAAAGCATATTGGTTGAGATTATTTCGACCCATACCCACCTTAGCCTCGAAATAAAACCATTTGGTTCCATTATAAACAGGAAATTATTATATAATAAAATAATATTTCAAGCATTTCCTAAAGTGACTGTCACCTCTCTTATAAAAGGGTACATACTATTATCTCCAAATCACACCTCCAATTCCATTTAGATCTGCCATACCCTCATTAAATATCCTCCCACTACCCTTAATTCAATCTAGATGCCTTATTTTGATCAGAATCAAACCTAAGGATCCCTTTTGTTCAAATAAAAAGGAAGAACCCAATGAAGAGGTAATTACTTCACCACCTCTTACAATGTTCTTTTCTTCTTCCACTTCCTCTTTATTTTATTTTTCCATACTAAAATAACAACCCTAGTACCTTATAAATACTGATACATTATTATAAATATCTTACAACCATATTCATTATTCTATCCATCCTATGAATGATAAAGTCACCATACGTTTGAACGTGTGGCTTACCGTATCCATGACGTGGGGTAGTTTGTTATTCAACACATAATTATTTGGATGGTTATAATAATTAGTATAATTGATTTAAAAAATAAATCTGACATATTAATGATTCTTTGTATGTAATATACCACCGAATTACATATTATTTCACCATCAATAGATAGATATTGTCTCTCGTGCGTACGTACGGCTTACCGTCTCTACAACACGATGTGATTCATTTCCACATTCACCATTAAATGATGATTATAAAAATATATATTATTAATAAGTATATAATATAATTCATAATAATTATACTGTAAAAATGTGTGTGTGTGTTTGTGTTTGTTTGTATGTGTGTTTACATTTAACTCATTCACTTACTTCTGTTCAATATTATATGAAAACAGAATCATCATTTTTGAGTACGTACAGCCAACCGTCTCCATAAACAGAATTTTTCATATCATATGTATATCTATTATATATATTTATATTATGAATATATATGAAACATAAAAAAAATTTATATTCTAAAATCAATTAAATCATTATATAAGTGATACAGACAATAATACCAAGTTAAAACATGTACGATAGAGAAAGCGATTATTACTGGAAATGTTATTTTAACTTAGAAATTATTATTAAATGCCTATTATAAAGAAATAAATGAATAGATTATGATTTCATAAATATTAATATGGTTATAGTATAATTTAATAACATTATATGGTCATTATAGAAGAGGATAAATGTACCCTCGACAAAAGTAATGTACAAGGTAAGGGTTAATTTCTCAATCTCATTATTACCGGAGATTTTTTATGTGTAAGTATTTGCTAGGAAATTTTTATCACCCATGATTGTGTTTCATAAAAATGCTTTAAAATGAATTTTTAAGGTTTTTTGGAGAGGGAAACATTATCAAGATCAACATTTTAAATGTTTTATTTATTTATTATTCTAAATCTCTTAATTAATGTCCGGGTATAAAAATGATTTTAAGGATTTATTTATATGGGCATGATTGTATTAAAATATCAATTCCATTCAAAATTTTCAAAGTGATATGGGACACATTGATTCAAAAATCACTTTAAAATTACGTTATAAATTTGTGACTTTTAAATGATTTAAAAAATGTCATATTTCTCTCAATGTATTTTACTGATCATTTTCAACTATGTAAACTTCCTTTAATGGATATTATTCTATTGTGAGTTTTATTTATTATAATACAATATTATATATTTTATTGAATGGGTTATGATATTTTTGAATGTGTATTTTCTATTTTTAAACCATTCATGGTTTATGGATAAAGTATTACCACTTTGTATGCTAGTTTTAATAAGAATGTTTATGTTATATTTCATCTTTTTCATTTGAGGAAAGCATTAGACAAAGTATGTGATGGGTGGAGCACACTATAACTACTTAATGCATCAGTAGGTCTCCTGAGGCAAACTAGTGTCTTGGAATATGGCATTTATAAAATAGTTATTTGTAGTCTTGGAATGAGGCCTTGACTATGTGGTTACGATGTCCGACATTATGCATTCCATCATTATGAAATTAGCTATTGATATTAGACATGATTATTCAACTAGTAGAATATCAATGTGAATAAGTAAATGTAATTATTTGATTTATCATTTCCATATTATGCTTAATTTTAAGTTTAAAAGGCTTGAGTTTCAGTCTTATACATTTACTTAAATGTCTGTGATTATTTATGATAGTTTCTTCTATATTGTTATCCTTACTTAGATTATGAGCTCTCCCCTTATGTATGTTTTATTTTTCTTAGGAAGTGAAGAAGTGTATTATTATTGATATACAGGGTTAATATAGGGGAATAATGGCATTCTAAAAGGATTATTAATGTTGTGTTTTATTTTAGAAATTGTAATATAACATTTATATATGTAATCTATTTTAGAAGACTGGGATACCATTCGGTCCTTTGCGACTTTATTCCATCTCACTGTGACAATGTATTAAAATAATGCACTTCCATTAGTTAAATGGGGTTTGGGCATTACAGTTAGAATCCCAGGAAGTTTAGAAAAAACCATAGAAATAAATTTAGATAAACTCTGATTTGGAAACATTACCCTAAGATATACTTTGAGGAACTGTATAGAAGAACTTGCATGAATTTTGGTAATGTAGAGATTTTTAGAATTTTCCAAGAAATATTTCTATGTTTAGATACAAGCAAGTAGATGCGGATCTGGCACATATGTACCTTGGAGTAAAAACTCTGACAATAATTTTTGGGCTTGACCTACGATATCCTGGTTCATGAAAACGGGCCCGGTTTCACTCTTGGTTGTGACACTCCCAGAGGATATGCTTAAGATAATTGACATTTTCTTTAAAAACCGTTATGAAGGATTTATGAGTAAATACCTCCTTAAAGGAATCATTTTTTTATTATTATGGATTATATTCATAAACTGTTCAATTTATGTTATGTATTTTACATGTTTGAAATTATCCATTGCGATTCAAAAACTAACATAGTGTATACCATTGTTTAGAAATGGTTACCAATAGAAGGAATGAGAACTCCAGTAATACGCAAGATCCAAAGAGTATAAATATTCACATCTTTCATGGTCTTAAGACAAAATTTAGAAGAGAAATAGTCTCCCAATTATACTCATCATATGAATAAATAGTATAATGTGTTAATACGATAATTATGGATTTCTATGAGTCTTATGTATTTTAAGGGAATCTAGAAAAGAAAAGGATGGTAGAGATAAAGATGGATAAAGGGAAGAAGGGAAAGAAGGATTTTCCCATATTTGATTACTGTGTAACGAATCAACTTGGTAAATGGTTGAAGGGAATTGGAGTTTCTTATAAGTGTGGAGAAAAGGACACCAAGTATGTTATTTCAAGGTTAATTATTTTTTCAAATGTACAATGCTTCATCTGCAAGGAGTTGGGTCACTACACGAATCAATGTCCTAGTCATCAGAGTGTATCGAAAATGAATCTAATGGATAGTAGTCAAGTTAGGATACTACCACAGATGAAGAGGAATTACTATTATTCTTATGTTGATATTAAACAATTATATTAATTGATTATTGTATCAATGATGTACTGGTTTTAAGAATTATGGATTATATAAGGATTGTACTGCAATACTATTTCAGCAAGGATTTGGGATTGTGTTGTACAAAGAAAAGTGACTCAATAGAAAGTTGAACTATTTGGAAAATACATAGATAAAGGAAATATAAACTTTAATATGGTCCTGATACAGAGGTATTGATTTTTCTAGAAAGGGATTATTTATTTGGATAAATTATATTGGATAATATTGACTACCACAAAACTAATTAATGGTTTGTTTATTCAATCATTGTTGGAGAATACAACATTTTTGGATATAGGTAGTATATCATATCCAGTAATCTATGTTTTACAAAAGGAATAAGGAAGTAAATACCTATTTAAATATTGTTTTCATGTAACTCATTTTATTACCACATTTTAAGAGAAAACACGATGACGGTATTCACATGTATATTATGTGACCTTCCTTATAGATCTTAGACTGTGAGTTTAGATAAAAGTATTTTAGATAAGTCTAATGGTTTGAATGGATTATGATTAACATTGGATACTATTATTAAGGTTAAATAATTTCGTAATATTATTTTGTATTTTTATAAAAAGGACAATCTGGAGGTCGGGAGACAACCCGTTGCGTCTAGCTTGGTCGTGAGACTTGAACCTACAACAAAAGGGCAACAAAGGGTGCATCACCTACCATTGGCCAATGTGATGTCCTAGACTGTATAATTTTGTTTTTTTAAATGGTCAGACAGATGAATAGTAAATTTAATTATTTTTGAACCCTATACCATTATGATTAATAGTATATTTTTTAGTTCTATTATCTTTTGGGAATGAAATAAGAGTTTTTGGTAGAAATTAGTTAATGGATGGAACTCTACGGGTCAAGTATTTATTAACTTATACAATGAATAAATTAATAATTAATATTTATGGGAAGGATCTTAAAACAAAAAATGAGTTATCCTAATACCTTTTGTTTTGTTGAACTGGAAATATGTTAAATCATCATAGATTTATGACTTTGAGGCCCTCAATTTTCCATTCACTTGTTTGTGATTGATGACCTCGAACAATACCAATAAATGTTTATGTTTTTTCTCGAAATATAATTTCCATAATTGTTCTCCTATTTGAGATCATAATTTGATGGTCACTTTTTCATTTCAATTTCCATCTTATTAAAACATAATTTCATTAACCCTCTTTCTGATCTGGGTTTTCCAAAAATGTATTTTCTATTATAGAACTTTTATTTTCAACGAATAAATTAAAATTGCAAGGAAGTGATTTATTGAAGGAGGGTAGAATGTAACACCCATATATATCATAGTACGTTATCTCTTTAAAGTAATTCAATAGCGTATTCTACATGAAATGCGGAGTTCGAGCGCACCATGAATTACCAAACTAGTTAATCAAAAAGCAGTTATGAATAGAAATAACATCATTTTGAATTTTATATACTCCATATAATTTTGGAATCCATATTATGTTGTTAGTATTCATTTTATAAGAAGAAATTAATTTTTTAAATTAAAGATATATTTTTTTAAAAATGCAATTTTACCACCTTTTAATGGTGAACCCTTTTTAATAACAATATTTGACAATTTTATATATTCAATTTAATGAAATTAAATTATTCTTTATAAGGGAGTCATACAAATTTATTTTGGATAAATTTTTGTTACTTTTCTGATAACTTTCATATATTGAGTAATAGTGAAGAATACTAAATTTCAATTGAAAAAAAGACTTTTTTAATTGAAATAATTAATACTGTTAACTTATGAATTTTTTTGGTTTTAAGGTATATTGAGATTATATTTTTATTATTTAATATAATTTAGTTCATTGAATGTAATTTCACATTTTAATTGAACATAAACACATGTCAATCTTTTGATAGTTTTTACTTCTTAGAAACCCACTTTCTTACTTTGTCAATTGGAATTAATTTTAAATTATTTAATAAAACTCATATGTTTTGAATTGGGTAAAATAGTCATCAATTTTTTGTTTGTAATATCAAAATTGTCTTAGGGTAACTTTTTGGTACTTTTATGAAAACAATAGATTTTTGATAAATAGTGAAAAACATTTTGTTATTATTTAATAACGACTTTTATTTAAATAATTATTATTTTTATTTAAACTTATTTTAATGTAAAAATATAAACATAATTCCTATAATAGTTTAATGTAATAAATTGGATTCATTTTATAACAATATTATATGTATAAAATTTTATTGAATTTTATAACGTCTTTTATGCACCTTCTAGGTACATTTGAAAATTTGCATAAAAAGAAATTTTTCGACTTCTGCTAATTGAATTTCAAAAATCTAAGAGACGCATGTAATATCAATAAGTAAAATTTGATTCAATAGGATGAAGTTATTTTTTTGGTGAATAGTAACTTCTGAATTTTCTTTACCACAGTTTCAAGTATATAGGATAATTAAAGGAAAAAAATGATATTATAGTTACTATAACACATGTAATAATTCTATTGGATAATTTTATATTGGAAAAAATAAAACTTATGAATAAAATATGATTCTTTTTGTCCATTTGGATTAGATTAGGACATTTGTTGTTATTTTATTTAAAGAAGAGTTAAAAGTGTTAAATGTAAAGTTTAATAACTAATCCATTTTTAATATAGGTGTATACATAAGATATATTTGTATATAAATATTAATTATAAATCAACATATATTTCCTAAATCATGGTATTTTAATTTATAATTTTTTAAATTAAATATTAAATTTACTTATTACACAATCATGATGCAGGAATTACTTTATTAATGAATAATTAAAATAGTTGATATTATAAATATCGAAATAAATGTAAATTGAGAGTATTTATGCATTAAAATAATTTTCTAGCTTAATGAGACATGTTAGGATTTCTTGAATGATTTTTTCTAAGTAATAATGTTTTTTTTACATTCACAAAAAACCAAATAATAAATAGTGACAAAATTGACATAAATGAGTTTTTAAAACAAATACTATATTATTAAATAATATAATATTCTTAAAAATATAAGGATCTGACAAAGGACTTATATAATGATATATATGTCATTAATTAACCACTTCAGGTTCATTTGGAGTTTTATAGTATGTTTATAAACCGTGTAATATAATAATACAAGAATAAATTGTAAAAGTTAAACTATTTTACAAAGTGTTAAATCTAAAGGATATGTTAACATGGTGAACTAAAATTGTATAAAACCTGTTGGATGAGAGTATTTAGAATAATAACCACCATATCCTCACAATTAATCCATTTGTATCCATTATAAACTGAAAATGATTTTATAATAAAATAATATTTCCTGATTTTCCAAAGGTGACCCTCACCGCTCTTATAAAAGGGTACTTCCCCTTCTCTCTAAATCACATATCCAATGACATTTACCTCAACCAAACCCTATTCAAAATTCCTCAGAATGACCATCACACAATCCTATATGCCATACTTTTATCATAATCCTACCTAAGGATCCCTTTTGATCAAATCAAAAGGAAGAACCTAAAGAAAAGGAAATTACATCATTACCTCTTTCAAAATTCATTCCTTCTTCCACTTCATCTTAATTTGATTTTTTTTTCATACGAAAATAATAAATTCAGTACCTTCTAAATACATAGATGTTATTATAAATATGTTACACCCATATTCATTATTCTATCCATCCTATGAAGGACAAAGTCACCATATGTGCGTATGTACAACTTACCATCTCTACGTCGTGGTGTAGTTTGATATTCAACACTTCATTTTTTAAATGGATATAATAATGATTATAATTGATTTAAATAATATATATAAGATGGTAATTATATTTTATATATAATATACCGTCCAATTACATATGATTTCACCATCAATATAATGATATCGTCGCTCCTGCATATGTACAGCTTACCGTCTCCACAATGCGTTGAGATTCATTTTCACGTTCACCATTCAATGATGCTTATAAAAATATATATTATGAATAATTATTTAATATATTTCATAATAATAATAATTTAAATATATATATAAACCCACATATATCTCATTCACTTAATTCTATTCAATACGATATGAAAACGGAAACAGTGTTTATGCATACATAGGGCCTACTGTCTCCATAAATGGTGGTTTCCATTTCATATATCAATCTATGATACATATTTTTATTCTGAATGAATATGATACATAAATAATGTTTTATATTATGGATGAAATTAAATCATGATATAAGCTATATGATCAATAATATCATGTTAAAACATGTAAGATAGAGAATGCGATTATTCCAAGAAATTTTATTTTAACATAGAAATTATTATTAAATTAGGTAGTATAAATCCATATATAAATAATGCATGATATCATAAATATGAATATGGTTCTAGTATAATTTAATAACATACTATGGTCATTATATAGGAGTGTAAACATGCCCTCGACCAAATGAAAGAAAAAAAGATAAGGGTTAATTCCTCAATCTCATTATTATCTGATATTTTTAAGGTGTAAGTATTTATTGAGAAATTTTTATCATCCATGTCAATGTTTTGTAAAAATGTTTTAAAAATGATTTTTTTAAGGTTTTGTGGAATGGAATATTTATTAAGATCAGCATTTTAAATGTTTTAATGAATTATTATTTTAAATCTAGTTATTAATATCCATGTTTTAAAAATGATTTTAAGGATTTATTTACATGAACATGATTCTTTTAAAAAGTTAATCCAATTAAAATGTTTCAAAGTGTTATGGTACACTTTGATTCAAAAATATCATTTCAATGACTTCCTTTACAACTGTGTGACTTTTAAATGATTTCAAAAAATATTGATGTTTCTCTCAAAGTGTCTTATTGGTCATTTTCAACTATGTCAAAATCCATTACTATATATTATTCATGATTGAGTTTGATTTATTATAATACAATCTTCTATATTTTATTGAATGAGTTATGATATTTTTTATCATGGATGAGATATTTTTATACCATTCATTTTTTATGGTTAAGGTATTAACATTTTATATGCTAGTTTTTATACGAATGTTTATGTTATGTTTGAACCTTTTCCTATGAGGAATGAATTAGACTTAGTAAGTGTTGTGTGAATCCCACTATAGCTCTTCAATGCATCATTAGGTCTAATGAGACAAACTAGTGTCTGGGAAAATGTCCTTGAAAAAATATTTATTTGTAGTCTTGCCATGAGGCCCCAACTATGTGGTTATTATGTGCAACATTATGCATTCGATCATTGTGAAATTATATATTGATAATACAAGTGATTATTCAACTATTATAATATCCATGTGAATAATTCGATGGAATTATTTGATTTATATTTGATATATTATACTGAAATTTTGGTTTAAAAAGATTTTTTTAATCGTATACATTTTCTTAAATTTTTATGCTTATTTCTGATAGTTTCCGCTATATTGATGTCTTTACCAAGAATCTAATCTCACCCCTTACTTATGTTTTATTATTCTTAGGATTTGAAGAAGTGTGTCATTATTGATATGCATGGTTAAGATAGGGGAACAATGGAGTTCTCAAAAGATTATTTATGTTGTGTTTTATTTTATAAATTGTAATGTAATGTTCATATATGTAATATATTTTCCAATACTACTAACCTAACCGGTCCTTCAGGACATGATTCCTTATAATCATGCAAATGTATTAAAATAATGCACTGACTCTAGGTAACTGGGGTTGAGGTGTTACAGAAGTGGCTTAAAATGGTTATAATTTTCTACTGATGTTTATTATGGTTTATTACCACTATTCCAATTAAATTAGAACTAATTTAAGTTAAATTTAAAAAATTATAATATTATTTTTTCTATTTAATACGCGATTTACCATTAAATGTGGTACTTAAAATATTACTAAATATTACAATTCATATGCACAAAAACAAAAACAGATTCTATTTATATAAATTCTACCCAATAATTAGAAATATGGATTCAATTTTTCAAAATTAATGAAATAGAATTTACATTAATTAATTTAAAATTAATCTTATTGGTGCGGTGGGAAACAAGTTATTGAAGTATAAACACACAAAATATTGCAACATTTTTAAATCTAAATTCAATTTAAAATTGATGAAAATGACCTAAAATGGAATAAATGAGAAAAAATAATATATTTTCTCTTTAAACACATTAAATATTATAATTTATAACTATAAATTATTTTGATAAAATTTTTGTTTTCAATTAAAATTTAGCATTTTTTAAAAATCATCTAATCATGAAACCTATCTGAAAAACACCAAAAATATAACCAATTTAGGTTTTTATATTTTCATTACAATAAGAAATTTATTTTCGTAAATATAATATATAAAACATTTTAAAATTGAATTTAAAATAGGGTTTCCACTAAAAGGCTATAAAACTATATTTAGAGAAAGATATGTTTTTAGGCATAATATTGTGTTTTTTCATATATTAATCCTATAAAATATATTTGATGAATTTCAATATGTTTTATGGATTATATAATATATATATTTATTTAATATCATTGACTAATTTTAATTAATTTTATTTATTAGGACAAAACCCCTTAAAGAGAATAAAAAATAAAAATCCATTTATTTAAATTAGTTTATATATTTTTTATAATTAATTCATAACCAATGAATTCATATTATATTTTTATAATAATTTATTTTTATCATATAATTATTAATATATAAAACATATAATATAATATTTAGGTTAAAATTGTAACTTTTAAATAATAATATTTTGTTTTTTGTTTAATCTCATTATCACATGCAATGTAATATATCAAAAAATTGAATATAAAAAAATAGAAAAATAACATAAAATTAGGGGAGTTAAGTTCTCCCCTCCTTAAATAAATTGAGTCCTCACAATTTTTGAATTCAACTTCAGTAACTATGTTTTTACTATTAAAAATTCTTTTGTTGAAAATCTAATCAAAATAAGGATTGATAAAACATATATATGAAAATAAATAATGGGCAGTGCGAAGGTCATCAGAGATAACACACACTAAGGTCCCATATAAGAAAACCTGGACCTGGAATAAAAATATGTCCATCATGTTCTAATTATGAGTGATAGATAACATGGTTAGAAAAATATTAATAATATCAACGCCATAAATCGTTGATGATCTAATAGACCATTTGATTCATAAAAAAAGAAGGTACTAGGATAACATTTTTTTCAATAAACATTCCCTAGAGTTGAATAATTTGTTTACTTTATAGACTATTAATATAAGGAAACATATATATGTGACAAGTAAAGTTTCTTATTTTAATGAATTTCTACCACAAACTCATATTTCCATAAAAAGATAACAAAATTAAAAAATATTCATTTTATCTTAATTTTATAGGGTTCCAAAAATGAACATATCATTAATATTTACACACTGTGAAGCATATCTTATTTCCACATTCCAAACATGTGACTAACTTCATCAAGTAATTCTTTGAAATATGAAAGTAACATTAGTTACAAAAAACATAATTTAAAAACATGCATGATTCCTTATTCTCTAAGTTGAACATTGATTATTGGATATACACATAAAATACAATATTGTTTTTAACTCCATCAATGATGGCATAAACCACTTTTAAAAAAACCACTAATCAAATCCAAGGTAGTAAGTACAAACCAATTAAATTTATCCAAATCATTAATTTATTTACTCTAACATCAATATTTTAATATTAGTTACATATTAATGGTTATCATTCCCTCAAACAAATATTTTCTAACAATTATAAGCTTTTATGATTCACTTTTCTTGTTACAATACAATCTGAAATCCATTATGAAAACAATTGTAGTACAATAATTATATATTCCATTATTTTTATCACTTGAACATAATTGATAAAATACTCAAATTTCATAATTCTTGAATCCCGTAATAAGCACATTAATCATTTCTCTTCATCTATGGTAGTAGCGTAATCTTGACCATGATCCATTGGACTATATTTTGGCACAATGATTTGACACATGAGACATTAATTTTCATAATTTCACATCTTAATATGGTTGTATAATTTTACATCAAAAACCTTTTTCTTATGCATAAAATCCTAATTATAATGGACTTTCCCACTAGATATGTTACAAAATAACATTACTTTTATGCAATTACCAGGGTTATTATTTCCACAATTATTACATGTTTGAAATACTCCTTTTTATTCTTCCCTTTATCTATTTGTTTTCTAGTTGAACTCTTATTCTCATACTTCCTTACAAATCCACAAGTACTCTATACCTATAACATTGTCACATTATAAAATGTCCTCATATGATTATAATTTTTGGGAGATTACTTCTATTCAAAATAATAGATTAATCACATGAAATAAATAATCCATCTTACTCTTTGGATAAAGCATATCAGTGAGGTTAAAATTGTTTATAATAGGCACCATTTCTAAATGGTTAGATACATTAGGTTAGATCATATCATTTTGAATCAAAATTTATAATCCCAAAACTATATATATACTTAACATAAATTGAAAATTTTATGTCTATCTAATCTCATAATCATAAACTTGTTTTCTTTGGGAAAATATGTACCTTCAAATCCATTATAATGGTTTTTATAGAAAATGTGAATTATCCTAAGCATATCCCATGTGGGTGTTAAAGTAGGTGCGCAGTAAGTCACATAGCCATGTACTAGGTTACTCTAAGATAGGCCCAATGCCACTTGTTAGAGTAGTTTCCCCAAGTAATATCTTTTCTAGAACCACATCCACACGTAGTATCCAAATAGAGAAGTATTACTTAAAGGACCCACATAATATCTACATTAACAAAATTATAGTATGTTGTTCTATGATTATCCAAAAACTCAATATTAGGCATATGTTACATAATTTATGATATCTAAATATATTTTCCAAGGTTAATACTAAAAACTATTTGATAAAAATTATAATGACCTAACACCAATATCTCAAAGTCAGTGCCCTACTTTATTACATTAGTACTGAAAAGTTTAGCAGTCTTGGAAAATAGATTACATACATGAACTGTACATTAAAATTCAAAACATTAAATAAAATAATGATAATACTTTGATAATTCCATTAATATCCTAGAATAATCTATCATATCTATCAAATAATAAATCTTGACATCATCAGAAAATTAATCATTAAAATGTGGTGGGCTCGAATGCTCATTAAGGTTAGTCATAAAGTCAAATCCATTATTAATGATAATCACAAACATTAAGAAAATATGTAAAACTGAAACGCAATCCATTCAAACATAATCCTGAGAATAATAAATAAATAATAAAAAATACTATAAAAAATAATCAAATGAGCTAGAAAACCTAACCATGGATATTCTATAATTCAAATAATCATAGTTAATATCAATAACTAATCTCATAATGAGGGATTGTGTAATTAGAGACATTATAAACTTATACTCAAGGATTCAGCTATGAAAACACACTTAAATGGATAAAACCCCAAATTTTATTTTCTCATGAGACCTGCCGAAGCATCGATGGAATTTATCAGGTCTACGACATCACTTACTAAGTCCAATGCATTCTTCGTAAGAAAATGGTGAACCATAAGCAACATAAAAGTTCAAATTAAATGTAGAATAAGAAATGTTATTGCATTAACCCCAAACCATGAATCTCATTAAAATAATACATCCATAGTAAAACAGATCATTATCTATTCAATAAAATATAGAATAATATATCATAATAAATCAAACTCAATTATGAATAAAACCCAACAAAGGATATAGTCATAGATGAAAATAATATTATAAAATCATTAAGAATCTTATTAGAGAAATACTCATTTTATATTTAATTTATTTTAAAAAGGAGAGAATTTTGAAAATAAAAAAATCATGAAATTTTTATTGTGATAATTTAAATGATGTTTTTCTCATTTTCTATAAGTTAAAAAAGCACCCTACTTCTTTATTTTGACGAAAAGGTCATAAAGATCCTTGTTTAAAAGCTAAAAAAATATTCCTCTCAAAATGATCGATAAAAACTAAAACATGGGTAAATTTTACATTAAACAATTATATTATATTTGTAATAAAATGTTGAAATACATTTTTACAAACAAATTACATTGATAATTAATATTTCCCAGTAAATATTTACATATAAACAATCTCGGATAATATTGAGATTGTTATGCTAGCAATTACCTCATCATTTTCATTAGTTGATTGTGCATTAACCTCTATAATAATGGCAAAATCATTTTATTAAATAATATTTGAAACATATCCATTATTTATGATATCATATATGACCCTCTTATATCATTTTTTTTAATAATATTCATTATTATAATCATTTCGTGTGTCAACTATTTCATTTTCCCATGCATGTTTTTCTTGTATGTCTTGTTTCATATGAATAATATATATTTTTATTATATCCAAAATTATATGGAGTTAATATATATTATATTTGTTGAAAAATAAAATTTTTATAATATTTATTAAATGCTTATTATGGAGGACGAATCTCATTGTGTTGGGGATATGGTAGGCCATATGTACGCATGAGGGATGATATCATCCTGTAAAAGTAAAGGTGTAAGGAATTGGATGGGAAATTATTTATATATAATTAATATAATTTCATATTTATTATTCATATCCATTATATTCATCATTATACCCTTCGAAATAAATTTTTTATGAAAACAATATATACCACAATATGGAGATCATAAGTCTTATGTATGCACGCATGGTGATATTTTTTTTCATAGTATGGATAAAAGAAGGAATATGGTAGTACCATAAAAAGTATAACTTCTAGAAATATAGATGATACTTGATTTATTACTTTAGAATTGAAAAACATATGAATAGAATGTAGAATAAGAAAATAGCTTGAATGAGTTGGTAAACCATTTCGTCTTCCCCGATGGACTTCCTTTGGATCTCTTATTAGAGACACTATGGTTTTTATTTTCTGAATTCCATGACCTCTAGACATTAAATAATAATATTGTTAGGTTAATGTTATAGGTTTTTAATATCTATTTGTCTCAAAATGGTGTGATAAAGAGAATAATAATGTTCCCTTTTTTACTGGAGGGGGTAACTTAGGGAACTCTGAAAATATTAAATTAATATAAATTAATTTTTCAATTAAAATAGCTCAATAGTGAATTATTTTTAATTTAAGATGATTATGGGTCAAAATTATCACAACCAATGATTTTTAGACCTGTTAATATCACAATATTACGCTTATCTTGGATTTAACCTTTAGTTAAACTCTTTAATTCTTACTAAGATAACATGGCTTTTTTACTCTTTAGGGTTAATATAGTTACTATAAATGTTAGAAGAGCCCCAACTGGATCAATGATGAATATATAACCTTATTATAGACATTTTAATGATTTTTTTATTTTATTTTTATTTTTTTAAAGTTTATATCATTTTATTAAAATATTTAATTTAAAGTATAATTTATATACATTTTGATACAATTCATTGTTTTCCTTTTTTATATTATAATAAAAAATTTAAAACATAAAAAAAACATCCAATATATCACTAAAATTTATAGTTAGACTATAAATTTCATGGATCTCATTAATTAAATATAATTTTAATTTTTTTATATAATTAATATCATTCATTTCATATTTCCAATAATTAAACAATTATAGCATCATTGTTATGCAAGCCATTAATTAAATAATTTATTCCATAAAATTTGAAAATAAATAATCACGATGAAGAAAAATTTATTTGATTTAAAATGGATATTTATAGTATAATTTTAATTACTTATAATCGTATATTAAATAAATTATTTATTAAAAATATGAGTTTGAATGTTTTAACTTATCTTTAAATAAAATATAATAACTATCATATCATTATCTGTGTGGACTTAAAAGGTTATAATTCAGGCCTAAGGTTGAATTTGGTCAAAAAACACTCATCCAATTAAATTTGAACAATTGTTTGGGTAAGTTTAAAATATTATAATTTTATTTTAACCATTAATAACACTATTTTCCCTAAATAGTGTCACTTAATATATTTGTATATTTTACAATTAATTTTATAAAAAAACTAAAAGAAACATATTTAAATAATTTTGACCCACTAATTTAAAATATGGAATCCATTTTCAAAAATTAAAAACACATAATTTTTAGTGATTAATTTAATATTAATCTTGTAAATGATGAGAGAAAAGAGGTTATTAAAGATTATAATGATAAAGATTGTAACGTTTTTATATCTAATGTAAATGTAAAATTGATTCCAATGACCTATATTGTACTAATTGATAAAAAAGTTAATCTAGTTATACAATAAAACCATTCAATAATATAATTTAAAAATATAAATTATTTTGATGAAAATTTTTTTTTCAATTAAAATTTAGTATTTTTTACTATTCATCAAAACATGAACCATTTTAGAAAAACCGAAAAAAATATCCAAAGAAAATTTTAATGTTACTCTTTAAAAGAGGAATTTTTTTGTAATGTAGAATATATAAAAATTTAAAAAATTGGATTTAAAATATTTTCTTCACTAAAAGATCGTTAAATTGCCTTTAGTTAAATACATGTTTCAAGGAATAAAATTTGGTTTGTTCAAATATTATGTATACAATAAATATTAGATGTATGTAAAAAAATTTCTCATAAATATATAACTTATTTATTTCATTTATATCATATAAAAATTTTAAATAATTTAATTTGTCTATACAAAACACCTATGGGGGAATAAAAAAGAAAAATCTTTCATTTATATTAAATTGTTTTATATTTTTGTTTCAAAATAATTTTTAAACAATTTATACATGTAATATTTATATAAACCATTTATTTTAATAATATATTTTATAATATTAATAAATTATAATTAAAAATTATGGTTATAATGGTAACATTTAAATAATAATATTTCACTATTTGTTAAATTTTGTAGTTTCATGCAACGTAAGCTATCGAAACAATTTAAATAAAAAAACACCTACTATAGAGACCATGGGTGTAACACTTGATATACAAAAGGATATCAACAAATTTTAATACAGTCAATAATATTTTTGTGGTGATTTTCCCTTTCAATGATAAATAACATACATGCATAAACAATATCCAAATACCTCTATATGTTGAATGAGCTCAAAAAAATACAACTATAATTAACAAAACTAATAAAACATATCATATTAGGAGAAGAAACAAAAATAAAAACTTAATGAAGACAAAAAATACCAAGAAAATTAAATGCTCCCAAGTGAAATCAAGTAGAAAAAATCAACCTTCTCCATGAACTAAGTCCAAATTCCATGCCCATAAAATTAAAAAGTTTCACTAAAATACTGATATAACATTTCATTACATGCATCTCCAATGTTGACATCTATAAATGAATAAAAATTCCAAAATAGATGGTGAGACTAAACTATATTGGATTTCCCCAATTACTTCCCAACACACATCACTATGAAAAACATGTTAGCATGATCTATATAATATAGTTAAAAATAAGTTTAAATAATCTATATAAAAAGCAAATATAATTACCTATGAAAGTATTTTCAAGAATAAAACCATTCTCATTTAATTGTTAAACAAATAACCATGTCACCACACACCAACACTATACATTCATAGGCGATATTTCCATACTCAATAGTGGTCTCTTGTTAATTCCCCAAGTCATGATAATTTGAACAATACAAGGTTTTGAAAAGGCACATTACCATTCCATAAAGATATGTTTCTGAATACACTCACAAAAACATTGAAATTCATGTACCCATGCGAAAAATATTTCACATAAACCTTTCTATTCATTAAATAATTTAAATACTTTATAGTAATCAAAAACTAATCCATAATTTTTAAATAATAATTTTCAATTTATAAAAGGGGGTTTTCCCAAAATCCATATATTATTATAAATTCCAAATTAATAACCAAAACATGTTTCCATCAATAATAAAGCATGGATTTTAAAAAAAATATTGGCATCCTTTAATAAAAACTAAGACATCATTTTCTATGTTATGTGTAGATTATTTATAATCCACCTACCTCTCAAAGGTTGGTGAAATTGAATAATATCCTAATTACACTCTATATGTGGCCTTCTATATCCATTCCTTCAATCATTCCAATAATAAAACACTTATATTCCCAATATTAAATATTAATCTATTTGGCATGTATTATATATCTGATTCTATAATAGAGACAAATGCATGATATAAAAGGAATGATGAATAATGATGAATTTACAATGAATATTGGCCTCCAATACTCATTGATTTTATTAAAAATAGTTTTTGGAAAAAAAAATTAAATGTATCCTAATCATAGGGAGGAAAAAGTGTTCAGGTTATTGAGGGAATAGGTTTATAAATTAGATTTTAAGACATAATTAGAATTAGACACATCTTTTTGGGGGGGCTAACATCTTGTAATTTGTTTAGGATACACAGTTTGGAAATCCATGAACCAACCCTATATTTCTTTTATCTTAATCTAACCCCTCGCATGGATGGATAAATTTTTAAAAAAAATATTGTACCAACCATGAATTTATCTCTTCATAAAGTTTCATGGTTTCTACTAGGAACTAACAAATTTTTTCACAACTGTGTGATAACTTTTCTTATTCTCAATTCCAACTATCATCCCTAACACAGTTTATTGGAGAAGATTCATAGTTTCTACTAATTGTGAAATATCCACAAACCTCTTAAAATTCCACATAAACATGAAAAAATCCCTTGGAACCTCCCGAAACACAACCATAGTTTTATATAGACTCACAATACATGAATAAAAGGTCATGTATCTAAATGTTGAGGTTCTAAAATATCTTCTCTATTTTCTTTTTCATCCAAATAAAGTAGAAAACTCATATTTTCCTGCTATTTATTAGGGCGCACCCCAACATTTCCTTCTCACTCTATCATGATTCATTCTGAATCTAGCCACGTGGTAATAAAACCCAAACTATACAGATTATTTTCCAATGAAATATCGTTATCTATCGTCTCATAATTTTTACTTAAACATTAATCAAGGTAGCATCTAGTTTTATGTAACTATATTCACATCTAATCATGTGGTCTAGATCAATTTTGTACTTTTTAAATTGAGATATATGAGACACTATTTTTATTGAGATGAACCTTCATAGAAAATACAATTAATATGTCTCAACACTAACTCATTCATGTTTTTCATAACAATCAATGAAATGATGATACAAATTTACCTTCACAGTAATAATATATTATTCAAGCCCTATTGATATTATATAAAAGACATGATCACTCCCTTAAAACATCAACAATCACTGATGATGATCTGGATATAATTTATAATGTTATAAAATCATCTTCATCATCTTTTTTATTTGAAAAAACATTATATCTTGTCACATGAAAAATATTTGGTCAAATTAGTGAACACTCATTTTCATACACCCATCAATTTTGAGAATGACATGGAATCCCAATTAATGCTTCAAAATGACATGTGTTTATGAAGGATTTTTTACTATAATTGAATTGGAACTCAGAAAAGTTATATTCTAATCCGATAAGCCACCAGAATTCATCAAATAATCCATAAGCATGGCCTCTAATTTTTTTTCTATATTCATAATGGCCATACATTTGGGGATGATAATACATACTCATAGTTAACTGTGTTCCAATGTATGACTGTTAGTATTTACAAAAATGATATGTAAACATGGGGCCTCTATCAAGAACAAAATAATCTAAAATTCCATAAATATTGTAAATATCCTTAATATTTATTTTGGACATGTCTTCCACTATATTAGTTTTAAAAATTGTGATAGACTGATCCAAATTTTTCAGCTGATAAACTTTCATCCATATGGAATTATGTTTCTTAACATTCCTTAGAAGGCTTGTCACTAAATCCATGGCTATCTATTCCCATTTCCACATAGGAATCAACAATGGAAGTAACATACACACTAGACATTTTTGGTCTACCTTGACCTAATAGCAGGTGAGGAATCTTGAGGAAAACTCTATCACATTCTTCTTTGTGTCATCACAAAAAAACATTTCTCTCAAATATTTATATATATTCAATATTCATGGATGAAAATCCCACACAAATGGTGGTAGGAACTAGTTATATGTTTCAGATATTCCAAATTTATGTCCATTGAATCTATAAACCACTACACAAAACTCTCAAGTTTCTTATAACCCTCAATTCCACCCTTGTTGTGTTTTGACCTCATAGAAAAAACAATTAGGATCATATGTATAAGAAAATCTAACATGATCAATAAAATATAGAAAAAAATATACTAAAAATAAAATTGTACAACCAACTTGTTATAAGATATCTAGATGCATACCTAGTACGACTGCCATTGTTATCCACTAGTTTGATGCCTCTTTAGGAAGATAAGAATATAACATCATGCTCAATTCATTTTTCACAATGTTCCCTTTACTTGATGTATATATACAATCAAATTCAAACATTTTTAGACAATTCATCCATCTAAGTGTTCTTAAATTCAAATATCTTTGGGAGAAATAATTATTCAAATTATTATGATCTGTAAACAGTCAAAATTTTTCAACAAATAAATAATGATTCCAGGTCTCTAAAAAAATATTCCGTAGTAACTATTTTCAAATTGTGTTTTTTATAGTTCTTCTAATTAAACCATAACTACTATCCACCATAAACAACAACATGATTTCCTTGAATCAAAAAACATCCCAAACCAAATACAAATGCATCATAATAGATTAGATATCCATGTCTTGAATCTAGAAAATTAAGAATAGGTACTAATTTAATTCTAGACTTTATTTTATTAATGGATTCCTAAAATTTAATATTACATTTGAATGGAATTGTTTTACTCGTCCATTTTTTCATATTTTATGTCATACATGAATATTCACATAAAATCGTGTATAATATCTTGTTAACATAGAAATCCATTTATCTCAAAGAATTTATTTAGTGGTTTTCAATAGATAAGATATTCTATCATTTCAGGATCTATATAAAATCATTTTCTTGAAATTAAATGTTCTTGGAAACATACTTATTATATCAAGAAATCAAGATTTTTTTATTATGGTATGCAAATGATTCTCTTTTAAGATATCCAATACTATATCCATGTGTTCTGCATTTTCTTCTTTTTTACTTGAATATACAAGTATATTATCAACAGACATAACCAATAAAACCATATACCCCTGATATATTCAATCAATAAATTCAATAAATATTTTTAATGAATTCATAATTCCATAAGTAATAACTAGATACACATAATGGCTATATCCCTTTATAAATTTTATCTTTGGAATATCCACCGTCAAAAATCACTATCGGTGATAACCTAAATGTTGGAAAATTATAGAGAACCACTGGGTTTCCTTAAATTTATCAAACTACACACCAATTATTGTAAGAGTGTACTAATTATTTATCACAAAATGGTAAATATTATGATAATTCGCATATTTTCTAATATTTTCATCATCCATATTTACAAAAAATTCTGGTACTACTCATGGAGAAATGTTTGGTTTAATGAACCCTTTACGACATAAATCTTAAATTTTGACTTCATTTTCCCCAATTCCTTTGGTTCAATACTATAGGATGAATGTTTGATTAAATATATCACTAGAAAGTGATCAATCATAACATCTATTATTCTTTTCGGTGGGAACCTTGATAAATTTTTGGGGAAAATTTTGGGAAACTTCTCATCAATATATAGAAAATATATTTTCCCAATCTCATAAATAGATTCCATTGTTACCGTAGCCAACTGATATAAGGTAGTTATGAGAAAATATTCCAAATGACACTGTCTATTTTCCTTTTCATCCAAATATTCTTTAAATATATGCTTGATTACTTCATGAAATCTAACACTATCCTTTTGTTAAATATAGACGATATAGTCTTTATTGAAGATAACCAATCCATACACAAAATAAATTCATAGAAATATATCTAAAAAATATAAAAATTCCAAACAAACACAAACACATTGATAGTTATAGAATATGATTTACACATTAAGGATTGAAAATTAATTTGTAAAAGCGGAGTTTGATGTTTGAACCCAGAAGACATCGTCTCAACATGAAAACCCATATTATCAAAATCAAAAGAATAAATAAATAAGGGGTTCACAGTACTGTAAAAAAATGATTTCCAAAGTGTATAATCCAAATGAATCATACCTCTCACAATAATTGTACTATATGGGTCATCCATGTTCTCTTCTTCATCTCTATAAAATTGTATACTCACTATTATTTTATCTTTGTAACCTTTGTGAGATGGCATTGGTTGAAGTTTCACGGTGTTCCAAGAATCACCTTGGATCACTCTAGTCGGATTATGATTATTATTCAATTGTAATAAACCTATAAATAATAAATTTTTAGGGAACCAATATATGTGTTCCTCTCACCTGACCATGGAGCACTGTGATAATAGTGCTAAATATGTCCAACCTAGTTGAAATAGGGAAATTCTCTTTGTGGTTCAATAATATCTCACTTCATATGGCCCTAAGAACCACATTGGAAACAATCAATCATACATTTTAGTTGGGGAGGAATTTTTACTGATCCCATGTTCTGAATCTGAGGTGTACCACTAATCTAGAATTTGGTTTCACTTATCTACATATTCATAGAAATAAATTTCACACATATTTCCATTGGAATTAACATCCTCCCCAATCATATTTTCTGATATATCACATTATTCAATTTTCACTATAATAGAAATATCTATATAAGTTGTCATACAATTCCTAGAGGTCATTGTTAAAATTCCTAACCACATCCCGACTCAATAATGTGTTCCCTCAAGGACTCATTTTCAGTTAATCATTTTAAAAAGTTGAATAAATTCAAAAAAAATTCAAATACTCTTTCATCTTGGGGTTCTCTTTCATAAAACATAAAATTACTCTTATTATAAAATTTTGAGAGTGGTGAATATTTAATTTCTTGTTAAACAACTATTTATAATTCTCACATGTCATGTATTGGTCTAATTTAGCTTGAATTGTTGATTCTCATCATTGGTGTGCCAATTTATCAAGCATTAAAATTTCCCATATTACATTCAATTATACCAGGGTCCTATGAATAATCCAGATTCTATATATTTGATTCAACTGGACTATAATTTTTTTTTCATATAATCCCCCTATATGATTAGTGATTTATGCTTTTGGAGCTAAAGTAATATTTTCAAATGTCTAAAATCATCATTTTTATTTCCACATTCAATAGCATGATGATCCTAGAGAATACATTGGAAAATCTATTTCATCACATGTTCTTTAGGTACAACTACATTATCAGTATCATCATCCAGTTTATTTATACAATGTCTACCATGTTCTATACAATATGACCCGAAAATATTCCATTTATCCTAATTATATTTCAACTGAATCATTAGAAATTATAATTTACCATATGAACACATATCACAACATATAATTCTATAATTGGACAATCGTAAAAGTTTTCTATCTATAAAAATACCAAAACCATGATTTTCCAAACAATAATTTTCTCAATATTCAAAAATCGACACTTTTAATCCATTTCATAAACCTTTAATGGACAAAATAACAATTTTTTCTTAGTGGGAATTCATACTATAAATTCATGCCATGAAACACTTTTTGACTAATTCCAGGATGATGAGGTTGTCAATACATATAAGTGTCTGAACACTCTGTTTTACCCAAACACACCAGTAACGTGAAGTTTAACAAAAAATATTTCTCTCAATATTTTTATGATATAAATTTCAGGTTCTAAAAATATTATCTCCTTACTACCAACCCAAATCTTGGATTAAAAAAATACTATTTGTACAAAAAAGAGAAAACGAACAAGATTATATAATTTCTATATCAGGGACTAAATAAGTTGATACCATTTCAAAGTAATGGAATGAAATATCTAATACCATTTGTAACAACCCAACCCCCATTGGCCTGATATTATGAGAAGGTGATAATATACCTTAAGTGATATCCCAAAGAAACCAATGTCTAAAAATAAATTTCATGGGCCTCAAGCACATTTGGGGGATGATGTTCTCTTTTAAAGATAAAACATCCAAACTACAAAAACAATTACCAAAAACTACTATATTATGTATGAGTACAAAAAAACTCAAAGAATAGCCAAAATAATAAACCATATCTAAGTACATGATGAAACAAAAAAAACTCAAGGAGAACCAAAATACTTCAAAAAATTGTATGATCAGGTTATAAAAACAAGAAATAGTCAACCTCCTCCAAGATCCAACTCCATATTCCATACATAGAGTGTCTAAAATAATGACTAATGAACTGAGATACCATTCATTTAGTTGTATCTCTATATATGACCTTTAGAAATACACAATAGTTACCATGTAGTGGTTGAGTCTATACGTAGTATTATTTCCAAATATGACTTCCTGACTCGAGCCTCTATAACAAAACATGATAGCATGATTTATAAAAGAAAATTTAAAAAAATACAAAATGTATATCAATACCATAAAAAATTATCAATGAGAAAATTTTCAAGTGTAAAACTATTCTCATTTAAATATAATATATATATATATATACATGTATCCAAAATCAAACACACTATGCATGTCTATGTGATAGTTCAATATTCATTATTGAACTCTCATTAATCCATTAATTAATCAAATGCTAACTAATACAAAGTTCTCCAATTAAACAGCCACATTTAACAGGGTTCTGTGTAATGTTTTGGTTTTTTCATTCTGAGAGTTAGGAATATTTCTAGGAATATTTTCTGATCTATAATATATGATGGTGTATGATTATGAGGTATGGTGGGCCTAGAATTGATATTTTCATAATATTAAATATATACATATCAAGTGTATGTAATTTTACTAAAAAGTAAAATAACTACCAAATATATTCTTAGATTTGAAATGCGAGACTGCTATTGATCTTAAAATGTGATTCATAACCTTGGAATGATATAATCATTCCATCATGGGCATTCATTATTCATTTGATTCTAATTTAACATTCATTCAATGGTGGCTAAAGCATCAGTCTGGCAACCCATTGGTGTTTGGATCATCATTCCTTGTCCCACACCGCATAATTATTTGGAGAATTTGTCCCTATCCAATAATGTAATTCTCACATACATGCATCAGAGGCCTCATGAATTTATATATCACCCCATCAGTATTTGTACCGTTAGTCCCTGGCCCATGTATCATTGAGCATTCAATCATAATTTAATGACTCATATTTTACATATATTGTTTTTTGATATTATATGGATTATTTTCAAGTCGAGGAACAAAGACACTATGTGATTCTCTGGCTCGGAGTTCCAAAAATAAATGTTCGAAATATATTAAATATATTAAATAATATGTACACAGCGTTTTCTAGAAAGAGTTTAATAACTACTAAATGGTTATCAGGTAAAAACATTTTAGGTCTCCATTGATTTTAGAGTGTGTGGTTTACTATAGGCATGATATAACATTGGCCGATGTGGGTCATTTCTATAAAGGTCATCACAGGTGTGAAAATAAATAAAATAATTGGGTAAAATATTTTATTTTATTTCTTTTGGAACATCAATTAACAATCATTAAATAGATTGTTATGGTGGAAATACATGTATAGCCACATAATCCATTTAACCATTAAGGCCCTTTGGATATAGTTTTGATGATTTATCTCATGTGTATGATGAATAGATCTTGGAGAAATGATCAACATGAATCATATTCAAAGTATCTCACCAATGAACATGAAAAGTTTTCATTATTCATCATCGATCAATAAATATTGATGTGGGTGTATCATTTTATGTTATTCCTCTCGGTTCATCATTTATATAATTCACATAAATCAATCAATTAAAAAAATTATTCGTGTTTTAATTTTCATTCAGGATGGGTTATTTTTTGGGGGGTTTAATGGGATAATATCTTTTTGATTGTATATTGTTTGTCCATAATTATAACTGTAATGAATCATGATCAACATAAACATTGATATATTTTTTTCCTTTTATTAGTTCCTGTCCTTTTCTCCCCAAGTTCATTGTCTTTCACGGGTTCTCTCCATTTGGATAGTAACCCAAAAACCTCAATTTAATATATTTTTGGACACCATTTTCATGGTGAAAATATCCAAAATCAAGGATCTGGTATTGTAAAAACACGATGGAGGTTTGATGATAGAGATAGTTTGAATTAGAAAATAGTGGATAATCGATTTCATGTTCTTTAGTGTTCACCGAAACATAATGAAGAATGATGATTAAATCCATCATCTAAGAAGATCGGATGATGGAATGAATTGTTTGATTGTGTTGTAACTTGGTTGAGTTGGTATCTTCAATCACATGGAGAAAGGATTGTTGGATTTAAGGATGGGTGAACATGATCGAACATGGGATAAGATCTATTATTTTTAAAATTTCTAAAAAACACTACATGTAATCTAGATATACACGCCTTGAGGGGTCCCCTGAGGGACATATAGGGTTTTTAGGATATTTAATATGACACAGAGTGTGACCCCTACCGTAAAGCATGTGGTCTCTCCTGAGAGACTAGTCTTGCACTTTTGGAAGTAAAAATACATGGGGAGGACTACACGGGTTGGATCATGTTGTGTAATCCCCCACAAGGATAGGGCCAATACAAGGTACATTGAGATAGTTCTGTGCTGGTACGTGGGAAAATGAGAATAATCTAGAGCATTGTGTTTGTATATGGTTAGACCACATGTGAATCCTACACATCATGTTCTTCTATAGGGACTTGTTTTGATTACACAAGTAGGACATGGGGTCATGGTAGACCATATGTAATGCCTACTAGACACTGAGTACTCTTTTATTAATGGATTAGATCCCTCTTCCTCCATATCTTGGAAAAGTTTTGTTAGGTTATTATTCCCTTTTTCCTTTCCCTAAGGGTTTCATGGAGTCATCTCTAGATCCTAGGACTATTATATCTTTTGTAGGGCTTCCTGGATAGAGTCTTATGAATCCCCCAAATAGACCTAATGTGAAATCCTATATTCGTCTTTATTCCCTAGGTTGAGTTCTTAGAATCATCATGACAAACACTATATAGAAATTGATCCTCTACTTTTTTAGTTAATCTAGATTATGTTATTTGTATCACCCTATGGTCTTGGTAGTGATACTCATCTATGTGTTGTGTTCACAGCAAAATATCAGTTTGTACTTTATCATGAAGAGACCTAAGTAGTAGTACCTCTTGGATGTATGTCCTCAGTGCTATAAGACTCTGGAGTGTGTTCACCTGACTGAGTGCTTTGTAGAAATCATCAAGATATATTCCTTGGCTGGTATACTATGGTAGGACTTACCTCAATTCAATGTGTCTTCATTGAGTAGATTTGTATATTCTTGTTATATGTGTTAAAGACATATTCCTATGTAGAGAGAAATCTATTTCTATTTTTTATTATTTGGGGATTTGGGGTATCCTACTGTATATTTTTATACTCACCCATTCATGGGATTTTCCTATACGTGCATTTTCTTGTATTGATGATCAACCATTTGATAGTCCTAGATAGACCATTTCTAGATAGTTCTTTGTGAGATCATATATACTAAGGTGTGTTTTGGTGCATTTCTGACAGTAGTCATAGTATATAAATTCATGTAGGACATGTTTTTTTTGAATCATTTTTGTAGGATTGTATTTGTCCCTATTTACAATATTTTACATCCTTTCATACTCTTGATATAATATTTAAAGGTATTCATGCAAGTTTTTTTAATTGTTTTTATATTTTATCGTTGTATAGGCTTGGAGATGTGGGTGGTGGTCTATAGGTACTTTGGATATGGCATCCCATGTTAGTGATATGCCTTCTCAATGGTAGTCATTATCATCATACCTATTATAGGTGGTCTTGGGGTGTCTTAGCATGAGACCCTCTGGAATAGGATTTAATATAGTAGTATAAGTGTAGTCGGTTCTAAATTAGGAGAAAATACAATGATATTGGTTTGGGGAAAGAGAGTTAAGTGTTTCTGTATCATCATTCAGTCCATGAACTCCAAAATAGGCATGAAGGCCGATTAATCAATACTACTGAACTCTGATCACACAATTTTTGACATGGTACATGAGATAACTAGTTATAGGGAAAACAAATGTACATGCTTCATATAGTAATTGGTTTTTTTCCATTTCCTTCTTGACTCAACTCTCTAGAGATACTCATTAATCATGATACATCTTGTAATTTTTGTATTTCATCATGATATATACTGTTTAAGATTCTGTATCAAGATCACAAGGATGATCTCCTTAGTGATGAGGAGTTGATATTGGGACCAGTTCTGCAGATGTTACCTCTAGTGGGTGCACTACTGATTCCAGCTGTAGAGAAACACACGATACCTGCAATACCAGTGGATGAGGTGCATATGATGATCATGATTAATGAGTATTAGTGGAAGAGACTCATCAGTTTCAGAGAAAAACCCAACCCATATGTGGATTAGGACTGACTTGAGGTAGCGACCTGAGTTTTCAATCTACTTCGGACACTTGAAGATCATATAGTGGATCTGGTAGTGGGAATTTTTTATGGCTCAGCACGGTGATGGAGGGTTATAGCTACCCAATATTAAGATAAGGAGACTCTTTCATTGATAAAAATTGAGTTGAATTTCAATTAGGTGTTCTCAATAGCTATGCTAAGGGAAATATGTATCCAAGAGCTTCTACCACTCAAGGAGGATTGCATTGGAGTAGTTAATTAATCATTAAGGTTTAATAAACTCCACAGGTACTCAAGGGATATGGTTCGAGATCATTTTTTTAGGGAATGGACCATCATGTGAGGTTTGTGTAAGGAATTATGATCCAATGTTATACCTATGCACATTCCTTCATATGTTGGGTCACTAGACTAATCTTTTGCAGTTAAGAGTTTCTTGGATAAGCAGATACAACCAATTATTTCCATCTGTGGTCAAGAAATAGTAGAGACCTTTGAATCAGAGACATGATGTCAGAATTAGGTACTTGGATGTGTGAAATATTTATAGTGATGGTCCCGGTATATAGATTATGTGGTGCTGGGCTCACAAGGTGGGTCTAGTTAGAAAAAATATATGTGGTCTTATTCATGTGATGGCAGAGGGAATCACACCTTATATTTTATTACACTCCATATAGATTATTGAGACTCCATGTGTGGATCATCAAGGAAGTGATAGAAATATGAGAAATTAGTATTGTAGGGTGGAAGATGTGTTTGAGGATCAGGAATATTAGAAAGAGTTGGTTGATGTTTTTACTTGTTTCCATTACCACCAACAGGTGGTCCATGCCAGGATTAGGGAGATTAAGGAAAAGGGTGGGGAAAACTGTAGTTGGTCAAATCATATGACCCAAAGGCTCTAGGAATAAGTTTTTGTTTTATCTATACCTTTTCTACCTTAGATGGAGTACTAATATACATAGGTTCTGGTCATTGCTTTCTTTATACATACCTTGTATAATACATTAATATTTGTGCTAAACCTTTATCATAGCCCGTATGCTTGGATAATCCTACTAGAGGAGACATGGTGAAAATGAATTTGGGCCAACATTGTGAAACAAGTCTTGGAAGTGATATATTCTATTGGAATCGGTATGTAATAGCGTTGAAACCTTACAACGTCATTCTTGGTATGGAATTTTTATACATAGTTCATGCCTAGATTAACGGTTTTAGAAAAAATGTGTGGTGTGTGAAAATTGATGGAACCAGGTTCTTCTTTTTTTTAAATGGAAACCCAAGTATCATGGGATAGAGACATGGATTGGAGGGATAATTCTATTATTCATTAGTTTCCTTTCATAACCCTTGATTCAATAGATTTTGTGTGTTCCCCATTTGTTATAGTGGTGGTGAAGTATGAGGACATCTTCCCTGAAGATATTCCAGGTTAAACTCTACGAATATTGATAGAGTTATACATTTATCTCCACCCCATGATGACACCAATATTTGAAATAGAAAATTGTATGGTCCCCAAAAATCATTATGAGTTAAGGGTGTTGTGGGAAAACATTAAATGGATGGTATTTTTTAGACCCAATGTTTCACCTCACGATCCCCAATTTTGTTTTCCAATAAGGAAGATGGAAGCATGAGGTTATTTGTAGACTACCAACACTAAACCGCGGTGACCATAGAGAATAAGTATTCTCTACTAAGGATTGATGAAATAATTTATCAACTAATAAGATCATGATAGTTCTCGAATGTTGACCTCTGATCAAGCTATAACTCTTTTTGAGTATGGGATGAGGATATACTGAAGATATCATTCTGATGTCTCTATGGTCACTATGAGTACTTGGTGATTCCTTTCAGCATGATGAACACCCCATAAAGGTTCATGAGACTCTATAATAAGATATTTCAACATTAAAAAAATTGTTCTGTGGTAGTCTTCATTAATAAAATCTCTGTGTACTCAACATCTGAGGAGGACCACGTGAGATAGTTGAGGATATTTTTTGACATACTCTGAGAGA
Organism: Viscum album; assembly: GCA_963277665.1. Lineage (NCBI taxonomy): Eukaryota > Viridiplantae > Streptophyta > Magnoliopsida > Santalales > Viscaceae > Viscum > Viscum album. Next base: position 1,458,013,818 of record OY728159.1, on the reverse strand, counting down.
ACTAGAAATTCAAAATGATCTTGAAATGTTAGTTTTAGATTCATGATTTCCACTTTCTTGGACACATTATCTCAATAGATGGGGTTATAGTAGACCCATCCACAGATGAGGAAGTGTTAATTTGGGAGCCATCCAAATGTTTAAGGAGATTTGTAAATTCATTAGGTTAGTAGTATTTTAACATAGATTCATACCAGATTTTTGTAAAATACTAGTAACCATGAAAACATTGACATGAAAAAGGAATACATTCATGAGGATTGGGATGTTTAATCGGGATTTTCAGCAGTTGAGGTAGAGTTTGACGAGCACTCCCATGTTGAGATTTCCAGATGAGGGTGATGATTATATAGTATTCTTCAATACATATGGAACTAGTCTTGGTATTTTCTTATGCAATGGAAATTTTTTATTGCCTCTGACTCATTCCAGTTGAAACCACATGATAAGAACTACACATCCCTTGACCTTGTTCTAGTATTGATATTCTTCTCTTTGAAGATGTGGAAACACTACCTGATGATAGAGCCATTTATCATCTACTCTAATGACAATTGTATCATTTATATCTTCTCTTAGAAGGTTCTCAATGTAATACAAAGGCAATGGTTAGAGTAACACAAGGTCAATTCCTTGAAAATTTTCTACACTCATGGGACATGAAATGTGGTAAAAGATTCTCTTAGTTGGAAATCATTTCCATCGTTTCTTATCAAGGAAAATGAGAAGTTTACCTTATTGCAGATATCCATTATAGATGAAGATGAAGAATCTAACCTCCAGTCAAAGGTTTTTACCCCTACACTCTTTCATTGAGTTAGGGAGGCACAACATGGGGACATTAACAATGATACCCTACATAATCAGATATATATCGGGAAAGCTCGTAATGAATTTTCTAAAGGTGGGGAACACGTCATTACATTCATAGGATGCATGATGGTACAAGTGACATTATAGGAGGAGGTTTTGAGAGTGTATCATTAATATCCTAGGGCAATACATCCTAGTGTGTTAAATCTATACCAAGTCCATTTCTGTCAGTGTTGGTGGCCATAAATGAATAAAAGAGTTGTAGAGTTTCTCTAACTATACCTTAATTTTCAGTAAGTGATGTTTGAGCACCATATTCTTCTGAGTTTGGTTCAACCTCTTATGGTTATAGAATGGATGTGTGCTTAAATATTTGTGGACATAATGATAGGATTTCAATGTATGTAAATGGGACATGATTCCCTCTATATGATTCTAGACCATCTCACCAAGTTGGCCCACTACATTTATATAGAGATAAGAGATCACTGGAGAGTATGGGACACCTCTACGTGCAACAGATAGTATGACTCCATGGATTTCCATCGAGGATTGTTTCTAATTTTTATTCTTTCTTTTAATGCCGATTATGGAAGGGATTATATGAGGATTTTGGGAACCAGTTATTCTTGAACACATCATTCCGCCCCAAAACTAACGACCAGACAGTGTAGACCACTGAGGTTCCGAAGGATGTGTTGTGAACATGCTTGAGTATCTTTATCTATATTTAGGAGGATCTCCTACGTTAGGTGTACTATTTATACAACAATAGGTACCATTCCACCATCGGTATGGAACCATTCGAGGCCTTGTATGGTAAGTCTAGTAGGTCACCACATTGCATGACTAGGACAGATGATTTAGTGCTCATGGGCTTAGAGTTTGTGTGAACTATAACAGAGAATGTTCAGATTATCCAGAAGTCAATGAAGTCAGTACATAGCTATCAGAAGAATTATATTGACAAGCGATGGAGGACATTGGAGTTTGATGAAAGATACCATGTGTTCCTATTTGTTTCAAATCGATGTGGAATACAAAAATTTGGTTATGGTGACAAGTTATCTCCATAGTTCATTATCCCTTTCCTAATACTATGTATAGTTAGTGAGGTGGAATACAACATAGATTTACCATCACAGTTGGACCGAGTACATGACATCTTCCATGTGTCACAACTGTGGAGGTATGTTCATAAACCATCACACATTATCAACTCGAGAAAACATGATAATGAGGACGGAGTGAAAATTGTTGAGTACTCAGAAGAGATTGATGATTGGATGGAGAGGATCCTCTTTGGTTTATCTATTCCTTAAGTGTGTGTCTAGTGGTGGAATGAGAATATCTAGGAGATAACATGGGATTATGATTCTCATATTATTTCTCAGTACCCACAAATTTTTTATAAGCCCTTGTTTTTTCTTTTTGGGGATGTAAAACCCTATTTGGGGAGAATGTAAATTCATAAATTTTCAATGTATCGTTTTTGAATATAATATAGATTATTATCCAGACCAATCGCAGAGTCGATGTGCAATTATGAGTCTTGAGGTGATCATAATATAAATATAAAATATATTAAATAGAAATTTCACACATTTTTTTCAAAATAGAGTAATAACAACTAAATGGGTGAATTGATCAGAATTATTTTGACACCGTTGAGTCTAGAATGTGACGATTACCATATGTAGGACTTACCATTAGATAGTGAAATCCATTTCTGGAAATTTATTCATTGATGTGTAAATGAATTATATAAGTGAATTATTTATTTTATTTCATGTTTGTTAAAGAATATATTAAAAATAATTAAATATATTTCAAGGTTGGAAATATAGGGTTAGCCACATAATCCTTGGACCCATTAGAGTGTTCTTGGATAGTGCATCAGAGAATTATCTCAAGAAGGAAATGATGTGATCATGGATTAATGATTGATGTTCATTGAATTTGAAAGATATATCCAATGAACATGACATAGCTTCGTTATTCATCATAAATCAATCCAAATCGATGTAGAGAGTGTGTTTTAATTTTATTCTCCATTTTCTTGATTACTATGATAAACATGAATCAATTTATTAATAGATTGATCCACGGTTTTATTGTCATATAGAATGGGTTATTTTTATGAAGTCTTTATAGGAGAATATCTTTTTCATTGTTCTTTATTTGTACTCATTCTAATGAAAAAAAATACTGAGATTGACATCAACATAGATCAAGGTTTTTTCCTCTAATATTTTCATGTGGTATTCTCCCATGATTCTTTATTCATTGTGGGAAATCATCGTTTGGACTTTTAATCAATAAATCACATTCAATTCATCATTAGACACTTTTTTATAAGTATATTATTCAAAAATAATAGATATAGGACTAGAATGGAATAAATGATGTACAAAGATGGAGATAGAGTGATTCATAAAATGGTGGATACCTGGATACACATTCTTCAATGCATAAAGAAATGTAATGATTTGATATATTTTTTTAGGAGATATAATGATGAAATGTGTTTTTTGATGAGGTTGAATCTTCGATGAATTGATATCATATATAAATATTGGTGAAACAATCACAGTATCAAAGGCCAAAGGTGATGGATCAAACACAGAATCAAATCTGAGATTCTACGAAATCCCAAGAAAAATCATGTAATATAGATCTAAATGTCGTGTGGGGCCCCCTTAGTGACATCTAGGGTTTCTGGATGAGTTATAATATCACATGGGGTGTGAACCCTATCAAAAATAATTTTTTCTCTCCTGAGGTGACTCATCACGTACTTTGGTAAGTAAACAGACACATGGTAGACTACACAGGCACTTTGTACCCCCCCCCCACACAAATAGACATCCTGGACCAGTTACATGGGACAATCCATGTACTGGTACATGGGATAACATACATGGGATGGATCCATGTATTGGCACACATGTAGACTACATGACTAGAATAAACATCATGTTCATCTACACATACATGGTTTTATTACACGAGACAATTACAAGAGTACGATGCGGGGTCAAGGGAAAGAACATATAACTGCTACTATACACTGTTTACTCATTTATATATAGATTAGATACATTTTCCTCCTTATCAGGTACATGTTTTTTAGGGTAAATTCCCATTTTAATTCCCTTGAGAATTGGTAATAATTTTCTTATACTTCTAGGACTATAATCCCTTTTGAAGATATTCTTTGATAGATTATTTGGAATCCTTCAAGAGTAATTTAGTGTGATCCTATGTTCATCATCATGCCTAGTTAGAGTTCTTAGTATCGTCATGGAAAACAATACATCAGAATTGATCCTCTTCTTATCTATATATTCTAGATTGAGTAGTTGGTATCACCCTATGTCCTTGGAAGTGATCCTCATTTGTGTATCATATTCTCTTTGGACTATCAGTTTTTACTTTATCATGAAGGGATATGATGAACATTACCTCTTGGAAAGACAACATCAGTTCTATCTAACTCATAAATGTATTCTCCTAGATGAGGGATTTTTGGAAATCATTAAGCTATAATGCTACCATGGTATACTATAGTTGTCCTTACCTATATTCATTGTGTCTTTAAAGAATATCTATGGATATTCTTGTTATATGTGATGTATACATATACTTTTTTTTCAAAGAAATTATTTTCATCAGTGTATTCATTGTGGTTTTAGGGTGTCCTACTAAATATTGTTATACTCATCACTGAACATGAATTTCCAGCATGTGAAAAGTCTTCTATAAGTGATTGACCTTTTGAAAAAGTCCTATGAGAAACAAAATAAAACCATGCCTACTGAGACTGGACACACCGAGGTGTGTTCCTACAACTTTCTTATAGGAGTCTCAGTACTAACATTCAGGTTGGACACATTCTTTATGACTCATTGGGTAGGGATTTTATTTGTCCTTGTTCACTTTATTTTACTTTTTTCATTATATGGTTACATGGTTTAGATGTATAAATGCATGGTTTTTCAGTTGTTTTTTCATTTCTGTATTGTATAAGAATAGAAATGTGTGTGTGTACATAGGATAAGGCCACACATTTTTGTGATATTCCTTCTCTGTGCTAGTCTATAGTCCCTCTCATGTTGGACACATGTTTAGAGAGTTGTGGGATGGCCCCCTTTGGGATTGGTCATAACACAAATACAATTCATTATGTAATAGTTATTATTACACCCCATTGGTTTCCATCAATCATGGTAAAATCTCACCAATAGTCCAACGAGGTCCATGAAGGGTCTCACAATTTATATGGAATTAAATAAACTATTCTAAATTGAATGAAATTTCAAAATATGGAAATGAAATTTCACATCTGCATACATGTAATCATAATAAATACTATGGTATTTTAATTTTTTAACACCAAACACGATATCATTGATGAAAACTCACCAAACATTAACCAATAATTCAATGTAGACAACTGGAATTAACAACAGTAAGGAATATCTAGGACCAAAACGTAGGATAAATATATTATGAAAAAATATTTACAAAAAACTATATTTATTCCATAAATACAAGATTAAATTTATTCCTCTCAATAGTATGAGTTATACGATAGGAAATGAGAAACCATAAACATGGAATAGAATATCTTACTCAAGAAGAAATATTCTTCCACTAGATCATCGATTCGTTATAGGTGATATTTAAGGAGCCTTGGATTCCTCTCATGTTCCTAAAAAATATTGGATTTCATATCACATCAAAATATTGTGATTTGGGATAACAACAGGGGGTTTAGTATTTTTTAATCTTATTTTTATGGGTTTAATTTCCCAAACACAAGATTTCCAATCCAAGTTGCACTGTTTTCCAAACAGTGTGCTTAATTGTCTTCCCCTACGTATGCGGTTCATGGTTCCTCATAGGTGGGGAAAATGTTTTGAAAACATTTACACAACCTTTAAAACCCCCATTGTCTCAAGGTGAATGGTTTGGTTTGGGTGGCCACACATTTGGTTCAAAATTTGTTCCATCTATTATAGATCCAAAAAGGTGTACACTATATCCTAGGGAAAACTGCATGGTTTTTTTATAATAGTAAACCAACCATTCACATCCACAATGGATTTCAAATTTTTCCAAATTTAAAAAAAATTAATAAAAACCCATCCATGTAATAATTAAAATAGGGGTAAAATACAAACTGGATTTAAGAAAATTTTTTCTCTACAATGGGTTGGATGTTACAATATGAATTTTTTAATAATTTAATTTTTATAAAACTCAATTAAGGGATTATTTCATGGTTTGGTTTATGGATTATGTAGATAGCTATATGATAACCCATCTTAATTTATCCTATATTAAATTAAAAATGATATAGGTTCAACTACAAGAACTGTAATCCAATGTGATAATGTAAAATAACAAGATGTTCAATATATGAAGTACAAATGTTTAAGATAATTACACCATTTAATTAACGTTTTTTATCTCACAATTAACCTTATATATTTATTGTTTTATGGAAGAAGAATGAATAAATTTTACAATGGGTGAAATAGAAAATATTTTGATAGTCTCAATGATCAACCAATTAGAATAGAAGACAATCTATGATATTTAGAGACTCTTCCAAACTTCCTATCACTACATTTGATTTAAAATATACAAATCTATGATGTCCCATGTAATTCCATGTAATAATTATAATAATGAAAATAATATTAAATTCCCATCATGTCAGAAAAATGTAATGAATCCTGGGGAAAATTTCCTTAATGGTATGAAAAAAAGATATAGTTTTGGAAATTTAAACCATCAAAATCAAAAGTTTTATGGAATGATGAAATATATAAAAATTCATTTCTTCATTTTCCTTGAAAATGGAAATTATGAAAATAAATTCCACAATCATTCAGTTAACTTGGTAAATTGGAATCTATGACCACTTACATTCAATGGCCCGAAGGCTTTCAATTTTTATTGATTTTTGATAATCCACCTTTCAAGTGTCTAGGTTGAACCCTTACAAGGCCCATAGGTGTATGATTTACATGGCCCATAGGCCTTAGAAAAATTCATTTTCCTTTAGGATTCAAACATTACTTACAACCCTGACTATCTAAAGAAATGTATGGTATGATTTTTATTTCAATAGTAAAAGGACTGTCTTCATGGTTTGTGGATGTTACTTCTTTTAAGGGTTATATTAGGATTGGATTTTCTGTTTTATCAATTGGCGTATATAAAATTTTATAAAGTGAAATATGACATCATTCCATAAATTCACAAATGATAAACTACATGTTTATTATAAATTAAGATCACCCTAAGGAAATTACTAACACCATAGAAGTTTTAATATTGTGTAGACATTATTAATTTAAGGGGATGGAGCATAAGGACCTTATATTTTCCATTATATTCTAATTAAATAATTCATATGTTATATATAATATTTTATAAACTATGAAAAACTATTAAAAACATTTGATATATTTTTAATATTTTATATGCCTGTTGAAACACAACAGGTAAATAATCTCTTATCAATTGAAATTAAAATATCCAAAAATAATAATGAATATAATATGAAATGGTTTTTGAATGATAAATTATTCTATATAAAGATTATTTGACTAACATTACAATGAATGTATCATTTATAAGCTTTCCCTTGAGCAAATCCAATCCATACTCATGTAATTATGGTTTTATCAAAACCACATTGAAGAGAAGTTCAATCTCAGGAATATTTCCACAGGATCCACACTTATTAAACCAGCATTGAAAATTATACCCAAATTTTATCAAATGATTAAGTATTATGTGGTGATCATATGGTTTTAGGTTAGTAAAAAATATAATAATATGTTTATTTAATAAATTGTATTTATATATTGATATATCATGAATTTTTATACATGTAAAATTTACAATTTTCCTCAATTCACTTTATGTTGGAAAATGAAATATCCAGAAATTGGATAATCATTATAGGGAAAAACATTATTATGAATAAATATTTAATGAAATTATTACATAAATATGAAGTAAAAAACATGATTAATTTACAATTAATAGGAAAAATAATTAGTCAGTATAGTAATAGTCATTATCCTATAAAAATAGATATTTTTTATTTTTAAATATTTAAATTAAAAAATGTTTACAGATTATACGATAAGAATTTCAAAAATTTATATTTATTTTTGGATTTATAATAGAAATAGTATCTAAATATTAATTTTTTATATATTTATATGAAAATTTAATTTTATTGTGAATAATCTGATAAACTATTTTACAAATACAATTCCTTTTAACGTTTTATTTTTTTTATATCCATTATTTGAATAAAAATTCAATCCCATGTACAGAAATTTAGGAATTCTATTAGTTTTATTTTAAATTTAAATATATTATATTGTGTTTACATTTTTATATTTAATTTTTTATGACATAGTTAATATTTTTCCCAAGAAATTGTTTTTTGAACATTATATATTTATTACTTTAAAAATAATTAGTATCACTTATAAATACTAGATCCAATTAAATTGTTTTTATATTTTAATATATATTTGAAACATATATAATAAGTAAATTTTTTAAAACATAAAGGATGAGTCACTTGGGTGTAAACGAATTACCACGATAAATACATTAATGGTAAAATAAAAGGACTAAGAGTAAATGACCACAAATGTGTTTAAACCCAATTTTGGAACATTTTATTGAAGAAACATTTTACCATATAACTTATATTATATGATATTTACAAATTCATGTTCCCTATTACTTCAGTGTGTCTTCCATTATTAAAATACTTGGGGTATTCATAAAAAATACCATCTATTTTTATCTTATAAAATTCACTACTAGAATTCTGGGTAATTATGATGGTCTATTTGTGATGGGATCCCTTCGCAAATAGGCATTAGAGACAGGGCCCCGTCTCAAATGACCCATTGCATAAAATGATGTCCAAAGTAAAAATATTTGGGATCAGACCGTCGCAAATAATTTTATTTGTGAAGGGAAACATCTCGGTCACAAATAAGCCTCTGATTAAAAGTATTATATATAGATAAATGTTTTAGCGACTGGCCCGTCACATAAACAATTTGCGGCGTGCTCTTGTCTTGTCGCCAATATATATATATATATAACATTCTGTGATGGGACCATCGCAACAAATGATTTGCGACGAGACTACTTTCTGGTCGCAAATAAGATTTAAAAATATTTAGTTAGAATATTTGTGATGGGGTCCCATCGCAAAAGTTCACGTCACAAATAATAAATTAATTTTAAAAAAATTTAAAATTTAATAATATTACAATTAATGAAAAAATAATATTACTATTATTAAATCAATAAAAAATATAAAATATAAAAATTCTCGATATTCACAAATAAATATAAAAACATAATAAAATATTGAAAATTAAATTCTGTAATATTTGTACTGATATAAAAGACAGAAATTGTAAATAATTAATATTACAATGTTAAATTTAAATTTTTGCAACATAACAAAACCCTGGGGGTCATCTTCAGGAGGAGGTGGAAGAGATGAATGAGCTGGTGGAGGAAACTCTATCCCTAAACTACGATTCAGACGGCGCATGTACTCCATCGGCTCATGATGATGCTGCTTCCATCGAAGCATCTCCTCTTCGTGCTGTTGTTGCTGCTGCAGATGCCGCTGAAACATCTCTTCTTGCTTCTTCTGCAAAATCTCTATATGCTCACCCTGAGCTCACAACTACTCCTCATAATGTGAGCTAGAAGATGATTCCTCTCCACGATATCCTCTCGAGCTAGATGCTGACATCAAAATAGTACCATAATATGTACCAGGAGTCAAATGCGAGTCGATGCCAACTCCTCTGCCCTTCTTAAAGCCATAATGATTCTCCTGCATCCATGCTGCCTCATCTAAATGGTCAACACTGGTCTACTCAGTCGTGTCGTGACCCTCAGCCTGTTTTTGAGAGGTCACAGCCTCATATGACTCATTTAATTCCAATTTAAAATTAAAATTGTAAATATATTATATGTAATTAATTTTTAAACTGAAAAATAATACTTAACACAATATGACACGGGCGATCACCTCTAATCTCTCCAGTGGATGGATCACTGTACATCCTCTGATAAACGTCGAACTCCGTCATATCGGGATGCATAACTATCTACAGAATTATAAAATAAATTGTTTTTATTTATATTTATATAAAATATTTTAAAAATATACTTACTAGATGGTCTTTATGAGAACTGAATGTACGACTACCAGCTCGATGTGTCACCTCCTGTCTCCCCCAGTTCTGTCGTCCCACTGAAGATCTCCTCTGAAATCTGCCACCCAACCAGTTTAAACCTAATCCATCTCAAACATGAGATGAAATGCACTCTGGTTGGTGGTTTATACACGACTCATCAAATTCTGTCACCCCTGCTTTTTTAATGGTTGTCCTTCTCAAATTGTACAAAATCTGGCGGAAACAGTTACGCATAGAAACCTCCCATGCCGTGTGGACAGCGTCGCACATGCTATCATCGATAGGATGCCATAAACCCTACAAATAATATATAATATCAAGTTTTTAATACAATAAGTTTCAAAATGAATATTATTTATTTACGTACCAGCCAATGTTAGAACGTGTCGCATCGCACATCAAAGGGAATCTGTTCCCCTATGATCCATGGCTGAGAATAATAATTGCGCAATATAGCGCTCCCCTATCCAATAGCTACATGATGATAAGTGTGAAAAAAAGCATAAATAATCAAACAATTAGTATATATATAAATAAATTAATGAATTATATCTAAAATATACAGGTTATCATACCTCCATGTGCGTGGATCGAAACCATGATGTGGACGTCGCTCGGGGATATGGTTAGTAATCATCAGTCTCACAAGATTGTGCCCCCTCCGCGTACCTCCTGAACCACTAGTAGGTTATGGGTCAGCTGATCCCACATCCTCATCATCCAAAGGTTGTTCCGCCTCCTTCAACTCACGAAATAAATCATAGTCCATCTAAAAGACATAATGATTGTTGTTAGCAGATAGTTGAAAATAACTATTATATATATATATATATATTATTTATGATTATAACTGTCATTTAACTATTTCAATTTACATATTCATCCTCTTCTCCATAGCTGTCAATGTCAATGTCTTCATCATCCTCCATAGCATCATCAATATCAATATGAGTTTTAGTTTCATCATCTCTTGACATTTCAAATTCATATGTAACATCATTAACATCTTCATCATCATCGATCCTTAATTGTGGTGTGTCATCATCAATATTCTCGTCTCTTTGTGAATCAGATGGATTTTGAGTAGTCTCTTGAAAAATTTCAATTCCTTCCACTTCAATAGAACAACATTCTGTTTGAGTAAACTGATTTTCCATAGATTTCATTTTTAATATGCTCCACCAATCACTCAAGTCACTTGAAGTAGCATAGTACATTGCATAATAAATTTGATGTGCCTGTTGAGCTAGTAAAAATGGTTCATTTACTGCAAGAAGACTTTTATATTTAATATCCAAGATTCCATTAGTCGGATTAACACGCAATCATCTTTTATTATCCATCCACTGACATTTAAACATTGTTATGTAATTCTGTACTAGATAACATAGCTCAATAATTTCATCCAAAATGCCATAATAGTCAACTTTAGTTTCTCTGTTATGTGATCCTCTCAAGAAAACTCCACTGTTCATTGTTTTTTATTGATTCCCTTTATGTGTGTGTATGAAATCAAAAACCATTCACCACATGTGCATTATAAAATTTAACCATTTTGGATGGAGGGTTACTAAATATACACAATCGTTTGAAAATTTTATCAGTATATTGAGACACCTGAAAATTTTTAAAACAATTATCAATATAATAAGTAATAAACAGAATTGATATTAAACAATAAATAATTCATGTTACCAGTTTTTAAAACTAGTGAGAAAAAAATGTGTCTGCTTTCTTCAAGCGCATCTAGTGTAATTTGTGGAAGTTGTTTCTTGATATTATTATCATATAACCTACATAAAAATAATATTAAATAATGTAACAAAAATATAGAATAAGTTATAGAAGCACTTACAGGACAAATGATGCCATTTCTTCATAGTTGAGCAGAACGTATGTATGAGCTATGTGATTTTCTTCATCGGAAAGCCATCGTTCGTGAACACCACCGAATCCAAGATTTGGTTGATTAAAAACTATTAATTTATTTTCCGTTTTGTCATTAACATTCCCCTCGATTCTCCCCATGTGATTTCTTTTGAGGGATATTAAGATTTAAAATAATGTGTGCATGAATATTAAATTTCTTATTTCATATAAGCTTCAACAATTGAGAATTAAATTGATGCTTTGTTACATATTTTTTTCTACAATTTCTAAATGCATCCCTAGAATGGGTACTTCCATTGAAACTGTACTAGACCTCCACATTTAACATCTTGTGGAACATATAATATCATATGTTCCATTTTATCAATGAAAGCTAGCAGAACGATTTTTTCAAGTTTACATATAATTATAGCAACATCTTCTTCCATTTTTCTTAGCACATCATAGTTTGTTGTCACTACACAAATGTCTCGGAAAAAATATGATTTGACTGTTATCAAATCCCAAATCATAGAATTCAAAAAACCTCTGAATCCAATTGGCATAATTCATTCCATTATAACACGAAAATCATGACTTTTTAATCCACTTATATAACCATTATTAACGCATCTTCCCAAATTGGAAATATATCCATCGGGAAGTCTCAAATCTGCAATCCACTGACAAAAATAATAAGCGTCTCTCTTTGGACAGTGTATAAGAATATTTTCAATTCATTAACCTCTGTGATCTAACATTTTCAAATAATTCAAGTTCTACTCACCTGAAAATTTGGGTAAGATCTAATCGTCCCTTTACAGTATCATTGGTCTTACCTGGTGTATCCAAAACTGTATGAAATAAATTATCAAAACAGTTCATCTCAATATTCATAACATCCATCATGTGGCAGACCAACAAGTCATAGCAATATGGAAGATCCCAAAAAATGCTCCGTTTTATCCAGTTATATTCTTTCCCAAAGCCATGAAATTTTTTTCGGTTTACTGTTGGTCCAAATGTGATGGTGGGTAATGAAAATACAATTTATTTTAACTTTGTACCTGAGATAATCTTTGGCGGTTCATCTCTTTCAATTATACCTTTTCGGAAATGTGATTTAATCCTCCGAAAATGATGATTGGTTGGAAGAAATCTACGATGACAATCAAAATAGTAAGGTTTTTTTCCATTGACCAGTATAAAGGCTTTGTTTTCTTTCATATAGTTAGGACATGATTTCAGACCATTTGTACTCCAACCAGTTCATATTCCATATGACGGAATGTCACTAGTCATCCATATCAATGCAGCTTTTAATTTGATATTTTTTTTCACAGCAACATCATATATATTAAGACCATCACTCCACAATTCATTTAATTCATCAATCAATGGTTTCAAATAAACGCCAATATTCTTTTTCAGAAGTCCTTGGATTAATAGAGTCAAAAATATATAAGGCTCCTTCATCAAAATCCATGGAAGAAAATTGTACGAAGTTATAAAGGCATGACAACATCAATACTGACTACAATAATAACCAAACAGACAAAAACCGTAAGTTGAAAGACCCAATCGCTCGTTTTTGGCTTCTATAGAAAAAGACAGATGTAGACTGTCAAAATTTCTCCATGGATCAACATTAGATATATGATTCATGTTTTTATCAGTTGAAATCTTGGGTTTCTAACATGACATCATTGAGGATGTGTTCTGAGACATAAATAAATGCTGCAACCTGGATTTAAGGGGGAAATATCTCAATTGTTTTACTAGAATCAAACTACACTTACCTGGCTGAGCTTCTTTATACCTCGATTGTCCACATGAGGGAAAAATATCCAATGACTAATTTTTAACAGAATATAAGATGCAATCATTTGGACATGCATGAATCTTCTGATAACTAATTCCCAAATTACAAATCAGCCTCTTTCTCTCATACTAATTTACAGGCAACACATTTCTTTCAGATAACAATGTTTTAACCAAAGAAAATATCTGAACAAAACAGTTGTTTGTCATTGCATTATCTGATTTAATAGCCATAAATTTTTCAAACGCTTCTAATTTTCTTATCATGCAACCAGAATATAATGCATCTGCAACATACCTCAACAACTAATAATTATTACTAATTATTACTAATAATATATAATTATTACAAATTATATCTAATTATACCTACTTATATCTAATTATTACTAATTATTACTAATTATTACTAATTATATCTAATTATATCTAATTATATCTATTTATTGCTAATTATTTCTAATTATTGATAATTATTGCTAAATATTGCTTATTATTACTTATTATTGCTAATTATTACTAATTATAACTAAATATATCTAATTATTACTAATTATTACTAATTATAACAAATTATTACAAATTATATCAAATTATTACTAATTATATTTATTTATTACTAATTATTACTAATTATTAATAATGATATCTAATTATATCTAATTATATCTAATTATATCTTATCATATCTAATTATTACTAATTATATCTAATTATTACTAATTATATCTAATTATTACAAATTATATCTAATTATTACTAATTATATCTAATTATTACTAATTATATATAATCATTACTACTTATATCTAATTATTACTAATTATATCTAATTATTACTAATTATATATAATTGTTACAAATTATATCTAATTGTTACTAATTATATCAAATTATTATTAATTATATCTAATTATTACTAATTATATCTAATTGTATCTAATTATTACTAATTATATCTAATTATATCTAATCATTACTAATTATATCTATTTATATCTAATTATTTTTAATTATATCTATTTATATCTAATTATTACTAATTATATCTATTTATTCCTAATTATATCTAGTAATATCTATTTATATCTAGTTATTCCTAATTATATCTAGTTATTCCAAATTATATCTTGTTATTCCTAATTATATCTAGTTATTCCTAATTATATCTAGTTATTCCTAATTATATCTATTTTCTCTTAATTATATGTACTAATTGCTAATTCTTAGTACTTATTGCTAATTATATGCACTTATTGCTAATTATAACTATTTATTTCTAATTATAACTATTTATTGCTAATTATATCTAATTAATATTATTTATAACTAATTATTTCTAATTATATCTAATTAATTTTAATTATAACTAAATATTTATAATTATAACTAACAATATCAATTTCTTAGTAAAATTAAATATAAATAAAAATCAATTGAAATCTAATTAAATTAGAACCAATAAACAAAAATTAAAATTATCTTAAAAAAATAAAATAAATAAAAATAAAATAATATACAAATACCTTAAACATAGATATTTTGAAGATATTGACGCTCTCCGATTTCTCTTGAATAAAAAACTTCAACTAAAAGTATTTTTTTCTTTAAAACAGAAGAATAAAGAGAGAGAGAGAGAGAGAGGACAAGATCTGAATGATTTGGAAAAAACGGATGGGGGTATATATAGGTCAGATTAGTTGCAACGAGGTTATTAGCGACGAGCTTCTCATCGCAAATGGTGGTAATTGCGATGGGGCTGTCCTAATTAACCTCGCCCGCATTATTTACTTCCGGTGGTTAAAAGGTTATTTGCGACGGGTCTCATCGAAAATAGTACCCGCCGATAGTCTTTTTGTGAAGGGATGACATCCCATTGCAAAACGTTATTGGTCACTGCCAAATATTTGTGATGGGTCTCATCGCAAATACCCCTACGCGGTTTGGTGTGGATGCCGCGCGTTTTGGCGCACAAGTCGAGCCAAACTATTTGCGACAGTGGGACATTTCCCCGTCACAAATGATATTCGCACGGTTTTGCGCGCAAGTCGGTCCAAACCATTTGCGACGGGGGGACGAAATCCCATCCCAAATAATTGGTTATTTGCGACGGGCACTTTTCCCCATCGCAAATACCTTCCTTGATGGCTTATTTGGGACGAGCTTTCATCCCGTCGCAAATAGTCATTTTCCCATAGTGATGGGATCTCCCTTCCTTACATACACTCACACCACAAACCCTTTTGTTAAGCCAAAACATTTCCAAAAAAATCCTAAAAACTCATATATCCCATTAATAAGTCTGGATCTATAGGAACCATCATCCCTCAATGGTTTAACACTCTATACACCGGGAATAAACTAAGTAGTGTGGTAGAATTTTCAAAGTGATCCTTTAGATTTTCTATTTATTTATGTTTCCTTATTATTCCTAAATTTCTATTAAAATATTTTAAAGTAATAAAAATATACCTAGAATATAGATATGTTTTTAAAATTATAGAATAATAATTTCCCACTATTCTCTTTTATGTAAAGAAAAACTAATACAAGAAATGTTCGTATTTGTGGACTACTTCCCCCACGAAATAACATGCTACTTTTTCCCACAAAAAACATACAATTTTTAAAGGGTAATTAAATGAATAATTATGATATTAATTTATTATTTATGATTCTAAAATGATAAATCATATTACTTCTCTCTCTCATTCTATCATAATGAAATCATTATCAACGTGTTTCTGCATATTATCACCTCCATTGATCGATATATTTCATTTTTCGTTACTAACTTTTGTTATTTTTATAAGACCTATGTTAATTTATAAATAATATTTTTATGATATGAATACATTTTTTGTCAAACAAATTCAATAACCTATTTATGATACTAATTTTAAAAAATCCTTATAAGATGTAAAATCTTAAACAAGTGAACTGTCAAGGGATAAAAACATCTTAATACTTGATAATTGTATCATACCCATAAATTATTCACATACATATTTTAAATTATAATATAAAACTATAATAAACATTAAATAATGACATTATTCTTCTACTATAATGATGCTTCAATTAAATCACCGCATAATTATCCATTATTAACCATATGTTCATGTTTGGGACTATTTGAAAACATAATTGATCGATAATATAAATTTTCATCATAGATGACTATAAAAAAATAATTACATACATAAAATGATACTACTATATAAATAATTATATTTTAATAAAATGGAATCGTCCTTATTTTACTTATTTAGTAATAAAACACCTATTGTTTCTTCGGAATATTCTCGAATGTGCTTAATGATGATTTCGTCTTCTAGGATAAACACTAAAACACTGACCAATGGAAAACGAAATGTTGCAAACATTTTAATTAATTAATTAGATTAAATTTAATTACTTTTTAATTGCTAACATTAGATAAATAATTATTACTAACATCACTCTAACAAGACTAGTGTAATCATTCAACACTATATACAGATGATGTGATAACATAGGTAAACACAATCTATTATATATTTATTTAATGAATGTATATAAAAATTATATAATCCTTTTTGGATGAATATTGTTAAATAATTAGTAATTATGATAATTGAATTTTTTATACTAGAGGTTAGAGTGCATATGTGGAATGAAACATCAAATTTAAGGGTTAACTCTCTAAAATTTATATCCCATGAGACATACATCATTTTATTAACCATGTAATTTTTTAAATTGTGAATTAACTCAATTATTACATTCATTTTGGGGAAACACAAAAAATGTAATGATATTTTAGTGATCATTTCTTGAACTCCCCCTCATACTCCAATAATTCAATCATTCCTTGAGAAATAAATGATGTTGGTAACTCAAATCTATTTCTTTGAGTAATGTTGTTTCCTTTATATTTTTACCATTAATATTAATTTCAATCAATGATCACTTTTCACATATTTATCCAAATTTTAAATACACAGGGAATATGATTTCTATAATAAAAATTAACTTCCATGAATGATTTTCTTTTAAAAAAATTATATATATTTTTAATAATTCACATAAACATAAGTGATTATCTCTCTTAAATATCTCTTTATTTCATGATCATATTTTCAGTTCTCTCCAAATTTATTTTTTATTAATTTAAAATTCAAATATGTATCAATTCATGAGATATGGATACTTTCATCTTAATGATATGCCTTGTTACTCCCTTTTATTATTTTCTTCAGTTTTTATCCATATTAACAAGTTGATCTATTTTATATAGTGTAATGTTTTTTAAATCACATTATAAATTATATATGGAAGTAAATATTTTAGGTTATTTAATTTGGTCTCAGTTATTCTATTTTATGTGGTTTTTTTAATACCATTTGAATGTAATGTGAATACCCATCTTTTTTCACATTATTTATGATATGTTGATTTGATGTTTTCTTGTGGAATACATTTGTATGGTTAGGATTTAAGTAATAAATAGGGACTATATAGATCTCAAATTATCTAAAACAAACCCATCAGGGTCTGCCATCCCAACAGAATATTGAGTCGGAACTACCCCAAGACTGCCACTATAGGCGAGGAACTGGCTGAAATAATCGAAATGCGTAACAAATATGGGAGGCCTTAGAATACATTACCTATACTCGTACAAAAAACCATCATTATGCACTATAATATTGGAATAAAAAAAATTATAGTATCCTCTTGGGTAATAAACATGCATGCAAAACATATAGGGAAAATAATAATATGACTGTGTAAGTTGAAATTTTTTGTGGAAAATGAACTCCCAAATAGATAGATGTCCCAAAATTCTTATAACTAGTAAAGTAAATTCTAAGATATAATTTCATTGAGTCATCCATCTATTACCAATGCACACGAAGATACTCACCATGGTATATCTATGTTTTTTTTACATCTCTTTCGACCTAACCATTTTCATCATAATACAGGACATGTGCAGGAAAATCAACGCAATTGTGAGTATACACATACCCAATTTGATGCCCTGAAAATTAGAAGGGGGTGAAATAAGAGGCATGATAAAAATAGATATATCAATCCATAATAATAGATACATGGAAAAAACAATAAAGACATGTATATTCTCATAAAATAAACCCAAAATAGACGGAAAGGTGTCTTCATCTCATAGCCCAACCCAGGAAAAGAGTTTTCCAATTGTTACAACGGTACATCATCTATGAACAGAATCTCATTGGTCTATATGAAGAAGTGTCCATGTTGAGAGACACCTATCCACTATTTGACATAGTTGAGGGGAAAAATCTATAAACAGATGACACATACACATGTAAAATATGAAGGTTACACTATATAAGTAGATGTCCCATGCCCTGACTCCTCAAGAGGGTCGCAATATGATGGTAGATGACCCATTCCCTGACATGTCATGAGGGTGAAAATCATATGGTAGATAGGGTACATCTGACATGCCCCCTCATGAGGATTCCACTCAGTAGGTAGATAGAGGAACCATGCCATTTACTAGTATGGGGTGACACCAAAATGGTATATAGAGGACCCATACCCTATCCCAATTGAATTACTGAACTCAAATTTAGATAGAGGACCTCATACATATATATTCAAGTGTGTGTCACTAAATAGGTAGAGGACCCATTCCTTGTCATAATAGGAGGGTGACACCCATATATTATAGAGATAATCCATTAAATATCAAAGGAAGAGGGTTCTAATAAATAGGTAGATGAACCATCCATATCCTATTATGATAGTACCACTCAATATGAAGATAGATGAACCATTCTCTATCTCAAAAATAGGGTTCCACTCTGATCTCTCTGATGCTCCTACTCAATCACTTCCATCATTAATAATTTTCTAAAGAAGTTTCACACTCGTAATATATCTAATTATTTCTCAAAATCAATCACAAACGAAGCCATCACATTCTATATAAAAAAATTAGGATAGTCTACAAGTAGGTCAAAATCATATTCCAAAAGAAGAATGTATGAGAGTTATAAATTTCGTCAAAAAGGAGCCACATGGCATGTAGGGGACCCACATTACATTTTTCCCCACATTTTTTTCTGGTTGTGTCCTCGCCATCCCATAGATCATTCGCCATGAAGTACTATCTGGAATATAGGTTACTACACAGAGTGTATCTCCCTCTTAGTGATAATTTTTGATCCTAGATATGTTGACTAATCCTAATTGTGCCTATATACTATAGTACACAATGTGTACTCAAGTAAGGTTTTCTTCACATGTGCTTCTAGTCATGTACATGTACAAAGGTCTTGTGCCTATCCATTGTTGTGTTTTTGTACTCCCAGAGTACATGTTGGGCCACAAACACCGAGTCACATGTCATGTGGGGGTCCGGTATGGCTTTTGATATTTTACTAACCCAGAAACACAAGATAGGGTAGCTGGGTCACAATACAGTGTATGTTCATCAGAATATACTTAATGTAATTGGGTTATTAACATAATTTAGATATACTACCCAGATCTCAAATCCAACTCCACCACCGCGAAATCCACCCATTCACCATCCAAAATGACGGAAACTCCCTCTAGTCATCGATTTTGGTCATTCGGTGTCCATAAATCATTGTTCTATCTCTCCCAAGCAAAGATAGTTCATTCCACCATCACTTGTGGTGCCTATTATCACCTCACTAGATTCATGATCCATGTTTGAATCACTCACATCATATGTACCTTATATTTCTATCCTCTAATAACTAATATGTTTGTTTCATGGAAACCTTCCATGAATCCAGGGTTCGATCGAACTCAATCCTAGCCAGCAATGATGTATTGGACTATGTAGAATAGTGGAAAATATTGAAAATAATGGTTGGGAAATAACATAAACAAATTTGAAACAATTGTTGTCCAAGTTTTCTTTTCCAATAAACAAATATAAGTGATGATTGAGCTGATAATCGTGGAACTACAGGGATAAATTGAATAATCAATTAAAATATAATCCATGGGCCCGTGAAAAACTCCAATTAAATTTAGATCAAATAAATGGAAATAATAATGATCAATATTTTAATAATTATGGATTAAATACCCAAATGATGATTCTTAAATTGATTTTGATCATTCACTATTGAAGAAAACAGCTAATAACGATGAAGAAGTTTTTTTATATTCATTGTGGCAGGAATCATTTTGATCTAGTAGCTCATCATCATCCAATCTCAATTATCCATTGATTGGTTGTGAAATTCTCCTCTACAAGGTCCCATGATTATATGGCTAACACTATAAATTATCAATAATGATCATTATTTTGAGGAAAATGTTTTTTATACATCTAACGAATTAATTATTTGTCTTATTTAATTAATTCACATAATTTATCTTCCAATGTTCCTTATATCCAAATGTACCACGTCAATAATTTTTAGCACACATAAAGATAAAACCCTATTATATGGATTCAATTGTGGCCTTTGATATTTCATTGACAATACATTTTGGAGATATTTTATTATTTCTCAAAAAACACGCACGTCTGATATAAAATATATAAAATATTTTTATAAATATAATTTCACGCACACCATTCCTTGAAATATATTTTTGTATCAGTGCTTGGATTTAAATTTATTCTTCTTTAAATTTCAAGTTCTTATAAGGAAAAAATATGGGGCCTACATTATTCCCTATTTTAGTTTTTTCATCATCAAAAATAAAAACTAAATAAAATGTTTGGGATACTTTTCCTGAATCTGGATATCTCTCTCCCTAGTGCTCCCATTTATGCTCTTTTACTACCACATCGCATGAACCAAAGGAACTACAAATCCATGCAGGATCCTCTCTATACAATACTCAATATCCATTGGTTGCTCCATAAAGGTGGTTGTATCATCGATGTCCATCTCACTATAGTTAATGATGTTTGTGGGATCAAGTACGCATCTCCTCAGTTATGATACATGTAACATGTTTTACACTCGTTCCAACTATTGGGGTGAGGAGAGATAATAGGAAATTTTTCTATACATCTATAATATATGTAACTACTCGATAAACCATCAGGATATATTACCTCCTTAGATGAATCCTTTCTATCCTATTCATGGGAAGGATTTCATGAAAACATCGTATCCCTAATTATTCTCCAAGGGTCTAAAATGTTGACATGCATACTAATCTTGTCTGCTCTAAGAAGTCCTTGCAACGACCCGAAATTTCAATAATGGAAGTCTCTCTTGATCAAATTAATTTGTCTCATAATGAAAAATGATTATATAAAATGAAAACATCTTTTGTTTAGTTTATGAATTTTGACTAATCCTAATATATCTATTGATCAATGGTCACATGATTAGTATTAATATAGGGTTTTAACAACTCCAATTTACATTGACAATGGATGCGATGGCCTTATCCAATAGAATTGCTCCATAAAAATCCCATTTTTTAGAGCTCAGAAAAGAGGTGGCGTCATTGGACTTCACTCTTGTCCAAGCCCAAGACAAGCTTCATCATGTCAAGATCAAGTGGGACTACATACGAGAGAAGTGGATGTTGATAGAGGTGAGCACAAGTGTAATAGTATCTGAGCCACCCCAAGAGTCTGTTGCCATCGCACACAATACTCTTATGTCTTATGCAGCTATTTTAAGGAGATATGTAACAAATACTTAGTATTATGGGTATGTAGATTATATTTTTATATAATAATGAATATACTTTCTTTTTTTAATGTTACATTATAAATAGTTTTTAAAGAACAGATATTATTTTTAGTTAGTGTTCAACTTAGAAAGCTATAGTGATGTATTATCGTATTTTTGAATAAAATATTATTTTAATAAAATATTATTATTATTATTATTAGTATTAAATAAAAATGATCGTATAATTTTATTAATGAAATTGTAATTTTTATTATGGTTTGAAAGACATTTTTGTCAAAACCCATGAATTTTACATAAATGTCGGTTTTTATTTCAAAAGTAAAAATTTACATATTTAGAAAATTATTTAGAAAAAATAGATATTAATTCTGGAATTAGGACATCAAAATTATCCAACGGTATATTTTTAATAATTTTTTGAGATAGTAAAATTTTTGGTAAAATATTAAATACCGTTTAAATATATAATGTATTTTATGACATCATAATGACCCAATAGTGATATAATAAAATACAGTAATCATTATGATAGGACAATATATGTTTTAATATTAATATAATGGGATTTTGGGTTTGTTTGACTTATTTTACAAAGCATTAATGGACCCTTCAAGACTTATTAAACATCTTGTCTTTTTAAATTGTTTTCTTTGGGAGTGTGACTCATCTCCACATAATCAACCTCGTTTTTTAAGAAGCTAGAACTTTTGACATAGAAAACATTTTTTTCCACTTCCCTTTTCTGAAACCCATATGGAAAAACCATTTGATGGTTTTTGGTTTGGAATAGTTTATTGTGAGATGTCCCAAACCTAAATAATAAAAAATTCCCTCATCTTTCCTATATAAACCCACTTAAGATCACACTTCATCCAGACTCAAAGTAATTGGATTTTTTCCAACCACTACAAACATCTCTCTATAATCCTCGCAAGGTGCCCCAAGCTCCCAAGAATCCTCTCTCAAGCCTCTCTCAGGCCATTGGAAGCGCACTTCCAAGTAAGGGTTTTTTCTTCCTTTCTCATTTTTGTCCAATATTCTTTAAACTGCTATGCCCTTATAATTTCAATTATAAATGTTGGGGTATGGTTTCTCACTTCCTGCATTCTTCTAAATATATGTCTGAATGATGGGATACCCCTTTCACTCTCATTAAATGTCTCCCATGTACACATGTTACTATGTATAAATTCCGAAAGGAATTTCTATCTCCTCATTTATATTCAAGCAATCGTTTTGTATCAAGAATCTAAATTCCATTGAATTTGTTGGGACATTTATCTATATTACCCCATTACTGTCCATATCATGTAAATATTATGATACACCCCTTTCTCTCTCATCAACCATTTTTATGAGTCCTTATGTCATGTTGTTATGCTGCCGAAATTGCACCGCGTTTTTCCAAGACAAAGTCATTGTGTAGTGAATACCATGCCCATTTCTCTATCAAGGGTATTCACCTTTATGAACATTTTCTTATTGTTTAAATAGTTTCATGTATGTATTCCACATTCTTTTATCTTCAAATAATTGATTATGTTGAATGATTAAATGTTTTATGATCCATGTGGCCCACTTAAGCATGAAATGAAATCTTTAAGAAGGGTGTGCCCTTATAGCGCTAAAATGCATTGGGTAAAGTATAGTATCATGATACGTTAGGTAAAATTGGTGTTGACTTATTCTAATTCAAGTGAAATTAGGTTTTACTCGTGCTTCATGTGCATTGAGTATTTACTCATGCTCCTTGTGCAATGAGCCTTGGTTCATGCTAATTCCATGTTAAGTGTTGTTTCCACATTTCCATGTTATGATTATCATTATTTATCCTGCCTTTGTGTTTCTGGTTTAATTGTGCTCCATTAATATGCTTATTTTGGAAAATTTATGGTATTCCTCACATTATTTCATGATTATTCCCTTACTGGGCTTTATAGCTCACACTTTTCTTATGAATTTCCTCAGGGTATCGCATACAATGCTAAGTATGATGGAATGTAGTTTTCATGTAAATGATGTTTTCATTATAGATTTTTTATTTAATGTTTTATTTTTTTATTTAATGATCCTAAGCCTCAAAGGCATTATACCAATTGATCTTCTCTGTTGTATCAAGTGAAGTTTATGTAACAAATTTTCTTTAATTGTGTAATAAAAAATTAGGGTGGTCATAGTTAGTATCAGAGGATAGGTTTAGTTATTTTTGTTATTAAGATTCGAAAACCCTATTAATGCATTAGATACAAGACTATGTATAATAAATACATCCCTAAGTTTTGGTGTGTATTGAGTTTGTGTTTTATCAAGAAAATACATCCTTGTATGGATACAAGCAGTGAGAGATGGCTCTGGAACAGATGTACCTAGGGGTGAAAACCCCGACAAGGAGTTTCGAGCGTGACCTGGGGTATCCTAGTACATGACAATGGGTCTTGCTATACTCTTGGTTATGAAACTCCTAGGGGGCATGCTTGGGTAAATTCACAAGCTTAGTATGAACCCTTATTAAGGAAATTAAAAAAATTCCCCTAAGAATAAATTTTAGAAAGTAGATCATGGATAAAATAAATTGAAGCCTATAGATTCATTAGTTAAAGAAATAAAAGTTACTTATAAATCATCAGCTTTTGTCTTTGGATTACATTTTTTATGTTACCCCTAACTTTCCTTTTATTACAGCCAGTGGCCGGTAATAGGAGGACTCGAGCTACCAACCGATGTGATAATCAATTTGATGATTGTAGTAATGAGATTCTTAATCCAATGGGAGCAAGAATCGTGAACTTTAACACACTTCTCTCTCAGATAACTCAATATTTGAATAGAAATATGGGTCAATATGAAATTTCAACCCCCCTAAGAAAGAACAACTCATTATCGAGAGTATCATGAAACAAAGTCCTCCAACATTTAATGGATTATTTGATCCCTCAATCGCAGAACAATGGATCAACTCCATTGAAAAGATCTTCTCCATCCATCAATGTTCTGAACAAGTGAAGGTTCTCTTAGCTGCTTATCGTATGGAGGGTGAATCTGATCAATGGTGAATGTTGATTAAAAATACAAAGCTCGAGGATGATATCGAAGCGTTTCAATAAAAGGATTTCCGGAATATTTTTTTTGACAAATATTTTCCACGCACCCTCCAACTTAATATGTAAATGGACTTCCTTTCCCTCAAGAAAAAAGATGAATAATCTATGGTAGCGTACAAGGAAAAATTCTCAAGGCTTGCACGATACACTTTCTGCTTTGTTATTACCGCTGAATTCAAGGTTGACCACTTCTTTGGTGGGCAAAAACCGATCCTATGGAAAGCGTTGCCGATCCGTGACTTTGACAGCTATGAGGAAATTATCTCATGTTCCCTAAATGATGTAATGGAGATCAGAGAAGCTCAAGTGTATCTAGGGGATATGAAGCATAAGGTTGAATTTAATTCTAGTGGATTGATGGATAAATACAAAGGTGCTAAAAAGATTCATCACCCTACTTGACAAAGGTGAGGAAAGAAGCACCCTGGAAATTGCCTGAAGGGGGCGAGGAAATGCTTTAGGAGTAGAAGATAAGGGAACCTAGCTATCCACTATATGCAAGAATGACCCGTGCTTGTGACAGAGGAGAGGAACACTCCATTCCAACCTTAACATGTGGTTCATTGCTACAACCACAGAGAACCAGGGCATCTTGCAAATCAGTTCCCTAAGCTAAGGGTTATTGGAGGCAACCAACAACCTCCAAGGTAGCATAGGTGAGATTTTTTCATCACTACTACCGATGTGAACCCCAAAAATGAAGTGGTGATAGGTACGTTAGTTATTCATTAAAAAATAGAGAACATAATTTTGTATTCAGGTTCTACGCATTATTTTATATCTCGAATGTTTAGTAGAATAATCTTAGCACCACCACAAATCATGGAAGTGAATATTTCGGTGAGTATGGAAAATGCAGAAATCATTCCATCCCATGAATATAACTCCTCCCCTATCATAATCTATGGATTGAACTTCCCAGAAAACCTCTTCAAACTCCCTCTGGTGTAATTTGATGCAATTCTTGGCATGAATTGGCTTCTTTATATAGAGCCAACATAAATTTTTGTGATAGGGAAATCAGTCTCTATGTGGAGAATCGACCCCTGATTCATTACAAGTTCAAGGAGGAAGATGAACCTTCTTTGGATCCATAATCTCAATCATTTATATTACTTCCCTAGGAGCATGAATATCTAGATCAAATTATTGAGTCCAAGAAAGAAACCATCATTGAATACAAGCCTATTGTGAGGGAATTCGCTGATGTATTTCCCAAGGAATTATTTGGTCTTCCTCCTAGAAGACATGGTGAATACTCAATTTATCTTTTACCTGGTGCATTACCAATATCCAAGAATCTATATATAATGGTTGTTGTGGAGCTCGAGAAGTTGATGAAACAACTACATGAGAATCTAAAAAAAGGGTTTATATGCCCAAGTGCTTCACCATGGGGTGCACCTGTCCTATTCGTCAAGAAGAAGGATGTGACAATGCACCTTTACATATATTATCGTTAGCTTGACAAAATCACAATAAAGAACAAGTATCTTCTCTCATGAATTGCTGAATTGTTTGATTAGATTCATGGAGCACAATACTTTTCTAAGGTGGATTTTTAGTTGGGATACAATCAAGTAAGGATGAATAAGGAATATATCCCCAAGACTGCCTTTCTTACAAGATATGGGAACTATGAATTCATATTAATTCCCTTTGGAATCACTAATGCTCTATAAATATTCAAGTACATGATGAATAGAGTATTTAGAGATTACCTCGACAAATTTTTCGTAGTCTTTATAGATGATATTCTGATATACTCCAAAACCATGGAAGATCATGAGGAGCATCTAAGAACTGTACTGGAGACCTTATAGAAGGAAAAGATCTATGAAAAGTACAACAATAGTGAGTTCTGGATTAAGGAGGTCTCATTCTTGGGCCATATCATCACATGCAATGGGATATCTATAGAACCCTAAAAAACAGATGCAATTGAGGGATGGATGAGGCCAACATCAGTAACAGATATCCGTAGCTTCTTGGGGTTAGCTGGATATTATCGACGATTTGTGAGAAATTTCACATGATTTTCCAACCCTCTTACCAAGCTATCTCGTATGGGAATAAATATTTCTTGGTGAGATGAAAGTGAAAAAATCTTCAAGGAGTTGAAAAGGAGGCTTATCACTGCTACCGTGCTCACATTTCCCACGAGTGGAGAACATTTTTTGGTATTCAGTGATGCTTAAAATATGGGCCCGAGATGTTTTTTGATTCAAAATGACAAAGTTATTTCCTATGATTCGAGGTAATTTAAAGTTCATACATAGAACTATCCAACACATGACCTTGAGTTGGCAGCATTGATCTTCGCTTTGAAAATTTAGTGGAATTAACTCTTTGGGGAGAAGCGTGAAATATATATGGACCACAAAAGCCTCAGGTATATATTCACACTAAAAGAGTTGAACATGCACCAACGAAGATGGTTAGAGCTAATCAATGGATATGACTGCTCAATCCATTATCACCCTAGGAAGGTGAACTCGGTGGCGGATTCCTTATGTTGATTTGTTGAATATGGACATGGGAATCATAAAGAAGGAAATATCATCAATCCTTTCACAAATGATTGCTCAACCGTCACTTTTTTAATGTTTAAAGGATTATCAAAAGGATAATGTTGGAATTGAGGAAAAAGTGGAAGCTATCGGAAAAGGGAAATCCTTTTAGTTTAATGTTAATGAAGAAGGAATTCTGAGATTTAGGAAAAGACTATGTGTTCCATCAATTTCAGAGCTGAAGTAGAACCTTATGGATGGTTCACATAGTTCAAATTTCTCTATTCACCTAGGAAACACAAAGATGTATCGAGATCTCTAAGTGCATTATTGGTGGGATAATATGAATAAAGAGATCACTGAATATACCTCCAAATGTCTGGTGTGTTAGCCAGTAAAATCAGAGAGGTAGAAGTCTAAGGGGATGAAGAAACCATTTCCCATAACAGAATAGAAATGGGAGAACATCACCAAGGACTTTGTCACTAGAATTCCGAAGACATTCAAAGGTAGAAATTCAATATAGGGTTTGGGGGATCATCTTATAAATGCTGCACACTTCATTGCAATTCAAGAGGATTTCTCGTTGGATCAAATGGAACAGATATATATTAGGGAAGTAGTAAGGCTGCATGGAGTACCACTATCTATTTTTCTGATCATGATCCAAGATTCACCTCTATATTTTGTAAGTGTCTTCAACATGCTCTGAATACTGAACTGAACATCCGTACGGCCTATCATCCTCAAAATGATGGACAATCTGAGTGGACCATCCAAACACTTGAGTACATGTTGAGAGAGTGATCAATAGTCTTTAAAGGTGAATGGGATCAACATCTTCCTCTAGTGGAGTTCTCTTATAATAACAGTTTCCACTCGAGTATCCAAATGGAACCATATGAAGCTCTTTTTGGGAAAAGGTGTAGAAATCAGGCATGTT
Organism: Viscum album; assembly: GCA_963277665.1. Taxonomy (NCBI): domain Eukaryota; kingdom Viridiplantae; phylum Streptophyta; class Magnoliopsida; order Santalales; family Viscaceae; genus Viscum; species Viscum album. Next base: position 1,457,984,808 of record OY728159.1, on the reverse strand, counting down.
GGGATGAAGTTGGGGAGCATAAGCTTCTTGGACAAGAAATGGTTGATGAAATGGTGGAGACGGTTAAAACCATTCAGCATCATATCAAGGAAGTCCAAAGCTGAAAAAAGAGTTATATAGATAAATGTTGATGAGTCCATGAGTTTAAAGATGGAGACATGGTATTTCTACATATATCTCTATGGAAGAAGAACACGAGGTTTTTAAAGAAAGAGAAGTTCAGTCCATGGTACATCGGTCACTCTGAGATTCTTGATCGTGTCAGGGATGCGGCCTATCCACTAGCACTTCCACCTACCATGGATAAATTACATGATGTCTTTCATGTATTCCACTTAGGGAAGTACATACTGGATCATTCCCATGTACTCTCTTCATAGGTGGTACAATTAGAGGATGATCATTCTTATTAGAGAAACCATTGAAGATCATAGATCATATAGAAAAAGTTCTACGAAATAAGATAATGCCCCTCATCAGGGTGTTGTGGAGAAACCACATGTTTGAAGAAGCAACGTGGGAAACCGAGGAAATGATGAAGCAGAGTTACCCCATCTATTTTATTGTGAAAAAAGAAAATTTCTAGGGTGAAATTTCTTAATGGGGTAAGATTGTAACCACCCAAAATTTAATTAATGGAAATCCCAGTTGATTTAATTAAATGTCTCTTTATACACAATGTTTATATAAAATGTCTAATTCTTTGGTTTTATGTTAATAATTTTGATCGTTGCTAATATAGTCATTGAACAGTGATCACATTATTATAATAAATATAGGGTTTCAACAAATCCACTTTACTCAGACAAAGGAAGTGATGGCCTCATCTAGTAGAATTTCTCCATATGAAGACCATTTGTCGGAGCTCAGAAAAGAGGTGGCGTCATTGGGCTGAACTCTTGACAAAGCACAATCCAAGCTTCATCATGTCAAGCTCGATAAGGACCACCTACGAGAGAAGAGGAAGTCGATAGAGATCACCACACTTGCAATGTTATCCGAGCCACCCCAAGAGTATGTCACCATCGTAGACCTTACCCTTAGGTGCTATGTGGCTGTTGTAAGGGGTTATGTAGCGAATCATTAGTAGTATGGTTATGTACATTATTTTTGTATATAATAATGAATATACATTCATTTTATTATTATTACCATATATATAATTTTTAATGCACAAATAGCCTTTTTAGTTAGTGTTCAACTAAGAAAGCTATTTTGATGAATTAAAGTATTTTTTAATTAAATAATATTTCAATAAAATATTATTATTATTAAATTAATTTTTATTAAATATAAATGATTGTATAATTTTATAAATGCAATTTTAATTTTTATTAAGGTTTGAAATCCATTTTTGTCAAAACCCATGATTTTTTTATAAATGTCAGTTTTTTTAATAGTGAAAATTATCATATTTAGAAATTTATTTTGATAAAATGAATATTATTTCTGTATTAAGGACATCAGAATTATCCAATGGTGAATTTTTCATAATTTTCTGAGACAATCAATTTTTTTAAAAAAATTAAATATTTTTTTAATGTATAATGTGTTTTATGACATCATAATAAACCAATAGTGATTGAATAAAATACTATAAGACTTATTTTCGTCCAATTTCTATTTTACCATGAAAATAAAGTGATTTTGTGATTGTTTGAATTATTTTACAAAGCATTAATGGACCCTTAAAGACTTATTAAACATCATGTGTTTTTAAATTGTTTTCTCTGGGAGTGTGACTCACCTCCGCCTAAGAAGACCCATTATTTCAAGAATTTAGGACCTTGGAATTATAAAATATTTTTTTGCACTTCACATTCCCAAATCCCATGGGAAAAAACCATTGGATGGTTTGTGGTTTGGATTAGTTTATTGTGAGGTGTCCCAAACCTAAATAATAAAGAATTCCCTCACCTTTCATATATAAACCCACCCAATCTCCCACTTCATCTACACTAAAAGTATTTTTAGTTCGTCCAAAATCTTCCCTCCTCTCTCTGTAATCCTCCCATGGTTCCCCAATCTCCTAGTAAGCCTTTCTTAATCCTCTCTCAAGCCTTTGGAATCACACATCCAAGTATGGGTTTTTTCTACCTTTCTCATTTTTGTCCAATATTTTTTAAATTGTAATGCCCTTTTAATTTCAATTATAAATTTTGGGGTATGGTTTATAACCTCCCCCATACTTCTCAAATTATGTTTTAATGATGTTAGACCCATTTCTCTCTCATTAAATTCCTCTCACGTACACCCGTTACTATACCGAAATTCCAAAAGGAATTTCTCTCTCCTCATTTACATTCAATCCGTTCTTTTGTATCATGAATCTAAATTCCATTACATTTGTTGGGAATTGTATGTATATGAACCCCTTACTGTCCATATATTGTAAATAGGATGATACACCCATTTCTCCTTCATCAACCATTTTTATTAGTCCTTATGTCACGTCATTATACTGCCGAAATTGCCCCGTGTTTTTCCAAGCCAACGTCATTGTGTATTGAATACCATGTTCATTTATCTATCATGGGTATTCACCTTTATCCACATATACCTATTGTTTATATAGATTCATTTATGTATTACACATTGTTTTATCATGGAATAAATGATTATGTTTAATGATTCAATTATTAATGATCTATGTGGAAAACTTATGCTTGAAATTAAATGTTTAAGAAGGGTGTGCCCTTATAGCACTCCAATGCATTGGGTAAAGTATAGTATCATGATATTTCATGTGAAATGGGTGTTGACTCATGATAATTCAAGTGAAATGAAGTTTTACTCGTTTTTCATGTGCAATGAGGATTTACTCATGCTCCATGTGCAGTGAGCCTTGGCTCATGCTAATTCTATGTTAAGTATTGTTGCCACATTTCCATGTTATTATTATCAGGATTTATCGTACCTTTATGTTTACGCTTCTATTGGTCACCATTGATATGCCTATTGTCTAACATTTATTTCATTCCTCATGTTATTTTAGGATTATTCCCTTATTGGGCTTTATAGCTCACCATTTTCTTATGCATGTCCTCTGGTTATGCCATGAAATGCTATGTAAGAGGGAATATAGTGGTCATGTAAAGATATTTTTCAATAAAGATATTGTATTTCATGTTTTAAGTTGTTATTTAATGATCCTAATCCCAAAAGACACTAGACCTATCGATCTTCTATGTTTTATCAAGTTAAGTTTATGTAATAAATTATGCATAATTGTGTAATAAAAGGGAAGGGTTGTCATAATCCTAATCTTATTTTAGATCCCCCGGACCTTCTCCATCATCACATGCATCATATTTTACCCAAAAATTGATACCCTACTAATATCAGTCCATCATATGATTGAACTGTAGGGTCCACTATATAGGTACTTTAATATTTTAATGTCAAAATTATAGTGGTAACTATTATTATAAGAAACCTATACTTAGTTTGAGTTCTCCTGCAAGATCTAAACACATTTTTACATTAAATCCATCTTCATATACTAAATAACCTGAATAGTGTTCTTGTTCTTGTCATCTCTCAAGGGTGAAAGTCTATAAAATTCCTTATCTAGGTCTTTAATGCCACGATAAGGCCACTTCACAATGATTGTGTGAAATGAACATTATAGTTGGAGATAATAATTTAGGGAAACACATGAATGCAGTCAATCACCCTTACATACAATTACCCCAAGCCTTCTGTTGAAATCTAATTCAACATACCAAGGAAGTTCACTTACTTCGTACTTTACTCAACTATCACCCAGGTGGTTTCATTCCCCGTCACTTTATATAGAATATATATAAAAATATTTGGATAATTCTTCTACTTTCACTCTGGATTCATTAGATTATACAATAAACCTTGAAAAACCTGGTGCTCATCCTTTACCTACTACCATGTGAGGTCTAGATAGAAAAACTCAACCACACTCCACCATCTTCCAACCCAACAAAACAATCATTAATGTTTACATTAAATCATCCCCACATTGATATGTACAACTAAAGGAGAAGTATGAAACTCCCTCATCACCTTCAACTACCTCATGATCAGGACCCCCATTCATACCTATAAATGTATAACATAATTCCCTCCCTTAAAAAAATCCATCTTTTGAACCTCTTGAGGATATGTGGTCACATTATACCTCACAATATATTCTTCCCAACTGGCTCGGTCACACATTATGGAGAAGTAGTGGATTTAACACCATCGACTAAATAAAAGTTAAACACCCCCCATCTATGGTCAGCTAGGTGGAATCCAAATCCTCAGATGCCTCCTGCACCAAATGATCTAGTGGCTTCCTTATAATGGAATCTTCCACCATGTTTCTCTTCCCAAGTGTATTGTGTATCACAAATTCATAGTCCTACAGGAACTCCATCTAATGTTGATGTCTTAGTTTTAGGTCTCTCTGCATGAAGACATACCTCATACTCTTATGGTCTGAGTAAAATATTCATTCTCATAAGATAGTTCATCAACATATTTAGAGATATGGATTCTGTTACCAAATCTATTTCTTGATTTCTATAGTTCTTCTTATGGTGTATCAACTACCTCAACCCTTATGTGATCACTTACCATCTATAAATCAACTCATGGTTGTGACCAACTCTAGAGACATTGTAAAAAACTATTTACTATATGACCTCCTCAGGTAGCATCAAATCAAAATAACTCATCACCCTCACCCTCGTCTACTAAAAAGATATTTGAAACTACTCAATATAGTTAAATGGTTTCCCTTTAAATTACATGGTTTTCCATGGGACTAAAATCATGTAGAAGTATTCTACGAAGCTCATATTGTACCCCATGAAGCCAAGGAAACTCTACACCCATGACACACACTAGGGAGAATCCCAACGAAGAACATTATTGATCTTCACCAAGTAAACAAAAAATCCATTATCCTAAATTATATTCCCTAGGAAATGAACCATGTGGATCCAGAGTAGGAACATAGATAGCTTACTATAATGTTTTTTATCCGAATGAGTGTACAGGACCATCCACAATTTCACTGTATGATCCTCCTATGATGTAGATTATTTGAGCATGTAGACAATTAATGGATAAAAAATAGGTTCATGTATGGATGGAATATAATATTTTTTGGATCCATAAACACTAGGAGAATTCACTACACTGAAGGGAATCCAAAATAAATCAAATTTTACATAGTGAGATCATATTTCCATCTTTAGAATACCAGCCAACTGAACTTTCAACTAATTGTATCCAGACATAATATCGATCTTCAATATCCATCTCACACCTATGAATATGATCAAATAGGTATTTAACCCCTGCCAAGGGGTACTTGTTCTTAACATGGCCTGGTTTAGGAAATAATAATCCAAAAAAAGTTGTATGAACCAATCCAAATTTTTCACAAAATATAATATGAGATACTAAGGGAAACCCACTAGGTATGATGAAATACTTCTGTTAAAGATCATCCAACATCAAACATAGATCCCCAAACTTGGTAGGAGCATCCAATATTCCATAAGAGATGTTGGAGTGGTATCATGGTGTATGTCAATACAATAATCCATCTCACACCTAGGAGGTAGTCACGTAATTTCCTCAGATAAGACGTCCATATAATCTCCCATGCTTGGAGGAATCCAGATTCATGGAGAGCCCAATAAACCAAAGGTTATACTCACAAACTTATGGGTGATATGTTTTAGCTTCTATATCAAAAGTCTTACACACCCTACTATGAGATATCTCTCATCCATAAAAGATATCCTCATACCATTAGTCCCAATGCATCTAACTCATCTACCATGATAGTTCTTCTATAATCAGATCGTGTATAACCAGTCAATACCAACAATGATTTTTTAATGTCTCATTGTGATGTCCATGAGTACCTAATTGAATATCTATCAACTAAGTGATAGCTCACACTTCGATAAGATGAATGGTATAAAATAAGTGTTCCCTATAGAATCATTATCACATAGATTCTGGGCTATAGTATCAACTGGAATCCTTATCTCATTCGACAGGAGTAAAAATGTAAGGTTATGACTCAAACATGGGATTATTTGTACTGGAGGAAGATAAGAATTAAACCATATCATATATATAATAATCTCGTGAGCTACTTGGTTATATACCTCCAACTCCTGAAACTTCCTACAGCGTGACCGCTAGCTCCCTGAGCCTAAAATGGTCCACCTAGTTGTGGAGTTTGAATTATATCATAATTTCATGCACCACCCAAAGGTCCTCCTCTCGGATCCACTCCGACTCATCATATAGCTCCACCTCCTATGTGATTCCCTTACCATTTTTTAGAGATCTTTCATGGAATTTTCTTTGACATGTCAGTCCATCCACAATCTTTATATACTCATTAGCATGCTGGGATAAGAAAAAAGATTACATGATACCTCAACCATTATTATAAGGAACTCGACTTAAAACATTACATAATCATGAATTAAATGAATAATTCACATAAAGGATCTTTTCAGGTTTAGAGTTTTAGAGAATTAGGACATAACTATTACATCTCAAAAGATTATAAAGTAGACAATTCTACTAAGTATCCATAAAATAAAAACTCTTAATGAGATACATGTTTAGTTCCATATATTAGATATCATGTCTTTCCTTGTTCGCATCCATGACCCTATTCATCTTTATTTCATGTGTAAAACATTTCAAAAACATGGGATGAGCATACAAAAGCTCAGTAAAGGATACACAAAGAAGGAAAACTGTTAGTTTTTCCAAAACAACATCTAAACCATGAATAATTTATCAAAGTAATACCTTTCCCATTTATGAAGTAGTAAATACTCTTCACTGAATAAATGATCACTACATACCCTTTGTAACCAAAAGATTACCATAAAACCCAATTAAGGAACACATAACATATAAAGCTAACTTGGGACATAAACTTACATAAATAGAATAACCATATGGTCGAGTTCCACACATATCACTTCATGGAAGAGCCATAAGGTCAACTTCCATACCCAATGAATTGGAGGTTGTAATGTAACCACCCGTCCTGGTATTCATAACACCACCCTTCATATGGTTTATCACGTAACCACCAGTCAAATGTCCACGTACCATTATAAAATCATAACACATAAAAAATTATAAAGTAAAGAAAACATTTCCACATTTCAATCACAATATATCACTTAAATATATTGACATAACAAATCCATTTTCAAAACCATTTTCAATACCAAAATACCTAAAATAGTATATTGTATTTATTTACTTTTAAAAACATTACATATTGTTGAGGAAGCCAAGGATGAAATAATACTCGCGGCTGCGGAAAGGTCATTCTCACCACAAACGTTAAAAAGAAACAAACTTTTTATCGTTTAGTAATACACTTCGTATAGAAAAGATTCCTTTTGAATAAAATTAAAAGTCAATGGGGTTTATACACCGTATAATTTAAAGTTGTGTATAAAACAAAATATACCTCAATGAAAGGAGATTGAGACGAAGTCCCGTTCAAAGATGGAATCCTTATATTAAGGATAAATCAATTATGTAATTATGTGTCACAAATATATTTACACCCAATATAAGTGGATATTAATTGTAAAACAATCATAGGTCATTCACACATATTCATATCATTACATGATCAAGAATTATAGTTTTTACCCAATGAATTGAAATTTCGTTAAGTTGTTCCCTTACAAAAATTCGACACCCTAACGACATCCAATTAAAATTCAGAAAAGGAGTTGATGAAAAAGAAAATGGTATCTAATCACTTGTACAAAAAAATTTCATCAATAAAGATATATAATAACATATCCCAACATATTAAGAAGTAAAATAAAAATATATAACAAAAATGAGTTTTTTAAAAAGAGGAGGGTGAAAGGTTCCCTTACTGATTTGGTAACATACAAAACGTAAGCCACATGAAAGAAAGATCATAAAATGAAGATTTAAATACCCATAAATTGATGTATGCTACATAATGAATACAATAATTTGCAGTATATACACCCCACAAAACGAAATAGTGGAAAATGTAGCATGAATCTCACGGGAATAAAAGTGATATGGAAAATCCCTTACGAAAACTCACCAGCCAAACGGTGCCACATAAAACATCCAAAAATAGATTGAAGAGATAAAATAGGGTATATCATAATATGAACATAAAATTTAAATTAAGATTAATAATAACATCCCCTATCATAAGAATGATGAGCTTAAAATGAATGACATAAAATATTGTTCTTAAAAAGACAAAGAGATGTAGGATCCCTTACCCCAAGTTTGACTTGTCTTGTTTGTTTCTTTATATACCTAATTAATAAACATTGGTAAATTTATAATTAATTATGTAACTCCTTTAAAGATTATTATTATGTTCATATCACATTTTACAATGTTATAATAATTGGTTAATAATGTGAGTTCATATCAGACATTTTTGTCGATGTTTGGTACATGAGTCAAAATTGAACATGTTGAAAAAGAATTTTCCATGTAGTTATTGGTAAATCATCTCCAGAATAGTATTAATGATATAAATATCATATTTATCCTGTATATGTTCATTTTATACTACTCAATAACATTTTGATATTAAAAATGACATGCACCGTTCATGGAGACGGTAGGTTGTACGTACGCATTACCGCTACTTTCATTCTTTTGTCATATTAATGGAATTAAAACTAAATGATATATATATATATTATAATTCTAGAATGATATCCATCATTTATATATAATATATGACATATATATCAATTATATATATGTACTTATAATAGTACATAACATTTGGAGATAAGAAATAAAATGTACCATTCATGGAGACGGCAAGTCATATGTACGCATGAACGCTACATTCTTTTCTATTTCATACTTTACTGAAATGAAAAATAATAATGATACATATTTATATTATAATTAAAGTATAATTTAATATATAACATCATTAAATACATTATTTATTCATCTCACATATGGTATTAATGATTGGAATCACTTTGAGGGGGCAGTAGTCTGCACTTCCTAAAATGAAATTATCGATTTTACCCATTATGGAAACCATAAAGGTATGGAATAAATGAAAAATAAATAAGCATAAGTAACAAATAAAAATAATTTATATATCATATATAAATACAGTGACATCTTAATGGTCACCATGAGAGGTGTTAAAAGAAGATTGAACAATCATCGTCTCGTGAGGCAGAAATTTGCCACCCACAAAAACAGAATGTTCTTTAACCACTAGATGGAGGTGTGTATGAGTTTACCTCAAATACTACTCATAACCACACCCTAGTATATTTAATATACTTATTTGTTACAAAATAAAGGAATAAAAAAAGTTTAGGGGGTTGGAGAACCAAAATAAAACAAAAGAACATAAGAGAAGACATTACCTTCAAATGGGATAACTCTTTTTGATTTGAGCTCAATGGCTTCCTTGGAAATACATATGCCAAAAGTGAGGCTTCCATGAGAAAGATAGGGATGTTTGGAGACAATATTATCAGATTTTGGTCGATCCAAAGGCTTTAGAGGTGTGGGTATGTGGGTAGAGGTGGGGGCCTTTTATAAGAGGGAGGAGGGGAACTCTTGGAATGTCCTAAAAAGTTACTTTATTATAATATGATTTTCAGATATTAAAGGTCCGAAAATTATATATTTAGAGTATAAGGTTATAAGGGTTCTAAATACACATATTCAATATTTTTTTGACATGTGTATGTCTTTGATTTTACATTATCTTATCATTTTATTTAAATCGTTCATTAATGAGGTAATCACTGCATCATCATGGTGTTATAAATAAATTAATTTATATAATGTCTAAAAATAAAAAAAATACTATTATGTAGGAAATATTTTTATATTTCCAATTAATATTTATAGAAAAAAATATGACTTGTATAACCCCATGTAAAAATTGTTTTAGTAAAACAATACATGTTTGTGACATTTTTATTTTAACTTTAAATAAAAAGTTATTAATTTCATTTTCATACCCAAGTGGCTCCATGGGATCCCCAAGTTGACCCATGTATTTTCTTGGTCTTCCATGACTCATCCAATAAGTTTATGACATGTGTCAAGGTCATTTCATATTATTATAACATTATCTTTACCTCAAATTACAGTAATTACCTATAATCGCGATTAATAAAACATAAAAGTTACAATTCACCAAAAAAATATTTTAATCCCATTGAACCACATTTTACATCCTAATGAGAACCATGTATGTCGTATTTTTGAAAATTCAATCACATAAGTGGTGAAGTATCATTGAAACGAAAAAATCAGTTTTTTAACTACCACTTAGTGGTTTCACAATTCATCAAAAATAGATGTTTTTCAGAAAAATACCAAAAATTCACCCTAATATATATTTGATATTATGAATTCAAAAATGATGTCTACTTTACAAAATTCAAAATATATATGGTACAATAATTAATTAAATAATCAATTCCCACTGTCAAAACAAATAGCATGTTTTTAAGAAAAAATATCTATAAAAAGATTGACACTATTTTAAGTCCAATTTCAATGTGTAATTAATTCCAATGACCACAATTGGATTTAATGGTAAAAATATATTCTAATTTCAATTTAAAACCAATTCAAAAGATGATATAATCATCTAAATAAATTAGGTTAAAAAGAGTTTTTGAATTAAAATACAACATTTTTTACTAATTCATCAAAAATGAACTTTATCGCAAAATAACAAAAACATACACAAAGTTCATTTTGATGTCCTGGTTCTAAAGGAGGATTTTATTTGGTCCAATAGAATGTATAATAGTGGACAAAACTATATTTAATGTGGGTTCTCCATCAAAAGGCGATAAATTGATATTTTAGTGAATATTAGAGAATCTATGCCTAAAATTGTTTTCTTTACTTATTTTAAGATGTTATACTTTATTGGATAAATGTAAAAACATTTAACAAACATATATAATCATATTTAAGTTATTTATATTCATTACCAACAATACAATGACTACATGTTAACAACCATTTAAAATAATATTATTATATTATTAGTGTGCAATGTATGATTCCAAAGAAACTCGTTGTTGCGTATCTGGTACACTATCGAATAGGGCATTACCTTTAATGTAATATTAGTATTTTATTCACAAATATTAATAAATATTAAAATGTCATATTCTTTATTTACCTGGGATGTTACAATTACAAGAATAGAGACTATCATATATGGGATCTGTTGGTCCTCTATATTATCCTTATATGACAAAACCATCTACATTAGTATAGTCTTGAGAGGATCTCATGCACTCAAATTCTATTTATTGGAGCCTTATTGCTGTTGTATACAACTCAAAATCATAACTCCCACTATCATCTCTAACTACATGGAATTACTTTTAATAGAGGCTCTATATCAACACTTCCTTCTCCAACACTCCATAATAAGTTAGAATGCATAAGGGTTCCACACTTTCATAGATGTCTCTATGAATACCCTATTGAAAATTGTGTGATCAAAAGTAACAATCCAAAATATTGTCAAGAGAGTTTAATATATATTCAGTGAACCTTGTGAAATACTCAGAAAAAATTATTCGTCCATGTTGTTGAAAAAACACTCTAAATAGAAAATGAGTGCAATCATGAGTGTTAGTACTCCTCACGAAATAGATGTGGTAAGTCAATCCATGAGAGTGTTTATTCATCATGATTCTATGTGACTAAACTAAATTGGTTCCTAGATACACTATAGGAAATATAGGCTTCCTAAATATACACAAAATCAGTTAGTGTTTAGATAAGTGTATAACTTAAATCACCGCCTCTATATAATTCTCTAATGCATGGGATCTATCTCACTTTATAGCCTCAATGTCCTCTAGTGTTGGAACTTGTGGAGTGCACAAATCCTACACAGATCCTCATCCTTGTATTCTAGTACCATATGCTAATTAATACATTTTTTAAGTTATTACCTTCCCAGCTAGGGGAAGGATCTAGCATGATGGACTCTAAATTGAAGCCTCGTCACTCATCTGAGCATTGTACCAATATTAAATCAATAACTAGGATGGATTCCCTTTGGTAGGAATCCTAAAATTAAATCAATATTTACCATGGTCATATGGATATATATATATATATATGGTGTGATGAATGCATAAATATAGTCAAAATACTCAATATTATAAGATGCATGTAATTATATTCCCTATAATAAATTTCACTCTATTCCATATTGACAAGAAGGTGGTTAGGGTTTTGATGTATGTATAAGTCGACTGATGCACCAACACTATGTTCCCTGCTCAAAAATCCAGACATGAGAAACATTGACACAATTACCATATGTGTAATGCCCCTGAACTGGGAGCCACTAAACAGGTACCCCAAGACGATTTGTCACATGACCTCAAGCGCACCTCCCCGTATTCCAGAGGTTTCCGACTAGAATTTAAGGTTTAATGAGTTACATGGGGAGACTATACACTCTTTACCAGATTAATCCACAAAATATCTCAATATAAATATCATAAATGATATGGACAACTAATGAACATGCATAACCAATCATTCTGTAAAAATGGTACAAAAAATAAATCAAATATAAATATGACATGCCATGCTATTTGTGCCACAAGTATAGGAAACCCATAATAAAGAAAATAGTGCAAATCCCAAAACGGTATTAACTCCGTGTCAAGAACCTCATACATGTACTTCCTAAGCCCAAGTCAACACCCAATCATAGGTTCATCACCCTTGTCCTAAGCTAAAACCCTGAAATCTACTTGAGTACCCAATGGCAGACCATGAAGGGTGTGAGTACAACTTAGTAGGCCAGCACCAACAGTGTCTACAAATTTCCATTCTATCATATTGTGCTTTCAAGTTCAAATAAATGAAATGTAAAGGAAATATATTTTTGGGTACACTCATTAAAATTTCTCCACATTTATATTACTATTAGTATTATTGTGCCAAGATCATTTGGTACATCATCTCGTCATTTAGATCATCATCAACATGTAATCCATCAGTCATACCTATCCCTTATTCACAAAATTTTACTATAATTTATCATTTCGTATAAGAGAACCAGTTAAGTTCATATCTCACTAGGGATTAGCATATTAAGATATCACCACACATAGCTTGGAGCCTCGATCTAGGTATTTTTATTTAATACAACCATTGGGGGCATAGAGAATCAGTTTGACTCACCAACCCATGCATTCTTTGGTAGCTTAGAGCATCAGTCTAACCCTACTCGTGGGAGGATCAACGGTCCTTTATCCCACCACCAAGCCATGTGCACATGCTTATTTAACAATTCACCACATTTATCCATATCACAACCAATAAAACCAATACATATAACAATCATTCCATAAAAGAACAACCATAACCAATAATGATGGAAATAACAATCCACACAAATCAACATGAGAATTATTATTATTCCATAACACATTAATACATTTTCCATTTACATTTCAAACCCATTTAAAATAACACCCATTCTCTTTCGATAACCCCTTACAAATTTAAAACAAATCCCAAACATTATCTAATTTATCCCATTTACCATTTCACATGTATTTACCCACTTATGATTTTCTAGTACAATTCTTATCTCCCATAAAACAACCAATTCATTACATTCAACCCCCTTCGGTATACCCCATAATTCCTATTTGTTATCCAATTAAAAATATTAATATATTCCCTTATTACATTACATTTAACATGTTTCCTATTTTCCCATTCCAATAACCAATTACAAGTTCACTATTTCATATCCACTAATCATCTAAGGCATTTCTAAAAAAATTCATTAACTATTTGACATTATCTCAAATAACCCATTTTACTCATTTTTATGTCATGAAAAACAATCCATTTATTCCCTTATCACTCTAGGGACAACTATCATCATCCCTTTTTCAACTAAATTCACCACTAGATCATGTCATCATGTCTCCACATTATAATTCAGTAACCCTTACCTTAACCCTACCACTCTTTAGGTCCGAGAATACGAGAACACCCCAATGATGGCCCTAAAATGGTCAATCCATTCTTTAAAAATCCCACAGGGATATTGAGGGTTTCAATAAGTCACTTACACACACATTTTACCAAAACCACTAACTTAACCAAGAGAACAGTTAGGGAGAACGAATAATACATGCTTACAGGAAAAAATCTAAAATGAAACTATGTGATAATAAATGAAGACCTCCTACCTCGAATCAGATAATGAAATCACTCTTAATTGTGGCCTTGGATTAGGATTAAATCACCCCTTGAATCCCCAACCTAGGTGTAAATGGAAAAGGTGGGTTTTCAGGATTTAAAAGAAAATGGATGAAACTAAAAACCCTAATACTGAAAAGAGAAGCAAGAGAATAATTATACCTACCTTGGGCTTCGATCCGCAGCCAACAGTGATCCAATTGGTCAAGAATCGAAGGATAATGTCCCTATAGATGATTAGGTATTACATGCTAGTCACTAGGGTTTCAGGAGTTGAAATGGAAGAGAATCCAGAGTTGGGGTTTAAAATCACATAATGGAAGGTTTTCTAAATTTCTCAACTTTACTCGGTTGCACGGTTTCCAAATCCATGCACAAACCGTGCGAGAGATACTATCCCAAAATCACCCCTTTTCATGATTTTATGGGAATTATACAAGGATAGATTAACCGTGAAATAACCATGTGAAATCCTCTATTTGAGGTTTTATGTATAACTGGGATGATCTGTATGGTTTGTACAAACCGTGCACAAACTATGAAACATGCCCAGAAAACTCTTTTTCCCTCTTCTTTTGTGCCCTAAACCCCCAGAACACCCCAGAACCTTCACATGAACTTAGGAAACACCTATTAGACCAAAATAATAGACCTAAAATGAAATATAAAAAACAAACGTGCCTCATGAAAATTCAGGATCTTACAACTTCCCAACCTTATAATGGCTCGTCCTCAAGCCTCTCTTCCTAAACATCACTGATCTTCCATTATAAGAGATCATGCCACTATGCTCACCTTTCCGTTCCCATTTTCCATGTTTCTCATTGAAAATTAAAAATAAACATTAAAAATGGAATCATGGAATGGTCTTGACATGTAAAACATCCTCACCACAACCCCCAACATGAACTAGATACTCCTTAAGGAGGCATAATCATTAACAACACCCGACCACTAGGACTTCATAGAGAAAACATTGGAAAAAGTTTATAATGTGAAACACATTAAAACATAACACATAAAATTATATCATCATGGATGAACCAATTGGAACTCCATCTATATGATCCACTACACAACTCATGGCCTGAAGCACTTAGCATCATTTTCCTCTATTTTTCAAACTCTAACAGTGACTAAACCCGGTATCTCTTAAAGGTAAACACAAGATCTTCCCAACCACATGTTCCAACTTATGTTGATCCACCACTTGTGTTATGAAAATACAATTCTACAACTGCACATCCAAATGAAACCTCAACATTATAATACTCAACTGATCCAACCCATCCCAAATCTTCCTACGAGGACTAACTCACCCAAACTGTGTCCACTTGAGTCCCTCCGACTGGAATCTCTAATTATTTTTTTAACTAAACATTTATCCAATATGGTTCTCTCCACCATAATCAATTATTTGGAACCTTACGTCTTATTTAATGACCACCAAAAACTCAACTTTACATTCACATTATACCTAACACATCCACTATGGTCATTCTCTAACTTCTGGTGGAATCCCTGCATCACAACACCACATCCCTTTGATTATTCTTTAGGTTCCACTATCCCAACAAAAATTACTGACACCATCACCCTACCATTCATACGCTATATGAAATCGGTTGAGTCCTCACTAAATCCCATTTTGAAATTTGAAACACACTTCTCCTATCAATGCATCAGCCAAATGTGATTTTCCACTCTCCACATTCTTCCCTTGATCAGATTCAAGTCAGGATTCCCCAGTTGACTCATCTTAGAACTCTTAGATTCACCATTGGCATGGAACTACATCACATAGACAAGTTTCCTTCAAACATAGATGTGTTCCAAAACCATTTTAGGGAACTTACGAGAGTCTAATTTTTATTTCCATTGGAGTTATAAAATACATCCTCTCTATCCACCAACCTATGTTACATCTAATGAAAATCTTTGATGACTAAACACAAAAAATATGAATTTAATTCATAACCACCTTAAGACCAAATCCAATGATTGGACCACCATATTCAAGGCCCACATGGCCTTTTTGAGAGACCCAACATACACCTCACATGTTCTTTATTATCATCCCAGTGTTATTGCACCAACTCCACATTCTCCTTCCCAGATTTAGAACTGACTCAGCACTCCCCACCTTAGGAGTTTCGTTATCATTTCTCTCCACATGGGATTCCAATCACCATGCCTCACACCCAATCACATGTCAAATCCCAAAATTTAAGCATGATTGTTTTCACTCTCAAAGAACAAGAGATTGAATGCAACCAGTTCCCTCTCTTGGATTCCATGGGCTATAACAATGACATTCATTGAAAATTTCCCCAACCCAAAGACCACTTCTGAAACCATTGATGGTGTGAATCCTACCATCCCACATCACTTATATTGTCCCCATGATAGTAAACATCAAGATGTTCTTTATCCTACCAAAACATTGTCAAGTCTCTTAGGGTAAATCCATTGCTTCTCAATGTGCCAGGGATGATGTCAAGATGTTGGTTATGATCATCACTATTTGAGGAAAGATATGAAGTTATCTAATAACACCTCCACCAACTTATCTATGTCCGTTATCACCCCCCACAATGGAACACCATGATCTATTGATATTTTTGGGCTTCCAAGAAACCCACCCCTAATTAGCATTTAACCACCACTTCTCAAGAACCTAACCCACTTGAAATCATCCCCTTACAATGTGTGCCCACATATAGACCCCATATAGCCCTCATGGTTTTTCACATTCCTTTGACCACTCTCACATCGACATTTGATTCCACAACCAAACACTACTTGGGCATATACTAACACCCTCTTCCTCACCTATCCATTCCTATTGGTTAGTCAACCTCATGGGCCCATGGTATTCTCAACATCTCTCCCAACAACCAAACCATTGATACCAACAAGACCATCTGTTTGATTCCACTTACCAAAGCTTAATGGTATTCATATGCATTTATCCCACCTTTGATTCATTCCCCATGACTTCTATCCCAATGCAACCTCATCATAAGGATAGCCTCGTATGATGTCTCCCTTTATTTCTCCAAAATTACTAATGCATCACTGTAACTCAAGTCACATCACCAAATATTCAACCTTCCCGCTTATGCCTCTAGGATAACCTGCACTAGATGACATCTTCCATGTCCCATGGTCAAGGTATAACATCTAACCTTATGCAACACACCCAATAGAATTGGGAACAGCATATGACCTCACGCATAGGCCACCTTCAAGGTCGAGTGATAGTAGTTCCCTAAACTGGAGTAACAACTGACAAAATCCTTTTATTCAGAGAAACATCAAGTTACAAACTATTCACTATTAGTGAACGACATTCTCACCCCTATTACAATACACATTGTTCCTAGCGCACCAATAGACCATTTTTTCTAGGTCCTTCACCAAAGCTAGCAATACATATACATCGACACCACAATCTAAAACCCACATTCTGTGGCCTAAGATGCAACTCACAAGGCATGTGCCTACATGGGTTACCACAACCACAACAACACCCATCTTTAATTAATCTACAACCAAGAAACTCATTCTTATGTCGATCATACTACCTAGACAATTACAACCCACATGGTTTACTACTTTTACATTACCAAACATCACCTTAAGACCTCATGTCCACTACCTAAATAAATACACACTGAGGGACAACCAAAGGATCATACTCTAAAAATCTAGCTAACCAAATTCTAAAATCCATACGTACTAAGACTTATATCCCCAAAACATTTTCATCAACGAATATGTCAAGGTAAGTCCAATTTGAATAGACCAAAATAGTAGAATGCACTAAATCTTATACTTAACCAACTCCACATACACCATTACAATAGATGTGTTCTCATCTCTACCACTACCCAAAACCCTTATTACAATGGTTCATGGTCAACATGGGGAAACCAAATTACATAATCACAACCATTAATCAAACATTACTTTAAATCATTTCCTTCTTCACACACAAATACTTTCTCTTACGATCATTTCTCATCCAAAAACGTGTTATAACCTTCATTTTACCTCATTTACACTTTCCATGAGGCAAAATTCATAAACTATTTCATCATCACCATGAAAATCTTCCTCTTTTAAACATGATTCGTTATTTACAATTTACCATAAACCAAAACATTAACCTGGTCATAACATTTATTTATACACAATATTCATTAACTATTCCCTTAATTATTTCCACTTACCTACTTTCATTACCATTATTAGGCGTCATTTTCATCACATTTTCTGAATAAGTAAAATGAATTCTACTCCATATTCCATGCACACCATCTCGTGTGTTCATATCATGATTCATGCCACCTATATCATTAGGTACCTAATATGATTCATGAATTCACAACCTCATGTCATTATAGACCGGAAAAAATATCAAAAATTATTTAAATCACATGACATGTGCATCACCCAATAATGAAATATCATTTAATTGTAATGATGCACATAAAGAACAATAATTGCCACCCTGGATGACTTTGGTTTTCCCAAATACATGCGTCACCTACTCCCAATCATGATCTCATTACCAAAGCTCGACACTATCCTAATATCCTTTATACCATTCCCAAATAGTAAGAAAGAGATAATAACTCCTCTGATACAACTTTGTAACATCCCTTACCTGGGCGCCAATAAATCGATGCCCTGTGATGAGTCATCACATGACCTCAAGCTCACCTCCCCATACACCATTGGTTGTCGACTAGCAGTGAGGGTCTAATGAGTCATGTGGGGAGACTATACCCTCTTTACTAGAGTAAGACACAAGAAATATCAATAAAAATGGCATTATTGATATGTACAACCAATGAATATTCATAACTAAGTATTCCATAAACATGGTACAAACCAAATTTCCAATTTAATCTTTCAATGACATACTAGTAGTGCCACATGTATAGGAAACACACAAAAAAAAGAAAATAGTAGAAATCCCTAAATGGTGTTCACTCCATGTCTGGAACCTCAAACGCGTAATTCCTAATCTGAAATCAACTCAAAATTATAGGGTCATCGCCCTCGTTTGGACCTACAACCATGAAATATTTTCGGGTACCCAACGGTGGCCCGAGCATGGTGTGATTACAAATCCGAAGGCCACCGCTAATGGTGTCTACAAATATCTAGTCTAACATATAGTGCACGCAAGTATAAATAAATGAAATGTGAAGGAAAAATAGTTCAGGGGAAACTCGTTAACCTTTCTACAATTTTATATTACTATTTGTATTATTATGCCATGTTCATTATATACATAATCTCATAATTTAGTTCAACATAAACATGTAATTTATGAGTCAGACCTTTCCCTTATTCACACAATATTTGTGGCATTTATCATTCTTCATAAGATAGCTATCTATGAAAATTTATCGATAGGGATGGCCATATCAAGAAATCACCACACTTACCATGGAGCCTCAGTCCATATATTTTCATTGAATACAACCATTGGGGGAATAGATCATCAGTATCACTCCCGAACTCATGCATTCCTAAGTTTGTAAGAGAATCAATCTAACCCTACCTATGAGAGGAGCATCAGTCCTTTATCCCACGACCAAGACATGTGCACATGCTTATTTATCTTTTCACCACATTGATCCATATCATGAAAAATACATATAACAATCATACCATAACAGAACAAACATACCCAATATCAATGGATATAAAAATATACAACAATCAACATGAAAATTAATAAAATTTCATAAACCATTAAAACATTTTTATGTTACATTTCATAACCATTTAACCCAATTCACATTCCCCTGCCATAACCCCTTATGAATATTCAACAATTACCATACAATATCTAATTTATCTGATTTACCATTTCACATGTTTTTACCCACACATGCTATTCATTTACAATTCTTGTCTCTCATAGCACAACCACTTCATTACATTCTTCCCCCATAGGTATACCCCCATAATTCCCATGTGTTATCTAATTCAACAAATTCATTTATTTCTCTTATTACATCACATTTAACATGTTTCACATTTTCCCATTATGTTTCCCAAATAAAAGTTTTCCATTTCATATGCACTAATCCTATTAGTCATTTCTAAAAAAATCATAAAGCATTTGAAATAATCTCATATAACCCAGTTTACCCATTTTAATGTCATGCCAAATAATCCCTTTATTCCATTTTCACCATAGGAACAACTATAATCATCTTATTTTAAACTAAATACACCATTAAATCTTGTTATCAAGTCTCCACATTATCACACGGTAACCCATTGCATAACTGTACCATTCCTTATGTTCGGTAATATTATCACACCCGAAGCGTGGCCCAAAAATGGTCATGTCATCCACACTGCATACCATTTGGATCATGAGGGATTCAATTAGTCACTTAGACACCCCTATTAACCAAACCCTCTATCAAAACCATGAACACAATTAGGGGGAAATAATAATTCATTCTTTCTTGAAAAAATGTAAAATAAAACTATGGGAAAATACTTTTAGACCTCCTACCTCAAATTTGATGATGAAAACACTCTTAATCATGGCCTTGGATCCAGATTCAAACGCCTCTTGATTACCAAATCTAGTTTTCAATGGAAAAGGAGGGTTTTGGGGATTCCAAAAAGATGTAAGAAACTAAAAAACCCTAATTTGGAAAAAATATGCAAGAGGAGCATTAGACTTACTCAGGGATTCAATCTATAACCAATGGTGCTCCAGATAGTCAATAATATAAGGATAATATCCCTTAGGATGATTGGGTTGTCCAAGCTCACCACTAGGGTTTTAGGATTTGAAATTATGGGGAATGATGTGTTGGGCTGTAAAATCTCGTAATGTAAATTTTTTAAATTTCTCAACATTACTGGGATGCATGGTTTTCCAGCACAGATTGCAAAACCATGCACAAATCATGAAAGATATACTATCCCAAAATCACCACTTTTCATTGTTTCATAGAAATTATACATAGTTAGCATAACAATGAGATTACCCTATGAAATCCTCTGTCCCAGGATTCACAGTTTTTGGGAATGATCTGCACGGTCTGTACTAACCATTCACAAACCATGCAACATACTCAAAAAAACTCATTTTTCCTCTTATTTCGTACCCTAAACCCTAAAAACACCACTGATCCTTTTCATGATCTTTGTAAACACTTATTTAACCAAAATAAGCGACTTAAATGGAAATATAAATAAATACACTTGCCTCATGAAAATTTGGGATCTTACAATGTGTTCCTAACCAAATCTCATCAACAAAAAAACTCCAATTATAATCAAGAGGTTGGAACACATATGATTCTAATATGTCACATCCTTTTCCACCAGAGCCTAGCTAGATAGTATAATACTAAGTTGAGACTACACCAAGCCTACCTCTAATTTCTAAACACTGAAATCAATAACCTAAAGGAATAACTAATATTAGAGGACTTTTCCTAATAAACATGAACACATGAAACCAAAAATATACATCAAGAAGAATATATGAATAATAGAAATGATAGTAACATATTGTTCAATAACAATTCATGAAATCCCTCTAGGGAAAAAAATAGTACAACAGTGTAATATAAAAATCAAAGGGGAAAAATACATGCCTCACTAGAAATATTTACCAACCTGGCATTAATTGGAAAATTAATTTATAAGAGATCCTAGTTCAGAATCCCCATGCTCTAACCACCGTTTGTGTTCAAATTCTCATGTTTATCCATATACTCAGTTAAAATATATTCCAACATGTGTATCATCTACTTAAAACATGACATGTACAATAAAATCCCATGAAGGTGTGAGTATATACATACCCTATAGGAAAACAAAAAAAATTGATGGGGGAGAAATAAGAGACATAATGTAAAAAAGAAATATCCTACCATAGAATGATATGTATGGAAGAAAAATAGAAATATATATATATACTCATAAAAGAAACCTAAACGATACAGAAAGGGGATCTCCATCTAAAACCCTAATGCATGAAAATAGTCTACCAATACTTCCAAATGTCTATCATAAATTCCCATAATCTTATATGTTTGTACAAAGTAATAATCATTCGTCATATCTTATATCCTTTGTTCGACAGAAATCAAGGGGGCTCAATCTATAACAAAGCAACTCATAAAATGATAAAATAAGAGGGTGACAATCTGTAGGTAGGGGATCCATTCCCTAACACTATAGTAGGGTTACACTCTGATGGTAGATCACCAATACCCTAACACCATTGAAGAATTCCACTGTGATGGTAGACCGAGGACCCATTCCATTTCATAGTCATAGGGTTCCATAATGATGGTAGATATAGGAATTTTGACTTTTCCTAGAATGAGGTTATAACTCAAATGGTAGATAGATGACCCATGACCTATAGCAGTATTAGGGTGCTACAAAAATGGTAGATAGAGTTCTCATTCCATGTTCTATCATGCGGGTTCCACTCAATAGGTGCAAGACTCATGCCTTGTACCTATAGGAGGTTCTAATAAAATGGTAGGCGGAGGACCCATAACCTGTCTCAGTAGGATGGTGGCAGTCAATGGGTATATTTCTAATATCATATCATAGTGGGAGAGTTATATAAAAATAATAATATAGTGCATCGTTGCCTCATTAGACCAGTAGGGTGCCACTCTTGTCTTTGTAATAATCATTCCTGATCACTATTGTCATTGATCATTTCCTAAAGAAGTGTCACACTCAGAACATGTCATATCACATATCAAAATTCTCTATAAAGGATCTAACATGTTCAAAATGTAAAAACACTCAGGATAGGATACTCATGATACAATATTTATTTAAAAATGGATGATATATGAGAGGGATAAGTTTACCAAAAAACAAGTACATAGCATATACGGACCAAAAAATTGTGTTTTACCACTCTACTACATGGACATGTCCTCACCATCACACTGCTCTCTGTCATTGTATTACTATAGAATATGACTTGGCCTAGAAGAACTAATCCATGATCATCTTCATGTAATGTAACCATACTCATTCCCATGTTCAATAGTACACAAATTTTCCTCCCACATGGTGTCTTCTCCTTGTGCTTAAGACCATGTATGTGTACATTGGTCATGTTCCAAGTTGTTACCCTATATGTGTACTCCCATAGTAGACCTAAGGATACCGGCACTAAGTCACACAACGTTTGGGGGTCCCACATGGTGTGTGATATGTTTCTCACATGGAAAAACTAGATGTTGTAGTTGGGTGACTACAAGACATATGTTCGTCATACCACATTCCACATTGTTAGCTTTTTCACAGAAATTCAAATATACTGCATAAATCCCCAATCAAACTCCATCACCACCAAATACAATAATTGGCCACCCAAAAATGGTGGAAAATACATCAATCCAACAAATCCATCCCTCTGGTTGCTGCAAATTGGTGTTCTAATCCTCCAACATAATGTTTCCGCATTCCACCATCACTCAAGTGCCTCCCATCGACTCAATAGATACCATGTACAAGAACTAATCACCAGAATCCTTCAAAACATCACAAACCATCCTCTAATCAAATATCCATTCAACTTACATGAATATTCCCCAAATATGGGTGTTAGATCACACTCGATCATTCTCGTCAGTTTAGAACTGGGACTCTACAGGCCCACAATGAAGATCATGTGGAATGAAGGGGGGAAATATAACAAATATAGGGGAATTTTTTTAGACAAGAATTCATGGCCTACAAACAATGATTGTAGATGATTAGGGTGATATTCATGGAACTATATGGATAAATTGAATAATCAACTAAAATTTCCTATGATATCTCATGCAAATGATCAAATGAAACATATATCAAAGAAAAGGAACTGTTCTTGCTTTGTATTTTAGTCATAACGTTAATTTAAATAAATGAAATGTCTTATATTGTTTCAGATCAATCATTGGTGATGAATGTAGCTTGGAATATTTGAGAAGATCTATTACATTATTTTCACATCGATTCAACTCGATCTTATAGATCATCATCATTCGATCTCAAATCGCCTATGGTGTATGGTGGAATTACCCTCCCAAATAGTCCCAAGGTTGCGTGGATAACATTATAGATTCTTTGTAACATTTTATTTAAACATGAAATTATGTTTCTTATTCGTTAAATGAATCAATTGATATTTTAATTAGTTAATTCACTTAATTTACTTTCCAACAGTTTCTTAATATAAATATCATGCACTAACCAATTTTTGGTCATGACTAGGGAAAAAACAATGTTATGGATTCAACTATGGACATATATTTTTTATTTTAGAATTCATTTAAAATATAATAAATTCATTCAAAAAAATGTGTGGGTGATACAAAATATATTTAATATTTTTATAAAATTATTTCTGGTAACACCAATCATTAGAATCACGTTACCTCTTAGTGAATGGCTCAAAAAATATTCCTTGATAAATTGAAAAGGCTTACAATGAAAAAACAGGGAATATACACTAGTTCATTAGCTTAATAATTGAATCTCATGGGATAATTGTGAATTAAGAATGATGTTTAATCCAAAAATGGGAAACATGTTTTGATTCTTGGTCTACTGTGGGATAAAATAAACAGGTTATGATGTGTGATCCTCTATAGTAAATATATGGTGATTCCAAATCATTGATGATTTTTATATATTCTTATGATGGTTCCACATTTTGTATATATGTGACAATGATATGCTTCATGTATCCTGGTTATTATCTCACATTATCTATTTTTTATCCCATGTTTTATGTTTGATCATATGGGACAATTTATTCCCATATATTTCCATAAGAATCGTAATTTTTGTTACATATTATTTTAGTCAAATATTCATCTCCTCCAAAAAAACTTAATATTTTTATTAAGGAAAAATCAATTTCGGGTTTGAGTGAGAACCCAAACTTTGATCAAACACGCATAGGAAGTTATAATTAATAAGATGTCACTTCATTATTGTAGATGAATTTAAAACATTTTAGTGTCTGGTACATTTTGTAAGTTCCATTCATAAGGAAATTCCATCATCATTGTTAATATTTAATGAGTTCATAAAATATTATTTTCATTTAGGTTCAGATTATGATTTACCAAGTGCCAATGATTTGAACATAGGTAATATGTTGCTATTTTTATTTTACCATTATTTTAGATTGATCTCAAGGATTCAATATATTTTATTTTTTATAGCATTTTGATGAATTCGTCTTCTACGTTGTCTTCAAGAAAATATGGTTTAATTAATATTTGGGGAAATCATCAAAATATTTTTAAAATAACTATCTTCTATAACCAATATCTGAAAAGACTAAAACTATTGGTTATTAGGATGTTGAGTTTATTTAAAACTAAATTGTTTTAATTTTTGATATGATATAGAATAAATCCTTATTTAGGGTTTTTATTATATTGTTTTTAAAAAGTGAGAGTATATAATATGTTCCTTTATAACACTAAGCTCATGAATATTGATCCTGAGTTCCTCACGTATCATTTATTTCTCTAATAGTTTACATATTTTAAATAATAAAGTTATATTGAGATATAATCCATTAAATTTATAATTTTTAAGAATCATATAAATATATTGTTTCGGTGCGGATGTGCGTCGGGTTACGCTGTTCCGCCAGGACGCGTTCGCGCGTGCACCCGTCAACCCGAGGGGATGGGCGCGCGGCTTGTGGTCCCGCAGTCCCGCTTTCCAAGGGCGGGCGGCATCCGTCCCTTATTCAGGGGCGTCTGCTCCTTGATCGAAACCGGGATGATGGGATGTCGGCTCCTCCTTCCTTGGACGTCTCCTCGGAACTCGTCGCCTAATCCGGGTCTCCCTCATAGACTTAAGAATGTTCGTGAATCTCGTTCCCGGCGCCATATCTTCATGGACACCGGTTAATTACGCTGCTTCCGCCCGGACGTTCCAAGGAGTCTGGGCGGGGCAGCAACCTGCAGTGAGAAGGTCGGGTGGCTCTGGGTGCTGGGGGCGTGTCGTAACACTGCGGCTCTGCACATCTGTCTTTCGTCCCTAATAGGGCTTCTCGAAGGCATGATGGCCTGAGGCATCCCGCACTGGGTGCGGGGAACTGTGTCACCTGAGGTTTTCCTCAGCTTCCCGTGTTTAACACGGGGTATGCCGCGAGTTTAACGTCCAGCGGGGACGGCATCGGACCGATCAACACGAAAAGTGGATCAGATGACAGAACCCCTTGCGGGGAACCTCCGACGCTGGGGCCAGCACATGGGCGGCTTCCCAAGTAACGTGGAGTGGAGTGAAGTGGCATGACCCCACCGGGATGTGGCGGCCCGGGTAAGGATCAGGATGGATGATGAAGTGAAGAGCTTGGACCCCAGAGGGGCTTCCTACGTACCGCGCGTTAACACGGATCAAAGTCAACGTAGTTCGGGCATACAGTTTAACGTCATGCTGGACGTCGGCAAGCCGACTCACGAAGAGGTCGAGGCCACCGGGCGGAGGATTGAACCGAACCACCTCGCACGGAGGGGGATGGAACGGCCGGGTGGATCACAGTTTCACGTCATGCTGGACGATAAAAGGGGAAATGGAAAAGGGGGGCTGTGGGGAGGCACCGTGGAGATACACACGGGCAGTCTCCCACAGGGGCGGATTCATAGGTGAATCAACGCAAGCGTGAACCCTGGAGGGGTACACTGATGGACGAACGGACGTAAATACGACCGGGACGACCAGGTGGTGGGCTTGAACCTCGGGGAGGCTTCCTACGTACCCTGTATAGAAGACAGGGATCAAAGTCCACGTAGTTCATTCTGTCAGGACTTACGCACTTGAGGCAGCCCGGATGCTGCAAAACTCAGTTGGAAGGGACTTGGACCGAAAGCAGAAGACACCTCGATCCCAGTCAGACCCTCTACTGGCTTCGGCAGTGGGGAGGCGCAATGGAGATACACACGTGCAGCCTCCCACGAGAAACTAGGGGTTTGTAATACCCTGCCCCCGTAGGGAAAAGCCACTCCCATTAAATCGTCCCTAAAGAGGGGCAATCCCGACATCCCTGCAGAGACGAGCGGGTGGGGGCCACATCCAAACCGGGGGAGACCCTGCGTGCAGAGCACGGGATCAGGTTGCGGACGGTTTAGCGTCTTGCCAGACGAAGTACAGTTTAACGTCATGTGTTGAGGACGAAGCACTTGGCAGTTTAACGTCTTGCAGCGCGGACGATGGGGGCTAGGCAGTTTAACGTCGTGCAGCTTGGACGGATGTGCAGTTTAACGTCATGCTGGACGAATATGCAGTTTAACGTCATGCTGGACGTATGCGCAGTTTAACGTCATGCAGGACGAATGCGCAGTTTAACGTCATGCGGGACAAATATGCAGTTTAACGTCATGCTGGGCATAGGTTGCCGGACGAAGCACTTGGCAGTTTAACGTCTTGCAGCGCGGACGATGGGTGCATGTCACTTCGCACGAACCTGGAGGGCCGCACGGGAAGACAACGCACGGTGCGGGCACCCGGGATGAGAATCATCGGGTGCCACACAGGCGGGTACCCTTAGGAGGTCAAGGGGGACGACCCTGGCGGATTGCGCGCAAAAAGGAAGCTTTGCGCGCAATACTGCGGGCCGGCGCGCAATCGGGGCGGCTGGCGCGCAATTGGGCCAGCGCCTTGCGCGCGGATGCTTGAGATTGCGCACTCCGGGCTTCGGATAGCGCGCGGGGGCAACGGCTCATTCTCTAATGAATGGCCACTTGAAAGATGGGGGTGCGCGCAATCGGGCCGGATTGCGCGCACCCCGGGGGCAATTGCGCGCAAGCGGGTTCTTTTGCGCGCAAAGGCCTTAGGGTGAGTTTTTATTCAAAGGAAAGGAGCCAGCGGGGATTGCGCGCGAAGGCGGACCCCGAGGCTTTCTTGCGCGAAAGAAAGGAGGTTACCTGAAGTTCGTCATTGCGCGCGGAAGGGGTTGAATTGCGCGCACGAGAGACGTTTCGACTTCCAGCAACCTTTGAAACGTTGGGGGTCGCCTTATATTTATAGGCAACCCCGGGCGCGGAATCCAGGGTGCGAGCGCGAAATTCTTCTCGCGGGCGCGGAATCGGGCGCGGCGCGGAAGGGAGTCGCGCGGACCCGCGGCGCGCAAAATTGCGCGCCGGACCGGCGCCTTGCGCGCATCCCGGGGGGTTTGCGCGCGGAACATCACCTTTGCGCGCGGGCCTCTCAAATTCCGCGCAAGGCCTCCGGGCCCTCAGAAACATCCTTCCGACTCCAAATATGACCTCGCTTTCCGCATCCGGAGCTTCATTTGGGAACAACGGACTTTTCCGGCGTCTACAAAAGCCCCCCCTCGGAATCTGATCGGCGAGCGGTCGCAACGATCGGGTTCCGAGGGAGACGCCGGAATGCCGAAGTCCTGGGCGACGCGGGACGGTGGCGCGCAAAAATGGGTGTCGGGCGCGAAATCGGCCGATGCGGTCGCGCAAAGCCTTTTCCGCGCAGCGCGGACCCCGGCCTCGCCTATAAATAGGGGCACTGGGTCCCTCCGTGCCGTACACTGGCCTTCCGCGCGATAAGCCTCTTTGCTCTCGTGCGCGAAATTGCCTTTTCCGGCGCGGAATTCGCTCGCTCGTCGCGCAAAACCGTCCGGACTTCGCTCTGTTTTTGCGCGAATACCCGGGGTTTTTCGCGAAGGACTTCCCGATTGCGCGCCGTCCACTAGGATTGCGCGCCGCCTCTCAAACTTTTCCACCAGCCTCGTCCGATTCCGCACACTTCATCCCTTAACCCGCACGACTCCCGAATCTTCCGAGATGGCCGCGCACAGAGGAAATGAGGGGGATTCCGCCACTCGCAGGGCTGAGATGGCGACGAACGAGGAGGTTTACGGAGCCAAGGAGATTGTTTCTAACAATCAATCCTTGTTCGACTTACTAACGCCGGCCCAGAAGACATATCCACTGTCGGACAACCTGCCGCTCTGGAACTTCGGCATCCTGGATGAGGTTCCGGTGCCAGGGTTCGAGGTTGATGCGCCGCGGACCTGGGTGACCCGGGAGGACGAGCTTCTCCGCTATAACATCACCAACAATGGGCATCCTGCCAGGGAGACCAGACACTTGGACGTCTATGTCCTGAACCCGAGGACGCGAACCATTGATGGGGGTGAGCCTACAGCGGAGAATTCTCCAGCCCTCTACTCGAGCATATATCGCCAGAGCGTCACGGACGACACCAAGGGCTGGCTGAAGGACTGGGATTGCGGTCTGGGGGCAACTTTACCAGTGAATGGGCCTGGGCGTTCTGGGTACGCCACACTTGCGATCACTTCGCAGAGGAGCTGCGGTACATCGGCCTGTTCGAGGCGGTGTGGACGTCGCAGTTCCACTTCTACCAACAGTCTGAGCTCGGGCCGGAGCTGTTCACTCGCTGGTCCCCGGATACCAACACCTTCCATCTTCACCATGGGGAGGTCGGCATCGGTCTCTGGGACATCCACTGCATCGGAGGTATCCGGCTGGAGGGCTACCAGTACGATGAGTTCCTGCCACCGAAGAACATCTGGGAGGACAGGTCACGGACTCCCATTCTGACCTGGCATCTTCTTGACCTGGCTACGCAGCGGCTCGAGATCCAAGACTTCCAGAAGGACATAGCCTACAAGGATTGGTTCGGCCAGTTCCTGGAGCATGACCCGGCGGTCAAGATGCCAGGCAGGGGGAAGCGGTGCCCGACCGCAGCTCAGAGGAGCCGGAACGGGTCGTACCGGCGGGTTCTGGAGACGGGCGACTACCGCTCATGGGGGTACCGCGTCATCGAGGCCCGGGACCCGAATGTCCGGTACGCGGCGTTCCTGGCCGCCTTTCTGAGCGGGTGGCTCCTGCCAGTGCGGGATGCGAGGATGGGCGTCCGCCCGGCGACGCTGGCGATGGCGGGCGCCATGGCTGCCAATAAGAGGTACAACCTCGGGGTCCCAGTACTGGCGAGGTTGTATGCCATTCTGGGACGCATCTCACGAGGGGGGTCGCCACGAAGGATCTGTGGGCCCTTTCAGTTCTTCCACGGCTGGGTGGCTGCTCACCTTGGTGGATATACGTTCCCAAATGCCATCAGTCCTCCGGGCAACGGCCTGCGACCCTCCCTGCTGAACATTGCGGGGGTCGCTCCGATGACCCTCAGTGAGGAGGGCGTGAGGGTTCGGATTGGCAATCATGCCAATTTCAACTTCAGCCCGTTCCCCACTCCCGTCGGCCAGATGATCGACAACGGACAGGGCCCGCTGGAGCAGCATGAATACTTTCTGAACATGCGGGGCGGGGTGCTCGTGACTCGGATCGACGGGAAGGTGATCTGCGAGCCTTACGTGCCGACCCGGTTCGCCAGGCAGTTCGGGTGCCTTCAGCGGATGTCGAAGAGGGTATTCACTGCTGTCCGGGAGGAGACGAACCCTTGCGTCCTTCGCCAGATGTGGCTGATGTTCGTCGCCTTCGGCTCTGGCGACGTCATTACTCTCCCTCCTACCGGGATCGACGCAGGCTTGGCAACCGAGTATGCCGAACACTGGGCCATTGCGTACCCTGAGGGGCTTTTGCGGAAGCTAGTTCGGCGGCTCGAGGCTACCCGTGCGGAGACCGGGCGTCAAGGAAGGAGGCGAGGCGCCGCCACACGGGGGATAACGGAGGCGCGCCAAGCAGCGGGGCCGACGCGAGCAGGGACTTCGGCGGCGGGCACATCGCAGGCTGCCGCTACGACCTCGGCGCCCAGAGAGGGGGCACATGCGGCGGTCGAGGAGCGGCCCGGGAAGTAGGTGAGGCGTCTGCTCGAACCCTCCCACGATGCAGTCTTCCCGGCGCTGTGGTCGGCCTGGATGACCCTGCGGCAGTCACTGGGGACCGACGTCATCTGGCGAAAGATACTCAGAGAAGGAATCTATCTGCCAGAGGTCGGGCGCCTCCAGATCACCGACAGGGTGGACTTCAACCGGCAATATGCATATCTGACGGCCATGGACGAGTACGCGCGCCAACGTGGTCAGCGTGCGGAGCCATCCCTTCTGGTGAAGGTGATGCTCGGCCTCGAGCCCGCTCCGGAACAGATGCCGCCGGAAGAAGATGACAGTAACGACTCCGAGGAGGAGGAGGAGACGGGGGAGGATGAAGGCTCCGAGGGAAGGTCCCATCGGGGGAGCCCACGGGAGAGCGGCGAGGTGGCCGGCTCTGACAACGTTGATGTCACTGAGCTCCTCGAGGTCCGCTTCTATCCCTACTCAACTTGCTTCATCCATTCTCTTATGCAGCTTCTAACCCGTTTCTCCATCCTTCTCAGGAGCACACGGGCGTCGGTCAGGCGTCCTCAACATGAGTAGGAGAGGCGCCAGCAGGACAAGGCGGGGGCCAGGCACCCATTATCGAATTGACAAGCGCTAAGGGGTCCCCTGCTGCAACTGTTCCTGCGGCGACCGGGGTAGCGGAAGATGACGCTCCGAAATCCCGTAAGTCTCCCTACTTTACTGCCGGTGCTTGCCATTGACGATCCGTGACTAACCATGGCATGCCCCGCGCAGTGATCTCAACATTGGAGGCTCGTCGGGTTGCCGAACCCGGGCCATCTACGAGTGGACCAGTGGTGGACATGCCGCCTGCTCCGGAACAGGCTTCCCAAACCGAGCCGGCCCCACCAACTGCTGATCAAGGGGCTGTGGACGTCGGCGGTGCTGCCACCGGAGAGAGGTTGGGGGCTGACGAGGGTGTCAGCGCCGCTGGGGAGAGAGAAGAAGGTTGCCCGGATGTTGGGGAACCTATCCCTCGTGAGGACCTCCCAGGGGCGGACCCTGCAGCAGACCTGCTGGCTGCCTTCCCTGCTTACCGGCCTGCCGACCCCGAGGAGATGGATGACTCGGACGCGGAGGCGGTCGAGGATAGCCGGGTAACGCGACGCAGGGGGTGGAAGTGCATCCAGCGCTTCCTCAAGCGAGACCCATCGGAATGGCTGGGGCGCATGGGATCACTTCAGACCTGGCTGCGCTTCCTGTGTGCCGGGGGAGCTGATGCTCAACGCCTCCATCTGACGGTCTGTGATTTCATGGCCGAGAAGATGCGCGAGAGCCGCCGGCGTGCCGACGTCGCACAAAGTCGGGACATGTCGGAGAGCACGCAGGCGCTCATCGCGGCAGAGCAGGAAGTCCGGCGCCTCGAAGGGCAGGCGGCAGAGAAGGAGGCCTTCGTCGCAGCATGTACCGAGCTTGTGGAGCAACTATCGGCACAACTGATCGACGCTCAGGTACAGCTGACGGAGGCGGGCCAACAGATGGTCACACTCCAAGTCGAGCGGGAGCGTGCACAGGCCAGGATCGACGAACTGCGCGCTGCGACCGCCGACGAAGAGAGAGCACGCAGAGAGCGAGAAGCAGCTCTGGAGGCCACCAGCCAAAGGGTAGCGGCATTAGAAAGACTCATTCAGCACGCTAATCCCTAAGGGCTGTTTTTTGCCATTCCCAGAACATTTGCTTCCGCTACTTAATATTTTGATCCACTTGTATGAATCGCCATATTTATCTGCGTCTTTTGGTTTAACATGCTCAACCACAAATTGTCTCGCGGGAGCGTTAACCAAGCATCAGGCATCCATAATTGGGCCTGGGTTTCTGGAGAAAAGAGGGAGGTCATTCCTAGGAAAGGAGACCTCAGACCTAACCAATGTATCATCCCCCCAACTTGTTCCAACACACGAGCGGGACAACGCTAGGGGCGTTGAGATTTTATCCGAACATAGGGAAATGAGAAAGGGTGAATCGCGTGTCCCGAATCCAGACATCCACAACGGTCGGCCTTCCAGGAAATGCCCAAGACGGTAGGCGGACAGTGGATCGACCATAACAACTGCAATAGACGGACCGAAAAAGGCCATCATTCATATTGCAGGAGGCGGACCACATGTCATCATGAATATCGCTTTGGGGTTCCTTCAGACACAAGGGTGGAAAATCCAGATCAACAGGGCATGCGAAGCGTGGGGCGAAGTGACGATTTGTTCGGACAGAATCCAACGCTCTCAAAATTGCGCCACCGTGGGGGAAGCGTATTAGACGGATGCACTAATCTGGCCGTGAGTCACCTCAATTCTCAGACAGCACC
Organism: Viscum album; assembly: GCA_963277665.1. Taxonomy (NCBI): domain Eukaryota; kingdom Viridiplantae; phylum Streptophyta; class Magnoliopsida; order Santalales; family Viscaceae; genus Viscum; species Viscum album. The sequence goes on along the minus strand of OY728159.1, from coordinate 1,457,951,362 downwards.
TCTCTGACGAGGAAACCGTCGCTTCCCACCCTTGTGATGGGGCATCCCGAGCTGAATCGGGGAGAATATTACGACTGCACCACTCTACCCGAAGTCAGGCCAGACGGCCGGCGACGAGGAGGGGTGGGACTTATCGATCCCTGAGGCTGGACCCGAGTCGAAATGCCCGGGCGTTCCTACGTACTCCATCAGGCTGGAGATCAAGCCACACGTAGTTCTGAGAGTGCAGTTTAACGTCATGCAGGACGTAGGACCCCATTTGGGGTAGATCTTAGTTTAAGGTCTTAGAGCTCGGACCATAAGGGCTGGATCTTAGTTTAAGGTCTTAGAGCTCGGACCATAAGGGTGGAGGATCTTAGTTTAAGGTCTTAGAGCTCGGACCATAGGGCTAGAGGATCTTAGTTTAAGGTCTTAGAGCTCGGACCATAAGGGCTAGATCTTAGTTTAAGGTCTTAGAGCTCGGACCATAAGGAGAGATCTTAGTTTAAGGTCTTAGAGCTCGGACCATAAGGAGAGATCTTAGTTTAAGGTCTTAGAGCTCGGACCATAAGGACTAGATCTTAGTTTAAGGTCTTAGAGCTCGGACCAGAAGGGCTAGATCTTAGTTTAAGGTCTTAGAGCTCGGACCATAAGGAGAGATCTTAGTTTAAGGTCTTAGAGCTCGGACCATAAGGAGAGATCTTAGTTTAAGGTCTTAGAGCTCGGACCATAAGGAGAGATCTTAGTTTAAGGTCTTAGAGCTCGGACCATAAGGAAAGATCTTAGTTTAAGGTCTTAGAGCTCGGACCATAAGGGGGGATCTTAGTTTAAGGTCTTAGAGCTCGGACCATAAGGACTCAAAGCACGCCACATCGTGGTCATATCCCCTGGATATGCGAAGATGCACTGAGGGATAGTGTCAAGAGTGTCGAGGTTTCGCCTGGTCAGAATGGGAGGTGGAAAATGTGAATCATGCGGCCATTCACTCAAGGACTGGGGGCACCGGTGTAACGATATGGGAGTACTGCCGACCATGGCGGAAAAGCAGCATCAATATCGCACTAACCGTTGGTGGAATGAGGCAGCAAACGAGCATCGACCGCTCAATCGCAGGATTCATATCGATTTGCTGCCCGAGGCCATTGGGGGTACCGGCCCGAGTCGGTGGGAGAGCACTGAGGCATTGTGTCCGAACCGTTCACGGGGGCTCCACCCAGGGCGTAGACGATGGGTCCGAATGAAAGGGAGCACGAAGCCTGAAAAGTGGAGGAAACCTGACCAAGCGGATCCTGACCCTCCTGGCAATAAACCAGAGTACTCTTGACACCGGTGGACCACGGCAAGGGGTCGGGGAACACGCCTTGAGGGTGACCTGAAGGCGGCGGATTCCCCAGAGAAGGGGGAATCTCTAAGAGGTGGGGGGCTGGACCCGAAGTTTCAAACATCCGGGCGTTCCTACGTATCCCATAAGGATGGGAATCAAGCCGCACATAGTTCTTAAAGCGCGGTGCAACACAATCGGGCACCAGCGCGGGGAAGAGTGCGGGTCTGACCCTCGCACACAAAAGGAGCGGCATTTGATATTTCTTGTTTGTCCTCAAAGATGAATGGTTTTTCTTTGTGCGGCGACATGCCCGTGATTGAGGAATCTCTGGCGTCGCCACAATAATCAAGCCATGGAAGGCATTGATGAATGGCGTGGTCATTAACCAGCGCCCAACATGAGTGTCCCCTGAGGAGGACATCACGATGCAGTGCCGTTTCTCGTCGGGCGGCCAAGACGATCACAGTTTACGGTCGTGTGGTAGGACCAGACAACACAGTTTAAGGTCGTGTGGTTCGGACCATGGAGGAATCCGCTTATTGCGGTACGGCGGACACGGCGGAGGTGGGAACATACCCAGCCCTGCGGTCACGCACGATTCCAGGAGAAGAGTCTTGGGATAGGGGTCTGCATATGTCCATCACCCGAGGGGCAGAGATGCTAGCCTCCAGGCATACTGGGCTCAGAACGCGATTGTTCGAGCGACTCCTCCCTCCTTATGGGGACGAGGGTCCAGCTACGCATGGCCCTTAGGGAGGATATCTGCATATATCCTTGGTGCTCAGATCATGGGAGCCTCGAACGACATCATTACCCTGGTCGGTCTGCCTAACGTGTAGAGGCGTACCGGAGGTCAGTATGAAGAGAGTGTCAAGATTCCACTACAACGCACAAAGGCGGAGTGTGATGAGGACTGCGCAACCAATGTTCAGAGCCTGAGAGAGCTGACATGGCGATCAAGGACGTTGCTGATGCATTCGCAACACAACATCCGATCGCGTCAGCCTAAGACGGGGCAAGCAAACGAGCATCAACCGCTCAATCGCAGGATTCATATCGATTTGCGGCCCAAGACCCGCCGGTAAATCGACCCGGAGCGGTGGGAGAGCACTGAGGCATCGTACCCAAACCGCTAACGAGGATCCCTTTGAGTGAAGGGTCGAACAAGAGGAAGCGCGGGGCCTGACAAGCAACACAGGACTTGTCGGGATTGAATCTGACACTACGAGTCATAGACCGAAGCACCCAAAACATGTTAACAGATCTCCGGAAAGGGTCGGAGGACTCACCCTGAGAGCAACCGAAGGGGGGCAGATCCCCGTGATCAACCAAGAGACGGGGCTGGACCTGAGACACAAGCGTCCAGGCGGTCCTACGTATCCCATAAGGATGGGAATCAAGCCATACGTAGTTCTGGAAGTGCAGTTTAACGTCATGCAGGACGATGAGGGGTGTGAGGTAGTCCCACACACGGGGGAGGCGTACGGCGCGGCCAGTAGACCGACGTGAATGAGGACATAATCCCCCGCTCACGCGATACGCCTCGCACAAAAAGGAGGGGAACTGGGGCCAGAGGCCCAACGCGGGATAGGGATTCCCGGGAAATGGGGCTGGGCCTGAAACATGAATGTCCAGGCGGTCCTACGTATCCCATAAGGATGGGAATCAAGCCATACGTAGTTCTTGAAGTGCAGTTTAACGTCATGCAGGACGATAAGGAAAAAAGAAGGGGGGAGCAGAAGGCATCCCCAAACGTGGGGGGGCGTACAGCGTGACGAGCAAGCCGACGTGAATGAGGGCATAGCCCCGCACTCACACCATACGCCACACACCCGGGGGCAACTGGGCCAAGGGCCCGAGATGGGATGGAAATTCCCGAAGGATGGGGCTGGGCCTGAAACACGAGGGTTCAGGCGGTCCTACGTATCCCATAAGGATGGGAATCAAGCCATACGTAGTTCTTGAGTGGCAGTTTTACGTCATGCAGGACGAATGCTGAACAGTTTAACGTCTTGTAGCTCGGACGTAGTGCAGTTTAGCGTCATGCGGGACGAAGCGCAGTTTAGCGTCATGCAGGACGAAGCGCAGTTTAGCGTCATGCAGGACGAAGCGCAGTTTAGCGTCATGCAGGACGAAGCGCAGTTTAGCGTCATGCAGGACGAATGCTGAACAGTTTAACGTCTTGTAGCCTGGACGAAGTGCAGTTTAGCGTCATGCAGGACGAAGCGCAGTTTAGCGTCATGCAGGACGAAGCGCAGTTTAGCGTCATGCAGGACGAAGCGCAGTTTAGCGTCATGCAGGACGAAGCGCAGTTTAGCGTCATGCAGGACGAAGCGGACACTCAGGCAAAGTATTGCTTGAGGAACCTAGCGTTGGTGGGAGGAGTGACACGCTCACCATCCATAGTCGCTAGGGAGTACGCGCCATTGGGATAGACCTTATGGACAACAAAAGGTCCCTCCCACTTGGGCTCCAACTTGGGCGGCTTCCTGCCGGGGATCATCGGTGCTCTTAGGGCTAGCACTAGCTCACCCTGCAGGAAGGAGCGGAGGCGAACCTTCTTATTGAAAGCTCGAGCCATTCTGCTTTGATGCCTCTCCAAGTTGTGCAAAGCGCGAAGTCTATTCTCATCCAGTGCTTCCAACTCGACTAGACGGGCTTCAGCAACTCTGTCCGGCGCTTTCTGGTCGTAGACCGCAGTGCGCAAGGACGGTAACTGGATCTCGATGGGCAGGACGGCCTCAACTCCATACACCAGGGAATAAGGGGTCATCTGGGTGGAATTGCGAGTCGTCGTCCGATAAGCCCAGAGGGCGTTGGGGAGCTTGTCCGGCCAACTCTTCTTGTTCTGACCAACCATCTTTTGCAGAATGTTAGAGAGGGTTTTGTTAAACGCCTCGATCTGTCCATTCGCCTGCGCATGATAGCGAGATGTATGGTTCGAGCGGATGTTATACTTGGCGTACAACTTCTTCAACTCGGCTGCTCGGAAATTGGTTCCGTTATCCGTGAGGATAGCGTGAGGCACTCCAAATCGATAGATGATGTTGGAGGTCACGAAGTCAGCGATCGAACAGGATTTGACCTCTCTGAGCGGAATCGCTTCTGCCCATTTGGAGAAGAAGTCCGTGGCGGTCAGAATGAAACGGCACTGGCGAGCTGTCGCCGGCGGGTAAGGTCCCACAACGTCCAGTCCCCAGACTGCAAAGGGCCAGGAATACCTTGTGGTATGGAGAGGCTCCGGCGGCCGATGCACAAAGTTCGCATGAACCTGGCACGCATGGCACCTCCTGGCGTACTCGATGCAGTCATGGATCATAGAGGGCCAGAAGTATCCCAACCTCCGAATCTGGTGGGACAGCTTCGGCCCAGTCTGGTGGGCGCCGCACGAACCAGCATGAACCTCTTGCATGACTCGTGGGATCTCAACTCCCTGAAGGCAACGGAGGAGAACACCATCAAATCCGCGTTTGTAGAGGATCTGATCCAGGCCGGGACTGCTCTGGAGGACGAACTGCGATGCGCGGCGTCGAACTCGCTCGCGCTCGGCCCGATCTGACGAAAGAATGCCATGTTGGAGGTACTCAACCAAAGGCGCCCTCCAATCACGGGCTGATTCGACTGCTATATCTGGGGTACTCGGGGCTCCGGGCATAGGGGCAACCGTGGTGAGGTTACTTACCAACGGGCCGCGATCTTCTTCCGGGACAACGGGAGCGATGAGCCTGCGGCGCGTCACGCGGACGATCAGGTTGTCCTGTTCAGGTTCCGCAAGTGACGTAGCCAGGCTGGCCAAAGCATCTGCTCGACCGTTCTGCGACCGGGGAACATGGACAATTTCCGGCCGAGAAGGGAACCGGGCCATCAGAAGAAGGGTGCACTCCAACAATGGCACAAGTTCCGGCTTCCTGACAACGTAGTCGCCATTGATCTGCTTAACGACCAGCTCGGAGTCCCCTTTCACGCACAGACGGGGCACGTCGATCTCGAGAGCCAACTCGAGGCCGGTGATGAGGGCATGGTATTCCGCCTCATTGTTGGTACAGCCCTCTGACAACAGGAAAGAGTATGGCAGCACGGCTCGCTCCGGGGTAATGAAGACGATTCCCAAGCCCACTCTATTGAGCTTAGGATTATCGAGTCTTCTACCGGTGGGGCTCCGGGAGGCACCGTCAAAGTGCATCTGCCAGCATGGATCGGCTCGATCAACCGAGAGAATGGTCTCATCAGGAAAGCCTAGATCCAGCGGCTGATCCGCGGAGGTCGGGTGAGCGGCCGGAAAGTCTGCCAATGCCTGCCCTTTGATGGCCTTCTGAGACACATACCTGATGTCGAACTGCTGGAGAATCACAGCCCACCGCGCTAGACGGCCAGTCAACATAGGTCGGCTCAGGATATATTTCAACGGGTCTACCCGAGAAACCAACTGTACCTCATGGTGCTGCAAGTAGTGCCGTAATTTCTGTACGGCAAATACGAGCGCCAGGCAGCTCTTCTCGATGGGGGAATATCTAACTTCCACGTCGAGGAGCATGCGACTGAGGTAATAGAGGCTATTCTTTGTTCCCTCGTTGTTCTTCTGGGCGAGAAGGGCACCCAGGGACCGTTCCAGGGCGGTCACATAAAGGACCAGCGGCTTTCCGGATACGGGCGGCATCAGGACCGGAGGTTGAAGCAGGTACTGCTTGATTTCCTCGAAAGCGGTCTGACACTCTTTATCCCATACATAGGTGACACCTTTCTTCATAAGCCGAGAAAAGGGCTTACACTTGCCGGCCAGATTCGCAATGAATCGGCGTATATAGGCTAAGTGGCCTTGGAACCCTTGCAGTTCCCGGACGGTACCCGGGGGAGGCATCTGGCTAATCGCCCTGATTTTCTCCGGGTCGATCTCAATACCCCGGTATCTTACCACAAATCCAAGGAACTTTCCGGAGGTGACCCCAAAGGCACACTTCAACGGGTTCATCTTCAGGCAGCGAGACCGGAGGAAGCTGAACACTTTCTCAAGATCTTTGAGATGGTCCTGACGCTGGCGCGATTTGACAACCAAGTCGTCGACGTAGCATTCCACCAGTGTGCCGAGGATTGGCTTGAATATGCGGTGCATCGCCCGTTGATAGGTGGCACCTGCATTCTTCAGGCCGAAGGGCATGACCCGGTAGCAAAAGGTACCTTGGGGGGCCCTGAAGGCAGTGAACTCCTCATCCTCAGGGGCCATCCGAATTTGGTTGTATCCGGAGTATCCATCCATGAAGGAGAGGGCTTGGAACCCTGCCGTGGCATCAATCAACAGCTCTGTCACTGGAAGGGGAAAATCATCCTTCGGACAGTGGCGGTTGAGATCGCGGAAGTCGATGCAGACTCTAATCTGCCCGTTCTTCTTCCTGACCGGCACAATGTTGGCCAGCCATTTGGGGTACTGAACTTCCCTCACGAAGTTGGCTTTGATAAGCTTGTCAACTTCGGCCTCAACCATGGCACCATGGGATGGGTGCATCTTCCTGGGAGGCTGCTTGAACCCGCGATGGTTCGCCGGGAGACCAAGGCGGTGGACGGCTACCTGAGGATCTAGCCCCGGCATATCGTCATAGCCCCAAGCGAACACATCACGGTGCTGCCTGAGAAAGTCCACGTACTGCTGCCGCTCCTCATAGGGCATGGCGGCACTAACCAACGTGGGTCTTGGATCGGCCTCGGTTCCAAGGTTCACCTGTATTAACTCATAGACCGTGGCGGGGACGCCCTCCTCAAAGGTTGGGGGTGCGTCTTCCATACCCTCTCCACTCGGGGAGGGATCATCCACGGGAGAGACTGCGTTGGAAACTGCATTGGGGCCACCAGATCTTGCTGGGCCGCTAGTGCTGGCACGGGCGGTCGCGGTCATCTCATCAGGAGACTCACAGGCCGTCGAAACCATGGCTACGTCCAACCGGTGAATCGGGAGGACGTAAGCGCCATCCAGACTTGCCCAGGGATCGCTTGCAACAGCGACAGGCTCAACCTCACCTGCCAGGATCTGCTTATCCTTGCTCTTGTAATAGTCCGCGTCCAGATAGCGGGCTTCACATGAGGCAAAAGGAGAGGCATCTCCTTGAAGCACGCCCACTCGACCATTAAGGGAGTATTTGAGGCATTGGTGGTATGATGAGGGAACCGCCGCATGAAGGTGGAGCCATGGCCTGCCCATCAATGCGTTATACGCAGTGTCCTGAGAGACTACCATGAATTCGGTGTTGGCAACCAAATCACCGAACTGGGTCTTCAAACGTATCTTGCCGACCGGGGTTTGCTTGGTGCGGTCGTACCCCTGGATCCTGAGGTCGGAGGGAATCAAGTCATCCTCAGACAACCCCAATCTCCGGAGCGTCCGAGTTGGAATCAGGTTAATCCCGGACCCCGTGTCGACAAGACAACGCCGGACTTCAAGGCCGTTGAACTGGCCAGTGACATACAGCGGACGAATGTGTCCCTGTATAGGAGGGTCTTCATCCTTGCCAGAGAACGAGATAACTGCCTGACATTCGGCGTCCTCGATCGTTTCGGCGTGAAAGGCCTCTGCAGCCGCAACCTCTGTCTCAAACTGGAGGGGGCTCTTCAGGGCTTCAGCGAGTGCCTCGCGCATCTCAGATGACATGCGCAGAGCCTCAAGGATGGAGAGCCTTGCTGGGATGTCGGCCAAGTGCTTCAGGACATCATACTTTTTGGCCAAGCGCGAGCTCCTGGTTGCAGGAGGTTGCTCTGCGGTTGGTGGCATGACGGGCCTTACCGGTTGGGTCGGCGGCCGACTGGTACTTGGCGCATCTCGCTGTTCACTGGTCGCAGTCCGGGAAATGGTCACCGTACTGGAGTCAGGAGGCCGGGATGGACTTGTGGCAGGGCGGAGATGGTCGCGACGCGGCTGAGGCGGTTCTGCCTGGTCCCACACCACAAACAGTGGCGGAGGCGAATCCGTCATCCACGAATGGGGGGCCTGCGCACGCTGAGCTCGATCTTGAGCCTGCTGCCTAGTCTCAGTGGCGTGCACGGCCTGGCGGGAGGTACCGACGGCTGTGCCCCGGCGACTCCTGCTGCTGCGGTTCTTCCGACGGTGGCGACGACCGGGGACACTAGGGAGGTCCACCTGGTGTTCTTCAACGTCGGGAACCGAAAAGGGATTTACCAGCTCGACGGTGTTAACCGAAGCGTACCCAATACCGTCATCGGACGAATCATCCATCACCGGGCGGATCCGAGGAGGGACCCCCATCTCCGGGGGCATGAAATCGCCGAGAGTACGGGATAGTGGCGGAACTGGCGGGGCGCGCTCTTCCTTCTTGCGCTGCCGCCGTTTGCTCCTCTTGGAGGAGGCAGACTGGGACGACGATGCCGAAGCAGCACCCGCAGGTTCTGGGGGCTCAGGCTGATTCAAGCGCGCACGGATGATTCCCTGGGCGCGAATGGTCGTCTTGCGGGCCATCCAGTTATTGTACTTCTGGGATCCGCGGTCGGAGACCAGCTGCCATTCTTCCCCATCACCACCATCGTCATCTGATCCCACGAACACGCCCGCTACCTGTGCTGGAGCTGGGCCCAACCTGATTACATTGTTGTTAATCTGGTCTTGGAGCCAGTCCTTAAACACATAGCACCGCTGGATGGTGTGCCCCAGGGCCCGATGGTAGGGGCAGTAGCGGGGGTTATCCGTGAGATGTGCCTCCTCTGGCCTCCAGCACTCAGGCAGTCGCACAATCCTCTGCTCCAGGGCACTCCGGAAATAACCGGGGACCTGATCCTCATGGAATGAGTACGTCAGGTGTCGCGGGCCCCTGGGAGCGCGGTCTTGACGAGGGGCTGGAGGGGCCTGCCGAGGAGGTGGACCCTGATTATCTCGCCTAGGTTGTGGCGGTACATTACGCGGAGGGGCCGGCCGGTTCTGAGGCTGCCGTTGCTGGGCCGGGAACTGAGCCCGTGGAGGCGGATTCCTGTGAGGCTGCGGAGCTGGCCTCACCGGCAGCAGCTCCAACGGCCTGGGAGCCTCTATCTGGGCCACAGCAGCGGGCTCAGCCCTGCTGGCTCTCCTTGCAGGAATCATAGGAGGCAGCGGGTGTGCCTGGATGGCCTGTTGCAGGGCTTCCTCAAGACGTTGAGCTTTGTCTGAGAAGTCCCTGAACCCTCCGGGGTAATTCTGAGTGATCAGGGAAGGGACCAGCTCGGTCTTGACGTTCCCGACGCACATTGTCAGCAACTGCTCTTGAGTCAATGGCATGTCAAGGGAATACGTGAGACCCTTCCATCGGGCGACGAAGTCCGCGACTCGCTCATCAGGCCTCTGCTTGCACTTGAAGAGGTCTGCGATACTCGTCTTCCGGGTCGTGGAACTGAACTGGTAGAGGAACTGTCTACGGAGGTCCTCCCAGCTGGTTACCGACCCGACGGGGAGCTGGCTGTACCAGACAAATGCTGGCCCTTCCAGTGTCTGAACAAAGCAGCGAAGCTTAGCGGCCTCCTGCTGCGCCGGAGTCCCCAACATAGGCCCGCACCTCGAGTTGAAGTGGGCTAAATGCTGTGGCGGATCTCCAGTCCCGTTGAAGGGGGCGAAAGTGGGATTCCCGAATCCCGGAGGCGCCGGCATGTCATCCACCCATGCTGGGTATGGCTTGCCGTCCGGTGGGATCGCCACCTGCCGAGTCTCCAAGGCCTCCAAACGGGCGATGAGCGCCGCCATCGGATCGTCCGGACATGGGTTCCAGTCCTGGCGAGGATCTCTAACCACGAGCGCATTGCATGGCCCTTCAATCAGGTCGTCGACCGGGTCGTCGAACTCGGCAGCTCGTGGGATGGCGGGCGGAGCGGCCCTTGGGGCAGCGGGAGGAATCCGAGCGGGATTTCTCAGGTAATCACGCCGCTCGGGAGGGTGTGGCGAAACATACCGCGCCCTCTTGCCATAGGCAATGGCCTCTCTCCTGTCGGCGAACACGGCATGATCACGGTTGCCCGGGAGAGTCTCGTCGAGGTGCGGTTGTTCCGGTCCCTGTTGTCCTGGCCTGGGATCACCGTAGTCAGGCCGCCGTTCTGCAGCGCGCTCGGCGAGGAGCTGGTCAACCAGCCTCTTCTGTTCGGCGAGCTGCTGACGTAGCGTAGCCTTCTCGGGATCCTCCTCTGCCCTCTGCATGGAGGCAGATGGGTCGGCGGGCTTTATAGCCTCGCTGTGCTCTTTTCCTTTGCTGACGTTTCGGCTCAACGTCAGTGCTTCAGTGGGTGCGGGGAGCCCCAGGAGGTTTCTCTGATGACGAGTAACTCTCACTGATGGATCTGACGACGGCTTGTCTTCGGGGGGGAAGCCCCCGTCGAGAAGTTCCAAGTCGTTCCCCTCTCCCGACAGGTCAGCCATATTGACCGTTCCTGTCCCTGGGGATATACCCTCAGGGCCACCCAGCGAATCGGGCTGTCGGCGGATCACACTGAAGCGTAGGGCAGCGTACTGCCCCCATCCACGGATATACACGTGGGGAGTGGCTTCCTCGATAACTTTGCGGAGTACTTGAAGACACTCAACGCATCGTTGTTGGAGGGCCTCGTGGTGCCCAAATGACCCGGGGTGCCGGACCGCGGGGAGCGTGGCCAGGTCAATTTGACGGCACTGCTCACCAATATCCTCCAGGTGTAGTTGACTCCCGGGGTATGGCATTTGTAGGCAGTGAAGACGGGAGTGAGTCTCCCGGAGAGTTCGGCGGAAGCACTCGAACTCATCCGGGGTGAGCGATTCGGGTGCATCAAAGCCCGGTCCTGCGACTGGCCAAAACTTCTCAGGGAAGTGGCCCTCTGCAAGGACGGTCCAGAAGCTCCACGACTCAAACTCGGGACCCAGATCTCCTTGGTCCTCTTCCATGGCTGGGAACGGACGGGGAACTGGTAGTGGTGCCGAGGCGGGCCGCCGGGCCGACGGGCTGGCCGGCGGTGAATACGGCGAGCAGGCCGATTGGCCTCCATATCCCGGGCCTCCCCCTGAGGGTGGCGGTGCCCCAGCTACCACATCACGATAGGACGGGCCGGCGAGCGAACATCCTGCCGTAGCATCGGTGCTCGCCAAGGGCGCACCAGATCGTGGTTCGACCGTCGGTCCCCAGAAAAAGTCACCGGCTTCTCTGATCGAGACGGAAGGCACTTCCGGAGGGGCCGGTACCAACCGCAAGTTTGATCCTTGGGGGTCTACCAGGCCCTCGTTACTCCGGATATACCTTCGGAGAGACGCGGGGATCACATCGATCTCGCTCTCGGGGAGCACGAGGATGACGTGCCGCATTCCTACCCCTGCCCTTGACTGGCGGGATTGGGGAGAGGGCTCTGTCGCCGAATCGTACTCCGCCTCTAAGTCAGAGAAGCAAACCGGTCGGATCTCTGTCCGGAACTCCGCAACATTCTTCCCTCGGCGTCGACGCCTTGCCTTCCTGCCCCTGGGTGGTTCTTCGGGGCAGGGCTGATCTCTGTCCTGGCGTCCTCCGGCCGCACTGGTGCTGGGGCCGAGAGGACTGGGAACCGAGGTGCGAAGGGCACCGGGACAGATATCGAAGGGGATGCGGGGAGAGATGATTCCGGGCAGGACTCCGGGCCGGGATCGGAAGGTGGGATGACCCATGCCTCCTGGATCGGCCACACAGAGTAGATCCTGCCGGTGAATAGCACTACCGCGAGGTGGTCCGCGGTGGCTACTGTCAGTGCCAGCAACCGGGAGAGTCAACCCAACCTGCCTCTGGGGCGGTCGGGGCCTCGATCCGGGTCGGGCATAGGAGTTCCCCCGCTCAGGATGCGCAGAGGCCTGGCGACTGGAGCCAGCAGTGGCTTGGGCCAATGCGGCCGCTGTTGCTAGAGCCCCAAGGTGGGCATCCTCTTCCGCTCGTGCCCGACGTTGGCGTCGAGACAGACGAGTCGGGATGAGCGGCGCGGGCAGGTGGAGAGCCCGCTCTTCGACTGGAGAGGCCTGGCGGCGGTGTCGCCGTGGCCTGGCGGGAGTCCTTACCGAAGATCCCTGGAGCGAATCCCGGATAGGGTGATCCCGGGCCTCTTCCACCTCATCCGCGTAGGGAAGGGAACTGTCAGAGCGCTCCGGGGATAAGCTCCCGAAGCGGTTGGACGTTGAGGTAGGCAGCGGTGCCTCCCTGCGCGGCCCTCGGGGGCGGCGGTGGTGGCGAGGCGCAGCCTCCTCAAGGTCTAGGAGAGCCATTTCCCTAGTGGGGATGACTCCCTCTTCCTCGTATCTCCGCACCAGGGTGTTGATCACCCTTCTCTGGATGACCTCCGAGGGGGAGAGAGGGCGTGGTCGTCCCGCAATTGCGGCTGCTGGGACGGCTGCGGAACGGGCGGGACCACGCGGAGTAGCCGCGTCGGTGTTTCCCCTGTCCCTGCGCCAGTGGGCGGGTGGCGATCGGGCACTGGATCGGGCGACCTGATTTCTGAAAGCAGGGAGAAAGACCCATTAACACTGACAGGAAAAAGGAATCGACAACCAACCATTAGCGCCACGACGCCTTCCGTGGGGGGAACCCAGGCCCTCGACGTTGCGAGACGGAGTGCCCGATGTCCCCTCCCCAGCCCCTGGCGGGTAAGACTGAATGCTTGGCCGGGCAACATGCCGGTCTTCCAACACCTCTGAAAGCCATCGGTCATCGTATCGAGGAGAAGAGATTCACGTCGGGTTCACCATTTTTCTGTTTCGGTGCGGATGTGCGTCGGGTTACGCTGTTCCGCCAGGACGCGTTCGCGCGTGCACCCGTCAACCCGAGGGGATGGGCGCGCGGCTTGTGGTCCCGCAGTCCCGCTTTCCAAGGGCGGGCGGCATCCGTCCCTTATTCAGGGGCGTCTGCTCCTTGATCGAAACCGGGATGATGGGATGTCGGCTCCTCCTTCCTTGGACGTCTCCTCGGAACTCGTCTCCTAATCCGGGTCTCCCTCATAGACTTAAGAATGTTCGTGAATCTCGTTCCCGGCGCCATATCTTCATGGACACCGGTTAATTACGTTGCTTCCGCCCGGACGTTCCAAGGAGTCTGGGCGGGGCAGCAACCTGCAGTGAGAAGGCCGGGTGGCTCTGGGTGCTGGGGGCGTGTCGTAACACTGCGGCTCTGCACATCTGTCTTTCGTCCCTAATAGGGCTTCTCGAAGGCATGATGGCCTGAGGCATCCCGCACTGGGTGCGGGGAACTGTGTCACCTGAGGTTTTCCTCAGCTTCCCGTGTTTAACACGGGGTATGCCGCGAGTTTAACGTCCAGCGGGGACGGCATCGGACCGATCAACACGAAAAGTGGATCAGATGACAGAACCCCTTGCGGGGAACCTCCGACGCTGGGGCCAGCACATGGGCGGCTTCCCAAGTAACGTGGAGTGGAGTGAAGTGGCATGACCCCACCGGGATGTGGCGGCCCGGGTAAGGATCAGGATGGATGATGAAGTGAAGAGCTTGGACCCCAGAGGGGCTTCCTACGTACCGCGCGTTAACACGGATCAAAGTCAACGTAGTTCGGGCATACAGTTTAACGTCATGCTGGACGTCGGCAAGCCGACTCACGAAGAGGTCGAGGCCGCCGGGCGGAGGATTGAACCGAACCACCTCGCACGGAGGGGGATGGAACGGCCGGGTGGATCACAGTTTCACGTCATGCTGGACGATAAAAGGGGAAATGGAAAAGGGGGGCTGTGGGGAGGCACCGTGGAGATACACACGGGCAGTCTCCCACAGGGGCGGATTCATAGGTGAATCAACGCAAGCGTGAACCCTGGAGGGGTACACTGATGGACGAACGGACGTAAATACGACCGGGACGACCAGGTGGTGGGCTTGAACCTCGGGGAGGCTTCCTACGTACCCTGTATAGAAGACAGGGATCAAAGTCCACGTAGTTCATTCTGTCAGGACTTACGCACTTGAGGCAGCCCGGATGCTGCAAAACTCAGTTGGAAGGGACTTGGACCGAAAGCAGAAGACACCTCGATCCCAGTCAGACCCTCTACTGGCTTCGGCAGTGGGGAGGCGCAATGGAGATACACACGTGCAGCCTCCCACGAGAAACTAGGGGTTTGTAATACCCTGCCCCCGTAGGGAAAAGCCACTCCCATTAAATCGTCCCTAAAGAGGGGCAATCCCGACATCCCTGCAGAGACGAGCGGGTGGGGGCCACATCCAAACCGGGGGAGACCCTGCGTGCAGAGCACGGGATCAGGTTGCGGACGGTTTAGCGTCTTGCCAGACGAAGTACAGTTTAACGTCATGTGTTGAGGACGAAGCACTTGGCAGTTTAACGTCTTGCAGCGCGGACGATGGGGGCTAGGCAGTTTAACGTCGTGCAGCTTGGACGGATGTGTAGTTTAACGTCATGCTGGACGAATATGCAGTTTAACGTCATGCTGGACATATGCGCAGTTTAACGTCATGCAGGACGAATGCGCAGTTTAACGTCATGCGGGACGAATATGCAGTTTAACGTCATGCTGGGCATAGGTTGCCGGACGAAGCACTTGGCAGTTTAACGTCTTGCAGCGCGGACGATGGGTGCATGTCACTTCGCACGAACCTGGAGGGCCGCACGGGAAGACAACGCTCGGTGCGGGCACCCGGGATGAGAATCATCGGGTGCCACACAGGCGGGTACCCTTAGGAGGTCAAGGGGGACGACCCTGGCGGATTGCGCGCAAAAAGGAAGCTTTGCGCGCAATACTGCGGGCCGGCGCGCAATCGGGGCGGCTGGCGCGCAATTGGGCCAGCGCCTTGCGCGCGGATGCTTGAGATTGCGCACTCCGGGCTTCGGATAGCGCGCGGGGGCAACGGCTCATTCTCTAATGAATGGCCACTTGAAAGATGGGGGTGCGCGCAATCGGGCCGGATTGCGCGCACCCCGGGGGCAATTGCGCGCAAGCGGGTTCTTTTGCGCGCAAAGGCCTTAGGGTGAGTTTTTATTCAAAGGATAGGAGCCAGCGGGGATTGCGCGCGAAGGCGGACCCCGAGGCTTTCTTGCGCGAAAGAAAGGAGGTTACCTGAAGTTCGTCATTGCGCGCGGAAGGGGTTGAATTGCGCGCACGAGAGACGTTTCGACTTCCAGCAACCTTTGAAACGTTGGGGGTCGCCTTATATTTATAGGCAACCCCGGGCGCGGAATCCAGGGTGCGAGCGCGAAATTCTTCTCGCGGGCGCGGAATCGGGCGCGGCGCGGAAGGGAGTCGCGCGGACCCGCGGCGCGCAAAATTGCGCGCCGGACCGGCGCCTTGCGCGCATCCTGGGGGGTTTGCGCGCGGAACATCACCTTTGCGCGCGGGCCTCTCAAATTCCGCGCAAGGCCTCTGGGCCCTCAGAAACATCCTTCCGACTCCAAATATGACCTCGCTTTCCGCATCCGGAGCTTCGTTTGGGAACAACGGACTTTTCCGGCGTCTACATATATAAATAAAAACTTCATAATAAATTTATTTGTTCAAAAATTTTGTTGATCGTGGAGTAATTGTTTTTTTTATGTGATAATGATTTTTATTAATATTTTCAATTATTGGGATTTTTTATTTTAATTTTTAATGTTCTATTATGTTTTTTAATTAATTACAAAAACGGATAATGTTTTTTTGATTTATGTTTTTTTTAATTTTAAAAAATATTATTATTATTGGAGTAACCACTTTCTTTTTTATCTTATTCCTTTGTAAATTATATGACTCACTTGTTTTTTATACTTTAATTTCATAAAAAATCATACATCCACTCAATTGATTATTAAATTCATTTTTTATTTTGATTATAATTTTTTTAATTATGTTGTATCACATATTTTCATGATGAAAAATTTATTAAAATATAATATATTATGTATTAGTATTAAATATTTAATTTCATATGTACACTATGATCAAAGATTTTCTCTATGTTAAATATATTATATATTAATTTCTTTATTTTCTAAATATTTTCAACATCTTACATATTTGTCAAATAATTATTAATCTACTTCTCCAATGTTTACTCATGAACATTATGTATTGAAAGATATCTATATTTTTGATTCAACATTTTTATTTTTTTTAATTATATAGATAATTTTAATATTATAATTATTTTTTGGTTTACAGTAATGTTTTTTCCTAGATCACTATAATGATATGTATATTTTACTTGGATGATTAAGGAAATGACAATTGGTCACTGTGAAAAGACATTATCACACTATGAGATGACTTTTACATGTTGTGATTATCACTCTTTTGTTATTTATTATGTTTATGTATGAATATTATAGTTGTGTGAGTTCAATATTTTTATCAAATATTTCACTTTTATATATTTTTTTAAATTAAATTAATATAATTCATATTGTTTTTGATTTTTAGTTTTTTTGTGTTTTTATCATAAGAGAGAAAGATGATCCGTACACAATAGTTATAGGGTTCTAAAAATCTTTTATGTGTTTCAAAAATATTTATATACGAATTTATACATTTTTAATGATTTAATGATATGATAAAAATATTATTAAGTGGTGTGATTGGATACATTTAACTAATGACTATTTTATCAAGAATCACAGAATTCTTACTCTGTTGTATTACATTTTATTAAATGCATACTGAGGATAATTCTTAAGTGACCAAATATTAATAATTAAAAATAAATGATTTTTTTATTAGTATAAATAGGAATTATATTATTGATATACATGAGATATTTTTATGTGATTATAAAATTCATATTTCAATTTTTATAATATTCTAACTATTTCTTGGTGTTAAAACTATTTAAGAAAACCCATATAAAGAAACGTATTAAATACTATTTTTATGGAATTAGTGATTTAAATTCATTAATAAATTAATATTAAAGAAATATTACAAATAGAGAGATTAATTGTGTTTTACATAAGTGCTAAAATATTTACATCTCTATTTTTCAACTATAGTTAGATTGGCGATGCATTAAATAATCACATGAATATTATTATTCCAATACATCTTTAATAATTTCATGATCTATATTCTACAATAGATATATCTTCTATAACTCTAAGTAATGAATAAATATTTTAGTCTATTTCATAATCCAGTTTTTCCACTTATTTGGTTTAAAATGTAGAAGGTACGGGATTATCCTATTGAAAGCATTGGTTTTCTTAGAACCCCTGGAATGTTTAATATGATTGTTCTATCCCATGAATAGACTATGATTTTTTATCACCCTTTGAAATATACTATATTTTTATTGGATGTCCATGTTATTATTTAGAGAGTGTAAATAGTATATACTTGATTATTAGGATACAAAATATTATAATTTCTTGTGTTCTCTTATTTATCATTGTACATACAATCTTAACATGACTCACTACAAATATTTTCTATGTTTCTATGGTTTTATTAATTATCCACAGAGATTTTATTGATAATATTTATACACTAATTATTTTTTATGATAAAAAATTAACCTCTGTATTTTCAATATTAACCATGGTTGGTGCATAAAAATTACCATATAATATTCTTGTTTTAGAGTAATTGTAGAAGGATTTTCCCTATATGTTAATCATTTATAATTATAAATGAATAGATTAATTACATCATATCAAAGCATTAATTTAGTTGAAAATTGATTTCAATTATATAAGGTTATAACATTGAGAATAGTCGTTTTATATAAATCAATCTGATATTGATTAAGGATAATTTGACCATGACTAAATTTATTCCTCTTATAAAAATAAAATGAAACAATTTGATTTCATGTAAGATAAATTTCACAGTACACATTGATTAATTCATAATGATTTTGGCCATAACTATATGAATAGTTTAGATTTTATGATAATATTTATATTCACATATGATTAATGTTTAAAGATATAGTTTTTAAATAAGGATAGTATACCAAACATAAATGAGAAGCACAAATTTTGAATCATAGTTAACATGGTAGGTTCCAAATTAAATAAGAATATTACATTATATTAAATGAAATGTTCTTATATATGTATGATGTGTCATGAATAAATGAAAATAATTGTTATGAATTAATTTAAGTATAGTTAGTGTTTGGAAAAATTATTTTTACACTACTTTGATATTTCATTATAATACATTATTATCTGGACTTTTTAAGTGTTTTAATTAGTGTCAAATTTATTAATATATTTTAATTAATCAATTCAATATAGTTTTATGTTTTTATCATTTGATTGAATGAGATATATGGTATGACAATTTTAGAATGTCTTTGAAATTTGTTAATATCATATTTATAATATTTTAGTCATTAATGTATTATATAAAATGTAATTCCACATGATAATATTGGTATAATATTGTTCCAATTTAATATCAATGATCTATAATATATGTATTTATGAACAAAATATTATATTGTTATATACCATTTCTAGGATATATTATATAAAAATTAGTATTAGAATTAGTGTGAGATCTTTATTTAACTACAATGTGTATAAATTGGAATTTATATATAACTTATATTAATGATGCACATATAGTTAATTGGAGATCACAATAATGATATATAGGTCATTGATATTATTAAATCAATCACAACAATACTATTATTAAAAAATTGATAAGGATTGACCATGGAATTTATAATGGTGGAATTGGATATTGAATTCAGTACATGAAATTATAGAAGAAGGGAAAGTAAATTGATAGTCTATTCAAATAAAAATTATTGATATACTGATATATTCCATAGTGATATTATTATAATATAAAAATTGATTTTCCCTTGAATTATTGGATAACCTGAGGATTTATAATTTTACATAAATATTAATGGTCCAATCACCAAAATTCGAAATTATCACCCATATTCATAAACCTTTTAATAGTTTCTTTATTTTTTTTGTTTATTACTATATTTTTCATTGCACTATAATATATATTATTTATTTTTAACACAAAAATCGTACTATTTATATATCCATTAAAAATTTTATATTTTTTAAGTTTTCCATGCCAAAAAATAAGACACAAGTTCTCCCTCAATCAGGTAAAAAAGGTAATTTGATAGTAGTACAGTTTTAATTTTTGGGTCAGGTATGACTACCTGTAAAAGTTTAGGCTTGTTCTGCACCAATGTAAAAGGATTTATCAATGTGGATATCAATAATGTTGGTTTGAGAGTGTAAATATTATATGTATAGTCATTTTTATCTAAAATATTATAATATCCTTCTGTTTTATACTAATTAATACTTTATATATACACATTGAACAATATTTTCACTATCTATTTATACTTATATTATTTCGTTGATCATTCTACCATGTGAAACATTTTATTTTTAATTAATATAAATTTTTTTAAGTGAAAATTCCTTCCACTCCCCCTATATGTATCTATTTTAGACAAGACAATGTATTTTTATATCTATAATATATATTACTTTTTAATACTTAATATAGATAAGAAATATTCCTTACTAAAAAATAAACTCATTTTGTCTTCACAATAAATGATTTACAATTTTTTTATATTTTTTCTTTTAAACTAAATAACTACATAAAAATTACAAAAAAAAATATATACCCCTTAAAATCTTTATACTATAATTTTTGATATAGTAAAACAATACCCATGCCTCAAATTTTATTTTATTTTTTAATAAATTTATCTTTTTTTGTACACTCTGAGACTTCTCATGCATAAATATTTTTATAAACTCTATTTGTCCTTGATTATTATAAATACTTCTAGAATTTAATCATTTTTTTAGAAACATAGATGATTGTAGATTATGAGACTTTTCATGTAATCATGTAATAATGTTTTTTGTTCACTATGAGACTTCTCATGTAATATTTATTTATGTGATAACACCCATAAAAAGTATTCATTAAATAATATGAAATATGTGACTCCAAAATTTTCATTAAATGCTACTTGATTTTTTAATTGATAATTATAAGGATTCCCTTATTGTATGGGTTGCCAATTTTTAATTTTTTGAAAATTTTCTGGTTACATAGTTTGAGTTTTTTTAAAACCTATAATTGTAACATACTTGTAGAAAATATTTTTAAAGTATAATTCTTGTAATTTGAGATCATGTTATTAAAACTTATAACAAAACCAAATGACTCATTGAAACATAATAAAATTTTAATTTCTAATACCAATTTACTTTTTACACTCACATTTATCCTCCTTTCATGATTGAATCTAATAAGAATATTCCCCTATGTTTTATTCTATATTTTGTACCCTTTATATGGTAATTTATATTAAATTTTTAGTGATCATTTATATTTTAATCATTAATAACTTCTCCCACAAACTAATATTCTCTTTTAATCCTATTTACATGCCCTATAATGGTCATAGAGACATAGGTTTTTGATTAAATAAAATTTATTTATGATATTATATAATATAGTGAACCTCTAAGCCATAATGTTGGGATTTATTTGAGATGTTCCATGTCAAGATTTTGTGTGATTTAGTGATAATTGTCTTTTAATAAAAA
This sequence comes from Viscum album, assembly GCA_963277665.1. NCBI lineage: Eukaryota > Viridiplantae > Streptophyta > Magnoliopsida > Santalales > Viscaceae > Viscum > Viscum album. Next base: position 1,457,930,580 of record OY728159.1, on the reverse strand, counting down.
TCCCATTTTACCCAGTAATTTCATCTTCACTTATTTAGTGTCTATATATATTTCTATTAATCCTTCATTTTTTCATTATAAATATGTGTCGTAAGAAATCAATGAAATAGGAAACTATGGAATTATATTAGACTTTACCTTTTTATGGATGAATATGTCTTTCATACGTCGTAGTAATTATCACACTTTCACAGAATTGTTTTTATTATCAAAATAATCTCATGAAATTGTATGAATTTGTACAAATTTTCCAAGTACCAACCATGTAGATTTTATTTGAGTGGTTTATATCCCTGTTTCTGACGCTTTCGCTGGGGAGCGCGCCCGTCCATCCGTGGGGGATGACGTGTGACGCTTTTGTTGCCCCACATTCCTGCTTTCCAAAGGCGGGCGACATTCGCTCCTTATCCAGGGACGTCTGCTCCTTGATCGAAACGGGATGATGGGATGTCGGTTCTTCCTCCTGTGGATTCCTCCTCAGAAATCGTCACCTAGTCCGGGTCTCCCTCATAGATTTAATACGTAGTTCGTGAAACTCTTCCCAGTGCCATGTTTCCATGGACACCGGTTAATTACACTGCTTCTGTCAGGACATTCTAAAGGGTCCAGTCAGGGGAGAAACCTTCAGTCATGGGAGTAGTCACGTTGAGGCATCAATAGCGTGTCTGGATGCTGGGGTACCTGGCATGTCTGTCTTTTATCCTTGGTCACAAGGCTTCTCGAGGGCGTGGAAGCCCGAGGCATCCCACGTCGAACGCGGGGAATTACATGTCATGGACACATATCTGAGGTTTTCCTCATCTTCTCGTCTTTAACACAGGGTATGCCGCAAGTTTAACGTCCAGCGGAGACGGATCAACCCAACCGGAGCGTTAGCTAGGATAGATCGGATTGAGGGATCCTCGTTGAAGGGATGTCGATACCGGGGCCAGCCCATGGGCGGCTGTAAAGAAGAGCGTACCGACATGGTCTCACCGGGATTAGACGGTCTGGGTGAGAATCAGGACGACATATAGGTCGATGAATGGAGTGGAGGGAGAGTGAAATGGGACCATCGCAGGGGCGACAGTGAAGTTGGGCTTGAGGCTTGACGAGGCTTCCTACCTATCCCTGTGGCAGGGAATCAAAGTCTGCGTAGTTCGGGATGGTGCCAGTAAACCGACGTGAAGGTGGACCTTGGCCCGATGAATGTAGTCAGCAAACCAACGTGAAGGTGGACCTTGGTCCTATGGGCATCGTCAGCCTACCGATGTTAATGTAGACCCGTGGGTCCACTAGTAGTGGGCTTGAACCTTAGGAAGGTTTCCTATGTACCATGCCTTGACATGGATCAAAGTCCCCGTAGTTCGAATGAAAATGGGGGGAGGGCTTGGCACACCGACCAGGAGACGGTTTGGGCCAATGATTGTTGGGCTTGAACCTCAGAGAGGCTTCTTACGTACCATTCCTTGACATGGATCAAAGACCTCATAGTTCGGGTATGTGTGCAGTTTCATGTCATGCGGGACAAGGGGGGCATACAGTTTAACGTCATGCTGGACGAGGGCGAAACTCAACGTGAATGAATGACCGAGCAAGGTGGCTTTGTCAGCGAACCGATGTAAATGATGGACCTTGGTCCAATGGGTGGTGGGCTTGAACCTCTAAAAGGCTTCCTACGTACCATGCCTTGACATGGATCAAAGACCTCGTAGTTCGAGTTAGTCACAATGGCTTGCCGTCGAACTAGAATTGCAGTTTAACATCGTGCTGGACATAGGTAGAACACGACATGAATTGGATGATGGGTGTGCTTGAACCTCGTGGAGGCTTCCTACGTACCACGCCTTGACATGGATCGAAGTCCTCGTAGTTCGTTAAGATGGGTCGCAACGGCTTACCGCTGGACCAGAATGCAGTTTAACGTCCTGCTGGACGTGGGTGTGACCCGACGTGAAATGACGGTTGTGCTTGAACCTCATGGAGGCTTCCTACGTACCATGCCTTGGCATGGATCAAATTCCTCGTAGTTCGTTAAGGGTAGGGGTCAGGGTCGGTGCTCACTCTAAGCCCACGTGAGTCATTCTTGGTGTGAGAAACAAGAGGTTGCAAGGACCTGATGATCACGTCGCGAAGGATGCGTCCGTGAGAAGTGAAGAGGGGCTTACGCGTTAGGCGGCCCATGGTGCTGGGACTTACTCCAGAGTGGAAGCCCATGGTGCGAAAAAGCGCAGGAAAGATTGACCTTGGTCCAATGATGGGAGGTGCCTCGTTCCCTATCACGCCCTCCACTGACCTTGGTAGGTGGGAAGTACGGAGATGCAGAGTTGCAGCCATCCGTTGGGGAACTAGGGTCGCCCTTCTCCTACGAACATACTCTACTCCGACAAGGAGGATCTCATTCCATGTGAGGAAGAGTTCCATTCCCGTGGAGACGAGTGGTGTGAAAAATTTTCGAGCTAGGGGGACCCTTCGCGATGGGCACGAGGTCGGATCACAGTTTAACGTCATGTGTTGAGGACGTGGTGCTTGGCAGTTTAACGTCCTGCAGCTCGGACGAGGGGTGTTCACTCTGCACCCCTAGGACTTACATAACCGGTACCCTCTGGTCCTTGGGGAAGGGATGGTACAAGTAAGGCCATGGTTAAGGGGGTCGTGGAACGAACCATCGAGGGGTCCACGTTAGGGTGGCTATGCGAAAAAGCAGAAGCTGTTAGCGTGCCTATGCGAAGAAGCATTAGGCGAAGCAACCCTACGGGTGGTATTGTCCATGGGACATTGAAATCACATCCTGAAAACCTGGAGGGTCGCACGGGAAGAGGAATCTCTAAGAAAAGGAGTGTGATTCTCGAAGTGGAGTGCCTTGGCCTTAGCATGGGGCATAGGTGTGAGTGGAAGGTGCTTCGCGAAGTGGAACAGTGTTCGTGGAGCACTGCCTCGCGAAGAAGGGGTGCCTCACAAAGTAGGGTCCTGCGAAGTAGTGTGCTTCGCGATGTGTAGAGATCCTACCTTAGAATGGGGATCACTAGCATGGGTTGGGTGTTTCACGAAGCATGAACGCTCTGTGGCTGCCCGGGTTCCCTTGGGAATCCCCTTCCTTCGCGAATGCCCTTGATCTTCGCGAAGGGAATCCCTCTCGGAAGAGGGGCTCAAAACAAGACAATGTAGAGAAGTCTCGCGATGTATAAGTACCTCGTGGAGCTCATGATTCCCGGGGCAAAGCGTGCTTCTCGATTCCGGAGAGGAGAAGCCGAAAGGTCGGATTGTCCGTTTTCTGGGACTCAGGGGGAGTCCAGTATTTATAGGGAACGGGCGCCGCGAAGCAGAACTCGCGTGCCGCCTTCAGTGCTTCGCGGCGCACTCGCGAACGTCAATGTCGCCCGAGGAGGATTACCGCCTCTGGAGCTTCGCGGCGGCTCGCGAACGTCAAATGCGATCACGGTGAATTACCGCCTCTAATGCTTCGCGGCGGCTCGCGAACGTCAAATGCGTTCACGGAGGATTAACGCCTCTGGAGATTCACGACGGCTCGCGAACGTCAAATGCGTTAACAGAGGATTACCGCCTTTGGTGCTTCGTGGTGGCTCGCGAACGTCAAATGTGTTCGCGTAGGATTACCGCCTCTGGAGCTTCGCGAGACCGCGATGGTCGGGGCGCTTCGCGTGGGTGCTTCGCGGCGGTGCTTCGCGGCGGTGCTTCGCGATGCAACATGCCGGCCTTCTTTTTCTTTCCTTATATTTTTCGTGCCAAAAAGTGCCCCCCCCCTCAGACTTGGAGCAGCGGAGGGGGAAGGGTCGAAGTCTGAGGGAAAATCGCCAAAATCGTCGGTGGTTCGCGAAGCGGCTTCGCGAAGGGGGCCCGTGGTGCTGACCGGGGCCACAGATCCAGACGCGCCGCGATGCTCCGCGCGGGTGAGGCGCGCTGCGATGCTCCAGGGTCTCCACCTTTAAATAGGGGGTCGACCTCTCTGTTGTCTTCAAGTGCCTTCCTTGTCTTTTTGTGCTCTCGACTTCGCGAAGCTCCACGTACTCCGCGACAGCCCTCCGCGAATCGAGCTTCGTGGCGAACTGCGGGTCTCCGACTCCGCATCCGAGCCAAGTGAACCTCTGCTTGTCGGCCTTGGCCAGACCTCACGTCTTGGTCACGCGACCGATCTTCGCGATCCGGCATTGCGATTCAGCTTCGTGGTCGAGCTTCGCGATCCAGCCGAAAGAATTCTTTTCTGAGGGACAGAGTTAAAATGGCCCATCAAGAGGCTGTATTGGGGGTCCTTGCAGAAGCTTCTCGTCGAGATGAGATGGACAACTGTCCCGGTCTGGGGGAGATGATCTGGAGCCACTAGGACCACACTTCTTTGACAAATCTGCTATCGGAGGGTCAGAAAGATTATCCGCAGTGCAAGAAACTGTCGTTGTACGGCTTCGGGCTGAGGGATGATGTCTTTATCCCTGAGGCGAATAGGGATGAACCGGCTTGCTGGTTCAGGAGCACACCGTGCCATCATCAATGGTTCAGGGCGGCCGATGGTCATGCGTGGGAGGACTTCACACCCGTTACCGCTGACTGCCTCTACAACAATGTGAACGACATTGACGGGAAGCCACTGCAGCCGAAGACTTCTCCTCCCCACTACCGTACCATGCTGAAGGCGGCTTTGCAGGATTCGAAGAAGGAATGGTCCGATGAGTGGGACCTGCACCAGGGCGGAAACTTTACCGATGACTGGGCCTGGGCCTACTGGGTAGGCGCCTCATGCGAGCAGTTTGGGGCCGAGCTGAGGAGAGTGGGGTTGTATGAGGCGACATGGGCCTCCCAATTCCACATTTACCAACCGAAGCAGTTAATGCCAGAGTTGCTGAGTAGATGGTCATCTAGGACCAACACTTTTCACCTACATCACGGGGAGGTGGGTATCAGACTGTGGGATGTCCACCAGATTTCTGGGGTCCCGATCTTGGGGGCCATGTACGAAGAATTCCTCCTTGTCGTCAGCGCGTGGGGAGATGCAGAGCAAATGCTGCGACTGGTGTCAGCACTGATGGCACTTGTCCCTGGAGAGGACAAGGAGGCAGTGAGGGACGTCCACTTTAGGAGGTGGTTCAAATGCTTCCTGAATTTTCCAGAGAATCGAGAGTTCCCCCCCCCCCCCGAGGCCTCGAACTTGTACATGGGTAGCCCTACGGGGCAAGGGGCACTCGTATTGGCGGGTATTGGTGGACAGCCAATGGAAGACTTGGGGTTTCAGTGTCAGCACTGAACAACAGCCGATAGTCAGGCTGGCGGCGTTAATCGCAGCTCTCATCTGTGGATGGATCCTACCGGTGAGGGATACAAGCATGGGGGTGCGGCCCAACTCGTTTATCATGGCGTCGATGTTGGCCATGGGGCAACGGATCAATCTGGGGATTCTGATGCTCACCAAACTGTACAGAATGTTGCGGCATATTATCAAGGGCAAGAAGCCGCAAAGGATATGCGGGCCCTTCCACCTCCTGTATGGGTGGAGCGCAGCACACATCAGGGGGATTTACGAGTATCCAAACCCCATTTCGCCGCCGAGATCGAACATCCACCCCTCCATCCTGAACGCGGTCTGGAGCTTCCCGGTTAAACTAGCCGTTCCGATGGTGCTGAATAGGGTGTGGAGGGCGGATGAGTTTAACTTCCACCCCTTCCCATTGCCGACAGGGATGCTTACTGATGACGGACGAGGAACAGAAGACCATCGGGCTTACCTCCTGGCCTTCCGAGGTGGATTTTTGGTGGCACGAATAGATCGTGAGCCGCTCTGTGAACCGTACACCCCACATCAGTATGTGAGGCAGTTCCGGTGCCTCCAGCGGCTGACCCCGCAGGTATACTGGGAGGTTCATCACGAGGAGAACCCGTGTGTGATGAGGCAACTGTGGCTCATGTTTACACGGGAAGATGGAAAGATGCAGATTGCATTGCCTCCATCCACCGCCTCTTTCAGATTGGTGAAGGAGCACGCCATCAGTTGGGAGGCTGCTTACCCAGGGGAGATGCTGAAGCAGCCAATGATCCGGGTTGGTGACGGTGGGCCTCCTCTATCTCGAGGTCAGTGTCGGAGGGAAACTAGGACCGCTCGCGGTAGCGGGGTTTCCATGGCGGTGAGACCCGCACCGGCCGAGGGTATGGCAGCAGCGGTAGATCCGGTGGTTCCGGAAGAGCAGGGTCATCCGGAGGGGCGGCCACCGAGGGGATTTCCCAGGATATCCACTCAGGCTCCGGGGAAGCGCCTGTGTCACATTGACATGTCATAGGATGTCGTCTTCCCGGAAGCATGGGACATTTGGGATGTCAACCGGAATTTCCTTAGCCCATCCGAGATATGGGCCCACCTGAATCGCCTCGGGATGGAATTGTCCTGCATAGGCCTAGTTCGGGCTGGATTCACGGCGTCTCCGGCGGAGGCAGAACAGTACCTGGAATAGCTGGAGGATTACGTCCACTCCAGTGGTGTCCCTGGACCAATGAGAGATCGGGTGAGGGTACTGTTGAATCAGACGGTCCCTCCGCAGTTATCGGCTGCTGATCTGAGGGAGCGCTTCACCCTGTCGGAGGAATCAGAGGACTCCTCTCGGGAGGATGAGGCTGGAGGATAGAGCCCGCTGGAGGAGAGCGAGGTTGGAGACCGAGGCTCGGAATCCGACGACTTCGCGGAGGCACTCGAGGTAGTATTCCGAACTTCTCTCCTCACGATCTGTTCTTGGGCCACCATGGGCTTCTCAACAATTTTTAAGCCATGCAGGAGGAACTTGTTCGCTGGCCTCTTTCTCGCTCCTTGGTTGGTGATGATGCAGGACCTTCAGAACTCGCGCCTATGGCTGCGTCCAATTCCGCGTCGGGTGGCGCCAGAGCGCCCGAGGTGGCTCCTCCGGAATCTCCAGACCTTCCAATAGTATACGGGGGGCCTCGTCTCGGGGTCCCGTCAGTACCGAATCAAGAGCAGTGCTCGGAGGTCGATCTCCGTAAGTCTCCTCTACCGGTCTCCTCGTTGTCACCTGTAGACCATGCCATCTAACGTTTTTCCTTCTCTGTCGTACAGTTCTTCGACTGGCGTGGGCCGCTGCGGTAAGGCTGGTCGGGATGTCTGGTGGCGTCCCTCCTAGGGGCATGCCGGTGATGGTGGCAATAGTCCCTCCATCTCCTCAAGCTGCGACGCACATCGTCACTGGCGGGACCACCAGCAGGGTCGTACCCGAAGTTATTGAGGTGGACTCCGAGGAAGAGGATCAACATGTCGGTCCCAGCTCTGTCGTGCATGCTTCGGCGCTAGGTGTTGCACTGGATTCAACACCAGATGTTGATCCTGCAAAGGATTTCTTGTGGGCGTATCCTGCGTACGAGCCTTCCAATCGCGCGGACAGGGACGAAACGGCCTCCGACGAGGAAGATAGTAGCATAGTCCGTTGTCGGTCATGAAAGCTGATCGCGTGCTTTATCAAGGACACTCCCCAAGAACAATGGTTGGCCGAAATGGATAGGCTTCGCTCGCGGTTACGCAAACTGTGTGCTGGGGGAGTGGATGCCCAACGTCCTTATGCACTCATCCGAGATCTTATGGTTGAGAAGATCTGGGAGCATGATCGCGGGCTCGGCATGGGCTGGTAGCGGAGGAAAGCGACCAACATCAAGAAGCTCCAGGAGGCTGAAGGTGAGGTTCAACAGATGCAGACCTGAGCAGATGAGCTTTCGGCCTCTCTTGGCACACAAACCGAGCTGGTCTCATGGTTGAAGGCCCAGCTAGCAGAGGCAGAAGAGCTTATAAGGCAGACCTCTGGAGAGATGGTTGTCGTTCAAGCTGGCGTGGAGAGGGCCAAAGCCAGGACTGACGAACTGCGCCATGCCTCTGCCGAGGAGGAGCGAGAGCTGATTCAGTGGCAGAAAGCCTTAGATACCGCAAGTCAACGGGTGGAGGAGCTGCAACTCTCTTTTGACGGGGTCAATCCATCCATGGGGAAGTTAACCCCAGTGTATTGTAACAAACCCATAAACCTTTCATTGGTACTTTCGTGTTTCAAAATTTTACATTTTTTATGAATGCCGTAGCACGCATGATTTCCACTGTCGAATTGCCTTGTTACATCCCTACAATGTTTGCGGGACGTTCGGCGATAATTACCCAAGCCCACATGGGTCGAGCCCGATGTCCGGGATTCGGATTACCAGTCCGGATTCCTGAGAGACGGGAAAGGCTTGATTGGAGAAGGATCTTTCAGGAATACCAAATTATCGTTCCCTCAGCATGCTCTTATGCACGAATGGGGCAACGCCAGGGGTGTTGAAATCGGTCCAAATAGATGAAAAATGGGAAGTGTGAATCACGATACCCAGGATTCGAAACACCGCGGGGATGGCGTGATAGTAAGGGACAACCGTTAACCTTGGAGGAGAAGTGGTACCCTTACTGAGTTAGCCTGAAATGGGGACAACAAATGAGCATCGACCGCTGACCATATTCGCGACGTCGGATTTTATCAATTTGTCGTCGATCAATCTATCGGGACGTTGGCCCAGGACAGTAGGCGGGCCATAGGTCAAACATTCATACTGTTAGGGGGTCCTTCCAGGTATGACCCGTCTTCCGAAACGTTGGCACAGGATGGTAGGTGAGCTGATACGGCATGAGACCAGGCCGTTAGGGGGTCCCTTTAGACATGAAAGAGGACGAGGGTCCAAATAAGGGGCACGCAAAGCATGGAATATGGAGTGATAGTCTGTCCGAACAGAATCCAACACTTAGGTAGTTACACCACCATGGTGGGGGCATGCCAGATAGGCGCATCGGTTTGATCATGGATCATTCTTTCTTTCAGACAGAGCCTCTCCGACGAGGGGATCTGTCACTTCCCAGTGGGATTTTGGGGCATCCTGAACTTGTTCAGGGTAGAACTGCAGTTTAATGTCATGCGTTGAGGATACATATACTCCTGTAGTTTAACGTCATACGATAGGACGTGGAATAAGAGGGAAGGAAGCATGTGGCGCGGTAGATATGAAACCGACGCGAATGATGACTTTGGATTCCAAATCACACCATGTATCCCCAGAGGAAACTCTTCAGGTCGAGGGACCAAGAGTGAGGATTGGGCTGGGCCCGAAGCAAAGTGGTCGGGCATTCCTACGTACCCCACAAGGATGGGAATCAAGCCATACGTAGTTCTGAAAGTGCATTTTAATGTCATGCATGATGAGGAGCATCCTGACCGCATTGGTACACATCTCGCCAAAACTACTAATCCCACGTGAGTCGTGCTCGATGTGGGAAACAAGTAGTAGTGGTGGGATTTTCCAGACACAGAGAGGGGAAGGTTAGGTCAATGGGACACTCGGTGAATACCGGCCCAATGAAACTAACACGATCATTTAGTGCACCTAGATGCGCGAAGAGAATGAATCGAGTATGATGCAATTCCACTTTAACATGAGGAAGTGGAAACATGTGAATCATGGTGCTCGAGATTCAGATCACGATGATGGCGGCGTGACGATGGAGGATAACTGCTGACGTATTCACAACACAGCACCTTATCGCATTAGCCTAGGATGGAGACAGACAAATGAGGGTCGACCGTTGACCATGTTTGAAACACAGGACCGTGTCACAGATGTTGTCAAATATCCGTAGGGACGTTGGCCCGAAACGATTGAAGGGCCCTTAGGTCCAGCATTCATGGAGAGCCCTTATGCCAAGTATCCATGTCGTCTGAGGGTCCTTTTGGATGTGGAAGAGGATGAGGATCCAAATAGCGAGCTCACGAAGCTTGTTCATGGGACGAGGGGAATTTCCCTGTGACAATCCCACACTTCGGGCTCTTTGTCAAAACACATCTGAATACGGCAACGAAACGTATTAGAGAGAGGGAGCAGATTCCTTTCCCTTGGGGGGGATCTTAGTTTAGGGTCGTAGAATTCAGACCATGGGTGAGAAAAAACATAAGTGGCACATGGTCGAGTAACTCAAACACCTAGCTTGAATGGGAATAGGAGGTTTGTACGGCGCGGTGAACAACCCGACGTGAATGAGGGCACAACCCCATATTAGACCGCGCAACCTCTTTGGGAGAGGTTTTTGGTAAAGGGGCCGAAAGGGAAAGTTAGGCTGGGCCCGCGGGGAAGTGCCCGGGCGCTCCTACGTATCTCATGAGGATGAGAATCAATCCATACGTAGTTCTGAAGGGTGCCTTTGACCATAAATGGGTAATGGGAGCAGGGGACACATGGCGTCAAGACCCGACGTAAAGGAGGACCTAAGCCCTACTTACCATGCATTCTCTGTGGAAATGTTCGAGTCGAGGGACCGAACACAAAGGTTAGGCTGGCCCCGCGGGGAAGTGCCTGGGCACTCCTACGTATCTCATAAGGATGAGAATCAAGCCATACGTAGTTATGAAAGGTGACATGGTAGGATACCAGTGTCAGGGGAAAAAGGGAGTGCGGACGTGGCCCTTGCACTAAAAGTAGCAGAATTTGATGTATCTTGTTTGTTCTTTAAGGTGAATGGGGTTTTTTTTGTGAAGCGACAGGCCAAGAGTAGTAGGCTGTGATGTCACCACAAGGATCAAGCCGTGATGGGCGTTGACAAATGGCATGGCACGTGACCAATAACCAATGTGATGTCCTCTACGACGAGGTCACCATAATGCAGTGCCGTTTTTCGTCGTGCGGACAGGACAATAATGTCACAGTTTATGGTCGTATGATAGGACCAAGCATGAATTTTATCGTCATGCTGTGCAGACGTAGCAGAGACGATGCTAGCCGGGAAATGCGCACAATGTTATAAAACACAATTGATGGAGACATGATCTCACATAAGATTGTACTCCATTCGGAGAGGGAAACCTTAGTTCGAGAGGCCTATGTAGAGGTGAGAGGTGAAACCGGGGGAGAGACTGGCTCTCTAAATGGGTTGTACCCGAAGATAGGGTGTTCGGGCAGTCCTACGTATCCCATGAGGATGGGAATCAAGCCAAACTTAGTTCTGAATGGATCTTAGTTTATGGTCTTAGAGCTCGGTCCATGGGAGCCCTGAAGGACCCCATATTGCAGCTTTGTCCCCTAACATTCAAAGGTGCACTGAGGGATAGCGCCAAAAGTGTCGAGATTCCACCTGGACATGATGGGGTGGAAAATGATGTGAATCATGCAACCAACATTCAAGGACTGAAGGGGATGGCGTGACGACAGAGGATTACTGCTGACCATGTTTGCAACACAGCATCCTGTCGCGTTAGCCTGAGATGAGGGAAAACAACTGAGCATCGACCGCTGACCATATTCACAATGCGGGATTTTATCAATTTATTGTCCAAAACCCTCGGGGGCGTTGGCCCGTAACGGTAGGAGAGCCCTTGGGCGTAGTATCCAGGCCATTCTTGGGGGTCCCTCCGGGTGTGAAATGTGATGGAAGCTCGAATGGTGGGGAACACGAAGCTTGACAAGTGGAAGGAACTTGATCAAGTTGAATCTGACACTCTTGGTCCTAGACCAGAGTACTCTTAATACATGGGTAAACCACTGCAAGGAGTCAAGGGACTCAACCTTGAGGGTGATCGAGATATGGAAGATTACCAGGGGAAGGGGGTATGGTGCCCAAAACCCTATATCATACCTACACATCCCCCTCCTGGAGAGGGATAGACCAAGTGGCCCAGGTGACCGGGAGATCAGGAGATCACTAAGAGGTGGGGTTGGACCCGAATCCCAGACATTCGGGTGGTCCTACGTATCCCACGAGGATGGGAATCAAGCCACACGTAGTTCTGAATGGTGCCTTTTAATGTCATGCAGGACAAGGAATAGGAGGGATAACTCTCAGAACGGGGTGCACGTGGTGCAGCTATTGCAAACTCGACGTAAATGAGGACATAGTCCTACACTACGCCACGCGGTCCCGTGGTCGGGGTCCTGAAGGCAGGACCAGAGAGGTGAACTTGCTGAACTCAAGCTGGATTCAAAGACAAGGGGTCTTGAACGTAGTTCCAGATGAGAATCTTAGTTTATGGTCTTAGAGCTCGGACCGTGGGTGGTGACAACTCCCGAGTAAGCACAGATGTCGACCCAATCCCTAAGCCCATGTGAGATAAACTCGGTGTGGGAAACAAGGGGGGAGATCCTTATCGAAATATTTAGGGCGTCTATCAAAGGGGAGTCGGTGGAGAGTTTCGAAGGACACCTTTGATGCAGCTTGTTCTCCCAACGCGCAGACGTGCACGGAGGAAAAGTACCAAGAGTTATGAGATTCTACTTGGACATGATGAAGTGATGAAGGGTGTGAATCATGTACCCGACATTTTGGGCTTAATGGGTTGGCATGGCAATAGAGGAAAACGGTTAACCATGGTGGAAACACAGCGTCCGTATCGTGTTAGCCTGAGGTGGGAACAACAAATGAGCATCGACCGCTGACCATATTCGCAATGCGGGATTTTATCGATTTGTTGTCCGAAACCCTCGAGGGCATTGGCCTGTAACGGTAGGAGAGCCCATGGGCGTAGTATCCAGACCGTTATTGGGGGTTCCTCTGGATGTGGGAGATGATGAAAGCCCTGATGCGGGGATACGCAAAGCCTGGAAAGCAGGTGTGGACTTGTCTGAGTAAAACATGGCATTCCAGGTAATAAACCAGAGTACTCATAAGCACATTGGTGAACCGCCGAAAAATGGATCGACGAAACAACCCAGTAGGGGGGAACATGGCGTGGTCATTACGGGACCGTCGTGAATGAGGACATAATCCCACACCACACCATATAATCCTCTCATGGAGGAAGAATAGGCCAAGGGGGCAAGATGGGATGAGGATTCCCAAGAGATGGGGCTGGACCCAAATCTTGGACATTCAGGTGGTCCTACGTATCCCATTAGGATGGGAATCAAGCCACACGTAGTTCTTCAAACGTAGTTTAACATCATACGGGACGAGGGGGGAGTAATACACACCTAAACAAGGGAGGTGTATGGTATGGAGAAGAAGTCATTGTGAATGAGGACATAGTCCTACGTCACACCACGCGATCCAATAAGATAGGACCTAGGCCGTGGCCTGGAAAGGCCAAGGGGCCAGAGGCTGTGCCTCTGTCAGGAAGGCCTGACTGGCTTGCAGTTTAATGTCTTGCAAAGTGGACGAGGGGCCAGGGGCCCAAGGAGGCCAAGGGCCTGAGGCCAGGCCTCATAAAGGGGGGGGGGGCGTACGACATGGTACATGATCCCGACGTGAATGAGGACGTAGTCCTACACCACACCGTACACCCCGGGTAAGAGATTGGGTGGAGAGGTCCGAGAAGGCCAAGGGGCATGAGGCTGGGCCTCGTAAGGGGAGGGCGTACGACATGGTACATGATCCCAACGTGAATGGGGACATAGTCCCACATCACACCGTACACCCCTGGGTAAGAGGGGACCTGGGCCGTGGCCCGGAAAGGCCAAGGGGCCTAAGGTCAGGCATCAGTCAGGAAGGCTTGAATGGTTTGCAGTTTAACATCTTACGTGAGGACGAGGGTCGGGGACTCGAGAAGGCCAAGGGGCCTGAGGCTGGGCCTCGTAAAGGGAGGGCGTACGACATGGTACATGATCCCGACGTGAATGAGGACGTAGTCCCACATCACATCGTACACCCCTGGGAGGAATCGGGGTCGTGGGCCCGATCTCTAGCACCTCCTGGGGGAATTTTGTCACCTCGGGATGAGACAGAATGAATCACTACACTCGATGTCTAGGACATCTCGGGGTGGACCTGAAGATCCAGGACACTGTTGAACATATTCGAAACACAGCGTTCCTATGGTGACCCATATGGGAACACCAAATGAGTGTCGACCGCTGACCAAATTCGCAACGCGGGACTTGTATCGGCTTGTTGCTTGAAAACCCTCAGGGCTGTTGGCCCGTATCGGTAGGAGAGCCCTTGGGCATTGTATCCAGGTCGTTCTTGGGGGTCCCTCTGGGTGTGAAAAATGATGGAATCCCAGTCAAGGAGTGGATGAACCATAGCTGTATCCATCCACGAAATAGGAAAACATATCCAGGGGGGATGTGCAGCTGGGTCGAGTCTTCTCGATGTGAGTTTGGGGCAAAAGTGTGCACCCTGCCATGTCTTGACCCGAGGGGAAGATTTTGGCTTTTGGGCTGGGACAACGGGCGAAATGTCCAGGCTTTCCTACGTATCTCATAAGGATGAGAATCAATCCAGACGTAGTTCTTGAAGGCCATGCATTTTAGCGTCATGCGGTGTGGACGTGGAAGGAGTAGAAGAACGGGACTGGGCACATGGTGAGACCCTTACAATCCTTGTGCGAGCAGGGTTACATAAGCGGGGCCAAGAAAGCCTACTCCCTGCTACACAAAGATCCTCCTCCAAGAAATCTCTTCCTAGGAGGAATAGTGGAAGGGAAAAGCTTGGGGATGGGCTCAAGACGAGGCGTCCGAGCGTTCCTACGTATCTCATAAGGATGAGAATCAAGACATACATAGTTCTGAAAATGCAGTTTAATGTCATGCGGGATGATAAGAAGCATCTCATTTGGGGATATGTACGGTACGACGAGTAATCTGATGTGAATGGGGATGTAGTCCTGCACCATACCGTACAATCCCGCAAGAGAATAGATCAGGGAAAACCAGGGGACCTGAGGCTGGGCCGCGATCAGGGAGACCTGACCAGCTTGCTGTTTAACGTCTCGCGGTGAAGACGGGGCCAGGGGCCCGAGGAGGTCAAGGGGCATGAGGCTGAGCCTCAGTCAGGAAGGCCTGACTGGATTGCAGTTTAACGTCTTGCCGTAAGGACGGGGATGCAGTTTAGGGTCGTGCGGGACCATCTCGCAGTTTAGGGTCGTGCTGGACCTTTTTGCCCTAGGAAAAGTATCGTTTGAGGAATTTGGCATTGGTGGGAGGGGTTATACGCTCCCCATTCGTGGTCACCAAGGAGTATGCTCCATTGGGGTAAACCATATAGATGATATAAGGCCCTTCACATTTGGGTTCTAATTTGGGCGGTTTCCTACCAGGAATCATTGGCGCTCGAAGGGCCAGTACCAGGTCGCCCTGTAGAAAAGAGAGAAGACGAACCTTCTTGTCAAAGGCTCTCGCTATCTTGTCCTAATGCCTTTCCAGATTGTGCAGGGCCCAAAGCTGGTTCTCGTCCAATGCTTCTAATTCAGCCAGATGGATCTTGGCTACCTCATCTGATGTCTGGTGGTCATAAACTGCAGTGCGTAACGATGGAAGCTAGATCTCAATGGGTAGGACGGCCTCAGCTCCATACACCAGGGAATATGGGGTCACCTGGGTAGAGTTGTGAGTCATCGTCCGGTAAGCCCAGAGGGCGTTGGGGAGATTGTCCGGCCAACTTTTCTTGTTCTGACCAACCATCTTCTGCAGAATGTTAGAGAGGGTCTTGTTGAATGCCTCGATCTGTCCCTTCGCCTGCACGTGGTAGCGGGAGGAATGGTTCGACCGGATGTCGTAATTAGCATACAATTTCTTCAATTCAACTGCTCGGAAGTTGGTGCCGTTATCGGCGAGGACAGTGTGAGTGACTCCAAACCGGGGGATAAAGTTGGAGCTCACAAAGTCAACGATGGAACGGGCCTTGAACTCTTTGAGCAAAACTACCTCTGCCCACTTGGAGAAGAAATCTGTAGCGGTCAGGATGAACCTACATTGGCTGGCTGTTGCCGGTGGATACGGTCCTACTACATCAAGTCCCCATACCGCAAATGGCTAAGAGTACTTGGTGGGGTGGAGGGGCTCCGGCGGCCGATGCAAGAAGTTGGCGTGTACTTGGAATGAGTGGCATCTCTTGGAAAATCCAATACAATTGTGAATCATAGAGGGACAAAAGTATCCTAACCTCCGGATTTGATGGGATGGTTTCGGCCCAGCTTGATGGGCGCCACATGAACCGGCATGAACCTCTTGCATAACTTGAGGTATCTCCCCTCCTTGGAGGCAATTGAGAAGGAAACCATCGAAACTCCGCTTATAATGGATTTTTTCGAAACTGGGGCCACTCTGGAGGGTAAATTGCCATGTGCGGCGTCGGATTCGCTCGCGCTCAGCCCGATCGTCCGGGAGCTGACCATTTTGGAGATACTCGACAAAAGGTGCTCTCCAATCGGGGGTGGTTTCAACCACTGCGTTTGACGAACCTGGGACTCCCGATATGGAGGGTCCGGTGGTGAGATGGCTTACCTGCAGGCCATCATGGTCCTCTTGGGTGGAGGGGGCAATGACTCTCCGGTGGGCCACATGTATGACCAAATCATCTTGCTCGGGTTCTGCGATCGATGCGGCTTAGCCATCCAAGCTGTCTGCTTGGCCGTTCTGCGACCGTGGGACATGGGTAACCTCTGGTCGAGGGGAGAACTAGGCCATTAGGCAGAGGGTGTACTCTAGAAATTGTGCACGCTCCAACTTCCTGATGACGTAGTCGCCATTAACATGTTTGATTACCATCTCAGAATCTCCCTTCACATGTAGATGGGGCACATGGATCTCAAGGGCCAGCTCGAGGCTGGTGATGAGAGCTTGGTACTCTGCCTCGTTGTTCGTACAACCTTCTTACAATAGGAACGAGTATGGAAGGACAGCTTGCGCCGGGGTAATGAAGACAATACCCAGGCCCACTCTGTTGAGCTTGGGATCGTTGAGCCTCCTACCGGTGGGGCTCCGGGAGTCGCCGTCAAAATGCATTTGCCAACATGGGGCAACATGATCGACTGAGAGGATCGTCTCATCAGGGAATTCCAGGTCCAGGGATTGATCCGCGGAGGTTGGATGGGAAGCTAAAAAGTCTGCCAATGCCTGCCCCTTAATGGCCTTCTGAGGTACAAACCTGATATCAAACTGCTGGAGAATCACCGCCCACCGTTCTAGTCGGCTAGTCAGCATAGGGCGGTTAAGGAAGTACATCAGTGGGTCTACCCGGGAGACCAATTGCACCTCGTGGTGCTGCAGGTAATATCGTAACTTCTGCACGGCGAAGACGAGCGCAAGGAAGCTCTTTTCGATAGGGGAGTATCTGACCTCTGTATCAAGAAGCATGCGACTGAGATAGTAGAGACTATTCTCAGTACCCTCGTTATTCTTCTGGGTGAGAAGCGCACCGAGGGATCTCTCCAGAGCGGTCACATAAAGGACCAGCGGCTTCCCGGAGACGGGTGGCATCAAGACTGGAGGTTGGAGCAGAAACTTATTGATTTCCTCGAAGTCGGTCCGACACTCCACATCCCATTCATAGGTGGCGCCCTTCTTCATTAGCCGGGAAAAGGGATTACACTTGCCGGCCAGATTCGCGATGAATCGGCGTATATAGGCTAAGTGGCCTTGAAGGCCTCGAAGCTCCCGAATATTGCTCGGGGGAGGCATTTGGATGATGGCCTTGATCTTCTCCGGGTCGATCTCGATACCTCGGTACCTGACAACAATGCCCAGAAACTTCCTGGAGGTGACCCCGAAGGCACACTTCAGCGGGTTCATCTTCAGGTGACGGGAACGGAGGAAACCGAACACTTTCTCAAGGGCTTTGAGATGGTCCTGGCATTGGCAAGATTTGACTACGAGGTCATCCACGTAGCATTCCCCCAATGTCCCGAGAATCGGTTTGAATATGCGATGCATGGCCCTCTAATAAGTGGAACCTTCATTTTTCAAACCGAATGGCATTACCTGGTAGCAAAAGGTACCATGGGGAGCCCTGAAGGCAGTGGACTCCTCGTCTTCAGGGGCCATCCGGATATGTTTATACCCGGAATACCCATCCATAAAAGAGAGGGCTTGGAACACGGCCGTGGCGTCAATCAACAACTCCTTCACCGGGAGTGGGAAGTCATCCATTGGGCAGTGGCGATTAAGATCGCAGGAGTCGATGTAGACTCTGATCTGCCCGTTCTTCTTCCTGAATAGCACAATGTTGGCAAGCCACTTGGGGTACTATACCTCCATGACGAAGTTGGCTTTGATTAGCTCGTCAACTTCGGCCTCAACCATAGCACCATGAGACGTGTGCATCTTACTGGGAGGATGCTTAAACCCGAGATGTTTTGCCGGGAGGCCCATACGGTGAACGGACACCTGGGGATCTAGCCCTGGCATCTCATTGTAACTCCAAGTAAACACATCACGGTGCTGTTTGAGGAAGTCTATGTACTGTTGCCCTTCCTCGGGGGACATGGCTGCGCTGATCAATGTGGGTTTCATATCTGCCTCGCTACCAAGGTTCACCTGTACCAGTTCATCAACAGTGGTAGAGACACCTTCTTCAAAGGCTGGGGGAGCATCCTCCAAGTCTTCCTCTCCACCCGTGGGGGAACTTCCTACGACGGGGGGGGGGGGGACTTCTGGGCTATCAAAATCTGAGGGGCAGCTGGTGCCTGCTTGGGCAGCAGTGGTCATCACATCGGGAGACTCGCTTGCCATTGAGACCATAACAATGAAGGCAGTCGACCATATCCCATCTGGCCTTCGGCCTAAAGGGCCACATTTGATGATATCAAAGCAGTGGTGACGTGTCGGCCTGAGTTGGTTAATTCCAGACCGGCGGAAGAGACATGTATGGCACACCGCCGTTGTCATAATCTTGACGTCCTGGTACCGTACAGGGGTAGGGGGTTCTGGGATGACTTGAGCCTGGTTGATGTAGGAGTACGAGGTGATTTTCCGTCGTCTCTTGGACACGGGAACATGCCTTGCTTGGGTACCTGAAACAACAAAACATTGTCCCATGTCGGGGGTCGTAGCCTCCAACTGGTGGATCGGGAGGATGTATGCGTCATCCATGCTTGCCCAGGGATCACTTGTGATTGGGGCGGGTTCATCCTCGCTTACCAGGATTTTCTTGTCCTTACATTTGTAATAACCCTCATCCATATAGCAGGCCTCACAAGAAGCGAAAGGGGATGCGTCTCCTTGGAGCACGCCTACTCGACCGTTGAGCGAGTACTTGAGGCATTAGTGATACGACGAAGGGACCGCTGCATGCAGATGGAGCCATGGCCTACCCATCAATGCGTTGTAGGCGATTTCCTGAGAGACAACCATGAACTCGGTGCTGGCAATTAAGCCACCGAACTGAGTCTTCAGGAGGATCTTACCGACTGGGGTTTGCTCTGTCCTGTCGTACCCCTGGATCCTGAGGTCAGAGGGAGTTAAATCACCTTCGGACAGACCCAGCTTTCGCAGCGTCCGGGTCAGAATTAGATTGATTCTGGAACCTATGTCAATGAGGCAACGACGGACTTCTATGCCTTTGATGTGGCCAGTGATGTACAGCGGGAGAATGTGCCCCAATATAGGAGGGTCCTAATCTTCACCGGAGAACGAGATAACTGCCTGGCATTAGGTGTTTTCAATCGTCTCGGTATGAAAGGCTTCTACAGCTGCTACCTCCGTCTCGAACTGGAGGGGGCTCCTTAGGGCCTTGAAAAGTGCCTCGCGCATTTCAGATGACAGGCGGAGGGCCTCAAGGATGGAGAGCCTCGCCGGAATGTCGGCCAGGTGCTTCAGAACAGCGTACATTCATGTCAAACGCGAGCCTCTGCTTACAAGAGGTCATTCAGCATTTGGAGGCACAGCTAGTCCGGACGTCTGAACCAGCGATTGACTAGTACTGGGCACATCTTGCTACCTGCTAGTAGAAGCCAGAAGAGTAGTCGTAGGACTGGGATCGGACAACGGAGGCTAGCCTGTAGCCAGGAAAGACTGACCGCGATATGAAGGAGGCAGCTCCCCCCGATCCAGTAGCACGAACGACGGCGGAGGTAGAGCCGAGGGCATTAGATGGGTTTGCGTTTGCTGAGATATGCGCTGAGCCTGCTTCCTGGTCTCAGTAGCATGCATGGCTTGGCTGAAAGTGCCTACTGACGTACCTCGCTGACCAGCGCGGTTGTGATTCCGCTGACGTTGACGTCGCCTGGAAACGTTGGGAATGTCTGCCTGGCGCTCCCCCTCGTCGGGACTCATATAGTTATTTACCGGCTCCACGGTGTTAACCGAAGCGTACCCCTGGCTATCTCTCGAGGAGTCATCCACCGTTGGGCGGATTCTGGGAGGAATCCCCATTTCAGGGGGCATAAAGTCACCGAGAGTGAGGGATGACGACGGCACTGGCGGTGCGCGTTGCTTCTTCCTACGTCACCGTTGCTTGCCCTTTTGGGACGAGGCAGACTGTGAAGATGATGCGAAGGCACCGGATACTTCTTATGAAGGTTCTGACTGCTTCAGGCGTGCGTGGATGATACCATGGGCGCGGACGACGGTTTTTCGAGCCATCCAATCATCGTATTTCTGGGACCCGCAGCTGGGGACCTGCTGCCACCCGCCTTCGTTGTCGCTGCTGATCTCTGATCCTGCAATGACACCTGCCACTTGCGCTGGTGCTGGGCCCAACTTGACTATGTTGTTGTTGACCTGGTCCTGAAGCCAGTCATTAAACACATAGCATTGCTTGAGGGTGTGCCCCAGGATCCGATGATAAGGGACGTAGTTTGGGTGATCAGTGAGATGTGCCTCTGCCGGCCTTCTGCACTCAGGGAGATGCACAATCCCTTGCTCTAGGGCACTTCGGAAGTAGCCAGGGACCTGATTTTCGTTGAACGAATTGGTCTGGTACCTTCTTTCTAGATAGGGGGCCCTGGGGGCCTGGCCCTGATGAGGGGCCGGAGGGGCCAGCCGAGGAGGCGGCGCCTGATTTTCTAGCCAAGGTGGCGGTGGGGCGTTGCGCGGGGGAACCTGTCGGTTCTGAGGTGGTCGCTGCTGGGCAGGAGCCTGTGCTTGAGGTGGAGGACCTCTGCGGGGTTGCAGGGGTGGTGCCGCCAGCAAAAACTCCAGCTGCCTCGGGGCTTCTATTTGAGCCACTGCGGCGGGTTCAGCCCTGGCGGTCCTCCTGGCCGGGATCATAGGGGACAACAAACGTGCCTGACTGTCCTGTTGCAGGGATTCCTCGAGGCATTGAGCCTTATCCGAGAAATCTCTGAACCCTCTAGGGTAGTTATGGGTGATCAAGGAGGGTACCGGCTCTGTCTTGACGTTCCCCACACACATCGTCAGTAATTTCTCCTGAGTCAGTGGCATATCGAGGGAATACGTACGTCCCTTCCACCGGGCGATGAAGTCTGCGGCTCGCTCATCAGGCCTTTTCATGAACTTGAAGAGGTCTGAAATGCTGGTCTTTCGCGTGGTGGTGCTGAATTGGTATATGAAATGTCGGCGAAGATCCTCCCAACCGGTCACCAATCCGATAGGGAGCTGGCTATACCAGACGAATGTCGGACCTTCCAATGTCTGTACGAAACATCGGAGCTTGGCGGCTTCTTGCTGAGCCGGGGTCCCCAGCATGGGGCCACACCTGGAAGAAAAATGAGTCAAGTGCTGTGGCGGGTCCCCTATCCCATTAAAAGGTGAGAAAGTGGGGTTCCAAAAACCCGGATATGCGGGCATATCATCCACCTATGTGGGATAAGGCTTTCCATCCGGTGGGACCGCCACCTGACGTGTTTCCAACGCTTCGAGGCGAGCTGTGAGTGCCGCAATAAGATCCTCTGGGTGGGGGTCCTTGTCTTGACGGGGATCCCTAACCACAAGTGCATTTCCAGGTTCTTCAACACGGTAGACGGCTTCAGCCGCTCGTGGGTCAACTGGTTGGACGACCTGCGGGGCGACTGGGGGAACCCGGATTGGATTCTTCAGATTGCCCCGTCGCTCGGGGGGATTTGGCGAGACGTATCATGCCCTCTTGTCGTACGTTCCAGATTCCGCCCTGTCTATGGTAGTAGCATGATCAGGGTGGCCTGGAGGCATCTCACCGGGGGGAATTGTTCCTACCCCTACTGCCCCGGCCTGGTATTACCATAGTCAGGTCGCCGCTCTGCGGCGCGCTCAGCCAAGAGTTTGTCAACCAGCTTATTCTGCTCAGCAAGCAGCTGGCGTAACGTGGCCTTCTCGGGATCTTCGTCCGTTTTCTGCACAGAGGCGGACGGGTCGGAGTGCTTGACTGTTCAGACGTGCTCCTTACCCTTGCCAGTGTTTCGACCGAGTACCAGCGACTCGGTGGGTACGTGGAGACCTAGCAGGTTCCCCTGCTGAAGGGTAACTCTCCCTGATGGGTCGAGCAGCGGCGGTATGCCCTCAGGTGGTAAGTCTCCATCAAGGAATTCTACCTCATTTTCCTTATCCACAACGTCGGCCATGTGGACTGCGACCCCTCTTGAGGGCATATCCTCGATGCCGCATTGAGAATCGGGCTGTCGTCGGATAGGGTCGGAGAGGAGAGCGGCATAATGTCCCCAACCACGGACTTGCACATGGGGGGTCGCTTCACTGACGATTCTGTGGAGTGCTTTAAGACTCTGAACGTATTTTCGTTGAAGGGCGATCTGGTGGCCTGGAGACTCAGGGTGCTGGGCCAAAGGAAGTGCGGCCGCATCGATCAGGCGACACTGCTCACCGATTTCTTCGAAGTGCTCTCGACTTTTGGGGTACACCACCCGTTCATAACGGAGGCGGAAGTGTGTCGCCCGTAGGGTTGGACAAAAGCACCCCACGTCTTCAGAGGTAAGAGACTCCAGTATGCGGAAATTCAGCACCGCCGCCGGCCAGAACTTCTCCGGGAAGTAATCCGCTGCAAGGATACTCCAGAAGCTCCTGGGCTCGGACTCAGGGTCTAGCCCTGTGTTTCCCCACTCGTCAACCGGGGGCGGCTGAGGGACCGATAGCGGTACCGAGGCGGACCTCTGGGATAGTAATCTCGGCGGTGGAGAATACGACAACCGAGCTGACTGGCCACCGAATTCCGGGCCATCCTTCGAAGAGTGAGGTGACCTGGCCACGATGTCACGATACGACGGGCTGATAACCACAGCTTCCGGAACAGGAGCCTCGGCTACCGGCGACAGGTCGTGTCGCCGCTCTACCATCATTCGCCCCCAAAATAACTCTATGTGATCTCTGGTAGTGGTAGAGGGCTCTTCTGGTGACAGAGGCGGTGATTGCGTGGTCGAGACCTGCAGAATTCCCAGGATTTCTTCCTCTTGGATGTACCTGCGGCGGGAGATGGGAATCTGGTGGACCACAAATTCCGGGAGAATGAGGCTAACGCATCTGGTTCCTGCCCCAGTCCTTGATACGGAGGAGAGAGGAGAAGGTTCCATCGCTGAATCAAATTCCGCTTCCGAGTCGGAGAAGCGGGAAGGTTTGATCTCCACCTGGGCCTTCCCAGGGTTCTTCTTGTTGCGGCGACGACCCGCTATCCTGCCCCGGGGTGGCTCTTCGGGACAGGGTTGACCCCTATCAGGTAGCCTCAGGGCGGCGCTGGTGCTGTGGCAGAGAGGGCCCCCACTCGAGATAGCCGGAGTGCGAGGGGCACTGGGGAAAATGTCGAAGGGTACATGGGGAGGACCTCCATGAACAGTACCCATGTGGGCGGGGCCTTTATTGGAACTGGCAGGAGCATGGGGAGGACCTCCATGGTCGATGCGAGTGGAGCGAGGATGACCTTCACTCCTCGAGTTGCTGGGGCGAGGAGGGCCTTTCACGGTTGCAGAGAGGAAGTAGGGTGGGCCCCCACGTTTGAAGGAATGGATGGACGGTGCCTTCAGATTGGCGGTCGGGGGCAGGAGGATGGACTCCATACCCTGTATTGTGGGTGCGGGAAATGTTTCCGTGCCGAGTGTCACTGCCGCGGGGCAGGTCTTCACGCGGGATGGGGGTATCACGAGGCATGCCTCCATGACGAACCTCGGAGCGGGGAAGGCCCACGCTCTGTGGAGTAGTGGTACGGGGAGGACCTCCGTACGAGGTGACATTACCGCGAGTTAATTCGCGGCGATCACCACTTGGGCCTGCAACCCGGAGAGTCAACCCAGCCTGCCCGTGGGACGGTTGGGGTCTCGATCCTAGTTGGGTGAAGGAGTGACCCAACTTAGTATATGCAGGGGCTTCACGATGCACGTCGGCGGTGGCTCACGACACTGTAGCTGTCGACGTTGACGCGCCTGGGCGAGCGTCCTCAGCCCGGGCCCGGCGCTGACGTCGGGTCAGGCGAACCGGTGCAGGTGGTGTAGGGACGTAGCCTGCCTACTCTTCCTGAAGGGCCGGACGGCGGCGCTGACGCGGCAGGGCGGGAGCTCTCGCCTGGAGCCCTTGTGTCGGGGCCCTAAGTGGGCTGAGCCGGACGGCGCCCGCCTCTTCAGCGTAAGGCGAGGAGTCGTCAAGGCGTTCCAGAGACAAGCTCCCGAAACGGTTGAATGTTGTAGTGGGGAGCAGGGGCTCCCTGCGCGGCCTGTTAGGGCGGCGTTGGCGGCGGGGCCTGGAGGTCTCCAGGTCCAAGCGGGCCATATCCCAGGTTGGGATGACCCCTTCTTCCTCATACCTGCGCACGAGGTTGTTGATCACCCTTCGCTGGATGACCTCTGATGGGGAAACGGGACGTGGGCGCCCCGTATTTCGCGATGTGGCGGCCGTCGTGGCGGTAGCAGCGTTACATGGGACAGTCGTGGCAGTGTTTCCCCTGCCCGTGCGTGGGCGAGGAGCGGATGGTGACCGCGTCTCTGTGACAGCAACCTGGTTCCTAACAAACGAAGGGATCAACTCATCAGTACTGAGAGGAAAAGGATCGACAGCTAGTGCCCCAGCGTCCTTCCATTCTCCACGTCTATAAGAAGGATACACGCCAACACGCTACAGAACGGAGTGCCCCATGTTCTACTGCCCCAACTTCCGGTGAGTTTCACGATAGGCCCGCTATTTGCTTGGAGGGACCAGGCACCAGATATCTGGATCCGGTGACACGTCAATCTACTGGCGTCTCGAACGGTACTAATCTACATATTGAGGAGAAGAATTTCACGTCAGGTTCACCATTTCTGTTTCCGACGCTTTCGTCGGGGCGCGCGCCCGTCCGTCCGTGGGGGAGGACGCGCGGCGCTTTTGTTGCCCCGCATTCCCGCTTTCCAAAGGCGGGCAACATTCGCTCCTTATCCAGGGACGTCTGTTCCTTGATCGAAACGGGATGATGGGATGTCGGTTCTTCCTCCTGTGGATTCCTCCTCAGAACTCGTCACCTAGTCTGGGTCTCCCTCATAGATTTAATACGTAGTTCGTGAAACTCTTCCCAGTTCCATGTTTCCATGGACACCGGTTAATTACACTGCTTCTGTCAGGACATTCCAAAGGGTCCAGTCAGGGCAGCAACCTTCAGTCAGGGGAGTAGTCACGTTGAGGCATCAGTAGCGTGTCTGGATGCTGGGGTGCCTGTCATGTCTATCTATTTTCCTTGGTCACAAGGCTTCTCGAGGGCGTGGAAGCCCGAGGCATCCCACATCGAACGCGGGGAATTACATGTCATGGACACATATCTGAGTTTTTCTCAGCTTCTCGTGTTTAACACAGGGTATGCCTCATGTTTAACGTCAAGCGGAGACGGATCAACCCAACTGGAGCGTTAGCTAGGATAGATCGGATTGAGGGATCCTCCTTGAAGGGATGTCGATACCAGGGCCAGCCCATGGGCGGCTGTAAAGAAGAGTGTACCAAAATGGTCTCACCGGGATAAGACGGTCCGGGCGAGAATCTGGGCGGCTGATAGGTTGATGAATGGAGTGGAGGGAGAGTGAAATGGGACCATCGCAGGTGCGATAGTGAAGTTGGGCTTGAGCCTTGACGAGGTTTCCTACGTATCCCCGTGGCAGGGGATCGAAGTCCGCGTAGTTCGGGATGGTGCCGGTAAACGGACGTGAAGGTGGACCTCGGCCCGATGAATGTCGTCAGCGAACCAACGTGAAGGTGGACATTGGTCTGATGGGCATCGTCAGCGTACCGACGTGAAAGTAGACCCGTGGGTCCACTAGTGGTGGGCTTGAACCTTAGGAAGGTTTCCTACGTACCATGCCTTGACATGGATCAAAGTCCCCGTAGTACGAATGAAAATGGGGGGAGGGCTTGGCACACCGACCATGAGACGGTTTGGGCCAATGATTGTTGGGCTTGAACCTCAGAGAGGATTCCTACGTACCATGCCTTGACATGGATCAAAGATCTCGTAGTTCGGGTATGTGTGCAGTTTAATGTCATGCGGGACAAGGGGGGCATACAGTTTAACGTCATGCTGAATGAGGGCGAAACTCGACGGGAATGAACGACCGAGCAAGGTGTCTTTGTCGGCGAACCGACATAAATGATGGACCTTGGTCCAATGGGTGGTGGGATTGAACCTCTGAAAGGCTTCCTACGTACCATGCCTTGACATGGATCAAAGACCTCGTAGTTCGAGTTAGTCACAACGGCTTGTCGTCGAACTAGAATTGCAGTTTAACATCGTGTTGGACAAAGGTAGAACACGACGTGAATTGGATGATGGGTGTGCATGAACCTCGTAGAGGCTTCCTACGTACAACGCCTTGACATGGTTCAAAGTCCTCGTAGTTCGTTAAGATGGGTCGCAACGGCTTACCACTGGACCAGAATGCAGATTAACGTCATGCTGGACGAGGGTGAGACCCGACGTGAAATGACGGGTGTGCTTGAACCTCGTGGAGGCTTCCTACGTACCATGCCTTGACATGGATCAAAGTCCTCATAGTTCGTTAAGGGTAGTGGTCAGGGTCGGTGCTCAATCTAAGCCCACGTGAGTCATGCTCGGTGTGAGAAACAAGAGGTTGCAAGGACCTGACGATCACGTCGTGAAGGATGCATCCGTGAGAAGTGAAGTGGGGCTTATGCGTTAGGCGACCCATGGTGCTGGGACTTATTCCAGAGTGGAGGCCCATGGTGCGACAAAGCGCTGGAAAGATGGACTTTGGTCCAATGATGGGAGGTGCCTCGTTCCCTATCACGCCCTCCACTGACCTTGGTAGGGGGGAAGTACAGAGATGCAGAGGTGCAACCATCCGTTGGGGAACTAGGGTCGCCCTTCTCCTACGAACATACGCCACTCCGACAAGGAGGATCTCATTCCATGTGATGAAGACTTCCATTCCCGTGGAGATGAGTGCTGTAAAAAATGTTCGAGCTGGGGGGACCCTTCGCGTGGGGCACGAGGTCGGATCACAGTTTAACGTCATGTGTTGAGGTCGTGGTGCTTGTCAGTTTAACGTCCGGCAGCTCGGACGAGGGGGGTTCACTCCGCACCCCTAGGAATTACATAAGTGGTACCCTCTCGTCCTTGGGGAAGGGAAGTTACCAGTAAGGCCATGTTTAAGGGGGGTCGTGGAACGAACCATTGAGGGGTCCACGTCAGCGTGGCTATGTGAAGAAGAAATAGCTGTTAGCATGCCTATGCGAAGAAGCATTAGGCGAAGCAACGCTACGGGTGGTATTGTCCATGTGAATTTGAAATCACATCGTGCAAACCTGGAGTGTCGCACGGGAATAGGAATCTCTAAGAAAAGGAGTGTGCTTCGCGAAGTGGAGTGCCTTGGCCTTAGCATGGGGCATAGGTGTGAGTGGAAGGTGTTTCGCGAAGTGGAATAGTGTTCGCGGAGCACTGCCTCGCGAAGAAGGGGTGCCTCGCGAAGCAAGGTCCTGCGAAGCAGTGTGATTCGCGATGTGTAGTGATCCTGCCTTATGATGGGGATCACTAGCATGGGTTGGGTGTTTCGCGAAGCATGAACGCTCCGCAGCTGCTCGGGTTCCCTTGGGAATCCCCTTCTTTCGCGAATGATCTTGAGCTTCACGAAGGTCATCCCTCTCGGAAGAGGGGCTCAAAACGAGACAATGCAGAGGAGTCTCACGAAGTAGAAGTACCTCGTGGAGCTCAGGATTCCCGGGGTAAAGCGTGCTTCGTGATTCGGGAGAGGAGAAGCCGAAAGGTCGGATTGTCTGTTTTCTGGGACTCAGGGGGGGTCCAGTATTTATAGGCAAGGGGCGCCGCGAAGCAAAACTCGTGCGCCGCCTTCGGTGC
This sequence comes from Viscum album, assembly GCA_963277665.1. Classification (NCBI taxonomy): domain Eukaryota; kingdom Viridiplantae; phylum Streptophyta; class Magnoliopsida; order Santalales; family Viscaceae; genus Viscum; species Viscum album. The sequence goes on along the minus strand of OY728159.1, from coordinate 1,457,902,682 downwards.
TTCGCGGCGCGCTCGCGAACGTCAACGTCGACCGGGGATGATTACCGCATCTGGAGCTTCGCGACAGATCGCGAACTTCAAATGCGTTCGCGGAGCATTACTGCCTCTGGAGCTTCGCTGGGGCTCGCGAACATCAAATGCGTTCGCGGAGGATTACCGCCTCTGGAGCTTCGTGGCGGCTCGCGAATTTCAAATGCATTCACGGAGGATTACCGCCTCTGGAGCTTCGCAAGACCGCGATGGTCAGGGCGCTTCGCGTGGGTGCTTCACGGTGGTGCTTCGCGGCGGTGCTTCGCGAGGCAACACACCGGCCTTCTTTTTCGTTCTTTTCTTTCGGGCCATATTTTTGGCGCCAACAATCCCTTTATATAAGAGAATGAGCATCTACATACTCATTGAAATATCATCAGTGATAACTGGATTCCCTACTAGATGGTAAAACTGATCTTTTTTCATCAAACACATTAGTTGGATTAGAAACCCCAATGTTTTTAAATTTCTATAAAATATATTTCAAGATGTCTTTGGTAGAAAAAAATTGGGACATGATCAGCATTATATAGTCTAATAACTTCTTTTGTCATACTAGTAAAATTGTTGAAGGTTATAGATTGGGCTTTCTAGTTAGTTTTTTAAGAATTTGATCAGAAGTTAGTTCAACTAGATAAAATTATTTTTTCATTCTTCATCTTCAGTGTATAAAAATATCTCTAGGATTCATTATTCTTCCTTATTTAAAAATACAAGATATTAAGTGGTAGACACTACTAAGAGTCATATTTATTTATTTGTTTCCTAAAATATATATTCATGTCGAATATCCCATGAATATAGTTTCAATAATAGTTATATAAATATACTTGATTAATAAAATTCATTCCTCATTAAAATTCATAGTCATTGGTAATTTGTTTTTATTTTTTTTAATTTTTTAAAATCCTTATGAAAACATTATTTTTTTCATTTATTGATTTATTGGTAATATAATGGGAAATATTCTCAACAAATCCTCTAAAAAATATATGTATTTTATTTATATTTACATTTCCATGTAAAGGTGATGATAATGATCATTAAGAATATATTGTAGAACACCCTCACAATAAACCTCTTCTCTGTCTTGATGGTTTAATCAAGTTTAGCATCTACATATTATCCCTTGATGGTTTTTATCATTAACTATTGTTGTATTAGAATATTGTGTATGGTCATGTTATTTACCCCATGAGTTTCATATCATATTCACATTTTAATATGATTTCATTGTAATATAAAATTAGCAATCAGTATACTTATTAGAGAGAATTCCTAAAAATCTCTATTCAATCTAACCTTATGATTTTTAAGAAAAGTATTACATTCTAGGAATTTTTAATTTTTATATTCTATAATAAATTATTATGATGGATATTGAGGACATATAATAAATAATTATGTTGATGACAAATTATGAATAAATACTTAATATCATCCCATAGTCTTATTTTGATGAAATAAAATCAACAGTTAAATACATATGATTGGCCTAGATGAAATATACTAAATAAGACATATGCTAAAACAATTTTCCATTTTTTTAACATCAAGAAAGTCCAAAGGAGAAATTAAAAGGTATAAATTCTATAAGAAATTCATTATGATCACCCAAATATTTATGTGGAACCTTTAAATTTACTGTGATTGTCTCCTAAATTTTTTTAAAAAATATTTATAAATCACATATATAAAACATGAGATTCAATAATCTATTTCAGAGACTTTTCAACATTGATATCTCAACAAAAATATTTTTCAAATAAATCTTGATTTTCATTTCAAAGAATCATTATCATGGTTCTACAATGTATGCAAACTTAATTACTTTTTAAACTTCTTCACAATAAAAGATATATAAAAACACTATAAACTATTGTAGGTTTCACTAGTAATTCAGTATTAAATGTCAAGAACATAAATTATAGTTTCTAATCATTACATATAATTACAAAAACTTCAATTTTTATTTTCCCATAAATGGAACTAAATCATATTTTCAACAAATTTACTTGAACAATATATATATATGTTAACAACAAATTTACATCATATTTAGACCATATTTTACATTTTTTGAATTATTCATTAATTATGAAATGTATGGAACTCCAATAATCAAATTCCACATTTATTTTAATGAATGGTTCTCTAAATAAAAATAATATCAGTATATCCATTTTAGTATATATATCAAATTATTAAATAATTTTGTGAATGTATGTATGTCTAATAAAAACCCAATTTTTATATATCAATAAACATAATAATCTATCCATGGGAACTTTTCTTCTATACCATGTAAACCATGGATGTAATCATTATCCAAGACCAATGATTATCTATTAGTTATCCTTTATGTTATATAGATAACTAAAAATATATTCCGTTTTTTATTAACTCTGTTTTTTAAACATGATCATGTTATACATTTCCTGTTTAATTTAACCATCTACATCAAATATTGATATCATTTATGTTTCATAATTTTATAAAACAAACTCTTATTTCACATAAATTATGTTCTTTATGTATAATTATCGACATTAATTATTGAATAAAATTGAATAATTTAAATTTTGAGTAAGGTTAGTTCCATCTAGAAACCATTCTTTTATAGATCCATGATTTAACTCTCATTTAGAGTCATATCTAATATTACAATAATAATATTATGTAAATTTATTGGTATACTATATTATTTTGATTATATAATTTTTTCACTAATTGAATAAGAATGGGTTTCATTTACCACCTTTAGCTTAAATGTATTTTAATAATAATATAGAGAACCATTATTTGATTAAATTTCTATGTGAATTTTTTCAAGACATCTCATCATTTCATTATATGGTATATTGCATAAAAATTGTTTTAATGGTAATTTCATTACATTAAAGAAATTCATGGATGAATAAATGGAATTCATATTCCATTATTGATTAATTGAGCGATTTTGACGATTTTTATGTGATTAGTTATTGAAACATGGATTCATTAGTTTTTTCCAAAATAATTATTTCAAGGGAATATTTTATCTTTGAAAAAATGTATTTCTTAAGGAAAGTTAAATTTTTAGTAAGAAATTATAACTTTTAATGGGTAAGGGGGAACACAACAGGCTTTTAAGACATAAAAGAAAATCAAGACCCCCAATCCAATGTCCAAAGGCAAAAAACAATCCAATTCAAAACAAAAAAGAAGGTACCCTCCCCAGTATCCAAATCATTATGAAGAGCTTCCACCTTCTCATCAATTCTTGGTTATTTGTCTTGTCGAAGGATGCATGATCACGGTACTGATGGAAAACTTCATACCCTCTTAAACATCCAATTCTAGATTTCCATGATCTGTGAAAGCTCGCTACTCTGAAACTCTTCTAGAACCATCCCTTAAAGTGAATGGGATACATTATCCAATAGACCATGAACTGTAGCACCATAACTCAAACAGACCAACACAAAAACCATTCCACCAATTCACAAATTTAACAAACACAAAAATCATTCAATGAGATCACAAAATAAATACTGCAAAACCAAAACTCAATTCAAAAATTCAACCATTAAACAAGAAACATGTGCCTCCATGATGAAGTTGTCACAAGATCACATTTATTGGTCACCAAATCCAAAGAAGACCCCAAGGACATCGACATCATGTACCTACAAGAACACGACAGGTCCAATTCCAAAAACATAGTCAAATATCAAAAAAAAGTTCAAAATATAAAATTTAACATTATAACATCATATCTCATCGAAAAACCCCTCTGCAATCCAAAGAATTAGATCCCTTCACTACCTTCAGAACTGTACCCAATGACCAAATCTTCGTAAAACACCGACAGATGACATGCAACACAATGGCACCCCCGGACTACAGCATCTGAAACCTGCACCCTAGAACAACACCACACCATCATGAGAAACCCCAGCTAGTTCGAATTCTAGGGAATAAAAAAGGTCAGACAACGATGCAGTTCTCCAAGGATGACGACCTCACACGACACTGCCACGAGAAGAGACCACACTATGAACATTCCGAGGAAATATCTGAGCAGAGATCTAGCCGACCAGAGATGGTGAAGATGAATGAGGCAGGGGGGAAACCTAGAGATGTGAAGCCCTTTATGGGATCATATCCTTGTTTTATATAAATTATACATTAGTCATATTTCATAATGTTAAACAACATAATAAGTGTTCCCCATTTTTTTATTCTGTGATATTAAGGGATGGAAAAGTATGATATGGGAAATTTTTGACATAAAATATTTGTGATTAAATATTGATAATGGGGTAATTCTGTGAAAGGACTTCATAGGTGAGGTTTTTTCAATATTTTTAATTAGTATACTATAATTTCATGAATTTTAAAATGATAAAAATCATTCTTGTTGATAAATTATAAGTGTATTATGTTGAACAGAAAATTAATCAATGGAAATAACATAATATGTGTGTTAATGTATTTTTAAAACAGTAAAATACTAGTTAAATATTTGGAATATTCAATATAATATTTTCAGAGTCGGACACTGAGATAGTGTGAGAGTTTGAGGCCTATGTAGTGTTAGTGAAATTGAATAAAAATATTAACAATATTTAATTTCACATTCATAATTTATTCAAAATAATTGAATAACTCCCAAATTGTACATCATATGAGTAATATGAGACAACCGTTATGTTCTAGACATTGTGTTATCTAGTGAAGGGAAAGGTCCTAGTCATTCATTTCTTAGTAGAGAAATATGGATCTAGTTTTAGAATGGGATATATTTTGATGGATCCGATATTAATTTATTTTCATTATCTGATTTATTTCCTCTATACATGATTTGTACTTACGAGATCTGTTATATTTATATTATATATTTTTTATCTTTAATTTTCCAAAGGCTTACCCAACTTATTTATTATATTGTTTATTGTTGACTACTGATCCCATTTCATAATACTAAGGGTATAGTCTCCTCACTGATAAGACCAGACCCTCGCTGATAGTTGGAAACCACTTGAAAATAGGGATGCGTGCATGAGGTCATGTGGAATTGTGGTTAGTAACTAGTTATTTAGATTGAGATTTTACAAAATTTTATCAGATAATAGTTTACTAAATGACTCATTATTATCTTTCTTTGGGTAGGGATTGGTCATATAGGATATATGATGGTTTTGACTCAGGTAGGGTAACTATATTATTGTCTAGAACACTTTGTAGTGGACCATAGGGTTACTATTAACGGGATATTATATTTTGTTTTCACTGTTTATTAAATTAACCAAGGGTGATGTAAATGATGTTATATGTGATTTGTGATAATTTACATATGTTAGGTATGTAGGTTCAAATTCCATATATATACATTTTGTTATTCTACATAAATGTTTATTAATTAAATTTCTTGATTTATGATATCTATTTAGGGTAGTTTGTTCTATTTGAGAAATTTTCTTTATCATTCTACGTGATATATCATTATTGAAATTGAATATTTGAATAGATATTTTTGTTGTGTTAGTATATATATGATGACTTTCACTAATGTGAGGGGATAGAAACAAGGAAAGGTGTTAGGATGGGTATACCATTGGTTATGATTATAGTCCATGGAAAACAATTTATCATTTAGAGTGTTTAAGAGAAACAATGTGTGATTCTATATAATAATTAGGGGTTTTATTAATGACTATGTTTCTATTATTGAGTGCATTCTTTCACATTTCATAATATATCATCTAGATTTAGTCATATGGAAATACCTATGAGAAAGGAAAAAATACTTTCATAAAGAATGAGGTTTCAGAATTACCACTGGACATGTAGAAAAATGTTTTTGATATTTCTCCAACACTTGCTCTATGATATAGTTAGCAGGACCGCTTCAACTAGAATATTTGTACTTAGGGAATTTTCTAAGAATTTGTTTTCATAACTATGTTAAAATTTTACACTCCTTAAACACAATAATTATTCATCCTTCTAGTTCATAGGATGCCCTTATGATTTTGAGTAATGGGTTGGATTTTTTTTTGGATATTTGACCTAATTGAAAATCTAATGAAATGACGTGATAAGATAAAGAAACTCATTTTTGGTGCATGGTCATTTTGATACACTGTATAATATGATGCTAAAAAGATGAAACAGATCAAGTTTATATTTGAAAACATGGAAAGGAAGGGTTTCATAAAGTAAAACACTTTACTATGGGGTTCACATATGATGTCTTCCAAGAAGGTAGATCGTAGTATTTAGTTATGCATTGATTACTGAAAGAAGTACTAGGGGATGATTAGGAACTACTATCCATTTCTCTCGACTGATGGTCTTTTCAATCAACTATAGAGATCCCAGGTTTTCTCTAATATTTATGGTTGATTGGGATATCAATATTTGAGAGCTGCACAGAAAGATATTCTGAATAGGGTGTTTTAGAAAAGTTATGGTTGTGTGATTAATTGGTAATGATGTTCGGGGAAACAAACATTATGGAAGTGTAAATAGACCCCATTAAAATTACCTTCCATCCGTACCTAGACTATTTCATTATGGTGATCATCAAACAAATACCCCATATACTCTTTTACACTGGAGAAACATTCTAGGAACCAAGAGATAGTCCTCTATACGTTTCGAGGAAATTGGCATTATGTCCGGATGTCAAATTATGACATATTGATTTGAGGGGTGATGTTACTACCTAATATGGTGTCTAAGACTAGTATATATGTATACCTGGATATTTTTGAGGTGGTAATTTTCTAGACACATCCCCACGTGCTGATATTAGAATATTTTTAAGCTTTATCAAGATATTACCAACAATTATCCAGGACTTCATCTAATTATCAGCACACTTGATTGTGATGAAAATGAATTGATGGAAATTTCATTGGTTTACCAGTGTGAAGATGTGTCCTTGAAATAAATTGATGGTTGATAATAGCTTTGGTTGTGACACCCCCTAATATTTGGATTGGTTATGTAGTGCAATGTAATGCATCATGAGTTGGTCTAGGAATGGTGATGATTCAAGGAGATAAGGTTTAGCCTATAGGGCCTATAAGTTATGACCTCATGAGAGGAGATAATGATGGATTACCATAGATTAAGATGAGAAGTACATCATAGAGAAACCATGATTTATCATGAATCCAATTGGAAGTTCTGGTGGCTAGGGATGAAGAGATACACTGCTAGTTTTTTCTACTGATTCCTGACCTATCATAAGGTAAAGTCTGAGCACCAAAATCCTAGTTGGATGTTTCAACCACTATTGATTCCTATGTGTAAGTGGGAGGACATCACAATGGAAATTGTTAGGGTTTTACCCAATACCCCATGTAATAGTGATATATTCTGGGTGATTATTGATTCATTTGCGAAGTTTTATTACTTATAACAGACCAAATAGACTGAATCAGTAGAGGATATGGGAAATCTCTATGTCTTAGAAATTGTGAAATTACATGGAAACCATTTTAGATTGTTTTATATTGTGTTAAATTTTTTTCATCACAAATTTTTAAAGTCAATAAAAATAACTAGGGACTCAACAAATATTGAGCATAGCATATTATCCTCAGACCAACGGGCAGTCTGAAAGGAATATAGGAATATTAGAAAATATTATTTGATATTTGATACTAGAATCTAGTGGATCATGGGATTATAATATATTATTTATTTATTTATCATTAAATAAAATTAAATAGGTTCAGATGTAGATGGTACCATGTGAGTTTATTTAAGAGATTCTATGATAATCTCCTCTTGTTGGTATCAGGATATGTTGGTATATGCGGTGGTCCTAGTTTGGTTATGGAAGACACTAATAGAGTACATCTAATTGTGAAGAGGTGTATCACCACATATAATAGAACGAAATATTATGTTGACCATTAGAGGAGACCCTTGGAGTTCACTGTGGGAAGTTGGGTTTTATTATGAGTGACTAATTGGTTGGGGTGGATATGTCTGAGGAAGTCATCCAGGCATACACATTGGTTTTTTTGACCCTTTTTGATCACAGAGAATATTGGAGTAGTTTCTTATAATTTATACCTCCCTTCTTTCTATCACGGTATGGATGATGTGTTCCATGTTTCATAGCTTTAGAGTTACATACACCACCCTATGTATGTTTTTGATTTTTAGGATGTTGACCTGAAGATCAATTCATCTTATGTGAAGCATCTTGGGAAGACCATAGAATGAAACAAGAAGGTGTTATGAGGAAATATGGTATCACTAGTCCAGATTCAAAGGTAGCATTGATGAATCTAAGAAGAAATGTGGGAACATAAGTCTCTTGTTTGTGCTCGATATCCTAATTTTTTTGAGAAATACTACTACATATACTTCTGAATGATGATATGTCGGTAGTGGGGGAGAATTTTAATATCCGAAACATTGAAAAGAAAAATGAAAAGACTATAATTTTTATAAATTATAAGTGTATTATGTTGAAAAAATTATTTATCAAGGAAAATAACATTATAAATGTGTTAAAGGGTTTATGTAAGAGTATAATACATGTTAACACTTTGAATGTTCAATTAAATATTTTTAGATTCATACACTGAGTTAGTGTGGTGTTTAGAGGAATCTAATTCCTTAGTGAAGACCGGATAAAAATATTAAATATATTATTTTACTTACACACATTTTATTTAAAATTAATTTAATAACACCTAAATATTGTCTTATATGAGAAATGTGAAACTACCATCAGGTTTGGAATGTGGTGTTAACCATAGCTGAGGTTCGAAATTTACATGCATCATCTGATTGGACGTCTCAGTCATGAAAATAATTTATTTAATTTTTTCAAATTACATTATTCTTTAAAATTAAATTTATATCTCTCAAAAGGTGTGTATTATGAGTAATATGAGAACACTGTTAGGTCTGGAATGAAGGTTTTACCCAATGTGGGGTATAAATTTTGTGAGCGTTGAATTTTTGGTTAGGGTGGTACTTAATTTAAATTATTTAATTCTATTTTATAAAATTATTTTTATTGAGTTAATTTATTACCCATTTTATTGTTCATCATCACTAAAAATCTCAATGAACCACCATTAAAATACACCAATTGTTTGGAATCCATCTATTTTTAACCCTTTTTGAATATTTAAAATTATGAAATCCTTAATGAGGAAATACTAATGAGTCCATCATCAATTATCGTGTGAAATGGTGATTAAAAGGGTTGTTTAAAATTAAGTATTCAATTTCAATGATTTTTATGGTTCTTGAATTACCCAAACCAATTCCACTTCAGATTGGAAGATGGAAACGAGTTATGATGAACCCCGATATACCTTACTTTGGACCTGTAAACCTTGTTTTATCTGATTCAAATCGATCTGTGGGCTTAGCTTGATTAACGATGTTGTACATTGTCGGTCATTATTAATTATATTTTATTGCTTTCTTTCTTTTATATTTTTCCCTTTTCCTCACTTAAGTATATTAAATAAAAACTTTTATATCAAAAATAAACAAAATGCAAAAATTTTGATCTGGAAGAAAAAATGATAATGCTATAATTTATCAAGGGATAAAAAATATTGGATTATTATAAGATAATTTTATAATACATTATCAAAAGATAAATATATATATTGATAATCACATTGCACAATTATGGATAATTTGATAAAATTATCAAATGTAAATTTTATAAAATTTAAAAGGATGGATTGTTTAAATTGGAAGAACATAATTACCATGTTTTTTTAGAAAATAATTTCATGATGTTATCAATGAAAAATAATATAAATTATTGTTGATAATTATAAAGGTAAAAATTTAAAATTATTATATTCAAATTTATAAGATATTTTTATAAGATAATTATCAGCGGATCATATATAAAATTATCTATCTGTAATTTCCTGAATTATTAATGGATGGTTATAAAGTAATAATAAAAAATTATCATATAATAATTTATATGAGATTATTATAAGATACTTATCGATGGTTAATAAATTAGAAGATATTATTTTCAAATATATTTATAAACATGTAATTTTTGATAAAATTATCATAATATAACTATAACAAATAATTTATAATAAATTTTCAAAATTTGAATATAAAAAGGGATAATTTATAATAACTTATCATAAGAAAATTTTAAAAGGATATTCTGTGATAAATTATCAAAAAAAATTATAAAGGATATTTCATAATAAATTATGAATATATATTTATAAAGGATAATTTTGGATAAAATTATTGAATATTATTATAAAAGGAAAATTATTTTCAAATTATAGAAAGATAATTAATTTGAGAAGAATATAGAAAGAAAATTATTTGACCTAAATGATAATCCCAAAATTTATTTAGGTGAGAAAATATCATCACATGTGATATTTTAATGATAATTCAAAAATTATCTAGGAGAGAGAAGGTATCATCACATGTTATGTTTTATTTCATTAGAAATAAAATTTCTATTTTTGGTTCTAGGAAACCATGATGAAACTAGAGTGTCAATGATTCAATAACAAGGTTCTGGAGAGGTGTTCTTGATTGGCTTATCCCCACCTTTTCTATATCGGTAAATTTTTATGTAGGAATTTTCATTCCATTTTGGGTTTCTTACATATGTTTCCTTGATAGGATTTATGTTTATAATTTTTTGATGATTGTTCTAGATTACGGTTGCATCTAGGTGTGTGTATCCCAAATAACATTATGTGACAGTAGTTCTCATGAGTACCTTTTAACTAATTATTCATGATCGATGTTGGTTACATGTGTTGTTGTGCAACCATACTTATGATGATGTTCTATGTGTGTGTAGCCCATGATATGATAAAATTTTGTTTCATGAGATTGATGTGATATATTTACTACATGATGATTTTGTCTTCCCATGTTGATATATATAATTATGTTTTATTTCTAATGATGTTTTCTATGGTTATTATTATCCTGTGACGTTTCATGTTTTCCATTGAAGGATTGGTATGTGTATACTTGATAGGTGGTCATCATGGAATGATTACTCCTTGTGGGTTGGACACGTTATGTGTGGAGATGACAATGAAGAAACATGATAACCATGTTACATGTAATATACCTGATGTGTTGTGGATTACAAGTAGATGTCCAAAATATGATGCCTTGTTGATTCTAATTGTTTCGCAATGCATTGTGGATTTCAAGTAGGTTATAGGTACTCAATTCCTTATGGATTCAATGTATTCACTAATTAATTGAGGATTCCTTTATTTTTTTCTCACTTTACACCTTGTGTTTTTTGAGTGGCTCTCCAATAGCCTATATATGGTTTTGGAAACTTATCGACATACAATACATTTTTTAGAATGGAGACGAAGCAATTATGGTTGCGGCCTTGTGGCTTCTTCATTACATCATGAACTCTCAGTTTTGGATTTCATGTTACTATTCTTGTTAAGAATTTAATTTATTATGGAATAAACATATATACATCAACACAACTAGTTAAGGAAGCATTTTTGGTGTCCTACTGAGTCTTGTACTCACACCCAACTCATGCATTTCGATGTGCTTGTAGATTGCATGAGCGATATAGAAAAGGGAAAGGGAAAAAATTTGATAGCTATGAAGAGGAGTGTGGATAAAATAGTAGTTAAGTATGGATTCTAGAGAATCAGTTGATTATTTATTTACATAATCTTCTTTATTTCCCATTTACATGCCTACACCTTATGGGAGATTCAAAATTTGGATTACATATATATATATTATTTAAATTTATACGTGTTTAATCTGATTTTTTTATTATTATTTATTATTGATTACTAATCCTATTAAATTATATTGATGGTATAGTATCCCCACTGATGGACTCATACCCTCAGTTCTATTCCATATCCTCTTTCATATAGGGATATTTTCACGAGGTCATGTGGCATTCTGAATCAGACCTATTGATTTAGGTTGGGAGTAACATATATATTGATACATATTTTATATAATAGATCAGATTAATTATATGTATATATATATTGGTGAAACAACAGTAGATATTTGGGATATATATATTCACATGGTTCCATTATTTATGTTTATTCTAATGTTAGGGGCCCCTTGAATAGTTTTCACCATGCTTTAGTAATTTCTCCTCTGTTAGACTAGGTAGAAAAATATCTGGGGTTAGTATTATTAAATCACATCTAGTGAACTGATAAGATTGATTCCATTTTAGTATTATCCTAGATGATCCCCTTATATCTTAGGTTTTCCCATTATTGGTATTTATTTTTACACATTGATGAATCTGATTCAATTTCCATATACAGGTTTTTTTGAATTTTGTGTTCCTTAATTTATTAATGTTTCAATTATTATTAAGGTTATTACATAATTTTGTGGTATCCCTTTTTATGTGAAATATTAAATGAATCATCTTAATTTAAAATGAAATCTTTTTTATTTCTCTTAAAAATGATCCATAGAATCAGCAGTGTCTTAACCATTAAGAGATTAATTAATCACAATATTTTGAAAAGTGTAACTCCCATGATATGAAATACATGTGTTATATGATGATACAATTTTATTACATTCCAATATATATGGAAATAATGTATAAATTCATGTATTTCAATCTACCATGAAATGGATCTATTCTTAATTAGTATACATTGGTTGTATGGAGAATATATAATGGTAATGTTTTTATAAAACCAATTTATATTTCATATTCAATGAGAATCCATATTTTTTCATAAATTCTTTATTATATGCTTTATTGAATTGGTTTTGGGAATCAATTTAAGATACTACACATTGATAAAAGAGCAGGAGGATGTATTATATAACATTTTTGTATTTTATTTATGACAAATTGATCCACTAATTTTCATCTTAATATGTTTCATATACCCCATGATATTCTACTAAATTAGTTCTACTTAGAATTTATGGTTCATATTCCCTGTTTTCCCCATCTAGTTTTCATTATTTTTTAAACTAATTATTATATTCATACATATATATGATATATGCCCAAGTAAAGTTTTATTTATGAGTGGATTTAATTATCCTACTATATCATTATTAGGGAAATTAATTCCCATATTAATATTATGTTGTTCCCTCATACTAATATCAAGCCAATGGTCATTGGGAACACTCTTAAATATGTTTCAGGAGATGGCTCTATTTCCTGGATCAAGGGTGACCATGGAGACTTCATGAAAATATTTTATTATAGCATATTTTTTATTTGTTGAGTTAAAGTAAAAATTACCTACAACTATCATAACTCAAGGAATATCTCTGAATAAGATATTTTATAATACATTTCAAATTGTACATTTGGGATTCTTGGGTTTTTTGAGATGGATGTGTTTTGAATTTTAACTTTTTTCTTGAAAATTTATTGAATTTTAACAATTTATTTGAGTATTACTACATTTTATTGATAATTTAGTTGGTTTATTATGAAATTATTTCTTTTAAGATTAAATTAAAATATTTTAGGGACACTTAGTTTACATTTCATGATATAGAAAACTATCCATTGAATTTCTAGATTAGTTTCAATATATCTAGATGTATTTATCAAGGATGGAACACATATTTATTGTACTTATGGTCAAAATCTATGTCGCAATGATTTTTTTAGACTTTTGAAATATCATATAACTATGGATTATGGATTTTTTTTATTCTCTATAATGTTTAATTTGAGAAAAATTGAGATATTTCATTTGGATTAGTGATTCAATCTGGTCTATAATAATATGAAATGTTTGATAAAAATTAGTGTATTATCTAATCAATAGATATAGTTTTCTAAAAATAGAGATTATTCTAAAATGATTCATATATAATAGAATATTTAGTTCCAGGAAGGCCCTATTTTGATCTTTATATATTTTATAACTTCTAGGATGGGCTATGAGAATTTATTTCATATATATTTAAATTGTTTTAGAACATAGAATGTTTTGGGAAGTGGATTTTAAATGAAAGAGTGTTAAAAGAAACATTCCAATATAGTTTATATTATCTTAAATACAATATTATGTTAATGATTATTCCAGAAATATTATTTTTATAAACTATTTTAGATAAAAAGTGTAAATAAGATGAATTCATTTGGTTTTTCTTTTGCTACGAAAGAGGGATATGTACCATTCTTTACAATATTTATTATGGGGTATTATAAAATTATTTGATCCACTTCAACAGTTTTGGATTTTGAATTGTTTTAAAAATAAATTTTAGGGGTTTAATTTTAAATATTGAATTATTTTATTTATCATTGGATGGTTTTTGACAATTATGGTGTGGTTCAAAATTGAATTATTTTTTAATGGATCATGGGATGTCTATTGAAATAAAAAGGATGGAATTATTTTAAGATTTTAAATACAATTCCAAGAATGTGAGAGTTAATTTATTGTGGAATTTTTAAATTGATGTTGATTAATTTATCTAAATGAGATTAAAATATTTAAATTGATAGTTTTTTTACTTTTTAGGAAGGTCAACGTGTTTTCATTTTTTATATAATTTTAAAAAGTTTTTTATAAGCACTAATTTTTTTTTCGGTGGGTTATACACAAAAATTGATTTTTAAATGTGTTAATTATAGTGTATTTAAGCATTTTTATTCTACATATGGATTATATCAGATTCATGTATCTTGTAATTTAGATTGTTCCACCCATAATAGACTTTAGAAATGTTCTAGATTGGAATGGATGATTGGAGTTCTAGACGGTGGGTTAAGAGACATTTACAAATTAAAATTGATAGATTGTTTATCTACATCAATTTTTATTTTTAATTTACATTTGTAGTTTTCAATGGAAGAAAATAACACACAGATTTTATAGTGGTTCAGTCCAAAATGGAACTAGTCCACTCTTATACCTCCTTACTCAATGGGAGTTAAGTTTTTCATTTCACGTATTTTTTATTGTCAATAATATCCCAATTAAATCCACATCTTAATATAATATATATAACCAAGACACGTGACTTTTTTATGGTGAGTCACAACCCTAATAAAAAGATGACTATGGATAGAGAGTGTCACAACCATAATCGTTCTGTCATTAGAATCCATGAGTCACAACCTAAGTAATTTTTTTTAAATCATAATTTTATTGTTATACCTTGTGTGAGATTTAAGATTTATTGCTACAAACACAAAAAACTAAGGTGAAATAGATAGATAAAACATATAAACATCGAATAATTAAAAATAAATATAGCACACAATATAGACTATAAATATATACAAAAAACCCATGTTAATTATTTTTAATATAATTAATAGAAATAAAGAAACACCAATAAAAACATGTCTCAAAAGATAAAAATTATTTACTATTGAATTATAAACCCACTTTTAAAATTATATAATTATTAAAAATATCAAAACATGTATAATATATATAAGTAATTATATTGTAAATTAAAAACAAACGGTATTATAGAAATATAACAAATGCTATTATAAAAATATGACTAATTATATTATAAAAATATAACATATGGTAGTAAAAAATATTACTACCAATAATAGAAAGACATGATTAATGGTATTAGAAAATTTTATCTAGTTATAATTGAAAAATATAACTACTTATATAAGAGTTCATCTCCCACCACTTCAAATCAAAAATCTGGGCTACCACTCATGGTTCATTTAGATGATAAAAAGGAGCTGTATAACAATGTACATGCTACCCTTTGAATGACTTGCTAATTTTGAGAAGTGATACAATTTCTAGAACAAGGGAGATGTTACTCATTACTCAAAATTATGATATTATTGACAGTAGGATCCACCACTGCCAATAAAAACACCACAGTCACTACATAGTGTAGCTTTATATCATTAAATTTTTATATTGGTACACACTATCATTAAAGAAACACTAAGTCTACAATTTTGATGATGGAGGCAGCGTGAAACCAATTATTTCATGCAATGGATGAGTGATTGTGCTCCCGTGGAAGGATGATCAGACTGCATGCTACTAGATTTGGTCAAACCAAGTGTAGTAAGGGTTAAATAACATTCTTTAATAAGAGTAATAAGAGGTTTTCATTAATTTCATAAGTGTATAATAGTTTTGAGATTGTGTTTAAGGGTAGGAAGATAATTTCACTACATCTATTAAAGTAAAAGGAATACTATATAGGTTGTGTATGGTTAATTCCATTTCAATATAAAGCTATTAAACAAAACATAAATACTATATATGGGTAGGAAAATAGTTATGAAAGGGTGTAAAGATTGGTTTAAGTGTTTTGTAATGTTAAATCATGGTTGCATAAGTGAATCATGATATATATATAATTTGTATAAAAGAATGCAGAATGATATGCATGGGTAAACATGAGTTTCAAAACTAACATCATGGTATTAATAAATTTAAATAAATTTCATAAGGGTAAATAAAATACCTAGAAATAAATTAAAAGGGTGACGTCAACTTTATAATAAATAGATATATATAAATAATAATTAAATGGAAAATTGATAATGATATTTAATAAATAATAATCAAATATTGAGAGGCATAAAATATAATGAAAAGGATATTGTTTTGATGATAATAAAAAAATGTAGAGGAATTTCTAATATTAAAAATATAAAATATAAATACTCCAAAATTTGAAAAACGCTTTAGCTATAACAATCTCCCCCTTTTCGAAATTACACAATCGATCAATATTATTCAAATATTCTCTAATTTATTGATATTTTTTAAAATGAAATATATGAAAGAATTAAATTAAAAAATTTATATATCCCAATTTTTATATGATAAAAAATGGGAGAATATAAACTCCCCCTAATTATATACAGTGGGAAAGTGATTAAACACCAAAAATCCCAAGTTCAAATTTGATTTTTTTTCAAATTGAGTAAAATTAAAATCCTTAGTAAACATTTATATAGGTTGATTTTCAATATGGATAAACTCTGAAACAAAACCCATATTCAAGTGATCTATAATTAATTGAATTCATAAAAATATTTTATTTTCTCTAGATTAATATAAATGATTTCTTTAAATAGATATTACTAATTTATCGTCAAAACAAATTTAGAATTATATCAAGATAAATATAAAAATCACATTATGTTTTCATATTCCAGTATATTTGTGCACATCAACTATAAGATTAATATAATAAATGTCAACAGTTTATAAATAAATAAATAACCTATTCATACATTACTATAAAATTATAGATGTCCTAAGAAAATGAAACATATATGATGTGAATTTTATTTCAATTCAGCATCCTATAAAATCATAGTCGGGTTATAATTTATATATAAAACAATTATAATTACAATAAAAAAAACGTAACAATTCATTTAATATAAACAATTTTTTTATTGAAAAATTTGATATGAGTCTCCATTGGATCTTTTTGAAAACTTCTACACAAAAACACTAATAAAAATATTTTTTCTAAATGCAGTTAAAAAGATACCTATTTTTACTCTATTAAATTTTATATATACTTATGTGAAATAAGAATCAATATTTAATTTACAATTAATGCTCATAAGAGTTGTCAAATATTTACATTAAACAAGACCAATAATTTTTAACAACTCTTTTGTATAAAAGTATTTATTATGAATGATAAGTCATGACCCGTCTCTCGGGTCCCATGTCGTGACTACCCCAAGCTCAACTCCCATAGTCTAGGGGTTGGCGACTAGAACCTGAAAGGCATGTACCTAAAATGGTAAATAATTTCCTTTAAACCTTCCAACGCACAGACCAGGTACACAATAGAAGCAAACCAACTAGTATAAATGCTGAAAGTAAATGTGTGAACTGTAGAAGAACAGGACAACTTACAAACCCAACTAAAAATGAGTATATAAATAAAAGGAAAAAACTCTTGAGGTTGTATGCCTAGGATCCTACCTAAATTGTAGGTGAAACATTTCATTGAGGGTCACCACGTCAACCGGTCACCTCTGTGCACCATCTAGTCCTGGATTCCAAATCATGGTCAAATTTTTATATTGTCTGCACAAGAAAAAACATGGTGCGGTAGAATCCCGTGCAACTATAAATATAACAATACCTAGTACAGACCCCGAGACCCCCGAAGGTCTCCCAGAATTCCACAAAGAAAAAACCACAAAGCATGATATCAATCAAAAAGAACAAGGTAAAAGACTCACATCACGCCATGTATATACTTAAAGAACAGGAATAATGATGACTATTCAAAAAGCTAAATCATCTGTTTTCCATTGAAAAGTTCCACTACCGAACCACAAATAATTCATTCTTTTTCAAATCCACATAGGGTCGTTAGTCAACGATCCACACATGGTCGTAAGTTTTCAATCCACACAGTTTTGTAAGTCGTCGATTCACATAGGGTTGTAAGTTGTTGATCCATGATGGAACTCTCTGAGGCTAGTCCTTGTCGGTTCATGCTACTGCTGATCCATATAGGGTCGTAATTTGTCGATCCACATAGGGTTGTAAGTTGCTAATCAATGAAGAGATTCTCTATGGATGGTCCTCATCAGGCCATGCTATTGCTAGTCTAAATATGTTCGTAAGTCCTCAATCCACACAGGGTTTCCCTGATGCTGATCCATAAAGGGTTGCTCTTCACTTAACATTCAACCATAGGATTCCAGTACTTTGTGTGCTTGGAATCCCAAAAAACCGCTCCTCAAGCCACTGGTCATATTTTAGTCACCACTAAGTCTAACAAAGAAGTAACTCAAAATACCATCTTTTAATATTGGTTTAAACTAATTAAATGGTTCATCAATTAGATGCCTGGTCTGTGATTTCTAGGAATTTTAGTACTGAGAGCTTGGTTGGATTCAGGTTCTGCAACAGGCGGTGTCGGGATGGAACTGCCCTCCTAGTAGACCAATTTGGTGGACTGGTCTAGGGAGGGACTCGCGGACACAGGTCCACCACCATCATAGCCGAAGATGATGTGCCTCATCCGCGGTGTACCGCCTAGTTTCAACATATTCGGAGGTGGTTGGCTGCCCAATTTCTACAAAGGTGCATGCAGGTGTCTCCACCCTCTCGCGACAGGCAATAGTCAGTTGTCGGTACCACCACGTCAGTGGTGTCATCCCGACGGTACATCTGTGGGCCACCAGTGAAGCTCTAGCGGTCGGATTTCATTCCTGACTACACCTACAGGCCTCTCGGGATGCTCCCTCCATTGTGTGGCCCTTGGTTTCAGCTTGTTTCAATGTTCCTTATTCACCCACGAAGAATGCTACAAAACTAAGAACGGTGGAGGGTCTGGGAATTGATCAGATTAGCTCACACCCTCTGTGATTATTTTTTTAACATGGGGGAAACATCAATCATAATTTATAAAGAACAGTCCCTAAAATTAAAGCCTACAACAACCATCTTCATGGAGAAATGAGGTGATAATCAACCTGTTAGTCAGTTGATCCACGTTCGTTGTATTTTTTCAAGAACATGAATAGAGTATAATCAAAAAACAATAGAAAATAAAATAATTCCCCTACATTAACCTAGTTGGAATACACTTTGTATAAGGGTGATGTATCTACATGAAAACGTGTTTTTCAGCGTTTGTTGATCCTATATCAAATCTAAATTCTTCATTAGAGAGTGTTTCTGTCGCCACATCGTCATGAGTTCTCCCATGGTTCTCCAAACCCTTTCACCAACGATTTATTTATCATTAGAGTTAAATAGTTTAACTCTCCACTCGGTTATGTGATTAATTAAAAAATTAATTACATAACCCATTGATTACCCGAAGGTGCGGTTACATAACCTAGTGTAATATATTATTATGTAACCCGTTAACTCTATTGTCTTGCCACCTTCACTCAACAATTTTAATGAAAAAATAAAATAACTTTTAGTTAATTTATTATATTATTTTTTTAAAGTCCAAAAATTAATTTATTCATCCGGCCCTTACTAGTCAATGTTATGCTTCACCTAAATGAATCTTGGTGCTGCAAATTCTACGATGCTCTTGGATTTTCAATCCAAGAACTGGTTCTAAATTTAGAAAATTCCTCCTTTATTGTTACTGAACGTAGCTTAAAAAAAGTTCAAAATTCCATTCAAGGATCTTCAGGGCTCAGAATCACATACCGTGAAATTTCACAATCTCATAATAATTTCATATAATTAAAAACAAATATAATGACGTTTTGTCTCATTATATTCTCTCCATCTTAGGGATTTACGTTCCCAAAATCCACACAAAAAAACTAAGAAAACAAATTGGGATATTGAGCATTAATCTGAGCATCTCACCCCCATGTTCTCTCTAAGAGCTTTATGTACTTCCACCAAACTTGCACCAAAGGAATAGATCTCCCCTGATGTACCATCTCCTATCAATCATCGATATCCATCAGTAACTCTGTGAAAATGGACCCATCTTTAATGTCCATATCACAAAAATCGATGACATGAGATGGATCATACAAGTATCTACTCAAATGTAAAACATGGAAAACATTGTGCCCATTGTGCATCTATGGAGGAAGAGCTAGGTGGAATTCCACCTTCCCAACTCTATTGAGAATCTAAAAAGGACCAAATTTATCTAGGAGATAGCTTTTGTTAGGACCTATAGGTGTCTATATACCCTAAGATGTGGGGTGAATCAGGGTATGGATTTTCTTTTCAAAATTCATCATGCCCCACTGGATCTTGACTTCTTTATAACAAGGGTCACTTTGTTTTCACTTGTGTGTTTATTATGATCACTTATATTCATCTTTATCTGATGATTATGCTTTGAATACAATGCAGGGATGATTGCAGGCAGACACAGATATTTTTACTTGGTTCACCCTCACTGGGGTATGTCCAAGGAGAATACAATGACAATGTACTGCTGTACCAAATCCACTAAGGCTCACTACCAGTAATGATTTCACTAGATCACTTCAAAGCCCAGGATCACTGACTTTACAAAGATTAGGGTGAGCTCACTTCTTTACCAAGGGTCACTCCCTGTTTCTCTTTTACTGGATCACTTCCGGTAGAAAGGATCACCTTCTTTCTCTTCCTTTGCTCACTACACATGAAAAGGATCAACTCGCAGTTTATAGACCTGTATGTCTCTTCATTTGCATGAATGCACACATCCTCAACTATTGATAGATGCTATGTTAAAGTACAACATTCATCCACTGATGAATACCCCTTTTCCCCTGAACACTGGGTTATTCCTTTGGAACAACCTTCACAAAGCACCCTACTTCGCAAGGCTCCCAATTCCACAAAGCTCAAACAAGCCTTTGCGAAGATACTGTCTTTTCGCAAACCACTCTTGCGAAGCACTCATGCGAAGCTCAAGCCTTTTCAATGATTAGGATGTCATGGAGAAACTGCATTTTCGCGAAGAACTCTACTTAGAGCACGCGACCTCACGAAGCGCACTTCCTTCGTGGAGCAAGATTATCTGCTGTGAAGCACCTCTCTTTCATGAAGAACACTTCCTTCACGATCCACCTTCGCGAACATAGAGAAAAATATTTTATTCAAAAACTCTATAATTCTCTCGATGTGGTTGACATCTATTTATAGGAAATTCCACCAACCCTTGACCCTTCCACGTGAAGTCAGTGCCACGTCATCGCCAATCGCGATGCTCCAAAATTTCTGTCGGAATTCTCTCAAAATCGTGAACCACCTCGGCAATTCTCATATTGTGAAGCTCTCCATCAATCACCTCACAATGACATCGTGAATCACCCTCATGTTTCCTTTCAACACTGTCATTCGGGAAGCATGTCGTAAACGTGATGCATCATAGTCAACATTTTTATTATCTTCATGAAATCCAATCCATGAAGCCTATCTTCTCAAAATCCATGCCTTTCCCATATCAATGATGCATCACCGTCAAAATTTATGTACCAACTCCAGATCATCTATTCCTTTTCATGGTTAATTGTCAACATTGAGTGTCAACAATATCTCTGGAACATGACAATTCACCAAGGAATCCTACTTTTTAAACAAAAACAATCAAGCAAAAATGGATGCAATGTTATGCTAAGGTATTTTTGCCCAAATATATCCCCTTTGTGTTTGTTGAAAACTCTTCACAACTCATCTTTGAATGATTTTATGCACGTTGATACCTCACCGAGTCTCCTTCCATAATCTACCACCATTCGCCTCTTATGATGTAGGTAGTGACCAAATATTCACTTAACACATACTCTATGCCCACATGAGCAATGCTCGATGAGAGAAACAAGATTAGTATGAGATGTTCATCAATGAATCACTTCATGTTTGACACCAATATTCAATTCCAAAATTATTCCAATTGAAAAATTGATACCAATTGATTAACCACACTTATACAAATTGGCGATAGCTGAAAACCATCTCACACTTTTCCAACATCATTGTTCTGCTTTTATCACGATCCTCAGCTATCGTGATATTTATTCTTTGATCGATTACATCCTGCATCATTAGATTTAATACTCTCACACTATCTAATTTCTCTCCCCCTATCTCGCTGCTCCACCTGTCAGCTTCGCCACATATCATTCATGATTTCTCAAATTGCCACATTGTCGCCCCTTGAACAATCAATATTTTCTCCCCCTTTGTCAATGAACCCAAAATTCACTCCTTTTCAGTCTGTAACAGAGTAGATAAAGCACATCAACACATTAGGGGAAAATAGATCATACCTCAGGGGGAGGGGTTTTTTTATAGCCACACTCTTTTATGTTTAGGGAGTCGACTAAACTCCCAGAACCAGTCGATGCCTTTCAAATGCTTCTTTGGGTAAGGCATTTGTCAGAATGTCAACAACTTCTAGTTCTGTATGCACTAACTCCAGCATCACAATTCCTTGCTCAACCTTCTCCTTGATAAAATGATACATCATCTCAATGTGCTTTTTCCTTGAGTGATGGACGAGATTTTGGCCAAGATTTATAACACTTGAGTTATCGCACTAGAATCTGATCGAAGACTTTACCTCAATGATCATATTATCAAGCTGTTGTTTCATCCACAATATCTCTGTGAATGCTTGAGTGGAAGAAATGTACTCAGATTCTGTGGTGCTCATTGAAATGAAATCTTGTTTATTGCTTAGCCAAGAAACACACAATCTGCCAAGATAGAAAGCACCTCCAAACATTGACTTCCTATCATCTGCTGATCCCGCCCAATCTTCATTTGTATATCCCAAAAGCGCTTGATCATATTTTTCTCTATACTTCAATCAAAATCCTCAATTCCCTTGATATACCAAAGTATTCATCTCACTGCAAGGATGTGGTTTTACATTAGATTACTCTGATATTTCTCTGCTTGACATGTGGAAAACAAAATGTAAGAGCTTGTCACTGTCAGGTACAATAATTTCCCAATCATCTACTTGTATTCTGTTACATTAACTTCCTTTCCATTGTCATCTCTTGAAAAAATTTATCCGGGTATCTACAGGAGACTTCATCTGCTTGGAATTATCCATTCCAAATCATCTCAGATATTCCTTAGCATATTTTTATTGAGATGTAAATGTGTCATACCTTCCTTGTGTAACCTGTAATCCATGGAAAAATGTCTGTTCACCAATCATAGACAATTAGAACACATGTTTCAGGAATTTGGAAAAAAAATATGCATTGTGCTTCATCTGATCTGCCAGATATTATGTCATTGACATAAACCGTCCCAATAATCCTTTGTATAATGTTGTTGATGAAATAGAGAATGTAATCAAATCACAAACACTGGAAACCAAGCTTCTTCAAGTGCTGATCAATCCTTGAGTACCATGCTCTTGGTTCTTGTTTTAGCCTATACAATGCCTTCTTCAGTCTGCAAAACTTGTTCTAATCCTCATGAATGAGAGAACCATATCGCTGCTCAATAAACACCTCTCCCTCTAGAACGCTGTTCAAAAATGAAAATTTGACATCCATCTAGAACACTTTGAACATCTGTTTCACTGCAATGAATTGGAATAATCTGATTATCTCCATCCTTGCAATCAGTGCAAATGTCTCATCAACATCTATTCCCTCGATCTAGGAGTACCCCTTGCACACTAGTCTTTCTTGGTTCCAAAAAACTGTGTCATCATTATTCATATTGTTGCAATAGACCCATTTACTTCCAATGACATTCTTATCTACTAGCCTCGAAACAATCTACCACATATAATTATCATCTGAATCAGTATCAACCAATTTTACTCTTCTAGAGTCTCTTAACACTTCCTCACATTCAACAGAAAACATGTCACTGTGTCATTGTTCAAGGACTTCATTTCTTTGAACTAATTTTCTGATCTTCTATTTGATTCGTTGTTGATAATCTCTCTCGTTTCTTCTTGGTATCCAGAAAACAGTTTTCTGATATGATATTGTTAGAACAAAAATAGATAAGCATGAGATTCATGATTATTGTTGCTTCTCCAGTAATAATTGTTCCCTCGATTGAAAACTCCTGAGATGATTCATCTGATTATTTCATTGATGGATCTTACATCTGATTATGATAATGAATTCTCTCCCAATGTTATGCAACACTTTCTAGGATTGGGCCCACCTTTTAGACCCATAAACATTCTTCTTCTCCTACATTATACATTCTCATCTTCCACTAATAATTGATCCATTAAAAAAATCTCTAAGCCTACTTAGTTGAAACTCGAAGTAGGAAATAAGAGACAATGTTAATAACACAAGCACTTCCTATTGTGCTATTTTACTCACTTTCTTCTTCAAATTTGGTACCTGATTTGAGTCAATTGAAACTCTGAAGCATATCACCTTTCCACTTTTCATCTTTAGATGACACTTACCCTTGGATAGTATATCCCTAAAACCTGAAACATTTGAATCATTAGTTAATATCATTTATATACATAGGGAGAGGGGCCTTTCGAAATCCGCAAGAAGAGGATTTTGGTTGATCCCGATGTGTCAACCCTATGATTCATTCTTATAGAGCATCACACTCCATCCTCATTTCTTCTAGCTACCTAGCCAACTTCAACTATTCTTTCCATATGACTTGGAATTATTTACCAAAATTCTGAGCCTTTTTTTGATATGTACATTATGGAGGCCTAGCCTTTCTCACCATTTGTGGTTGAAACCCACTAGTAGACATTTCCATCTTTTGTGTTATACCAATATGCCACTTCCCATGATTCATTCTCTGAGTAGGTACCTCTCTTCTTGTCATCATCCCTTGCTTCGTCCACCATTATAGGGATCTTCATCTTTCATCCACTTCTCCCTGAGGAACATGACATGCGTATTTTTCAATGAATTCTTTTTTCATCTTTCTTTTACCAGATATCCGAGTCACCATACTATTTTGCACTGGTGTTGAATTCTCCATTGAATCTACATTCTTCTTTCTCATAGATGGAGTAGATATCCCCTTAATCTTCCAGGTTGGCTCACATTCTCTCTACAAGGGTTGTTGTGATTGTGACAGAGAAGGTGATTGATACACCATTTGTTTATCTCCATGTGATTCACCTGAGGTAGTGAATCTATTTTTCAATCTACCACATCCTCTTACATTGTAGGAATTCTCTTTATACACCACTAGAGTTGGGAATATCATCTCCAGTTCCTTTTCCTTTCTTTATTTCTTCTTGGTACAATGTCTTACCATATTCCCATAATCAGAACATATAAAAAAATTTCCATCAAAGGCATAACTCATTTAAACATTTCTCTATCGTGATGTTGACACCGCATGAGTTCTTCCACTAACATTGACCTCCTAAGCCTCCTGACACATATTCTTGGTGTGTCCCATTCTTCCACAGTAATAACATCTAATGAATTCTTTTTTCCGAGAGAATATTCTCTCTGTTTTCTCATGATGCTTCTTTTTATTCTCATATTTATCAAAGTTTCTATTTTCACAGCCTGTAATGTATTCAAGGGCCTCTGAACAGAAGCTTGATGCATGGCCATGAATCCCGCAGAAATAGAACATGTCATCAATTTTTTTGTAACATTCCTCTTAGGCCTATCTCTGGAACTTGTAGGGTTTTGTTCACATATGGAACTATTCACACCCTGCTTCCTAGCATGCATGAGAGGTGATTCACCAAATCCAATACCATATTTTCCCAAAGTATATGGTATTTGAGCTGAGAGGATTTTTACATGACTCTTTTCAGAAATAGAAACTTTTCTTTTCATTTCATCATCACCTACCGAAGGATAATCAAATATTAAGTGCAATACCTCCTTTATTTTAGGATTTACTCTATCATTGTATTTATCCAATTCCTTCTTCAGTGATTCTAGATATTCTTTATACTTTTGAATTTTCAAATCCCTTGATTCAAGTTGGGCATTGAGTTCTCTTCTGAGATTACTTCTGGAACTCATCTCATCGTCCAGGTCTCTTGTGAGATTTTCTACCATATCACATTGCTCCATTACTTTCAATTTTTCCTAAGAAATTACTTCAGAGATAGATAAATTCTATTGTTGTATCCTTTGATTCTTCTTAACTTTTTCAGTAAACTATGTAGCTAGATCATCATTTCTGGATTTTAGATTCTGAACTTTATCAGACTTTTCATTCTCTTCATAATCATCAGCCATTTTTTTTCCTTCCATTCCGGCCTTCTTTTGAGTTTCCTCACATTGAGAATCATTCTTCTCCCTTAGGTCAGTGGACAAATCATTAAACCTTTGATTTAGTCCTCTAAGCTTGTTGAACACAATTTCCAATACTTGGATCCGAATATCATTAGATTTAACTTCTTCATCAAATTTCTAATCTAATTTCTTTGTCATGTTGACAACATCTACTAGTGACCTCCTTCATAAAACTTCTTCGTCTTCAGTTGTTTCAATATCACTTTGATGTTCATTTACTTCACTCATTCTAACATCATGATTGAGTGAATCAATCTTTTCACTATAAGATTCATCCGGGCATTCCTTTAATAAGCTTTTTCGATTCTTTAAGTCGAATCACACTTTTTCCATAAACACTTCCACACTGAGGGATATCACTTGACTTCTGATTCTTCTTTAATTTTTTTTCCTTTTCCAGGGAACACTGAGATAAGAGAAGACTGATTTAATCACACAAATATTCTACAGCATGTCGAATCAAAAAAATCTGGTAAAGGAAACCATCCCTCGGATACCAATTGTTAGGACCTACAGGGGCCTATATACGCTGGGAGGGGGGTGAATCAAGGTGTGTATATTATTTTCTAAATTATTCCTTCCCCACTGGATCTTGACCTATTTATTACAAGGGTCACTTTTTTGCAAATCTGTGTTTATTATGATCACTTAATTTCTCCTTTATCTGATGATGATTCTTTGAATGAAATGCATGGATGCTTGCAGGTAGAGATAGATATTTTTACATGGTTCACCCTCACTGGGCTACATCCATGGAGCATACAATGGCTACGTTCCCATGTACCAAATCCACTAAGGCACACTGCAAATAATGTTCAGGATATTTCACTTCTATGCCCAGGCTCACTGCCTTTACAATGTTTAGGGTCATCTCACTACTTTCCCAAGGGTCACTCCCAATTTCTCGTTCACTGTCTCACTATATGTAGAATGGATCACCTTCTTCCTCTTCCTTTTCTCACTATACATGGATGGGATCCACTCACAGTTTATAGACCTGTAGGCCTCTTCATTTTTATTAATTCATGCATCCTCAACTATTGATAGATGCTCTTTTGAAGTCCAACTTTCATCCACTGATGAATACCTATTTTCCCCTAAACACATGGAAATTCCTTTGGAACAACCTTCACAAAGCACCCTACTTCACGAGGATCCCAATTTAGCTATGCTCAAACAATCGTTCACGAAGATCATTTCTTTTCGCGAAGCACTCTCGCAAAGCTCAAGCCTTCACAATGTTTAGGCTGTTGCAGAGCTCCTGCCTCTTCGTGAAGTACACTCCTTAGAGCAAGCAACCTCGTGAAGCGCACTTCCCTCACGGAGCTAGAATAGCAGCCGCGAAGCACCTCTCTTTCAAGAAAAACACTATCTTCACGAACCAAGAGAAAAATATTTTCGTTGAAAACTCTCTACTTCTCTCAATGGGTTCAACCTCTTTTTATAGGAAATTCCACCAACCCTAGACCCTTCCATTGGAAGTTATCACCACGTCATCTCCAATGATGAAGCTCCAATTTTTTTTCCGAAATTCTCTCAAAATAACGAAGCACCTCTGTAGACGCCGGAAAAGTCCGTTGTTCCCAAACGAAGCTCCGGATGCGGAAAGCGAGGTCATATTTGGAGTCGGAAGGATGTTCCGGAGGGCCCGGAGGCCTTGCGCGGAATTTCGGAGGCCCGCGCGCAAAGGAGATGTTCCGCGCGCAAACCCCCCGGGATGCGCGCAATGCGCCGGCCCGGCGCGCAATTTTGCGCGCCGCGGGTCCGCGCGACTCCCTGGCGCGCCGCGCCCGATTCCGCGCCCGCGAGGAGAATTTCGCGCTCGCACCCTGGATTCCGCGCCCGGGGTTGCCTATAAATATAAGGCGACCCCCAACGTTTCAAAGGTTGCTGGAAGTCGAAACGTCTCTCGTGCGCGCAATTCAACCCCTCCCGCGCGCAATGACGAACTCCAGGTAACTTCCTTTCTTTCGCGCAAGAAAGCCTCGGGGTCCGCCTTCGCGCGCAATCCCCGTTGGCTCCTTTCATTTGAATAAACACTCACCCTATGGTCGTTGCGCGCAAAAGAACCCGCTTGCGCGCAATTGCCCCCGGGGTGCGCGCAATCCGGCCTGATTGCGCGCACCCCCCTTCTTTCAAGTGGCCATTCGTTAAAGAATGAGCCGTTGCCCCCGCGCGCTATCCGAAGCCCGGTGTGAGCAATCTCAAGCATCCGCGCGCAAGGCGCTGGCCCCATTGCGCGCCAGCCGCCCCGATTGCGCGCCGGCCCGCAGTATTGCGCGCAAAGCTTCCTTTTTGCGCGCAATCTGCCAGGGTCGTCCCCGTTGACCCTCTAAGGGTACCCGCCTGTGTGGCACCCGATGATTCTCATCCCGGGTGCCCGCACCGTGCGTTGTCTTCCCGTGCGGCCCTCCAGGTTCGTGCGAAGTGACATGCACCCATCGTCCGGCAACCTATGCCCAGCATGACGTTAAACTGCACATTCGTCCGGCAACCTATGCCCAGCATGACGTTAAACTGCACATTCGTCCGGCAACCTATGCCCAGCATGACGTTAAACTGCACATTCGTCCGGCAACCTATGCCCAGCATGACGTTAAACTGCACATTCGTCCCGCATGACGTTAAACTGCGCATTCGTCCCGCATGACGTTAAACTGCGCATACGTCCAGCATGACGTTAAACTGCATATTCGTCCAGCATGACGTTAAACTGCACATCCGTCCAAGCTGCACGACGTTAAACTGCCTAGCCCCCATCGTCCGCACTGCAAGACGTTAAACTGCCAAGTGCTTCGTCCTCAACACATGACGTTAAACTGTACTTCATCCGGCAAGACGTTAAACCGTTCGCTTCGTCCTCAACACATGACGTTAAACTGTACTTCGTCCGGCAAGACGTTAAACCGTCCGCTTCGTCCTCAACACATGACATTAAACTGTACTTCGTCTGGAAAGACGCTAAACCGTCCGCAACCTGATCCCGTGCTCCGCACGCAGGGTCCCCCCGGTTTGGATGTGGCCCCCACCCGCTCGTCCCTGCAGGGATGTCGGGATTGCCCCTCTTTAGGGACGATTTAATGGGAGTGGCTTTTCCCTACGGGGGAAGGGTATTACAAACCCCTAGTTTCTCGTGGGAGGCCGCACATGTGTATCTCCATTGCGCCTCCCCACTGCCGAAGTCAGTAGAGGGTCTGACTGGGATCGAGGTGTCTTCTGCTTTCGGTCCAAGTCCCTTCCAATTGAGTTTTGCAGCATCCGGGCTGCCCCAAGTGCGTAAGTCCTGACAGAATGAACTACGTGGACTTTGATCCCTGTCTTCTATACAGGGTACGTAGGAAGCCTCCCTGAGGTCCAAGCCCACCACCTGGTCGTCCCGGTCGTATTTACGTCGGTTCGTCCATCAGTGGACCCCTCCAGGGTTCACGCTTGCGTTGATTCACCTATGAATCCGCCCCTGTGGGAGACTGCCCGTGTGTATCTCCACGGTGCCTCCCCACAGCCCCCCTTTTCCATTTCCCCTTTTATCGTCCAGCATGACGTGAAACTGTGATCCACCCGGCCGTTCCATCCCCCTCCGTGCGAGGTGGTTCGGTTCAATCCTCCGCCCGGCGGCCTCGACCTCTTCGTGAGTCGGCTTGCCGACGTCCAGCATGACGTTAAACTGTATGCCCGAACTACGTTGACTTTGATCCGTGTTAACGCGCGGTACGTAGGAAGCCCCTCTGGGGTCCAAGCTCTTCACTTCATCATCCATCCTGATCCTTACCCGGGCCGCCACATCCCCGTGGGGTCATGCCACTTCACTCCACTCCACGTTACTTGGGAAGCCGCCCATGTGCTGGCCCCAGCGTCGGAGGTTCCCCGCAAGGGGTTCTGTCATCTGATCCACTTTTCGTGTTGATCGGTCCAATGCCGTCCCCGCTGGACGTTAAACTCGCGGCATACCCCGTGTTAAACACGGGAAGCTGAGGAAAACCTCAGGTGACACAGTTCCCCGCACCTAGTACGGGATGCCTCAGGCCATCATGCCTTCGAGAAGCCCTATTAGGGACGGAAGACAGATGTGCAGAGCCGCAGTGTTACGACACGCCCCCAGCACCCAGAGCCACCCGGCCTTCTCACCGCAGGTTGCTGCCCCGCCCAGACTCCTTGGAACGTCCGGGCGGAAGCAGCGTAATTAACCGGTGTCCATGAAGATATGGCGCCGGGAACGAGATTCACGAACATTCTTAAGTCTATGAGGGAGACCCGGATTAGGCGACAAGTTCCGAGGAGACGTCCAAGGAAGGAGGAGCCGACATCCCATCATCCCGGTTTCGATCAAGGAGAAGACGCCCCTGAA
The DNA here is from genome assembly GCA_963277665.1 of Viscum album. Lineage (NCBI taxonomy): Eukaryota > Viridiplantae > Streptophyta > Magnoliopsida > Santalales > Viscaceae > Viscum > Viscum album. Next base: position 1,457,871,618 of record OY728159.1, on the reverse strand, counting down.
TAAGGGACGGATGCCGCCCGCCCTTGGAAAGCGGGACTGCGGGACCACAAGCCGCGCGCCCATCCCCTCGGGTTGACAGGTGCACGCGCGAACGCGTCCTGGCGGAACAGCGTAACCCGACGCACATCCGCACCGAAACAGAAAAATGGTGAACCCGACGTGAATCTCTTCTCCTCGATACGAAGACCGATGGCTTTCAGAGGTGTTGGAAGACCGGCGTGTTGCCCGGCCAAGCATTCAGTATTACCCGCCAGGGGCTGGGGAAGGGACATCGGGCACTCCGTCTCGCAACATCGAGGGCCTGGGTTCCCCCCACGGAAGGCGTCGTGGCGCTAATGGTTGGTTGTCGATTCCTTTTTCCTGTCAGTGTTAATGGGTCATTCTCCCTGCTTGCAGAAATCAGGTCGCCCGATCTAGTGCCCGATCGCCACCCGCCCACTGGCGCAGGGACAGGGGAAACACCGACGCGGCTACTCCGCGCGGTCCTGCCCGTTCCACAGTCGTCCCAGCAGCCGTAATTGCGGGACGACCACGCCCTCTCTCCCCCGCGGAAGTCATCCAGAGAAGGGTGATCAACACCCTGGTGCGGAGATACGAGGAAGAGGGAGTCATCCCCACTAGGGACATGGCTCGCCTAGACCTTGAGGAGGCTGCGCCTCGCCACCACCGCCGCCCCCGAGGGCCGCGCAGGGAGGCACCACTGCCTACCTCAACGTCCAATCGCTTCGGGAGTTTATCCCCGGAGCGCTCTGACAGTTCCCTTCCCTATGCGGATGAAGTGGAAGAGGCCCGGGACTACCCTATCCGAGGTCCGCTCCAGGGATCTACGGTAGGGACTCCAGCCAGGCCACGGCGACACCGCCGTCAGGCCCCTCAAGTCGAGGAACAGGCTCTCCACCAGCCCGCGCCGCTCATTCCGACTCGCCTGTCCCGGCGCCAACGTCGGGCACGAACGGAAGAGGATGCCCGCCTTGGGGCTCTAGCAACAGCGGCCGCATTGGCCCGAGCCACTGCTGGCTCCGGTCGCCAGGCCTCTGTGCATCCTGAGTGGGGGAACTCCTATGCCCGACCTGGATCGAGGCCCCGACCGCCCCAAAGGCAGGTTGGGTCGACTCTCCCGGTTGCTGGCACTGGCAGTAGCCACCGCGGACCACCTCGCGGCAGCGCTATTCACCGGAAGGATCTACTCTGTGTGGCCGATCCAAGAGGCATGGGTCATCCCACCATCCGATCCCGGCCCGGAGTCCTGCCCGGAATCATCTCTCCCCGCGTCCCCTTTGATATCTGTCCCGGTGCCCCTCGCACCTTGGTTCCCAGTCCTCTTGGCCCCAGCACCAGTGCGGCCGGAGGACGCCAGGACAGAGATCAGCCCTGCCCCGAAGAACCACCCAGGGGCAGGAAGGCAAGGCGTCGACGCCGAGGGAAGAATGTTGCCGAATTCCGGACAGAAAATCCGACCGGTTTGCTTCTCTGACTCAGAGGCGGAGTACGATTCGGCGACAGAGCCCCTTCCCCAATCCCGCCAGTCAAGGGCAGGGGTAGGAATGCGACACGTCAGCCTCGTGCTCCCCGAGAGCGAGATCGATGTGATCCCCGCGTCTCTCCGAAGGTATATCCGGAGTAACGAGGGCCTGGTAGACCCCCAAGGATCAAACATGCGGTTGGTACCGGCCCCTCCGGAAGTGCCTTCCGTCTCGATCAGAGAAGCCGGAGACTTTTTCTGGGGACCGACGGTCGAACCACGATCTGGTGCGCCCTCGGCGAGCACCGATGCTACGGCAGGATGTTCGCTCGCCGGCCCGTCCTATCGTGATGTGGTAGCTGGGGCACCGCCACCCTCAGGGGGAGGCCCGGGACATGGAGGCCAATCGGCCTGCTCGCCGTATTCGCCGCCGGCCAGCCCGTCGGCCCGACGGCCCGCCTCGGCACCACTACCAGTTCCCCATCCGTTCCCAGCCATGGAAGAGGACCAAGGAGATCTGGGTCCCGAGTTTGAGTCGTGGAGCTTCTGGACCGTCCTTGCAGAGGGCCACTTCCCTGAGAAGTTTTGGCCAGTCGCAGGACCGGGCTTTGATGCCCCCGAATCGCTCACCCCGGATGAGTTCGAATGCTTCCGCCGAACTCTCCGGGAGACTCGCTCCTATCTTCACCGCCTACAAATGCCATACCCCGGGAGTCAAGCGCACCTGGAGGATATTGGTGAGCAGTGCCGTCAAATTGACCTGGCCATGCTCCCCGCGGTTCGGCACCCCGGGTCATTTGGGCACCACGAGGCCCTCCAACAACGATGCGTTGAGTGTTTTCAAGTACTCCGCAAAGTTATCGAGGAAGCCACTCCCCACGTGTATATCCGTGGATGGGGGCAGTACGCTGCCCTACGCTTCAGTGTGATCCGCCGACAGCCCGATTCGCTGGGTGGCCCTGAGGGTATATCCCCAGGGACAGGAACGGTCAATATGGCTGACCTGTCGGGAGAGGGGAACGACTTGGAACTTCTCGACGGGGGCTTCCCCCCCGAAGACAAGCCGTCGTCAGATCCATCAGTGAGAGTTACTCGTCATCAGAGAAACCTCCTGGGGCTCCCCGCGCCCACTGAAGCACTGACGTTGAGCCGAAACGTCAGCAAAGGAAAAGAGCACAGCGAGGCTATAAAGCCCGCCGACCCATCTGCCTCCATGCAGAGGGCAGAGGAGGATTCCGAGAAGGCTACGCTACGTCAGCAGCTCGCCGAACAGAAGAGGCTGGTTGACCAGCTCCTCGCCGAGCGCGCTGCAGAACGGCGGCCTGACTATGGTGATCCTAGGCCAGGACAGCAGGGACCGGAACAACCGCTCCTTGATGAGACTCTCCCAGGCAACCGTGATCATGCCGTGTTCGCCGACAGGAGAGAGGCCATTGCCTATGGCAAGAGGGCGCGGTATGTTTCGCCACACCCTCCCGAGCGGCGGGACTACTTGAGGGACCCCGCTCGGATTCCTCCCGCTGCCCCAAGGGCCGCTCCGCCCGCCATCCCACGAGCTGCCGAGTTCGACGACCCGGTCGACGACCCGATTGAAGGGCCATGCAATGCGCTCGTGGTTAGAGATCCTCGCCAGGACTGGAACCCATGTCCGGACGATCCGATGGCGTCACTCATTGCCCGCTTGGAAGCCTTGGAGACTCGGCAGGTGGCGATCCCACCGGACGGCAAGCCCTACCCAGCATGGGTGGATGCCATGCCGGCGCCTCCGGGATTCGGGAATCCCACTTTCGCCCCCTTCAACGGGACTGGAGATCCGCCACAGCATTTAGCCCACTTCAACTCGAGGTGCGGGCCTATGTTGGGGACTCCGGCGCAGCAGGAGGCCGCTAAGCTTCGCTGCTTTGTTCAGACACTGGAAGGGCCAGCATTTGTCTGGTACAGCCAGCTTCTCGTCGGGTCGATAACTAGCTGGGAGGACCTTCGTAGACAATTCCTCTACCAGTTCAGTTCCACGACCCGGAAGACAAGTATCGCAGACCTCTTCAAGTGCAAGCAGAGGCCTGATGAGCGAGTCGCGGACTTCGTCGCCCGATGGAAGGGTCTCACGTATTCCCTCGACATGCCATTGACTCAGGAGCAGTTGCTGACAATGTGCGTCGGGAACGTCAAGACCGAGCTGGTCCCTTCCCTGATCACTCAGAATTACCCCGGAGGGTTCAGGGACTTCTCAGACAAAGCTCAACGTCTTGAGGAAGCCCTGCAACAGGCCAGCCAGGCACACCCGCTGCCTCCTATGATTCCTGCAAGGAGAGCCAGCAGGGCTGAGCCCGCTGCTGTGGCCCAGATAGAGGCTCCCAGGCCGTTGGAGCTGCTGCCGGTGAGGCCAGCTCCACAGCCTCACAGGAATCCGCCTCCACGGGCTCAGTTCCCGGCCCAGCAACGGCAGCCTCAGAACCGGTCGGCCCCTCCGCGTAATGTACCGCCACAACCTAGGCGAGATAATCAGGGTCCACCTCCTCGGCAGGCCCCTCCAGCCCCTCGTCAAGACCGCGCTCCCAGGGGCCCGCGACACCTGACGTACTCATTCCATGAGGATCAGGTCCCCGGTTATTTCTGGAGCGCCCTGGAGCAGAGGATTGTGCGACTGCCAGAGTGTTGGAAGCCAGAGGAGGCACATCTCACAGATAACCCCCGCTACTGCCCCTACCATCGGGCCCTGGGGCACACCATCCAGCGGTGCTATGTGTTTAAGGACTGGCTCCAAGACCAGATTAACAACAATGTAATCAGGTTGGGCCCAGCTCCAGCACAGGTAGCGGGCGTGTTCGTGGGATCAGATGATGATGGTGGCGATGAGGAAGAATGGCAGCTGGTCTCCGACCGCGGATCCCAGAAGTACAATAACTGGATGGCCCGCAAGACGACCATTCGCGCCCAGGGAATCATCCGTGCGCGCTTGAATCAGCCTGAGCCCCCAGAACCTGCGGGTGCTGCTTCGGCATCGTCGTCCCGGTCTGCCTCCTCCAAGAGGAGCAAACGGCGGCAGCGCAAGAAGGAAGAGCGCGCCCCGCCAGTTCCGCCACTATCCCGTACTCTCGGCGATTTCATGCCCCCGGAGATGGGGGTCCCTCCTCGGATCCGCCCGGTGATGGATGATTCGTCCGATGACGGTATTGGGTACGCTTCGGTTAACACCGTCGAGCTGGTAAATCCCTTTTCGGTTCCCGACGTTGAAGAACACCAGGTGGACCTCCCTAGTGTCCCCGGTCGTCGCCACCGTCGGAAGAACCGCAGCAGCAGGAGTCGCCGGGGCACAGCCGTCGGTACCTCCGGCCAGGCCGTGCAAACCACTGAGACTAGGCAGCAGGCTCATGATCGAGCTCAACGTGCGCAGGCTCCCCATCCGGGGATGACGGATTCGCCTCCGCCACTGTTTGTGGTGTGGGACCGGGCAGAACCGCCTCAGCCGCGTCGCGACCAGCTCCGCCCTGCCACAAGTCCATCCCGGCCTCCTGACTCCAGTACGGTGACCATTTCCCGGACTGCGACCAGTGAACAGCGAGATGCGCCAAGTACCAGTCGGCCGCCGATCCAACCGGTAAGGCCCGTCATTCCACCAACCGCAGAGCAACCTCCTGCAACCAGGAGCTCGCGCTTGGCCAAAAAGTTTGATGTCCTGAAGCACTTGGCCGACATCCCAGCAAGGCTCTCCATCCTTGAGGCTCTGCGCATGTCATCTGAGATGCGCGAGGCACTCGCTGAAGCCCTGAAGAGCCCCCTCCAGTTTGAGACAGAGGTTGCGGCTGCAGAGGCCTTTCACGCCGAAACGATCGAGGACGCCGAATGTCAGGCAGTTATCTCGTTCTCCGGTAAGGATGAAGACCCTCCTATACAGGGACACATTCGTCCGCTGTATGTCACTGGCCAGTTCAATGGCCTTGAAGTCCGGCGTTGTCTTGTCGACACGGGGTCCGGGATTAACCTGATTCCAACTCGGACGCTCCGGAGATTGGGGTTGTCTGAGGATGACTTGATTCCCTCCGATCTCAGGATCCAGGGGTATGACCGTACCGAGCAAACCCCGGTCGGCAAGATACGTTTGAAGACCCAGTTCGGTGACTTGGTTGCCAACACCGAATTCATGGTAGTCTCTCAGGACACTGCGTATAACGCATTGATGGGCAGGCCATGGCTTCACCTTCACGCGGCGGTCCCCTCGTCATACCACCAATGCCTCAAATACTCCCTTAATGGTCGAGTAGGCGTGCTTCAAGGAGATGCCTCTCCTTTTGCCTCATGTGAAGCCCGTTATCTGGACGCGGACTATTACAAGAGCAAGGATAAGCAGATCCTGGCAGGTGAGGTTGAGCCTGTCGCTGTTGCGAGCGATCCCTGGGCAGGTCTGGATGACGCTTACGTCCTCCCGATTCACCGGTTGGACGTCGCCATGGTCTTGACGGTCCGCGAGTCTCCTGATGAGACGGCCGCGACCGCCCGCGCCAGCACCAGTGGCCCAGCAGGACCTGGTAGCCCCAATGCAGTTTCCAACGCAGTCTCTCCCGTGGATGATCCCTCCCCGAGTGGAGAGGGTATGGAAGACGCACCCCCAGCCTTTGAGGAGGGCGTCCCCGCCACGGTCGATGAGTTAATACAGGTGAACCTTGGAACCGAGGCCGATCCAAGACCCACGTTGGTTAGCGCCGCCATGCCCTCTGAGGAGCGGCAGCAGTACGTGGACTTTCTCAGGCAGCACCGTGATGTGTTCGCTTGGGGCTATGACGAGATGCCGGGGCTAGATCCTCAGGTAGCCGTCCACCGCCTTGGTCTCCCGGCGAACCATCGCGGGTTCAAGCAGCCTCCCAGGAAGATGCACCCATCCCATGGTGCCATGGTTGAGGCCGAAGTTGACAAGCTTATCAAAGCCAACTTCGTGAGGGAAGTTCAGTACCCCAAATGGCTGGCCAACATTGTGCCGGTCAGGAAGAAGAACGGGCAGATTAGAGTCTGCATCGACTTCCGCGATCTCAACCGCCACTGTCCGAAGGATGATTTTCCCCTTCCAGTGACAGAGCTGTTGATTGATGCCACGGCAGGGTTCCAAGCCCTCTCTTTCATGGATGGATACTCCGGATACAACCAAATTCGGATGGCCCCTGAGGATGAGGAGTTCACTGCCTTCAGGGCCCCCCAAGGTACCTTTTGTTACCGGGTCATGCCTTTCGGCCTGAAGAATGCAGGTGCCACCTATCAACGGGCGATGCACCGCATATTCAAGCCAATCCTCGGCACACTGGTGGAATGCTACGTCGACGACTTGGTTGTCAAATCGCGCCAGCGTCAGGACCATCTCAAAGATCTTGAGAAAGTGTTCAGCTTCCTCCGGTCTCGCTGCCTGAAGATGAACCCGTTGAAGTGTGCCTTTGGGGTCACCTCCGGAAAGTTCCTTGGATTTGTGGTAAGATACCGGGGTATTGAGATCGACCCAGAGAAAATCAGGGCGATTAGCCAGATGCCTCCCCGGGTACCGTCCGGGAACTGCAAGGGTTCCAAGGCCACTTAGCCTATATACGCCGATTCATCGCGAATCTGGCCGGCAAGTGTAAGCCCTTTTCTCGGCTTATGAAGAAAGGTGCCACCTATGTATGGGATAAAGAGTGTCAGACCACTTTCGAGGAAATCAAGCAGTACCTGCTTCAACCTCCGGTCCTGATGCCGCCCGTATCCGGAAAGCCGCTGGTCCTTTATGTGACCGCCCTGGAACGGTCCCTGGGTGCCCTTCTCGCCCAGAAGAACAACGAGGGAACAGAGAATAGCCTCTATTACCTCAGTTGCATGCTCCTCGATGTGGAGGTTCGGTATTCCCCCATCGAGAAGAGCTGCCTGGCGCTCGTATTTGCTGTACAGAAATTACGGCACTACTTGCAGCACCATGAGGTACAGTTGGTTTCTCGGGTAGACCCGTTGAAATATATCCTGAGCCGACCTATGTTGACTGGCCGTCTAGCGCGGTGGGCTGTGATTCTCCAGCAGTTCGACATCAGGTATGTGTCTCAGAAGGCCATCAAAGGGCAAGCGTTGGCAGACTTTCTGGCCTCTCACCCGACCTCCGCGGATCAGCCGCTGGATCTAGGCTTTCCTGATGAGACCATTCTCTCGGTTGATCGAGCCGATCCATGCTGGCAGATGCACTTTGACGGTGCCTCCCGGAGCCCCACTGGTAGAAGACTCGATAATCCTAAGCTCAATAGAGTGGGCTTGGGCATCGTCTTCATTACCCCGGAGCGAGCCGTGCTGCCATACTCTTTCCTGTTGTCAGAGGGCTGTACCAACAATGAGGCGGAATACCATGCCCTCATCACCGGCCTCGAGTTAGCTCTCGAGATCGACGTGCCCCATCTGTGTGTGAAAGGGGACTCCGAGCTGGTCGTTAAGCAGATCAATGGCGACTACGTTGTCAGTAAGCCGGAACTTGTGCCATTGTTGGAGTGCACCCTTCTTCTGATGGCCCGGTTCCCTTCTCGGCCGGAAATTGTCCATGTTCCCCGGTCGCAGAACGGTCGAGCAGATGCTTTGGCCAGCCTGGCTGCGTCACTTGCGGAACCTGAACAGGACAACCTGATCATCCGCGTGACGCGCCGCAGGCTCATCGCTCCCGTTATCCCGGAAGAAGATCGCGGCCCGTTGGTAAGTAACCTCACCACGGTTGCCCCTATGCCCGGAGCCCCGAGTACCCCAGATATAGCAGTCGAATCAGCCCGTGATTGGAGGGCGCCTTTGGTTGAGTACCTCCAACATGGCATTCTTCCGCCAGATCGGGCCGAGCACGAGCGAGTTCGACGCCGCGCATCGCAGTTTGTCCTCCAGAGCAGTCCCGGTCTGGAGCAGATCCTCTACAAGCGCGGGTTTGATGGTGTTCTCCTCCGTTGCCTTCAGGGAGTCGAGATCCCACGAGTCATGCAAGAGGTTCATGCTGGTTCATGTGGCGCCCACCAGACTGGGCCGAAGCTGTCCCACCAGATTCGGAGGTTGGGATACTTCTGGCCCTCTATGATCCATGACTGCATCGAGTACGCCAGGAGGTGCCATGCGTGCCAGGTTCATGCGAACTTTGTGCATCGGCCGCCGGAGCCTCTCCATACCACAAGGTATTCCTGGCCCTTTGCAGTCTGGGGACTGGACGTTGTGGGACCTTACCCGCCGGCGACAGCTCGCCAGTGCCGGTTCATTCTGACCGCCACGGACTTCTTCTCCAAATGGGCAGAAGCGATTCCGCTCAGAGAGGTCAAATCCTGTTCGATCGCTGACTTCGTGACCTCCAACATCATCTATCGATTTGGAGTGCCTCACGCTATCCTCACGGATAACGGAACCAATTTCCGAGCAGCCGAGTTGAAGAAGTTGTACGCCAAGTATAACATCCGCTCGAACCATACATCTCGCTATCATGCGCAGGCGAATGGACAGATCGAGGCGTTTAACAAAACCCTCTCTAACAGTCTGCAAAAGATGGTTGGTCAGAACAAGAAGAGTTGGCCGGACAAGCTCCCCAACGCCCTCTGGGCTTATCGGACGACGACTCGCAATTCCACCCAGATGACCCCTTATTCCCTGGTGTATGGAGCTGAGGCCGTCCTGCCCATCGAGATCCAGTTACCGTCCTTGCGCACTGCGGTCTACGACCAGCAAGCGCCGGACAGAGTTGCTGAAGCCCGTCTAGTCGAGTTGGAAGCACTGGATGAGAATAGACTTCGCGCTTTGCACAACTTGGAGAGGCATCAAAGCAGGATGGCTCGAGCTTTCAATAAGAAGGTTCGCATCCGCTCCTTCCTGCAGGGTGATCTAGTGCTAGCCCTAAGAGCACCGATGATCCCCGGCAGGAAGCCGCCCAAGTTGGAGCCCAAGTGGGAGGGACCTTTTGTTGTCCACAAGGTCTATCCCAATGGCGCGTACTCCCTAGCGACTATGGATGGTGAGCGTGTCACTCCTCCCACCAACGCTAGGTTCCTCAAGCAATACTTTGCCTGAGTGTCCGTTCGTCCTGCATGACGCTAAACTGCACTTCGTCCTGCATGACGCTAAACTGCACTTCGTCCTGCATGACGCTAAACTGCACTTCGTCCCGCATGACGCTAAACTGCACTACGTCCGAGCTACAAGACGTTAAACTGTTCAGCATTCGTCCTGCATGACGCTAAACTGCACTTCGTCCTACATGACGCTAAACTGCACTTCGTCCCGCATGACGCTAAACTGCACTACGTCCGAGCTACAAGACGTTAAACTGTTCAGCATTCGTCCTGCATGACGCTAAACTGCACTTCGTCCTGCATGACGCTAAACTGCACTTCGTCCCGCATGACGCTAAACTGCACTACGTCCGAGCTACAAGACGTTAAACTGTTCAGCATTCGTCCTGCATGACGTAAAACTGCCACTCAAGAACTACGTGCGGCTTGATTCCCATCCTTATGGGATACGTAGGACCGCCTGAACCCTCGTGTTTCAGGCCCAGCCCCATCCTTCGGGAATTTCCATCCCATCTCGGGCCCTTGGCCCAGTTGCCCCCGGGTGTGCGGCGTATGGTGTGAGTGCGGGGCTATGCCCTCATTCATGTCGGTTTGCTCGTCACGCTGTACGCCCCCCCACGTTTGGGGATGCCTTCTGCTCCCCCCTTCTTTTTTCCTCATCGTCCTACATGACGTTAAACTGCACTTCAAGAACTACGTATGGCTTGATTCCCATCCTTATGGGATACGTAGGACCGCCTGGACATTCATGTTTTAGGCCCAGCCCCATTTCCCGGGAATCTCTATCCCGCGTTGGGCCTCTGGCCCCAGTTCCCCTCCTTTTTGTGCGAGGCGTATCGCGTGAGCGGGGGATTATGTCCTCATTCACGTCGGTCTACTGGCCGCGCCGTACGCCTCCCCCGTGTGTGGGACTACCTCACACCCCTCATCGTCCTGCATGACGTTAAACTGCCTTTCCATAACTACGTATGGCTTGATTCCCATCCTTATGGGATACGTAGGACCGCCTGGACGCTTGTGTCTCAGGTCCAGCCCCGTCTCTTGGTTGATCACGGGGATCTGCCCCCCTTCGGTTGCTCTCAGGGTGAGTCCTCCGACCCTTTCCGGAGATCTGTTAACATGTTTTGGGTGCTTCGGTCTATGACTCGTAGTGTCAGATTCAATCCCGACAAGTCCTGTGTTGCTTGTCAGGCCCCGCGCTTCCTCTTGTTCGAGCCTTCACTCAAAGGGATCCTCGTTAGCGGTTTGGGTACGATGCCTCAGTGCTCTCCCACCGCTCCGGGTCGATTTACCGGTGGGTCTTGGGCCGCAAATCGATATGAATCCTGCGATTGAGCGGTTGATGCTCGTTTGCTTGCCCCGTCTTAGGCTCACGCGATCGGATGTTGTGTTGCGAATGCGTCAGCAACGTCCTTGATCGCCATGTCAGCTCTCTCAGGCTCTGAACATTGGTTGCGCAGTCCTCATCACACTCCGCCTTTGTGCGTTGTAGTGGAATCTTGACACTCTCTTCATACTGACCTCCGGTACGCCTCTACACGTTAGGCAGACCAACCAGGGTAATGATGTCGTTCGAGGCTCCCATGATCTGAGCACCAAGGATATATGCAGATATCCTCCCTAAGGGCCATGCGTAGCTGGACCCTCGTCCCCATAAGGAGGAGGGAGTCGCCCGAACAATTGCGTTCTGGGCCCAGTATATCTGGAGGCTAGCATCTCTGCCCCTCGGGTGATGGACATATGCAGACCCCTATCCCAAGACTCTTCTCCTGGAATCGTGCGTGACCGCAGGGCTGGGTATGTTCCCACCTCCGCCGTGTCCGCCGTACCGCAATAAGCGGATTCCTCCATGGTCCGAACCACACGACCTTAAACTGTGTTGTCTGGTCCTACCACACGACCGTAAACTGTGATCGTCTTGGCCGCCCGACGAGAAACGGCACTGCATCGTGATGTCCTCCTCAGGGGACACTCATGTTGGGCGCTGGTTAATGACCACGCCATTCATCAATGCCTTCCATGGCTTGATTATTGTGGCGACGCCAGAGATTTCTCAATCACGGGCATGTCGCCGCACAAAGAAAAACCATTCATCTTTAAGGACAAACAAGAAATATCAAATGCCGCTCCTTTTGTGTGCGAGGGTCAGACCCGCACTCTTCCCCGCGCTGGTGCCCGATTGTGTTGCACCGCGCTTCAAGAACTACGTGCGGCTTGATTCCCATCCTTATGGGATACGTAGGAACGCCCGGATGTTTGAAACTTCGGGTCCAGCCCCCCACCTCTTAGAGATTCCCCCTTCTCTGGGGAATCCGCCGCCTTCAGGTCACCCTCAAGGCGTGTTCCCCGACCCCTTGCCGTGGTCCACCGGTGTCAAGAGTACTCTGGTTTATTGCCAGGAGGGTCAGGATCCGCTTGGTCAGGTTTCCTCCACTTTTCAGGCTTCGTGCTCCCTTTCATTCGGACCCATCGTCTACGCCCTGGGTGGAGCCCCCGTGAACGGTTCGGACACAATGCCTCAGTGCTCTCCCACCGACTCGGGCCGGTACCCCCAATGGCCTCGGGCAGCAAATCGATATGAATCCTGCGATTGAGCGGTCGATGCTCGTTTGCTGCCTCATTCCACCAACGGTTAGTGCGATATTGATGCTGCTTTTCCGCCACGGTCGGCAGTACTCTCATATCGTCACGCCGGTGCTCCCAGTCCTTGAGTGAATGGCCGCATGATTCACATTTTCCACCTCCCATTCTGACCAGGCGAAACCTCGACACTCTTGACACTATCCCTCAGTGCATCTTCGCATGTCCAAGGGATATGACCAGATGCGGCGTACTTTGAGGTCCTTATGGTCCGAGCTCTAAGACCTTAAACTAAGATCTCCCCTTATGGTCCGAGCTCTAAGACCTTAAACTAAGATCTCCCCTTATGGTCCGAGCTCTAAGACCTTAAACTAAGATCTCCCCTTATGGTCCGAGCTCTAAGACCTTAAACTAAGATCTCCCCTTATGGTCCGAGCTCTAAGACCTTAAACTAAGATCTATCCTTATGGTCCGAGCTCTAAGACCTTAAACTAAGATCTAGCCCTTATGGTCCGAGCTCTAAGACCTTAAACTAAGATCCTCTAGCCCTATGGTCCGAGCTCTAAGACCTTAAACTAAGATCCTCCACCCTTATGGTCCGAGCTCTAAGACCTTAAACTAAGATCCAGCCCCTATGGTCCGAGCTCTAAGACCTTAAACTAAGATCTCTCCTTATGGTCCGAGCTCTAAGACCTTAAACTAAGATCTACCCCAAATGGGGTCCTACGTCCTGCATGACGTTAAACTACACTCACAGAACTACGTGTGGCTTGATCTCCAGCCTGATGGAGTACGTAGGAACGCCCGGGCATTTCGACTCGGGTCCAGCCTCAGGGATCGATAAGTCCCGCCCCTCCTCGTCGCCGGCCGTCTGGCCTGACTTCGGGTAGAGTGGTGCAGTCGTAATATTCTCCCCGATTCAGCTCGGGATGCCCCATCGCAAGGATGGGAAGCGACGGTTTCCTCGTCAGAGAGGTGCTGTCTGAGAATTGAGGTGACTCACGGCCAGATTAGTGCATCCGCCTAATACGCTTCCCCCACGGTGGCGCAATTTTGAGAGCGTTGGATTCTGTCCGAACAAATCGTCACTTCGCCCCACGCTTCGCATGCCCTGTCGATCTGGATTTTCCACCCTTGTGTCTGAAGGAACCCCAAAGCGGTATTCATGATGACATGTGGTCCGCCTCCTGCAATATGAATGATGGCCTTTTTCGGTCCGTCTATTGCAGTTGTTACGGTCGATCCACTGTCCGCCTACCGTCTTGGGCATTTCCTGGAAGGCCGACCGTTGTGGATGTCTGGATTCAGGACACGCGATTCACCCTTTCTCATTTCCCTATGTTCGGATAAAATCTCAACGCCCCTAGCGTTGTCCCGCTCGTGTGTTGGAACAAGTTGGGGGATGATACATTGGTTAGGTCTGAGGTCTCCTTTCCTAGGAATGACCTCCCTCTTTTCTCCAGAAACGCAGGCCCAATTATGGATTCCTGATGCTTGGTTAACACTCCCGCAAGACAACGAATTGTGGTTGAGCATATTAAACCGAAAGACGCAGATAAATATATTGATTCATACAAATGGATCGAAATATTGAATAACGGAAGCAAAATGTTCTAGGAATGGCAAAAAACAAAGCCCCTAGGGATTAGCGTGCTGGATAAGTCTTTCTAATGCCGCTACCCTTTGGCTGGCGGCCTCCAGGGCTGCTTCTCGTTCTCTGCGTGCCCTCTCCTCGTCGGCGGTCGCAGCACGCAGTTCGTCAATCCTGGCCTGTGCACGCTCCCGCTCGACTTGGAGTGTGACCATCTGTTGGCCCGCCTCCGTCAGCTGTACCTGAGCGTCGATCAGTTGTGCCGATAGTTGCTCCACAAGCTCGGTACATGCTGCGACGAAGGCCTCCTTCTCTGCCGCCTGCCCTTCGAGGCGCCGGACTTCCTGCTCTGCCGCGATGAGCGCCTGCGTGCTCTCCGACATGTCCCGACTTTGTGTGACGTCGGCACGCCGGCAGCTCTCGCGCATCTTCTCGGCCATGAAATCACGGACCGTCAGATGGAGGCGTTGAGCATCAGCTCCCCCGGCACACAGGAAGCGCAGCCAGGTCTGAAGTGATCCCATGCGCCCCAGCCATTCCGATGGGTCTCGCTTGAGGAAGCGCTGGATGCACTTCCACCCCCTGCGTCGCGTTACCCGGCTATCCTCGACCGCCTCCGCGTCCGAGTCATCCATCTCCTCGGGGTCGGCAGGCCGGTAACCAGGGAAGGCAGCCAGCAGGTCTGCTGCAGGGTCCGCCCCTGGGAGGTCCTCATGAGGGATAGGTTCCCCAACATCCGGGCAACCTTCTTCTCTCTCCCCAGCAGCGCTGACACCCTCGTCAGCCCCCAACCTCTCTCCGATGGCAGCACCTCCGACGTCCGCAGCCCCTTGATCAGCAGTTGGTGGGGCCGGCTCGGTTTGGAAGGTCTGTTCCGGAGCAGGTGGCATGTCCACCACTGGTCCACTCGTAGATGGCCCGGGTTCGGCAACCCGACGAGCCTCCAATGTTGAGATCACTGCGCGGGGCATGCCATGGTTAGTCACAGATCGTCAATGGCAAGCACCAGCAGTAAAGTAGGGAGACTTACGGGAGTTCGGAGCGTCATCTTCCGCTACCCCGGTCGCCGCAGGAACAGTTGCAGCAGGGGACCCCTTAGCGCTTGACAGTTCGATAATGGGTGCCTGGCCCCCGCCTTGTCCTGCTGGCGCCTCTCCTACTCCTGTTGAGGACGCCTGACCGACATCCGTGTGCTCCTGAGAAGGATGGAGAAACGGGTTAGAAGCTGCATAAGAGAATGGATGAAGCAAGTTGAGTAGGGATAGAAGCGGACCTCGAGGAGATCAGTGACATCAACGTTGTCAGAGCCGGCCACCTCGCCACTCTCCCGTGGGCACCCCCGATGGGACCTTCCCTCGGAGCCTTCATCCTCCCCCGTCTCCTCCTCCTCCTCGGAGTCGTTACTGTCATCTTCTCCCGGCGGCATCTGTTCTGGAGCGGGCTCGAGACCGAGCATCACCTTCACCAGAAGGGATGGCTCCGCACGCTGACCACGTTGGCGCGCGTACTCGTCCATGGCCGTCAGATATGCATATTGCCGGTTGAAGTCCACCCTGTCGGTGATCTGGAGGCGCCCGACCTCTGGCAGATAGATTCCTTCTCTGAGTATCTTTCGCCAGATGACGTCGGTCCCCAGTGACTGCCGCAGGGTCATCCAGGCCGACCACAGCGCCGGGAAGACTGCATCGTGGGAGGGTTCGAGCAGACGTCTCACCTGCTTCCCGGGCCGCTCTCCGACCGACGCATGCGCCCCCTCTCTGGGCGCCGAGGTCGTGGCGGCAGCCTGCGATGCGCCCGCCGCCGAAGTCCCTGCTCGCGCCGGCCCCGCTGCTTGGCGCGCCTCCGTTCTCCCCCGTGTGGCGGCGCCTCGCCTCCTTCCTTGACGCCCGGTCTCCGCACGGGTAGCCTCGAGCCGCCGAACTAGCTTCCGCAAGAGCCCCTCAGGGTACGCGATGGCCCAGTGTTCGGCATACTCTGTTGCCAAGCCTGCGTCGATCCCGGTAGGAGGGAGAGTGATGACGTCGCCAGAGCCGAAAGCGGCAAACATCAGCCACATCTGGCGAAGGACGCAAGGGTTCGTCTCCTCCCGGACAGCGGTGAATACCCTCTTCGGCATCCGCTGAAGGCACCTGAACTGCCTGGCGAACCGGGTCGGCACGTAAGGCTCGCAGATCACCTTCCCGTCGATCCGAGTCACGAGCACCCCGCCCCGCATGTTCAGGAAATATTCATGCTGCTCCAGCGGGCCCTGTCCGTTGTCGATCATCTGGCCGACGGGAGTGGGGAACGGGCTGAAGTTGAAATTGGCATGATTGCCAATCCGAACCCTCACGCCCTCCTCACTGAGGGTCATCGGAGCGACCCCCGCAATGTTCAGCAGGGAGGGTCGCAGGCCGTTGCCCGGAGGACTGATGGCATTTGGAAACGTATACCCACCGAGGTGAGCAGCCACCCATCCGTGGAAGAACTGAAAGGGCCCACAGATCCTTCGTGGCGACCCCCCTCGTGAGATGCGTACCAGAATGGCATACAGCCTCGCCAGTACTGGGACCCCGAGGTTGTATCTCTTGTTGGAAGCCATGGCGCCCGCCATCGCCAGCGTCGCCGGGCGGACGCCCATCCTCGCATCCCGCACTGGCAGGAGCCACCCGCTCAGAAAGGCGGCCAGGAACGCCGCGTACCGGACGTTCGGGTCCCGGGCCTCGATGACGCGGTACCCCCATGAGCGGTAATCGCCCGTCTCCAGGACCCGCCAGTACGACCCGTTCCGGCTCCTCTGAGCTGCGGTCGGGCACCGCTTCCCCCTGCCTGGCATCTTGACCGCCGGGTCATGCTCCAGGAACTGGCCGAACCAATCCTTGTAGGCTATGTCCTTCTGGAAGTCTTGGATCCCGAGCCGCTGCGTAGCCAGGTCAAGAAGATGCCAGGTCAGAATGGGAGTCCGTGACCTGTCCTCCCAGATGTTCTTCGGTGGCAGGAACTCATCGTACTGGTACCCCTCCAGCGGGATACCTCCGATGCAGTGGATGTCCCAGAGACCGATGCCGACCTCCCCATGGTGAAGATGGAAGGTGTTGGTATCCGAGGACCAGCGAGTGAACAGCTCCGGCCCGAGCTCAGACTGCTGGTAGAAGTGGAACTGCGACGTCCACACCGCCTCGAACAGGCCGATGTACCGCAGCTCCTCTGCGAAGTGATCGCAAGTGTGGCGTACCCAGAACGCCCAGGCCCACTCACTGGTGAAGTTGCCCCCAGACCGCAAGTCCCAGTCCTTCAGTCAGCCCTTGGTGTCGTCCGTGATGCTCTGGCGATATATGCTCGAGTAGAGGGCTGGAGAATTCTCCGCAGTAGGCTCACCCCCATCAATGGTTCGCGTCCTCGGGTTCAGGACATAGACATCCAAGTGTCTGGTCTCCCTGGCAGGATGCCCATTGTTGGTGATGTTATAGCGGAGAAGCTCGTCCTCCCGGGTCACCCAGGTCCGCTGCGCATCAATCTCGAACCCTGGCACCGGAACCTCATCTAGGATGCCGAAGTTCCAGAGCGGCAGGTTGTCCGACAGTGGATATGTCTTCTGGGCCGGCGTTAGTAAGTCGAACAAGGATTGATTGTTAGAAACAATCTCCTTGGCTCCGTAAACCTCCTCGTTCGTTGCCATCTCGGCTCTGCGAGTGGCGGCATCCCCTTCATTTCCTCTGTGCGCGGCCATCTCGGAAGATTCGGGAGTCGTGCGGGTTAAGGGGTGAAGCGTGCGGGATCGGACGAGGCTGGTGGAAAAGTTTGAGAGGCGGCGCGCAATCCTAGTGGACGGCGCGCAATCGGGAAGTCCTTCGCGAAAAACCCCGGGTATTCGCGCAAAAACAGAGCGAAGTCCGGACGGTTTTGCGCGACGAGCGAGCGAATTCCGCGCCGGAAAAGGCAATTTCGCGCACGAGAGCAAAGAGGCTTATCGCGCGGAAGGCCAGTGTACGGCCCGGAGGGACCCAGTGCCCCTATTTATAGGCGAGGCCGGGGTCCGCGCTGCGCGGAAAAGGCTTTGCGCGACCGCATCGGCCGCTTTCGCGCCCGACACCCATTTTTGCGCGCCACAGTCCCGCATCGCCCAGGACTTCGGCATTCCGGCGTCTCCCTCGGAACCCGATCGTTGCGACCTCTCGCCGATCAGATTCCGAGGGGGGGCTTTTGTAGACGCCGGAAAAGTCCGTTGTTCCCAAACGAAGCTCCGGATGCGGAAAGCGAGGTCATATTTGGAGTCGGAAGGATGTTCCGGAGGGCCCGGAGGCCTTGCGCGGAATTTCGGAGGCCCGCGCGCAAAGGAGATGTTCCGCGCGCAAACCCCCTGGGATGCGCGCAATGCGCCGGCCCGGCGCGCAATTTTGTGCGCCGCGGGTCCGCGCGACTCCCTGGCGCGCCGCGCCCGATTCCGCGCCCGCGAGGAGAATTTCGCGCTCGCACCCTGGATTCTGCGCCCGGGGTTGCCTATAAATATAAGGCGACCCCCAACGTTTCAAAGGTTGCTGGAAGTCGAAACGTCTCTCATGCGCGCAATTCAACCCCTTCCGCGCGCAATGACGAACTCCAGGTAACCTCCTTTCTTTCGCGCAAGAAAGCCTCGGGGTCCGCCTTCGCGCGCAATCCCCGTTGGCTCCTTTCATTTGAATAAACACTCACCCTAAGGTCGTTGCGCGCAAAAGAACCCGCTTGCGCGCAATTGCCCCCGGGGTGTGCGCAATCCGGCCTGATTGCGCGCACCCCCCTTCTTTCAAGTGGCCATTCGTTAAAGAATGAGCCGTTGCCCCCGCGTGCTATCCGAAGCCCGGTGTGAGCAATCTCAAGCATCCGCGCGCAAGGCGCTGGCCCCATTGCGCGCCAGCCGCCCCGATTGCGCGCCGGCCCGCAGTATTGCGCGCAAAGCTTCCTTTTTGCGCGCAATCTGCCAGGGTCGTCCCCGTTGACCCTCTAAGGGTACCCGCCTGTGTGGCACCCGATGATTCTCATCCCGGGTGCCCGCACCGTGCGTTGTCTTCCCGTGCGGCCCTCCAGGTTCGTGCGAAGTGACATGCACCCATCGTCCGGCAACCTATGCCCAGCATGACGTTAAACTGCACATTCGTCCGGCAACCTATGCCCAGCATGACGTTAAACTGCACATTCGTCCGGCAACCTATGCCCAGCATGACGTTAAACTGCACATTCGTCCGGCAACCTATGCCCAGCATGACGTTAAACTGCACATTCGTCCCGCATGACGTTAAACTGCGCATTCTTCCCGCATGACGTTAAACTGCGCATACGTCCAGCATGACGTTAAACTGCATATTCGTCCAGCATGACGTTAAACTGCACATCCGTCCAAGCTGCACGACGTTAAACTGCCTAGCCCCCATCGTCCGCGTTGCAAGACGTTAAACTGCCAAGTGCTTCGTCCTCAACACATGACGTTAAACTGTACTTCGTCCGGCAAGACGTTAAACCGTCCGCTTCGTCCTCAACACATGACGTTAAACTGTACTTCGTCCGGCAAGACGTTAAACCGTCCGCTTCGTCCTCAACACATGACGTTAAACTGTACTTCGTCTGGCAAGACGCTAAACCGTCCGCAACCTGATCCCGTGCTCCGCACGCAGGGTCCCCCCGGTTTGGATGTGGCCCCCACCCGCTCGTCCCTGCAGGGATGTCGGGATTGCCCCTCTTTAGGGACGATTTAATGGGAGTGGCTTTTCCCTACGGGGGCAGGGTATTACAAACCCCTAGTTTCTCGTGGGAGGCCGCACATGTGTATCTCCATTGCGCCTCCCCACTGCCGAAGCCAGTAGAGGGTCTGACTAGGATCGAGGTGTCTTCTGCTTTCGGTCCAAGTCCCTTCCAACTGAGTTTTGCAGCATCCGGGCTGCCCCAAGTGCGTAAGTCCTGACAGAATGAACTACGTGGACTTTGATCCCTGTCTTCTATACAGGGTACGTAGGAAGCCTCCCTGAGGTCCAAGCCCACCACCTGGTCGTCCCGGTCGTATTTATGTCGGTTCGTCCATCAGTGGACCCCTCCAGGGTTCACGCTTGCGTTGATTCACCTATGAATCCGCCCCTGTGGGAGACTTCCCGTGTGTATCTCCACGGTGCCTCCCCACAGCCCCCCTTTTCCATTTCCCCTTTTATCGTCCAGCATGACGTGAAACTTTGATCCACCCGGCCGTTCCATCCCCCTCCGTGCGAGGTGGTTCGGTTCAATCCTCCGCCCGGCGGCCTCGACCTCTTCGTGAGTCGGCTTGCCGACGTCCAGCATGACGTTAAACTGTATGCCCGAACTACGTTGACTTTGATCCGTGTTAACGCGCGGTACGTAGGAAGCCCCTCTGGGGTCCAAGCTCTTCACTTCATCATCCATCCTGATCCTTACCCGGGCCGCCACATCCCGGTGGGGTCATGCCACTTCACTCCACTCCACGTTACTTGGGAAGCCGCCCATGTGCTGGCCCCAGCGTCGGAGGTTCCCCGCAAGGGGTTCTGTCATCTGATCCACTTTTCGTGTTGATTGGTCCGATGCCGTCCCCGCTGGACGTTAAACTCGCGGCATACCCCGTGTTAAACACGGGAAGCTGAGGAAAACCTCAGGTGACACAGTTCCCCGCACCTAGTACGGGATGCCTCAGGCCATCATGCCTTCGAGAAGCCCTATTAGGGACGGAAGACAGATGTGCAGAGCCGCAGTGTTACGACACGCCCCCAGCACCCAGAGCCACCCGGCCTTCTCACCGCAGGTTGCTGCCCCGCCCAGACTCCTTGGAACGTCCGGGCGGAAGCAGCGTAATTAACCGGTGTCCATGAAGATATGGCGCCGGGAACGAGATTCACGAACATTCTTAAGTCTATGAGGGAGACCCGGATTAGGCGACAAGTTCCGAGGAGACGTCCAAGGAAGGAGGAGCCGACATCCCATCATCCCGGTTTCGATCAAGGAGCAGACGCCCCTGAATAAGGGACGGATGCCGCCCGCCCTTGGAAAGCGGGACTGCGGGACCACAAGCCGCGCGCCCATCCCCTCGGGTTGACAGGTGCACGCGCGAACGCGTCCTGGCGGAACAGCGTAACCCGACGCACATCCGCACCGAAACAACCTCGTTAATTCTCGTATCGCGAAGCTCTCAATCAATTACCTCACGCTGTCGCCGCGAAGCTCCCTCATGTTTCTATTCAACACTGTCGTTCACGAAGCTTGTCGTAAACGTGAAGAAACACCGTCAAAATTTTTCTTATCTTCTCAAAATCCAATCCATGAAACCTATATTCATGAAATTCATGGTTCATTGTCAACATTGATTGTTAACAATATCTATGAAACATCAAAATTCACCATGGAATCCTACTTTTTCAATAAACACAATGAACCCAAAAAGGTTGCAATGTTACCCTAAGGGGTTTCTGCCCAATAGCTTTCCACCCCATCCAAATCTCTGCAATACTTGTCTAGGTGATACCAGAAATAAAACATGACCTCCCTCATCAAAATCCAAGCATCTCCATCTCTTTTCAGCATAAGACTTATTCTTGCTCTGTGTAGTCTTCATCCTCTCCTAAATGACCTGCACCTTCTCAGTGGTAGCTCATACCGACTCTGGACCCATGAGTGTGTACTCCCCTTGGTCTGTCCAGCATAGAGTTGATCTTCATGGTCACATGTAAAAATCATCAAGTGGTGCCATGCTGATGGTTGAGTGATAACTATTTTTGTATGAGAACTCCACCAAGGTCATGTGTTCCTCCCAACTACAGCCAAAATCAAGGATACAATTACAAAGAATGTCCTTACGTGTCTTTATAGTTCGCTCCATCTGACCATCTGTCTGAGGATGAAAGGCGTTTCTCAAACGTAGCTAAGTCCCAAATTCCTTCTACAATCCCCTCTACATCTGGGATATAAAATGATCATTATGATAGAAGACAATCGTCAATGGCACCCCATGAATATGTACTATATCCTAGACAGAGAGGCATCCCCATCCCTCTACAGATCCATTCTCCAAGATGGATATGAAGTGAGACGACTTATAGATTTGGTCAATGATCACCCAGATAGGGTCATAGCCCATGTACATACATGGTGACCACGTCACAAATTCTGTCAAGATACCATCCCATTTCTAATCTGGTACCTCGAGTGGATGAGTTATTTCTGTTGGAAACTGGTGCTCGACCTTCACATGCTGACAAGTGAGGCATCATTAAATGATCTCTTCCACTGCTTTCTTCATCCCTATCCACCAGTACTGATGTCGGAGGTCCTTGTACATCTTCTACAAAATAGGATGTACCGCAAAAGGGGATGTGTGAAACTACCTCAACACCACCCCTCGTAGTGTCACTGTTACCATAGTGCATCATCTGAAAAGAATTACATGCTCCCCGCCTTCATAAAATCATTCAAGAGCATGTCCAAAGTATATCTGAGCATATAGGTTCTCGTATTCAGCATCCCAATGTTATGCCTTCCTAACATGCTGAAGGAGTGGGCCAGTTACTTTAATATACTAGAGTTAAGCTTATCTATCAATATCCATGATGGATAATCGCGATATAGCTAGCTGATTTTTCAAATCACCCAAAAACTGTATACTAGATATCCTGGTGAGTGCGTCTACCCCCATGATCCCCTTTCCAAGAGTGTAGACTATATAAAATTCATAGTCCTGGAGGAACTCCAGCCACCACCAATGTCTCTGGTTCATGACCTTTTATGAGAATATATACCTGAGACTCTTATGATAGGAGTAGATAGTAAATCATTCCCCCATCAAGTTGTGCTGACACATCTTAAATGAAAAGACCACTACTGCTAACTCCATATCATGGGTCACACAGTTAAGTTAATGTTTCCTCAGATGTTGTGATCTGTAGGTGATCACCACTCACCCCTGCATTCGGAAACATCCTATTTTTATCCCTGATCCATCGCACTTGTCTATATACCCAACGCCCTCTTCTGGTAGCCTCAAGAGGGGGGCACCCATCAATCTCTTCCTCAGCTCTTGAAAACTGTTCTAGAATTTCTCTATCTATACGAAGGGTTTCCCTAAAATTTTCAAATCTGAATAGGGTGCCGCAACTCTAGAAATTCTGGGTACAAATCTCTAGTATTTCCTAGTCAACACTAGGAAATTCCACACCTGGGTCACACTCCTTGGTGGCTCTCAAGAAAGCATTGCCACAATCTTTTCTAGATCCACTACAACTCAAGACAATGAGATAATGTGTCCCAGAAAGTGGACCTACCATATCTAGAACTAGAACATCAAGAGATTACCCTAAATTTGGTGCTCTTAGAGTGTATCTAGAACTATCTGCAAATGAATGGAATTCTTGTCCTTTGATGCAGAGTACCCCAAGATGTCGTCAATGAATACCACCATGAAGTGGCCGAGGTAAGGCTTGATGATCCTATTCATGAGTCACGTGGAAATTTTTGGGGCATTGATCATGTCGAAAGGCATCACCAAGAACACATAGTTTACATACCATCATCATAAGGTTGTCTTCAGTGCATCCTAATCCCAAAACCAAAGTAGATGATTGCTTGCTATGAGTTCTATCTTCAAAAACCACTAAGCTCCATTCAGATGATCGAAGAGATCATCAATCCTTGGTAGTGGATGCATGTTCTTCATGGACATGTGGTCTAGGAACCAATAGACCGTACAAAGCCTCAAACTCTCATCTCCCTTCTTGATGAAAAAAATAGGGGCTTCCCATGGTGAAATATTGGGCCTATTGAACCCCTTTTTCTTCAAGTCCTCCAACTATACCATCAAATCACAAAGCTCCACATGAGCCATCTGATATTCTGGTGTAGATATTGGTGTTTTCCCAAGATACATGTTGACGTAGAAGTATACATGTTTGTGACTAAGTAGTCCCAGAACATCCTTAAAAATTCATCAGTATACTGGTCCACCACTTCCGGATAGCTCGAACTCTTCTCATCAACTACTATGAGGGTAAGGCTATGCAACTGATGAGTGATCTACTGCACCCTCTTCTGAGAAATTTCATCCTGAGCTTCAAAGGCTCTCTTTGTTCCAGTGAAGGAAAACCAGTCCAATCCTCATTGACACACAACACTTTTCACCTATAATTGTTGATCTTTGAATGGACTGTGGATAGTCACTCCCTACCCAAGATGATATTGTAAGGCCTCGACACTACTACAATGAGAACCTAGCTGAAGCTCTCGCCTCCTAAAGTAATTCACACTACTAGAACCAGTGAGTAATCATCGAATCCTTTATTATAGGAGTCTCTAATCATAAGTATTGAGCAAACAACTCCACTATAATCTTTGAGCTCTAAACAAGAGTTGTGGAAATAAAATAGTGACTAGAACCTGTGTCTACAAGAACTATATCTGGGGTAGAGTAAACATATATCATACCATGAATCATATCTAGAGTCGGATGGTCATAGGCCTCCACTACATAAAGAAAATCTCATCTTTATCCACCTGCTCCCTAAGGTCTCTATAGACCACCTAGAGGGTGTGGCGGTAGAACCTCAAATCGAAGCCAACCGCCAAATGCATGGATAGATCCTCTACCACATATGACATCCTGTGGACCTCCCCACATGAATCTCTTCCTTTTCCTCGATAGTCCCTTGACTTTCTGTTGATCGTCAGTGTGGCGGGTCAAGCATTGGTGAGCCTTGTGACCTTTCCCACCGCACGAGTAAAGCAGTCCTCTCTTCTGCTAACCTCCTCTATATCGTGATCTCCCAGTTTATGAATCTACATCTTGTGGTCATACACTTGAAGGTCTGGCCCACTTATTCCTCAACATCATCTGCCTACTACCTATTGTAGATGAATCTTCTACGTGTCATCTGGTGGTGTCTCCCGTTGTCGGTCCCTGCTCAGCTGGGAAGCTCTCCACCAAAAGTGCTCTCTCTACCACAACATCCTACATCGGTATGTTAAGAGATATAATTATCACTCAAATCTCCCATAGAACACCCAGATCAATGGTCCAAGCCCTAATGAATGGGTCATGTACCATGTTGGTGGAGTAGCGAGAGAGGTCATTGAATTTCTCCAAGTATTGCGATACTGTTAGGCTGGCCTATTGTAAGTGTAGGAGCTCCGGAATACGCACAGAGTGTAGAGTCGCTGAAATAAACTCCACCTTGAAGAGGCCCTCAATGTCCAACCATGCGAGGGTCACTTCATCGTGAAACTGGAGCACTAGGATCCACCATCTCTCTTTTGTTCCCTAGAAGAGACTAGCAGCGAGGATCGCAATCTAGTCTATTAGTATTCCAACTAGGAAGAATATTATATCCATAGCCCCCAACTAGTCCTCAGCAACCTATGGATTCGTCTCACCTCGGAACCTTAGAAGCCTCTTCCGCTGGAACTCATGAAGCATGCTATGTCAGCATGCACTTTCCACTGGTGGGGCTGGTGGAAACGACTACCCTACGGGTAGTGGTGCTTCTGGTACACCACATGAAGGTACCAACTCTATAATAGGTCCCTTCATTGAAGCCACATTAATCAGGGGTCCGTCATCGTGATCTCTCACTGGAATCATGGTTGGATGTCTACACGGTTGTATCTTGTAAAAAATAGGTGTGCCATGGTCAACATGTTATACCTGGTGAGCTGACTCAAAAGAAATCAAAAGAATAAAACATTTCAAAAACACATGAAATCGGTGTTTTCATGTATGGAGTCATAAATAAGAATTAAGGGTCCTTGTGTATGGATAAGTTGGTCACTGCACCAATAATGGACTTCTCCAACTAAAAACCATACTAAAAACACTTAACACTATTTCCCCATTGAAATGATCCGAGTGTCAGTTTTTTGGTATAACTGACTCCTTTGATACCATTTTGTCACAACCCGTCCCCCAGGGACCATTCTTTGACTACCCCAATCCCTTCATCCACAGGCTAGGGGTTGGAGACTCGCACCAGGAAGGAATATCTCTAAAATGGGAAGGCATTGTCTTAAAACCTGAAAACACACAAACCAAGTACACAACTAGAGAAAACCACGTAGTATAACTGTTGAATGTAAATGTGTGAAATGAAGTAGAACTGACCAGTATAAAAACCCAAATAATATAAAGTAAATAAAAAAAGTAAAAATAGCTCTAGAGGTCTTCTTCCAAGGATCCTACCTAAATGGTAGGTACAACTCATCACTGCAGCTCTCCACGCTAATCGGTCACCTCTATGCATCGTCTAGTCCTGGCTCCCAAATCTTGGTCAAAGCTGTATGTTACCTGCACAAGATCCAACAAGGTGCAGGTGAATCCCATGATGGGATGATTATAACAAAACTCAGTAGGTACACTAAGACCCTAGAAGGTCTCCTAGAATTCCTCAAAAGGAAAACCACAAACAATGATATCAATCACAAAGAAAAAAATTGAAATACTCAACTCAGACTAGGTATATACTTATAGAATAGGAATAATTATGATTATTCATAAAGCTAAATCATCTAATTCCATTGAGAAGTTCCACTTTTGAACCATGAAGAAGTCATCATATTGTCGGCCCACAAAGGGTCGAAACTCACGGATCCAAATAGGTTTGTAAGTCATCGATCCACACAGGATTGTAAATTGTTGATCCACGCAGGGTCATAAGTTGTTAAACCATTATGGGACGATATAAAGATAGTCCTTATTGGGTCGAGCTACTATAGATCCACACATGGTTGTAATTCGTCGATCCACATAGGTTCGTAAATCAATGATCCACGACGGGCTGCACTAAAGTTGTTCCTTTTAAGGCCATGCTTGTACTAATATACATAGGTTTGTAAGGTATTGATTCACATAGGGTCACTTGAATGCCGATCCAAAAAGGTTCTCTCATCACTTGATAGCCAGCCATAGGATTTCTGCAGTTAGTGCACTTGAGTTCTTATGAAACCGCTCCTCAAGCCACTGGTGGTATTTTCGTAACCATGAATTCTCACGAAGATGAAACCCAAAGGAACGTCTTGTCATATGGGTTCCAACCCAACAAATGGTGCATCAATCGAACATATGTTCTGTAGGTTATAGATATTTTTGTAATGAGAGCCCAGTTGGATTTGAGTTTGATCCAACCTTCCTATAATCCAACTTTCTCCAAAACCCATGTGGAGTATCTCAAAATGACTACCTAATACTGAAGGTTCTATTGTTGTAGATGGTTCATCATATGGAATTTTGGTTTAGATGTCATGGACATTTAAGAGAAACTAGGTCTGATTGGGTCCGGGTCCAGTCTGCCCTGGTCAGACCAACATGAACCGACCTAATCTGGGCTGAACCGACCCAATCCATGTCACCCTAACCAAATCTGTGGGTCTCAGCCCAAACTGGTTGGGCCCGGCCCAATCTGGATAGGCCCGGTCTGGCCAACTAGGCCATGGGATTGGCCCGACCCACTCATCTTGACGACCTAGCAGGCCGCAAGACAAGCTCGTCCCGCTGACTAGGTGTGTCCCATTGGCTAGGTGTGGCCCGCAAGTTAGGCATGGACAGCCAACTAGGTGTGAGGTGCACTCCACACCTGAATGGATGTGGTCTATTTGGGTTCTCCAACAGGTAGTGCCAGGCTGGCGCCACCCTCCCAGCTGATCGGTCTAGAGCGGGATCCGCGAATGTGGGTCTACCATCACTACATACGACGATGGTCGGTTTCCCCCTATCCACCATAACACCTTCGGGAACTGACACTTTCTCATGGCTGGAGGGAGCTGACTGCTTCCATCGATCGTCGACGCTGCCACACCAGTGGTGTAGAACCGGCGGTACTTCATCAGGCCAACAATAAAACTCATGTGGATTTATTTCTTTTTGGACCATGCCTACGGGCCTCCTTGGATGCTACCTCCATTGAATGGCCCTTGTATTCGCCTTACCACTATGTTGCTCAGTCGCCAATGAAGAACGCGACAAAATTAAGAATGGAAGTGGGTCTAGGCTTTGTCAAGATTGGCTCGCGCCCTCCACATTAGTGTTTTAACATGGTGGAAACATTGATTATAATTTTAAAATAACAATCCTCAAACATAAACCTTGTAATAACCACCCGCAAAAACAAATGAAGCGTGGATCAATCCGTTAGTCGGTTGATCAATGTTCATTGTATTTTTCCAAAAATGGGAAGAGAGGAAAATCATAAAATATCAGAAAATAATATAATTCCCCTACCTTAAACTCATTGGAAGATGTTGTTGGTGAGGGTGAAGAAACCATGTGAAAAGGTGTTTATTGGTGTTCGTTGATCTTGGATCAAATAGTCATTCTTCATTGGAGAGGGTTTTTTATGGCACTTTCTCTTGATTTCTCTCATGGTTCTCTAAACCATTTAGCCAATGGTTTATTTAACATTAGAGTTTAATAGTTTAACTCTCCACTCATTAATGTGATCAATTAATGAATTAATTAAGTAACCCATTATTTACCTGAAGCTGCGATTACATAACCTAGTGTAACAGGTTTTTAAATAACCAGTTAACTCTACGGTCCTGCAACCATTGCTCAACTATTTTAAAGAAAGAATAAAATAATTTTTATATATTTTATGATATTTTTTCCAGAAGTCCAAAAATTAACTTTTTCGTCCAACCCTAGTCGGTCGATGTTATACTTCACCTATGTGAATATCTGTGATGTGAATTCAACGGTGCTCTTGGATTTTCAATCCATCCACCAGTTCAAAATCTTGAAAATCTCCCCCACAAATTTATTGAATGTACCTTAAAAATGATCAAAATTCCGTTCAAGGCTCTTTGGGCCTCCGAATCATGTGCCATCAAATTTCACAGTCTCATAATACATCCATATAATGAAAACATTTATACATATATTCTGGGACATTACATTATATAATCATTCCTTAATGAAATTTGATGTCTGTGGAAGAACATTAATTCTCTTATTATGATCATATCAAAATTAGATGATATCAGAGTAGAAAAATACTAACATAAATATACACTAAAGAATCCAAAACCTATATATTCAATATGAAATTTTCAAAATTAAAATATCATTAGAAACTATTTTATTTAATAAAATTAACATTACATTTCATAAAATTTTAATCTAATAGAAATAAAAAAATCAGTTCATTCCATGTATGGGGTACTAGTTTGAAGCCACACATTTATTTAGATAATTTAAAAACATATTTAGGAAATTATTCATTTTCAAAACTATGGATTTTAGAAACAAAAAATTCATAATATTTAAACCAATTTAATAAATAACTTTTAAATTTCATTTAATATAACATAAAACCTAGAAAATAATAAAAATATATTATGTTAATATTTCCCAATATGATGGAAATAGGTGAAAATGAATAGGACAATATGTACCTTCTTTTTTAGAATATTCCTCATAAACATGTCTATATTTATTTTTTACAATCTATCCTGATTCATCCAACAATTTTCAAATGATACATTTATTTTTGATTACTAGTTTTCATTAATAATTCAACTAAAGGAACAATGTTATTTCCAAAAAATTTATTAAGGATATATTTTATAAATAAAATTACAATTGAGAACTTTTAAAGAATCGAAAACATTATTAGGATCATAATTAGTAACAAAAACATAAATAATAAACAAGTTTAAAAAAGATTTGTTTATTTTCATACCAAAACCAATGTTACCAATCATATTGTCAATAGGATGATCCATATGAATCAAAAAAAATATCTAGGATCAGATTGAGAATAAATTTTCACCCCTATAATAGATACATTATCTAGAGGTTTTTTTTCACCAGATTGAAATCCCAAACGTTTTCTTTAACATTATCTGAAACAAATTAATGAATTGTAGAAGACTCATCAAACCTTATATGTATATATTATTTTTCATTCATTGTCTACTAATAATATAATCTATTATCATTAATATTAGAAGAATAATAAATAATGATACCATTTTCAATTTAAAGATAAAAAATATAAATTATCATCCACATTCAATATAAAAAAAATACATCCAAAATTTTTAAATTTACCAACATTTGGTGTCCTACCAGTAAAAAATTAATAGAGTGTTTTCATTAATATATGTAGTGACCCTAACCCTAGATTCATGGATCCTATTTCAATGATTTAAAATTAGCAATATATACAAGTAATCACTTCTCTAATGAACAAATATTATTGTAGTCATGGTATTCAAGATACATACTTCAATTAAATATATTTTTTAAAATAAAAAATAAAAAATTTATTTTCATTGAGAACAATGTTATTACCATTGGGATATCCATACATATCAATCATAAAAAATTCTGGTCTTGTAGGGGAAATAAAACATAAGAAATGGGTGACCTCAAATTCTCAATAAGAGTTATAATATAGTGAAATTTATGAATAAATATGAAAAAATAAATATGGTAAGGTAAATAAAAGAAAAAAATGTCATTTCATTAATATATTGAGCATAAAATTAAATTTATTAATGATGAATAAATAATTCTATATAAATAATCACATTATCTTGAAAAAGTAACAGTGGATATTTAAACTAATCGAATAATCACATGAAATATCAATAACTATATTTTTAATGATGGATTCCATAATTCCAGGCATATAAAACATATATTTGAGTCATTTTCCTTGTTATATAAATTTCAACGAGGCCTTGTTCTATGATTTTTATATAAACGGGTAAGGTCACTTCTAAAACTCATACCTGGTTATCAAATGAGGCATACCGATGTATCGAGGGGCTATAAGATACCCCCCATATCACTTAATAAGTCCAATGAATTCTTCATATGATATTGGTGAAACATAATCAATATAAACACCCATATTAATGAACTATAATAAGAAATTTTAATAATTAAACCTAATCAATAACCACATTTATACACCAATCCAACTAATATTATGAATGGTATCAAAATATCATGTACATATTCAAATTTGTCATAAACCACCCAAATAATGAATAAGAATGATAATGATATAAAATAACCATAGTGGATCATAAGAATGATAATGTGTTGATGTCTTCTATGAATATAAATACTATAAAAATTTAAATAAATCACTTATAATGAAAATAAACTTTTTAATTTGGAAATAATTTTAAAATATAATGTTTATAAAATATTATTTAAATACTTTTCATAGAAAATAACATTAATATTAATTTTCATTATATTAATAAAAAATATTCTTTATAAATAAACTGTAAAAATTTTATGATTCAATGAAATAATGGTCATTACAGTGGGTGATTTTTGTCATTATGTATATGTAAATTAGAATATTTCTTTCTCATTTTAAATAGGATAAGAATGTGAATTGTTTTAAAAAAAATAATAAGATTCAATTAAAACCATTTTTTAAAATTTAAAACATGGGTAAAAACTTATTTAATGTGTTCTTTTAAAATGGAAAAAAAATTCAAAAACATGGTTTTTATTAAGAAATATTTCCGATTGGGGAGAGAAAAAAAACATATTTTATAAAAAACAATTTCACATTCATTTTAAGAACAAATGAGTATAAAATATATACTATTAAATGAAATGATCATCAAAACAAAAAAATTAAATTAATTGATTTTCAGATAATAATATCTAATAATTCCCCTAAGGGAAACATAGATATAAACTATCTCGAATAATGTGTAGGTTGTGAATGAAACCCTTACCACATTGGTAAATTTTGAATCATAAGCCCCGTGAGTGAGATAACTAAAAATTAAACATTAAAAATTACTATGATAAATAAATTCAGTATATAAAATACAGTAGGGGTATTATATACACTACACAAAAGAAAAAAGTGGTGAATATGGATTATCACTCAAGACAGTAAAAGTGATGTGAGAAACACTTACCTCATGCTTTCCTTTAGTTGAAAATACATTAAACTATTTTATAATGGTTTTATGTTTGTTATTAATTTCAAAAATACCCATATTAATAATTTTAATATCACATATGATCCTATTATTACAATTTACAACATTTTTGTAAATGATATTTCATTATTTTTATTATTTTAGGCGTTAATTACATGGTTTTTCATAGGACTTTTTTATGAATGTTCCTATACATTTGAATAGTTTATGTATCCATAATATTTATAAATATATTAATGTTATAAATATCATATTTACTCAATAGAGAAATTTTTAGAACAATTATTTAAATTTGTACATGTAAAATAAATCGCAACACTTCATGAAGATAGTAGGTCGTATGTACACAAGAGTGATGATATTATTTCCTTTATGAGAGAAAGGGTATATAATTGTGTGATATAATAATATTAAAGAATAAATATAATCTCATATTTATCACAGGTATCAATAATATTTATAATTATTACATTCTATTTAAATAATAAGTGAGAAATAACTAACATCACTTCTTGAGGTCGTCGTCCACCATACACACAAGCGACATTATCATATTTTGAATATAATGCAACATAAAATGGAATATTAGATTTTAAAATTAAATAAGAATAATGATATCATAAATTTCATATAATTTGGTTAAATCCAACCGTTCATCCATCCTTCAATAACTGTTATTGAAAATGAATGACATCAGTTTGAGATGTGGTAGTCCACTATACACATGAATCATGTTTTTTTAAACCATTTGAGGGAAATAGAGATAGATAATTATTACTCCATAGAAAATAATCTCAATCTATGTGGGATACTATTGATATTATATTTTTTGTTTTAAGACATAATTTATTCATTAATATGAATATTGTAAATGAATGTTCATTGATAAGAAAATTATCTTCTCTAAGAGAAACCTCCTCTGGATTTCATCTTATGGACCTTTGGGATGGTCTTTTGTGACAACAATATACTCTATTATATAAATAGGATTGATATAGAGATACATTTTTTGGGTTTTACTAATCCATGATGATTTTTAGCAGTGAATAAATTAGGGTACAGAGTCCCTTTTTAAATGTTGTGAAAGGGGACCTCCTTGGAAATTATATTGAAATTTCCCAAAAATAAATTTATAATGCAATTCACAATAAAAAAGCGACTAAATAACTATTTATTATAAATTGGGATGTCTAAAGTCGAAATTAGTCTATAAAATATGATTTCTACCCATTTTTACGTCATTTATAACCCATGTTGTTTAGTTTAACGCCCCAATAAACCCATTTTTACCATAACCACGGAAATTAATTGTTTATAGTTTTCACTATTCATTTTAGTGAATGTTTAAGTTCGTCGTATTATATAATATAATTTATTATCTTTTTAAATTATTAAATAAACTCTCCCAAATTCATTACGTATATGTATAAATTTTTAAATTAAAACTAATCCAACAGACACGATATGAATGCCCATTTAAAAGAGATAAAATGTTCAACATTTTAGAAATTTTTTAAAAAAATTAAATTTGAAATTGATTAAAATTTATAAAATTAGATTAGTATATATATATATTATCTAATGTTACATTAAAATAAATTCCTAATATAATTTTCCTTTTTAAATAATTTATAAAAATTAGTTGTTTTCAATTAAAATTCAAAAAAATCACTATACATCAAAAATTAAAACATTTCAGAAAAATTGAAAAATTTATCCATAATATAATTTTGATATGACAATATCATAAATTAAGATCAATTTATCAAAAAAATTATAAAAGTTTTTAAAATCAATTTTTAATTATTTTCACAAAGTACGACTAAACCCATTTTTAGGAAAAATATGCAACTTTTAAATAACATTTCTTTTTCATTCAAATAGTTATCATTTTATTTATAATAAATAGATAACCATTTAAATTAATTTATAAATTTATAAAACATATAATATTCATACTTTGGTTATTTCTATTAATAACCTTCATCTTGACTACTAGGTTATAATGGTAATGTTTCAATATTAACATTATTATAGAATAACATGTTTCCTTCAAACCTAGTGTTGTGTGCATTATATGATATATAAGATATTATAATTATTTAAAAATAAATATATTATAAAGTATTTTGGTTTTATGTTCTCTTATAATCATGTTTATGTGTCCCATACATGCTATCAAACCCGATTTTCCTCTTTTAAAATCATACGGTGTTAAATTCTACCTATTCAAAAAATGTGTACTCACAATTACATCTTGATATCAATATTTGGAAAAAATAATAATTTAAAACATATATTTTAATAATGGTTTATAAATCATCCTCTTAATAAAATATTAAGGTATATAAAAAGGTTATTTGTAATAACACATAACTAGGATACGATGTAGGATAATATTTTTGGTAAGTAATGATATAGACAAAAAATAAAAGACTAAATAATTACAATGTTTTATAGAGTTCATTTATCACAATAAAATGAATGATCAATAGAAAAATAATGACTTAAAAAACATATATCTATAAATATTAAATATACCACTGGTTTTACATAAATTAATGTATTAAGATATATTTTTTAATACATATTTCCATGATTTGGGGAATTCATTTACTATCTAGGATTAGAATATATAAAAATATACTTACTTGATATATTTCTATTTTATGGGCATAATTTCATCATTATATCAAGATATTATCATTTTCAAAATTATTTCTTAATATAATAATTGAATATCAAAGATTAATTTTTTATAAATTCTTAAAATTTACATTTAATCAATCATATGATCCTTAAAATAGAGACAAGTATTTCCATCTATCTCTGACTATTTTCAAAAACCAATATGGTTAGCATAATTTTTCCAATATAATACATTAATCTCTAAAACCTCATCCAAATTTTATCTTAAACCATTTCATAAATGGTTACCATTATCACCCTTGAATAATATTAAAATACAAAATATTTGATAAATGGTCACTAAATTTCCAAAAATGAAATTATCAATAATTACCCAAAAAATTTGATGTTTCTCTTAATCCTTACATAAAAATACTGTGAATAAATTCATTCTATATTCTCTTGAAATATGGTAAAACCCTTAATTACAATAAAACCATATTGAAAACATTCATTGTTTTTATTCGTAAAATTAAAATTATATTATTGGATATATTACATAAATCCCAAAATGTTGTAAAATCCATCAATGATAATATAAAACTATTTATTAATGAATAATTTATGAGTTCCAAGGTAGTTAGTACAATCAAATTTACATTATCTATATCAATCATCATTTTAACCTTACATAATTATATCAACATAGGAACATATTAAGGGATATCAATCCCTTAATAATGAGTTATCTGTGAATTTAAACTTTCAAATGAATCATTTTTCTTGTTCATCAGCATCATTTGACATAATATTTTAAATCCTTAATGTAAAAGTACTATAATAACTTCTATATACATTTCATGATTAATATAACCAGGATATCATTGATAAATTAATCAAATGAAATAGTTCATTAAACCAGTCATAAGTACATTAATAAATCCCCTTCATATTTGGTAATAACATAAGATTGACCATGATCCATTATCTTATTTTTAGGTATATTCAATTGATAGTTGGGGAATACATTTGCATACTACCACATTTCCATACAGTTGAGGTATTAAATATTGAAAAATATTTTAATTTCCTTTCAGTCATGATCTTGGTGGAATTTATCTACTCACTTGTAAGAAAATATAATTACATTCATATAAGTACCAGGGTTTTTCTTTCCATAATTATAGTAGAAAGGTAAACCTTTCTTTACCTCCATCTCATTATATTCCTTTTTCTGTATCATCATATTCTTCTCTTTCTTCCCATTTAATCCATTATACTTAAATAATTTTTTCTCTATATTGTTAGTGTGTGATACTGTGTACTCATATGATGAGAATGATTAGGAGACAATTTTCATTTGAAATATTTGCTTCGTCCCATCAAAGAAAGGATCATTCTTACTATTAGGATTATGTGCATTGATGTGGTTATGATTCCTTCTTTTATAGGTCATTTTAAAATGATGTAATATAGTATATAAGATCATAACATTATGAAATATAATTCTTAATCCCAAAACATGTTAATGACTTAAAATAAATTGAATACTTTATTCTTATGTAATCTCATCATAAAAAAATGTTTTATTTATGGATATCATTATTTCTAACTCCACTATAATTATTTGAAAAGGAAATGTGATTTATCCTATGAATATCCCCCAAGTGTGTAGAAAGAGGTGTGTAGTGTAGACCATCTTCATATATCAGTTGATGATCAGGTTAGTTCCAATGCACCCTTTTCAGATTTGTTACCCTTATTTACATATGTTGTAGAACCATGTCCACTTTTAGTATCTAGACATTGATATATTTTCTAGAAAAAGCACATAATATCTTCCATACCAGAATATTAGAATTTTCTTCTATAAATATCTTCAAATTATATTATAGGGTTTTGATTCCTAATCTATGTTTTCATAAATCTAGTTCCCAAGGGTTCTACTAAACATTTTCTCATGCGAACTCTGGTGACCCTTCTATCTATATCTAGGAGTCAGTGTCTTCTTTATTACATTTTCATATCATATAACGAATTATATCCAAAAGGAGTGAAAATTTATTAGTCTTGGTAAAAATTATATATACATGAATTCATATTACATTTTAAAAAATATAATACACTGAGTATTTTATTCTAAAACACCATTATTTCCCTTGAAATATCCCTACATATCAATCATAAATTGTTTCTCGGTATCCTATAGAAAATAAAACATTATAAAGTGTTGAGCACAAATTATAAGTAAGTGTAAGAATATAAGAGATGATGTGAACAAATAAGGTATAATAAAAAGGGAAAGCTAAATAATGTAAACATGTTCCATATAATTAAGAATTTCACCATAATATGATATGAATAAAGATGATTTACTTATTCCATATAAATAATCACATCATTATAAAAAATTTACCTTGAATATTATAACTAACAGAATAATCACATGGAATATCAATAACTGATTTCATAATGATAGATTGTGTAATTTCAGACATCTAACTCATATATTCTATGCCTTGACCAAGACATCTAAATTTCATTTATTAATTATTCCAATAAATATATATAAATTCATAATGAATTATCCATGACCTAATCTAGTTTGTATCATAAGGTATATCGATGAATTGAAGTACGATAGAGGTCCCCATCCATCACTTATTAATTCCAATTAATTAATCATATAATAGGTGTTAAACATAATCAAAATAAACATTAATATTTCAAACATGAATTTTCAATGATAACAATAACCCCCAATTAGTAAACACAATCATGAACTTCTAAATATAATATTTCAAATGCTATCAAAATAGAACATCGACAATCAAAATGGTCATAAACCATTCTAATAAATAATAATAATGATATCAATATAACAGATTCAAAGGGGGTCATAATTAAAAAAATGTTTTTATTCAATTAATGTTTAAAATATCATGAAAATACCATTAAAACATTCTTGATGAAAATAACATTTTACTTTGAAAACAATTTTAAATAAAAGGTTCACAAAATATTTTAATAATAATTTTTTTGGAAATAAACCTTAAAAATAATAATTTATAAAATAGTAAGGAAATAATTTTATTTAATTTTTTTTATAAATATTCAAATTAATCGTTATGATAATTAGGTTTTTGATAGAATGTAATTCAAAATATGGTGTTTAATATAAAAATAAAATTCCCTTTTCATTGTAAAATGGTTTAACCAATACCTTATTTAGAAAAAGACAAGAATATTCCCTTAAAATTTTCAACAAATCTAACATGGGTAAAAATAATTTTAAAAAATGTTTTTCAAAAAGATAAAAACAATTTTCAAAAAAAATTAGAAAAAATTTAGTTTTTTTGAAAAATGATTTCTAACCGATGAGATAAATAAAGTAGGATTTTCATAAAATTATTTTCATAATCATTTTAGGTACCACATAGTGGGATAATGGTACTATTACATGAAATAATCATAAAAACCCATATTATAAGAAAAATTATTGAATTTAATATTTCAATATCAAATAATTCCCACAAGGGAGACTTAAATATGAACAATCATGAATAACTAAGAGGTTATGAATTAAACCTCTAGCACTTTGGTAACTTTTGAGCCATAAGCCCCATGAAATAAATAACATCATATTAAATATAAAATACCTTTAATATAAATGAAATAATAATATATCTTATAATATGGTAATTACAGATAACACATTAATGAAGTAAGTGGTAGATATGGTGCATGTCTCTTGAAAGTAAATGTGAGAATACAAACCCTTACATCATGCTTTCAATTACTTAAGAAAGATTTGAATTCATGTATAATGGGTTTAATAATTTTATTAATTTATAATAGATCAATATTCATACTTATAATATCATTCAATATCCGATTATTACCTATTACCACCATTTTGTTAATAATATTTCAATATTTTTGTTACTTTTAGTGTTAATTTTCTGGTTTTCTGAAGTGCGTGTTATCATTGACATTCATTTTCATTTTTATATAATATATATCAACATTATTATTAATTATATTAATATTATAAATATAATATTTACTCAATATATATATATATATATATATATATATTTCTTTTTATAACTATTTCTAAAATTTGTACATGTAAAATAAATCACATCGCTTCGTGGAGACAATTGGTCATATGTATGCATGTGAAACGATGTCATTCCATTATCAAGTGAATGTTTAAGGGATATGATGATATATTAATCTTATATAATCAAACTAATATCATATATATCACATATATACATTAGTTTTATCCTTATTACAACCCATGTAAAGCATAAGTGAAAAATGGATCACATGGCTTCATGAGGTGGTAGTCAGCTATACACAAGAGTGGTATTATTTTATTTTAAATAGAATGTACATTAAAAACGAATATGTGATATTAAAAATAAAAATAAAAAATTATATCATAAATATCCTATAAATATGTTAAATCAATCATTAAATCCATCATTGAATGTTGGTGACGGAAAACGCATGTCAGTAGTTTGTGAGGTGGTAGTCCATCATGCCCATTAATGATGATTTCGTAACCCAATTTGATGGAAATGGTGATAGATAAATATTAAACAATAAATATAATAACATATAATCATATTGTATATTCAGGTGTTATTATATTGTAAATTTTAATACATAATCGAGGGTGTAAAATGAATATGAATGAAAAATATATTTGTTATTCCAATTATCTTCTTTGTGAGAAACCTTATTTGGATATCCTCTTAAGAACCCTATAGATGGTATTTTGGGATGAATAGAAGATCTAGAATTTAACTAGTGATTTTGGGGAGATCATTATTAGGGTATTTATGAACTAAAAAACTTTTTATGAGTGAATTAGTGGGGAGAGATTGTTTCATTTTATAACTAGGTAAAGGGGTCCTCCTTAGAAATTAAATGGAAATTTCTTAAAAGGATCCATATTTATAAAAAAATTTAGATGAAACAAATCTTCCAAATGCATATTTGTTATATATATGGATGGATAAGGCCTAAATATTTCCACAAAATATGAATTTTACAAGTTTTAGGTCATTTGTAACTCTTATCTTATTTGTTTAGGCCCCTAGTAAACCCATTTTTACCTTACCTGTAGTAATTAATGTTTAAAATTCACTATTCAATTTTGTAAAAAATTAAATTGGCCTCATTAGATAATATACATTATGCCTATTAAAACAATTGAATTTTTTTCCAAATTGAATCCATATTGGTGGAAACAATAAATTTAAAATTAATCCTGTTGACATAGTGAGAATGTGAGTTCTCAAAAATAATATGATCAGATGTTTACAATGTATTTATTTCAAACATCATTATGAAAATTATTAAAATTAAATAATTTTTTAAAAAATATATAATTTTTTTATAATTTTACTTTAAATATAATTCAAAATATTATTTTACTTTATAAATAATTTAAATTGAAAGTATGATTTCAATTAAAATTAAGTATTTTTCACTATTCATAAAAAATAAAACATTTCAAAAAAAAAATACCAAAACCACACCATAAGATAATCTTGACGTGATGATATCAAAAAAAATTTAATTTTACCAATTATATTTTATAAAAATATTTAAAGTAATTCTAAAAATATATTTTCAAAGTATGACTAAAATTATTATTTTTAATTGTAGTTTTTTAGTTAAAATATATTTTTCTTTAAAATTGTTATTATTTTATGTCTAACAAATAGATAACCATTCAATTTATTTTATACATGTATAAAGAATATTATTTTATTTTTTATTTTTTCTATTCATACACTACATCTTAACATATATGTTATAATTGTAATGCTTAAGTAATAATATTTAGATAGAGTATCATGTTTCATTCAAACCCAGTGTTGGGTGCATGGAAAGATATCATATAGATTGAAAT
Source organism: Viscum album (assembly GCA_963277665.1). NCBI lineage: Eukaryota > Viridiplantae > Streptophyta > Magnoliopsida > Santalales > Viscaceae > Viscum > Viscum album. The sequence continues at coordinate 1,457,831,494 of OY728159.1, read as the reverse complement.
AATATACAAGTAAATATATCAAAATTTCTCATGGTGTTATATTATCTTATAATATTTACGTTTTTTGTCATACATGTTATCAAACATGATGTTACTCTATTAAAATTTCAGGGTGTTTCAATAGATGCCTAATATAAACTCTATTCGAGAAAAAAAAAGAATTATTAACTAATCTGTTTAAAAATTATATAGGGAAACCAAATTCAATAATCTTAGTTCGATACATTTACATAATAGTGATAATTTCAATTTAAACAACACCTTCATTCAATGGGGTTCCTAGAGAGAAAAATTAAGATCATAAACATTTTCTTCACAAAACATATCTATCTCAAAATTAATAAACACTATTACATTATCAATTCTAATTGAAATAGTTAATAAATGACTAATATTTTGATCTAGTTTTTAAAAAATAAATTTATATATTTAAGGATTCAGGATTATGAATCATAAAATAAACTCATGTAAATATACTAAAATCGTTAACAATAATAAAAACATATTCATTTCTATCAGAACTTTTAGTTTTAAAATGTCAAAATAAATAAAATTATACTAATTCAATAGTTATACATTCAGAATAATTATTAATATATTTGAATAATTCTTCATGATTCTTACCTTTCACGTAGGAATCACAAACAACATCTTTCTTTGATTTTTACATGGTTAAAATTAATAGCAGCCCTTTCTTGGATAATTTTTATATCATTTACAACTGAGCATGTCAAAGAAATATATGCCAGATAAAATCATCATCTACGATAGTATTTATACCCTAAACATTTTTATTAGATAGATTAGATAAATTAATAGACTAATTATTATACTTTCTATAAAAAACAAAATATAATTATCTTTAAACACTAAAATTTATCATCTTCATACATAATAAGAATCTAATCAAAAAGTTTTTTTTGATATTATAATTTGATTATATTTAATCCATTTAATATATAGAAATTTATAAATTAAAAAATCATTAGTAATACGTTAATCTTTAAATACATTATCTTTTCCTTTACAGTTGTCTCCAAAAGTGATATAACCTCTATAGTATTTTGTATTAGTGAAAAAATTCAATAGGCCACTGGTTTTGATCTATGAACGACCATTATTCACATACCATGATTCTTTTATAATCTTAAAATGATTAACTACAAAACATAAATAATGTAATGAAAATTTTTAGTGGATATGATATTTTATGTAAAATAGGGTTTTATGTTGAATACCGAAGAACATAAAATGATTTTAATAAAATAATCACGTCATATTAGTGTTGTTAAATTATTTGGAAAAAAATCTACACTATATCCATGATATTGAAGAAATATAAGAGAGAATTTATTATCATAATGCCCGTGAAACGTAAAAATAAAATTTTTAACAGAATACATATTTCTAGTAGAAAATTTATCAAAATGTTTTGTACTACTTAGGAATATATGAACAATAATGAAAACCATTTTATCATTATTTTTTTCATTAGAGTGAAAATATTTTCATACTTATCCATACCATGAACAAAAATATAAAAAAGTTCTTTTACACTTAAAAGTTATTTTCTAATATTATAATTTTTCTTTTGAACATACTGAAAATCATTATAAGATCTATATTATTAACATTAATATGAATTTTATGTTTATTTTTTAATAGAATAATTATCTTTATATAATTTTTTACTTTCAATGATAAGACTCTTATTTTATTCCTTCAATTAATTATAAAAAATTTTACTCTTAAAATATATTATTGATCAATGTTACATCTATCCCTATGAGAATAATAAGTAAAATCAGAACCATTTAATGCCTCATTGTTATTTACTACTATCAACTTGGGAAGGATGTCTCTTTCTCACATTCATATTCATCACATGAATTAAATTCATCCATGAAACTCCTACCATCGGGATAAGAACAATAAAGTTGTTTCATGTACTTTTAATATTTTCCTTCTAATTTTGACATTGGACAGTCCAGTATGATGTGTCCCTTATTTCTATAATGATATTAGATTACATATAGTCAATATGTAGTTACATTATATTATTATCAATCATAGATCTGATATATACATGGATTCTTCTTGAAATTTTTCTTTAGCTACATTCTATTTTGAATACCTATGATTTTATTTGTGATTATTTCCCTTTTACATTCCTATGCCTCTCATTTAGTAGATTTATGGGAAAAAATTATATAATATTTGATAAAAATACATTTCCTTACTTAAGAGTTTCCCTTTTTAATATTATTTCACTCATGTTCTTATTTTAATAATTATTTGATGAGTTCATCCAAAGTGTACTGCGTAAAACATTCAACAATAACTACCTACTTTGTATGGAACTTCTCTGGTAGTTTAAAAAGAAATATTTCAAAAAATATATTTTTATCTAAACATTATCCATGAGATTTTATTCTATGCACAATGCTAGTGAACATATAGAAAATATTTTTTACCATCTAATCATTACCCATTTTGAAATCATAGTTCTCAGTTTAAAGCCATCCAAGTATAGTTATAATCAGCTTGTCAGATATAATATTTGTTACTCGAAAATTATTTTAAATCTTGTGATTTTTCATACATTAAGATACATGAATAAAATTAGTTATATAAATAAGATAGTATGAAATTTTCATAATCTTATATTTTAAAAAAATAATTGTATTGTTTCCTATAAAATGATCAATATAAAAATCAGGAAAATTTTAATCATTTACCATTATCATCCTATGATTAATTCTTATGTTCCTCGGATAAGATTCCGTTATTATATAATAGTTTCTATTATAATTTCCATTGATATTAGGAAGTTTATAAGTAATCCATCCATATTCCAAATATATTAATTCAATCTAAATGAATAATTATCCTTAGATTGTGAGATTTAGTAAGATATTACAATAAATAATATATAATATGAACATGGACATGATATGACTCCAAAAGGATTAGCTAAATTCTAAATAGGACATGAAATAAATCAAAGAGTTAGATATTATGAACTAAACTATTTATAAGTAGGTACAACCACCTATTCCCATTAATGATATTAGTAAAATAAAACATACATAAAAATTATTAAAATTTTATACCTTTGATACCAATATTTAGGTTGAATAAACCTTAAAATAATATATTCAGAGATTTTCTAGAGTTATTATCAATGTTAATTAATATAGTTAATTTCATATTGAAAAAAACACAAGTTCATTAATTGTGGTTCAATAGAAATGGTCATAGTCCATTATAATATAATTCTATTTAGTGTGAGATATGTTGTTAATTTTAAAAAATTAAAGGAATTATATAAAAATTACAAGATACTTTTGTAGATTAATTTTAACCAAGAATCCTAAATATTTTATTGTGAGTGACATCCAAAATAAAGCACTTACTTTAAATAGTGGGATTCAAAACCAAATGGGGTTTGACATTAGATTCTGGGAGTCACAGCCAGAAGAATGAAAATTATTTTTATGTAAAACCATAAATATAATATTAGAGCATGTTTGAGAAATAGAAATTAGTGTAACAAACAAAATAAACTATAACTAAATAAATATATAATATAAATATGACCTATTATAGGTTATTGAGTGTTAGACCATCTCATGTCATCATGGTGGTAGTAATCAATAAGTTGCAGGTATGACACTTGGGAGATCATCATGATCAAGAAATAGAGATCACACATATCATTATAGATTATAAAACAATTTTAATGATAACATCATTATTCTATATTGAAAAATAGTGTTTAAAAATTTATTGTAACGTCCTTGACCCGAGAGACACTAAATTGGTTCCCTATGTTGGGTCACCACATTACCTCAAGTGATCCTCCCCATATTCCAAAATATTTTGACTAGAAATGAGGTTTAGTTAGAACATTTGGGGATGATATAACCATTTTATAAAATTAATCCATATAAGATAAAACATGAAATTAATGAAATAATAAAATATAAGATTTCATTACCAACCATTTCCCAAATCTAGGTACAATCCCACAACCAAACAGTAAATATTCTATGTCATGACAAACATTTACAAGTATAAGGGAACCCCCAAATTTGGAAAAATTGTATAATATCCAATATGGGTCCAAAATACATGTCCATATCCATCATCCATGTGCATCCCACACTTAAAATCAACTGAATAGAAAATGTTAGTTTCCCATGTCCCGGCCTGCATCCATGAAGTCTACTCAGGTACCCAATGGTGGCCCATGTAGTGTGTGAGTATAACTCAGTAGGTCACCACCAACAATTTCTACAAAATAATTACTCTAAAATGATAGTGTATTAAAGTAATAAATAAAAAGTAGTAGAAACAAAAGTTAAACCGATATCTATTAGTTAAAAAATTTCACATAAACTATTTTCATTAAATAACCCTTGGGTTATAGACTATCATCAATTTAACTTTGTCCTATGCTAGTCAACTACTATGAATATGAGGATAAGTCAAGTTCCCTATCTCACTAGGGGAAAATATTTCACAAAGAATCAAATCACATTTACCTTGGAGTTTTAGTCCAATTATCCTCATAAATTGCACACATATGGGGCATAAAGCCTCTGTCCAACCTCCATAACACATGAATTCTAGGGGTGGGGTATAGAACCCTTGTCCAACCCGACATATGGTTGTGTATCATCAGAACCAATACACCACACATACCACTAAGCCATGTGCACATGCTTCTTAAAATATTTACGACATATACAAAATAAAATAACATACTCATTGAATGTGAATACCATTTACCATTATTAGTTCAATATACACATAATGATCTTCTTTCCTTTACCCATTAAAACATTTCTCATTTACTAATCCTAAGTCATTAACCAATTAACATTATACCAATCTCCCAAAAATTCCTTTTTATCACTTAAACACAATTACATCAATTTCCATTCACAATTCAAGTTAACAAACAAAATAAAATCTCAATCATTTTATTCCTTAAATTTTTTTAACATGATAAATGTAAGTATCATAGGATTTATCTCATATAAAATTGAAAATAATAATCACTTACCCATACCCTTGTTCACAAACATGGAACACCCATGGGCGGCCTCTTTCTTGGTCTAGTCATCCTCAACGAATCCCATGGGGATCATGGGGGGTTCAAGTAATCATTTAAACAATAAATTTATCATTTATTAATATGGGAATATTTATAAAAATAATAAATAACAAATATAACAACTACATATTCATAAACCAACAACAAAACTATGGGATATAACTGGTAGAGAACTATAAGAACCCGGTTTTTCACTCAAGTATGGATCCTTTAAAATTTCAGTCTAAATCATTACATTGGACCTAATTTGGATTATTAATGATTTAGAAAAGGTCCCATGGGTGTTTTGGGAATGTTTGGAGCCTCAAACCCATCTTTTTGGAAAAAATGGATGGGTCGTACGATTAGCACACTATTGGCACATGGTTTGGATAACTGTGCAGACTGGAATTTCTAGACAAAACCACTTCTCATAGTTTGAACATGGACATGTAGCCTCACTATGAAATGTGATCCTTATACCAATAAAACCTTGCATGATTTTTTCATTGTTTTTACAAATGTGCGTACAAACCATGCACATTCCATTTTTCTGGGTAATTTTACAAAATATCCCATAATGATTTATTAAGCATCCTCCTTCATCCCTAATCAGAGATTATATAAGATTTACCTCCATGGATCTCATTTTGGATCTTTATGAAGGAAAAATATGGGTATTCAAATATCTCTGTCATCCGATATATGATAAAGCTTTTGTTCATCACATTGGATGTGCAACAATAAGTAATAGAGACCTCTTTAGTTGTTCTCCTTCTCCCTTCCTCTCAACCGAGTTATTGGGGAATGGGCCTTTTTTCTATTTTTCTCTGTTCTTATCCAATCTTATTAAAATCAAGGTCTAATACTGGAGGACGAAAATTGTAGAACCCTAAGGATGGTGATATAAAACCCATCCCTCAAGTTAATTGACTTTGGATTTGTCGTGTGGGGCCCACCATTTTTGTCAGATATCAATAATAGAATTTATATTCCATGATTATACCCATTAGAACCATATGGATATGCTGTTTTTGTATATGTGATTAATTTTTTGTTGTTTTTACCACAACTAAATCCTTTTCACGTCTACTGTTATTTCATAATCATTGTTTAGTTATTTAACATGTTTGCACCACTATTTGGGTGTGCCTTGGCAAGACCATCCTAAGGGTAATAATTTCAATATTAAATGGATTGTTTATAGGGAGAATTTTATAATGGAAAGTACCATGTATTCTCACCACTTGAATCTCCTATGTTACGTACTTCAATTTGATAATTAAATGTGAAATGGGAATTTTCAATTATATTTAGAATATGACTTGGAATTAAATGTAAATGAATAGTAGGTTTCACATCCATAGCACCCCTTACCATGTAAATGGAAGGTAGAAAATTGAACCTCGAATATGAAATATGATTTAAATGGATTAAATGAATGGTTTCATGCTTCTTTTCCTTGTCACACTAATGAAGGGAAATTCTTTAACCAAATGGGCTTATTGATTATGTTTTACTTGATTAAAAGGTTTCACGCTACTTGACCTTATCACACTAATGAAAGGAAAGGCTTGAGGCAACAATTGCGTGCTACATGACATTATCATGCTAATTAATGGTATGTCTTGAACCATATGAAATATTAAAAGTCATCATTATCAAATAGGAATGGCCTAACTCGATCCCACATTGGATTCTGATTGTGGAATGCCACGAGCACTCAGGAACCCCATTCTGATTCAAGGGTATGGATTTCATATGTTGAGACCCACCTAGATCTTGATCCCTGTCTGTTCATGGATTCCCAGTATGACATCGTAGGATCCCTCAATATTATTATAGGATGTCATGGATATACTCCTTGGATACAGTATTGATAAGTATGTGTTACAGTTACAGCCCATAGGGCCCTTTCTATCCTCAAATTCATATTACCTTGGATGATCACCTTGGATTCGGTATGCACCTTATTTTATAATACCTTGAAATATGCTCCTTGTATTACACTCTTATCCTTATCCATAATATAGTTACTACTAAGTTGGTGACCCTTATGTTCTATGTTGACTTGGTTATTACCTTGGAACATTCACTATCATCACCATCATGAGACTATGTCCGTATTGGCCATGCCTCATAAGATATATTAATATAAACTAGTCATTAATTAAATAAATAAACGTGTTATGTTCAAACACCATCCAATGGATGAAGCAGGTACTTTGATATTTAGTTACATTATACTAATTTACTTTATATATGCATTCTTACACACTGTTACATTTCTATGTCATGGGACAAAATGTTATAAACATTGTTGGTGGTGGCCTGCTGAAATTTATCTCACACCCTATCGAGCACCATTTTGTAACCAAGGTGGATTAAATGGTTAATGGTGTGAAAAAAGGGAAGCATACGTCTTCGAACACTTGATTGCATACTATTTAGTATGGATCTTGAAATTAGATGACTGATCCAAATCTCGGGATGCGTGGGATATACTTTTTATTCCTTTATACTTTTTTTATCATAATATTCATTTTGTCTTTTATCCATGTTTTCCATTTTTTAGTGACATGACATATTCTCATCAGTTGTTGTATGCTTGGATGTTATTCGAGTTATTTCAATTACTATTATTGATGTCTCTATTTAATAAAGTTCCTTTTGTTTACATATATGTATTCTTCTATTTACCGATATTTACATCCACATTTTGTGCTATACTTTGTAATGAGGGCATAGTCTCCCCAAGGACACATCCTAGAGAATCTTTTCAAGTCAACAGCATCTCGAATTCATGGAGATGAGCTCAGGGCCATGTGTCCAATTAGGATCGGGGCATCCGTTGAGTGGAATCTAGGTATGAGACGTCATAATGTTGTATTAGAGGAGTTTCCTTTCATTATTTACTATTTTTATGCAATATATTAGATATTAGTAATTTTTGGGACTTAGTCATATGTTGTGCTTGGGAGTTTCAAACCAATGTTCTAGGTAAAAACCATGTTTCCTAAATTATAATTTTTGTTCTACTTTTTCCTATTACAGTTGATATTATTTCACCATTGGGTGACACACATGTTGTGTGTATTTGTTCATTATTACCCTGTTTGAGGGTTTTCTTTCATCCTTTGCCTGATGATATGAGGGAAATGATCATTGTAACATATATCATTATAGGTACATAGAATTAACATTTCATGGATATTTTCATGACATATAGGCACATTTCACTACTTTTCATTGCTTGATTTGCCTGTGATTTTTGAGTCATATTGGGACAGTTAGATTATTCTTATATTACTCTTGGCTATGATTGAGTGGTTTCTTGTCTCAATAGAAGAGGTGTATGGGCCCTTATGGTTTGGGATGAGTAATTTACAGATTCAATACATTATGCTATAAATAAATGGGTGTTGTTTCTGCTGATAAGTGTATGGGCACTGAGTCATCAGAAATGGATATCCATTATGATGTGAACCATGACATGTAAAATGAATTGGTTTCACATCCTTGTCCCAACTTTTCATATTTATGAATGGTAAAGGATTGAACCTGGTAATTAAAAGTAATGTGAAATAAACCTATACTTGTTCAAATACTAATACCTAGTCATCTATGTGGGTAGTTGGGATAGTATTCCTTAGTTAGTGAGTTTTCTTACATTAATCTTCCGCTAGTGATGTCATCTTTCTACTTAAGATTGTTTTGAGGCATGTTCTTGGCTATTGTAGATCAATTATTCCATGACATACTCATATCGTACACTAGGAGGGTGGATACAGCCTTGCTCTAGATGTGGTGGGCCATGAGTTTCCAATATTACCTCTAGGAGCGACACTTGAGAAATCACCTATTGTACCAAATTTGGGAGCTAATTCACATATTAATGATAGTTTCTTGTGTATGAGGCATTCCATTCATGGTGCTCTATGATTTTCACCTATGATATCTGGTCTAACTCATGAGTTCCAGTAGATGCATCCCCTACTTTCTTATGGGATGGAAGTACACAGGCTGATGATTCTTGGAAAGATGCAATTATATATATCTTTGAGCATCTAAAAATTCCTCCAAAATATAGATTCAAGATTTCCACACACATGCTTTAGGACTCTTCCAAGATTTGGTGGGATGTGATTACCCAGGTCAGTCGTCATCAGGGCATGTTATGGGATGATTTCTAAGTAACCTTCTATAATCAATTATTTACTCATATTCTGGGAACTGACAGAGTTAGATAGTTCATGAACCTCGAGCACGGTTCTATTCCAGTCATGGAGTATTCAACACCTTTCATGAAGTTTCAACGCTTTTCACTGCTATAAGTCAGTGATGAACATTTGCGTGCCAGACATTTCAAGGATGGGATCCAGTATTCCATCCATACTTAGGTTAATGTATTTTTCATGACTACGTTTTTTCAAAAGTTAATAAAACTATTATCATTGAGAGTATCATGAGGGACGACAATAGTATCTTGTTTAAAGGATCAGTGTCGCGTCAGGCTGGTATTTCTTTCGGTGGTAAGATGTGTTCCCTTGAGCATTCTCACCATGGAAGTGAAGACCAGAGTGTCGGTTTTGATAGCACTAAAGTTTTTCATCTGTTTACATGATAGGGTAATTCTAAACCTCAATGTGATAACGACCCACTGGAGTGTCGGTATTGTGGCCAAATGGGACATCTTAAGCGTTTCTGCAAGACCTTTCCACTAGCTTCGAGTGGGAAGGGATCAATACAAGTTCCAACTTTAGGACCTTGTTCTTTTACTCTACGTTAGGAGGAAAGTTTGAATATCACTGGTAGGTCAGGCAGAGGGGGAGATTGTGTCCATGGTAGCCATACCCCTTATTACTAGCAGCACCAACAGAACAGTTATGATCTCAGTATTCAATCTATTGCACGTGGTTGTGGATCAAGCCAGTTGAATGCACTATAGACGATACTCGAGGATCAGGTTGTAGGACCTTATACAGTACAAGGTAATATTATTGTGTAATCTACTATAGTATTATGTTTATCTGACACAGGTTATTTAAAATATTTTATATCTATATCTATCATGGAATGTCTCGAACTAGAGATACAATATTACTAAGGTGTAATGAACCTAGATACATCATTCGGGGAACAAACAGAGGGAATACACCAATTTAGGGATTTTCCCCATGAGGTATGCAGTAACCCTTTCTTATGGAATCTCTTTTTTCTCAAGACGATGGGCTTCAATGTAATACTTGAGATGGATTGTTTGGATCACTATCATGCTCTTATGGACTCCTATCACTACATGGTAACTTTTACATCGCTATAGGTTAACATTTATCTACATAAGGTTGAGTGGGATGTCCAAGATGGTAGAGCTGGACCATAGATTCATGGGATAGGTTAATTGACCACCCATATTTCAAATCTCTTTGTATAGGATCAGGTTTTATGCTTAGCTAATTTCCCTCTTGTAGTGGACCATTTTAGGGAAGACTTTCCCGATGAATTTTCTGGCATACCTCCTAAGAGAGAGGTATAGTTTAAAATCAATCTTATTCTATGAGAATCACCGGTTTCCATTCCCCTATACATGATGGATCCAAAATAGATTCAATATATTGAGCGGTAATTGGATGATTTAGAGCACAAAGGTTTTATATGGCCCAGTACATCCTCTTGGGGTTTTCCCATGCTTTTCCATAAGAAGGTAGATGAAATCATACATCTATTCATGGATTGCAGAAGGCTGAATCCTTTTACTATAAAGAACCAATATCCACTTTCTCAAATACATGATCTCTTAGACCAGCTCTGAGGAGGAATGGTCTTCTCTAAGATCGACTTGAGATCAGGTTTTCATCAAGTGATAGTCATACCATTAGACATACCTTGTATAGCTTTTCATAGTTGGTATGGTCTGTATGAGTTACTTGTTATGTCATTCTATTTTAAAACCATTCCCATCATTGTCATTTATTTAAGGAATTGGGTTTTCCACCCCTACTTCGCCTTTTTTTTGTAGTCATTGTGGATGAAATCCGAGTGTATTCTCACACTCGTTGCGACCATGTAAAAAATAGTGAGATCGTTTTGAGTACACTGAGAGAGAATAATCTTTACACCAAGATTTATAATTTCCACTTCTAGATTGACAAATTTCACTTCATAGGTCATATTATCTCAGAATCAGGTGTATCTATTGACCTAGAAAAGGTTGGTGTTGTAGTTACCTATGAGCATCCCAAGAAAGTGTTTGATAAACTAGGTTTCTTGGGGATGGATAGATATTATAGGTATTTCATTCAAGACTTTTCTAAGATCGCATCAACATTTATTTGTCTTACAAAATAGGGTGTCATGTTAATATGGTTATAAGAATGTGAGAAATCATTTCAGGACCTGAAAGGGAGGATTGTATCAGCCCCTATTTTGACTCTTTTGGATCCAGGAATTTGTTATACCATCTTCTGTGATGCATTAGGAATTATCCTAGAAGTAGTGATGAAGCAGGATGAAAAATCCATTTCATATTGATCCCAACAGTTGATTCCTAATGATAGAAATTACTTGATGCATTACCTTTAGCTAATAGTATAATTTCATTCCTAACGTTGTTGGAGACATTATCTGATGGGTGAGTGCTTTTTGGTGTACACGGTCCAAAAAATCATCATATATATATTTTCACGACGGTAATTGAACCATAGACCGTAGAGATGGGTTGAATATCTAAAATCCTTTGATTTTGAGATTGCATATACACCTGGGAAGGGAAAGGTGGTTACAAATGCATTTAGTCAAAAAAATCAGGCACATTTATTATGGGAATCCAGTGATGAATAAAAGTTAATGGACCTCTTTCTAATATTCATATGGAGTTTCTTGATATTCGTGAATATTCTTACCTCTCATTTTTGACAGTTACATCTTCTCTCCTTGATAAGGTGAAGACCATATAATTTTCAGATCTTGAAGGGTAGGTACTCTGTGAGATTATATCAGGAGATAACCCACCTCTGGATTGGTCTGTGGATAAAGATGATGTCCTATATCTATGTGAATATATCTAGGTTTTTAAAGATATGAAAGAGGAATTAATAAAATATTCCCATGATTCTCATAGGGTAGTTCATCCATGAATATCCAAGATGTATTGAGATATGAGATGCTAGTATTGGTGACCTGAGATGAAACATCATATAGCATGATTTATCACCAGGTGGTCCACCTATCTGCTGGTGAAGGTAGATCAACATAGTCTTATAAGCAGTTATAGCTTCTCCTAGTCCCATAATGGAATAGGGAAGAAGTTTCCATGTGTTTCGTAGTCTTCTTACCTAGGTAAGCGAGGGGTAGAAATGCTATCTGGGTAGTTATTGACCGACTATAAAAATCATTCCACTTTATTCCTAGATTGGAGACATTCTCAATTGATGGGATGGGATGATGATATGTCTATGAGATTATAAGATTACACAAGTTTCCTCATACTATCGTTTCATATAGGGATTCTTAGTTCACGTCATGGTTTTGGTAGGTATTGATAAGGCTATGGGATCATTGGTTATTGTAATGTCAACTTTTTACCCTTATACAGATGGACTATCAGAATAGAAAATTTAGGATCTAGACGATATGCTCCAATCAAGTGTCCTTGATTTCAGTTGATCATGGGAGAAGAATATCCATCTCATCGAGTCCACCTAAAATGACAACATTCAAGAGATAATCTAGATAGATCCTTTTGAGGGCTTATATGGTCAGTCATGTTGTTCACCCCTATGCTAGCTATAGGCAGGTGAGGTAGCCCTACTAGGTCCTCATCTTGTTCAGGAGACTTCATAGAATGATCAGCTGATTAGAAAGTGTATAGTTGCTCCTCAGTCTAAATAGAGATCTTATAATGATCACCATAGATGACATCTTGAGTTTGTGGTAGGGGATTTTTTTTCTTCAGGTATCTCCCGGTATAGGGAATATACGGTTACAAATTCAAGTAAATTTGTTACCTCATTTTGTAGGGTCATGTGAGATTCTAAAGGGAGTTGGGAGAGTAGCCTCTCAATTGCTACAATCTCAGAGGTATTCTGCCATGCACAACTTCTTTCATGTTTTATTGATTCTCCAATATCATACAGACCCATTTCATACCCTGGATCTCAAGGAATTTATGCTAGATGTTGATGATACATTTGAGGAGTATCTAGTATGCATCATTAGCCAGAGCACAAATGTTATATGAGGCCGGTCTGTCCCTCTACTATGTCTGATATGGAAGGACATCCGAATGCAGGATGAGACGTGGGAGAGGAAAGCTAACGTATGTGACTGATGGCATGATTTGTTCCAAAAAATGTTTCCCCACCCTTGGAAGGTGACCTCAGGGATGAGTTCTTTGAAGGGGGGATATTTTAAAGACTTGATAATTCACTAAGGTATGGATCCTTTAAAATTTCGGTCTATATATTTACATTGAACCTGATATGGATGCCTAATGATTTAGAAAAGGCCTCAGGGGTTCCCGGAGAAATTTTGGATCCCAAAACCCATATTTTTGGGAAAACTGGAAAGGTCACACAGTTACGGCACAGTTAGGCTAACTGTGCATATTGAAATTTTTGGACAGAACCACTTTGAATGGTTTGTGCATAGTCGTGCAGCCTAACCGTGCAATGTGCCCCTTCTACCTAAAAACCCTCACATGATATGCTTATATTTTTTCAAATCATGTGGGTAAACCATACACATCCCATTTTCTGGGTAATTTAACAAAATTTCACTTAATGATATATTATGATCCCTCCTTCTTCCTTGATTCAAAAATATGTTGAAATTACCTCTATGGATTTCATATTAGACCTTTTTGAATTTAAAATCTTGGGATTCATTGTTATCCTTTATATGGGGTATGATCAAGATTCCTTTCATGCTGTCGAATGTGCAACAGTAAGTACATGAGTCCACCTGAGTCGTTCTCCTTCTCTCTTACTCTTGACTGAGATATCGGGTAATGAGTGTTTTTCTATTTTTCGTTGATCTACTCCAATCTAAGCCAAATCAAGGGCTAATACAAGAAGAGTATAATCGTACAACCCTAAGGTGGGTGGTCTATAACTCATCCCTCATGTTCATTGATGTTTGGATTTTTTATATAGGGAACACCTATTTTGTCGAGTGTTGTTAATAGAATTTTTATTCCCTTCTTAAGCTCATTAGAACAATATGGATATGATCATTCTATATATTTGATTAATTTTAGGTGGTTGTCACCACAACTCCATCCTTTCCATGTTGAAGGTTATTCCATTATTTTTGTTTAGTGTTTTATCAAGTTTGTGCCACCATTTGGGTGTGCCTTGGATTGAGCATTATAATGTTAAGAATTTCTATATTAAATGGATTGTTTATATTGATAATTGAACAAAGTAAATTACCATTTATTCTCACCACTTGACTCACCTAAGGTAAGTGCTTCAATTTGAAAATGAAATGTGAAATGTGAATTTGAAAGTATATTGAGAATATGACTTGTCCTTAAATGTAAATGAATAGTATTTTGCATATATGTTTCACCCTATACTACATTAATGGAAGGTAGAAGAGTGAACTATTAATTTGGAATAAGGATTAAATGGATTAAATTACTAGTTACTTGTTACTTGGCATTGTCACACTAATGAAATGCAAGGCTTGACCAAAATGGACTTATTGATTAATTATGACCTGGTTAAAAGGTTGCATGCTACTTGAAATTATCACACTAATGAAAGGAAGGGCTTTAACCAATGGTTTCATATTAATTGACTTCATCACAAAAATTAAAGGCATGTATTGAACCTAACAAAACATTACATGGCTTCATAATCAAATAGGAATGGCCTGACTCGAGGTCGCCTTGGTTTTAGATTGGGGAATGCCATGAGCACTCGAGAACCCCATTCAGATTCAAAGATATAGATTGATTAGGTTGAGACCTTCCATGATCTTATTGCTGGTTTGTTCTTGGATGACTGGTATGACATCATAGGATCCCCCCATATTATTATAGGATGCCTCAGATAATCTCCCTAGATCCATCATTGACATGTATGTGCCATGGTTACAACAGATGGGGTCTTGTCTCTATTTATCATCATCTTACCTTGGATGATCACATCGGATTTGGTAGGACCCTTATTGTGGAATCCATGGGAATATGCTCCTTTTATTGCACTCTTATCTTTATCCTGGCTATAGTTACTATTGATTTGGTGACCCTACAGGTCAACATTGCCGTAGTTATTAACTTGGAACATTCACTATCTACACCATCATTAGAATAGGTCATTGTTGTTCATACCTCATGTGAACTATTAATATAAACCGGTAATTGATTAAACAAATAGACTGGTTACATTCAGACACAATAAGAGGGATGAAGAAGGTACTTGGGTATTTAGTTACATTGTACTATTTTACATTATATATGCATGTATTCACACTGTTAAATTTCCATTTCACTGGATGGATGTTATAGCACTGTTGGTGGTGGCCCACTAAGATTTATCTCACACCCTCTATGGGCGTCATTTGGTACTCGGGGAAGATTGCATGGTTGTATGTGTTGACAAATGGATGAATACGGCTTCAAAAACTTGATTGTATGGTATTTAGTATGGAGCTTGATTGAAGATGACTGGGCCAGAGCTCGGGATGCTTGGGATATTATTTTAATTGCTTTGTACTTTTTGGAATATATTATTCATGTTGTCTTGTATCCATGTTTTCTAGTTTTATAGTGACATGTAATATCATAATTAGGTGTTGTATTCGTGGATGTTATTCGATTTATATCAGTTATTGTTATTGTTGTGTGTATTTTCCAATGTGCATTCTGTTTACATATATTGCTATTACTATTTACCTATATTTACATCCACCCATTGTTCTTCACTTCTATAATGAGGGCATAGTCTCCCCACAGACACACCCTAGCCCCTCTTTGCTAGTTGGAAGCCTTCAAGCCATGTGGCCCATAGGGATTGCGGTATTCATTGAGTGGCATCCGGGTCTAAGACGTCACAACCACCTACCTCAATTCTAAAATGAAAAAATACTTAACTATTTCCTTTTACATGTATTCAAACAACCTTTGTAGGCTGAACCTATGATCCACCATAAAAAGGGGGGGTTTATGGCTTCAATAGAATTAGAGTAGATACACAATCCCTAATATGAGAAAATAGGGTAGATAAGAGTTACACTATACTGGATCACCGATTCACAACCAACGATACTCCCTGCCTGAATGGCCCGAAGGCTTTTATTTTTATTGATTTTTGATAACCCTCCTTTCATGGAATGTGGGGGAACCCTTATAAGGCCGGTAGGCTTAGTTATTATAAGGAATATAGGATTAGGATATTGCATCACCTGATAATCTTAGGGAATTCAACTAGACTTTCTACAAGGAACTGCCCCTCCCCAGCATTTGTGTCATGATAGTAGCTCTCCACCTTTGCATGGTCATCTGGCTAGGTTTCTCGTTCAATCAAAGGCTGGTCTCGATGACATAGCCATACAATCTCATTCAGAAAAATCCATTTGGATCTACACTGGTGAGTGTACCTAAACTGAATCCTCTTCTGGGGATGCACCTTTTTTAAAATGTGTCTATGGAAACTGCAGGTGGCCGGAAGGCCTTGAGGTGGCCCAAGGGCCATAAAGGTGGCATGAAAACCCTACTGACCTGAAGTCCTTGGTGGTCCGAAAGCCTTAAGGACTCCAAACCCAAATAGGTGGCCCAAGGTGAATAATTCAAGTAGCTACAGTACCTGCTACAGTGTGCTCTCCAGTACCAGCACAGTGTACAGTTCTGCTATGGTACTTGTATAATCTACAGTTCAGCTATACAATCCACATAGTATACAGTACTACTACAGTTCCCGCTACAGTACCTACTACAATAACCCATAAATATGCCTCTACCTAGTTCTAAACCTAGTTCTTGTGGAGATATATAGGGATACCTCACCAACTAGGCTAAGGCTCATGTGCCAACGATACTCCAAACGACATTGAAATGGAGGATATCGATCTTTGGGAGGTCTAAGGAGATGTTATTCATCAATATGGATATTTTAAGAATAATGAAGAAAAATCTTGGCTAAGAAAACTTATTGGTCATGAGGTAAAAATGTTAAAAAAAATAAGTGGTTCATGGTTTGGCAGCAAGGTTGGAAAAATCATGCACTAACCATGTGTCACCTTATGCCCTCTAGGGGGCCAGCCAACATAGATTCCTGGGGATCACACATGGTTTGAAAAACCAAACATGTTGGATCTATCTGATCCCACATGGTTTTTCCACCCCCTTGTATAGTTTCTGTAAATTTTGTAACCCACATCTATAGAATAATTGTTAGGTCACATGGTTACTACTAACAATGATTCAATCATGAAATATACACTAGATTTCCCGGTACACCCTTCATTAATGTCCCAAAACCCAAGAACACCATTGATCCTCCACATAAACCCACATTAAAATTATATAACACCAATGACAAGAAAATTAAACTAAATTTATATTTATGTTGATGGATTAAAATTTGTTTAGATGGATCCGACTCTGCAATGATCTGAGCTCTTATGACCATGTTATGGGAACATGAAAAGAAAATTATTGATCCTCTTGCACGATATGATTTCAGGTATTAAAATTAAATCAATCCAGAGTGATTGAAGATATTTTTGGTCAATACAGGTATCAAACAAAATATTATTTTCATCCAGATATAAATTCCACTGATACCGTGGAATCAAAAAATATATAATTAGAGAATTTATAAACAGTAATAATAATTTCATTATAATTAATATTATTATAGATAACATCAAATTTTGTTTTTCATGTGGAATTACATACAAACAAACAAAAAAATAAATTCGTGTTTTGGGGGAAACTGTCTATTTGTGTCAAAAAAATATTTTTTGACTTCAAAAAATAGATTTAGTCATGTGGGACATTTATTCCATGATGGAGGGACCTCCTGCTAGACCACCCTTACTAGCGAGCATTGAAACCTGCAGTGTGGAATCAGCGGCCATGAGGACCATTCGGTAGAATCCACCCTTTAGCTAGTCAATTTTGGACCACCCATCCGCCTCACTAATTAACCTTCACCATCATCTTATAACCACATGTCATCTACCTCTTGGGTGTTGATCGATACACCTGCCCTCAGTCTGGCCTCCTGTGTGCATGATGTTTCATCGCCTTTCCACACCCCATGCAATGCTACTAGAGCATGTTCCCTCTACCGGTAGCAAACAACCAAGGACTCTCAAGCCTATGCACGACCATGATCCTCTGGCTAGACACCTCTTCACCATTGTTTGCACAAGTTAGTGACCTTTGTGGAATGATTGGGATGAATGTAAAAGTGTGTCAAATCATAGGGATGCCACTTCCCGAGTTGAGCTGACCTCCCTCCTATGAGTTTTTGTTGCTCTCCACTGCTCCACTTGCGGCCTCACATCACAAAATATCCTACAGTTCCAGAACACTGACACATTGGATTTTTTTTAATATGCAATTTTAAAAAAAAAATCTGAATAATGGAATATGCTAAAAAAAATTAAACATACACTACAAAGGCATCATTGGTGATGCCTCCTTTTCCCTAATACAAAATTTTTTTATTTATATATTTTATATATTTAAAATTTTAATGTTTTAGTATTATGTTCATATGGTTATATAAATATATATAAATAAAACTTAATGTTTCAACATATTTTATCTTTTATTCAAGTACGTGAGTTTGCTGGCCTATATAATAAAAACTTTAAGACTGATATGAATGAAATTTTCTACATTGCTTGAACATATAATTAGTAGTCCAAAATAAATATAATTTCCTAAAAATACATGGGGAAAAATTATTTATAACCTATCATATCAACCTACTTGAAACAGAAAAATGTTTCAAGTATATGAATTTGCTGGCCTATATAATATAAAATATAATACCAATATGAATTGAATTTTAAACATTGCTTAAACAGATAGCTAGTAGTACAAAATAAAATTAATTTCTTAAAAAATATTGCTGAAATTTTATTTATAACCTATCATATCCACCTACTTGAAACATAAATATTTTTCAAGATCGTTATTTTTCTGACCTATATAATATAAACTATAAGACTGATATGAAAGATATTTTAAACATTGCTTAAATATATTACTAGTAGTCCAAAATAAATATAATTTCTTAAAAATCTTGGTGAAAAATTATTTATAACCTATCATATCCACCTATTTGAAACTTAAAAATGTTTCAAGAACATGACTTTTCTGGACTATATAATATATACTATAAAACCAATATGAATTAAATTTTAAACATTTCATAAGAATTTAAATAGTAGTCCAAAATAAAAATAATTTCTCAAAAAAATTTGGTGAAAATTATTTATAAACTATCATATCCAGCTACATTAAACGTAAAAATGTTTCAAGTACGTGACTTTGCAGGGCTATATAATATAAATTGTAAGAACTATATGAATGAAATTTTAAATATTTCTTAAATTGGAACTCAATTATCTCCCCTCTTGAGATTCCACTCCGACCAAAAAGTAATAATAGTATTTTGAATTCAGTAGACATGAAGCATGTAAACAATAATGTACAATCAATTCCAATGTCTGTGGTGAGGAGATTATGTCCCACATGGTGGTCTGGGAATATGACATCCATGTCGAGTGCGCAGTGGAATCTGATGACCTGGTGAAGGCTGAACCATGGGAACTAGAATGTCAACTGTCACATCCTCCATCTATGTATCAGTGGGAGGAGATGTCAACTGCATCTCGTACTGCCATCCAGATCCATCTCCCACTAGGGTGGTAGAAGTACATACCTCCATCGCAGTGGGGAATGAAGCTTGCGATGGATCTATACCCTAAGATGATGATGGATCTAGAATACAATGTTATGAAGGATTTGGAACCCAATACGGAGAGAACTGTGGATATCCTGTCAGGAAATATGGATCTCATGCCACCTAAGGCACACCCTGAATTGGCTGATCTTAGACTACTAGAGGGTCGACCTCTGCCTATGGAACAAGTGAGGCCTCACGTAAATCACAAAGTTGTCTAAATCACCATGGTCATGGCTCCTCAACACCACTAGAAGCTGCAAGATGTGCCACTGGGGCAGGAACCACCTTTCTCTAAGTCAGACATGTGATGTTGCTCCTGGAAAGCACATGAAAAGATGCCCTCACCTCCATCAATGTAGTATGGACGACTTCTCGGATAAAGACCCCCTCCGCCACTTTGTATCTCATGAGAACAAGATGCTCTTTGTGAATTACTTGTAAATATATTCAAATTGAATTATAAAATAATTCAATAAACAAACTAATGGAAATTTATTGACATACTATCCTCTGCATCGCTATGTAGGCTTTGGTAAGATACATTATAGACTTCAGTCTATACCATGGCGCATAGTCAACCTGATCTGAAATAGATAATTGATTCGTAGGACCATCCTGAATACGTAACTCTCCATGTCTATGCCAACAGTCGATAAAACTGGCATGTACATGGGACCATTCATCATCCTTCCTCCCTATCATCTTCATCCCATGAAGCCGGTCTATGTGTCTCGATTGTAATGGAATTGGCTGAATATGAAAAAACTGGTGCATGACCTTATCAGGCTGCTGCCACTCAATAATATTGAAGTGAATGAGGGGTGCTACATCCATAGCATCCTCAAGCCCAACAGTATAGAATGTTGCAATTGGTTCATAATACTCAAGTATAGAAGCCATAAAATCTGATGTGACAAGTGATTTTGTCAATAAACACCTGACTAGAAACCAAAATTGATGTAATTATTAAATATGTTAGATGGTGATAGTTTGTATATACATACCTAATCAGGTAATAGATAGTCCAACTATAGCCGATATATGCTCCAATGATGCCATGGAACAATGTCAAAATTGTGTCGCTGACACCACCTATAAAATTCATCAACGATAGTGACAAATAAAGAGAAACAATAGTCAATAACTCATAGTAGAATCAAAAACCTATAGAAATGACTTATAATACCAGCATCCATGTAGAGCATCATGCAGCACCTCCATCCTGACCTGTGAACTAGCAAGGTCAGGGCCGAATGCTGGGATGCGCTCCCATGTCCACATCTGAATAAGAATGACTCATCCTCCGAGACCTATATGGTCCATGTGGGATAGCATGTATAATGATCTGTATGTGCACGCCAAGGAATCTGATCCCCATCTGTATGTCCTAGCCCAACAAAATTACTCTAGTAGGGTAGATACATCATATACAGGTGCATTCCTGAGTGATCAGTACACATGGTACCACCAATGAGCCGTATGATATTTGCACGGGCGTAACGCATGATGGTCTGCTCATCGCCATCATCCAGCAAATGTGGAATCTGCAACTCCATCTAAGGAGTAGATATGGACGATTCATATGTATCCCTATGGTTAGAGAAAATATCAGTGCCTAACAAGCACTGAGCATAATCAGTCTAAGCTTCACGAGTGAGTCCAATAATGGGTCTCCCCTGGATATGCTGATCAAGAAGAACTACGACATCCTCGAGGGTTATTGTCATCTCTCCCTCAGGTAGGTGGAATGTGTGTGTCTATTGTATCCATCTCTCAAAGAGGGCTACAAGTAGGTAATTTTCTACAAATGTGAAATCTGATATGGCAAGGCCATAGAACCATGCCCGACACAAGTAAGGTCTAATGGCATGTGGAGGCTCTGTGTGATAAAAATGGTGCACTCGGCGCACCTTCACCAATCGATCTAGATGACCCTCTCACACAGCCTGCGAAATATGGGTAGCCTACTGAGTGAGTAGTATGGTATCATCCATCTTCATATAAACAAATGAAATGAGGCCTAATAGTAAAATGTAAATATAATGTTATGGATTGGATTAAGATTAACCATGTGAATTAGTAATCATTTATTTAGAATTTATAAAATTTTATGTATTAAATAACTTATGTTAGTCATTATGATAATATAATGTTTTTATAGAATAGTTTACTAAAATATCCTATATGTTTAGGTTGGATTATTGGTTTGACAGTATAGGGTTAAAAAATTTATATTAAAGTTCTGGAAACATGTTTATGGGTTAATAACATTTTCTTTACAATATGGATTAAGTGTTATGCCTTCAGATTTATGAAATAAATTCTATTATCTCAGATTTAAAGTTATTTCGTGAAAGAAAGAATATTAATATAAAATATGTTCTATTATATAAAATATTGAGTCTTTAATTTTGTTACAAATATTTTGGGGAAGCATTATGATAAACTGCTTATGGATTGGATTATGATAAACCATACCAATTTGTAATAATGTTTTTAGAATTTATCTAATTATATGTATTCAATAACTTATGATAATCATTATGATACTATAATTTCATTATAGAATTGTTTACTAAAATAACCTACATGTTTAGGTTGGGGTTTATGTTTGAGGGTTCTGTGTTAAATTTTTTAATATTATTGTTCATGAAACATGTTTATCGGTTAATAAAATTTACTTGATAATATGGGTTAAGTGCTCTGCTTTCGGATTTATAAAATAAATTCTATTATCTCATATTAAAATATATTTATTGAAAGAATGAATATTCATATGAAATAAGTTATATTATCTAAAATATTGAGTCTTGAATTTGGTTACACATATTTTGGGGGAGATTAATGATTAACTACTTGTGGATTGGATTAAGATAAACCATGTCAATTAGTAATGATGTTTTTAAAATTTATCTAATTGTGTGTATTCAATAACTTATGCTAATCATTGTGATACTATAATTTCGTTATAGAATAGTTTACTACAATATCCTACATGTTTAGGTTTGGGTTTATGATTTAGGGTTTAGGGTTCAAGATTTTAATATTAACATTCATAAAACATTTTTATGGGTTAATAACATTTACTTTACAATATGGGTTAAGTGTTCCGTTTTCGGATTTATGAAATAAATTCTATTATCTCAGATTTAAAGTTATTTCTAGAAAGCAATAATATTAATATGAAATGTTATCTCAGATGTTTGGGGTTTAGAAAACTGAGGAAAAAACGAGATAACAACATTTATTTTACAATATGGGAATATGATAATGAAGACAATACATCATAATGGATGAAACTGTGAAATTGACCCAAAAATGTTGGGGCACCGTTTCCTATTATGACCTTATTTATGACATATCGTGCATCGCAAACTATGTCCTTGTTCTTGAGGCCAGTCCGTCTCATTACGCATACAACTCACCTACAGTCTCCCACGAGGGTGTAACTGATTCATGTCAGGTATCACTATAAACTATCCTTCAGGAATTGGGAAATAACGATACTCCCCAATAGGTGTCCATGGGGTATCATAACAGTAAGCTATGGTATCTGTCCAATACACTAGATCATCATATGCTTCCCATGTGATATTCACTGCGGCACATGCTGCGATAGTGTGTGTACATGGAAACCGTATGGCCTGAAAGTTTCCACATTGACATTGCCTTGCTTCCAGTAATACCACCATTTTTTCACCTATGTGATTTGTGATGGTGTCTAAATTCTCTTGAACTTTAAATCGGGAGTCTTCCATTAGAAAGAGACAGACGTGATAACCAGAAGATTCTTCAATATTCTTTTCAAATTCTCATTTATAGTGTCTTACATATCTTATCCCTTTTTGTATTTTGTCTGATTCTAGTTTTTGACTATCCACAAATTACTTCTCTCATCGATATAGTGTCTCCTGAACTAAGGTAGTTATAGGTAGCATTTGAATCCCTTTAAATATAAAATTGATGCACTCCACAAGGTTTGTCGTCATGTGTCCATACCCCTTCCCCCTGTCGTATGCCAATGTCCATTTCTCTTTTGGAATCTGCATCATTTATTCATAAACTTATTGATTTGACTGATGAAGTAGCTCAAAACATTCTTTAAACCGCCATTGGTCTGACCCATAATCTACAAAGCATAAATGATATTTCACATAAATTGATTTTATCTTTATATTGAAATAGTAAAACATAATTAATAGAATGTCTACCAAGCCTAGTGATTGCCTTATTCATTAGTTCATTGTGGAATTTTTTATGCACATTACAAGCAATGTGTCTAATGCAGAACCGATGATGTGAATTTGGGTATCTCCATGTATCAGGATCTGCATTGATTGCCTCATTAATTTATTGATGGTGATCAGATATCAAACAAACACCCCGAATGTTGGTGAAATGGTTGCTGATACATGCCAGAAACCAAATCCATGATTCATAATTTTCATTCTCTACAGTGGAAAAGGAATGTGAAAGAGGTGAACGGTTTCCATCTTGGGTTTCTGCAATCAACAATATGACCTTTTATTTTCCATACAGAAATGTTCCATCAATCTGAATAAACTTTTTGCAGAAACGAAATGTGGATATATTGGGAAGGATTGCCCAAAACAATCGACGAAATTGAACACGAGATGGATCATGTCGGTTATCGTGAGACACATATTTGGTTGTATCCAGATGGAAGACAACATGGTTATGATGCCTCAGTATGGCTAGAAATAGTTGAAACACCCTATATGAGTCATCCCAATGACTATACACCTTCAAAATTTCCTTTTGTTTCACCATCCATGCCTTATTATATAAAATCTTATAACTGAATGTCTATTGAATCCTCTATTGAACAAGAGTTATTGGAACATCTTGACATGTCCAAATCATCTAAACAACAATAGATGACACAAATTCTTCATCAAATTAGCTATGATATTGCATGAGGCTTGGATGAATTCATGTATGAACCGCCTCAATCCTCGAGATTCTCTAACCTCCAAATGTAATGTATGGAATCTCTCTTAAGTGAAATCTACAATAATCAATATACTTCTCACACAGTAAAACATATTTACTATGTCATGATTCATGAACTGTATAGTTGAAGTGTCTCTCAATATGAAATCTCTTTAGAATTCATTTTAAGGCATCTTTACTAGGAAAATTTCTTCCAATATATAAGGTTTTGTACACCTCAGTAAACCTATCTGGTACAACTCCAGGGAACACTGTTGTCAGTGTGAGAAAAGTATTTTCGAATTCAGGCATGTGTATCATTGTTTCTGACCAAGATGAAAATAGTGGTTGATGATGTATTGTAGGTCGAGGTTAATGTACGACTAATGAGTTTCTAAAAACCTCATGTCTATCTTCTATAGGTCCCTCCTCATCATCATTATTGTCACCATATGATCCATAATTTCAAAACTCCTCATCAGAAGTCAGATTGACATGTATTTCTGGGTTATCATCTAGGTTGTCCTCTTCTGCTGCATCATTTGGAATAGGCTCAGTTTCATGGGCCGGACTGGCTTCAACAACTTTTGTAATTCTACATCATCGTACAAGTCGACATTGTTTGTGTACAGTAACAAAATCAATGTATAACTCTACCATGGTACCATCTGTCCATTGATAAAATAAATTAATTACTTGTACCCACTACACATTAGCAACCAATAGACAAGCTAGATGCCATTGTGTTGTCAGAAATTTCAAATCTCTATAGCTGATAGACATGATCTCTTGATCGAGTCCTAGATTTAAGGAACCATGAATTGTCTCTTGAAGGTCACTTATGGTAACACAATCAGCAGTACTAACCACTGTAATTGGTTGTGTATTATAATATGCTCCTTGCTCATTTTGAATAATCTCCCCATAGCAGTAAACATATGCAAACATGACTCTCTACGTCAAAAAAGATTCTTTCACCAAAATTTTGACTGTGTAACAAATATTACCAATTATGTGTGACCATATGATGTTTATTAGAATTTAATTTTAGGGCGCCATTCTATAACCTAAACTAAGCTACTGATGTTTGACTATATGATATTTATTAGAATGTAATTATTGGTTGCCTTTTTATTTAATGTGTTTGTTCTTATTCATTTCACTTTATATGTTCATCAGTATCATTAGCTAATAATTATATGGATACATGTTTTAATACTATGTTATTTATAAATTATTCTATAATTAATTATTGCTAATAGTAACTATTGTTTCTAAACAATATAATCATTACATTTTAAAACATTTTTTTTCTCCATTTCATTTTAAATAATTATAATTGTCATTTTAAACTGATTTTCATAATAAATTTTGTAACTAATAAATCATTATTTAATCACTATCAAATCGTTATTATGTTATTATTTAATTATTTATTCTTTAATAATTAATTATATTATATTCATTAGTTTATATAATTAGCTAATAATAACTTTAATTCATTAATTCTTAGTTCCTTATTTGATTCTATAACATTATATTTGTCATTTTATCATTGATAAATATACAGATTTGATTTTTCATCTCTTAGATATTTTAGTAGTTTATAATGAAAATATGTATCAACTTAAGAATATTCCCCAGGAGTGTCAATCCAGGATGTAGTAAGGCCTGTTATCATGCACCAGTTCTCGTTCGAGTCTTGATCAAAGCGGTGTTTTTTAGTTTTACCCCTATGTACATCTGTGTGAGAGCCACATCCACTTGTTTGTATCCAGACTAGAACATAATTTCTTCGATAACCAGATAATATTTAAGCAACCAAAACTTCAAAATACTTAATCCTAAGTTTATCTATACTTAATATATAATATCTAACAATAATTATTTATAACTATATATATATAATTACAGAAACTAAATAACCAAATATTAAGAACTACCTAAAATACTTAAAAAATGAAATATTTTAAACTAAAAAAATATATTAAATAAATAATAATACCTCTAAATGAAGCTTCGTAAAAACCCTCACAACAAATGAATTTTGTAGAGAGAGACAGAGAGAATTTAGGAGAGATGAAGGCAGCGATCAAGTGAGGAATTGGGTGGCCACCCTTTCAAAGGGAGTTCAGGCCAAGGTGGCATTGCGGAAGCCGCCTTTCGCCTCTGCATAATCCCAAAGCTATCATCACAGAAGTCACCCTTCGCCTTATGTAGAGGCGAAAGGCATACTCCCCCATGGAAACCTTTTCCATGTCATCGATCAGAGCCAAAGATGTCATGGGGGAGAAAAGGCGGCATCGTTGATGCCTCCTTTGTAGGATGTTTTTAAAAATAATTAACCTAAACGGTTTTTCCAAAACAATTTAAATAACATATTTATAAAAAGTCCTGACACATTGGTAACCCCCTTATGCGTTCTTCTGAATTAGAATTTCCCAAAAATGGGTAGGTCTAATATTCCAAACTAGAAATGGTTTTACGCATACGTGCATGGCCTAGAATAGCCAATCACAAGATTTTCATGGCCCGTTACGGGTCGACGCGGGTTTGATGGGACCAGGAATGGGCTAGATGGATGTTTTGATGCTGGGATAGTTGTCTAAATTAGTAAAAATTAATTAATATAATTAATTAAATTTTAGAATTAAAATTATTTAATTAATATATTATTTCATGTTTAAAATAATTTTAATACCCTCGATTAAAATTAATTAAATTATAAATATAAATATAAATTAATTAATTTAATTTAATTTATGGTTATAAATATAAATTAATTAAGTGACAGAATGCGAATTAAGTAATTTACTTTAAATTAAAATTCAATCAATTTAATTAAAAGACCTCATACTTTAATTTATAAAAATTTAAATTTTATCGTACATAAATGTATATCTGCCGGTCTTGAGCCATTGACCTGACCTGTGAATGCATGGGTTTTTTATTTTTTCATTTTAATTATGTGCGGTGATTTTACATTTTTAAGATCTTCTATGTATCATCATTATTTTTTCGGTCAATATGTATAAGGGAATATGTGTTCAATTTATCGTATATGCATTGCACCCCCTCACCTGCACATGAGTATATTTGCAAGCATGATGACTACGATCCATGATGTGGACCCCATGAAGATGAGGCAGTACACCAGATGTGATGTGATCCCGGAAAAGGTGAGTCGAATTCCATATGAGAAGCATACAAACAAAATGATGGGCCAGATTTATTATGATTCAAGCTAGGGCTTAGGTATGTTACTCTTAGGTCATGGTTGATCCATTTATTTTAAAAGTATCAAAAAAATGTATATTACAAAGACTGGTCAGGTACTAGAATTCCATTATGCAGTTATTTATTATTATATGCATTTTATAAGAGTGAGAACATTCATAAAATAATAAATAAAAAATGCATAAATAATCGGTGAATTTTTTATATATTAATGTTAAGTTTTCATCGTGATAACATAGATGAATAAGATTAATATAAATGGATTACATTCATTAAGATAAAAACATGAACAACCCTTAAATGAAATAATATGTCATAAACAAATTTCGTCAATTAAATATGAACACAATAAGGTATTCAGGGTTCTCGGTCAGCCCCTGCTGAGGGTGCCTCTTACTACTAGGGTGTTCTTATGAGAATGATGGTTTGAATTAACTAAAATTAAAGTAAGGACTATTCATAGCCAATGTACTATCACCTTAGAGGAAAGCATTGAGGGAATCAAGGTTATGATTTAGAGAAGCTGAGACTTCACTCAATAGATCAAGTAGTCACGAGTTGACTCATTTTTTCAGTCAAACTCCTTCCTTGAACTCTCCTAAAAGTGGAATAGTCCTAGATTGTATACTATGACGGGGGGTTAGGGATCCTTGTCACTAGAATACTCAAGAGATAGAGTATTCCAATTATATTACAAAGGGTTCCTAGAATTAAATAATATATTGGGATACATTTTATTTTATCATTAATCAATAATTTCTAAATCAGTAATCAATACAAAAGTAAAATATTCTAGAATGTAATATCTCAAGATAAACTGTGATAATTAGAAATGTAAATCTCTTAACTAGAACAAATTTCCAAGTGTATTACTATAGCTGGCGAACATTTCTATGATACCAGAAATTCTAGATGTTTATGTCCATATACCTATAAATTCACCTCATGATGTGTGGGTGTAGACTTTCTTATAAGAGACACGTGTATGAAGAATATGAGGGTTATTTCATAATGTTATAACCAATTTCCTATTTTTTTGTAGTTATAACATCGAGACATGGATTATTACACATGTTGTCTAATCTCTAAGAAATTATTTGGAGAAATTGATGGAAAATAAGAATGACTATTAATTACACTAGCTTTGTGTAAATATGAAATTTGAACCACAATTTTTTGAGGAATACAACTCTTATATATATTCCTCCCATGTACACTACTTTTTTGAGGTTAAAAAACAAAAATGATATTGTTAATGATTACTTACCTATATGGTATGGTTTTCCAGGTAAATAAGAACATTAAAGAAGGAAAAATCCTTAATTATTATGGTGAATAAGTTGAATGATAAAGCCTGAAATACTAAAACCAAAGGTACATTCACAATTTTTTCAAATGAAAAGTGGTTTTAATTCATTAGGATGTTATTTTCATCGCACAACATGAAATATTTCAATGGATGTTTAAATGTAATTAACTAAAATAATGAAATGAGTACCCACTTGTTCTTCATAAATAATCATCAATATAAAATGTAATGATTCAGTTATAATAAAGTGTTATGAAATAAAATTTGATTATTACATATTTCTATTTGAATAACATATCCAATTAAGTAAATAAATGTTACAAGAAGTTAGGTGTATTCTTCGTACAACTAAGAAATGTTGACTCCTAAGTTAGTAGTGAGAAACACGTAACTTTTAATTTCCATGTTAATGCTTTATGTTTAACTATTATTGATTATAACCAATAATGTTATCTCATGTGAATATTGAACATTAATATACATTATTCATGGTTCAAAAATGAATTTTTTTGGTGTTATCTCATAATCAGTTAATATTTTAGTGATACTTGAATCATAGGAAATAATTGATGAATATAAAATGTATGACTCTTACCATGTTGTGGAAAGATAATTCATCGTAAAGTAAAACTAAAAGTGAACGTCAAGGACATACCCAATTTTTTATTTAGACAAATTTGATTTAATCACCATAGATATTATTGATGTGTATTCTTACATAGTTTTGGATAGAGGAACCATTAGATATAAAGATAGACCAAAAAGCATTCGTATTTAGTTCATCAAGAGAGATTAGACTATTCAAAGGGTGATCTAATGGTAAATATACTTCATAAGGTTTCTTTATGTAATTAAGGAATGTGATTGTGATGAATATGCATGTTCAACATATATGAATTTTAAAAATAACTTGACCAAGCATTCATCAATAAATATAATACTGCAAGGATTAATTCATAAATGAAAAATACCTTATCTACATCATGATATCGATGTTAATAATTATTATCAATGATATGTCTTAAATGTTACCATTGATCAAAAAATGTAGCTTGCAGAAATTCCTAGTCTAACAATTTATACATAAGTTTCATGATGTAATTATTATCAATATTGAAAAATGAAAAAACATTCATTATATTTCAATACATGCATTGTAAATAATAGAGAAATACCATAACCATATGGAAACTATAAATAAAAAAATGATATCATGTGAGTTATAGAATGATAGAAATCCATTATGTCATATTAAAATGTGTTTATATGTAATGGGTTTGTCAGGATATAAACAAACATGAATCAAAATAGACACATTGTTCATCAAAGTAATTATCTTAATGGTTGACTAGGATATTACATAAAACCCTAAGACAGAAAAGTAGTATTCAAGGGATAGACTCCATTTATATATAAGGGTGAACATCTCTATTAGAGATAGTGGGATCCAGATTGTCATGGGTTTAGTCAATTCTATAAATGCATATATAGTTTTTAAAAGAACTACTTCAATAGGTGAATGTTGAACATGGCTATTCAAGAGACACATACTGCATAGGAATGTTAAATCCATAGGTATGATTTTATATTCACCACACCTAGTGATAAATTATTATTTGTGAATAATAATTCATATAAGTAGGTAATATATGGAAAAAGATAAAGTTATTAAGGTAAAATAAAATTCAAAAATTGATTCCATGTATCAAAATGAAAAGGGGATTATAATGTTTTTATAATGTTTGGTATTCAAGTGAGATAATACATGGGTTGTAAAAGTGTGGTACCAATAAAGATCAATTTGTTATACCAAGTCATTAGGCCTAAATACATTAGAATTTATATGGAATAGCCACATTCTATGATCTTATTACTAAGCATTGGATTTCATGACCATAATTCATGGAAGTTGGCTATATGACACAAACAAAAAGGGATAGTCAAATCACATAATTCTAATAAAGGTTACATGTAACTAAAATCCAGTTTATGATTGATATATGAAATAGGGTCATATAATATTCATTTGGAATGAATATTTTCCATCTATCTACCAGATTTTAATGGGAGTGTAATTATTTTCCATGTAAAATATGTTCCTTAATATACGTAAAATGAATATTGGTCTTATATTTAATTAAGACTAGAATGAAAGTAATTATCCTATGATTGATTTAATTTGTCAACCTAAATTATAGGTAATATGATCCACTAAGTTATATCTAACAATTTCTGGGACCAAGTCGATCATACATATACTATCATTGTATTGAAAAATACAATCTAGAACTATTTAAGTGAGAACTGTTAATAGTATCACATGGAATAAATCCCTTGAAGTAAAAATGCTATATAATTTAAGGATATTGAGCGGTGAGTTGATTTCAATGCACTTCTATTGTAAGAACTCGGATCTTCATTTTAGGTATGGATCTTGTTTTTGGGTTGTTTTTTAGGAAAATGAAGAAAATGAGGATTTCTTAGTACACACCATTTACTTCTGAGTACACCCCATATACCTAGATTTCTGCATACATCCATGTGTTGGTCATATATGGACAGATACATGGTCCTGCAGTGACCTGGAATACCACTTATGTTGGGGTCGATTAAGGCTACTGCATGTCATGTAGTTTTAAATAAGACACTGTGTACTTTTATTTTTAATTGATATATCATAGTTGTGTTGAATCTCATGTCTATAAATGACTTCTTGTTCCTGTGTTTTTTACAAGAGCACTCATGAATGACGAACGAAGATCGAAACCCTAATTCTCTATCTAAGCTCTGATTGAGACACTGATAGGTGTGATGGAATGACACCGGTGAGTTATCAAATCCTCTAAAGCATTTATTCTTGATTCATCATCTCTCATGAGTTATTCAATGTATGTAATTTTTCACCATTATTTTTTATCTATGCCATTCTAGTCCAATTAATGGTTTTTCGTTCAAGTATATCAATCATACAATTTCAAGGTAAGTTGTTTGTGCCTTCAATTGTTTGTATTTGGATTATATATGCTAAAGGTGTTGTATACCCATTACTGGGGTATTTCATGATTTGGAGTTTAACCCTATTAACTACATTCTATGAATTGATTGATTTAAAAGGGATGTGGCTTATGCATAACGATGGGTACATTGTTTATGGGACAACCTGTGGGTTCATTTTCCCTGTTGATTATTTATGGCCATTTGGACTAGTATGTCTATTAGTATTACCTTGTCTTCAATGCCTTATTTAATTAGGATGGAGTTTTATTTATTATATGAGATGAATGTGATGTTAATTGTAAAGTTTTTTCAAGCGGAATTGGACAATGAGAGCTTCCCAAGGGAGGGTCATTTATGTATGTTTTTCTATTAGGTTGACTCAGGGGTACAGATCATGAGAGCTTCTAGGTGGTCCTTTAGAAATTATTGATTCTACATAGACCCAGGGGTATTGAATGTGAGATCTACCTAGGTGGTCATTTATAATTTATTGATTCTATGTTAACCAATGTCTATAGACCATGAGAGCTACCCAGGTGGTCATTTATAATTTATTAATGCTATGTTGACTATGGGGTATTGACTATGAGAGCTACATAGGGGGTCATTTGGATATCCACTTTGTGGAAACAAATGGGTTAGACCTAGAGATATTTCCTAGAGTTTCATTTTTGAATAATTGAATGATTGTGATGAGTCTACCAGGCCAATGCACAAGGTTGGATTCTGTCTTAATTGATTGTTTAGATCGTCTTATGTGACGTTTTTTTGTTAGATTACACAGGGGGATATAGAGCTTAGGCATGATCCCCATATTACATGATTCAAAGGATGAATAATAAAAGTAAATGAATGAAATTGATAACTATGAGATTGATTACTTTGATTACTTCGTTTTTTATTGCTTCATTTATGCATATTACCTATACTATATATTCACTCACAGTTAGGCATAGGTCTTTTGTTGGTTGTATAATAGGATTCGTCTCACACCCTATATGGGTCATGATTCTGGACCCAAATATATTATATGATTTCAGGTATAGATAAGGGAAATCAACCTTTTTTATTAGGTACTTTATTGGAGTTGGAGCTGGAGAGCATCGGATGAAGCTGAGGCTTGCGATGATTCTATAGTTTACTTGATTCTTTTATACATTGGTTTAGGTATTTCATTATAGAATTTTGAATTGTTTGGATATTTTATTAGATACATATTCCATGAATCATATATATATATATATATATATATATATATTATGGCTTATGTTGGATTTCCTTTCAGTCTTACACTATTTATTTCAGTTGTATAGTATTAGTTTTTACTCTATTTTTTACTATTTATTCTTTTATGTGTACTCTTCCAATGAGGGAATATTTCCACCATTATCACACCTTTTCCCCCACAGCTAGTCAGTAGCCTCTGGCATTTAGGGAAATACGATTGATGTTATGTGGACAACTGGGTTCAGGGAACCTTTGGGCATCACCCAAAGCCAGGATGTTATGACATGGTATCAGAGGAGGTTTTCATTTCTAAAATTAATTAATTTTTCTTCTAACAGACATGTATAGGATGTAATAGGTATTTGGTAATAAGCTATGATTAGGAGTGTTTAACTAGTGTAGAGGTAAAATCCATGTTACCTTGAATATTACAATTTTTTTGGTTTTTCAATAGTTACAGTTGATTTGATTTCCCCGTTGGGTGATTCACTTATTTTTTTTGTTATGATTGTTATCATTGTGGTTTTATTTCTATTCCAACCCAATGAGATGAGGGTATTCCATTTTATGCATCATATATTTACTTTTTAAAGATCACATGTCATGCATTCTTGTCATTCCATTTAGGGTGCATTACTGATTTCATGTTGTTATGATAGATGTTTTGCAAGATATGCATGTTGTTGTGACAAATGAAATGATAAAAATACATACTATTTTGATAGGTTATTGTTATATGTATGGATTCATTTGTATGGACACCAAGCTTTGGTCCATGAGGTGTTATGGGCCCTCATGGATCAAAATTTAGTGGACCATGTTTAAACATTAATTGAATTATATTAATATGATATGAATAAGAATGTCAAAATTTTATTCGTTGGGAGTATCGGCTCTAATGTATTAGAAAAGGGAATGCCTTGGAAAAATATTTTTATTTTAGGGGTTTTGGAGAAGTTTCAGGGGTTTACTATGTGAAAAACCCAAAAAACATGGAGCGTGATGTTATGAACACCCTCCATGTCTTATTATGTTCTAGAAAAAATGACTTTTCTTAAGTACATGTCTTGTCCCATATGCAATCATTGTGTAGCAGTTGACCGTGTGACTTACTGTGTGAGCAGAGATAAGGGGTTCATAAACTTTTAGTAGAACATGCTGTGTACTATGAGTACACATTGTGTTGTAGTTGACCGTGTATCTAGCCGTGTGACTAACGACACGGGTGGATGAATCATTATTTTTCATGACTTGTTAATGGTGAACATGTCGTGTAGTGTTGCACCAGCAGAACCATGATGTTCAAGATGTCTTGATGTACTTCGGTAGGAGGGTATATTCAAGTACACTCCATGTCTCATGAGGTACATGTCATGTGTATGGGGTGTTACACAACCATGTTGGCAGGGATACACACCCACATTAAGGATTGAAGGAACATGTCGTTTAGTGTCTCTACACACCATGTACCCATATTGTGTTAAACCTGAATGCTTTCTATCACCTATTACATACTTTTAGTTATGAGTTGTAGTTCCTTTAATCTTGTACTGAGGTGTGCGCTTGACCTAGTAGATTCAAGCCACCAAAACATCTTATGGTTGTACACTAGGTACTGGGCGGTGAAATGACACTAGAAATGGTAGATCAAGGACTACTAGTAGATCCTCCCATCATTCCCATCATGGCAATAAATATTACACTAGATGCAGGTGCAGATACATAATTCTTAGAATTATTTTTGATGATGATATAGGCTTTTTAGGGAGCACTACATCCTGCCCCAACTATGGAAGATTTGACGAGGGTGTTCCTGCAGAAACATCCTCCCACATTTTTAGGTCATGTAGGACCACATGATATAGGTTCATGGTTGGAGGACATTCATTCTATCTTTTAGTTTGTAGTTTCACATCCTAAGAGGAGGGTAAATCTCACAACATACATATTATGTGATTCCTCCAAGAGATGGTGAGACGTTATCTCACAGGTGGGACATTTTCATGATATGGTTTGGGATGAGTTTCAAATAACCATATATTATTACTTATACATCAAATTTTGTGGTCTTATTGAGCTTGGTAGTTCATGTATTTGTAGTAGGGCATTATTTTAGTGATGGATTTTTCTTCACACCTTAAATAACTTTAGTGTTTTACACCTGTTTTGGGAGGTGACGAGTTATCAATGAATAAGATATTTGAGGATAGACTTAGGTATGACATCTGATTACTGGGGAATGTTTTCATGTTGACTTCTATGAATACTATAGTAAATCAGGTGCTAATTACTGAGCACAATCTGAGGGAGTTAAGATCTGTGATCTAGGGTGGTTCATCATCTACAGCTGCTACTCTTTTGACCGAAAGTAGGAAGGGCCATAGAGAGCCTACATATGATGTTTCTTTAGGTATCCAAGTAGTATAATACTAGTGTGGGAAGAGTGTTCATAAAAGAAAACATTTCACAAAGGACCCATTCGAGTTCGGATATTGCAGAAAGATGTGTCGTCTTCAACATTTTTGCAGGAAGTTATCACTAGATGTGAGTGAGAGGGGATCTGCTATGACTCCACATTCAGAAGCTGGACCTCCAGTTTCTCATAAGTTAGGGAATTGGGATTTGTCAGGCCAAGGATGTGGTCATAGTAGTGGTATCTAGATGGAATGTTTTCAGTGACAGTAGGGTGGATCAACTCTGAGATTCTAGGTAGGGTCATAGGGCTACGGTATAGGTTTGAATTTTGTGATGGATAAGACTCAGTAGGAGTAGGATCCCATACCTTCTATGGTTAGAGGTACGATTCTAGTTTCCTCGATTTAGATTATCATTTTTTTGATATAAGATAATACCATAGTTTTATATTTTTTTCTATATTGGAGAGTCGTGGGCTCTATATCTTTTCTTGTTACGTTGTTATGATGTTAGACACTCTGTTAAGGCATTGCACGACTAGTGTTTGTCAATTCAAGGGGTTAACTTATTAGGATGATGGGTGTCACTTATTATGGGATCTCTATGTCTTAGAGATGACAATTTTCGATGTAATTCTTATAATGGACCGATTGGTCTCCTATAAGGCCTTTATTGACTACTATCTCCATAGTGTGCATTTCACGTCACCAGAGGGGGGATCTTTTCTACAAAAGGGAAAATGGGATGTCTAGGCTGGCAGAGCGAGACTCTAGCATCATGTGTTGGAAGGAATTATAGCATAGATTGATAGTTTATATCTTAATGACCAAGGGACTCCATATATGTTCTTTACTCCAGTGGTGGGTCGTTTCAAAGATGTCTTTCCAGGTGGCTTTTCAGGTTTACCTTTAGATTGAGAGGTAGATTTCTCTATTTATCTTCTTTCATGAGTGGAATCAGTGTCCATTTCTCCCTATAGGATGGATGCACCAATGTTTGGAGCTCACGAAGTATTCATATGAGTTACAAGAAAAGGATTCATTTGAACTAGTACTTGTCCTTGGGGATCACCTGTTCTTTTTGCAAAGAAAGAAAATGATACCCTTAGAATTTGTGTCAATTATTGGAAGCTAAAACAGTTTATGTTCTAGAATAGATATCCATTATTGATGATTGATGATCTCTGTGATCATCTTAGAGGATCACGGGTGTTCTTGAAGATTGAAATGATATCTGGTTATCATCAGTTTTGCGTTAAACGATCAGATATACCTCTTAAATACTTTTACAGAAGGTATGGTCTATACAAGTATTTAGTTGTGTAATTAGTTCTCACAAAATCACTGTTAGTTTTCATGGAACTGATGAATTGAGTGTTCCATCCTTACTTTTATTCTTTTGTGGTAGTCTTCGTGGACGATATCTTGTTGTACTCTCACACTCGACACATTCATTCCATCCATCTTGAGTTCGTGTTGAGTACACTGAGAGAGAATAATTTATATGATATGCTCACAAAATGAATCTTTGTATGGATGATATTCATTTCTTGGGTAATGTTAACTTAGATAAGGTGTATTAGTAGACCCAAATAAGGTGAGAGCAGTAGTTTCATGGAAGCAGCAAAAGAACATCATTATAGTACTGTTTTTTTTGGGGCTGGTTGATTACTATAGGTGAATTATTTAGGACTTTTTACACTTATTAGCACAACTTATGGCCCTGACTAAGAAGTTTGAGAAGTAGTTATGGAATATTTTCTATGATTCATCATTTTAGGAGCTGAAAGGTAGATTGAAATCAGCACTGATAATGATTTTTCCGAATCTGGGCAAGACATACACCATTTACTATGATGAATTAGGTATCAGGAATGGAGAAGTGACTATGAAGTAAGAAGCAGTCATTTCACAGAGGTCTTATTAGTTGATGCCACATGAGAGGATTTAACAAACACATGATGCCATGTTCTCTACTGTTGTGCATGCCTTGCGCTTTTGGAGACTTTATCTTTTGGGAGAGAATTTTCTGGTATACATTGACCACAAAAGCATCATGTATATCATTAATCAATGAGATCTGAATTTGAGACATCAAAGGTGGATTGTGTACCTTTAGCCCTTTGACTTTGAGCTTTCCTACACACCTAGAAAAGGCAACATAGTGGATGATGCGTTGAGCTGGAGAACTCAGATGTAGAGAGTTCAGGAGGCCAGCAGTGAGTGGCAGCTTATGGATCTATTCTCTAAGATGAATTTGGAGGCTCATGAAATATAGGAGAATACATTTATTTAATCTATATTTGTTACCTCTACTCTATTAGATCGAGTGAGAATGAGGCATCTATTAGATTCTAAAGGCCTAGTCATATGGGAGAGTGTTTCATCCAAGGACCCTACTCCTGGGTGGACCATTGGTGAGGATGAGTATTTTCATTTTCATGGGAATGTATGGGTGTTAGCACACATACGTGATGAGATTTTATAAGATTTTCATGCCTCTGTATGGGAAGATCGTCATTTTGTTACCAAGATGTATCGAGATCTACATAGTCGTTATTCGTGTACAGGCATAAAGAGGGATGTTGCTAGTTTTTTATGTCATTGTCCACCGGTTAGTACGTGAAGGCAGAGCATCAGTGATCGATAGGGATATTACAGTAGTTACCTATTCATGAGTGGAAGTGGAATGATGTCGTGTTGTATTTCATGATGGTTTTACCATGTTCTTCTTGAGGAAATGATGTGGTATGGGTGGTTATTAAAATACTCATGAAGGTTTCACATTTCTTACTAATCAAGGAAACCATCAATGTTGATGATCTTGGAAATTTTCACATATGAGAGACAGAGTGTTTTCATGGGGTTCTTTACTCCATCATTTCATAAATGTACACTCTGTTAACTTCTCATGTCTGGCAGGGTCTATAGTTTTATTTGGTTACATAGGTACTTCTATGTATAACTTACCATCTCTAGATAGATGGCCAGTCTGAGCGCATGATTCAGGTTTTGGGGGACATGATTCAAGCATTCATCCATGATTTTAGGGGCTCTTGGGAGAGATGGATAACCTAGGTTGATTTTTCCTACAATAATAGTTTACAAGAAACTATTCAGATGGAACCTTATGAGGCTTTGTATGGAAGGGCATGCTGATCACCCTTGTTTTTGTTGGAGGTAGGAGAGGCAGTTATGCTGGGACCTCATCTTGTCCAAGAGACCACTGGGAAAGTGGAGTTGATTTAAAATAGGATGGATACTACACATTATCACAATAAATCTTATGCTTATTGACAGAGATGTCCTCTAGAGTTCATGGTCAGAGATCAGGTTTTCCTGCATGTCACACCGATATTGGGACATCAGAGGATTAGAATACAATGGAAGTTTTCATCGAGATACGTTGGGCCATTTGACGTTTTGGAAAGAGTCTGTCCAGTTGCCTATTAGTTGTAGTTACCTCAGATGAATTGGGATACCTACGACGTCTTTCACATTTCTCAGCTATTATGTCACCTTTCATACATGTCCCATGTTTCTTAGCATATGAAGACTAATTTGGAGGTGGATTAATTTTCAAGGATAACCATATTTGGATTATAGAACGTATCACAAAGGTTTTTTATGGTCGTTTTGATCCTTTTGTATGGTTTATATGGCAGCATGGTCAAGTGCAGGATGAGACTTGAGGGAGGTAGGTTGACATTTGATAATAGTGGCTGGAGTTGTTCACAAATTCTTCTTCACCACCCTTGTAAAGGAAATTTGGTGACAAATTTCTTTATGGGATGAAGTTTGTAAGAAAATGGATATTCATTTTAGGTATTGATCTTGTTTTGGGGTTTTTTTAGGAAGAGTAAGAAAATGAGATTTTCTAAGTACACATCGTGTACTATTGAGTACACACCATGTACCTAGCTTGCCGTGTATAGCCGCGTGTCGGTTGTGTAAAGTCTAGATACGTGGTTGTGTGGTGACATAGCAGACCACTTAAATTGAGGGGCCAGATAAGGCTACTACAACTCTTGTAGTTTTAAATAACATGTTGTGTACTTTTATTTTTAATTTAAATATCAGAGTGGTGTCATGCCTCATGTCTGTAAACGACTTCTTCATCCTATGTTTCGCATAGGAGTGCTCAGGAATGATGAATGGAGATCAAACCACCAATTCTACATATATGATCCAAATAAGACACCATTGGGTTCATTATAATCCCACCAGTGAGTTCTATAATCCTTTAGATCTTTTCTTTCTGATTCATCCTCTCTTGTGGGTTATTCAAGGTTGGTTTTTCTCACCTTTTTATACATC
The DNA here is from genome assembly GCA_963277665.1 of Viscum album. Classification (NCBI taxonomy): domain Eukaryota; kingdom Viridiplantae; phylum Streptophyta; class Magnoliopsida; order Santalales; family Viscaceae; genus Viscum; species Viscum album. The sequence continues at coordinate 1,457,791,009 of OY728159.1, read as the reverse complement.
TACATCATTCTAGGCAGATTCAAGGGCCTACATTCAATTTTATCAATCATATGACTTCAGGGTGGGTGGTTTGTGCCTCTTATTGTTCATCTTTGGATTATATATGCCAAAGGTGTTGAATACCCATGATTGTGGTATTTATTGATTTGTAATTTAACCTTGTTTATTACCTGCTATGGTTTTATTGATTGATAAAGGATTGTTGCTTATGCATAATCTTTGATACCTTGTTTATGGGATACCCCATGGGTCCATTTCATATTTTGATTATTTAAGGATATTTGGTCTATGATTCCTATTAGGCTTTCCTAGTTTCTCATGAGTTGTTTTGATTAGGATGGAGTTTGATTGATTATATGATATTCACATTATATAAATTGTGAATGTTTGACCAAGGTGAATTGGACTATGATATCTTCCTAAGATAGTGTCATTTATGTATGTTTTATTATAAAGTTGACTAGAGGGTTTAGACTATGAGAGCTTCCAAGTGGTCATTTATAATTTATCGGTGCTACGTCAACCCAGGGGTATTGACCATGAGAGCTAACCAAGTGGTCATTTATAATTTATCGATGCTATGCTGACCAAGGGGTATTGACTGTGAGAGCTACCCAAGGGATTTTTTATAATTAATTGATGCTAAGATGACTAGGGGGTATTGAGTGTGACATATTCCCAGGTGGTTGTTTGTAAATGATCTCTACTTTGTGAAACCGAAGGGTTTAGACTATGAGAGTTTTCCTAAAGGTTCATTTTTAAATAATTGAATGATTGTGACGAGTATGAAAAGAAAAAGCACAATTGTGGATTCTATCTTATTTGATTATTTATATGGTCTTATGAGACATCATTTTGGGTTTTTTACACAAGGGGATATATAGCTTAGGCTAGATCTCAAGATTACATTATTCAAAGGATATATAATAAATGTAAATTAATGTAATTGAATACTGGGCGATTGTTTTCTTTGAGTACTTCTTAGTTTATTGATTCATTTCTTCCTATTACCTACTATATATATTCACTAACAATTAGGTAGATATCTTTTGGTGGTTTTCTAATGGTATTTGTCTCACACCCTATTTTGATCATGCTTTTGGACCCAAAAATATTATAAGATTGCTGGTATAGATAAGGGAAAGTGTCCTTCCTCATCAGGTACTTCATTGCTGTTGGAGTAGTAGATCATGGAACCAAGCTGAGTCTTGTGATGCTACATGATTTTACATGTTTCTTTAGTACTTTGGTTTCTGTATTTCTTTCAAGCATTATGGATTTTTTTGTATTTTTATGAGATACATTTTCCATGCATCATATATATGTATATATATATTGTGACTTTTGTTGGATTTACTTTCAGTCTTATGCTTTTTATTTCTATTCTACGGTATTACTATTTTTGCTATTGTTTACAATTTTTTTTCATTATGTATACTTTGCAAATGAGGTTATATTTTTCCCATTATCCCACCTTATCCATCGCTGCTAGTCAACAACCTCTAGTGTTCGGGGAAATGTGCTTGAGGTTATGTGACCAACTAGGTTCTGGGAACCTTTGGGAGGCACCCTGATATGAGACGTTACATCTGTGACTGATCAATCATGTATACCATTATATGTATTAGATCAGAAATTTCCAGTATGTAGATTATTATAGGAAAATATTAATTAAATCTAGAATAAATCTAAGTAATGAAATCAAAACTATCGGATTTTACTTGGGAAAGTACAAAAGATATGTACCCATTATATGCAGATGTTGGAATACTAGTTTTGGTGGGACAAAAACTAGTCCTCCTTAAATCAATGTGATCTAATATCATATATAGTATAATATGTTGAGCGAGAAAAGATCATAAAATCATTTGGTAACCATATCTACAAAACATGAGTATGTTGAAGCTTCTAAGGAAGCTAAAAATCAATTATTAAATGCAATGATTTTATCCAATTCTTGGAGTCTCACCTACCATGTAAACATGTTTCATTATAATGATGCTTATTCTGGTAGTAGCCAATATTTCATGATTCAATATTTGAAAATAAGGTTAAACTCAAGGATTTCATCTCTTGAGAATTTTTTACTCAATGATATGAGGTTTTATCTAGTAGAATAGTTTCATGGAGGACATATAAGAGACAATGAAACTAAAGCTATGACGTGGAATAAAAATTATATTTATCATGTGAGAACTAAAATGGTTCATTTGCAAGTTGGGTCTAGTTCAAGTGGGACTTTTTTAAAACTGGGTGCCCTAGAACCAACATGAATAGTACATTGGATTGTCATATCTTGTATACATCTAGATATACATAATGTATTCTTATAAATATAGTGTAGAAATTTAAGCATTCACTAATTAATGGTAATGTCCATAGAGTAATTATCATAACAAAAAGTTATAGTTGATCCCATGATATAATGATTACCTCTAGATGATATGACATTAATCTTTAAAAAAGTTCAAATGGTTTAGATACATCTTGTGGAATAGACACATTAGATGTTTGACTATCAGTTGTTGGGGGCTCATAAGCATTGAGACTTCTTTTCATGAAGTTCACACTTGGTGATCCTTAATAGTGAGATCATAAGGATAGAACAACAAATAGGAAGACCACATGTTTCAGGTGTCTTTGGTTATTCCAATCTATGAACATTTGTATTGGTCTCCTAACATGATATAATTAAAAGTGTGTGATATTTGATCATAGGAATTGATGAAATTCAAAAACAATGATAATGAAATCATGGTGAGGTAAGTTGTGTTGGGTGCATCATTGGTTGTATGATATTGGTTGTATGGTCAAGTAAGGATTTGTTGCTTCAATGTTAAGGAAGTAATATATCTCAAGTTTGGTTGATCTGGATCGTACTACCTTCATAAGTATTTGGATAATGTAGTCAATATAAAAATCCATCTAGTTAGATCAACAAATATTAAAGCAGTAAAATGGAGATGAAACAAGTTTGCATCCTACTTTATGAAATATTTATCGACAAAGTGATAATAGTACACAGTACATGTTTATAGTTTGGTTTTCCATTCTATGACATTTCATATCTCTTTAGGGGACATTATGGGTTGCTAGACTCCACTCCTAGACTATGGATACTATTCATTGTTATCGAGGTAATTTCCTAGAGGGTCACACACAATATCATATTAAAGAATCCATCGTATGCAGTTGAAAAGCTAAAATGGGCATAAAGGGGCCCAACATGGCGTCCGAGCGTTGTCTAAGTCATCATTCACAACGAGATAATAAAATTCACTATTATACAAGAATATAATAATTTTTCTTGAATTTATTTATATAAATTATTTATAAGTAATGTAAATATAAGGATTGATATTAATCGAACAAATATTATTTTAAAATTCCAGGTACATTTAATATTAACAGGAATTATGAGTCGAGTTATATAAATCAGTTTAATATCATAATATATATTTAATATATATTACATGTTTATGATAAAATCATAAATAATATTGATATAGTTTAGTTCATCAGAATTATATATTTAGTGGATGTTAAATAAATGCTGTTTGGGGAACCCTGTAGGGTATTTTTGAATATCCACTATAAATAGGTGGAGAGAGGCTCTTGCTTGAGACTATTCATGGTAATTTTGACTGATATTCTCTATCCACTCTCACTTAATAGATATATAAGCTCTCTATCCTAGTATCCATATTGGGATTTCCTTCATGCACCAAAAGCATGCCAATGCGGTGATCATTGGGACATTAAAAGCATTTTCGGATCACCACGCTAGCACCCATAATTCAACAATTGATGCTCCTACGGATTATTGGAGCACATTTAGATGATATAGAGGGATCCTAATTTGGATCCGTCAATAAGAAATCCATATATAAAATAATATGTTGATAAAGGGCTCATATTTAAAAATTTCATGTTTTCTGTTTACATTTTTCGTGCTCAGTTTTTTTTACAAGATATCCTCTGACCGCACCTGGGCTCGGATCATAGGATATGACAATTTTAGTCATCCAGACAATAAGAATTATTAAATATTCTAACACACCATATTCTGTTATGATAATGATAACTTTAAAATTTCCAATTATAGAATTTCTAGACGTACATCCCCTGAATACATGATTTTAGTGATTGGAGGCAAGTATGGGAAAACCCATATTGAAGATGAGTATCCATTTTTTGTGATGTATCTTGCTCATATACATTCCCAATATTGGATCATTTAAGTATATTTAAATTGGTATTATGGACCTAGATTATGACTTAATGATATATGGCATGAGTTTCATGACATCCAGCTCAATTACCTGGCACATGATGTCTTGCAAATTAGGATGACGAACCCAATGATTAGTTTTTGATTAGTTTTATGTTATTTTTTCAATTACTCAAGAATATTAATATTTAGGTATATATGTATTGTTATGGTACTATACATGTATATGTACATAGATATAAACATCCTTCATGGAACTTGACAACTTGATCGGGATTTTGAACCCAAGGTTGGACTGTAGTTTCATGTTTACTAGATATAATATTCTTTTTAGTTGTGTCTCAACATGGCTGAGAATATTTTTTTTCATGCACTTATAGCAACCAATTTATAGGTTCATCATTGGGGGTGTCCTAATGAAAATATTTATCACCCATGAACATGCACCACAGTGTATTTTTAGCCCTTATGTCTATTTTTCAGTTTGATCGTAGTTTTCGTGGTGGATAAGTATAAGTCCCAATGTTCTATGATCTTGCAAAGCTACTCATGTGGATTCTTTGGGTCGAGATGGTGTAGATAAATAGTTTTTAGAGAATGGTTTTGTCTTCTAGCATAGAGTTAGTGATAGATCCCTATATATTTCATTCAATTTCATTATGTACACAAGTATTTTTAAGCTCATCCTAATGGGTGGAAGGTGTTTTTATATATGTCATAGTTATTTTGGATTTTAAATTTAATAACATGAACTTTTTGAAAGATAATTATTTCCAAAAAATGTTTGTTATATTATACTCAACAAAAATATTTCTATTTATTAATTATCTGAGTATAAATTTAAGTGTGACAATCATGTTTTGACCGTTACATGATTTTTGGTCAATACGATCATTCGGAAAAATATTCTTAAAAATAATTTTAACTTTATAATTTGTTTTATAAATATATATGTTAATGGTTAATTAGTGAGGAAAAGAGAAATGATGACCTCAACCAGTAGATTCATTCCATACGAAGACCATTTTTCAAATCATGGGAGGGAGATAGCATCATAGGGATTCTATTTGGATAAATCTCTACAAAGCTTCAACATTTTATTCTTTAATAAAATCGCATATCAGTGAAGTTTGGAAATTACCACTCGGGAAATGTAATTTGAGCCACCTCAAGAATCTATTAACACTACACACATTAAACTAAAGATTAATCTGGGTTATATAAGGGGTTATGTCTCAAGGCCGGATTTACGTAATGTATAATCCCATTGTTTAAATAAATTTTTTTGATCCATAAAATTCGATTGGAGTTTAGTTTTTCTTCAATATATGACAAATTTGATTTATTGATTTCTCTGACAGAAATTATACTTTTCAAAAAAGGCCTAATTATTATAACAAATAAAGGTATTATTAATAATGTTTATATTAATGAAATTTTTTCATTTTAACACTCTTATATAAATTGAAATGATTAAATAATTTTATTTTTTTCATGTGTCAAATATTTTACTATGCATTTTCTATCAACTAAATTTTCAAATAAATAAGTTTTTTTATATTTAAAAGTTAAATTTCACATACATAAAGAATTATTATGATAAAATAAACTTAATTTTCTAAATCATCATGTTAAAATTAGTTTATATAGAATATATGATATTTTTCTAAAATATAATGTTTTTTCAGTGAATATTAAAGATACTATTTAGATTCTTCAGTGTGTTTAATGAAATTATAATGATGTATTATTTAATATAAAATACCTATTGAATATTTTGGATTATAATAGCATAATAGGTGTCACAAGTTTCTAATATCATGGGAATTCCAATTTTTTTCAATTACCACTACATAGGTGACTAAGGAAATTTATAAACAAATCCTCCACTTTGGCTATAAATACCAACCCATTTATCCAAAATGTTTCACTAAAATCTAATTCTACAGTTAGATATGATATTTTGACATTATAAGAATCCCTAATATGGTTTCCTCAATCCCCTAAGGTCAAAATCATCATGTTTTAAGTGTTACTCTTCAAGGTGAGAGAATTATCAACTTCTCTTTTCCTTTCATGTTTCTATTTTTAAGGTATGTCTTTCAAATTTCAATAAATGTTATTATTTCCATTTTATTATATCATTTTAATATATTAAGAGTATTTTATGAATGGAATACACATGTTCCATTTATTTAAATGTTTTATAAAACCATATTTTATACCTGTTATGTTGCTGAATTTTCTTCTCAAAATTTATATCTTTTTCAAAGGAAAATATTAATATTCATTTTTCAATAAAAAACCCTATTTATTTTATATGGGTATTCACCTAGATGTAAAAATAGAATATTTTACTCTTTGATTAACATCCATGAAATATTCCTTCTTTTTGGAAGGTTCAATAACAACATAAAGATATTGTCTTTAAGAAAAAAAAATTTAAAACATCAGGATTTTGATATGAAACATTTTCCTTTTATTATACACATGTTATTTATGAAATGTTTTATTATGATATATGTAACTAAAATTAATTAATAGATTTTTTGTTTTATCCCTAATTGTGTTACAATTAATTGGGTAAATAATTTAATCTCTAGGGGTGACACGTTTTACGATATCATGGTAATTTTTATGACACCTTAGTGGAAAACATTGGTGATATGCTTATGAATGACTAGATTAAAATTTTTAACTATAATTACAAGTTATTATTAATTTTATATTAATATTTATATTTCTCATGTTCAATGTTTCATTCGATAAGCATATTCCTCATGTTCTTAATTAATTTCCTATCAATCACATGTAAACAGGTTCCCTTGTTTTCACTTATAAGGGCTTATGATCACCATTTCCTTTGATGTATGTCCCTAGGTTATGAGATGATGCAATTTTATATATGGTTAACCAATTAATAATCCATTAATTTGGATGAAATGAAAATATTATTTTTTCATGTATATTAAACCTTATTTCTAGGAAACTAAACTTTAAACAATCCTCTATTTTATACCATGTAATGAAAATTTTATCTAATAAAAAGAATGGATACCATAGTTGGCATCAAAGGATAGTTTAGTTATTTGTGTAAATTTGGAATTTAAAACTCTATGAAGAGCCTTAGGGGCATGCTAAAATATAGGAAAACATCCTATTATTTTTGTAATGTATAATATAAGTGATTTTTGAGAAAATTAATCCATGTCTAGATGCAAATAATTGGACGTGGTTCTTGAACAAAAATACATAGGGGTAACAATGTTGAAAAGGTGTGTTGGTCTTGACACACTGAAATCATGTACATGAAAATGAGTCTTACTGTGCACCTAGTATAAGACTCATGGGGTACATATTTGGTTAATCACATGATTTTTATGAACCATTATGAAGTATTAATTGAAATTGAAAATGTTGTAAAAGAATAAATTATTTAAACACAATGTTTTAAAATGTGAAATTAATTCAGAAATATAATATTTTTAAATGAAACAAATTTCTTATCAAGGTTTTATAATTTTAGAAAATGGTGGATAGTATGAGATATCGCGTAAATGGTGAGAGTAACATACCAGGGATTGATGGTCTTTTGATTGATGTAGGATTGGAAAATTTCATGATAATGATGAATCATTATACTAGGGTTATGAAAATTAATTTGAATAAATCTAAGATACCAGTTTCACCTCGATGGGACCTACTTTCTGTTGAGTCCATTATGCATCAAATACGACCTTATTTAAGTGGATCTACTTACCCATTGACTGATGAACATTGGATAATCTCTATAGAAAAGATATTTTCTATAATATTTTGTCGGAAAAAAAGAGAAAGCCACCCTGGTTTTCTACATCTTAGAGAGAGATGTCGGACATTGGTGGAAAATGGGTACAAAAATGAATCGAAGTGTGGATATTAATTAAATGGAGTGTGAAGACATCAAGTTATCCTTTTTGAAAATCTATTTTCCCCGTTCAATGTGAATCAAAATCTATAATGAATTCTAATAGCTGAAAAAGATGGAAAATGAATCTATGGGAAGCTATGAGATGAACTTCACAAGATATTCCAATTACACCTCTAGATTTTTTGTCGATACTAATGGGAAGGTTAATAGATTATTAGGTGGACTAAGACCCCATGTATGGAATAATCTATCCAACTAAGACTATGAAAACTATGATGAGATCATGAGGAGTGCTAAAAAATTGAACTGGAGTATGGGGAGACTGGATGGCCCCATAGATCAAATAAAAATAATAGATATTTGGAGAAAAACATGGAGATAAGCTTTGACCATATTATAGGAGGGATAAAAGTGAAAACATCCACATAAAACACAATTGATAAGATGTATTCAAGGAATTTCTTGATCGGAAGTGGTAAATTTTACCACTGTAAAAGAGATGTCCATATTGCTCGAAAATATTATAGTGAGGTAAACCCTATGCTTCTCAACAAAAATTATGATGTTAATATGGTGTAGTACAATCCTGATGTCCAATGATATTAATGTGGAAAACTAGGGAACTTTTCCAATAATTGTGTAAATCTGAATGTAGTTGATTGTAATCTACATCAACCTCAACATAGGCTAAGGGAGTACGGTCTTTGTAATGCCCCGGTTCTGGAAGCCACCCAAGGGCGCCCTGTACTCGGTTATCCACATGACCTCAAGTGAATTTACCCGAATACCAGATGTTTCCAGCTAGTAGTGAGGTACTTTGATGTGATAGTGGGGAAACTATGCCCTCATTGGCAGTGTAACACAGCGGAAGTAAAACAGACAATAATAGCAGAAGCAGTAAAAGCAAGAAATAAGTAAAGATTGGAAGACTGAAGTAATAAAAAAATGGAGCACAAATATATAAATGATGAATGATACATATGTCTAGGAATGAATCAAAATATATCACAATGCTAGAATACAGTACTAAACCAATGTAAAAAATAAAAGCATTAAACAGCTCCACAGCATCGCAAGCCTCAGCTCGGTCCCATGCTCCCCAACTCCATAACAATCATGTACCCGAAGTGGAAGGGCGCTTTACCATATCTATAAAAGCCGTAATATAATCTATTTGGGTCCAAAAGCATTACCCAAATAGGGTGTGAGACTAATCCAAGTAGGAAAACACCCAAAGATCTGTGCCTTACAGTCAGTAAATATATATGGCAGGAAAGAAACAAAATGAAACAGTAAACAAGGATGTACACATAGAAACAATGCTAAAATTCATGTGCATTCATTTTAATATATCAAGTAATTAGCTAATCAAAATCTGGTAACCCTCTGGGAAGTACTCACAGCCTAACCCATCTAGTTCAACTAAAAAACACAAGCAATCCTCTGGGATGTACACACAGTCTAACCCCTCTAGTTTAGTTTTAGCAAAGACACTCTGAGGAAGCACTCACCATCAATTCCCCCAGCGGTCTCGTATCAGTAAATAATAGGCACTATGTGGAAGCACTCAACATACAATTCCCCGTGTGGCTAGTATAAAGGAACTATAGACACTCTATGGGAGCACTTATGTCCATCCCCTCTATGGTCTCGCAATGTTATAGTAAAACAAACACTCTGGAGAAGTCATCAACATCCATTCTCCCTATGGTCTACTACACCATGTTCTCATGGCCCCATGAAAGTCAATGATGTGAAACAATACATGGCAACAAAAGTGAACCTAAAGAACTACATGGGTAAATAATCCATAGCATATCATATATTGTTAGATAATAATCACTCTATCCTAACAACACTATGTATGGGAAACAAAGCAGCAGCCTAACAGGCAAAGCCAGTCCAACAGTCAAAAACAAGCGAACATGGGAAAACATTCATATCCTAGAAAAGTAAAACCTATTCACAACACATAAACTTTATCCAAAAAAATAATTCATAGCATGTAATAACAGGGCTAAAACCATAAACATGCAATACCTCGTTCTTGGGTATTGGGCACTTTTTCACATAAAATTCAAAGAATAACACTGGAAAGGCACAAACCACCTACCTCGGCGTCATGAGATTGATATACATGAAACTCATTCCTTGAATCTCCCTAGAACATTGTAGATATATAAAAATGTTACAAATGTTAAACCGAGGATAACTCACGAGAGAGGAGAAATCAAGAGATGGTGTTCAAAAAAAGGAGAACTCACCAAGGTGATTCTAATGCAATCAACAGTGGTCGATTTGAAGAAAATATGGTGATTCAAGGGCTTAGAGAATATCCACCATCATACTATCACTCTTGGATGAGATATATGAAGAATAATAGGGTTCTGTCGATTAGACATGACCCTGGTCCATTTAATAAAAATAAGAAATTACACGTCATGTATTTTAAAAGTAACCTATGTGTACTTTCCTTTTTTAGCCATTGCTTTGGGTAGTCTCTAGGTCACTACACATAGCCATGTACTTGGATGTTACATGGCCAGTACAAAGTCACCCGCGGAAACCAGGTACATGGTGTGTACTTAGAGTACATTGCGTGTACTCCTGAAATTTATAAAAAACACCTCTTTTTCTCAAAAAACTACCAGAAAGCAAGATTTGTACCTTAAAAGAAGATCATGTTTCTTACAAACATCCCTCATTAAAGAACTATTCCCTGAATTTCTATAACAACATAATATTTTATAAGAAATATTGTTTTTAATTTATTTCATATCTTCTATTGTACACTACACCATGATTATCTTGCGCTATACGCAACACAGTATTAGCTTCCAGTATACACAACACTAATCTTGTATCGTGTTACACACAAATTCAAGTTTGTTTATAGTAGTTATTCTATGCAATATTTAGTATATATATATATTCAATGTATAAATGAAATATGGTTGGATTTTGTTATATGCAACACAAATGGAGTCTCTCACTACATGCAACCCTGGCTCAGCTTCCATTACACGCAATTGCGACCTTCCTCGATAGCGTGTGTTGTACGAAATACCAGGTTTATCTGAACAATGATATATTATTATAATATTATTATTAACAAGTCGTTATGAATAGTATTTACTAAATTTTGAGTTTTTTAACATTATTATTCATCTTAGACATTTTCTAGAACATGCTATATGAAGAAAAAAAATTCGGGTAAAATAAGTATTTTTTAAAAAATGCAGTTTTGCGGACTTTTGATGTTACACCCACATTAAATATAGTTTTTGACATGTTTATAATATCAATTTAACAAAATAAAATTCTTCTATGGAATCAGGATATAAAAATTTACTTTGGATAAATTTTACATATTATTCTGATAACATTCATAATTTAATGATAGTAAAAACATGCTATATTCAAAATAAAAACAACTTTTTTCATCATAATAATTTAAATGGATAAATTATAATATTTAAATGTATTAAAGTTTAAATTTTATATATTTTTACCATTTAATATAATTTATTTCATTAAAATTAATTTTACATTGAATTCGTAGGTAAAAACATTTCAATCTTTTGCAATGTTTTAATGTTTAAAACACATTTTCTTATCAATGAGATTAATTTTAAATTAATTTATGCAACTTCTATGATTAGAATTATACAAAATGGATTCCATTTTTGGAATAATTAGGTCTAAATTATGTTAATATGCTACTTTTTATTTTTGGGCACTATGAAAAGTAACCACGGTAAATTTTATTTCCCATTGATAAAGGTACATCAGGAAATTTAGTGTAAATATAATATTATAAAATTACCATAACACTTGTATTAATATATTTGGGTGATTATATTTCATCCTATGGAATATTTTGGTCGAAATGGAATCCATTGGAACCCACTAGGATGTGATTAAGTCCTATAATTTATTTTATTTAAATGAAAGTGAAATATGCCTCACAGAAACTTTAATAATTAAACTATTTTTAATAAAAAGTTATAGAGAATATGAATTCGGTTATAAATACTCATTTGAAAGATAAAATTTGGTTCTTTACCATGGTAATTTATTTGTAATTTTTAAGAATTATTTATTTACCTTATTAGCTTATACATTAATGATGCATAAATTATTTATTTAGTGAATGCCAATAATACATTTTTTATTGAAAAACTAATTCACATCAAAAGCCCCAAAAACCTGACCAAGACTTATTGGTAGTGTATATATAATCCTGAATCATACAATGGCCTAATTGGTGAACATTTGGAACCTTAGAAAGTATATTTTGACACTTATATTATTTTATTTTGAATGATTCCAAGGTTGTCACCTTAATAATTTAATAAATGTAACAATTTATATGTTGTGATTTTATGATTATAAATTCTAGTAAAAGTATTATAATAAAATCTGTGAGATTTATCTTCATCATATGATTTTATTTTTAATTTTTATGCAACAAAACGTATATTAAATAATTATACAAAAATGTTGTATGAATTATTTTATTAAGAGATATACCAAATAAATGGTTTTAAAAACATTAAAATAAATATTATATGAACTATTTAATGTTCTCCACATATTTTCAAGAAAAATATGATATTTGAGGAATATATTAAATATATTTGGTTAGAATATATACTCTTTGTGTATATTATTTTAATTAAAATAAATTAATAATTTCAAAATTGACACTGTTGTTATTTTATAAAAATAACATAATATAAAATTGTTTAAAAATCACAAAAATATTTAAAAATTATAAAATAATATTTATATTGTCAAATATGTCATGAATTTTTTAACTATGGACAACTAACAACACATAATTAATTATTTATAACAATTTAAAAATTTAGAATCTCATTACCACAAATAAAATTAAATAGATTAAATAAGGAAAAATCAAGTTGATAATATATAAAATAAATGCACAATATGTCTAAATTTTATTGGTTGATGGGATTACAACCCTATATCATATAAACTTCGAATATGAGTCATTTTTTGATGTTTTTAAGTGGGCTAATGGTTTATTATAAATTAGTATTTTAGAGGTTTCCAAAAGTGCCCCTCTCCTCCCTTATAAAAGGGAACCTCCTCCCTCTTCTCCTCACACCATGTTGAGCCTTGATGCTCGTCCAAAATCTACCCATTTTACTTCCCCACTTCCGAATAAACCATATAGAGATACTGGTCTTCTCAAAAGTCCAACTATAATGCCATAAGAGGATGTTCAGAGGAGGCACTTCGAGAAAAAAGTAATACCTTCTACCGATTCATTCAAGTTTCTTTCTTCTTATACTTCCTCTTCATTAGTGGTTACATTATGAAGTAATAATATCAGTATCCATAATATACTGTTATGTTATTATAAATATGAAACTACCCTATTTCACCTACTATCCATCCTAAGGAAAACGAAATCACTGTGTGTGCATACGCATGGAATACCATCTCCACGCCGTGGTGTAATTTGTTTTTCCACCACCACCTTACATGGATGTGTATAATGGTGTAAAGAATAACTATATATTATTATCATAACATCATACTGATTCTAAGATATTATATCATCAACTCCAATTCCATTCAATAAATATGGGAATGATTTCATTGCTCGTGCGTACGTACGGATTACCGTCTCCACGACGCGATGAGATTCATTTTCCATGTTTACAATTAAAGAATGATTATAAAGCATATATAATCAGTAATAACTAAATATATGACATAATAATTCTATTGGATTTATGTATATATATATATGTATTTCATCTACATAATTCCATTCAATTCAGTAAGGAAATGAAATACAGTGTTAATGCGTATGTACGGCCTACCGTCTCCATGAACAATGTATTTCATTCGATTTATCAATATATTATATATATGTATATTCTAAATATATATTATATATAAATCATGTTTTACATTCTTGAATTATGTTATCATGATCTATGTAATCATATTAACAATTACAAGTCAAAACACGGATGATAAGTGAAACGATTTTACCCAAAACATTACTTTAACGTGAATTTACAAAAGAAAGGGCAATATAAAGACATAAGTGAACCATATATGATATCATAACATTGAATATGATTCTCTAATAATTCAATTACATTATTTAAATCATTATATAGGAGGTTTGGATACGTATGAATCATATTGTACATAAGGTAAAGGATAATTTTAAAATCTCATTTTTTTATCCGAGATTGCTTATACTTAAGTATTTACATGGGTTATATTTTTCATCCATTTTCATGAAATGCTTAATATTCTCCCATGTATGATTAAATTAATGATTACACTTCTTTGAATTTTACTTTTGATTATGGATGGAATCTTTTTTTGTGTTTACCATACGTGGTACTTTTTGACTTTTCTGTTAAAAGTACGAGGAGAATGTTTTTTTAAACTTATACGACATGAACGGATTATTACGATTTAATAACACCATATTTTCATAAAGATTACTCTACAATATTTCATAACTATTTTCAAAAAAATCCTATTATTTTAAAATTGCATTTCATTTTGTGAAAATAAAATGATTTTGAATAAGAAATGATATTTTCCTCAAGAATTTATTTCAAGTGTTTTATCAAAACCATTATCCATATAAGGTGACATTATTTCATATTTGTATGTTTAATTTATAATTTCCCTTGATTTACATTGTTTCACTTCTTTTATGATGAAATTATATCCATTGGTTTTATATGGATTATGTAATGATGGAATGAGGTTTATGAAACCCATTTTATTTATTGGGTTATGATGAATGATTTTTGTTTATGTTGTGGCACATATAGGAATGATATCATTATGAGATGGGTGGGACCTATATCTCCCTCCAATGAATTAGGTAAAGATTTATATCTCATGATATATACATGGCTGGAATGGAAAGTAAATCTGGTTCAATAATACTGGGCTACAACGACAAGAATACCCGGTTCAGTAAGGGACTTTGTCCACTAAGATGGTCCTGGAAGCAATGCCTTGGCTACTATAGAAATCATAACATGTGCTTAATGGTTTCCAAAATTACATGTTTTATTCCCATGATATTTTATCATGATTTATGGTCCATTATGATCTATTCCTTATGTACTTCCATGTTTTATGGCATTTCTCAAGCTTTTGATGTTTAAACATTAGGTTCGTGTTTTTTAGTTCAAATGTATATGGTTTGTTTTATTCTCTCCAGGAATAACCTTAATGAGTAGTTGAGCTCACCCTTTATATGTATTCTTTTCCCCAGGATATAAAGAATGGTTTTAGGTAAAAAAATGAAGATATTTATGAGAGATTTTGAAGATCATTCACCAATATTAGGAGATTATATTCTGAGTTTCCAAAGACACTAAACTATTATGGTCCTTTGGTGTATATTTTCTTATGTATTAGGTATTCCGAAAAAGAAATTTAATGTCTATATATGTCAATATTTGGTTCTCTACAGTTGGTATCAGAGGAAAGGTTTAGTTAACCATTGGAAACTAGGATGTGAAATCTTTAGTGAGTTCCCTAGAGATATTTCTAAGGTTTTTCTAGGGATGTCCCTAAGGATAAGTATAAGTATAGGTTACAGTCCTAGAATTACTGTAACGATATTTGAATTAAACCTAGATGTTAGATATTGAAGTTAATCCCCCATGATTATGATTTTTTCCTATCACACTATTCTTTTTGGGTTTTATAAAATGGCGGAAAACGGGAAAATTCACGATATTGGAGGATATGATAGACAATGGCATGATATTATTCATGAGAAACAAAATGAAATTGGATCGGAGGTCCACATATCGTTATTATGCCTAATCATAAATTTCATGATATAATCAATAATATCAAGTTTGGTATGTTTCCCGACTCATCTAATAAGATACAGATGGAGTTTCATGATGATCATAGAGGAAATAAAGTTCAATTTCACTCATGTAAATCATGTTGGAAGATGCATCAAGGAGAATGATTCAAAGGAACTAGAAGATGCTTTGGGTGTAGAAAGGATGGACACAAATCTAGTAAGTGAAAAGGAAAAGGTTCAGTTTACACCATGGAGAAGGATAATGGTATTGGTATGACATCAACGATGATTAAATGTTTTAAATGTGGAATGTACAGGCATTATGAAAACCAATGCACTAAGGGAATGTCTCATTACGAGAATCAGCATGGTCGTATGGGTAGTATTTATGTTGATGATGATGAAGAGACTACAAATGATATGTGAGATGAATGAATTTTTCAAGACTGGTCAATGGTTTTAGAAGGTAGTGGAATGATTAAATGTTTATCAAGAGTAATGTTGTATAAGTAATCTCATCGTACTATGGAATAAAGCGACATATAAGGATTTTTACAAGATTTTTTTCCGTATTTTTTTAATGTTTATGAGTAATGGTACTGATAACCATGAAATGTCATTTAGATATTTTTGGAAATCACCTAATATGTGAATAAATAAAGGATAAGGAGATACTGAAATGTTTGATAGTATTAATGAGCTCATGACTGATATAAGGAAAAAGTCATATCATGGTTTGATTATATAGAATTTTTGGGATTTTGTTATGTGGGAAGAGTTACCTTTTTATAGTATTCATGATTTCACTATTGTTCTATGATAATTTTATTTTCAAGAGAATACATGATTCAGGTATTAACATGATATGAATGTGATCAAATAGATATATATTATGATATATGGGGGATAAATGACGGTATTCATGTTCTTGTTATGTGACATTTCAAGTAATCAGTTTCTTTATACAATGAGATTCGACAAATGTATTTTGAATAAGCCTAAATATTGGAATGAATTATGTTAGGAATAAGATAGTATTGTTTAAGGGTAGAATTTTTTTCGATATTATGGATGGAATGTTATAATAGTGTAGTTTAAGAAAAGGGACAACCTGCAAAATGGGCGACAACCCATCTCGTCGGACGATGCTGTGAGAATCGAAACCACAACTGAAGTGTGATAGGCATTTATTGCCAACAACGGGCCTACAAGAAGTCACTTGTTAGTAGAAACTAGTGTAATTTTATTAAAAGGTATGATAGATGATGTATAAGTCCTGTAACAACCCGAAATATTGAATAAATCATGTTTCCTAATTTTATGTTTTATTTTATTTTATTTTGATACTCAACAAAAAATGTTTAATTTGATATCATTACTATAATTAAAATTAGACCATTGGGTTTTGACTGTTATATGACCATTGGTCAATATGGCCTTTGGAAACTAAAAATTTTGATTTTTTTCTCTAAATACAAGTAATCTTGGTTAATTATTATAGAAATAAGATTCAATGGCCTCGCCCAACAGTCTTGGACCGATCGAAGCCCATCTAATAGAACTTGGGGAGGAGGTAGCACCACTAGGCTTTGATCTGGACCAAACCCAAGATGAACTTCATCGTGTGAAGCTAGAACAGAATCTCCTTCGTGAAAAGTTCTAACTAATAGAAATTACTACTCGTGCGATGATGGCCGAGCCTCCCTCAGATTCTCTCAACTTATCACACCTTACACTTAGGTCCTATGCTGGCATGATAAGGGGCTATTTAAGGAGACCATAACTGCCTTGCGTAATCCTTTGTATTAAATAAAAATTGGGATTTCATCTAATGATGATGTTTATGAATTTTCAAATGACTAGATAAATATAGTATGCATATTTTTGATGAATTTTAGAAAAAGGATATTTTAAAAATGTTTATTTAAAACTTAAATAATTAAAAATGTGTAATGATTTTCAAAAAATGGTCTTCTACAATTATGTTCAGTACAAAATTTAGAGTCTAATAAGATCAACTTGATTTTTGATGAATAGTGATTTTTTGATTAGGATTAGTAATGTGTCCAAATGGATTAGTAATATCACTTAAATAAAGTATTAAATTAATCTAGGCACCTTGATTAAGTAATGTGATTCAATAAAATGGTTAAATAACAGTTTCATAAATTATTATTCAAGTATTAGTTTTTTTATGAGAATATTGTTTTTTAATTAAAAATTAAATTTAAAATATTTAAATAATTTTTTTTTATAAAATGGATTTCATTTTTGAACTCAGAGCACTGATATTATGTTATGATAATTTTTGGGGTTTTTTCTAAAAAAAATGAATTTTCGGTGAATAGTGTTGTTATTTAAAAATTAAGTTAAAAATATTTAGAAAATTATTTTTATAAAATGGAGTTCATATTTGTAATCAGAGCGTCGATATTTGGTTAAGGTGAAATTTTGGGATTTTTCTGAGAAAGATGAATTTTCAGTGAATAGTAAAAAAAAATCAGTTTTAGGGTTTCGGTATGTTTAATGACATCATAACTGTGTCATGGTGATGTCATGATATATTTTAAGGGTTGGCCAACCATAGGTGATGAAATATTGTATTGGGGGCCCCATGTGGCCTAAATTCATGGGAAATAACATGGGAGGGCACATGGTTTTGAGAAAACCACTTTTGAGGTGTCCTTTGGCCATTAATGCCTTGTCCCCTCAATTTCCCTATAAATACCAAGCCCTCCTCTCATCAATTCGACTCCAAAACCATCCTCAACGAATTTAGGGTCTCCTTACCTCCCAAGGAGTCCTCCCAGGGTGCCCCCAATCCTTCAAGGTCCAATCATTTGAGTTTTAAGAGTTACATTTTAAGGTAAGGGATCCGACCTCTCTCTTTCTCTTCAAGAAATCTATTTTATGTAATTTCTTTTATGATGAATGTTCTTATGTTAATGTTTGTTATTGTAAAACGTTATTATTGTGAAATGAAACCCATTTCTTTTATGCTATAAGGGTTTTTTATGAAATGATTGATGATGATATATGTGGATCACATGATAATAAAGACATGTAAAAGGTGCGCCCAGGTAGCGCTCCAATGCATTGGGTAAAGACTTAATCTCTAGAGATGACTTTTTATAATCATACCTTGGTGAATAACCTTGGTAATTTTTAATGACACCTTGGGTATGGACCTTGGTGAAACGAAATGATTATCAATATTAAGTGTTGTAGCAACATCTTCAAGTTATTAAAAATGTTATTTTTATTATGATATATCTCATGATTTCATTCTCATGCCTTAAAGTTATTTTCATGACATTGTTGATGTATCCCAAGTTCATATGTAAAATTTTTTCCCTTGTTTCCCTTACTGGGCCTTCTGCTCACCCTTTTTTTTGATGTATGTACCTAGGTTTGAGAAGCAGTAATGAACCTAGGATGGACATGAGGAGAAGCCTTTCAAGTGTTTAACAAGAATGTTTTATGTTTTCATGTTTTAAGTTCCTGGTTTCCAAGAATCTAAATCTTAAAGATCCTCAGTTTTGTGTAATTTAATGAATGTGTATGTTATAAAAAGGCAGGATGTTATAGTTGGTATCAAAGGATGGTTTAGTTGTCTGTGGAAATTAGGATATGAAAACTCTAGGAAAAATCCTATAGAAAAGATAAAATATAGGAAATATTCCAGGTATTTTGGTGAGTATTGAGTAAAGGGTTTCCAAGCAAATACATCCCTATCTGGTTACAAGCAAGTAGAGGTCGCTCTGGAACAGATGTACATAGGGGTAAAACCTGAAAATACCTCTTTGAGCTAGACTCGAACGAAAACTGGTACACGACAACAGGCCTTTCTGCACTCTTGTTTATGACACTCCCGGGGGATATGCTTTGGTAAATTCATAAGATTAGTATGAATCATTATTAAAGGAACAAGGATAAAACAACATAAAGATTCACAGAATAATATATTATCATTGATAACCTAGTTTGAAACCTAGGGGATCACAAGTTAGGGTATACTTTTCTTCTACAAGTAATCCTTATATGCTTTAATCTCCTTTTAATGATTATGGGTTAAGTATTTGAGCCTCTAATTATACTTTCTATTCTTAGTTAATGGTGGGAAATGGAATAACATGTCCCAAAAAACAATGTGATAGGAAAATGCGACGATTGTCGTATTAATATGACAGAGATGATTAGGGGATTAAAAGATAATTCTTATTTTGGAAGACGTTCACTATTTTGGGTACCCTATATGATCGAGGTAAATAGATTACTACGGTATTTTCATTGAGGAGTAAGGTTGAATTATATTTTGAAGAATCGAAGAATATTAAGGTGGACTTATAGTAATTTAGGTTACTTATGGGAATGATTAACCTATCTTGGGTAAAATATGTTTAGGTTAGCTACTTTTGTTATAAGATTTTAGGAGTGGTTGATGTTGTTTGGAGATGAACAATGAAGTTTATTTTGGAAGACCATGTTATCAAATCCCTCTTGTATTTGGGTTTCAATCTTAGTTTTGATTATTTTGAGGAATTTTGAGGACCGTTATTTATGGAATGGTCTATGATGAACTTTGGGTAGTACTATGGAACTTTGAATATTTATATGTAGTTTCCATTCCTATGGGATTTTTTCTTTTCGAAGATTTTTTTTTACCTTACCCTTTATGTTTTTGGGATAATGTTTTAAGATAGATGATATAGATAGTTAATATTTTGTGGATTATGTGATTCTCTAGAAGATGAATCTTCTGTTTTGATGAGACCATGTAGTTTTGAATGCTCATCGTTTGGAGAAAAGATTAGTTTTTGGTAGAAACTTATTAAAGGACGAAACTCTTCATGAAGGTAGGTATATTTTCTTATTTTCTATGTTGTAAATGAATTCCTCAAAATTATGAAAAGGAACGTAAAACAAAAACGTTGTTGGTTTACATTTCCTACTAGGTAATCAAAGACCATTTACACACATCATAAGTTTGGGCTTTTCTTATGATTAACTTTCTCCTAGTCCTGTTTTATATCACTCTCCCTCAGAACATGACCCCTTGTTTTCTCCTCCATGTCCATGTTTTCCTACATGGAATCCTAGTGTGGGTTAACTCGGGTGACCTTTGTACTTCCCTTTCATTCTTTTGATGTAATAGTTTTACTGACTCCTTTTCCGATGTGGGACTTTCAATGAAATTTCAAAACCCAATTTTTTAAAAATTGGGAGGACGCAATTTCTTAATGGGGGAGGATTGTAACGACCCAAAATTTTGAATAAATGTTGTTTCCTAATTTTATATGCTATTTTATTTTATTTTTATACTCATCAAAATTGTTTCATTTTATAACATGATTATAATTAAAATGAGATCGTTGGGTTTTTACTGTTATATAACCATTGGTCAATATGACCATTGGAAACTAAACGTTTTGATTTTTGTCTCTAAATAAAAGTAATCTTGGTTAATTATTATAGAAAGATGATTCGATGGCCTCACCCAGTAGTCTTGGACTAATCGAAGCCCATCTAACAGAACGTGGGAAGGAGGTAGCACCACTGTGCTTGGCTCTGGACCAAACCCAAGCCGAACATCAACGTGTGAAGCTAGAACAGAATCACCTTCATGAGAAGTTCAAACTAATAGTAATTACTACTCGTGCGATGTTGGCCGAGCCTCCCTCAGATTCTCTCACCTTAGAACAACTTACATTTAGGTCCTATGCTGGCATGATAAGGGGCAATTTATGGAGACCGTAACTGCCTTGCGTAATCCTTTGTTTTAAATAAAAATTGGGATTTCTTCATATGATGAGGTTTATGAATTTTAAAATGACCGGATAAATATAGTATGCATATTTTTGATGAATTTTAGAAAAATGATATTTTAAAAATGTTTATGTAATCCTTAAATAATTAAAAATGTGTAATGATTTTCAAAAAACGGTCTTCTACAATTATGTTCAGTACAAAATTAAGAGTCTAATAAGATCAACATTATATTTTATGAATAGTAAATTATGAATAGTGATTTTATGATTAAGATTAGTAATGTGTCCAAATTGAATAGTAATATCACTTAAAGAAAGTATTAAAATAATCTAGGCACCTTGATTAAGTAATGTGATTCAATAAAATGGTTAAATAACGGTTTCATAAATTATTATTCAAGTATTAGTTTTTTCAGGTGAATAGTGTTTTTTAATTAAAAATTAAATTAAAAATATTTAAATAATTATTTTTATAAAATGGATTTCATTTTTGAACTCAGATCACCGATATTATGTTATGGTAATTTTTGGGGCTTTTTCAGAAAAATTGAATTTTCGGTGAATAGTATTGTTATTTAAAAATTAAATTGAAAATATTTAGATAATTATTTTTATAAAATAGAGTTCATATTTGTAATCATTGTGTCGATATTTGGTTAAGGTGAAGTTTTGGGATTATTCTGAGAAAGATGAATTTTTAGTAAATAGTAAAAAAAGAAGTTTTAGGGTGTCAGTATGTTTAATGACATCATAACTGTGTCACGGTGATGTCAGGAGATATTTTAAGGGATTTCCGACCAAAGGTGATGAATTATTGTATTTGGGGGCCCATTTGGCCTAAATTCATGGGAAATATCATGGGAGAGCACATGGTTTTGAGAAAACCACTTTTGAGGTGTCCCTTGGCCATTAATGCCTTGTCCCTTCACTTTCCCTATAAATACCAAGCCCTCCTCTCATCCATTCGACTCCAAAACCAGCCTCAACGATGTTCTGGTCTCCTTACCTCCCAAGGAGTCCTCCCAAGGTTCCCCCAAGCCCTAAAGGTCCAAATCTTTTAGTTTTAAGAGTTACATTTTAAGGTAAAGGATCAGACCTCTCTCTTTCTCTTCAAGAAATCTCATTTATGTTATTTCATTTAGGCTCCATGTTCTTATGTAAAAGATGTTCTTTTATACTCCTATTACAGAACATTTCATGTTCATAAAATGAGAGATCCCATATTAATCTCAGTATTTCGTTTTATGAGATTTTAAGTGTCGTCGTTAGGCTGCCAAAAGTTTTGTAACAGATTCTTTCTCCCTTCCAATTTTCAAGATCTATTTTCATGTAAAGTATTTCAAGTTCCTTTATTCTATGTTGGGGTATAATCCCTAAATTTATAATACTGATATTTTATGATCATATGATTAGATATCCCATTTGATCTCTTCAATTCAGTATTTTGATGTTTTAAGTGGCGTCGTTAGGCTGCCGAATTTTAAGTGGTTCTTTCAACTTTCCCCTTTTTCTAATTTCTAATTCCATGTCAAGTCTTGCAAGTTCCTTTTTATTATGTTGGGGTATGATATCTATATCTATCATACTGATCATTTATGTTAATATGATGAGAAACCCTATTTGATCTCATCAATTAATTTTTGTTGAAGTTTAAGTGGCACCGTTAGGCTGCCGAATTTCTAAGGGGTTCTTTCACCCTTGTCGTTTTCAAGATCTACTTTCAGGTCAAGTATTTCAAGTTGATTTTTATTATTTTGGGGTATTATATCTATATCTATAATACTGATCATTTATTTTCATATGATGAGAGACCCTATTTTATCTCATCAATCCATTTTTGAGGTTTTAAGTGGCGTTGTTAGGCTGCCGAATTTCTAAGGGGTTCTTTCACCCTTCTCGTTTTCAAGATCTACTTTCATGTCAAGTCTTCCAAGTTACATTTTATTATTTTGGGGTATGATATATATATCTATCATAATGATAATTTATGTTCATATCATGAGAGACCCTATTTGATCTCGTCAATCCATTTTTGGATGTTTTAAGTGACGTCGTTAGGCTGCCGAATTCTCATAAGAGAACTCTTATTTTTGTCTTCCTTTCATGTTCTTCATTTCATATGGTATATCATTCAAATTTCATTACCATGTTCTTAAATACTATATATTCTGTTCCCCTACTGTTTTATGTATCATTTTTGAGTGGCTGACCCATGTCCCCTCTCTTTTCAATGTGCTCTAAAACCATGTATCGTAGACGTTATGCTGCATAGTTTTCGTCTGAAAATGCCGCCCTCCTTATCTCAAAATTATTTTATGTTATTAAAGGAATACTCAAAGCTATTATTTAAATAGGGGTATTGACATATATATCAAAATGTTCTATTTTAAATTCTGGGATTTACATACATGAAACCCGCTTTCCCTTTTCCGTGGGTTTAAACTGACAGAAAGATCATGTCTTTAAAGAAGTTTTTAAAACGTTATGATTATGAAATGAAACCCATTTCTTTTTTGCTATATGGGTTGTTTATAAAATGATTGATGATGATATATGTGTCTCGCATGATAATAAAGTCATGTCAAGGGTCTTCCCAAATAGCGCTCCAATGCATTAGGTAAAGACTTAATCTCTAGAGATGACTTTTTAGACTGATACTTTGGTGAATAACCTTGGTAATTTTTATTGACACCTTGGGGATGGACCTTGGTGAAACGAAATGATTGTCAATATTAAATTTTGTAGACACATCTTCATGTTATAAAAAATGTTATTTTTAATATGATATTTCTCATGATTTCTTTCTCATGCCTTAATGTTCTTTTCATGACATTGTTGATGTATCGCAAGTTCACATGTTAAATGTTTTCCCTTGTTTCCCTTATTGGGCCTTTTTATCACCCATTCATTTGATGTATGTACCCAGGTTTGAGATGCAGTAATGAACCTAGTATGAACATGAGGATATGCCTTTCAATTGATTAACAAGAATGTTTTATGTTTTTGTGTTTTAAGTTCCTGGTTTCCAAGACACTAAACCTTAAAGATCCTCAGTTTTGTGTAATGTAATGAAAGATTATGTTATAAAAGGCAGGATGTTATAAGTCCATTTTTGTAACCGTATAAGATTAATCTCAACATAAATAGATTTATTTATATAACTATTGCTAACCATATGTTTGAGATTGATGGAATGACCTATCATTCTATCGCATGATCCGATATCACTTCACGGAAGACAAATTCAACTTCATTTCTTTAAGAGTGAAGTGGAAATTGTTCAAGGCACGAACAACAGTGAGATTTCACTAAAATCAAGTAAGTGTTTTTTTAATTCAAAAATTCTTCAATAGTAGTGAAATGATTTTGAAAACCAAAAATGTTTTCGTAGTGCTCTTATATCTAAAGAATTAGATGTTACCTTAGATCATCACAAATTTATGGCTTTGTGATTGTTGGATTTTTCATAGCCATGTTCTCTACCACTCTCCATCAGAACATAAAGGTTATATTTATCTTTCATATCCATATTTTCACCTATTTTATCCTATGTGGAAACCCAGTGATGAGTTAATTTTGGTAACATATATGTTTCATAATTCACATTTTAAAATTATGTTTTAGTATTCCATTTTACGATATGGGTTTCTATGAAAGAAACTCTCATGTAATAAACCATTTATAACCTCGACCAATTTTGAGGGAGAAATTAATTTTAATGGGGGTAGAATGTAACAAACTTAGATTTTATAAGATATAGTCCTTTTAATTTATTTCAAATCTTCTATTGTACGCTACACCAAGATTATCTTGCGCTATACACAACACAGTATTAGCCTGTAGTATACGCATCACTAATGTTGGATCGTGTTACACACAATTTCAAGTTTGTTTGATAGTAGTTATTCTACACAACATTGAGTGTATATATATATATTCAAAGTATAAATGAAATATGGTTGGATTTTTTTATATCCTACAACAAAGGATTCTTGAACTACCTGCAACCCTGACTTGGCTTGCATTGCACGCAATCACGACCTTCGTCGATAGCGTGTGTTGTACGCAATACCGGGTTTAACTAAACAACGATATATTATAATGATATTATTATGAACTATCCGTTATGAATAGTATTAACTAAAATTTTAATTTTTTAACATTATTATTCATCCTGGACATTTTCTAGTATAAGGTATAATAAAAAAATAGATTTTTCGTGTAAAATAAGTATTTTTTAAAAGATACAGTTTTGAGGTCTTTTGATGGTGCAATAAAATTAAATATTGTTTTTGACATGTTTATATGTTCAATTTGAAAAATATAAAAAAATTTATTGCAATCAGGATATAAAAATTTACTTTGGATAAAATTTTCTTATTATTCTGTTAACATTCATATTTTAATGAGTAGTAAAAACACGCTATATTTTATTTAAAAACAACTTTTTTCATTGTAATAATTTATATTTTTAGATTATAACATTTAATGGTTTTAAATTATAAATATAATATATTTTTACCATTTAATATAATTTATGTCATTACCATTAATTTTACATTGAATTCAGAGGTAAAAACATTTCAATCTTTTGCAATGTTTTAACTTTTAATACTCATTTTTTAACAACGGGATTATTTTTAAATTAATTTCTGAAACATCTGTGATTTGAATTACGAAAAATGGATTCCATATTTTGAATCATTAGGTCGAAATTATGTCAATAGGTTACTTTTTATATTTGGGCACTATGAATAGTAACTACAAAGTTAAAGGTAAATCGGGTAACTGAGGGTAAATATACGATTATAAAATTACCCTTACATTTGTCATAATAAAATTGGATGATTATATTTCGTCATATGGAATATTTTGGTCAAAATGGAATCCATTCGAACCCACTTGAATGTGATTTAGACCTTTAATTTATTTTATTTAAATGAAAGTGCAATTTTTCTCACTCAAACTTTAATGATTAAACTATTTTTAATATAAGGTTATACAGAATATAAATTCGGTTATAAAAACACATTTTAAAGCTAAAATGTTTTTCTTTATCATGGTAATTTATTTGTAATTTTTATGAATTATTTATTTACCTTATTATCTTATACATTAATGATGCAGAAATTATTTATTTAGTGAAAAATCAATAATATAATTTTTATTGAAATAATAATACACATAAAAAGCCCTAAAAAGCTAACCAAGACTTATTGATATTTTATATATAAACCCTAATAATCCTATGGAAAAATTGGATACCATTTGGATCCTTATAAAGAATATTATGACACTTATATGTTTTTATTTTAAATAGGTCCAAAGTTGTCACCTTAATAATTTAATAAATATAACAATTTATATGTTGCGATTTTAAGATGATAAATTATAGTAAAATTATTATTATAAAATATGTGAGATTTATATTTTTCATTTGATTTTATTTTTAATATTTATGCAACAAATAAATATATTAAATAATTATTCAAATAAGTGTTTCTAATTATTTTATTATGAGATATACCAAATAAATGGTTTCAAAAAATATTAAAATATATATTATATGAACTATTTATTGTTCTCCACAAATTTTCTAGAGAAATATGATATGTTAGTAATATATTTTTTATTTTTGTTAGAAAATATCCTCTATTTTTATTTTATTTAAATTAAAATAAGTGAATAATGTGAAATATGATAATATTGTTTTCTTATAAAAATAACATAATATAAAATTGTATAAAAATCAAAAAAAAAATTAAAAATTATAAAGTAAAATTTATATTTAAAAAGATGTCATAAATTATTTAATAATGGGCAATTCACAACACATATGTAATTAATTATAAAAATTTAAAATTTAGAATCTTATTACCACAAATAAAATTAAATAGATTAAATAAGTATAAATCAAGTTGATAATGTTTAAAATAAATTCAAAATATGTCTAAATTTTATTTATTGATGATATTACAACCCTATCTCCTCTATTATTATAATATTAGGCATTGTTGGAAGTTTTTAAGTGGGGTTAGAGTTTATTATAAATTACTATTTTAGAGGTTTCCAAAATTCCCCCTCTCCTCCCTTATAAAAGGGCACCTCTTCCCTCTCGTCGTCACACAATTTTTCACCTTTATGCTCGGCCAACCTCTGACCATTTCACTTCCCCACTTCCCTAGAAACCTTATAGAGGTACTGGTCTTCTCAGAAGACCAACTCTAGCGACCTAAGAGGAAGTTCAATGGAGGCACTTTGAGAAAGAGGTAATACCTTCTACAGATTCATTCAAGTTTCTTACTTCTTATAGTTCCTCTTCTTTAGTGGTTTCATTATAAAGTAATAACATCAGTATCCCTCATATACATTTATGTTATTATAATTATGAAATAACCATATTTCTCCTTCTATCCATCCTACGGAAAACGAAATCACCGCGCGTGCGTACGTACGGAATACCATATCTATGTCGTGGTGTATTCTGTTTTTCCACCACAACCTTACTTGGATGAGTATAATGGTGTAAAGAATAACTATATATGATTATTAATACATCATACTGATTATAAGTTATTATATCATCCACTCCAATTCCATTCAATAAATATGGGAAAGATATCATCGCTCGTGCATAAGTACGGATTACCATCTGCACGACGCGATGAGATTCATTTTCCATGTTAACAATTCAACAATGATTATAAAGTATATATAATAAGTAATTATTCAATATATTAAATAATAATTCTACTGTGTTTATGTATATATATAAATGTATTTCATCTACATAATTCCATTCAATTCAGTGAGGAAATGAAAAAAGTGTCATTGCGTACGTACGACCTACCATCTCTATGAATGGTGTATTTCATTCCATTTATTGATCTAGTATATATATTTATATTATGAATATATAATATATATAAATCATGTTTTATGTTCTGGAATTAAGTAATCATGATCTAAGTAATCATATTAATAATTACAAGTCAAAACACATACGATAAATGAAACCATTTTAACCAAAACACTACTTTAACATGAATTTACAAAATAATGTGTAATATAAAGTCATATGTGAACCATATATAATATCATAATAGTGAATATGGTTATATAATAATTAAATGACATTATTTAAATCATTATAGATGATTTTCGGATACATACGATGCATATCAAGAATAAGGTAAGGGATAATTTTGAAATCTTGTTTTGTTTCCGATATTACTTATACTTAAGTATTTACTGGGATTATATTTTTCATCCATTTCTATAAAATGTTAAATATTATTAGAAATATGTTTAATGTCATGATTACGCTTCTTATACTTTTACATTGTGTTATGGATGAAATATTTTTTTGTTTACCATACATGGTACTTTTTGACCTCTCCGTTAAAACTACGAAGAGAATGTTTTTTTAAAATTATACGGCATGAACGGATTTTTACAGTTTCATAACACCTTATTTTCTTTAAGATTACTCTACAAGATTTCATGACTATATTAAAAAAATTCCACTTCATTTAAAATTTCATTTCATTTTTTGAAAATAAAATGATTTTGAATAAGAAAGGATATTTTCTTCAAGAATTTATTTCATGTGTTTTATCAAACCCATTTTCCATCTAAGATGACATTATTTCATATGTTTGTGTTTCAAGTACAATGTCTCTATGATTTATATTGTTTCACTTCTATTATGATGAAATGATATCCATTTGTTTTATGTGGATTATGTTATGATGGAATGATGTTTAAGAATCCCATTTTATTCTATGGGTTATGATGAATGATTTATGTTTATGTTGTCGCACACGTAAGAATGATTTCATTATGAGATGGGTGGGACCTATATCTCCCTCTAATGCATTGGGTAACAATTTATATCTCATTATATAGACATGGATGGAATGGAAAGTAAATATGGTTCAGTAATACAGGGATAGAACGGCAAGCAAACTCGGTTCAGTAAGGGAATTTGTAAACTAAGATAGTCTTGGCTGCAATGCCTTGGCTACTATAGAAATCATAACATGTGCTTAATGGTTTCCATAATTACATGTTTTATTCCCATGATATTTTATCAGGATTGATGTTCCATTATGAACAATGCCTTAGGTACTTCCATGTTTTATGTCATTTCTCAAGATTTTGATGTTGAAACATTATGTCCATGTTTTTAATTTCAAATGTATATGGTTTGTTTTATTCTCTCTAAGCTAACCCTTACTGAGCATTTGAGCTCACCCTTTATATGTTTTCTTTTCCCCTGGATATAAATAATGGTTTTAGGGAAAAAAAGAAGATCTTTATGGGAGATGTTTAAGATCTTTCACCAAGATTAGAAGATTATATTCAGAGTTTCCAAAGACACTAAACTATTACAGTCCTTTGGTTTTTGTTTATGTTAGGTATTAGATATTCCGCAAAAGTAATGTAATGTATATGTATGCCAAGATTTTGGTCTCTATAATTACCCTAGCAAGGAGGCGTAGAAGAGGAATCCTCAAAAAGCTATGGCCACGGTGATCGTACATCAGCCTCCCTTTGCGAGGTCTCGTCCTGTACTCGGACGTGCTTCCATAGAACATGTACCAAAGGAGTAGACCAGCCATGGAGACCATTCACATTTTGATCAACAATCTAGATTGGACACTCCTTGAATGAGGCGTCCACCTTAAGCTCAACCTCCTTGGGTTATAAAACGTGAGATGAGTCTATGAATTATTTTCGGATATGAGAAACATGGAATACATCATGAATAAACTGATACCTCTGAGGTAACCGCTGCCGAAAGGCAACTGGACTGACTCTCTCCAAATCCTCAAACGGCCCGATGTAACTAGGATAAATCTTACCCTATATCCTATACCACCATTGTCCCAACCTCAATGTGACACACAAGAAAAACTAATCTCCAACGTTGAACTATATAGGTCATCTCTGTTGATCAGAAAATGAATTCTATCATGACTGTGTAGTTTCCATCCTCTTCTGAATCAACTCTATCTGCTCTGTGGTCTTCTGGACAAGATGAGGTCCCAACATAGCTGCCTCTCCTGCCTTTGTCCAATATAAGGGTAATCAGCCTGGCCTACCTTAAAAGCCTCATCAGGTTTCATATGAATAGGTTCTTGAAATCTATTATTGTAGGAAAAATCTACAAGAGGTATGTGCTTCTCCCAAGAACCTCAAAAATCCAAGATTCTTGCCCGAAGCAAGTCCTCAAGCACCTGAATCGTATGATCAGACTGGCCATCTATCTGGGGATGGTAATCTATTCTTAGAAGTACCAGTGTATCCAAATCCCTCTAAAGTCTCTGCTAGACTTGAGATGTAAAACATTCATCCCTATCTGAAACAATGGAGTGTGGAACCCCATGTAGACATACAATCTCATGGAAGCACAATCTTCCCAGCTCATCAACACTGAAGGTCTCCTTGATCGGAAAGAAAATATCAAACCTCATGAGTCTTTCAATGACAACCAAAACTGCATCATTCCCTAGAGGAGACCCTAGAAAACCTATCATGAAATCCATCATTACATCATTCCATTTTCACTTAGAAACGGATAACTGCTGCAAAATCTCTACTGGTCATTGATGCTCTGCCTTCACTCGCTAACAGGTGGAACACCTTAGGACAAAACCAGAAATATCTCTCTTCATACATAGCCACCAATATTGATGGTGTAGATCACGATACAACTTGGATACACTAGGATGAGCTTCCAAAACTGAGGAATAAAAATCCGGCATCTGCTCCTCGCATATGTATGCTGACACCCATACGCACCCATGAAAATGCAAGATCTCATAATCACCTATGGTCCATCTAGGAATAGGTTCATCTCCTGACATGCTCTCATGTAGGACTAGGTGATATCTACCTCATTCACACTCGGTCAAAAAGATTAGAGGTAACAACTACAGAAGAAAGAAATGTTTTCCCCTGTCTATCATACACCTCTAAATGCATCTCAGGGAACATAGCCATAATCTACAATTCACTATTTTCCTCTTGAACTGCCTGTATATGAGTCCTCATTCTCAATGAATCAGCCACAACATTTCCATTCCCAGGCGTGTAGAAAATCTCAATGTTAAAGTACTAAAGTTATTCAATCCACCTTCACTGTCTCAAATTTATGTCATGCTAAGTGAAGATATAGTTGAGATTTTTTTTGTCAATGAAATCCAAAAGATTCTCTCCCAACAGGTAGTGTATACAACAGTTTAAAGCATGAATAACTGCATCCATCTCGAGATCGTGTATCAGGTAATTTCACTCATGTGGCCTCAACTGCTGAGACTCGTATACAACGACTCCTTCTCCCTGTATAAGCACTGCTCCCAACCTGATACTTAATTAATCATACTAAATAGTATATCTCTTGACCGGATCTACAATAACTAGTATCAAAGCTGATGTTGACCTCCCATTCATCTCCTATAAGGATGACTTAGAAGAATCAGGCCACAAGAACTTCACAGCATTCTTAACCAGACCCATCAGTGGTTCTCCTAAGCATAAAAATTCATGTATGAACTTTCTTTTGTAACTAAACATCCCTAGAAAACTCTATACCTCAAATACGTTTTTTGGATTCTCTCAAGAAACTACTGCTCTTACATTCTCTATGTCTAATGATAGTTCTGTCTCTGAGATAATATGACCTCATAATTTAATCTAGTCCATCCAAACATGTAATTCTAAGAGAATAACATATAACTGATGCTATATTAGTGTAATCAAAACGATCTCAAGATGGGTATAATGGTTGTGTTGATTTTGAGAGTACACCAAGATATGATCCACAAATACTACCACAAATTAATCCATGAACGGATAGAACACTCGATTCATCAGCACCATGAAAACTGCTGGTGCATTCGTGGGATCGAACAATATAACCACATACTTATATAGACCATTCCTACTCTGAAAGGATTTAAGAGGTATATCAAATGGTCTAATGTGCAACCGATGATAACCGGAGCACAATTAGATCTTCGATAACACCCGAGCTCCTCGAAGATGATCAAAGAGATCATCAATCATCAGCAAGGGATATCGGTTTTTGACTGTTAACTGGTTCAACTTCTGATAATACACACAATGTCTGAGGGTACCATCTTCCTTCGTCGCAAATAGGAAAAATGAACCCCAAGGAGAAGTACTGAGTCAGATAAAACCCTTTGCCTACAACTCCTCCAACTACTTATTGAACTCCTATAACTCAGGTGTAGCCATCCTATAAAGAGGAATGGACACCTATGCCGCTCCTAGAAGACGATCAATAGAAAATCCCACCTCTCGCTCTATTAGAAAACCTTAATATTCCTCTGGAAAGACATCCCTGAAACAATACAACACTAGAGGAAAGTACATCTGGGAAGTAATCTTGTCATCCAGATATAGACTAGAAATCTGAGCTATAACTCCTCCCATCCCATGATGCTTGGGTCCTGCTCTACATGTCTGGGCATCCCAATAACCCTTATGAATAAATAATCTACCCTTTGGTGATGTGAAAATCACCCTACATCAATAGAAATCGATAACTTTCTGGAATGGAACTATCCATTACATCCCAATAATGACATCATAACGTATCATCTCTATGACATAAAAGTATCATAGAAAGTGACACCCACCAACCTCGAGAGGGCACTCCTTGCACTAACGTAAACAAGTCGTTCTTGTCCCCAACTGTATGTCTAACCTCAAGTCATCAGCAGAAGAAAATATATAGATCCCAATGCTCTTTACAAAAGCAACAGATATTAATTTATGGGAGACCCCTATATCGAAAATAGCAGAAGGTCAAAATGAGGCAACTAGGATCGTACCTCAAACTATAGAGGTTCTGGGATCCTGCTCCTACTGGGTCTTCTACACTACAAATTTAGGACCTGCAAGGTGGCCCTGCGACTATGCCTGACCACTTTGAGCTTATCTACCATGTTGTCGTTGAAAGCCTGGAGACTAGCTACCATGACTGCGACCTCCACCTCTACTTGAATGGCCATAAAAACTCTAGTTTCTTGCATGATGAGAAACTGGTGGTGACGATCCTGAATTTGGAGTCATAGAAGAACCCATGTCACCAACATCTGGTGAGAAGAACTGACAGAAGCAATGAAGATAGCCCATCTTTCTACATGATCGGAACTCCATGTGGTCTCTCTAGAAATGTGGTCTTGTATGCCCACTATTCCGAAACCGGTCGAACAACACCTGGATAATAGAAAAAGTGCCATGCCTCCTCGGATTCCCTAATGTAGACTCCATACAGTGCTTCCTTCTATCAGCAGGAAGAATAAAAACTCCAGATGTCAAACAACCCATGCTCACCACTCCAGAATCCCTCAGATTTCCCACCGTGATCAGTGTCTAGATGACTGTAGAAGTGATGGAAGTCCTCCAGAAGTTGTTCGCATGAGATTAGATGTCATACCTGATACCATCATCAAACTTCCCTTCAAGAAATAACTCATCACCCCTTCGGATGGGCATGAAGCACTGCAGCTCTGTGAATCCAGAAGAATAATTCATAATAGAAAGAGTACCCTCCTCCAGGCTCATGAACTCTCGGTGCATGATCGGCCCTCAATGTCTCTAGGTAGAAGATGTCTTAAAAGGCACGCTGAAACTCACCTCATTTCATAACCTGCTGGCATTATGCCTGAGTGATCACATCCCACCATCTCTTGGAAGAGTCCCGAAACATATACATAGTGAGCTTCACCGTACTCTCTGGAGGCAACATCAGATGATCGATGATATAAAGAAATGGCCTCTAACCATGACTCTACTGCCTAAGGTCTTCCTTCCCCTATGAATTTTGGAGGATACTACTATTGGAAAACCCACATCAGGTCTTCCATAGAAGGGGTAGGATGCAGTACACCTAAAAAGTTCTACTTGATCCTCATAAATCCCTCTCTGAAATGTGTGTCAGCATCTGTGTCTGGAATGATGACTGGTGCCAAGACTGACACAATTGGAGGATCCACCAGTAGTCCCTGATCAGCTATATCTGGTGTCTAATCACTGCCCTATAATTGGCGGACAACTCGAGGACATCTCGGTGGCATGACTCTGTAAGGTCAATCGCACCCCTAGGATCAAGATTAATACGGACTGAAACATAGAAGTATAAGAAGGTAACAAGATAAACAAAGCATTCATGTTTTTTCCAAAACATGGACACACAGATTGTATAATTCCTACAAGGCATGTTACTTTAAGCCTTCACATGGGTGTGTACTTCTACCATCCCAGGTTCTGTAACACCACATATACATGGCATGTTGTCCTAACACACAGAATATACTTGAATCATATTCTCCTGCCTGAGTTATTATACATAGCTAAGCCCCATAGTTCTCCAAAAATAAGACTACACAGCGTGTTAGTTCTAGACACGGCGTGTACTAGACGAACATCACTGACCAGTTTTGTTCGTGACACGACCGATTAAATAGATCACTCAACATGATTTGTTCTAGATGGAAAAAGCATGTACTAGAAGGATTTAACTACCTCGTGTTGTTTGTTATGCAACCAGATACAAGTGTCACACTACATGGCATGTTCAACCTTGACATGGCATG
Organism: Viscum album; assembly: GCA_963277665.1. Classification (NCBI taxonomy): domain Eukaryota; kingdom Viridiplantae; phylum Streptophyta; class Magnoliopsida; order Santalales; family Viscaceae; genus Viscum; species Viscum album. The sequence goes on along the minus strand of OY728159.1, from coordinate 1,457,755,629 downwards.
TATGACTTATGTTTTATGCATCTGAGTTTCACATGGGAGGACACATGGTCATCACAACATAATGTGTACATCAAGAACACAATGTGTACCACCAATGATTTCCCAACCCCATGTCTCTACCCACATAGCCAGTGACACGGTTAGAGACTACACGACCTATACTCAAAAAAAATTCCTTCCCGAACAGAAGGACACAAGGAATGTATTTATCATTACACACTGTGTATTCTGGGGTTTTCTAGACAGTAAACCTCATAGACTACTCCAAAACCAATAAAAACCCTTAAACCAACATTAAAGTGTAAAATTCTGATCCATGAGGGCCCATACTACTTGCGAATCAAATCTTGCCTTCTTTTACATGTTATAGAAAAGGAATAACAGTATAGTGATACACCAATTTCTGATCCACAAGGGCCTATAAGACCCCAAGAACCAGAGTTTTGCATTTATTTAAACAAAACATTACACAAAATAATACCTTAGAAAAATTAGATATTCTATCATGTTATCTATCACAGAAGTATGAATATCTTACACAATATATATCACAACAGCATGAAATCCCTAATGCACCCTAAATGTCATGACAAGAATGCGTGACATGTGATTTATAGAAAGTGACTATATGATGCATGAGATGGCATACACTAATCTCATCAGGTTTTAATAGAGTAGAACCTCAATAATATCATCAATAATAGCACAAAACATGTGAATCACCCAATGGTGAAATCAAATCTACTGTAAAATTTGAAAAATAAAAAAATGAAATAATGAGATAAATTGGATTTTCCCTATACACAAGTTTGCTACTCAGGGGAAAAACTTATTACCAAGTACCTATTTCAATACTATTACTAGCTATAGGCTCCAAAATAAATGTCAAGAAGAAAAGAATCTTCTGAAACCAGTTTGTAACACCCCAGTTATAGAAGCCGCCCAGACGCTCCCCATACCCGGATAGTCATATGACCTCATTTGCATTTCCACGAACAGTAGTGGCGGCCAACTAGCAGCTAGGGACTTGGGTGTGATAGTGGGGAAACTATTCCCTCATTGACAGAGTGACACACCATAAGTAAAACTGACAATAATAGCGGAATCAGTAAAAACATTCAACAAGTAAACAATGGATGTAAAAAAGACAATTATAGAGGAAGCAGTAAAATCATGAAAAAAGTAAATTGGAGAAGACTAAAGGAATAAAAAACTTGTGAACATATATATAAATGATTCATGATACATATTTAAAGGAATGTAGATAAAAAATCACAATTCTGGAATACATTACTAAACTGATGTACAAAAGAAAAGTAGTAAACAGATCCACCGAATCGCAAGCCTCAGCTTGGTCCCATGCTCCCCATCTCAATAGGAATCATGTACCTGAAGTAGAAGGGTGCTTGACCTTATCAATACATGCATTAATATAATATATTTGGGACCCAAATCATGACCTAAATAGGGTGTGAGAATAATCCCAGAAGGCTACCACCCATTGATATGTGCCTAACAATTACTGAATATATTTGACAGGTAATAAACAAAAACAATAAGTAAACAATGAAGTATACATATTAACAATCCTACAATTCAAATGCATTCATTTTCATATATCATGTCAGTAGATAATCAAACGTAGGTAACCCTCTGGGAAGTACTCACATCCCAACCCCTCTGGTTCAACTAAAACAAACACATGTAACCCTCTGGGAAGTACACACAATCTAACCCCTCTGGTTCAGCTTTAGCAAAGACACCCTAAGGCAGCACTCTCCATTAATTCCACCTATGGTCTCATATCGGTAACTAATATGAACTCAATGGAAGCACTCTGCATCCAATTCTCCATGTGTCCTGCATTCAGGTACTACATACACTCTAACGGAGCACTTACGTTCATCCCTCCTATAGTCTTGCAACATAATAGTGAAATAGAAACTCTGGAGAAGCTATCAACGTCCATTCCCCCTATGGTCCACTACACCAGGTTCTCATGGCCCTGTGTATGTCAACCGTGCACAATGTTACATGGAAGGAAATATAAACATCATGAACTACTTGGCTAATAAATCTACAACATATCATAGCATGTCAGATAATAATCACTCCATCTTGACAATACTAGGTGTGGGAAACAAAGTAGCAGCCTAATAGGCAAAGCTAGACCAATGGTCAAAAAAAGAAAACATGGGAAAAACATCCATATCATAACAAAGATAACCCTATTAACATCAATTAACAACTATCCAAACAAACAAGGCATAAAAGGTTATAACCGGGCTAAATCCATAAACACGCCATACCTAGTTCTTGGGAATTGGGCACTTTTGTACATAAAATTCAAAGAATAACTACGGAATGGTAAAAAACACCTACCTTGGTGTCGTGGGATCTATATACATGAACCTCAAGACTTAAATCCCTTAAAATTCCATAGATCTACAAATACGTTAAAAATGTTCAACCTAGGATAACTCATGAGAGATGAGAAATCAAGAGATGGTGATCAAGAATAAAGGAGAACTCATTGAGGACATTCCAATGCAATCGGCAGTAGTGAATTTGGAGAATGGACGGAATGTCTGGGGCTAATAGAAGATTCATGGTCGTACGGTCACTCCTGGATGAGATGGATGAATAATAATAGGGTTCTGTAAATTCGACCCGACCCTGGTCCATTTAATAAAAAAATAAAGTACATGGTGTGTATTTTAAAATTACATGGCGTGTACTTTCCTTTTCTAGCCTCCGATTTAGGTGGTCTCTAGGTCAACAACACAACCATGTACTCAACCATTACACGACCATGTTCTTGGCAATTACATGGCCATTACATGGTCACTCGTGGAAACTGGGTACACATCGTGTACTTAGAGTACACAGTGTGTACTCTGGAAATTTCTAGAAACTCCTTTTTTCTCAAAAAAAACCAGAAAGTATGATTCAAACCTTAAAAGAAGATTTATGTTCTTACAGTCATATTTTTTCTATCATGACATATGATTTTGAAGCTCCAAATATTGTGGTGGTGGGTACTATTGGTTTTATCTCAATGATAGAAATTAGTTTGTTTGGTTTTGGTTTTACACATTCTTTTATTTCCATCATGTCTGAAAATAATATAGATTAAATTCTTGAACTTCTTGATTTATTACTATCCTTCAATACTATTGGAGGGATTATACAAGCATCAATAGTATATTAAAACTCTAGTATTTAATTTGGTGAGTATACTCTCAGCAAATATATAGTACTCATTCCCATGTTGGAATATGACACTATACAAGGGATGTACAAGTTCTTAATGTGTAATTCTAAGATCAATATTAGAAGAAAGTAAATCATAGTAGTCTTGAATGGATAACCTATAGTTTCTATCAATGAAAAGATATAACAACATGATCTTTTTCTAGAAGCACCTCTCATAGGCATAATTATGAAATTGATTTGTGAAGATGAAGATGGAAATGAATGTATACAAATAAATAATGTCACCATAATTTAGGAATACATTGATGTATTTCATGAGTTACTAAGAACTCTTCCCAAAAAAGGGGTATGGTTCCCTATTGATCTCATTCCTCATTCCAACCTACTTTCAAAGACCCTGTATTGAATAGATACTATTGATCTGGAGGAATTAAAGAAGAAACTCCAAGATATTTTGGAGAAGGGGTTTATCAAAACATGTGTGTCTCCTTAGGGAGAACATTTTCTCTTTTTGAATAAAAATTATTGATCATTGTGGAAATGCATTGATTATAGATAACTTAACCAAATCGCGGTGAAGAAAAAGTACTATCTCGCATGAATTGATGATTTATTTGAACAACTTCATTTGAATCAATTATTCTCTAAGATTGATCTTCAATTCGGTTATCATCAGTTGGGTGTGAATAAAGATGATATTATAAAGACCTCTTTCCAGTCATGATATGTAAATTATGAGTTATTTGTCATTAAATATGGTTTGACTAATGATCCTACTATTTTTATGTAATTTATGAATAATTTTTCTAAGGACTACCTTGAAAACATTTTTTCAGTTTTTATTAATGATGTTCAGATATATCCCAAAAGTTTTTAGGAGAATGAGGATCATCTACGGGTTATTTTACAATCTCTAAGGAATGAGAGGCTATTTGGAAAGTACATCATATTTGAATTTTGGTTAAAAAATTTTATTTCTTAGGGAACATTATAACTAAGGAAGGAATATCAGTTTACCCTTCTAAGAAAAAGGTTGCGGAGAAATGGCCTCATCTTACAATAGTAACTGATATTTTTAGATTCCTAAGATTAGTGAGATATTATAGGTGGTTTTCGAAAAAAAATAACTTCATTCTAATACACTAACCAAGTTATATTGCAACGTGGATAACTATATTTGGACAAATGAGTGTGAGGAAATTTTACAAGAGATGTAGAAGAGATTGGTTACTACACTCGTGTTAAATATACCTTCTATTAGAGAAGGATTATTTATCTTTAGTGATGAATCCCTAAAAGGGATTTTTTGCATCATCATGAAAAATGGAAAGGTTATTTCATAGGAATCTCTTTTGTTGAATCCTCATGAGGAGAACTATAATATGCATGATATGGAGCTACATATTTTTTTTCTCTAAATATATGTTGGAACTATATTTATGGGGAGAAAAGTTGATATATACACAGTCCATCAATGATTAAGCATATTTTCAAGGAAAAAATGAGCATGAGATTGGGGATATGATTGTAACTTCTTAAAGACTAGGATTTTTCAATTCATTATCATCCTAGAAGAGAAAACATAGTTGCTGATGCATTAAGTATGAAAGACCCTATTGTTATGGAAATGAAGAGGATTCAAATATCTTCTTTTATCAGAGTCCTCATAAAACTATACATGATAATTGTAAGGGAATGGACATCATCAATACTATCCCAATTTATTTTTCAACCATTATTACTATATCATATTAATAAATATTAGATAAAAGATCAATTTGTACAGAAGATGATACAGGCTTTAAAGAATGGGTAGATTCTTGATTTCAATATTTATCAATAAGGTAAATTAAGATTCATACAAGTCCATATGTCCCATCTATTATAGAAATAAATAAGGATCTAATTGATGAAGATCATAGATCTAATTACTCTATACATCCTGGAATCTCCAAAATTTATAGGGAGCTACATGATCATTATTGGTGGGATAACTCGAAATGGGAGATTCCCAACTACACTACATGGTGTCTGGTGTGTCAAAAGGTGAAGGAGGAGAGGAAAATTCTTAAAGGGTTATTAAAACCATTACCCATACCATAATTGAAGTGAGACAAAATCCATATGGAATTTTTCACTACTCTCCTAGGAACAATCAAACGAAACAATTTGAAAAGGGCTATAGTGTACTGTCTCACCAAGACTACCCATTTTGTCTCCATTCTGGATGATTTATCTATTGCTCAACATTCCAGGATATATGTGAATAAAGTGGTGAGACTGTATGGGGTACCACTTTATATCATTTCAGGTATGATTCATGTTTCAAATCATAATTCTAGAGAAGTATTCAACATGCTTTAATTACCAAATTAAATTTTAGTATGGCTTATCACCCCCAAAGTAATAGACAATCTAAAAGGACTATTAAGACAATTGGCTACAATATGATAGCATGATAAATGGTGTTTAAAGTTGGATGGTACCAACATATCCCACTAGTTTATTACTCATACAATAATATCTTCCATTCAAGTATTGAAATGGTTCCCTATGAATCTCTATATGGAAAGAGATGTTGAACTCCTACTTGTTGGTATGAAGTTTGTAAGAGAAATATTCTTGGGAATGATCTGGTGAATGGGATGAGAGAAAAGGTTCATTCCATCCAAACACACCAAAAGGATTCTTAAATTCAATATAATAGCTATGCTGAAAACCATCAAAGGGACTTGTAATTTGTTGTTGGAAACAAAATATTCATTTTAATTTCAAATTGGAAGAGAGTCGTGAGGTTTAGGAAAAATGGGAAGCTTATCCCAATGTACATTGGCCCCTATGAAATAATTGATCTCATATGATCAGCGGTCTATTGGCTTTCACTTCCTCCAAATCTAGCACATGCTCATGATATATTCCACGTATATCTCTGAATGTGTTGAACAATTTACGATTGATTTTACTAAGAATTTTCTATCCACTATTATTTTAAATATATAAGTATATTTATATTTAAAATATAAATTTCACATTAATAGAGAACAATTATGATAAAATAAATATCATTTTTGAAAATTTCATGTTGAAATTAGGTTCGGGTGAATTTTGGGGAATTTTCTAAAATGGTTTGTTGTTTGTGAATAGTAAAAATACAGTTTTCAGTTTTTGGTATGTTTAATGACATCATAATGATGTATTGTGTAATATAAAATTTTGATAATCTATTTTGTATTTAAATAACATAATGTGTTTCCCAAGTGGCCAATACCATGGTAAAATACCATGGTAAAGCCCATGGTTTGGAAAATACCACTACCTAGGTTTCTAAGGAAATTAATAAACAAATACTCACGATTTTCTATAAATAACCACTCATTTCTCCAATTACATTCACTCAAATATCATCTTAGATGAAGATATGATAGTTTTACATTCCAATGAGTCACCCCAAGGAGTAACACCCCAACCCCAAAACCTTGGAGTTGGTGCATTATTTCATTACATTAGAATGTTTACAAGGAATCAATCCCCAAAGGACCAATTAGTTTAGTAGATTTGGAAAACAATATACATAAATAAGTTTAACATTACAACTTTGAAAGGAATACAATATATAAATTCCATTGGAAACATCTATAACTCCATGATTATCCCTACAGGTAATTAATAATAAACTTCTTCACATCCTAGGGAAAAAATAAATCCTTATAAATGGGTGATCTAAAATTCTCAGTAATACAGAAAAAGCATAAATAATAAGTCATGCTGAATAAATAAAATTACACATTTCATTAAATCATATCTTGAGGATAATATGGTAGGAATAAAAACTGAATAAATAATACCATGATAAAACATTAACATGGATATTCTACTAGTCGAATAATTTCAAGGAAAATCACTTACGAGTTCAATAATGAGGGAATGGATAGTGTGGGGTGTCATAACCATACTGTTAATGCCTTGTACCAATACAATACATAAATGGATAAAACACAAAACTAGTTTGTCTCATGAGACCTACTGATGCACTGAGGGGCTATAGCAGCCCCCACCCGACACTTACTAAGTCAAATGAATTCCTCATATTAAAGGGGTGAAACATAATCAACATATAAATTTGTATTAAAACTATTATATGAAATGTAAATGACTTTCCCAATTCATTAACATAATAACCAACCATTCAGATTAATACAGTGAATGGAAACAATATAGAACATCCACAGCCAAACTAATCATGACAAATTAAATAAAATATTTTATATGATATCATAAAAATTTAATCCCAATTAAACATAATAATCAACAAGAGTGTTGAAATGTATGACAATAATATTATAAAATTATCGAGTAATCCTTGAGAGAAATACACATTTACATTGAAAAAAGGGTTCTTTTTGAAAAATATTTGAATAAACATAGAAGTGAACTAATATAGCTTTTTCATAATAAAATGTGTGATTTTATAAAAATAATATTGGCTTAAAATAGATTGTATAGTGAACTTGAAAATTGGTAAGAATTCGAGAAGTTCCCTTGAATCGGGCTTTCCTGTCGGGAACATTTTGAAAAATATCATTTTAAAACATTAAAATCCCAATAAAATAAATAAGGATTCTCATTAGTATATTTATATATATAGAAAATACATATAGAATTTATGAGTAGTACATAAGAATAATTAATAATTTCATTGGGGTAAAGAGAAAAAAAGTGTAACCTGAATAAAATAGAGGTTCAGGAAGAAAACTTTTACTATAGGTCTGAATGCGTTATACACTTGACCATAATGTCATGTATAATCAAATTAAATCCATTAATTAATTAATTCATATCATTCTATATTTTTATTTCATTTATTATCATATTATTAACTTCATTTTTTTGACTTTTTGATGAGTTATAAGATACAAATTTATCACTCAGGAGAATTCATTTCCTTGGTTTTCACGATTAGTATACTTATATATGAGTATGGATGATTGTGTGGAATGAATATAATTATCTATAATTGAAATTTTAGGATTCTAATGTACATAAATAATTTTAAATGGTTATATTATTAATTTGGTAAAATAGTATGAGGGTGATTTATTAGATAACATGTTAATGATATTCATTTAGCATAATTATAGCAGTTTTTCAATCACAATGAACTAGTTTAGTTCTCTTATTTAATGTAACACCCCGTGATTTTATGAGATTTATTATTTTTAATTTCTTTCATATCTTCTGTTGTACGCTACACCAAGATTATCTTGCACTATACGCATCACCATATTAGCTTGTAGTATACGCAACACTATTCTTGGATCGTGTTACACACAATTTCAAGTTTGTTTGATAGTAGTTATTCTATTCAACATTGAGTATGTATATATATATATATATTCAATGTATAAATTAAATATGGTTATATTTTGTTATATGCAAAAAAAAAGGAGTATTTCACAGCACACAACCCTGACATGGCTTGCATTACATGGAATCTCGACCTTCCTCGATAGCGTGTGTTATACGCAATACCAGGTTTTACTAAACAATGATATCTTATTATAATATTATTATTAACTAGACTTTTTGAATAGTATTAATTAAATTTTTAATTTTATGACATTATAATTCTTCTTACACATTTTATAGTACATGGTATGAGAACAAAATAAATTTTTCATGTAAAATAAGTATTTTTAAAAAAATGCAGTTTTGCCATCTTTTGATGGCGTACCCATTTTAAATATATTTTTTGAAAATTTTATAAGTTAAATTTTTACAAAATAAATTTCTTACTTTGATTCAGGATATAAAAATTTACATTGGATAATTTTTTGTTATTTTTCTGATATCTTTCATATTTTAAAGAATAGTAAAAACACACTATATTTTAATTAAAAATGACTTTTTCATCATAATAATCTATATGGATAAATTATAATATTGAATAGTTTTAATGTATAAATAGAATATATTTTTACCATTTAATATAATTTATTTCATTAACCTTGATTTTACATTGAATTCATAGGTAAAATCATTTCAATCTTTTGCAATGTTTTAACTTTTAAAACTCATTTTCTTAACAACTAGATTAATTTTAAATTAACTTCTGCATCATTTGTATATTGAATTTTTAAAAATTTATTCCATATTTGGAATCATGTGGTCCAAATTATGTTAAAAGGATACATTTCATTTTTGGGCATTATGAATAGTAACTACGGTATATTTTATTTACCGTAGTAAAAGGTAAATCGGGTAATTAAGTTTAAATATAATATTATAAAATTACCCCAACACTTGTCCTAATATAAATTGATGTTTATATTTCGTCTTAATGCATATTTGGGTCGAAATTGAATCCATTGGAATCCACTTGGAGATGATTAAGACCATTATTTTATTTTATTTAAAGGAAAGTGAAATATGTCTCACTCAACTTTAATAATTAATGTATTTTTAATATAAGTTTATACAGATTATAAATTCGGATCTAATACTCATTTAAAATATAACATGTTTTTCTTTATCATGGTAATTTCTTTATAATTTTTAAGAGATATTCAGTTACTTTAATTACATAAACATTAATGATGCAGAAATTATTTATTTAGTGAAAAATAAGTAATATAGTTTTTATTGAAATAATAATACCCATTAAAAGGATCAAAAACCTGACTAAAAATTATTGGTACTATATATATTTACCATAATCATCCAATAACAGAATATATGACCGTTTGGAGTCTTATAAAAGTGATTATGACACTTATATTAAATTATTTTATATGATGTCAAAGTTGTCATCTTCATAATTTAATAAATATAACATTTTTTAATTTGGGTGTTTTTGAAGATAAATCCGACTAAATGTATTCTTATGAAATATGTAAGATTTATTTTAATCCTATAATTTTAATATTAATTTTAATGCAACAAATAAGTGTATTTAATATTTATACACAAATGTTGTAGTAATTATTTTATTAAGAGAAATATCAAATATATGGTTTTACAAAAAGTAAAATAAATATTATATCTACTATTTAATGTGATTCACTAATATTCTAGATTACTATGACATATTAGGAACCTTTTAAATATTTTATTTTGAATATAACCTCTGTGTGGATTTTATTTAAATTCAAATAAATGAATTGTGTCAAAATTGACGGTATTGTTATTTTATAAAAATATCATATTATTAAATTGTTTAAAAATTAAAAATAAATTATAAATTATAAATTGAAATTTATATAGTCTAAAATGTCATAAATTATCTAATTATGGATAATTCATAGCACATATGTAATTATTTATAAAAATTTATAATTTATAGTCTTATAACCACAAATAAAATTTAATAGATTAAATAAGGATAAATCTAGTTGATAATGTTTAATATAAATTCCCTACATGTCCAAATTTTATTGGTTGATGCGATTACAACCCCATATCATCTTATATTCGAATATGAGTCAATTTTGGAGGTTTTTTGAGTGGGGTTATATTTATTATAAATTAATATTTTTATGAATTCCAAAGGTGCCCCTCTCCTCCCTTATAAAAGGGCACCTCCTCCCTCTCATATTTAGACAACATTGAGCCTTCAATATCGGCCAACCCCTGCCCATTTCCCTTATAAACATCCCTAGAAATATTCTAGAGGTCCGGGTCATCTTCAATTACCAATTTTAGTGCCCTAAGTGTAGGTTTCAAAGAGGCGTGTCGAAGAAGAGGTAATATCCGTTACCGATTCATTCAAATTTATTTCTTCTTCTAATTCCTATTATTTAGTTGTTTCATTATGAAGTAATAGAATCAGTATCACTCATATACCGGTAGGTTATTATAAATATGAAACTATCATATTTCAACTTCTATCCATCCTACAGAAAATGAAATCACTGCGTCTGCGTACGTACGGAATACCGTCTCCACGCCATGGTGTAATCTATTTTCGACCACCACCTTACTAGGATGGGTATAATGGTGTAAATAAATAATTATATATGAATATTGTAAAATTATATTGATTCTGAAATATTAAACATAAACATCAATACAATTCCACGATCATGGGAATGATATCATCGCTCGTGCGTACGTACGAACTACCATCTTAATGACGCGATGAGATTCATTATTAATGATTAACCATCCATGAATGATTATAAAGTATATATAATAAGTAATCATGAAATATATGACATAATAGTGATAATGTATTTATGTATATATCTATATATATATATGTATGTCATCTATTTAATTCTATTCGATTGAATAAGGAAACGAAAACAACTTTCATCCGTACAAATGGCCTACCGTCTCCATGAACGGTTTATTTCATTCCATTTATCGATCTATTATATATATTTATATTCTGAATATATATTATATATAAATAATGTTTTAAATTATTGATGTAAGTAATCATGATCTATGTAATCATATGAATAATTACAAGTTAAAACATGAATGAGAAATGAAACAATTTTACCCAAAATGCTACTTTACCATGAATTTACAAAAGAACATTTAATATAAAGTCATTAGTGAACCATATATGATATCATAAAAATGAATATGATTTTGTAATAAGTCAATGACATTATTTAAATCATTATACATGAGGTTTGGATACATAAAAATCATATCGGACATATGGCAAGGGATAATTTTACAAATCTCATTTTTATCCGAGATTGCTTATACGAAAGTATTTACTGGGGTTATAATTATCATCCATGACCCAATTTTCTAAAAATGGTTTCATTTATAATTAGTGTACTTTTATCCATCTGTGACTTTTACTATATGGTATGTATGTAAACTTTATTTTGTTTACCATACGAGGTACTTTTTGACATTTCTGACACAAGTACGAGAAGAATGTGTATTTCAACTTATACTGCATGAACATATTCTTACGGTTTCATAACACCATACATTCAAGAAGTTTACTCTACAAGATTTCATGATTGTTTTCAACCAAATCCTTTTATTTTAATATTTCATGGCATTTTTTGAAATGAAAATTATTTTGAAGAAGAGAGGATATTTTCCTCAAGAATTCATTTCAAGTGTTTTATCAAAACCATTTTCAATATAAGATGGAATTATTTCATATGTGTATGATTCAAGTGTAATTTATCTATTATTTAAAAGTTTTCACTTTTCATATAATGATATATCCTTTAGTTTTATATGGGTTATGAGATGATTGGGTGTTGTTTACGAAACCCATTTTATTCTTTGGGTTATGATGAATGTTTTAAGTTTATTTTTTGGCACAAGTAAAAATGATTTCATTATGCGATGGGTGGGACATATATCACCCTCCAATGCATTGGGTAATGATTTATATCTCATGAGATAGACATGGATGGAACGAGAAGTTAAGCCGGTTCAGTAATACAGGACTGGAATGAGGAGTGAACTCGATTCAGACAGGAACATTGTCCACTAAGATGGTCTTGGCAACAATTCGTTGGCTACTATGGAAATAATAACATGTGATTAATGGTTTTACACAATTACATGTTTTATTACCATGATATTTTATCATGATTAATGTTTCATTATGATCTATGCCTTACGCACTGCCATGATTTATGTCATTGCTCAGGATTTTGATGTTTAAATATTATGTTCATGTTTTGAAGTTCAAATGTATATGATTTGTTTTATTTTATCCATGATTACCCTTACTGTGAATTTCAGCTCACCCTTTATATGTTTTCTTTTCCACAGGATTTATGGAAAGGTTTTAGGTAAGAAAATAAAAGGGGAAGATATTTATGGGAGATGTTGAAGATCTTTCACCACGATTAGAAGATTATGATCCGAGTTTCCAAACACACTAAACTATTACGGTCCTTAAGTGTTGGTTCTTATTATGTATTAACTATTCCAAAAAAGTAATGTAATGTTCATGTACATCAAGATTAGGGTCTCTACATTTAATATCAAATATATACAATGCTTCCAAATCCTTAAATAAGATATAATAAATATTTTATTATTTGGATAAACTATTAAATGGTTTCAAGACCATCCTTTATGGATAAATTAATGAACCAATGTTTTTCGTTCAAGAAGTTCATAAATCAGTACCTCCCAGATAATGATTACATTTTTAATATAAAAGAGTGAGAGTGAGGATATTGAAAATGGATATCCCATTAACACGATATCATTATAGCATATAGTTGATATTGTAGTTATCATTATTATTTGGATAGAGGAGGTTACATGAGGATAACAAAGTAAAAGAAATTAAAATGAAATTAAAAGACAAAGGAAGAGGGTGTACCTCATCAATTATCCTCCTTGAGAACCTCCTTAGGGAATTTTGTTTTGGTCTTTTGGCTAGAACTAGTGATCATGGATGCGTGGTAGAGATAAGGAAAGAGTATCTGGGTAGAATTATGATAGGATTAAGTTATTAGATGAGTGATGTGAAGAGATGGTGAGGAGTGGTATTTATAGTGTAAGAGAGGGGTGATTTATCATTATTTTATTATTTTTCTCAGGAAAAGAAATAGTCTTGATTCTTGTAACAAAATACAGCAATGAGTGCATGTGATTTCAAACCAATGGTGATTACATAAACCAAACTATAAGAGTTAGTTTCCTAGAACCAATTGTTTGTACATTGATTACTTGGAGATTTAATTTATTTTAATATTAAACATATTATTACATTTTGTTCATTTTTCTACATGAATATGATGTAATAATTTCCTAGATTATTTGTTGCATTGATAAGGTCACGACAATTCCCTACTATGATGAGAACCAGGAAATTCTATAACAATATATTTAAATATATAGTTCTACGCTGGGATTACATATTATGATGGGACAAATAACATGACGACCATAAGGTGCGAGTACTCATAAGCAGATGAGACTTCCTCTCATGATGTTCATACTTGGTAATCTCCCTGAACTACTATAATGTTACCCTTTACCAACAGTTCAGAACTGTTGGTAAAGGATGGGAAACCGTTGGTATATTATATACCAACGATTTTCAAAATTGTGGCCATGTAAGCCTTGGTTATAGTCTTTTATCAACAGTTCTGTGAAACTGTTGTTATATGAGTAAAAGTGATAGATATACCAATGGTTTCACAAACTATTGGTATATGTTTCCATTATATGATTGGTTTTGAACCGTTTTTATATAGTGTGAAATGTACATCCAAACGGTTTTGTAAACTGTTCATAGAAGTTTATATCAACGGTTATAACAAAACTGTTGGTATAATAAACATCCAAAGGCTATAATGATGGTTTTGAAAACGGTTGGTATACATATGCGGCAACTCCAAAACATCCAGTAGCAACTCGGCCAACCTGCAACTATCCATGACCTACATGAACACATACATCCAGAATCTAAAAGCCTACATGGGATGTTTAAAATTCATCCAGAATTCATAAATTTAAAAATTTAAAATTCATTCCTCACACAAACAACAACACAAGAGAAAAATCTAGAATCCAATGCATCCAGAATTTAAATGAAATAACACCCATAACACCAATACCAAAATTAAAATCCAATTCATCCAGAATCCAATACACATAACAGTAATCAAAATTTAGAATTCATTACCAATACAGTGAGAATCCAATACATCCAGAATTCAAAAATTTAGAATTGAAAAGTTATAACACCCATAATGATAGAGCAAATATTTTCAATTAATTTATATTTAATATCATTGTTTATACTCCCAAAAAAGTGTTATTTGATGGGTAATTGTCATGTTTTTAGGTTTTAGTGTTATTTTGAACCCAAATGTGAAAAACGACTATTTCTGGATTTTTGACAGATTTTTACGTCAGGGGTATTTCGGTCATTTCTGGAAAAATAAAATTCCAAATTTTCTGATTAAAATTTTGTTAGAATCCTTATTTTATTTCCTTCATTTTTGTCTTCTGGACCAGGAGCTGATTCGGTCATCTAAAGGGTCTAACAAATCATTGAAGATTGGAATTTTTCCGGGCGGACAGCATGGACCCACCCAAAGTAACGGACATCAAACGCGGCCTACACAAATCCAAATGATATGTTTCCACCTGGGATATGACGAGGACATATAGTGTCGACTCTACAAGAAATTTGGTGAAGTTTGGAAGTCATTAAGGAGTCCATTAAACGACATACATTTGGAGGAACCATCCTGGAAACTTCATCCAGAAACAGAAATCGAGAATGAAAAATTCATAACTCCTCCATCCGGTTTTCAAATGAGCTGAAATTTTGGGGAGAGACGTCCAAGATAATTGTGCACAACATTCATGAAGGGTGGAACGCGTGAAGAGGTCATTAATGGGGTCGAAAACGCTCAAACTTTCGGGGGTCCAATTCTACCTATAAAAGGAGGAGAGCTCCTCCCCCTCAAGACATCCCATTCTCCACCCCATTCCTTCCCGGGCACCCAGGAGAAGAACTTCTCAGATTTTTTTTTCTTTTATTTCTTTTGTTTTAAAATGTCTCTCCTCTCCCGAATTATCTCGCTTACCCCATCCATGGAGGGGTAGTTTCATTTGAGTGATCGGAAAGAGGGGAGGCTGGACCTTTGTGTTGTGCTTGAGTTTTGTGCTTGAAATGAATAAAATTTGTTCTTCTTTCTTCTTCTGGTTCCAATTCATAATTCATTATTAAATTCCGAATGCGGTTGTGTTAAGGTTTTTATTATGAAATTATAAATTGCTTTGGTCGATGATCACATCTCCCTCCACCCAATTCTAATCTGTATACGGTGGAACATGATTAGGGTTGGGTGGTGATTGCTCGACGGTTGTCAAGCACGTGTGTAGGATTGTATGTCGAAATCTTGGTTTATTAGGGAACAACAATTCCAGGTCTGGGATTTCTCTAATTAATCAAGAGACCTTCTACAACTCTAAACACATTGGAAGGAGGATAGACCAATCTAAGGTTTTAGAAAGGGAAATTCTCATCACATCACTCTTACCAGTTTAAGGAAGAAGAAGAGATAAAATTTGGAAACCATGATGGCACAACACTAAGTCTAGCCGAACCAAATCTGATCACCGTCTTTATAATTTGTTAAAATCAATCAATTTCTGTTGTTTGTTTCTCTCATAGTCATTCAAATTTGTTAAAACCAATCTTTTTAAGCAAACCAACAAAAAGTGACAACCTTGTTTTGTGTGCACTCCTCTTCGGGAGACTACCTAGGATCAACTGCTATACTATACTTAGGTAATAAAATATTGTTTTGCCACGCCCCACGACAGGCGTGCGTCAAACTTGGCGCCGTTGCCGGGGAGGCAGTGCCTCAAAGTTTTTTTTTTAAAAAAAAAAAAATAAAAAAAAAATCTCTTTTGAATGACCCGTAGTTCAAATAGCAATTTATTAGAATTCGATCCAGAAATTGAGCGCACAATAACCAAATTGAAAAAATCAAAATCTTCCCAAAGAATTTGAAGAAATCAATCTCACCGATTCAAGTGATACCTTAAGTGAAGACTTTGAACCTTTAATAATGGCTGTAAATCCCAACCGAACCCTACGTGACATCTGTGCACCTCAATTTGTCAATCAAAATTATCAACTTGCAATTCCTGCCATAGAAAATGATTTTGAATTGCGAATTAACATGATCCAAGTGCTTCCTAAATTTCATGGTCTTGCAGGTGAAGACCCAAATCGACATATTCAAGAATTCACCTATGTCTGCTCCAGCTTCAAACCTCGAGCAGTCGCGGAAGAGCATGTGAAGTGGAGGGCTTTCCCCTTCTCACTAGAGGGAGCAGCAAAGGAATGGTTGTACAATCTACAACCAGGGGAGATAAATGACTGGGAAGATCTAAAAAAATGCTTTCTACAAAGATTCTTCCCAACATCTAGGAGCACTGCAATAAAGAAGGAGATTTATGTCATCCATCAATCAACTGGAGAAACACTCTACGAATACTGGGAACGTTTCAAGAAGCTTTGTGCAAGTTGTCCACACCAAGAAATAGAAGAGGACCAATTCCTTGTGTGCTTCTACCAAGGATTGCTTGAAAATGAAAGGAATCTATTAGATTCCTCGTCAGGAGGAGCCCTCATTGATAAATCACCTGCAGATATACGAATTCTGATTGAAAAGATTGCACAAAATTCACAGCAGTTTGGCACTCGAGGTACGATCACCAGAGGGATCCATGAGGTAAGAACATCTGATTCAGTAGATTTAATTAGGAATGAAATGGGTGAACTCACCAGGTTGGTGCGACAAATAGCTGTGAACCATGTGAAGGATCAACAAGGACCGTATCAGGTATGTGGTTTATGCTCTTCTAATTCTCATTACACTGATCAATGTCCAGAAGTGCAGGGGACAGAAAGTTGTGCTGCATCCTATCAACAAAGGCAATACCAACCGCAAACCCAACCAGGGTATGGGTTTCAACAGAACCAAGCCAGAGCACCTTTTCAGCAGCAATATCAGAACCCGATAGCATTCCAACAACCTTATCAGAAGCCCTTCCAACAACAACAAACTTTTCAACCACCACCTTTCCAGCGGAAGAATTATGAGCAACCATCCACAAGTGCACCAACAAATGAAGACCAACAACTGAAGACAAGAGTTGCAGGAATAGAAGATAAGATGGACAAGCTAGCTGATCAATTTGCAAGCATTATGGATGCTTTCACCAAGAACCAAGGTAAGCTTCCTGCACAAACAATTCCCAATCCAAAAGAGAATGTTAGTGCAATCACAACCCGAAGCGGGAAGGAGCTCAAACCACCAGAACAATATGAGGAGGATGAATCTAGGGAACCTGCTGAAGCTCATCCTGTCCAACCAAAAGATGGAGTCAACAACAAAGTAGAAAAAACAAGGTTCAAGAAAGAAAGACTAGAAACACCATTGCAGAAACAACAAAGGGAGAAAAAGGATATTCCAGCACCATTCCCATCAGCATTGGTTGAGTCAAAGAAGGGAGAAGAAGAACGACTTCAACGGGAAATTCAGGAAACATTCCGAAAAGTTGAGATTAACATTCCACTACTGGATGCAATCAGGCAAATCCCTAAATATGCAAAATTTCTAAAGGAGCTATGTACTAAAAGAAAGAGGATGGATGGAAATGAAAGAATCAACTTAGGAAGAAGCGTCTCAGCATTGATCACACCACCGATACCGCAAAAATGTCAAGATCCAGGGACTTTCTCTATTCCCTGCACTATCGGTTCATTAAATTTTACTGATGCACTATGTGATCTTGGAGCTTCGATAAATGTGATGCCTCACTCTGTGTTTTCATCTTTGCAGATCGGAGAACTAAAATCAACTCGAGTGGTGGTACAATTAGCAAACAGATCCACTGTTTTCCCAGCTGGAGTTGTTGAAGATGTACTTGTAGGAGTGAGAGGATTAATCTTTCCAGCAGACTTTTATGTCCTTACCATGGAGGAAGACCGAGCACCATCTCAATCTCCCATCATCTTAGGGAGACCATTCCTGAAAACAGCCAGAACAATCATCAACGTGCATGAAGGAACCCTCACCATGGAGCTCGGAGATAGTACGGTACACTTCAATATTCTTGATACGATGAAACACTCGTCCAGCAATCACTCACTTTATGCAATCTCCCATGATGAAGGTATAGAACCAATTGAAGACTCAGGTATGCTTCATGACTTGTTATCTGTGGGAGAACACTCTTCATTTGAATTTTATAACTCCCATGAACCTGAAAATTCTGATATCATGTTGGAGGATGAGGTAAAATCTGATTTTTTCGATGATTTGTTAAGAGGAAGTTAGATTATTCCAGAGAATTCAACATTAGAAGTAGGAAACATAAATTCAATATCATCCCTTGAACAAACACCATGTTTAGAGCTGAAGCCTTTGCCATGTGAATTGAAGTATGCTTACCTAATGGAAGGAGAGAAATTGCCAGTAATCATTGCAAATAACCTATCCCATTCACAAGAACAAACATTGATTGACCTTCTCAAAAGGAATGTAAAAGCTGTAGGATGGAGTTTAGGTGATATTCCTGGAATCAACCCTAAGGTATGCTCTCACAGGATATTTTTAGAAAGTGAATCTCGACCAGTTAGACAACCTCAAAGAAGACTCAATCCCACAATCATGGAGGTCGTTAAGAAAGAGATTGAGAAATTGTTAGCAGCTGATATCATTTACCCAATCTCTGATTCTCAATGGGTCAGCCCAATTCATGTAGTCCCCAAGAAAACTGGCCTGACCACTGTTACAAATGAAAGAAATGAACTGATCCCCATGAGAATACAAAACAGCTGGAGAGTGTGTATAGATTACAGGAAGCTAAATCAAGTTACTAGAAAAGATCACTTTCCTATTCCATTCATTGATCAGATGCTTGAAAGGTTAGCTGGAAATACTCATTACTGTTTTTTAGATGGATTCTCAGGTTATTTTCAGGTACCAATTGCACCAGAAGACCAGGAGAAGACAACCTTCACCTGCCCTTTTGGAACATTCGCCTACAAAAGGATGCCTTTCGGGCTATGCAATGCCCCAGGTACATTTCAACGGTGTATGGTGAGTATTTTCTCGGACCACATTGAGGATTGCTTGGAGGTGTTTCTTGATGATTTCACAGTTTTTGGCAATTCATTTGATCATTGCTTGGGAAATTTGGAAAAAGTTTTGAAAACATGCATTGAAAAGAACCTTGTCTTAAATTTTGAGAAATGTCATTTCATGGTTGAAAAAGGGATAGTGTTGGGACACATAATTTCACAAAATGGGATTGAGGTTGATAAATCAAAAGTTGATGTAATAAATTCCTTACCATATCCAACTTGTGTCAAACATGTTAGATCCTTTTTAGGGCATGCAGGATTTTACAGAAGATTCATCAAGGATTTCAGTAAGATTTCTCTCCCTCTCTCAAGATTACTTCTAAAGGATGCTAACTTTAATTTTGATTGTGCATGTAGGGATTCATTTGATGAATTAAAGGAAAGGCTGATAACACCACCAATAATGAAGCCACCCAATTGGGATTACCCTTTCGAGATACTTTGTGATGCATCCAACCAAGCAGTGGGAGCCGCTCTATCACAGAGAATTGACAGCAAACCTCAAGTCATCTCCTACGCATCAAGGACCTTGGATGAAACGCAAATAAATTACACAACCACAGAGAAGGAGTTCCTTGCAGTCGTTTTTGCACTAGATAAATTCCGATCATATCTTCTGGGCACTAAAGTTGTTGTTTTTTCTGATCATGCAGCTCTTAGGTACTTAATGAAAAAGGCGGATGCTAAACCACGGTTGGTGAGATGGATGCTACTCTTACAAGAGTTCAACTTGGAAATCAAAGATAAGAAGGGGACTGAAAATCAAGTGGCTGATCATCTGAGTCGACTACCCCACACCGCTGAAACAGAAATACCAAAGCAGAACCCACTTAATGATGAGCTTCCTGGAGAACAACTCTACATCATCAACAGTGAAATACCATGGTATGCCAACATTGTCAACTATTTGGTAACATCTCAGGTACCCTCTCATCTAAGCTCTCATCAACAGCATAAGCTTAAATCTGAATCAAGATTTTACATTTGGGAAGATCCGTTTCTGTGGAAAATTTGTAATGATCAAATCATAAGAAGATGCTTGCCAAGAAGTGAAATTGAATCAGTGTTTGAATTTTGTCATAAATTATCATGTGGAGGCCACTTTGGACCTCAGAGGACTGCCCGAAAAGTTTTAGAATCTGGACTCTACTGGACCACCTTATTCAAGGATGCATATGAATTTTGTAAAAGATGTGAAAAATGTCAATTTTCTGGTAACATATCTAAACGACATGAAATGCCACAAAAACCAATAACCTTTTGTGAAATTTTTGAAGTTTGGGGCATAGATTTCATGGGACCATTCCCAATGTCATTTGGAAATTCATATATTCTTTTGGCTGTAGACTATGTTTCAAAATGGGTGGAAGCAAAAGCAACCAGGACTGATGATGCAAAAGTTGTTTGTGATTTTGTTAGGGCTAACATTTTCTGTAGGTTTGGCGTGCCACGAGAAATCATCAGTGATCAGGGAACTCATTTCTGCAACAGGAAAATGGAAGCATTGCTGAAGAAGTATGGGGTACATCATAGAACATCTACCCCATACCATCCCCAAACAAATGGCCAAGCAGAAGTCTCTAATAGAGAAATCAAAGCCATTCTGGAGAAGACTGTTAAACCCAACCGGAAGGACTGGAGCCAAAAGTTAGATGATACATTATGGGCATACAGGACGGCCTACAAAACACCGATAGGGATGAGTCCCTATAGATTGATCTATGGAAAGAGTTGCCACCTTCCTGTGGAGTTGGAGCATAGAGCCTACTGGGCGGTCAGAGAGATGAATCTGGACCTTGAGAAAGCTGGGAAAGAAAGAAGATTGCAGTTGCAGGAGTTAGAAGAAATTAGAAGGGAATATTTTGAAAACTCAATGATCTATAAAGAGAGAACGAGGATGGCCCATGACAAGATAATTCAACCAAGAACCTTCAACACTGGAGATCACGTGTTACTCTTCAAATCCAGACTTAAGCTTATGCCAGGTAAACTTCGTTCCAGATGGGAAGGCCCCTTTACTGTTACTCATGTATATCCCTTTGGTGCTGTGCAGATTCAAAAGGAAGGAGGAGGAAACCCATTCACTATAAATGGGCAGAGGCTGAAGAAGTTCCATGGGACTGTACCTCAAGAACCAGTGGAGGAGATCACACTCCTTCATCCTGAATACAAATGAACACCTACCAGGTTGCATCATTCCTTTACACTTGATTAAATGCAGTAACTCCATATTTTTGAAAGATAAATAAAAAATTCCATTTACATGCATTGAGGACACTGCATCAATTAAGTGTGGGGGAGGAAATTTGTAGTCCAGGAGAAATTTTTTTTTTTTTTTTTTAAAAAAAAAAAAAAAAAAAAAAAAAAAAAATTTGTTTTGTTTGTGTTGTCGAGCCAACGACATTAAACAAAGGCGCTACCGGGAGGCAACCCGCATTTTCCCCCATTTTCCACTTGTCTTCTTAGTCATTTACCAACATGATTGAATGGGCCTGCACTATCAATTGTTTTCATTTTTTTTCAGGTCCATTAATGAAGAGGGTGTCGTGGGATTATACGTCGTGAAGAAAATGATCCATTTGACAGGGGAGTATGAGTTTCAATTCTATATTATCCAACTTTATTTCCTACATTTTTTAGTCTTTTAAAGAATTAATCAAAAAAAGGGCATGCCCATGCTTGAATTCATGTTTTACTTGACTTCTCTAGGAGACATGAGTTTCATAGAAATCCAGTGATTCTATGTTTTAGATTTCAATGTTTCTGAGATTGAATGATTAAAATGGATAATTGGATGATTAAAGTGAATCAAGGATATTGAAATAAGGACTCATGATTTGAGGGAATTAATTGATTCATGTAAATGATATTTCCCTTCCATTTTTCATTCTTTGAATTTCTGAAATTCATGTGAATTAATTTGTTATTATTAATCATGCCATGAGTGATTGTCCAATATCATATTCTCATTCCTGAGAGGATTTCTAGACCAAATATTTCCTATTTTATCTTGAGCATATTTCTTGAGTGATCTTGGGACGTGCCACCTACTAGAACTTGTATTGAAACTTGTCAAAGCTATGACTGTACAAAACCACATTTAAAATGATTGAGGCATCTCTTTGGCTAGCCACATTTTATCCTAAGACCCACCTTGACATTTATCCTTCGTAAGCCCTTAGATGCCATGAATTGCCTTATAGGTTTAAGCCACATTACAATCCAATTTTTCCTTACCTACCCGCACTTTTAGTATTTTTGCATGGTTATTTCAAGTTTGAGTGTGGGGGAAGGGCCTTTCGTGTGCGTTCCTTGGGATATGTATCACTTTTGGGTGGTGTAATGTGTGTGTCATCATTTTGGGCAATGTATTATTAGAAAATTGGGCATGAGTCATCATTTCATTATACTTCTATCATTTCATCCGGTTCTCCATAAAAAAAAGAAAATAAAGCTGTGCCTTTCTGGAGCTTTACAAAAAAAAGAAAAAAAAAGAAAAAAAAATAAAGTTGTGCCTTTCTGGAGCTTTACAAAAAAACATGGAGAACTTGGATGATATCATTCTTTGTAATCATTTATTGACTCATGACCCATGTCATTGAAAGGGGAGTGGTGTTGTGATTAACATTTCAAGGGGATTTGAGTGAGGTTCATCTTGTGTTTTCATTTGATTAATCATGCATTGTACTTAAGAGTCAAACCTCCTACTTCTGGCCTTAAATTATTTCAATCATTTGCCCACCAACCCTAAGCCACAGAGTCATTTGAACCTTTATTGCAAGTCCTCATGATTTTATGTGTGTTTTGTCTTTACAAAGTGGAGAAAGTAGTTACTTTACAAGCCTATGGGTAAGGAGCATGTTCTCATGATATGAGCATAACTCCACTATTAATTGTATCATGAGTGATGAGAGAAAATATTCAAAGTGAGGTAGGTCATGATTTGGCATGTTTAATAATAATAAATTGAGAAGCTTGAATGAATGAAAGGAGAAGCTTCATTATTTTTCAAAGGGGAAAAGTAAAATGCATGAATTGATTGTTTCTTTGAAAAATGGGAAATTAAATTGTTATTTTTGTGGAACTGGAAAATTTGATTGGACATTGATAATCATTTGATTTTATTCCATTTGAAATTTAAATATTGGTGACATTGGTGCCCTTTGAATTCCATGTTGAGATTTTATGCTTGAGGATAAGCATAGTTTAAGTGTGGGGGATTTGATAGAGCAAATATTTTCAATTAATTTATATTTAATATCATTGTTTATACTCCCAAAAAAGTGTTATTGGATGGGTAATTGTCATGTTTTTAGGTTTTAGTGTTATTTTGAACCCAAATGTGAAAAACGACTATTTCTGGATTTTTGACAGATTTTTACGTCAGGGGTATTTCGGTCATTTCTGGAAAAATAAAATTCCAAATTTTCTGATTAAAATTTTGTTAGAATCCTTATTTTATTTCCTTCATTTTTGTCTTCTGGACCAGGAGCTGATTCGGTCATCTAAAGGGTCTAACAAATCATTGAAGATTGGAATTTTTCCGGGCGGACAGCATGGACCCACCCAAAGTAACGGACATCAAACGCGGCCTACACAAATCCAAATGATATGTTTCCACCTGGGATATGACGAGGACATATAGTGTCGACTCTACAAGAAATTTGGTGAAGTTTGGAAGTCATTAAGGAGTCCATTAAACGACATACATTTGGAGGAACCATCCTGGAAACTTCATCCAGAAACAGAAATCGAGAATGAAAACTTCATAACTCCTCCATCCGGTTTTCAAATGAGCTGAAATTTTGGGGAGAGACGGCCAAGATAATTGTGCACAACATTCATGAAGGGTGGAACGCGTGAAGAGGTCATTAATGGGGTCGAAAACGCTCAAACCTTCGGGGGTCCAATTCTACCTATAAAAGGAGGAGAGCTCCTCCCCCTCAAGACATCCCATTCTCCACCCCATTCCTTCTCGGGCACCCAGGAGAAGAACTTCTCAGATTTTTTTTTCTTTTATTTCTTTTGTTTTAAAATGTCTCTCCTCTCCCGAATTATCTCGCTTACCCCATCCATGGAGGGGTAGTTTCATTTGAGTGATCGGAAAGAGGGGAGGCTGGACCTTTGTGTTGTGCTTGAGTTTTGTGCTTGAAATGAATAAAATTTGTTCTTCTTTCTTCTTCTGGTTCCAATTCATAATTCATTATTAAATTCCGAATGCGGTTGTGTTAAGGTTTTTATTATGAAATTATAAATTGCTTTGGTCGATGATCACATCTCCCTCCACCCAATTCTAATCTGTATACGGTGGAACATGATTAGGGTTGGGTGGTGATTGCTCGACGGTTGTCAAGCACGTGTGTAGGATTGTATGTCGAAATCTTGGTTTATTAGGGAACAACAATTCCAGGTCTGGGATTGCTCTAATTAATCAAGAGACCTTCTACAACTCTAAACACATTGGAAGGAGGATAGACCAATCTAAGGTTTTAGAAAGGGAAATTCTCATCACATCACTCTTACCAGTTTAAGGAAGAAGAAGAGATAAAATTTGGAAACCATGATGGCACAACACTAAGTCTAGCCGAACCAAATCTGATCACCGTCTTTATAATTTGTTAAAATCAATCAATTTCTGTTGTTTGTTTCTCTCATAGTCATTCAAATTTGTTAAAACCAATCTTTTTAAGCAAACCAACAAAAAGTGACAACCTTGTTTTGTGTGCACTCCTCTTCGGGAGACTACCTAGGATCAACTGCTATACTATACTTAGGTAATAAAATATTGTTTTGCCACGCCCCACGACAGGCGTGCGTCACATAACAATATTCAAAATTTAGAATTCACTCATCACGCAAACCACAACACTGATACAGACAAGAGAAAAAGGCTACATGTTATAGGAAGCACATGGGATGTTTACTCATGGTCTTGGGTTGACTATCATAAAACCAACATAAAAACGTGGGTAGAGTGGAAAAGGATCATGATACCCATAAGATAAACAATGGTAGTGGTCTTGTACTTGGACCTAGGATGAGTTATAGGAAGAACGTGGGATGTTTATATTCCTATATTGACTATGTATCCATGTATAAATGGTTCCTGATGTGTTAGTGGGAAATAGTGGCCAATCTCAACATATGAGAAGGGTTAACAAAATAGCCTACATGTTTTTCATAGACTTTTAAATTGGAATAAAGTGGTATGTGGATAATTGTAATTTGGTCTCCTAGGTGTGATGTGAGATGAATCCCCATTTTGGGTAGTGGGTATGAATATTCAATTAAGTCTTTGGTATTGGGTTCCCAAAGGGACTTTGGTTTGGTCCTAGAACCCACTGTTTGAGGATGGGATTGGCGTATTAAATGTAATTTGTTTTAAAATAGGGGTATTAGTTCCTCACATGAGAATTGGATTTTGTGAGGCTGGACCATGGATTCTTGTCCAAAAGTATCAATAGAATCCAAATGTGTTTGGTTGGTTTTCTGTATGCAAGTTTTTGTTTTCACTTAAAATCTTGTCCATTTAAAATAAATGTGAGAAATTTTGAGTGGTACCGGTCACACCGTACCTCGGATTGAGGCAGGGTTGACTCTTACACGTCAAAAATTCCCCACGAATCGTTTTCCTAAAGAATCAACACAATCCAAATGTGTCTGATCATTTTTACATATGTTAGTTGTTTTTTAACTTAAAAAGTTGTCCTTCTCAAATAAATGTGAGAAACGTTGAGTGGTACCTGTCACACCGTGCATCATATTTAGGAATAGCTGACTCATACAAATCAAAAATGACCCATGTATCCTTATTCCTACTTATCAATACAATCAGAATACGTTTGGTCAGTTTTCCATATGTCTGTTGTTTTTACATAAAAAAGTGTCCATTTTAAACAAAAGAGAGACACTATGAGTGATACTGGACACATTGTGCCTTGTACTGAGGCATAGTTGACTCATACACATCAAAAATGAACCATGGATCATTTTCATGATGTATCAATAGAATCAGAAATCATTTGGTCAGTTTTCTATATGCAAGTTGTTATTTTCACATTACATTTTGTCAATTTCAAATAAAAGTGAGACCGTTTGAGTGGTACCAGCCACACCGTGACTCATATTGAGGAAGTGTTGACTCTTTCACATCACAAATGTCCCATGGATCATTATCCTAATGTATAAAAAGAATCCAAATTCCTTTGGTTAGTTTTCCATTTTCAAGTTATTGTTTTCACTTAAAATCTTGTCCATTTCAAATAAAAGTGAGATAGTTTGAGTGGAACCGGACACACCATGCCTTAGATTGGGGATGGGTTGATTTTCACATGTTGAAAATGACCCATGGATCGTTTTCCTAATGTATCAACAGAATCAGAATGTGTTTGGTCAGTTTTCCATATTCCAATAGATGTTTAACCTTAAAATGTTGTCCAATTCAAATAAACTTGAAATAGTATGAGTGGTACCGGCCACACCGTGCCTCGTATTGAGGCGAGGATGACTTGTACACATCAAAAATTAACCAAGGATCCTTGTGAAAAAGTATCATCACATTCCGAATACGATTGGTCGGTTTTCTATATGCTAGTTGTTTTTACTTAAAAGGTTGTCCATTTTAACCATGAGACAGACACTTTGAGTGATATAGGACACATCGTACCTCATATTGAGGAGGGGCTACTCTAACACATCACATATAACCCATTGATCATATTCCTAATGTATAAACACAATACTAATCCATTTTTTTGGTTTTCCCTATGCGAGTTGTTGTTTTCACTTAAAATGTTGTCCATTTCAAATAATGGTGAAAAACATTGAGTGGTACCAGCCACACCATGCCTCGGTTTGAGGTGGGGTTGACTCGTACACATAAAAATTTACCCATGTTTCCTTTTTCTAAAGTATCAACACAACTAGAATATGTTTGGTCAGTTTTTCGTATGTCTCTTATTTTTACTTAAAACAGTGTCCATTTTAAATAAAATAGAGACACTTTGAGTGATATTGGCCACATCGTGCCTCGTATTGAGGATGTTTTGACTTGTGCACATCAATAATGATCCATGTATCGTTTTCCTAAAGTATCAATACAAACAGAAAGCGTTTGGTCAGATTTCCATAGGCAAGTTGTTGTTTTCACTTAAAATCTTGACCATTTCAAATAAAAGTGAGACAGTTTGAGTAGTACGAGCCACACCATACCTCTTATTGAGGCAGGGTTGACTCTATACGTAAAAAATGACCATGGATCATTGTCCTAAAGTATCAAAAAAATACGAATGCATTTGGTCAATTTTCCATATGCAATTTGTTGTTTTCACTTTAAATCTTGTCCATTTCAAATAAATGTGAGACAGTTAGAGTGGTACCAGATACACCGTGCCTCGGATTGAGGTGGGGTTGAATCATACACATCACATATGTCCCACGGATTATTCTCCTAAAGTATAAACACAATATAAATGTGTTTGGTTAGTTTTCTGTATGCTAGTTGTTGTTTTCACTTAAAATGTTGTCCATTTCAAATAAAGGTGAGACACATTAAGTGGTACTGGCCACACCGTGCCTCGGATTGAGGCGGTGTTGACTCGTACATGTAAAAAATGAACCATGGATAATTTTTCTAAATTATCAATACAATCCTAATATGATTGTTTATTTTTTCATATGTCAGTTGGTTTTACTTAAAAGGGTGCCCTTTTTAAACAAAAGAAAGACACTTTGAGTGATACCAGCCTCATCGTGCCTCGTATTGAGGAAGGGTTGACTCATACACATCAAAAATTACCCATGGATCCTTATTCTAATGTATCAACATAATCAGAATAGTGTTGGTTAGTTTTCCATTTGCAAGATGTTGTTTTCACTTAAAATGGGGTCTATTTTAAACAAAAGACAGACACTTCGAGTTATATCGGCCACACCGTGCCTCGAATTGATCCGAGGTAGAGTCGTACATGTCCCAAATGACTCATGGTTCCTTGTGCTGAAGTATCAATACAATCTGAATTGGTTTGGTTAGTTTTCCATATGCAGGTTGTTTTTTTCATTTAAAATCATGTCCATTTCAAATAAAAGTGAAATAGTTTCACTGGTTCCATTCACACCATTCCTCAGATTGATTTAGGGTTGACTCATAAACATCAAAAATGTCCCATGGATCATTTTACTAAAGTATAAATAGAATCATAATGTATTTGGATAGTTTTCTATATGCCAGTTGTTATTTTCACTTAAAATGTTTTCCATTTCCAATAAAAGTGAGACACTTTGAGTGGTACCGGCCACATTATTCATCAGATTGCGGCGGGGTTGACTCATACACATTACAAGTTACCCATGGATCCTTGTAAAAATGTACAAACCCAATATGAATATGTTTGGTCAGTTTTCCATATGCAAGTTTTTTTTTACATAAAAGGGTGTCCATTTTAAACAAAAGAAAGAAACTTCGAGTGATACCGGCCACACTGTGTCTTGTATTGAGGCGGGGTTGACTTATACACGTCACATATGACCTATGGATACTTTTTCTATTGTATCAATATAATTTGAATGTTTTTGGTCAGTTTTCCGTATTCCAGTTGTTGTTTTCCCTTAAAATGTTGTCCATTTCAAATAAAAGTAAGACACTTTGTGTGGTACCGGCCACAACGTGTCTCGGATCGAGGTAGGGTTGACTTGTACATGTCACAAATGACCCATGGATCCTTGTTCTAAAGTATCAACCCAATCCAAATGACATTGGTTGGTTTTTCGTATGCTAGTTGTTTTTATATAAAAGGGTGTCCATTTTAAAGAGAGCATAGAATGGGATCCAAGCCATAAAATTAAGGGTGTGTTTTTCTCCGGAATCATGGTAGGTGGTCCTTATCCTTTCATGAATTGTCATGATGTTTTATATATTCCAAATCGCAACTCTCCCAATGTTGGCATGTCGAGTCAGGGGATGTCCGGGGTCCAGGGAGGAGGGTGGGGGTTGTCCTGGGGGATGTCTGGGGGGAAACATGGGTGTTTTCTGGGGTCCAGGTAGGAGGGTGGGGGGATTTACAGGTTCCAGGGAGTAGGGGGTTGTCGGGAGGCTATCTGGGGTCCAAGGAGGAGGGGGGGGGGCTGTCCGGGGGGGCATTCCGGTGGGCTGTCTGGGGGCTGTCTGGGGTCCATGGAGAAGGGTCAGGGGGGTTGTCTATGGTCCACGGAGGAGGGGGGATAATCAGGGTCCAGGGAGGAGGGAGGGCTATTCGGGGTCTAGGGAGGAGGATGGGGGGCTGTCCATGGGGTCTGTCTAGGGAGAAGTCTGGGGGGATGTCCGGGGGCTGTCTGGGGTCCAGGGAGGATGGTGGGTGTTGTCCATGTACTAGAGAGGAGGGGGGGCTGTTTGTGGTCTAGGGAAGAGGGTGGGGGCTATCTGAGGTCCAGGGAGGAGGGTGGGGGGCTATCAGGGGGGATGTCTAGGGGGTTGTCCGGGGGCTATCCCGAACACATGTGATGGTACTAAGATATTTTCTATACAAATTCATTCTTGGTTAAAATAATAATTTCAATGTATCAACTTCTAATCAGACCATCAATTTTCTAAATTTCCTTATAAAATTAAATTTCATTAACATAGATAAAAAAATAAAGATAATGTGACCTACCTAATCACACATATATTCAGGCACAACAAATTAATATAAATCAAAGGTCAAAAATATCAGTCAATAATGTAACAGATTAATCGTCCCTCATCACCATCATCATCACGCTCACCCTCATCCTCATCGTCATCCCCATCATCATCCCCGACCTCCTCATCACCCTTTTACTCATCCTTGACCTCCTCATCACCCTCCTCCTCCTCCTCAACTACCTCCTCGCCCTCCTCCACCGCCTCGGCCTCCTCCTCTCCCTCATCCTCCTCTGTCCCAGCCTCCTCCTCTCCATCATCTCGACCACCACAAGAACTGACACCTGGTTCACCATACATAGAATGCATCGATGACATACATTCATCACAAGCAGTTCTTGACTCTAGTGGATGTGTTGGATGTAAAACATCCATCAGTTTCATAAATGAAGTGTTTTCCCTAGTAGACTATTTTGTTGTCTTTGTGGAGCTTTTTTTGTCCTGTTCTACCTATGCCTTAACCTCCTGCAACTTGGTGGCACTACAAATCATACCTAAGGTGGGAAAATACCTCTTCGAAAGTATACTCTTCCCAGGTCGGCAGCATACTCTACCAGGGTGCTCATCTCCCAACAGCTGATGTAAGTGGTCATTTGGCCCAAGATTGTCAGGTTCCTTGGAATCAAGGGCCTCTAAAGCATCCTATTACAAATATAAATATATTATTAAGTTAAAAATTGAGATTAAAATTTAAAATTTACAATTTAAAACTTACAGTCTTCTACTGAGTCTGTTCATTAACATCACTTCCATCTTTCATCTTTCTACTCGAGCAAAATAGTTTTCCTCGAGGCACACGTCCTTCTATATTCAATTTATGCCTCTACAGTGATATTGAATGTAGAAAAACATAATTAAAAATAGGATACCAAGAAAACATACTAATTTCATAACTAAAATTATATAAAAACTTTAGAAATCGAATAAATTATGGTGGAAGAAATAGAATGTGCAAGTTGTAAAGAATGATTATAAACCGCCATACCTGCTGTCTCTCATGATATGGAATTGTAGTACGTCCCAATGTGTGGATATATTTCTTAGCATCAATTTTTCTTTTATTTCATCCAGATTCATCCTAAATAAAATTCAATAAGTAGTATTAATGAAAGGCATGAAAATTTTTATTTAAATATCTCTAATTTGATTAATATCGTAAATTGGCTAGTCTTCCAATGATTAATCATTTGTTGGTACTATAATAATGGGTAATCATCCATTATAGGGACCACCTATAACTCTATTCCCACTATAGAATGTCAGTCAATGTAAATCTCATGCTTATAAGCTCTCCAAAGCTCACCTAAATATTTTAGACGTGCTGGCCATGCACCCTCACCGTTGGGGAAATTAAACCACGGCTGGCACCAGAATATTAATTCATATAAATACAAAAAGTAATCTATTGCATTAAATACAAAATATTTTTTTTACCCATATCTTTTCCCAGGATTTATCCTTGACTTCATTTGGTAGTTGTCTCTATGAGAGCAGGCTGACGGGAATGATGTCAGTGTATTTGGCAAGCATCGCCAAAAAACATAGACATTACTTCCCCGATTTTTCAATCATCAAACTATCTTCATTATAGTTCACCATCATCTTCTTGTTGCAGTTCCACACTGAACTTATGAACCCCCACCTCCTATCATTATATGTATCTCATATGAAATAAAAACAAATATTTTATCAATACACGTTATAATGAAAGTAAATAATTGTGTAATAATTTGTTAGGGTTGTATAAGTAAACCTGCGGTAGTTTGATTGGGCGCTGTGGGATCCATAGAAACTGAAAGAACACACATTACAGATGCAGTGGGTCCCAATATATGCTCTGTAGGGATAGACTCTGGTGGAGTAGTAGTCAAAGAAGATGGAATATAAAATCCCAGAAAGAAGGAAGTAGATGTAAAAGAATATGACAAGGATGGTTAGCCAAATGCTGGATGGGGAGTGGGAATCATCATCGAATATGGTACAGATTGTTGTGGAGGCTCAGATGTAAATGGTGGAGAAAACATGGGAGGGATTAATATCTTGTTTGTCCCTAACAGCACACTGGGATCAGAATGTGGGATGGATAGTATGATAATGGTAGGGGTATAGTCTAATTGTGTATGCCGACCAGATCTTCTAGCTCCCCTACCCCCCCCCCCCCCCGTATGAACACCCTGAGGACTGGGACCTCTACTAGGTTTCTCATCAAATAATTGTCGCCTAATAGATGGATCCTAAAAATGTTTAAAAAATTTAATCACGTGACATTATATATTATTTACAAAATATATATTTGAAATAAAATACTCACTACAGGCACTAGTGGTGGAATGCCTGGCTCAGCCATGCGACGACTGTTTTCCATAATCTGTTTTCATCTCCTCTCTTCAATTTTTTTCATTTTACTAAATTTTAAAACAAATTTGGATGTAAATATAAAAGGATAACCTATGTGTAACCCTAAAAAATAAAATAAATGAGAGGGAATAAGGGGATTAATGGATAATTTAACTAACCATTATTTTTGGTGAGCCTGAACAAATATATAATAAATTCAATAAATCATACAATATGTAATAAAGAAATTTAATTTCTTGTTGGATGAAAATTAACTATGTGTCCTCAGTCTATTAAAATCATGGACCATAAATTCTACCAGATTTATAAGTGGTTAAGCAGTTTTCAAAATTAAGGAAAATTATAATTTCTTTAGCTCAGGTTGGTAATGCAGGTTTCAAAACATGTTTTGCAGAAGAATGAAAACCATAATGTTCATTACCTGGTAAAATGTTAAAGAGAGGTCTTAGAGTCATACAAGTTTTATACAAATCAGAGTTGAATCATTGAAATGTTTGCCACAATAGAAATGTTGGTTTCATAGGTTTAAATATAGTTCAATTCCAAATTACAAAATGAAATTCAAATAAAAATTCCGACCAATAAACATTGAAAATGCACATAATGGTCAAATTAGATAAAACATATTTTTAATAAATATTAAATCAATTTGAATAGTATGAACCTTAATAACCCAACTCGTGGTAAACCAAAATAATTTAGAACACGGATAGATGATTCTATATATTTTCCCACACATCTTTAGGTTCAAAATCAACTCTGAAAGTTGAGCTATTAGATTCATCAAAATAAATAAATGGATTGGTATCAATGCTAGTATGGATAGTGTCAATTCCATCATCACCATAATAAAAAATATGTCTTGTAATTACATCAAATATGACACCAAATTCAGGTCAAAGTTGGTATTTGACATAAAAAATTGTTTATCCATTGATGCCAATACATATGGTTCTTTGGTAGCAAGATTACGAGTCATATTAATTACTCGAAATCCACAATCATCAATAAATGTGCCCTATCTCGTCATCAAATCAAACCAATGGCATTTCAGCATCATGAATCATACATGAGAGTAATAATCCAATATTTTTTTTTTCAACGACTCCATAAAAACCCACTTTTTCAAATCGTTATCTACTATCTAAGAAACTGTCATAACAATCTGTTGTGGCAGTAACCATAACACCATCATGTTTTGCTGTCATGTTCTTTTCTAGTTTGGTGACAATAAATTTATACCCATTGATAAAAATTGATTTACAGTCATGAATCAAGGTATTAGGACCAAAAGCCAAAGCTCTTATTTACTCAAAGATAGAGTTATTAGGAAAAATAAATACCTACAATATAAATGAATATTAAACATAATTAAACATTGATTTAATTATTTAAAATAGTAACATATTTACCTTCAATTTTAACCAAGAATAAAACTCTCTACTATGAAAAGTATCCCTCCTTCTCAAAGATAACAAACGATGCATTGTATTTATCATTGGTTTATGTTCCCTGTAGATAAATAATATTAATACATTATTAGATATATATGTAATATATATATATATTCAATTTATTTACCTGATGTAGTCATCAAACATATCACAGTTGAACAAAACTGTTCGATGTGCTATCTCCCGCTCTTCAAGGCTTAATGTCTTCAATGTATATGATCCAGGAATTCCTCCTGTTTGAAGAAGTGAGGGAATACTGGGATTAATTTTCTCATACAATACTTCTTTATTTCTGATCGGGTTTTTCATTCTTGTAGTAGTATCAAACAAATAGATTGAGCGGAAATCCATACATTCTTGATCCAAGTAACTGTTCATAATAGATCCTTCGAGATTATTCAAGTTTCTGACATAAGATTTTAATATGTACATATTACTTTCAGTTGGATACATCCAATGGAATGAAACAGTTCCTCTGAGAATTATTTTTGTGGGAATATTGATAGTCAGATGCAGCATGCATGTGAAAAATGATGTAGGAAATATTTTATCCAACTCACACAAAATTAATGGGACACATATCAACATTTTTTAAAAGAAATACTTCTACAACTTCTTATCACAATGATCTATAAACAAATGGCACAACTGAATATCAATCACAATTACATTATTGGAAAAAAGATAAAAACTTTCTATTGGAATCAACCCATGCGGAAGAAGGTGATAATCATGAGTCTTCAAATATTTTAGCATCAGATCTCTTATATTGACCAATTTTGATTTGTTTCTTGAATAGAAATTAAGAACTATAATATCTATAATACTTCTAGAAATTGTTTTTTTTCATAGGTGTCATCACATAAGAGTAACATGGAACTTTCCATTTATTTTCACTGATACTCACAGGATACAATTCTGGTCTGATGCCCCATTCCACTAAGTCACGATGAGACCATAAATCATCTTTTGTGTTTCCCTTCACATTTAGATGTATCGAAATCAACATTTCACATATATTCTTTTCAATTTGCATTACGTATAATCAATAACATAACAAATTGGTTGACCAATAAGGGTAATCAAAAAAGATACTCATCTTCCTCCAATTGTAACAGGTTTCAGTGGAAACATTATTTCTCTTTTCTAGATTTCATTTTAATCTTCCTGAATGAAAAAATGAAATCTTTCAATCATTAAGCACATCAGTTCCAGACATACACTGAGGTGGATCATCAGTATCTATGGTATTATCAAATCGTTGATGATTTTTTCTATATGGATGGTCCATTGGAAAGAATTGTTGATGTCCCATAAAACTTAAACTACAATGATGTTTCATTCTTATGGATCGTGTATTCTTTATACAAATAGGACATGACAATTCTCCCTTTCGTGCTCAATATAGACATCATTCCATAAGCTGAAAAGTCATTATTCATCCACATAATAGTAGCACGCATCTGAAATATGTCTTTCGAATATTTATCGTATGTGCACACACCCACATCCCAAAGATGTTTCAACACTTTTATTAATGGTTTCATGTTTATGTCAATATCAATTCTGGGATCAGAAAGGCCAGATATGAGTATACTCCGGATAGTGAAAGGTTTTTTCATACACAACCATGGGGGAAGATTATAAATGTGTATAAAAACTAGCCATGTGTTGTGTGAAGTAAGCTTCTGCACAAATGGATTTAAATTGTCGCATGAAAGGCCCAAACTCAAATTAAACACGTCAACTGCAAAATCAGGATATAGATCATCAAATCTCTGCCATGAAAATCCATCTACCGGGTGAACCAACTCATCATTATTCTTCTTTCTCTTGGTATCATTCCATATCATTTTTATTGATATTTCATCAGACGTAAAAATATTATAGAGTTTTGGGATCCATAAAAAGTGCCACATTACTTTTTGTGGCATGAGGGGTGGTGTTCCATCAGATTTAGACTTCCAACAGGAAGTGACACATTTTATACAATCATTTCATTCAATGGTTTCCTCCCAGAATAAACTGCAATATTTCGGGCAAGCATGAATTTTGTTTCTTGAAAATCCATGTTCCTCATCTAACTTCCAGGCCATATAGTTGTTTGAGGGAATATCTATATCATCTAGAATTAAATCCTTCAAGAAGGTAATAATGTAATCGATTTCTATATTAGAAATCCCATACCTAGTTTTCACATGAAAAAATCAGATAAAAAATTCAAGCTTTTTCATTTAGTTTCATTGTCAATATACTAAAGTCAGTGCAGCATCATTAAATTTTTTCAACCTGAAAATATCACCATTTTTGTTTGATGTATCATTTTTCCTCATATCGAAGTCTTCTTGAGTCGAAATCATTTCTTTTTCATGATGACGAATAAATAAAAACTAGTCATCTAACAAAATCTTCGGTCCATTCCTTTCATTTCGATCATGAAAAATTTTAGATTTCATTTTCTCACTGATGTGATACCACACATTGTAGTTTGCAAGAAAAAAATATTTGGTTATTTTGTAGCTAACTTTTTCATGGCTCAACTAAGGTCTAGCAACACAATTGGAACATGGGCAGTGTATGCGACCACTATCTGAAGCATTGTGAAATGAAAAATCTAAAAATCTCTCCAAATTGTTTTGAAATTCACTTGAGATTTGGTTGGTTTCATAAATACAACTTTTGTCCATTATGTAAAAAGAATTATTATAAGTCATTTCATTATAGGCAATTCAACAAGATTGTAGTTTAATAGAAAATATATTTATGTAATAATGACAGTGATCTTTATAGATAGTGAAATAAATGGAGAAAGGATGATAATAGAAGGATATCGTTATAACTAGCTCTAGGGTGTGCAGGTTGTCCAAGGGGGTGGGGTGGTGTCCAGGAGGGTTATCCAATGGGGTGGGATGGCTGTCCAGGGGGTGGGGTGGTGCCCAGGGGGGGTTGTCCAATGGGGTGGGGTGTCTAGCGGTTGGGGGTGTCCAGGGGGTGGGGTGGTGTCTAGGGGGGGTTCCCAAGGGGGTGGGGCTGTCCGGGGGGGTGGGGGGGGGGTCTGGGGGTGGAGGTGTCCAGGGGTGCTATCTAGGGGGTGGGAGGGCTGTATAGGGGGTGGGTTGTGCCCGGGCGTGTATTCCAGGGGGTGGGGGCTATCTAGGGGGTGGGGTGGTGGGGTGTATAGGGAGGGGAGGGTATATAGGGGGTGGGGAGCTGTCCAAGGGGGTGGGGTGGTGTCCAGGGGGGTTGTCCAAGGGGTGGGGGTGTCCACAGTGGTGGGGGTGTTCAGGGGGTGGGGTGGTTTCCAGGGGGTTGTTCATGGGGGAGGGGTGGACAACTCTCCTCCCTCCTTAGACAGCCAACACCACCCACCTATGTTAAATTTGTATAAGAAAATCATCATCAATTTTCTTGTCCCATCTGACCATACCATACCACCCAAATAATACCCTATAACTCATAAATATCCTTATGTTATGCACAATCCCATAAGACATAATCGATATATGTCCAATCTCACATCCACCCTCATCCGCATCCCAACATAACACCCCTCTAGGTTGTAACCATAACCCATAGGCCACAAGGAACTCACATAACAATTTCAAACTTACCCAACTGACTCAATAATATAAACCCAAAGTTTCACTCAGACCATTATCCCTTACAAACACATTCCATGTACTACATGAATAAAAAACTATGGATGTCACCATATATCTTCTAATAAAGAGGTGTCACGACAAAAAGTCTACCAAAACAAAACAACACTAAGACACCATCTTACATTTATCAATATTGATAGTAAGATAAATAATACAAATCAACAAAATAGGTTATCACATTATACATGTAATCGATGAATCATATTTCTACTACACTATACATGAAATCCTCCATAAAACTAGATTCATTATACAACCAATACCTCTCATAAATGAGATAACATAACCCACAAAAAAAAAGAACCACAATTATTCAACACCACAAATGAATTTTCACTATCCCAATGGAACCCTAGAATGCCTTACTGTACAAATGGAATGTATTTCCCTCTAGAAAGAACTTCTACCCAAGGCCCCCATCACATTAAACAATATAAAACCTCACTCTCATGATCAGCTCTTGCAGAAGGGTCTTGTGGCAAGAGAACATAACAGGAGAAATAGAAATATAAGAAGAAGAAAACTAGCGTATCTCATTTAGGTGAAATCAAAATAGATTCCAACCAAAAATAGAAGCACTACATTCAACATACATATTAGAAGTGTGGAAGTAAAGAATTACATGATTGATTGTAGAGAGACCTTTGAGAGATACCTTTGGGTGAAGAGAGAGTGCCAGGAGAGTGTTAGGAGCGATTAGGATTGTGGATGCAATCTCATGGAAAGGGATTCTGGATGTTCTGTTATTTTGGGTAAACATTCCCAATGGTTTGTTAAAACCATTGGGAAAGAGTTTATTTACCAATGGTTTTTAAAAACCGTTGGTATATATATATATATTTTCCCAATGGATTGAGTAAATCGTTGGTAAAACCATGTTCTCTTCCCATTATCCCAATGGTTATCAGAAACCATTGGGAAAATTAAGTATACCAATGGTTTGAATAAATCGTAGGTATAAAAGTTTTGGGAAGACACAATTATCCAGTAGTAAAGAAATGAGATTATGATAACATACCCACCAGAAGGAATTCCACGTGTTTTGTTGTCATCAGATATTTCTATCTACAAGCGTGTGTAGTGATCCTTAAAATTTCAGATTATCATTAATACATGTCACGACTCATGCACTTTGATTTACTAACAAAAACCATCACGTAGATAGTTGGTTGGACGTATGGTATGTTGGGTGCATCACGAGTGTAGGATATTAATGGATAAGTTGAGGAAGTATTTGTTCCTTCAATTTATGAAAGTTGATATCTCGGCCCTTTGATTGAAATAAAACAGTCATGTAAAATTCCATGGCCATGGTGTAATGATGAATTTATTTCAGGTACTTAATGAACAATGTATCAACAATAAAGGTTAATGACACTATCAGGAATCCTTCTTGATGAGATATTGATACAAATGGATTATATTACACAGTGAGCGTTCATATGTGGATGTCATTGTTTCAACATTACGTTCTTTCTCTTGGGTGACTTGCCCCATTACTAGACAATACTCTTGGACTTTAGGCAAGCCCACATAATACCGATAAGAAAGAATCCTAGAGGGTCACACACTAAGTGGTTTTGGTGATCTCAGTAAAATTCTATTTAATATAATTAATACAACAAATATTATTCTCAAGACTGTAGAATAATTTTATTCATGTTTATATGATCACATTAATTAGATAAAATATATTTATTTATTTTATTAAATATTTAATAAATATTTATTTACTAGATTGTAAATAATATATTTCTTTAATAGAATAAATTATTTATTTATTTATTCAGGTGTTCAATAAATGAAAGTGGAGTTCGAGCAGACAAAGACCGGTCTGGTAGTAAAATAATTATTTTCAAGATGGTAAATAATTATTTGTTGGAATAAGATAAAATAATAATGATGTTGTTGTTATTTTTGATGCGGAATTTTATTCATAATTCTATTTTGTGCAAGTTGGCACACCATAAATAATGGCGCAATATTATTATTATGAGCATGGTTTTTCTCTAAGTTCATTAATATATATAATTTATGTTGTGAAATTAAATATTGTAACTGATGTTACATGCATATAAATAGAATTGTACGTCTATTGTGCCATAGAGAACACACCACATGCATGTTGAATTGAGAATTTTTGAGCTAAAAAATTTCTCTCTTGAATCCAATTCATGGACCTCTCAAGAACGAGATACGCTCTTAAGGCTGAAGAACAAGCGATCAACAATGACCGACACGGTACACTTGCTTCACCGTGCTACCACCTAGACAATGACTGGTGTCGATCAAAGTCCATCAGAGCACGTGTGGATCAACTCTTGAGGGATTCTAGTTTGGATCCTCACAAGTGCAACGAGATAATCCAGAAGGGTCATTCCGAATGATCAAAATCCTCAATGAAGAAAATAATGAGGTTCCAAGTAGTCTATTCATTATGAAATTAATTAAATTAAATATAAAAATGATTTGAAGGATCCTCTCTAATGGTTTTGGGCCACTTCCTTCTTTATCTAAATCATTGATTCTATTTCATGGAGATTGTAATTCATCAATATATTGATATCAAAATAATCATTGATTGTGGTAAAAATAAAATTTTGGTGTCGGGCCAACCGCACTTCCGCTGTGCTCGAAACCTACAAGTGGTATCAAAGCAATTACATCATTGTTTATAATTATTTAAATATTCCGTTGATGATTTACACATTTAATAATTTAGTTGTTTTAATTCATGTTAATCATTCTACAAATATGAATGTAGAGATTTGTTCCTCATCTTTCGTTTTTCGTTCACCTTGCAAAAACGTTATTTTCTTTTAATTTTGATTAAAATAAAAAAATGGATCTCATCTGGAGGTTCCAATGCTTCTTGGTCGTACAACACCAGAACACATGGCGTGTATTTGGTAGTACATGTTTTGTAATAAAGATTCAATGTATCATACCCGTTCTCCAAACCAAGTCAGGTGTTGGAGTCTTTATATGTATTTAATGACTCTGTGTGTTGACCAGGAATAGGTGGAATGTGGGTTCTATATTACGCGCCATGTAGTCCACTGGACACGGTGGTAGTCCCTTTGGGTTAGGGTTTGACCATGTACCCCATACACGACTTTCCCGGCTGGAAACCATGTAACAAAGATACTACACGGTGTGTGGACCACTGAACACATTGTGTACTCTGAAGATTTCCTAAGTGCATCTACACACCATGTTCCCAGGCATTTACTTTGGATGGACGATGAATGATATTACACATTGTGTAGTCAGAACTACACATCATGTACTCATCCAAAATACACAGATTTATTAAAATTTATTATTATATTATACAAACCCATGATACGTGTACCATAGTGTGGGTGTAAAGCTGAGGCACAACATGTGATAGTTGTTTTATATATGTGTGTTTAATTTAATATCTTTGCAATGTTCATTTCTACTCATTGGGTAGTTATGAATAGGAATTCACCGGGTTGTCTCCAAGGTACAAGTTACATTCAAAGATAACATTAAATGAATTTATTTGTTTAAAATTATGATAGAGGATAAACATAAGAAAATTAAGAAATATTTTTAAGATAAAAGTTTTGATTAATTAAAGATTACAATTAATTGATTCCAACGTGATTTATCATAAAAAAGAATGATTAATGAATTGAATGCTAGTTTTATTTATGCATAAATATAATTTCATGTACGGATGGTCATGATCTATTCAAAGACCTTTTTCTCTGTAAAGTTTCTTTTAATTTATTAATTTAAATTACATTTGTTGGATTGAAAGCCTTATCCTCATTAATATATTGGGCCTTCGTGCCCAAGGTTTATTTTTGTAAAACCCCCTTTTTACCCTTCACCAGCATGTGAGTTTAAAAAAATGCATATTTAATGGATGGAACTCCCAAGCTATTGGAGGCGGTTCAAGCGGGTGCAGAGATGAAACCAATCCCAGTAGATATAAAGGTGGACATGTGGAAAGCATTAAACATGAACCCAAAAGGTTCAAAATGTTTATCCTCGGGGTCACGGTTAGTTTTTCAACATCTAGATAAACTAACCATTATAAAATACCATAATCATTCCCTATATTTTATTAATTTTTGTTGCACGGTTTATCATTATGGATATGTTGTCACAATCACATAATTAATGAATTAAACAAGAATTCAAGATGAAACTAAAATAAAAAATACTTATGCCTAAATATTATCAAGACATTGTTAATCACATAAGTAAGTTCCACTTAATATTATAAAGAATATGATAATGATAATAAGAAACTCATTCATAAGAGATAAAAATCCCTCAAATAAAATATTAAGTCAGATGAACCCTTCAGTTACTAGATTAACGGAAAAACATAATAAAACTATATGTTTGGACAACCCTTGTTGGGACACTTACTTTTATACATGAAGCCCTTATAAAAGGTTTTAGGTTTACATAACCAAATTATATCAAGAGGAGTATCCCCTGATAGACATGGTGTAATATTGGAGCCAGGAGTTGAGGAAATACAAAAGTCATGATTTCAGGATTGGGGAGTCCACTAAATAGATTAAGGAGTTGTAAGCCTATAGTTAGAAAACACCTTCCTACCTAAAAACCTTCTAATATCTTGACCAACCCTTGTTGGGGTTCTGTGAAGGGGAATATGGATCCATGCCACTAGAATGTCAAGAAAACTGTACATTCTGAGTTTAATGGTTAGGGCCATTGGGACTTGATAAAATAGTGGGAGACTTAATAAAAATTTATTAACTCTCATAAAATGTAATCAAGAATGTACTATTGATCATATCACTAAATTTTAGAATAACAATGAAAATATCATTAACCACACTATCCCTATGATCAATTATAGATAAAGACAACATCTTCACCAATAGTAACTTCCATGAATGGTTTATAATCCTCTGGGTTATCCTATGCCATGAATGAAAGTATTA
Organism: Viscum album; assembly: GCA_963277665.1. Taxonomy (NCBI): domain Eukaryota; kingdom Viridiplantae; phylum Streptophyta; class Magnoliopsida; order Santalales; family Viscaceae; genus Viscum; species Viscum album. Next base: position 1,457,712,685 of record OY728159.1, on the reverse strand, counting down.
TGTTCTGGAGTTAGCATTACCTAACCTTCCTGCCAAAGAGGCTACTGGTGATAGTTTCCTAGTCTATGAGAAACAAATGAATGACATGGTCGACATTGAATGATTGATGTTATCATCAATGTCTAGTGAGTTTATTAAGTCTCATGAGAACATGGATGCTTATAGCATGCTCGAGCACATCTGTGTTCTTTACCAGGAGAGGGAAATACAGGAAAGGTTTGAGATATATAAGGCACTCTTTCAGAGTAATATTTGAGAGGGTGCCTCACTAGGCCTTATGTAGTCATGCTCATTGGCTACATTGAGCACCTAGAGGTTCTAGGGTTTAAACTCCCTGAAGAACTGGGCATCAATCTCATTATCACATCACTCCCTCAGAGCTCCTCTAACATTGTTATCAATTTCAATATGAACAACATTGAAAAGTCCCTATCCGATCTTCTTATCCTCATTCACTAAGTGGACAAAAATATTAAGCATGAAAATACATCTGTTATTATGTGGCTTCTATTACTAAAAACATTATTTCTGTATCAATATTAGATACAGATGGATTTTTTTTCATGTTTGGAAATGAATGTTGCTTCTTTTACAAAGATAGAATTTGTTTTCGTTTGGAACATTTATATAACAGTCTTTACATGTTGGATTACACAAACCAAGTAATGGAAATCTATTACAAAGATACTTCACATGACTCATAGCACACCCAACATTGGCATCACTGTATAGGTCATGTAAACGAGAAATGATTTAATTATATACAAAAATATGGATATTTATATTCATTCTAACTAAAACCACTTGGTGTATGTCATGCATTTTTAAAAGGAAAATTGAACAAATCCCCATTTAGCGGGAAAGGTTAAAGTGCTAAAGAACATCGTGAATTGGTTTATACCAATGTGTGTCGACCATTTCTAGTGGAAGCAACGGGGTACTCATACTTCATAACTTTTACAGATAATTTTATTATATATGTATATATCTACTTAATGAGGTATAAGTTGGATTCTTTTGATAAGTTCAAAGAATACAAGAATGAAGTTAAGAACCAGCGTGGTAAGATGATTAAGAAACTTCGCTCAGAATGAGGTGGATATTATCTTAATCAATTCATCATTCATTACTTATGGGAGTTTGCGATCCTATCCCAACTCACTCATCCATACATGCCCTAGTGGAATGGTGTGTGCAAAAGGGGGAACCACACCCTGTTGGACATGGTGAGATCAATAATGAGTCATGCAAGTCTTTAATTGTCCTTTTGGGTATATGCGTTACAAAAAGAAGCAAATATACTAAACCAAGTACCAACTGAATTGATAAATTGTATTACATATGAGTTCTGGAGTGGAATAAAATCCATGTTCTCGAATTTACATGTTTGGGGTAGCAATGCATTTGTTAAGGCCTCTTCAGGCAATAAACCCGCACCTCGAGGAACAAAGTATACCTTTATAGGATACCCTAAGAGAATAAGTGTGTATTACCTATACAACCCAACATAAAAAAGGTTATAGTGGAAATACATTCCATATTCTTTAAGAGGGATCACATCTTCAAAAGAGATAGTGGGAGCGAGATAGACTTCATTGAATTCAATTCTCAAAGTACACAAGAGTTGGTACATGAAAAGATTCCGCAATGCCCCATGGAAGAAGAATCTGTTCTAGATATACAAGTACTACGTAGGAGTACAAGAGAGGTTAGGAAACCATAATGGTATATTTTTCTAGTTACCAAGGATGTTGACTCCTTAATATTTTATAATAATGATCCTCTAAACTGCAAGAAAACAATATGTGGCACAATCGTTTCCACGTTTCAAGAAGCCATGAATTTGGAAATGTATTCCTTGTATCAAAACCATGTGTGGATTATGGTAGATCATCTAGTTGATGTAAATCTAGTTGGTTTCAAATGGTTATTCACGAATAAACTACACATGGAAGGACAAGTCAGTATCTATAATGCATAACTGGTTGAAAAAGGTTTTAAATGTGGTTAAGGAATTTACAATTATGAAACCATTTCACTAATTCATATACTGAAATCCATCATAATTATACTTACCATTGTGTCTTACCAAAACTATGAGATTTGAAAAATGGATGTCAAAATAAGATTCCTTAATGGGAACCTTCAGCAAATTGTCTACATGACTCAACCTGAAGGGTTTGTGACTCCAAATGATTCCAATAAGGTATGCAAGATGTAGAAATCCATTTATGGATTAAAGCAAGCATCTAGGTCATGGAACATTCATTTTGATAATGCTATAACATAATTTGGTTTTATCAAGAATAAATGTGATCCTTGTGTCTGAAAAAGGTTTAGTGGGAGTGTATACATTTTCCTAATAGTATATGTTGATGACATATTACTTATTGAAAATTAGATACCAGTCTTCGTGTCTGTTAAGGCATGGTTGAATCAATTCTTCTCCATGAAGGACGTAGGTGGGGAAACATATATTATTGGGATCAAGTATCATCGTGATAGATCCATGAGATTATTGGGCCTGATTCAATGTATGGAAACACACGTTTTGTATTACATAACGTTTCATTAGATTTTTAAAAATAGAGGATTTTAAAATTCTAGTGTCTTGGAAATCATGAACAATAAAACATGAAAAATTAATAAATTATTTTAAATACCTGTGAAAAAATTCTTGAAAAGATCATCCTATGTACAATTACTGAATCTCATAACTTAGAGACAAACATCAAAGGATTGTCTGATCTGAAGGCCTAGTAAGGAAAGCATGGGAATCTGTTTACTTGTTATATCAATAATAACTTGATGAAAACCATAAGACATGAGCAATTAAAAAAGAGAAATATCATAATAAAAATAACATGAATCATAACTTGTATATGTGGCTAAAAAATTTAATTTATACATTCATGAACATATTACCAATTTTAATCCCCAAGGTGTCATAAAAAATTACTAATGATATTCACCAAGGTATCATGAAACTTGTCTTCTCTTGAGATTAATTCTTTACCCATTGCATTTGAGCACTATCAGGGTGCAACCTTAATTTGTCTTTTTCAGGTTTTCCACATAGATCATAATAGTAAATTCTATAAATAACCCAAAAATAATAAAATAAATGGAATTCATATCAAAATCGTGACGTTTAAAAAATTCTTAAAAATAAGTTAATTATGTCATTTATAACCCCTAGAAAGAGAGTGAGGGTTATATGTATGTAAATTCCATAATAAAATAGATCAATTTTATGTCATTATGAATACCTCTAGAAATGAAAATAGATTATTGTATTCACATAAATAAAACAAGGGAATTTCTTGAGAAAAAGAGTGAGATTTTAAGATGAAAATTCTACAGCATAACGGCTATATAACATGGTTTTAGAAAACAATAAAAAGAGATGGGAAAATGTTATCCCATTCATAAATGATTCATTTTACAGTATAGGTACATAATAAAATATAAATAAGGTCATGGTTTGTATATGTGAATTATATACCACATGAAAAGGAAACATGAAAAAAGAGAAAATGCGATTTCTTTTACAAAAATTCGGCACCCTAATAGCGTCACTTAAAAATTCAGAAAATAAATTGATGAGAGTGGAAAGGGTATATCATCATTTTTTCATGAAAATGACATTAATAAGGATATATAAGAACTTACCCCAACATAAAAATATGGAAACTAGAATACATAACATAAAAGAAGTCATGACATAAAATTGAAGGGTGAAAGGTTCCCTTACCTTGAGAAGTGAATTCGAAAGCCTGATGGTTGGGACCATGGGGGTCTTGAGGGCACCTTGGGAGGAATAATTGGGAGGTAAAAAGACTATAACATTATTTATTAGGAATTTGTAATGAAATTATTTAGGGAATGGGATGGTATTTATAGCAAAAGTATGTGAATATTCAACTAATTTTCAAGGGACACCTCAACGGTGGTATTTGAAAAACCATGGGCTTGCCCATGGTATTTTTCCATGGTATTGGCCACTTGTAAAACCTCATAACAAATATTAGTATTCAAAAGTCAACCAAATTTATTACATCATGAATACATCATTAATAGTGTCCTTAAACAGAACGAAACCCAAAATAATATTTTTACTATTCACTGAAAAAGAAAACATTTTATAAAAATCTCACAAATTTACCCTAACCTAATATCGATTCTATTAATTAAAAAATGAACATGATTTTATGTGTATAATTTTTGTAATATTTCTAATTTAATTTTTAAATAAAATCATTATTTATTAAAAAACAACTCTAAAACTGAAACTTGTTTTGTAACAACATGAAAAAGTAATCAAGGTCCCATTAAATTATTATATAACTGTACAACAATTAGGTAAAAATTTATGATTACATTTTATGAAAATACATATCAATTTTAAATTATTAAATTAATCATAATATTGTAAATAAAATATTTATCACATAAAAAATACACAAATATATATTATGTTCTTTTTTTCACTTTTAAGATATCTACATTGTATTTATACATTCATGGGTGATGTTTCTATTTTTTTGGATGATTTACTATTCATTACTATTCTTTAAGATTATTAAATGTAATATTACTATTCAAACGTTACTATTCACTAAAAATTATGTTGATCTTATTAGACTCCAAATTTTTTATTGATCACAGCTGTAGAAGACCATTTTTTTAAATCATATCAAATTATTAACTATTTACTGTTTTCATAAATATTTTAAAATATAATTTTTCCAAAATCCATCTATAATATTATTCCTATATTTATCCATACATTTGAAAATCACAAATTTTAACATAATAAAAATAACAATTTTATTTATACCAAAGGATTAAAAAAGTATCTAAAGCCTCATTACATATCTCCTTATAACACATGTATAGAACCTGCGTGTAAGGTGTGCTATGGTGATTGAATCTTGGGGTGGCTCATATAATATTGCCCGGGTGGTGATTGTTATCAGCTTGAACTTCTCCCTTAGGCGATTCCATTCAAGATTCACATGTTAAAGCTCAGCTTGGGCTTAGTCCATAGGAATGCTTTTAGATGCTACCACATTCCCTAGCTCTAATAGAGAGGCTTCATACGGCTCGAGTCTACTAGATGAGGCCATCGAATCGTGTTTCTGTTTTAATTAACCAAGATCACTTGTATTTATAAACAATAATTGTAACGTTAAGAGTTTATTTTCCAACGGTCTTATTGACCAATGGTCATATAAAATTCAAAACCCAATGATATCATTTAATTATATCCATTTCATTTATTAAATGATATAGTTTTGTTGAGTATAAAATAAACTAATACATAAAATTACGAAACAAAAATTATTCAAAATTTAGAGTCATTACGTTCTTCCCACCTTAAGAAATTTCATCCCTGAAATTTTAACTCATACCCTCAAAAGAAAAAATCTGGAGGTACTTCTGGCTCATAGACTCTTCTAGTTCCCACGTGGATTCTTCACATTTGTGATTCCACCACAACACCTTAACAAGGTGGGTTGTATTGTTGCGTAGAACCTTGTCTCTATGATCCAAGATCTCCATCGGCTGTTCCTAATAACAATGTTCATTTTCTATTTGTACCGCCTCTATATTTAGTACCTGTGAAGGTTCAGGTATGTACTCCCTCAAGAGGGATATCTAGAAAACATCATGAACTTGTGCTAGATTTGGAGGGATTGCAAGACGATATGCCACTGCTCCTATGTGATCATGGATTTCATTGGGGTTAATGTACCTAGGGATTATCTTCCCTTTCTTCCCAAACCACATGACTCTCTTCCAAGGTGAAATTTGATGAAATTCCATGTCACCAACATCAAACTCCAATTCCTTTTGACAGTTGTCGGCATAGCTCTTTTACCGACTCTATGCAGCCTTAATGTGTTGCTGGATGGAGTGGACTTTTTCATTCATATCATGCACAAGATCAGGCCCAAGAAGCATTCTCTCACTAGCTTCATCCCAACAAGTATGAGTTCTACATCGCTTCCTCTATAGAGATTCATAGGGTGCCATTTTATTGCTCGAATGGAATCTATTATTGTAAGAGAACTCAACTAATGGGAGGTGATGATCCCATCTACCTTTAAATTCCATAAAACATGTTCTTCGAATGTCCTCGAGTATTTGAATAGTCCATTCAGATTGACCATCAGTTTGTGGGTTATAGGCTGTATTGAAATTCAATTCATTAATGACTTATCCATAATTTTGATGTGAACCCTGGATCATGATTAGATATGATAGTAAGTGGAACTCCATGTATCCTTACCACTTCCTTCATATAAATCCGGGAATGTTAATCAAGAGAGAAATATTCCCAAATGGAGATAAAATGGGTAGTCTCGGTGAGACGGTCCATAATAACCCATATCCCACTGTTTCTTTTGAATGTTTTCATTAGACCAGTGATGAAGTCTATAGTGATATTGTCCCAGATCCATGCTGGTATGGGTAGTGGTTGCAGTACCCCTTTAGGAAGTTGTCACTCTAAATTCACTTTCTAACATACCAGGAACCTTGATGTGTAGTCAGAAATATCCCTTTTCATATTATCCCACCAATAATGATCATTAAGGTTCCTATACATTTTCGTGCTTCCATGATGTATAGAGAAAGTAGATCTATGAGCTTTATCCATCATCTCCTTCTTTATTTCTGGAATAGATGGAACACATAGTCTTGTATGAATTTTCAGTACACCTTCTTGATCAATATTGAACTCAGGAAACATCCCACCCTTCACAGCCTCAAACTTCTTCTATAAAAAATGATCTTCATTTTGATCTTTCTTGATCTTCTCTAGTAATGAAAGTTGAGAAATAATTTGGGTTAGGGTTGATGATTTCCCATCACATATAATTCCATTTTCCAGCTTTACTAGGTCATTGATCAAAGGATCTCTTTGAATCCTCATCATGGAAAGAACATTTCTATTTTTCCTGCTTAATGCATCATTGAATTTTTTTCTCTTCACGGATAATAATGAATTGAACTATCATTGTCTTTAAGAAGTTCCAACCATCTCCTTTGACTCATGTTCAATAAATTTTGTGTGAGAATATACTTCAAAATTTGACTGTCAATGTATATATCATATTTATCCCCATAAAGATAGTGACTCCATATCATTAGAGAAAAAAAACCACAGCCAGCTCTAGATCATGGTCAGTATAGTTATTCTCATTAGTATTCAACTTTCAAGATGCATAAGCAATGAATTTTTTAGTTTTCATGAGGACTCATCCAATCCCATTCAGTGAACCGTCACTAAAAATTACGAATCCTACTCCACTTGAGGAAAATGTTTACATTGGTGTGGTAAAAAATATCTTCTTAAACTCTTGGAATCTTTCCTCACACTCCTTTGTCCAGATGAACTTGACCCCTTTTCAAGTTAACTTGGTTAATGGATTAGAATGTCATGAAAAGTTTTTCACAAACCTCCTATAATATCCTTTTAATCCTAGGAAACTACAAATCACTATTATTTTTTTAGTTTATGGTCACTCCTCTACATCCTCGGTCTTTTCAGGGTCAACTGTGATTCCTTCATTGGTGACAATGGTCCCCAACAAAGCAAATTTTTGTAACCAGAATTCACATTTACTGAACTTTTAAAAAATCCTCTCATTCCATAGAGTTTGCAAAATAACCCTTACATGATCCTCATTCTCCTGACGACTATTGTAATATATCATAATATCATCAATAAAACTACCAAAAAGTTATCAAGGTATTCCTTAAAGAAACTATTCATCAAATCCATAAAAATAGCAGGTGTGTTAGTTAGTCAGAAGGGCATAACAACAGACTCATAATCCCCATATCTTGATCGAAAGGCAGTTTTTTGAATATATTCTTTCTTCAACCTCGTTTGATTATAACCAGATCGAAGATCAATCTTAGATAAGAATTGAGCCCCATGAAGTTGGTCAAATAAGTCATCAATTCTTGGAAGATGGTATTTGTTCGTCATTGTGATCCCATTCAGTTCTCTATAATCAATTCATAGCCACATCTATCCATCCTTCTTCTTCACAAAGAGAACTGGTCCTCCCCAAGGAGACACACTCGGATGGATAAAACCCTTCTCCAAAAGATCTTGGAGTTTCTTCTTTAATTATACAGCTCCACATTTTCCATCCTATATGGGTTCTTTGATATTAGATGAGATCTAGGTATGAGTTCGATGGAGAACTCGACATCTATTTATGGGGGAGGTCTGGGTAACTCCTTAGGAAATACATCAACATATTCCTAGATGGTGGGGACATTTTCTATCCTTAATCTCTCATTTCATTATTATTCTTCACCGATCAACTCTATAAAGAAGGATATAGGAGGTTCTTTTAGTCAATGATTAGTTTGAGATATCTCTCCTTTGAAGATAACTATAGGTTTTCCATTCAATACTACTGACATTTATTTTCTTCTGAATTTGATCTTAGCATTATACGTTGAGAGCCAGACCATCCCTAGTATAATATCGAATTCTATAATGGGACTGAAAACTATATTTGTTGTATGATTGTGCTCACTAAAGTAAATACTATTGTTTATAAACACTAACAATTCTTGGATAATCCCACCATGAGTCTTGACTGATAACACTAATTTTATAAAATCGAGGGTCGATTCTAAATTCTTTGAAAACATGGAGGAAATAAAAAAATTCATATAACCAGAATCAAAAAAAGTACATTCTATCTTTTAGATAACGACAAGTTTTACCTTCCACCACATCATTTGGTTCGTAAACTTAATCCATAGTGATTTCAAAAGTACAAACTTGTTCCCTTGGCCATGGTTGAGGCTGATGGTGATACCCCTCCACTACCCTCAGATTTGGAAAGTGATAAGAAAAGTGACCAATTTTTCCACACTTATAGAATTGGACATCAGGTAGGTCCTGAACCATATTCACCTTATCATTAGTGTTGAGAAGTTGAGGGTTGAACTCACTATGACAATTCCTCATGATATGAATATCTCTTCCACAATTGTAGCACTTCCTGCTCCCGAGCAGGCAGTTACCTGAATTATTTTCCCCACATTTTTTACAGGTGGGACATTTTACTTTCCTTCCACCTCTTCCCTGATCAAATATCCTCCCTATTCTTGTATCCATCAATCTTTTCTTGTCATTGGATTTATGAGACCATTTCATCACAACAAACTGCAGTTTGAATTTCATCGCACTCCTCCCGATCTCCTCATAGCTGTCATTGTCTTGAATGGATAGATTCTTCTGTTGATGAGGTCTTAGTCCACTAATGTATCTATCAACCTTCTCACTAGGATCCATGACAAAGCTTGAGGTGTGATGGGAAATTCTGGTGAAGTTCATCTCATAGCTTCCCATGGATTCATTCTTCCAATGCTTCATCTCGAGAAACTCCTTCTCCATTGTTTTTCTCATGGAACGAGGGAAATACTTATTGAATAAGATCCCTCTAAACTCTTCTCATTCCATAGATTCAACCTCCACTCTTGGCCTAATGTTATTAATCAATTCCCTATGCTGATCATATTCTCCCTCTAAGTTATAGACAACCAGGGTGACCTTCTCTAGCTCTGAACAGCGGAGCACAAAAAAGATCTTCTCCATAGTGTTGATCCACTATTTAGTAATCAATGGGTCAGTCAATCCAATAAAGGTTGGTGGTCGCTGATTCATAAAGGAATAAAAAAAATGTTTTTCCCTTCATTGTGATATCTGTCTCTCAGCTTGATCACATAACTTGAGTCTATTGGTTCATCATTCACATGAATGTTTCAATTCTGGTTTTCATCAGAGGGTCGTCATTGCATGGTTCATTGCGGTCACCATTGGAACATTTCCTCCTATTTCCCGTCATTTTCTAAAAGAATAAAAACTTAGTGAGAAACTTATATGATTTATTAATCTTTTAACTATAAAGGATTTGAGGTCCTAAAACTTTATGCTTTAAACAAATAGATTTCTCTATAAATCCTTCATAATGATTCATAAAAACAATATGATTAACCAATAATATCCATCGGGAGTGTCGTAACCAAGAGTACAGTAAGGCCCCTTGTCGTGTACCACGATACCCTGGATCAAGCCTAAAACTCCTTGTCAGAGTTTTCACTCCTAAGTATATCTATTTCAGAGCTGCCTCTACCTGCTCATATCTAGACGAGGATTTATTTGATTTGAAACCACCAACTTAATAGTGCACTAAAATACCAGGATGTTTTCCTATATTTAGAATTTTCTATTGGTTTCCTCCTAAATTTTCCACATCATAATTTCTATAAATAACTAAACAATCTTTTGATACCAACAATGGAAACCCACCTTTGTAATTACATAACATATCATTACATTTTACAGACAGGTGATCTTTAAAACCTAGTGTCTTGGAAATCAGGAACAATAAAACCTGAACACATAAAAAAATCTTTTAAATCCCCTTTAAAATATTCATAAAAAGTTCATCCTATGTACAATTACATCATCGCATAACCTGGAGGTATACATCAAAGAAAGGGTGAGCTGAAGGCCAAGTAAGGAAAGCAAGGGAATCAGTTTACTTGTGATATCAATAAAGAACTTGATTAAAACCATAAGAAATGAGAAATGGAAAATGTGGCATATCATAATAAAAAAAGACGAATCATAAATTTAATATGTTGATACAACATTTAATTTATACATTCATGAACATATCACCAAGTTTCATCCCCAAGGTGTCATAAAATTTTACCAAGGTTGTTCACCAAGGTATCTTGAAACTTGTCATCTCTATAGATTAATTCTTTACCCAACGTATTGGAGTGCCATCAGGGTACAACCTTAATATTTATTTTTCATTTTATTCACATATATAATAATAATACCTTCCATAAATAACCCAAATAGAATAAAATAAATGGGTTTCATATCAAAATCGTGACTTTTTAAAAAGTGCGTAAACAAAGTTCATTATGTCATTTATAACCCATGGAAAGAGAGTGTGGGTTATATGTATGTTTATTATAGAATAAAATAGATCAATTTTATGTTTTTAGGAATAAATCTAGAAATTAAACTATATTCTGGTATTCTCATAAATAAAACAAGATAATTTCCTGAGAAAAAAAGATATATTTTGAGACAAAAATTATGCAGCATAACAGCTATATAATATATTTTTAGAAATAATAAAAAGAGAGGGGAAAAGGGTATAAAATACATAAATGAATAATATTAAGATGTAGAGACACAATAAAATATAAATAAGATCATGGTGTGGATATTTGAATGATACACCACATGAAAAGGAAAGTTCAAAAAAGAGAAAATGCGATTTCTTTTACGAAAATTCAACATCATAATGGTGTCGCTTAAAAATTTAGAAAATAAATTGATGAGAGTGGAAAGTGTCTATCATAATTTGGAAATTAAATATACAGTAATAAGGATATATATGTATATACCCCATCATTATAATATTGAAACTATAAGACATAACATAAAAAAAGTCGTGACTTAAAAGAGGAGGTTGGAAGGTTTCATTACCTTGAAGACTGACTTAAAAAGCTCGAAGGGTGGGACCTTGGGGGGATTGAGGCCACATTGGGAGGACTCCATAAGAGGTAATAAGACTATAACATTGTTTAGGAAGAATTTGGAATGAAATTAATGATGTAATGGGTTGGTATTTATAGCAGAAGTGATGGAATATTTAACTAATTTCCAAGGGACACCTCATCGGTGGAATCGGAAAATCCATGGGCCTGACCATATTATTTGACACTTGGTACACCTCTTAACATATATATATATTCTGAAGTCTACCATATTTATTACATCATTATTACATCATTAATGATTTTATTAAACACATTGAAACCCAAAACAATATTATTACTATTCACCGAAAAACATAACATTTTATAAAACTCTCATAAATTCACCCTAACCAAAAATTGATACACTGAATTCAAAATTGAACTCAATTTTATGAAAATAATTTTCTAATTATTTTTAATTTAATTTATAAATACAATCATTTTTTATTAAAAAAAATAGCTTTAATACTATAACTTGTTTTGTAACACCGTGAAAAAGTATTCAAGGTCCCATTAAATTATCGTATAACCATATGAAAAAAATGTAAATATTTATGATTACATTTTATGAAAATAAATTTCCATTATTAATTCTAAAATTAATTATAAAATTTTAAATAGAATATTTATGAGATAGAAAATACCAAAACATATACTATGTTCTTTTTTTCACTTTTAAGATGTCTACATTGTATTTATACATTCATCGGTGATGTTTTTATTATTTTGGATGATTTATTATTCATTACTATTCATAAGGGTAGTATTACTGTTCATACTATATTATTCACTAAAAATTATGTTGATCTTATTAGAGTTCAAATTTTTTACTGATCACAACTGTAGAAGACCATTTTTTGGAAATCATTTCACATTATTAATTATTTAAAGTTTACATAAATATTTTAAAATACACTTTTTCCAAAATTCATCAATAATATTCTTCCTATATTTATCCAGACATTTGAAAATCACAAAATTTACCATAATAAGAAATACCAATTTTATTTATAACAAGGGATTATAAAAAGAATCTAAGTCCTCGTTACATAGCCCCTTATAAAACATGAATATTACCTAAGTGTATGGTATGCTATTGTGATAGAATCATGGGGTAGCTCATAAAACATTGCATGAGTGGTGATTTCTATCGACTTGACCTTCTCCCTTAGGCGATTCCATTCAAGATTCAAATGTTGAATCATAGCTTGGGCTTGGTCCAGAGAAAATCCTCGAGATGCTATCTCTTTCACAAGCTCTGAAAGATGGTCTTCGTATGGCCTGAGTCTACTGGATGTGGTTATCAACTCTTCTTTCTGTATTAATTAAACTATATCACCAGTATTTATAAACAATAATTGTAATGTTAAGAGTTTAGTTTCCAATAGTCATATTGACGAACAATCATATAAAAGTCGAAACCCAATGATCTCATTTAATTGAAATCACTTCATTAATTATATAATATTGTTTTGTTGAGTATAAAATTAAATAATACATAAAAATAAGAAATAATAATTAATCTAATGATCGGGTCATTAAACAAAGTACATACATTGATAAGATATTAAAGAGATTCAGTATCGAACAATCCAAGAGGGAATTGTTGCTAGCATAACATGGCATTCATCTTTCTAAGAAAATGTTTCCTCAATCACATGATGAAAGAAAGATAATGGTAAGGACTCCATATGCCTCAGAGATTGGTTCAGTCATGTATGTCATGTTATGTACTAGGATGGATGTCGCCTACGTATTAAGTGTGGTAGGAAGATATCAAGCTGACCCAGGTGACTGCCATTAGATGGAAGTGAAGACTATACTAAAGTATATGTGGAATACTAAGGATATGTTCCTAGTTAATAGAGGAGATGAGGAACTAGTTATTAGAGGATATGAAGATACTAGTTTCCATACTGATCAAGATGAACAGAAGTCGCAAACGAGATACATTTTCACATTGAATGGAGGTGCGGTGAGCTAAAAGAGCTCAACGAAGAGTATGGTCACAGATTCTAAAGTAGCGTCCAAGTTTATCACAGCTTCTAAGGCTGCTAAAGATGTAGTTTGTATGTGAAGCTTCGTCTAAAAGATGGGTGTGATACCTATTAGTAAAGATCCCATCACTCTGTACTATGATAATACTGTAGCGGTGGCTCTTGCAAAAGAGTCAAGGTCACCTCAGTGGAAGAAGCACAAAATTCAAAATATCATCTCTTAGTGGATTTTTCTTAGAGAGGTGAAATTTCAGTGAGTAATATTTCCACAAAAGACAACGTGGAGGAGCCCTTGACTGAAGCCTGGACTCAGCAGAAACATGATCACCATGTGAGGTCCAGTGGAATGAAAGTCGTATGCAGTTGGCTCTAGTCCAAGTGAGAGTTTGTAAGATTTAGTTTCCTAGAACCAACTAGTTATACTTTTATTACATAGATATTTAATGTATTTAAATATTACATATATTATTACATATTGTTCATTTTTATGCATGACAATGATGTAATAATGTCTTAGATTATTTGTTGCATTGATAAAGTCTGGGAAGTTCCCCTCAATGATGCGAAACATTAAATTCTATAACAATATTCTTAAATATATAGTTCTATAGTTCGATGGCATACTATGATGGGACATATAGAATGAAGATAGTTGGTTGCGAGTACTCGTATGTAGATGAGACTTTCTCTCGCGAAGTTCACACTTGGTAATCTCAAAGACATGAGATTATGAGAACAGACCATCCTGTAGAAATTTCGCATGTTTCCGTGTCATTGGATATTTCTAAATGTGTGTGTGTGTAATTATCCTTAGACATTAATATTATCATACACGTCATGACTCACACAAATATTTTTACTGATAAAAATCATCACGCAGACTATTTGTAGGAATTAGGGTTTGTTGGGTGCATCATGAGTGACATGATATTAATTGATAACTCAAGGGAGGATTTGTCCCTTCCATTTATGGATGTTGATATCTTGTCCATTTTATTCTAACAGAACCATCATGGCAAATTCAATGGCCAGGGTGTAATGATGAGTTTATTTTAGGTAGTCAATGAATTACGTATCAAGTGTAATGGTTGATGACACTATAATGAAACCTGCTTGATGACATATTGAGACAAAATGATTATATTACATATTGAGTGTTCGTATGTGGATGTCTTTGTTGTAACTTTATGTTATTTCTCTTTTGTACCATAACCAGTTTCTAGAGAGTACTCTTGGAGTTTAGACAAGCCTGCCTAATGCCAATGAGAAATAATCCTACAAGGTCACACACTATGTTTTTTTGGTCATCTTGGTTAAATTATATTTGAATTTAATTAATGAAATAAATATTATTCTCAAGACCGTGGAATAATTTTATTCAAGTTAATATAATTTCATAAATTATGTAAAATATATTTTTTTTATTTTATTGAACATTTAATAAATATTTATTTACTAGTTTGAAAATAAAAAATTTATTTAATAGAATATATAATTTATTTATTTATTCTGGTGATAAAGAAATGGAGGTGGAGTTCGAGCAGACCAAGGCCAGTCTGATAGTAAAACAATTATTTCGAAGATGGTAAATAATTATTAGTTGGTACATGTTAAAACAATAATGACTCTACTATTATTTTGTGACGTGGAATTTTATTCATAATTCTGTTTTGGGAAAATTGGCAAGCCATAAATAATGACATTGTATTATTATTATGAGCATGGGTTTTCTCTAAGTTATAGAATTATTTAATTTCAGTTATGAAATTAAATACTGTAACTAATGTTCCATGCATATAAATAGTCAATTATGTTTATTGTGGCGTAGAGAACACACTGCACACTTGGTGAATTTTAAATTGTTGAGCTAAACAACTTCTCCCTTGAATCCTCTTCCTTCCCCTATCAAGATCGAGAGACGTTCTTCAACGCTGATGAACAAGAGATAAATAAATAATGACACAAGACACTCACATTTCCACACTAGCACTCAGAGAATGAGTGGTGTCGATCAGAGGCAATCAGAGCACTTGTGGATCGCCGCTAGAGGGATTCTAGTTTGGATCCTCACAAGAACAATGAGATAATCTGGAAGGGCCATTCCGAAGATAAACATCATCAATGAAGAAAATACCAAAGATCCAAGTATTGTTTTCATTATGAAATTGAAGAGATTAATTATAAACATGAGGTTCAAGATCCTTTGTAAAGGTCTCAGGCATCTTCCTTCTTTATCTAAATAATTGATTCTATTCCATAGAGACTCGCGTTCATCATCTAATTGATCCTGGAATACCCATTGATCATGGTAAAAAATAATGTTGAGTGTAAGCCCAACTATGCTTATGATACACCCAGAACCTACACAAACATCATTCATGACTCTATAAATCATGTATTTATCATTTATCTTAATTTATCATATTTTACGATTCACCAAAAATTCATCTATTTAAGAAAAATCTCAAAAATTTACCATAATTTTTTTTTGATGTTTAGAATTCAAAAATTTATTCCATTTTATAAAAATAATTTTCTAATAATGATATATTTTATTTTTAATTAAATTCATAATTTACACAAAAATACAAATTTTAAATCGATAACTCATTTTATAATACATTAAAAAATTCACTATGGCCTCATAAAATTATCCTAAAATCATAAGATAAAAATATTTATTTATGAATCTATTTTATGAAAAAAAAATCATTTTAAATCTTTTAATTATTTATAAAATTGTAAAGAAATATGTATGACTTATAAATATACCAACAATTAATTAATAATTTTTAAAATATCCATTTACATATACTATGATATAAATAAATGATACTTTTATTTATAAGGTGACTATATTTTATTTAGACTTTCATGGGTGATGTTATTATTCATTAGGATGGATTACTATTCATAAGGGTCGTATTCATATTCCAAAGGTCAAGTTACTATATCATAGGAATATGTTACTTAACTTCTAGAAATACACATTATTTCATTAATTATTCATTTATAATGTTTTTATTGTGTTTTATAAATGATATTATGTGATCTATACTATATGGAATAATCAAAAGAAGGGAAATGTTATTAATAGAGTTCTAGATCATTACATTCTACCCTCCTATAACAATTTCTGCCTCAAAATTTAAAGATTCTTACCACATAAAAATATTTGGGTATCTCTTAATCATAAGTTCCTTAGGATCCCACATTGCCTCTTTAATTTTATGATTTTTCCAAAGTACCTTTACCAGTCGAGTAACCTGATTCCTCAAAGCCTGTTCTTTAGTGTCTAGAATCTGGATAGGCTCTTCACAATAAGAAAAGTCAGGTTCCAATTATAAACCATCATAAGAGAGTACATGTGTGGGGTATTGAATGTACATCCTTAACAAAGTGACATGGAACACATTTTGTACCTTAGAAAGGCTAGGCACAATTTCCAAATGATACGAAACATGTTCAACTCTCTCCCAAAATTCAAAAGTACCAATGCACATGGGGCTCAGTTGCCCTTCCAAAATCTTATAACACCTTTCAATGTATATACATTCGAGAAAATATGATCTCTGACATGAAATTATAAATATATTATTATATTATCACCATATATCTTTTTCATACTTTTATCTTATTTGATATGGGCTTGAATAGTCATTACCTTTGATGTCGTTTCCTCCAAAATCTCATGGCATACATGTTTTCTTCCACCAACTCCATCCCAACATGTTGGTGTAAGACATATCTTTTATTATAGTGATTCATATGGATCCATTTTAATACTAGAATGGAAACTATTATTGTATAAAAACTCTACCAAAGGTAAATACTGACCTCACACAGCTAGATAATGAAATGATCATGATTTTAACATGTCTTATAAAGTATGGATTGTTCTTTCTTATTCTCTTCAGTTTGAGGGTGATAAGTAGTACTCAAATGAAGCTGATATCCAACACTTTCTAAATGATTTTCTAAAATTTTGATGTAAATCAAGTATCATGATCAGACTCAATGTCACGACCCGACCCTACCCAGGCTCGAGCTGCAACAACCACAAGCCCGCCTCCATACGCCCGAGGCTAGGGAAAAGCGCTTAAGGCCAAACAACTCTGGAAGGCCTTTTCCTAGGTACCTGTACACACACATGTTTCCCACTCAATGCAATAGTGCAGAGTAAAAGATAATGTAATGTACCAACTGCTATAAACAACAACAACGAGTGCATCGACCTATAAACAGTACAATGTGAGAGCTGAAGGTAATCTAAAAAGAAAAGAAAAAAACACGCACCCAACCAGATAAGTGCCACAACCCGGCAATAGGTATACAAAAGTAAAACAGCTGGTAGAGTCCCAAACCTAGAACTCAACTACGACCACCGTACGTGGTCCAAGATCCCAAACTCCAAAGCTCTGCTGATGTCGTGACCAACATGTCTGTCGTTTGCAAGGGCTCACCATGTGCGGGCAATTCCCAATAAGGGGTGAGTACAAAAATAGTCAGTAGGATACATCGAAGGATCGAGGGAGAAAAAAGGAGGTACCGAATAGTGAGCAGTGGATCAAACAGGGAATAGTAAAGGAGTACAACATAGAGAGTGCAATAAAGAGTACACCTCATCCCAACAAGAGGAAGGAAGAAGACTTGTCCTATCACAAGGATCTAGAAATAGTGAGAATATGAACATCCAATCATGTCTTTAGTACCTATAGCTGGAGAGTAGACTCGTCCAACCACGAGAAGATAGACACGGAAACCACATGGCATACCAAGCGCGTCATCGCCTCTCCTGGAAGAAGAGTAGCCAAAACCCAAGGAGTGGGTATTGGAACAAGGAATACATATATATATGCTCTGTCAAGAAACCCAAACAATCCCATAAGGGGATCTTTGTCCCGTAGCTCAGCCCAAGAAAGTGAGTAGCCAAGAGTCCCAGAATTAAGCACCATCGATGCCCAGCATCCCACACATATGCCCTGAACTGGAAGTCAAGGGGTTCAAATCACCGCACCTAGACACTATCCGCTTGGGGAGACACTGACTATCCCTCACGGATTTAGGTTGCGTCTCAAGGATGCGTATTGGTGGGGAAAGCGTCCCTCATACTTGAGTGTTTTGGGGAAAGTCAAACCACACCTTCTCACTTCCCCACAGTCGAGAGGTCTTCTCAATGTCAAAGTTGTCACAACACTGACCCGTACATCCAAGGGTCACACTCCGGTAATCATGAAGAAAAGCCACAGACTATCCTAATATAATGGAATGAGTCTAATAGGAGCCGTCGGGTTACCCGCTGCCCAGCCCCGCTAGAGGGTAAACCCTAAGGGGTCGTTAGGTAACCCGCTGCCCAGTCTCTGCTGGAGGGTAAACCCTAAGAGGTCGACAAAAAACCCACTACCCAACCCCGCTGGAGGGTAAACCGGAAAAATTGGATGAGCATCCAACTTCCTAGCGCTGATGAAGGGTAATCCCAAAGATGTCGCTGTGAAACCTACTGCCCAACCCCGCTGGAGGGTAAACCTGAATAATTCGATGGGCAACCCAATACCCATCCCCACTGGAGGGTAAACCTAAAGAAGTTGTTGAGAAACACATTTCCCAGCCATGTTGGAGGGTAAACCCGAAACATCTCTGGCCATACCTACTGGATGGTACAACACTGGCCAACAGAACACGGATTGGGCATCGCGCAACCTCCCAACTCTAGTACAACTCGCATAGCAGAGAGTCAGTACCTGTGTAGTGTGGGTCACTTCGATACCTGGAGCTCCGCCTAGGGATACACGAAGGGACATGATACTGAAATCCCACACGGCTAAAGGGATAAGGGGAACCCAAATAACTCTGTCGATCAAAACATCGAGAACAGAACCTTGGGTAACCACTCAACCCTGGTGGTTTAAACCATCATGTACATAGGGACCCTCTATGTCGCGAGAGATCAAAGGTATGTATAGCAGAACACAGCGCACACAAGGGGCCCACACGATGTGTGGCCCTATATCATCTCCAACCCAAGTACAAAAACATTATCAGGTACAAACCACAGCATGTACCTTCAAGCATCCTCATATACTCCCAGAGTATGTCACTTCCCTAGCACGAAGGCTATCCTGCACATGACACCCAACGTCAGCGCGATAGTTGAAGGGTAACTTCACCAACATGCTTCTTCCATGGCCCTAGCATGGCCAACCACAACTCTTCAAACATCAACTTCATGCACACGAGAGTGAACACAATCACACACCATGGGATCGCCTCCAGAAA
The DNA here is from genome assembly GCA_963277665.1 of Viscum album. Taxonomy (NCBI): domain Eukaryota; kingdom Viridiplantae; phylum Streptophyta; class Magnoliopsida; order Santalales; family Viscaceae; genus Viscum; species Viscum album. Next base: position 1,457,692,808 of record OY728159.1, on the reverse strand, counting down.
CAGCAAGAAGAACCACCGTCGAAGAACCTTTCATGCTTCCACATTTAATAAGATCTTAGTCGATACTCCGCACATCTAAACGGATCGTACTGTTGTAATCCATGCCGAAAAAACATGCGATAGAGAATATTTACTCACCTATAATGGACATCCGATGTAAAGGTCATTCGAGACTTCTGTACACCTAAACAGTGTCCCCATGTCCCGAGCGTCAGTCCTGGAAATAGTCAGGCGCACCGCCCCATTGCGATCCCCTATGGAAAACATGTCAAATTGACTTATCACTTGAATCGAACGGATATCCAGAGAAAAATATACATATTTCCAAATCTCACACGAGCGGTGCTACGTGGGACCCATATCTTGGTCCTGAAGTGCTACGAACAGATTGCACCATTGTAATCCTGTCAAAAAAGTTCACGAGATTGACTATCCATTTATCCGAAACGGACACCCGGTGATAAAGATGGAATTCACCACCAACTCGCAAAACATCCCTCATGGGGCCCATGTCATCATGCATTATTAAAGCATATGTATTGCGCAATTTCAATGCCCTCAGAAAACCACCCAGAATTGACTGGTCGCACGCCCCGAACTGATTTCCGATGAAAAAGTAGTGAAACACCGCTCACAGCTTAAAAGGTGGGTCGTGGGGCCCACCCCTCAAATCTGGATTGAACACATGAAAACATATTAGAAAACTGCTTCTCGATGCCAGGGTCACAACACCATTGACGGCGCTCAAAATGGACTCCGGATGTGTCTGTGCCGCCCAAAACAAGAACCTCGGGAAAAACGCTGAACCACTTAACGGTGTGACGCGATGCCAAGACCATCGTCCCTGGAATTAAAATATCACCAAGGCCATCTCAAAACATTCATCTCGACCAAGGGTCGCATCACCATAGGCATCATGTGAATCCAATGTACGGTTTGGAAATTTGGGGCATTTTAAAATAAACAGACAAAACGAGGTGGTTCGGGCTGGTTCAGCCGGCCCACCCTACCTAGATCGACCCGCAGTTCACCACATGGGCCGGCCCGTCTCGCCAAGACTGGCTTAGCTGGTCTGACTGAGGCTTCCATGGGACCCGCAAAGGGCGGGTCCCTATCCACCGAACGGGGTCACGAGGACCCCAGGTCTTTCGCCTCGCCGACCGACATTGTCGTTCGGCATGTTGTTGTCGCGCCCCATCTGGTACCCCGTGCTCGCCTGGCTGCCTAACCCCAGCTGCCTCCGCCCTAAGGATCTCGCTCGCCCGACCGACGCCCCCGACCGCATGCAACCGCCTGCTCCACTCAAATGCGAGCCCCGGCCTCGTCGCCCTCGTCGATGCCCGCTCGCCCAGCCGGTCGACCTCGGCCACCTCCGCTGATGACTCGCTGCGCCCACGCCCTGGTCTGATGGGCTGCCGCACGAAGCCGCTGGACCACCGCTACCCTGGGCCACGACCACCCGTATGGCCGAAACCTCGACGGAAATCACCCAAAAACCCGCTGATCTTCGTCAGACGACTGAGGTCTCATTGGAACTCGGATTTGGAATCTGAAAAGTGCAGTGGAAAGCTCAGGATATAAACTAAAAAAATAAGTTATTTCCTAGAAGATCAAGAAACATTTAGAATCTATAATTTTACTTGAATGAATGGTTCATAAATTAAAACGCAAAATGAAATCTTCTACCTGCAGCGGCGTAGCCCGGTGCTTCACGGTCGATCTGCACCTCGCTGTTGTCGCCCCCGTATTGATCAGAGGAAGAGCGGGAGGAGGCTGAGAGGGAAGGGTTGAGGGCGAAGGTAGGTTTCATCAAGGGGTGGAATGAGGATGGGGGAGTGGGAGTAGAGAGTTTAAGTAATGAAACACTTTTTAATGAAAAACTCAACCCCTGAAAACACCTACGTCCAAAACCCCCAACGCTGTCAAGACTAAACCTCCCCTAGAGTAAAAACCACCTCCAGATCCCAACAACAGTCTCAGAATTTTAATCTAAGGCCCGATTCAAAATTTATAAAACTGAACACCCGATGCCGCTAAATTACGATAACGCCCTTGGGACTATTTTCAAAAGAATGGTCGCGCCCAAGAAAATAACACCACTCCTATTGTAAACGGAATGATCTGGAATCAACAGTGACCTCATTTTTCCCGTATGAGGTACCATTTAGGAGTTATTTCATTAACTTGATGTTCCCAATGTCAACACACTGGAAATTTAATTTCGTCCACACCGGGATTCAGAATCGCACGTCGTCTGAAGGCGCTGCTCTCGAATAACAAAATGAATTTTTCCATGTCTTTCATAGCCAAACACCGGTTTCTTAGGTCATTCCCTCCATCATGATTTTTGTCCCTATAATGTAAAACCAGGGAACAACTCAGGGTACTAAGCCCACACCTGGCTCTCCCATACCCAGATAAACACTTGGAAAGTTCTGCATCATTGCACATGGGCCAAAGAATTTGGTCCGTTCCCATGGGGTTTACCCTCACTGATGACATGCATAAGTGTATGCACACTTCTCCTCAGTTATGTCACATGGGAGGCATCGTGCAACCACTCCATACTTTGGGGTTAGGGTAAGGTGGTATGGAACCATGCCATCCCTTTGCACGGCTTCAAACAGCCCAACGGACCTCAGGGGTAGATCACCTCCCCGGTCGAACCTCTACATTGCATGTCGTGACTGGAATCAGCATTTGGACCCAGTACAAAGCCCGATGATTCCCTCCTTCAGAATATCCATATGGTATAACATCCAATTATTTGTAGTCACACAAGATTTCACAGTCAATGTCCCGCAACCAAGACTCTCTTACATGCTCGAAAAGCGAAGGAGTCGATACCATCAACTAATGAAAAGGTTACACGTCTTCTATTCCACTAACACAGGGTTACACTGACACCCCACATCACTGTAGTAACACCTCACACAAATCCTAACAATTATTCTGTAAAATGTAGAAGAGCCGTAAAGAATACCTCTTATCACTTCATACTATGCAAGATCGTAAACATCCAATGCTTTCGGTTGTCTGTGGTCCTAACTGTCATCTCTTGGAGCATGACATAGACCGCCTAGTGTTGATTGGAAGACCTACTAAAGTCATACCCCCCTACTACCTCCCCCTTCTCTTCTTCTAGAACCTCCTCTATGAACGCTACCCCGATCACGGTGTTGCCACTACTATGGTGGTGCACCTGCTGCCTGCCCGATGTTCTCAGCATACCTGGTCGGGTAGTCCTGTGCCAAGTGACCTCACTCATCTCAAGCATAGCACCGACTCGCTACAAGCTTCCCTGGAGCCCTTCGGTTCCATTGTGGTGTACGACCACAGCCTGGAGTCCACTCACAGAAGGGTCTCCTCAGATGAGGCGATGTGCATTGCCACCACAGTGGTGCACGACCACATCTCCGAAATCAGCAGTGGGAAGGCCACCTACATCGAGGTTATGTCATCTGGCACCTTCTAGTTGCAGTAGACATCTCATCTTTGTCATGCTTACTACCACAACCAACTGTAAAACGTGGCTGGATGTTCTCTGTCACTAGTGCCTGCTCTAAAACGTCGGCATAAGTGGTAATGCCCAAGGGTACTATAATAGCACCAATCTCTCTGCTGAGACCCTGATTAAAATTCCGCACTCAAACGTTTTGGTCGTGGACCATGTCTGGGTAAAACATGCACGGTCTGCAAAACTAGTCACGTACTCAGTCACCCTCATCCCTCCCTACTAAAACTGCTGGAGCTCCAGGATCCGAACGGAGCGTAAGCAGGAGGGGTAAAAATCCCCACGAAACAACATCTGAAAGTCTCTCTATGAATGTAACGACTCATCAAGTAACTTAGTCACCAGACTCTACCAATTCACAACTACTCTGTGGAAAAGGATCGCTTCCAAAGCCACTCTCTGATTTTTTGGTGTTTCTGAAAGCCTGAAGATGAAAAACCATTGTCTCGAGCCAAACCTCTTCTACCTGATGGTCTGACTCACCACTGAACCTCAACAGTCTCTGTCGTTGGAACTCATGGAGTGCACTCAACTTGTTATCAAGCTCAACCTTCTCTACTGGAGCAGTTTGATACTCACTAGGTGGGGGTGCTACTACCGGACCACCCAGAGAAAGGGGGTCGCATAATGGGTCCTGGACTGAGGCCTCGTAGCTCGCAGGGTCTTCGTCATGAACCAAAGCTAGTATCCTGGCTGGCTGGCTTCACATAAACATCCTGAATGTTATCAAGGAGTGTCACGATCAGAGGATCATATATTTATATGACCGTAACAATGGGGAGCTGACTCAATAATGAAAGTCAAAGACTTAATCGTATTTGTTGCACAAACAACATTTCCATGCAATGAGTGTCTCAGCATGACGAGTCGACAAGCAGGTTATCAGGGTCCTGGTGAATGGATACATCGGCCGCCACACCATGACTGGTCTCCCTGGCCTGAGAGCCGCTATTGAGACACGTTGGCACTGTTACCCTAGATCCCATCCAATTCCTTTTTAGGGATGTCCGAACAACATCCCATGGAATGAACCATCCTCTGATACCACTTTGTCACGAACCGACCCTACCCGGGATCAAGCCACAACTACCCCAAGCCCGCCTCCATAGGCTAGTGGCTAGAGACAAGCACCAACGGCTAAAAAACATGGGGAGTCCTTCGCCTAAGTATCTGTACACACACACGCAGCCTACTCAATCCAATAGTGTAGATTAAAAGAGAAAGTAAAGTACCAACTGCTATAAACAACCACAAAGAGTGCATCGACCTCTAAACAATACAAAGTGAGTGCTGAAGGTAAATTGGAATGAAAAGGGGAAAGCACGCACCCAACCCGAAATGTGACACAACCTGGAAATAGGTAAAGAAAGTAAAACAACTGGGAGAGTCCCACACCTGGAACCCGACTACGACCACCATACGCGGTCCAAGCTCCCAAACTCTAATGCTATGCTGATGTCGTGACCATCCTATCCGTCGTCTGCAAGGGGACACAAAGTGCGGGAAAATCCCAAGAAGGGGTGAGTATAAAAATACTCAATAGGATAACCCGAAGGCTCAAGGGAGGAATAAACGTGGTAACGAAGTGTGAGCAGTGGATCAAACTGGGAATAGTAAAAGAGTAAAATTGAGAGAGTGTAGTAAACAGTACAACTCAACCCAACAAGAGGACGGAAGAACACTCTTCCTATCATAAGGAGATAAAAATGGTGAGAAAATAAACTTTCTGTCGAGTCTTCACTACCTATAGGAGGAGAGTAGAATCATCCAACCACAAGAAGCTAGACACGGAAAGCATGTGGCATAACCCGCGCGTCTACACCTCTCCAGGAAAGAGAGTTGCCAAAACCCAAGTACTGGGTACCAGAACAAGGTATTCATATATATATGCTCTATCAAGAAACCCGACCAATATCTTAAGGGGATCTCTATCCCATAGCTCAGCCCAAAAAACTGAGTAGCCAATAGTCCCAGAAGTAAACACCACCGATGCCTAGCATCCTGCACATCAGCCCCGAACAGCATGTCATGGGGCTCAAATCACCGCTCCTTGAAACTATCTGCTTTGGGCTGCACTAACTCACCCTCACAGTTTTAGGTTGCGTCTCAAGGATGAATCTTGGTGGGGAAAGTGCCCCGCGTACTTGAGAGTTATAGGGAAAGTCAAACCACACCTCTTCACTGCCCTGCAGTCGAGAGGTCTTCTCAAAGTCAAATCTGTCACATCACAGACTCGTACAACCAAGGGTCCCGCTCTGGTAATCACAGAGAAAAGCCACAAACTAGACTAATAGAAAAGAATGAGTCTGAAAGGTGTTTTCGTGTAACCCACTGCCCAGCCCCGCTAGCGGGTAAACCCTAAGAGGTCATCGGGTAACCCACTGCCCAGTATCTACTGGAGGGTAAACCCTAATAGGTCAAAGAGAAACCCAATGCAAAGACCCTCTAGAGGGTAAACCTGAAGAAGTCGATGAGAAACCCACTACCCAGCCCCTCTGGAGGGTAATCCCTAAGAAGTCGATGAGCAACCCACTGCCCACACCACCTGGAGGGTAAACCTGAAGAAGTCGATGAGCTACCCACTGCCTAGCCCCACTAGAGGGTAAACCCGAAGAAGTCAATTAGCAACCCACTGCCCAGCCCAACTAGAGGGTAAACCCGAAAAATTCGATGGGCAACCCACTGCCCAGCTGCGCTGGAGGGTAAACCCGGAACTTCTCAGGCCATCCCTACTAAATGGTACAACACTGGAAACAGAACACAGAGTGGGCATTGCACAACCACCCAACTCTAGTACTACTCACCTAACAGAGAGTCAGCGCCCGTGTAGTGTGGGTCACACCAATACCTAGAGCTCTGCCTAGTGAAACACAAAGGGATGTGATACTGAAAGCCCACACGACTAAAGGGAAAAGGGGAACCCAAACAACTCTGCCTATCAAACCGTCGAGAACAGAACTAGGTGTAACCACTCAACCCTGCTTGTTTAAACCATCATGAACAGAGGGACCCTCTATGTTGCGAGACATCAACGGTACATAAAGCAGAACACAAAGCGCATAAGGGGACCCATGACATGTGTCCTTATATAATCTCCAATCCATGTAAACAAAAATTATCTTTTACAAAATACAACATGTACCTTCAAGCATCCCCGTATACTCCCATAGAATACCACATCTCTAGCCCAAAGGACATCGTGCACACGACACCCAGCAGCAGCATGACGGTTGAAACATAACATCGCCAACTTGCTTCCTCCTTGTCCCTAGCACGACCAACAACATCTCTTCAAAAATCAAATTCAATCACACGAGAGTGAATGCGATCCCACCTCTAGGGTTCGCTTCCAAGCACAGCAAGAAGAACTACCACCAGAGGACCTTTCATGCTTCCACATTTAATAAGATCTCGGACTAGACTTTTCACATACAAACAGATCGTACCATTGTAATCCTCTTGGAAAAAAATACATTATAGACAATTTAATCACCTTTAACGGACATCCTACGTAAAATTCATTCAACACTACTTTACGCCTGAACGGCATCATGTGGTCCTGAGCCTCGATCCCGGAAACAGTCGGGCACATCAAACTATTGCGATCACCTTGGGAAAACAAGTCAAATTGACTGCTCACTTGAGTGGAATGGATATCCAGAGAAAAAGATTCATATTCCCATACTGCACACGAGTGGTACTAGGTGGGACCCGCATCCCGACCCTGAAGCCCTATGAACGGAGTGCACTATTGTGATCCTCTTGAAAACATACATAAGATTGACTATCCATTTATCCGAAATGGACACCCGGTGATAAAGGTGGAAATCACCGCCAACTCCAAAAAAAGACCACGTGGGGCCCGCACCATCGTACAGAATTAAAGCGGCCAGATTGCGCCATTGCAATGTCCTCATAAAAACTCCTAGAATTGACTGCTTGCACGACCCGAATGGACGTCCGATGAAAAAGTTGCGAAATGTAGATCGCATCTTAAAAGGTGGGTCATGGGGACCATGCCTCAACTATAGTTTCAACACCTAAAACCATATTGGAATACTCCTCCTCGACGCCAAGGTCACAACACAGCTGACGATGCTCAAAAAAGACTCTGGATGTGCCCGCGCAGCCCAAAACAAGAACCTCGGGGAAAACTCTAAACCACAAAACAGTGTGCCACACCGTCGAGCCCTTCATCTCACGAATTAATGAAATCCCCAAGACCATATCAAAACGTTCATATCAATCCAAGGATCACGTCGCCTCAGACAGCACACGAATCCGATTTATGGTTTGGAAATTAGTTGCATTTTAAAATAAATGGATGAAACAAGGTGGGTCGTGCCGGTTCAGCCGGCCCACCTTGCCTGGACTGGCCTGCGGTTCACCACGTGGGCCGGCGTGTCTCGCACGGACCGGCTCAGCCGGTCCGGCTGATTCTTCCAGAGGACCCGCAAAGGGTAGGTCCCTGTCCATTGACCGGGGTCACGAGGACCCCGGGTCATCCGCCATGCTGACCGGCTTTGCCGGTCAGCTTGTCATCGCCGTGCCCCAGTTGGCGCCCTGCACTCACCCAGCCTCCTGACCCCAGCTGCCTCCGCACTAAGGAGCCCACTAACCCGGCCAACCCCCCCCCCCCCCCCCCGATTGCATACTCCACTCTACCACGAGCCCCGAACTCCTCACCCTCGCTGGTGCCCGCTCGCCCAGCCACTCGACCCAGGCTGCCTCCGCTGAAGACCCACCGCGCCGCACGCCCTGGACAACTATGCCCGTGCGCGAAGCTTCCAGACCGCCACTACTCCGGGCCATCACCGCTCGGATGGCCGAAAACTCACCGGAAAACACCCAAAAACCCGCTGATCATCGACAAACAAATGAGGTCTCCTTGGAACTCGGATTTCGCATCCAAAAAGTGAAGCCGAAATCTCAGGATATTAAATATGCAAATACCAGCTTTGCTCGAAGATAAAACATCATTTCGATGCTATAATTGAACTTGAAAGAAGGGTTCATAAACTAAAACACAAAACGAAATCTCCTACCTACATGGGCGTAGCTCGATGCTTCACAGTCGATCCGCAACTCGCCGTTGTCGCCCCCGTCTTGATAGGAGGAAGAGGAGGAGGAGGTTGAGAGGGAAGGTTTGAGGGAGAAGAATGGTTTCGTCAGGGGGTGGAATGAGGATGGTGGAGAGGGAGAGGAGAGTTTAAGTAATTAAACTATTTTTATTGACAACTTGAACCATGAAAACAACGACATCCAAAACCCTCGACACGGTCATGATTAAACCTCCCCTAGAGTAAAAACCACCTCCCGAGCACAATGGATGTCTCATAGTTTTAATCTGAGGCCCCATTCAAAAGTTAAAAAACTGCACACTCGATGCCGCTAAATAACGAAAAAGCCCCTTGTGGCCATTTTCCATAGAAAAGTCACGCCCCCGAAAACTACACCCCTCCTAGGGTAAACACCATGCTCTGAACTCAACGATGCCCTTAGTTTTCCTGTCCATACTACCATTTAGGAGTTATTTCATTAACATGTCATTCCCAGTGTGAACGCACTGAAAATTTAATTCCAGCAACACCAGGGATCGGAATCGCACGCCATCTGAAGGCGCTGCTTTAGAATAACATAAAGAATTTTACAAGTCTTTTCATATCCAAAAATCGTGTTCTTACACTCAAATTAGAGAGGTTCTACATAACGTCTTACAACTTCATTAATATAGTTCTGTGCAAGGAACTCTACTGGAAAATCATCCCTTATAGCAAGGAAATGTGTATATTTGGTAAGATGTTCCAAAATTACCCATATTCCCTCATTCTTTCTTAGTGTTTTGGGTAATCAAGTGAAACAATTCTATGTAATGTCATCCTTTTTCCACATTAGAATTGGAATAGATTTCATGACCCTTATAATTTGTTTCCATTCTACCATTATCTATTGAAAGACTTAAAATCTTGATACAAATTCAACATTCTCATGTTTTGTATCGTTCCACTAGAAATGTTACTTCAAATATCTATACATCATAGGTCTACTATCAAGTATAGGGAAATTTGAGGTATTTTCAACATCCAATAACTACAATTTTTTCTTGGGTATAGGGGAAACACATATCCTCCTCCCAAATTTCGAAATTCCATCTCCATACATGGTTTCTACCAACATCCCATTATTCACAACATTAATTCTATTTTAAACATTCTGGTCATGGGGATGATAACATTTAATCCATTCCAATAAAGACGGTCGGGAAACCAGATGGGATCCAGATGTCTTCATGGCCCTGAAAATTAAATTTATTAACCTACACTAGTATAATTGTGTATGTTCAAACCATAGAGAATGAAGGCAAGTGGTATAAGGGTTTACCAAACAAACAACCCCACTATTGGCAGCAGTGGGGAAATAATTCTTTATTTTTCTTTAATTTTTTAAAGTTATTATTCTAACAGCTAATTTGTAAATAAAACAATGATAAGGCAGTAGTGAACAATGTATGAATAACAAGAATTGAGACCAAATAAAATTACCCAGAGAGAAGATGGTCAGGGAATTAAATCTACTCGTTGAATATTGCTATTATCTTCATATAAATTTAAATTGTATCACAACTTTTAAAATGGTTGAACCCCCCCCCCCCTCTCCAGGTGATTGAACAGATAAAGGATTAAATTTTGGAGTCCACCAATCCATGATTCATCATGTAACAATAAATTTTTATGAAAAAATCATTAGAATAAAACTCGACGTAATATTCTAATGTTTTGAATTTTAATCTCAAATAAAAGCGTTCATGATCAATCTCACACTACCACAAAACTGGGCAAGGCCAGCGCCACCCTTTAACAGCACTAGCGAAAAAGTGCTGATAAATGGGGGTACCTATATCAGTGCTAAAAAAGTGCTGATATTGGTACTCCCTTTAACAGCGCTTTTTTTAGCGCTGTTAAAGTGTACCCCTTTATTATCGCTTTTTTTAGTAGCGCTCATAAAGGAGGGTCTTTATCAACATTTTTTTAAAGCGTTGATAAAGGTTCGACATCTAATTTTTTTTACAAGTATATTAATATTTAAATATATAGATATACTTATATTGATATAAATAAAATATATATTTTTTAAATATATTTTTAAATATATTTTATATAAGTATAAATATACAGTTACACTTAATGTATATGATATTTAGTGAAAATGGATTATAAAAAAATATAAAAAATTATTTTTAATTAATAATTTGCTAGTTATTATGGAGTAATAGTTATTTAATAACAATTTGAAGACTAAAAAATTAAAAAATTAAAAAAATATCGAATATATGATGAAAACGCAACTCGAACTTCAAATGGCCATAACTTTTGATCCGGGTGTCCTTTTGAGCTCTACCACATATGATATTGAAGCCTTTGAAGAGATGTACAACATTATAATTGTGGAAAACCCCGGTTAAGGTTGTTTAGGCCAAAAAAGGGCCAAAAGGCCTCTAAAACTGAGTTTTTAGTCAGGGTACCATGATTTTTTAACATTTTGTGGATTTTCAGCCTCGTTTAAGGAGGTATTATTGGCTTTTTTTGTGGGAACTGAATTTATTCCAAGGTATTACATTCATATTGATATTATTTCATTGAAATTTAATCGTTTTTTATAATTAAGTACTATTTATAATGAAATATATAACAATATATACATATTTTCTATATATTCAGAAATAAAAATTAAATTATAAATATAAATAATAAAATAAATTTACAAATTAAATATATTAACTTTATATAAATAATAACTAATATCCATTTGATTTAAAATACAAATATATGAATATTTGTATACCTATATATTAATCTAACTATATATATATATATTAATATAACTACAAATATATTAATATTCCTTTAAATATATATATTAATATCACTATAAATATATATATAAATATAACTATATATTTATATTAATATAACTATATATATATTAATATAAATATATATTACTATACGAATTAATATAACTAAATATATATATATGTAAATAAATAAATAGATATATCACCTATAGGAGAAAAAATCAATATAGGGGAGTGGAAAAGGCTTCAGGCGCGTAGGGGGAGGTCTCGAGATCAAATCCGGGTGGAGGCAGGGATGCACGCGTATGGTTGAATCTGGGGCTAGCACTGATAAAGGGTGGAGGGGTGCGTGCGTGTGCTGGAGGGGGCAGAAAAGCGCTGTAAAAGGGGTTTTCAAGTGCTATAAAAGTCCCCCCGATGGGTAGGATTTTTTAATTTTTTTTATATTTTTTTAACTTTTATCAGAAGTTTTAAAAAAGCACTAATAAAAGGAGACTTTTATCAGTGCTATAAATACTGCTATGATAAAGGAACCTTTTAATAGCAAATTTTTTAGCGCTGATAAAAGGGGTCTTTATCTTCTCTTTTTGGAGCGCTGATAATGGGGACCACCCTTATCTTCACCGGTATTAATAGCGTTGTTAAAGGCCATTTTTAGTGCTGATAAAATCCAAATTTTTAATAGTGTCACTAATAGATCTCAGAGTTTGAATTAAAGAAAAATGTGAGAAATTTTTTTAGTGAATTCATAATTGATATCACTGATCAATTTGAATTCATTGAAATGATGATATGAAGAAATAAAATTGAATTGACCGGTATAATTGAAAATCCCTAAAAAATAACTAGTAATCAAATTTCTTGTAATGAAAAGTTTACTATATGAAAGACATTAAAGAAATATGAATAAGCAATGAAATCCCCCTCTTGTGAAAAATTATGATTTGTTGCTCTACTTCCTATTGCTCTAGGTCTCTAGTACTGCTCCTACTACTCCGCTGATCATGTCTCCTGGGAGTATGATTAATGATTCTAACTCAAGATCATGAGATGAATAGTTCTGTTCATTAATTTTTAACTACCTAAATGCATATAGAATAACTCTATCATTCTACATAAGTACATATCCAATTTTGTTCTCTGATACACCACTATAAATTAAAAATCCACAATTTTTCAACGGTAGTGTCATGTTAGGAGCATTCACTAACCATTTCATTAATTCTTTAAAACATTCTTCACGTTATTTTGTCCATAAAAAGTCATCCCATTTATAAGTAAGCTTGGTTAATGGGTTAGCTAATCGGGTGATGTTCTAAAAAAATACTCAAAATAAAATACTAAACCAATAAGGCTACATACCTTGTTTATGTTCGTTATTGTAGGCCAATACTGAATTTCCATTTTCTTTATAGAATCAACTAAGATTACATCTTTAGAGAAAATATGTCGAAGAAAATAAAATGTTTGAAGCCTAAATTAACTCTTTCTAAACATCCCATACACCTAATTTCTTCTAAAGGTCTTTAGAATAATGCACAATTGATTTTCATGATCTTCATAAATTTTAGAGTATACCATGATATCATTGATAAATACCACAACAAAGTTAAAAATATATTCCTTGAAAACACTATTCATTATATCCATGAAAACAATGGGTGAATTAGCCAATCCAAAAGTCATTACTGTAAACTCATAATTTGTATACCTAGTTCAAAATGTTTTCTTTGGAATAACTTCCTTCCTCACATGAAACTGATGATATCCTAATCGAAGTTCAATCTTTGAAAAATATTGGGATCCATGATGTTGATAAAATAAATCATGAATGTGAGGAATATGATACATGTTCTGTATCATAATTTCATTGATATCTTGTATTCATTGCACATCTTCATAGATCCATCTTTCTTATTAACAAAAAGAACATGAGGTCCTCATGGAGAAACACTAGGGAGAATAAACCCCTTACTAGTCAACTCTTCTAGTTGCTTCTTCAATTCCAATAATTCAATGTTTAGTATTTTATAATGACTCTTTGATATAGTCATTTCAATAGGAATTAAATCAATCAAAAACTCAATTTCCCTCTCTGGAGGATGTCCACGTAAATTATCTTGGAATATATCAATGTATACTTGCACATTAGGTACATCCTCAATTTGAATATTTCTTTCCTCACCCATAGTTATTGTTTTATCTTCTTCACCAAGAACTTCATTTGTTAGTGCTACTAGGGGTGGATCATGATATGAATCAGATTATGGGGTTTGTATACTATAGATAGTGGATTATATATCATTCTCAAAAATTTGTTCATGCTTCTTCTTGCAAATTATTTTCAATAAAAGTTGAAATCCAACCCATGCCAAAAATTATATAAAATTCAATGATGTATATAATGATAAGGTCAACAAATAAATAATTATTATGTGCCATATGGGGAACTGATGGACACATCATTTTTGCAATGATACTTCCCTTATGAGTTTTGGCTAACAACACCTTTATTAAATCAAATTTTAAATATCTAATCTTCATGAAAAAATGGGATGTCATAAAAGAATTTGATTGTCCAGAATCAAATCAAGAATTGGAAAATATTTAGTAACTGATTAAAGTACCTACCACCAAACATTAAGAACTTCAAGATCAATAGTTTTTATTGCATAAGATTGGAATTGCACACTTGGTCTTCTTTGAGGAAAGTTTCCATGACTCTTAGGACATTCATGTGAATAATTTTCTATATCTTTATACTTATAACATTGAAAATTGATAGATTATTTCAATTTTGGAATCATGAGATTTGTGGCATTTTCTCCACACTTGTAAAAAACACCCATTCCATTCATGTAAGTACCAGTGTGTTTCTTCCAACAATTACTACAGGGTGGAAATTCAACTCTTCCCTTCATCCCAATCTCATTATTTCCTTTTCCAATGTGTTTATGAGACCTCTTATTCTCATTATTTACATTGAATTCATAAGGCTTAGATAATTCTTTGTATATCTTGATATCACATGCAACTATATCTTCATATGATGAGAATATTTGGAAGACCATTTCCCACCAGATGAATCGCTTTAAACCATCATGGAATTGATCAATATTACTCCTTGGGTTGCGTATGTAATCTGAAGATTTCTTTTCTAAACTCGTGAAGTTAGATTCCTACTGTTCAAAATTCTCATCCACTTTTTGCCTCAAAATCAGAAACTCCCTTTCCATATCCCTTTGTTGTTCATGAGGAATGTATTTTTATATGAAAAGGTATTTAAATTCACTTTATTTCATGTTTTCTGTTACATCATCCTCCTTTATGTTCCAATCAATTATCACCATTTATCTACATCTCCAAAAAGACGATGAGTTGACATAATAAACTTCTCACTTTCATTACATCTTGAGGTGAGAAATGTATTCTATAAAGAACTTATCCACTACCACACTACAAATGGGTTTATAGTCCCATTAGATAATGGAGTATATTGTTGCATAAAGTAATATAATATTTCTCCTTGGCATTGTGGGTCAGGATACTTCATATGGGTAAGGTTATTGGACATAACCTAAGATAGTTATCTCAATATAGTTGTAAGTTGCTTAATAGCAGTTGTAGCATCAGAACCAACATCATTATCCTGCACAAGTGGGAAATACCTACTAGGGATTGTCGTGTTCATGTGGTTTTCATTTCGTCCACTAGGATCCATTTCCAAATAATGTCATACACTAAATTGTGTAATGATTCATAATTTATAATGTCATTCTAGAAAAATGATTTATATAAATTGAAATATTATTATTGTATAATAACATAAAAAAGCAGAGTTTATTTGGGAATATATTTACATTGAAATTATTCATAATGGGTTTTAAAAAAAATATTAATTATCCTTATATTATCCCCATGAGTTTCAAACAAGGTATACAGTATGTCTTGTTTTCGTGTACCAGGTTACCCCGAGTCAGGCATGGAACACCTTGTCATAGTTGTTACTCCTAGGCATATTTATGCCAGAACCATTTCCACTTGTAGAATCCGGTCATGGATGTATTTTCAATGAATATACATATAATCTATACATTACCAAAATTTTAGGATATTCTTGTATGGTTATCCTCAAAGTCTATCTTTGGGTCTTGTTCCCTAATCTACGTTTTATATATCTAGTTTCTAATGTTTCTATTAAACTTCCTTTGATACCAATGGTAATGCCCCGACCCCAAAATCCTAGACTGGGTGCATTAATTAATTACATTAATATGATTGTAAGGAATCAAATCCTGAAGGAATTTATAGTTTAGTAGATTTTTTAAAAAAAAATAGAAACATATGTTTTACATTACAAATTTGAAAGGAAATAAAATGTATAAATTCCATTGAAAACCACCATAACCCCAAGATTATCCATGAAGGTCTTTCATAATATAGTTCATCACATACTATGGAAAGCTAAAACATAATAAAGTGTTGAGCTCAGATGCACAGTAAGGGTAATTAAAACAACAGAAGTATAAATATTAAGGCATGGTGAATAAATAAAAGTACACAAGCTATTAAAACGTATACTGAGCATAATATGGAAGGAATAAAAATTGAATAAATAATGCCACAATAAAACATAACCATGTATATTCTACTTCTAGAATAATCGCATGGATTATCAGTTACTAGTTTCATAAATAAGTAATGCATAATGAAGGATGTCATAATCATACTGTGAAGGCCTTGTTCCATGACCATACATAAACGGGTGAAAACCAAAGTAGTTAGTCTCATGAGACCTACTGATGCACCGAGGGGATATAGTGAGCCCCACCTAATACTTACTATGTCCAATATATTCCTCATATAAAAGGTGTGAAACATAATCAGTATATACATTGATATTGAAACTAATATATGAAATGGAAATAACTATCATCAATCATTAAACATAATCACTAATCATTAAAATTAATATGGTGAATGGAATGAAGATAGAACATCCACAATCAAACTAATAATAATAAATTAAATAAAATTCGGTAGATGATATCATAAAATATTAACCCCAATTAAACATATTAATCAATAAGAGTGTTGAAATAGAAAAAAATAATCTTATAAAATCTTTGAGTAATTCGTGAGAGAAATACTCTTTTACTTTTCAAAGAAGAGTTATTTTGGAAAAAACTTTGAATAAAAAAACAAGTGAACAAATATAGTATTTTCATCATAAACTTAGTGATTTTATAAAAATAATGGGGGAATGAAATATATTATATAGTTAACATTAAAATTGGTATGAATTTGAGAAGTTCCCTTGAATCAGGCTTCTTTATCAGGAAGCATTTAAGAAATATCCTTTAAAAAGATGTAACTCCCCATAAAATAAAGAAGGATTATTATTGGTAAATATATATAGATCATTCAAGAATATTTTTTTACGACTAAATAATAATATTTAATAATTTCATTGGGGTAATGAGATAAAAGGAGTAACCCGAAAGAAAATGGAGATTAGAGTAGAAAACTCTTACCATAAGTATGAATGAGTTCTTCACTTGACCTTAATATCCTAGACAACACGATTAAATCCATTAAATAATTAATTTGGAACCTTTTTTATTTTTATTTTTTTCATTAAAAAATTTTTAAATTCATTTGTGGTTTTTTTTGATGAGTTATAAGATACAAATTAATCGCTTGGGAGAATTCGTTTCCTTGGTTTTCAAGATCGTCAAACTTGTATATGAGTATTGATGTTCATATGGAATTGATATAATTATATAGAATTGAATATATATTATTCAAATGTAAATATAGATGATTAAATTTTTTTTATTATTCATTTGGTTATATGGTATCAGGATGGGTTATTAGACAACATGTTAATGATATTGTTTTACCATAATTTTAGTGGTCTATAGATAATAATTAACTACTTTTATTATATTATTTACTTTCATGTACATATTATTGTTATAGAACCTTAAATAAGATATAATAAATATTTTATATTCTATTACTTCCATTAAAATGGTTTCATGACTAGCCTTGAAGTAGAAATTAAATAAGGAATGTTTGTCGTCCATGAATGACATAATTCGACACGTCTGGAATGATGATTTTATTTTTTTAAAGAGAGAGTGTAAATATATTGATAATGGATATTACATTAACAAGATATAATTCTAGTATATAGATGATACTAGAGTTATAATTAACATTTTGACGGAGGAGGTGAGAAGAGGATAAGAAAATAAAATAAATTGAAATGAAATTATAAGAAAACGGAAGAGGGTTTACCTCTTTATTATCCTCCCTGAGAACCTCCTTAGGGAAAAGAGTTTTGGTATTTTGGAATGACCAAAAACTATTAGACATGGGGGAGAGAATAGGAAAATGTATTTTGGCAGAATTTCTTCAAGCATTAAATATTATAAGAGTGAGAAGAAGAGAGGGTGAGGGGTGGTATTTATAGTGGAGGAGAGGGGTGATATCTCATTATTTTATTCCTTATTTTATTATTTTTCGGAAGTCAATAAATAGTGTTAATTTTTGTAAATAAATTGAGTAATGAGTGCATCTGAGTTCAAACCTATGGTTCTTACACCATCCAACAATCATCTGAGACTCTATAATTAATGTATTTATCATTTATTGTAATTTATCGTATTTTACAATTCAAGAAAAATTCTAGTATTTCAGAAAAATATCAAAAATTCACTGTGACCATTTTTTGATGTGTAGAATTAAAAAATGAACTCAATTTAATGAAAATTATTTTTATAATTATTACATATTTAATTTTTAGTTAAATTCATCATTTACTGGAAAAATACATATTTTAAACTAATAACTGATTTTAGGACACATTCAAAAATTAACTGAGGTCTCATAAAATTATCCTAAAATCATAAGATAATAATATATTAATTTATGAAACTAATTTTTAAAAGTAAATTTTATCTTAAATCATTTTATAAATTTTAAATTTAAATTATATATTTATTACTGATAAAAATACCAACACTTAATTAATAATTTTTAAAATATCCATTTACATATACTATGATAAAGTTACATGATATTTTATTTTATAAAGTTCCTAAAATATATTTATACTCTCAAGGGTATGATTAATATTAATTTATCTAATTTACTGTTCATAAGGTTTATATTACTATTCCTGAGGTCAAGATACTATTTCATTGGTATAAGATACTTAACTTCTAGAAATACCTCTCATTTCTTTCATTATTAATTTATAAAGTTTGTTTTTTGTTCTATAAGTTATTTTTGTGATCAATAATTTATGAAATAAACATAATAATTTAAATTTTATTGATAGTTTTATGGGTCATTACTCAAGGTTTCCTCAATCCCATAAGGTCCCAATCTTCGAGTTTTAGTATTTACTTTTAAAGTTATGAGAAATCTCAACATCTCATTTCCTTTCAATTTTAATCTTTATGACATATGTCTTCCAAATTTCAATACTATGTTATTATATCCATTTTATTCTATCCATTTACTATATTAAGTGTCTTTTATTAATGGTATATCCATGTCGCCTCATATTTTAATGATATCTAAAGCAATGTTTCATTCACGTTATGGTGCTGAATTTTCTTCACAAAATTTCTCTCTTTTTCTCATGAAATTCTCTCATTTTCTATAATGAATACAAAAATTTATTACTTTTCTAGGACCATTCACCTCGATTTCCAAATGATATATTTTATTTTGGGATTAACATACATGAATCCTTCCTTCCATCTTCATGGATTAATATTGACGTAATGATCTTATCTTTAAGCTTTTTTTAAAACGTCATGATTTTGATATAAACCCCATTTATTTTATTCTCCATGGGTTATATCTAAAATATTTTATTATGAACTATGTAGCTCAAATTAATTATTTCATATAAAGGATGCACCCAGATAATGCTTTATCTCATTGGGTAAAGAATTTAATCACTATAAATGACATGTTTTATGATACCTTGGTGAATAACCTTGGTAATTTTTATGAAAACTCAGCGACAAATCTTAGTGATATTCTTATGAATGAAAAAATTAAATATTTTATCCAAATTTTCATGTTATGATTCATGTTATTTTATTTATTATTTTTCACATGTTCTATTTTCATGTCATAATTATATTCCTCATGTTCTTATTGTTTTTATTCAAAATAACATGTAAACTTTTTCCTTTATTTACCCTTACTAGGTCATATGATCACCCATTAATTTGATGTATCTCCCCAGGTAATGAGATGTTTTAATTTTACATAGGGTGAATGAAATTATAATCCATTCAAGTGGATTAAATTTTTTTTTATATTTTCTTGTATACTTTACCATATTTACTTGAAAATAAACCTTAAATGATATTTTGTCTTATACCATGTAATGAAATGTTTATGTAAAAAAATGTGGGATTCCATATTAACGATTTTTATTTATTATTACATCAAATTCTATTTGATTTTATTTATTGCTTTTGCACACAATTTATTTACTAATTTTTATGGTACATAGTTATTTCCAATGTTTTCATACTCTGATATGAGGGAGTAGTCTCCACCACAATCACCCCTAGTCTCTCAATGCTAGTCATAAGTCTTTGGAATATGGGGAGGCATACTTTAGTCCTTATACCCAACCATATCAAAGCACTGATTTAGTGGAATTTGGATTAGGACCTTACAGCATCCACACTTGATAGTGTTTTATAATATATAGGTGACTCAGATTATTTCATATCTTCACAATTTTTGAGTGTGTTGGGATTAGAAGATGAGAATATATTTCGGGTTATGTCTATTGATTCATCATTTTGGGTGAGAGAATAAAATATCTAGAAATGTAAGGAGTGTTCCCTTGAGTTTGGTTGGTACTGTTTTCTGTGGGAATAGTCTGAGCATGAAATTTCATGTTTTGATCTGATATTGGGGATTTATTGGATTCGTTTTTAACTAGATTATATTTATTGTTACTGTCATAGGGTGACTTTCATGTCTTTGTAGGGAAATTAACATGTTCACTAAGGGGAGTTGGAAATCTGACCCGACCATGAAGGGTTAGTCTGTTAGTACTTGGGTGAACTCACCACCCAAGTTTCTTTCCTTATGATTGAAGATGGTCTTTCCCCATGTGGTGGATCAGTATCAGTAAGTTTTTCTTGAGGACTTATCTGGTGTTCCACCCGATAAATAAGTTGAGATATTAGTAGAGTTGCTTCCATGAGTAAAACCAGTTTCTATTTTGCCATAAAGAATGGAACTGGTATAACTTCAAGAACATAAGACTCAATTTGATGAAATAGATAATAGGGGGTTTATTCATTTGAGTACATCACCTTGGGGATCTATTGTTCTTTTTCCCAAGGAGGCTGATAGATCATTTTTGTTGTGATTTGACTATCATAGGCTAAACTAGATGATGGTTGTGAATAGATACCCTCTTCCTATAATTGATTATATTTTTGACAAAATGATAGGTGGTTTAGTGTTCTCCAAAATTGATTTGAGATCAGGGTATCATCTGCAAAGGGTGAGAAATTCTAATATATTTTGGACTTCCATCAAGAGTATTTATGGTTTGTATGAGTTTTTTGCGATGTCATTCTATTTGAAGAATGCACTATCATTGTTTATATCCATGATGAACCAAATATTTCACCATTACCTGGATTTCTTTGTAGTTTTATTTATACATGAAATCTTTTTACACTACAAGATTCATGGGGATCATGCCATACATCATAAAACTATACCATGTACACTGAGAGAGAATCGACTATACAGAAAGCTATCCAAGTGTCAATTTGGGATTGGCGGTAAACATATGTTGGGACACATCATCTTTGAGGAAGGTGTGTCTATGGAAACAAGGAAAGTTAATGCTATTGTATCTTAAAATAAACCCAATTTGTTTTATATTTTATGATTTTTGGGTTTGGTAGAATATTATATAAGTTTCATCAATGAATTTTCATATTTGGTAGCACCACTCTTAGTCTTCACCAAGAAGGGAATCAATTTTTAATGGTATCAAGCATGATAGAATGCTGTCTAGGAGTTGAAGAAGAGTTTAATAGGGATCCTAATTCAAATCTTACTAAAGCAATGTAAGGAGTATACCTTTTTTTTATGGGTATGGCTTTTTTATCGGGGAATCATTGTTGTTGGATGAAAGGTTTGTGGATCATCAAAAATAGAAGTTGAGTCCTCGTGAAAATAATTACCCCATGCACAATCTTGAGTCGGCCATGGTGGGTTATGTATTAAAGTGTTGGAGACATTATTTTTTGGGAAAAAAGTTTACTATTTATACTAATCATAAAATACTTATGTACATATTCTCCTTGTGTTATTTGAAACTTTGTATGTTATTATGGGTTGAATATATGTATTCCTTTGATATCAAGCTATTATATATTTCGATAAAGTTAAAAATGGATGTAGATTATTTGAGCCAAAAGTCTCAAAATCATGAGGTTCGGGAATCTAGTTCAAAGTGGATGATTTTGGCAATGTTTTCTAAGATGAATCTGGAGGTTCTGAATGGGCATGGTCAGATGACTATTGCATCCTTAGTAGTTGATTCCAGTCATCTGAGATGGATCAAGGAGATTCAGTATGATGATCCAATGAGTTTGGACCTAAGGGGATGTCTTGATGGAGGGGATGTGCCTTCTAGTTAGACTATTTGTGATGATGATATAGTTTATGTTCATGGTCATTGTAAAGACCCGTAAAATTCAAGGGAAATTTTTTTCATCTTAATTTTCTTTGGGATTTTACAAGATCGCAGTTTCTGACCACACTTGATTCCGAGGCCCGGTGTGCCCCGAATTTCTTTCTGAAGTATAGCTTGGGTACGTTCAGTGAACAAATGAGCGGGTATTTCTAACTTTTGAATCGTTGCTCGAAATCAAATTCTGAGGGCACTGATGGATTCACAGCATCGGTAATTACTTAGGAACGCCTTTTCTGGAGTTGCGTTTACACGAGAGAAGATGTTAAAAATTTCTGGAATGTAAAATAAAATTGAGCATCAATTTTATTTTTCACTAAGTGGTTTAATGATTTGGTTGGAAGATGGGGGAAACCACCCATCTTCCCATGGGAGGTTATGATGGTGTAGGGGCCCACACGATCCCCACCACTTCATCTTCCCTAACCTTCCATAAACCTTCATTTAGTTTGACCACTTGAGTTAATTAATTGAGTGGATTAATTCAACTTTTGAATTTCAAACATAAGTTATGTAAATAAAATAAGTGAGGTACTTATTTTATTTTGGTTGGGACTTGTTTCATGAGAGGTTTGGGAGAAAAGCTAAGGGAGGCTTGAAGATCTTCATCTTCTTCGTCGAAGAACATGAAGAACACAAAAAACGCAAATATCGCACCGATCTCCGACGAAGAACGCTGAATCCTCGGAGATCGACTACGCGATTCTGTGTGCCATGACGCCAACGACGCCTTCTTCCGCGACGATTCTCCTTTCGCGACGGCTCCATCCACAATGGTTATTTCCGCGACGAACCTACATTCAAGATATGGTCGAGGTAGGGGTTTTATGCGTTTATTTTCTTGAATTCCTTCTGTTATCAATCCTCATTCAATTAGACCGCTTGTTATAGTTTAACGGGAGGGGGCCGGACCACACAAACACGACCGACCCTCCTCCCTTATTATTTTGTGTTGTCGTGGTTCAAAGGAAAGTAATGCGGTGTCATCGCACCGTGCGGGAACGAGCGGCAAGGATGCGCTGGGCCTTCACGCCACACATTTGAAAATCGAACCAAGCCGCAGCTCCGTGGCGCCACGCCGGGAAAACCTGAAGACACCGTGGCCGGAGTGGGGCTACGGAGGAGGGTCGCGGCGCCGTCGCGACGCCCCAGACGATCCAAGGCAGCGGCGATAGGACACGACGGAGATGGGACCGGCGGCCGGTTCCGGGCCATCGGCATCAGAGCAGTGGGACCGGCCAGCGCCAGTCCCAAGGTACATCAGCCGGCCGGCCAGACAGAGGAAGAGTCGGGGGTTTGTAACCCTCGGCTCGCCAGACATGAGCGGCCCCCCACATGGGGGTCGTGGATTACAAACAGGCATGGGGCAGCACGCCCCCCCACACCCCTATCTGCTTGGCCGAAAAGGCCGAGCCACCTGCCCCTGGCCAGCTCCAGCGCGCCGGGCCGGGCCGCGCTAAGGACGGGCAGGGTCGCGCCAGTAGGGCCGAGCCATGCCCAGGCCATGCCAGATGGGCCGGGCTGCACCCAAGCAGGTCGGAACCAGACCCGGGTCGGGTTGACCCGGCCCGGGCCGACCCATGGGCTACCGGTTCGGGTCGGACCGGGCCCAATCCCCCTAATACCGAACCACTCATGGTCTTTAGACCATAACTTGGGCTGCAGACCTCTGATTGATGCACCGTCAGCTGTGATGCGATCATTGGATCGAGGCGGTCGTTTTGGTATACTACCCTCAGGTTTCGGACAACTTTGGGTTCATCCAGGTTGGTCCGTACACAAAACCAACCAGGACCTCAGAGAGGAAACACTTATAACTTAAGCTCGGACATCTGATTGATGTGTTGTCGACATTGATGGATTCCTCTGATTGAGACTGATCTTTTGGCTTACTCCACTCAAGGTTTGGACGCATTTGGAGTACGTTCAGGTTGGTTTTGACTTATAAACCAACCGGGCCCCTGGAATAAAAAGGCCAACACCTCTCAAACCAGGCATCCGATTGACGCACCATCTGTGACGTTGAGTTCCTATTGACGATACCGAACTTTTGGATACATCATCTCTGGACTATGTGTCATATGATGTATCAGCCCCTCAGCTCGTGGAGCGGAACCTCCCGAACGAGCTAGCTGTGTGAGGGCACCCTAGAGCTGGATGTGACTGCGATGACGATGACGGCTATACAGAAATCCTTCGTGGATTTGATGGCGATGACTACAGCACTCAGCGATCCTACGTGGACCAGTTCTATTGATCTTATGTCGGTCAGATCCTATGTGGGTCAGCGCTCAGCGGTCCTATGTGGGCCAGCGCCTACAGTTCTTGTGTGGGTCCAATCCTTTGTGGGTCATTGTGGGGTTTAGTTACCTATCGATCCTTTGTGAGTCATTGTGGGGGTTAGTACCTATCGATCCATTGTGGGTCCGACAACTTAGATGAATCAGTGGCTACATCTGATCATCTCTGTCATCTTAGAAAGAAGTATTCATTTGTGATCTGAATCTTGACTTGATTTCCATTGAGGATTGTGTTGTGTTATCCTATGTGGATGTGATCGAACTTGGTCTAGGATGTTGGAGCCAAACTGGAATTGGTGACTTAGGTATATATATAGGCATATACATAAGAAGTGTCAGATATTACTTCGTGATTGTATATTTCCTTTGTGGATTATCCTTTGTGGATTCTGGGAAACCTTAGGGGGTCTCGAGCTCCCTACTGAGTAGCTTATTCTCACCAATGCACGAGATATGCCCGTACTATGTTATGTTGGTTGCAGACGATGGACAACGGTGATCGTAGTTGAGGCTGGAAGAGCAGGTCGGTACCCGGAGGTGGACCACTGGGTGGGGCATACTCGGAGCAGACGGCTGGACCCGAGGAGCTATGGAGGCTATCTGTACCCACCCTTCAGGTGGGACTACCAGTGGACGGCTCGACGCAATGTCTTTACATTCCAGTTGATTTACTCTTTTTCAGTTGTACTTTACTTTCAGTTTGGGTTTGTATTCGGGCCCACTTACTTTTCCGCACTTACTGTTATACCCATATTTTACTTAGTGTTTACCTATTCTTGCTTGCTATGTGGTGTTTGTTTACTTTACAAAGGCAATGCCTTCCCTTTTTATCGGGACTTATGCCTTGGTGCAAGTCGCCAGCCCCTGGCCTATGGAAGGCGGGCTTGGGGTAGTTACGGAAAGGGCCCCGAGGACGGGTCGTGAAAAATTGGTATCAGAGGAGTTCGGTTCTACCGCAGAACACATGAATCTGTTCTTTATCTATGTGAAGCAATAGTGTTAAGAGTATTGAGCGTCGTTGTCATTCAAGGATTCCCAGTGTTGGTGCGGTGGCCGATGTATCCGTAAAACAGAACCCTGACTTCTGATTTCCGACCTAATGCATGGGAACATTGATTGCATGTGCGTTTCGTGTTTTCTTTGTGATTACTATGTGTCAGCTCGCCAGGTATACTGTTTGACCATGGAGCACCTGTTTCTTTTCATTATAGACCCACGCCGGCAGCCAGCTAGGGTTCCGAGTGTTGTGTGTGACGATAGCCCACCGAGCGACGAGGCCTCGGTACATGGCCCTTTGTCTGTAGAGGAACTGGCGGTACCTCTACCACCGATCC
Source organism: Viscum album (assembly GCA_963277665.1). Taxonomy (NCBI): domain Eukaryota; kingdom Viridiplantae; phylum Streptophyta; class Magnoliopsida; order Santalales; family Viscaceae; genus Viscum; species Viscum album. Next base: position 1,457,667,040 of record OY728159.1, on the reverse strand, counting down.
TAAAATGCTACCAGCCCCAACCGCTGACGATGCACGTGGCCTTAGTGCACTGCACGACTTTCAGCGTCATCGACCACACAGGTTCCATGGGGTGATAGACCCTCAGGCAGCCGAGGATTGGCTGGAGGCAGTTGTACGAGTTTTCAGGTTAGTGGGGACACCAGCAGACCTCATGGTGATCCTCGCAGTGAGCCTCCTGCACACAGCAGCAGGAAGATGGTGGATATTGATGCTCCATGTGCACGAAGAGGCATCACTCCTCCGGATAAACACTGATAGCCTCTTCCACTAGAAGTTCGTCGCATCCACCCTCCTTGTGGTGCGCATCCAGGAGCTTCTACAGCTGTGGCAGGGCAACCTGACAGTCGCCCAGTACTCAGTGAGATTTACCGATCTCTCGCACTACACAACAGACATGGTATGTGACCCATTCTTCCGGACCCAGACCTTTGAGCAGGGATTGAGGGATGAGATCAGGGCATCACTGATCTCCCTCAGCATTCCGACTCAGGAAGGGGTACTGGAGCAAGCCCTTTGGATCAAGAGCTTCCTTACTGAGCCTACATCAGCAACGAGATCTACCACCGGGAGGCACGTAGCATTGTCTTCTGCAGCATGCAGTTGACGGATGACTCATGGATCCAGGTAGACCAGACCCTCAGGCAGATGACCTCAGGACACTGGCTCAACAGTGTGGGGCACAAAGCGTGGAGCCAGTCTTTCGAGAGGCAGATAGTTCTACGCATGCGGCGGGCAGGGCCACATGGCTCGTGACTTCCTGACCCGCCGTGCAGTGGAACAACAGACGGTTGAGGGACCACCTAGATAGAGGCATAGGGTCGACCGTGGTGGTCCGTAGGGAGCAGGCGTATGAGGAAGAGGAGCTGGCCGAGCAGCATGTGGTGGGAGACGCTTTGAGGCTATACCACCATCACCACCATGAGGTCCACCCCGACCACAGGAAGCTGGCGGGCAGAGATAGGCACAACTCCAGGAAGCGGTGGCCTATGACCACAGCACCCCCGGGATAATTTGAAGTACTATCTGTGTCTATTCCACCCTTACTGTAGTTCTTATAGACATAAGAGTGAGTCATTCTATCATAGCTGCTGCCCTTGTTCGGAGCTCGAAGATTCCGATGGAGCCGTTGGCTCGATCTTTATGGATAGAGACTCCAACGGGAGCAGACTCGACGATTACGCACTAGTGCCGGTAGTGTGAGATTACTCTAGGAGGTGAGATATTCGACTGGGATCTTCATTTAGCGGCGTCGAGGCCATACGACGTCATCTTGGGCATGGATTCATTATCTACAGTCCATGCTCAGATCGACTGTATTAGGCGCAAGGTGCGGTGAGTATGCACCGACGGGAGCAGGTTCACCTTCTTCGGAGAGAAGGGAGCCTTCACAGTACACGATGGAATCACGCAGAGGAGAGGAAATCCCATCAAACATCAGTTGTCTTGACTCATCCTAGGAGAAGTTGACTTGTAGAGTCTTGGTTTTCCTGTAATGGTGGATTAGTATGCAGACGTTTTTCCTGATGACATTCCAGGACTACCTCCTCGCAGTGAGGTAGACATTTATATTGATCTGTACCCCAGGACAGCCTCGATATCCACCCCAGCATATCGTATGGCTCCCGATGAGCTTCGAGAGCTACGGTTACAGTTGGAGGACTTGCAGGGAAAAGGATTCATCCGACCTAGTGTTTCACCCTGGGCTTCCCCGATATTGTTCGTCAAGAAGGCGGACAGGAGCTTACGAATTTGTCTCGACTATCGTCGCCTAAACCAGGTGACAGTGAGGAAGCAGTATCTGCTACCAAGAATTGATGACCTCTTCGATCAGCTCAAGGGATCATGGTGGTTCTCGAATATAGACCTCAGATCAGGCTATCATCAGCTCAGAGTTCGGGAAAAGGACGTGCAGAAGACGACCTTCAGATGTCGGTATGGCCACTATGATTTCATGGTTATGTCATTCAGCATGACCAATTCTCTAGAAGAGTTCATGGCCCTCATGAACAAGATCTTTCAGCCATTCATTGATCGATTTGTCGTGGTCTTCATCGACGTCATTTTGATTTACTCGATGACCAAGGAGGAGCACGCCTACCACTTGAGGGTTGTACTAGACACACTCTGAGAGAACCATCTTTATTGAAAGATCTCTAAGTGTCATTTCTGGATACATGAGGTCCACTTCTTGGGACACGTCATCTCTGAGGCAGGAGTTTCGGTGGATCCTATGACGATCAAGGCAGTGCTAGCTTGGGAGCAACCCAAGAGCGTGACGGAGGTGCAGAGTTTCTTGGGATTAGCTGGGTACTATCGGAGATTTGTGCCAGACTTCTCCAGAGTTGTGGAACCACTCTCAGCATTGGCGAAAAAGGGGAAACCCTTTGTGTGGTCAGACAAATGTCAGCAGAGCATCCAGGAGATAAGACAGAGATTGACCAGCGTGTCTATCTTGAGGCTACCAGAGGAGGGAGTTGGGTACATAGTTTACTGCGATGCATCAGGGACCGGACACGGATGTGTCCAAATGCTGGAGCGGGCCGTGATTGACTATGGATCACGATAGTTGATGCCGCATTAGCAGTACTATGCTACCCATGACCTGGAGTTTGCAGCAGTGGTCTTCACACTGATGATTTGGCGATGATATCTTATGGGTGAGCACTTTACAGTCTATTATGTACTCCAGAGACTCAGGTACATCTTCTCGCAGAAGGATCTGAGTATGAGACAGCGGCGATGGCTCGAGTTCCTCCAGGACTATGACTTTGAGATAGTATATACACCTAAAAAGGGAAACGTAGTAGCCGATGATCTCGACAGAAGGACGGGCATTCATCTACATGAGGAGGCGACATAAAAGATAGCTGCTTTGTAGATATCCATTGTGGATAGAGAGGGAACAACCATTATTCAGTCACTCACAGTCACTCCTCCACTACTGCAGTGGGTCAGAGAGGCACAATGTGGGGATGCTGACTATGAGATTGGACATGCAACAATATCCTCAGGACAGGCACCTGATGGTTTCTCTTTAGGAGGAGAGCACGATATACTTTTTAGAGGACGTACCTTGGTACCAGTTTCTTTACGGGAGGAGGTGCTGAGAGAGTTTCACACTTCCCATTTGGTGGTACATCCTGGAGTGGCGAAGATGTACCGGGATCTCAGATGACGGCACTAGTTACCGGGCATGAAGAAGGTTTTGGAAGAGTTCATTTCTCGATGCCTCACCTTCCAGCAGGTGAAGGTAGAGCACCAGGTACCAGCAGGCTTGGTGCAGCCCTTGGAGTTCCTGGTGTGTATGTGGGACGACATATCTATGGACTTCATGACTGGACATCCACACACTTCCAGAGGTCACGACTCTATTTGGGTGATTGTCAACTGACTAACCAAGTTGGCTCACTTCTTACCCATCAGAGAGCAGGGATCAGTGGAGAGCTTGGGACGTATCTATATTCAGGAGATTGTGCGGCTTCATGGTGTGCCATCATCTATCGTCTCCGATCGAGATGCTCGCTTTACTTCCTGGCTTTAGAATGGGTTGTAGGAGGCATTCGGGAAGTAGCTACATCTGAGTACCGCCTTTCACCCAAAGACAGATGGTCAGATGGAGGGAACCATTCAGACTCTCGAGGACATGCTTTGGGCATGTTTCCTCGACTTTGGTCACATTTGGGAGGACATCATACCCTTGGTGGAGTTCACATACAACAACAGCTCCCACTCCACCATTGGGATGACACCATACGAGGAATTTTACGGTCGACCTTGCAGATCTCCTCTGTACTAGACAGACCCGGGGGAATCAGCACTTGTGGGACCGAAGATGGTCCAGGCATGACAGAGAAGGTCCAGGTCATCCAGGATTGGATGAGGACAGCTCCAAGCTGGAAGAAATCTTATTCTTACAGGAGGCGGAGGGCACTAGAGTTCGAGGATGGCGACCACGTCTTCTTTAGGGTCTCACCTCGACATGGATTACAGAGATTTGGATGTGGCGGCAAGTTGTCTCCACGGTTCATCAGACCATTCCAGGTCTTTAACAGGATTGGTGAGGTGGCTTATCACCTAGATCTACCACCTCAGTTGCACCTGGTGCATGACGTTTTCCATGTATCTCATCTAAGGAGATAAGTGCACGACCCGACGCATATCATTGACCATGGGGAGTTGTAAATAGATGATGGGGCGACTTTTTGGGAGGTTCCCATGGAGATCGAGGATTGACAGTAGCGGGTCCTACATGGACGGTCGATTCCTCTAGTGCACTTCAGATGACAGCACGAGAACCTCCAGGAGAGTACTTGGGAGCGGGAGGCACAGATGCGTGCTCACTACCCACTTTTGTTTCCTTAGTTTTTGATGTATCATTACGAGGACGTAAAACCCTGTGATGGGTGTAATGTAAAGACCCATAAAATTCAACTGAATTTTTTTTTCTTAATTTTATTTGGGATTTTACAGGAATGCAGTTTCGGAGGGCACTTGATTCCGAGGCCCGGTGTGCCCGGAATTTCTATCTGAAGTTTAGCTCGGGTATGTTCAGTGAACAAACGAGCGGGTGTTTCTAAGTTTTGAACTGTTGCTCAGAATCGAATTCCTAGGGCACTGATGGATTTGCAGCGCCGGTAATTGCTTAAGAACACCATTTCCAGAGTTTCATTTACACTATAAAAGTTGTTAAAATTGTTTTGAAGGTAAAATAAAATGGAGCATCAATTTTATTTTTCAATAAGTGGTTCAAATCATTGGGTGGAAGTTGGGGGAAACCACACAACCTCCAATGGGAGGTTATGGGGGTGGTGGGGCCCACACGATCCCCACCCCTTTATCTTCCCTAACCTTCCATAACCCATCATATAATTGGACAACTTTAGTTAATTAATTGAGTGTATTAATTCAACTTTTGAATTTCAAACTTAAGTTATGTTAATAAAATAAGTGAGGTACTTATTTTATTTTGGTTGGGAGTTGTTGCTTTAGAGGTTTGGGAGATAAGATAATGGATTCTTGAAGATCTTCATCTTCTTCGTCGAAGAACATGAAGAACACAAAGAACGCGAAGAACACACCGATCTCCGACGAAGAATGCCGAATCATCAGAGATCGACTACGCGACGCCGTGTACCATGACGCCAATGACGCACTCTTCCGCGACGAATATCCTTTCACGAATCCTCCTTCAGCAATGGTTATTTCCACAACGAACCTCCATTCATGCTATGCTCGAGGTAGGGGTTTTATACGTTTATTTTCGTGAATTCCTTCCATCGTCTATCCTCGTTCAATTGGACCGCTTTCTATTGTTTAAAGGGAGGGGGCCGGACCGCACAAACATGGCCGACCCTCCTCCCTTATTATTTTGTGCTGTTGCGGTTCAAAGGAAAGTGACATAGTGTCGTCACACCGCGCAGGAATGAGTAGCAAGGATGTGCGGCACTGTCGCGCCGCCCATTTGAATATCGAACCAAGCCGCGGCACCATCGCGCCGCGCCGAGAAAACATGAAGAAACCGCGGCTGGAGTGGGATCATGGCGGAGGGGCGTGGTGCCGTCACACCTCGCCGAACGAACCAAGGCCGCGGCCATAGGCCGTGGCAGAGCTCGGACCGATGGCCAGTTCTTGGCCGCAAGCATCGGAGTAGGGGGACCGGCCAGCGTCGGTCTCGTGGTTCATCAGCCGGCCGACTCGAGCGGGCCGGCCAGATAGAGGAAGAGCCAGGGGTTCATAACCACTAGCGGGCCGGACATGAGCGGCCCCCCACATGGGGGCCGCGGATTACAAATGGGCGGGGGGCAGCGCGCCCCCCGCACCCCAATCCACTCTGCCGAAACGGTCGAGCCACTTGGCCCTGGCCAGTGCCAGCGCGCCGGGCCAGGTAGAGCCACGCCCAGGAGGGCCTGACCCCGACCCTGGTTAGGTTGACCCAGTTCGGGCTTACCCAGGGGGTACCGGGCCGGGTCGGACCGGTCCCGAACCCCCTAATACCGACCCACTCATGGTCTTTTGCCCATAACATGGGCTGCGGACCTCCGATCGACGTACCGTCAGCTGCGATGTGATCCTTGGATCGAGACAGTCATTTTGGTATACTACACTCAGGTTTCAAAGAACTTTGGGTTCGACCGGGTTGGTTCGTACACGAAAACAACCGGGCCCTCGGAGCAGAAACACTTATAACTTAAGCTTCGGACGTACGATTGACGTGTCGTCGACATTGATGGATTCATATTAGTGAGAAGAACATTTTGGTTTACTCCGCTCGAGGTTTGGACACAGTTGGAGTATGGTTGGGTTGGTTTTGACATAAAAACCAACCGGCCCCCTAGAATGAAAAAGCCAATAACTTTTAGACCAGGCATCCGATTGACACGCTATGTGTGACGTTGAGTTCTTGTTGACAATACAGAACATTTGGATACATCATCTTCAGACTATGTGTCAGTTGATGTATCAACACCTTGGCTCGTGGAGTGGACCCTCCCAAACGAGCTTGCTGTGTGTGGGAACCCTAGATCTGGTTTCGACTGCGACGACGACGATGATTGTACAGAAATCCTTCGCTGATTTGATGGCCACGACTACATCACTCATCGATCCTACGTGGATCAGTGCTACTAATCCTATGTGGGTCAGATCCAGTGTGGGTCATCGCTCAGCGGTCCTGTGTGGGCCATCACCTACAGATCCTGTGTGGTTCTGATCCTTTGTGAGTCATTGCGGGGGTTAGTTACCTATCTATCCTTTGTGGGTCATTGTGGGGGTTAGTTACCTATGGATCCTTTGTGGGACATTGTGGGGGTTAGTACATATCGATCCTTTGTGGGTCCGATGGATTAGATGAATCAGTGGCTACATCTGATCATCTCTATCGGCTTACAAAGAAGTATTCTTGTGTGAGATGAATATTCACTTGCTTTCCCGTGTGGATTGTGTTGTGCTATACTGTGTGGATTTGATCGAACATGGTCTCGGATGTTGGAGTCTAACTGTAATTGGTGACTTAGGTATATATATGGGAATATACCTAAGTAGTGTCGGATGTTACTTCGTGATTGTATCTTCCTTTGTGGATTATCGTTTTTGGATTTTGGGGGACCTTCGGGGGTCACGGGGTCCCTACTGAGTAGCTTATACGCACCCATGCATGGGCTATGCATGCACTACGTTGAGTTGGTTGCAGACGACGGACATCGCTTGATTGTGGTTGAGCCTGGCGGAGCAGGTCGGTACCCGGAGGTGGACCACTGGGCGGGGTGTACTCTGAGCGGACGACAGGTCCCTATGAGCTGTGGAGGCTATCTGTACCCACCCTTCAGGTGGGACTACCAGTGGACGGCTCGACGCTGCGGCTTTACTTTCTAGTTGATGTACTCTATTTCAGTTGTACTATACTTTCCGTTTGGGTTTGTATTCTAGCACACTTACTTTTCCACACATACGGTTGTACCTAGTTTTTACTTAGTGTTTACTTCTCCATGGTTCCTCTGTGGTGTTTGTTTACTTTACAAAGGCAATGACTTCCATTTTTACCGGGAATTACGCCTTGGTGCTAGGCGCCAACCCCTGGCCTATGGAAGGCGGCCTTGGGGTAGTCACAACACGGGCCCCGAGGACGGGTTGTGACAGTCATGTTGTCATGACTACTCATATATACAAATATCTTAAGTGTGTGTTCCATGCATCAATGTGGTAAGTGAACCATGTTTTTTCCATAATATATTTTGATCTTCATATAAAGTATTCACGTTCAGGGGTGAAAAAGTGGTCATGGGTTTCGTGATGTGATGTTATACTGGTCAGCAGGTCAAGGTCATGTGTCAGCAATCATGTGGTTTGTTATAGCCTTTACCCATTCTGGAATAGGAATGGGATGATCACAATGTAATTTTTAAAGGTTACTATAAGGAAACCATGGAATAATGATGTGATATTTGTAGTTGTGGATCAGTTGACCAAGGTGGAATATTTATTACCGATTCCAGATAACTTAAATGTCGACCAGTTTGTTGATATATTTATTAGAGAAATATTACAAATCTATTTGGTTCCAAGGACTATAATTTCATGTCACTATTCAAATTTTACATCATGAATCTGTTAGTGTTTATAGATGGCACTTGGAACCCATGTATTTTTTAGTACAACTTTCCTCACAAAAACAGACGGATAGACAAAGTGTACCAATAATGTGCTATAGAACATATTGACGTCACATTGAGTTCTCACACTTATGTTGGATGAAGGCAGGGGAATTGGTGTTGTTGGGCCAAGTCTCCCAAAGGAGACATTGAAACAAGTTTAGTTGATTTTGAATTGTGTCGATATAGATTAGAGTAGGAATAAGTCATATGTGGATAGACATCTTCAACCTCTAGATTTTATTGTAGGTGATTACGTTTTTCTTCAGCTGTCACTAAGGATGGGACACCATCGAATATAGAAACAGGGTTTGTTAGCACCAAGATATATGGTCCCATTTTAGATTGTGGAGATGATCGGACTAATGGATTACTGATTGGATCTCACATAGAGGTATAGTTTCATTCCTTATGATTTTTCATGTTTCATAACCTCAGTAGTATCCCCTGACCCATCTCATTTGATGTATGTTTATGATATTGAGATTGAGGATAATGAGTCTATTAAGGAGCATCTGGTTCGTATTTCGGATCATAGTGGGAAAGTCTTGTTGGGATAGGTCATGCCTTTGGTTTATGTGTTGTGCAAGCATGTGAATACTCATGATGAAAATTGGGAGAGGGAGAGGGATTTTAGGGAATAGAGGTGTGATCTCTTTACATTTGAAGCTCAATGACACTTGAGAAGAGTGGCATGAGGACAATCCAGTATAAGGGGGGAGGTTGTATGATCCTGGGAATCGTGGATGTACATTCTTATTTAAGTTTTGGTTGAAATCCTTTAATGATGGTTAGTGTGTTGTATCGTGAGTTTATTTAAAGGCCCCGGTTTGTTTTGGGGATTTGGGACATAATCTTCTAGAGAATAGGGCCATCTAGTTAATATTGCATTGTTGACACGTTGTAACTAGTAATCATGCACTCTAATAATTATTTCCAAGAATTAGAATTCACTATTTAATGAACCTATATAAGGGGGAAGGAAAAATTGTGTTGGATCAAACAGATCTATCTTGCACTAACATTATATGATTTTTCAATCCTTGTGGTATCCCCATGAAATTTTTCATCTTTGAATCATATTGGACATAAGATGTTTCATGGTTAGCACACTGTTAGGATAACAATGCTACCAAACCCTGCTTCCCATAAAAAGTGTTTTTATACCATTTTTACCTCTCGGTACATAAGTGTTCTTACACAAGATTTCCCCCCATTCTTCCTCCAGCATCCCTATTGACAAACCAAATCTCTTTAGACCTCCCAAGGATTAATATTTCTCACTTCTAATCCATTTGGTGTACCATTGGTTGTGAATTGATGATCCATGTTATTATTAATCTCATCACCCAAATATTTTTTAGATTAGTTATTGTGAAGCTACTCTTCTTCATTCGAGTCCCTAAACACCACTTTTTCTAATGGATTTTATGTTCAGGATTTGAAGGGTGTTCGAATATGTGTCAGCGGAAAGAGTTAAGAAAGCGTTCATCTTTAGAAGCGAGGTAGGTTTTTTATAAGTTATATCTCATAGTCTTCATGTTGGTTTATTCCTATGTAGTTTTTCTATTTTTTTCTTTCTTATTATGCTTATAAATCCCCATCACCTGATAGTGAAACATTTACTATATTCAGTTAGTAAAAAATATCTCTACCACATGACCATTGTTTATGATTAATGTAATATAATCTTTAGGTTATCATAATATCCTAGGACCCACTTTAAAATTTTTATATGACAATTAATCTATTTATGTTACCACTAAATAGTTGAAGTATGAATTAATACACTATAATGGTAAGAATACATCATGTATATTTAACTATATAAATGATATGATAATATCAAATTCTTTTCAAGTTGGGTCAAAGGAACCCACTATTATAACACTACCACTTGAACTAGATCCAACCTCTTAATGAACCTTGTAAGCTCTCACATGATAAGAATCATGTTTTTGTGATGTCACAACTTTAGTTGCTGGGACACCATGTGTCCATCGTGTGGCTATTCTTCTGTATGTGACCTCATTACCTTGAGTAAAACTTCTCAAGAGATGAAATCTCCGAGTATAAACATTTTCCCCTGTCAAAACATGACATATTGTCTACTACTAGTAAAAGGATCATCATAATGATAAAACATGACATGAAAGGTGAAATTACATGAACTAGAACAAACCATTTCATTTAATAACTTCTTCTTAGCTGCCTCAGCTATTTCAACATATTCAAGTATTGTAGATATGGTGACCACTAGATTTTATGAACTTCTCTCACTCAACACCTTAGTCTAACTGTGATATTAGATCACATTGATTTAAGGATGACTATTTTGTGTCCCCCCAAAACGTGTACCCCACCATCTCCACAAACCAGGTACATATCTTTTGTATTTAACCAATTAAAATCCAATAGTTCAGATTCCATTACTTGCAGTTCTATAGGATGTAACTAATATTTTATTATAATAATTTATATACTTGAAATATCATATCTAGTACATATCATGGCCTACATTATTGATCCAATATAGAAGTGTCTGAAACTCAACTTGCCTCCTAATCTCCTCATATTCCATTAGAATATTACTTGGAGAGATTTATGCCATGTAATACTGGTAATAGTTCTCACTTGAATTGTTCTAGCTTTTATTTTTCAATTCAATGTTAGTATATATAGGATCGACTAGGTCTAAAGAATCATGTGATCTAACTCTGTAGATCCTAGTCTCTGGAACATAGGTTGCTACATTAAGTCAATCAATAGGGAATTACATTAAGTATAGTGTTAACTAATTATATGTCAAATATTAGTTTTCCATATGTATTCGAACATATTTTAACTGGAACAGAATATCACTACCACTAACATATGGTAGACACATGTAAAAGATTCATTCCTAATGAATATTTAATGACCTTATTTCATACATAAATCCAACATCTGATTTTAGTAACATGCAACCTTTATTATCATTTGGAGATGTGACCATCCCTTTCTGGTCGCTTCATATAGACACCTTCCATGAATGGTGGTCATTACATGCAATGCTCATTAAAATGATCATAGAGCATGTCTATGCAATGTAAAATTCAAATTTATTTAGGCATAATGACATTGTATTACCAATTGACCCATATTGGAAAAACTTTTGTACAACACATGTATCACCTCACTTGAATACCTTTCATGGTATTAGCTTTATAATCCCCATTTACCTTTGATACATAGAATCAATTATTGGATCTTATTTGACATTATAAATTTTAGGTTTTTTCCATATAAGACCTACATATATGTATTATTATTCAAAGTGAATAATTTATCACTATCCAAAGTTAATATAAATCCATAACAATGGTTTTATAGTTTCCGCATAGTATGTGTCTCTGGAACACTTCTGTTCCACATTCACTTGTGGAAGTAGTTCTTATGCCAACTACATGTTCATTTCTATCATTGATTAAACCAATATCAATCAGGCTCCCACTATCTCTAATAGAGATGTTCACCATTATATAGAAATGTAGTCCATCACATGAATACCACTTTTCTATCATAGAGTTTTATGTAATATCCTAATCAACTATTATGATAATTACTTTGATGCACAATGTGTTTAGCTTGATTTAAGTTTAATTGTATCCTAGCAAACTCTTTACATCTAAACACATGTTCTTACGACATAGTGGGTTTCTATTATACTATAACTCATATGTCATCCATTTTTTATTTATATTTGTAAAATATTTTTGGGATTTATAAATTATTTTCAATGAACAACATGAAATATAATGAACACTTCAACATGTTACAACATTGATACTACTAAATTCATAACTCTGTTGTATAAAAGTGCGATTAGGACTTTTTCCACATTACATTTTGGTGATTAATGTTAACATGTAATACATAAAATCAATTTTCATTATTAAGACCAATTTTTTGATGAAGATAAGGTAATGGTCATTTAAGAATTACTCCATGGTACATTTTATTGATCGATGAATGCTTGGTCAATATATTTTTTGGCATGTTGGGATTAAGTAACTAATATCTTTTGACCATGTGTATACATCACTATCAAATTCCTTAATTACTTAAAGGAGCCTTATGATGTATATTTACCACTAACTCACCCTTGGAATATTTGAGGCTCTCATGTCGATGTAATTCTAGATGCTTTGTGGACGACCTTTATTTCTAAAGGTTCCTATATCCAAAAATAAGTTAGTATATACATCGATAATACCTATGGTGTTTAGTTTTACTAATTCTAAATATCAAACTAGGTATATCATTGAAGTTAGCTTTTAGTTTTACATTGAAAAGAAATATTTTTCCAATACTTGGTAAAAGTCTTACATTTTATAGTCATCACTTAATTCCTATGATTCAAGTATAACTGGACTATTTAATGGGTATGAGATACCAAAAACAACATTCATTCCTAATCCTGGAATAATGTCTCTTAATGTTCAATTTACACATGATATAAATGTTTTGGTTATTCTTATTAAAATTTTAACTTGAATCATTAAATTTAAAATTCAAAGTTAAGTGTTTCTTGCTTTTGACATAGGAATCGCCATTTCATAGCCGCTTAGAGAACACACCAGACTTCTTGTAACATTTCAATACTTTCATGGTTACTGTATTCAAATACACATATATAATAATCAGAATTTATTTAATACCCCATTATTATGATTGTAACATTACATTTTATATTGATGAATATAACTGGAGAAGAAGTTGGAACTTTTTTCTTTAATTAAGTACATTTCATTTAAACATTCATAATTAATTCATGTTATGTGATGTAAATAACCTCCTAATTGATTACCGAACTCTTTACATTGAAAAATATTATCAATGTACCTTTTGAGTCAGTCATTTCATTGGCCTTATCTCATTGTGTTTCAACTTATTCACCATAAGAATTAAATATTTTTTTTATTTAATGTTCTTATTTACATTGAGAACCTTACAATAATAGGTAATTAATCATTTACTCTATTATGTTTGTTTTGTTACCTCAATCAAAACTAGAGTATATGGGTTAAAAAATTTAAAGAGTGGGATGACTGGAATGATCGTGATCTGACTTTCTTATTTACACAAAATCTAGTGTAATTAACTCTCATTCATATTTCGTTTCACTTTCTCCATGTAATTTTCTCAATTATGAGACAACATGTGTAATCATCCATGTCTCAATGTTGTAAAAAAACATTTGATTTTGTTAATAACCTTATGAAATAATCATTGTATGCTTCATACATGTATCTCTTGTATGGAATTTCACACCCTTGATTTCGAAGGTGACTTGATATGTATATGGACACAAGCAACTAGAATTTCTGATAACATTGTAGTGTACCCATGTGCCAGTAATACGCTTTGAAATTCATGCTACATTGGACATTTACATTGAAAAATATTTATCAGAGTTTATCATGAGATATTACTCTCTATTTTTTTTAAAAAAATCTAGATGTGGGTACATTTATCATAATTACCAATTTAGACATTATTGATTAATTATATCCTCAAATGTATGCTAGTATTTTATTGAATTCTAGAAACTCTATGTACTAGAATTCAGATAATCAGTCACTAGAGTATTCTAGTGGCAAGGATCCTTGAAAATCCTATAATAGTCTACATGTTATGGCGATGTCACTATTCAAAGAGTCAACGGTAGTCTTTTGAATGAAGAAACACATTAACTCATAACTCCTTAATCTATTGATTGAAGTCTAAACTTCGTTGAATCATACCCTTGATCCACTAAACGCTTTCCTCTAAATTGATAGTTTGTTGGATACAGATAATCATCACTACCATTTTAGTTAAATAAAATCATTGTTATCATAAAAACTCCCTAATAATAAGAGGTACACTTAACAATGGTTGACCGAGAACCCAGAATACATGGTTGTGTTCAAATTCAAACGATGAAAGTCATTTACGACGTAATATTGATTTCATGGTTTTTGTTTTTTTATCTCGATAAATTTACTCCATTTTTATTAATTTTGTTCATATATGTTGTTATTATGACAACTAAACATTATGAAATAAAACATTCATCGGTTCATTATGAATTTTTTTATTTATTAGTTTACATATTTTCCCACTATTATAGAGTACAAAAAATTTTAAATTAATATATAAAGGAGTCTTGTACCCAAATAGTCTTTAGAATATAAAAATGATTGATTTTTTTAAACTCAATGGATCAACCACAACATAGGGATTACATACAATGGTCCACATCATGTTTGGTGTACTGCCTCGTCTTGGTGGGGAAAGGGAAGTGCACAAACCTGAGTATACTTAGATGGTTTCTTCTAGAGGAGGATTGGTGCTCCTGTAGCATCGCACTCTACATGGGCAGGCAGTGAAACTCTGAGAAGGCAGGCGGCTGAACCGAGAGGCGGCTCATCGGTCGGCACCCAGGTGGAGAAAAATTTATGGTTTAAAGCTAGCAGTGAAGGTAAGCGAGGCAGCTCCGCGGTCCGCAGGGGACTGAGCGGCGGGCGACAGCAACTGACTATTCCTCATGGTGGTAGATTTTATGCTGTGGGATCCGGCACTTTCCAGCAAGGGTGGTCTAGTAGGAGGGGGCCGCAGATTGGATTGTGGGTTGGGGAGCTCGAGAAGGTGGAACATTGTAGAGGTATTTCCACGGAAAACAGGGAGAGGGGAACCAGGTTGGCCCTACCTCACGGAATAGATGGTCGAAATGGAAAAATCTATTTTTAATGTCAAAATGAAAAAAATTTCATGATTAATTCAATCAAACATTCCCCCATTAAATGGAAATATCGTTGATCACCGCGCATTGTTAGAATATTCACACCTGAAATCTAACCACACATGATCCAGAAAAAAAAATTATGCCCATGACATGGTAATCCATGCTCGGATCTTTGCACTATCAGATCCATTGAGGCCAAATGATAATCCCTCTACTTAAAATTACATGTCAAAATGGAACATTCTATTAATGATATCAGGTTAGAAGACCAATACACAAGTCTATTTATAGGTGTGGTTGGGGGAAAACATGGAAAACAACCCCAAACACACGATCTGAGGATCACAGAATGAACAGACATGTGCAATATAATTTTTAAAATGAAAATATGATGTTCAATACACTGCAATTAATACAAATTGAAAATGGACAACAGGGAATAGTAGCACAATAGTGGACATCAGCACAAAATAAAGAAAAACAGGCAGGAGACAAGAATTTACGTGGTTTGGAACCCTTTTGGGCCCCACTCCACAGTACGAACACCACCACACATATTTTATTATTAAATGATAAAACAATACACATTACAAGGGGATTTGAAACAATGGCAAAAACTTCCAGCAGATAACAATTAGGCAGCAAACAAAAAATGCACAAATCCACCGCAAGAGGGAGAGATACTCACAATGCCGGACCCATTGTGGTCCGGTTGTCCAGATCACTTCAAGAAGATGATTCGGTGTCGCACAGAGCTGGAAAATCCCAAATCTAGAGGGACACCACGGTCGGTAGCAACAAGTCTCCATCGGAACATAGTGTTGGGAAGATCTCCAATCTTCATAGGTAAGGGCAGAGGCATGTCGACTTCTTGCAGATCTGTATCACAAAAACAGTTCTTTGAGGAACACAAAATATTTATTTCTCAACAAGATTGAAAATTTGGATAAAAAAGAAAGACTCCCAGTTCCAAGAGTAAATTGAAAAAAGTAGATCTATTTATCTATTGTACGAAGATGGCAACCAGCAATTGAAACCAGCGGTGCGATGCAGAAAAACACAGATCTCTCAAACCCCCTCTCTCTCTCTGTCGAACAAAAATGCCAAAATAAACCCTGCCTCTCAATGGTGCTTCCTGTAAGGGAAAAGAAGAATCCCAAAAAATCCTAACTGTGGCTGTAACTGCTTATGATAAATGGGCGGCCAAGATTAATTAGGCGGCTGAACAGATCAACAACCAGAATATTTGAGCAATTAAAAAATGAAAAAACGCATGTAAAAAAAGAAAAAAGCAGCGGAGACAATTTAATATGAAAACAAAAAAATTAACAAATATCCACCATTTTCATATAAAATTGGTGATGTTATTACACATATTGTTATTCAAGAGGAGAAAAATTCAAGAAATCTAAACAATGCTTGAAATTGGATAAAGTCACAGCCTTAGTCAAACTATCGACAGGATTTTCATCCGTGTGTATCTTAATGACATACATTGCTCCACTTTCAATAAACTCGCTAATAAAATGAAGCCTAATGTCTATGTTTTTTGACCTACCATGGAAAACTATGTTTTTAGATAGATAAAGGTCATATTGAGAATCACAATGCACATTAATAATATCATTACCAATACTAAGTTCAGAAATCAAACCCTTAAACCATATGGCTTCTTTAATGGTTTCTGCCAAGGCAATGTACTCAGCTTCACTGGTCGAGAGGGGACCCACCGACTACATATTCGACTTCCATGATATAGGTCCTCCACATGCAGTAAAGACATAACCAGTTAGTGATTTCCTAGTATCAATGTTTCCAGCATAGTCAGAATCAACATAACAAGTCACTAATTCAGATTAACTAACATTCTTACCATAGTAAATAGAAAGAGGTGAAGTATATGAAATGTACCTCAACGACCATTTAAGATCATGCCAATGAGGCTTGCCCAGATTTTCCATAAACCGTCTCAATTTACAGATAGTTAAAGCACAATCTAGCCGAGTACAAATCATAGCATACATAATACTACCCACTACATAAGCATAGGAGATTCTACTAATGTATTAAGTATCAGAAGCTGTGGTAGGTGACTCAGAGAAAGACAATTTAAAATGCTGGCCTAAAGGAACACTAACAGGCTTAATAGAATCAAAGAAGTATTTCTTAATCTCTTTAAGGATATAGGCACATTGAGATATATACAAAAGTCTACGCATTCAATCCCTAATAATCTCCATGCCATGAATTTTCTAAGCACAACCTAGATCATTCATTTCAAAAGCCGAATTAAATTTCATTTTCACATGGGTGCTTAATTTCATGTCAGTACACATGAGAAACATGTCATCTACATAAAGTATTAAATAAATCATGCATTTTTTTACAGATTTAAAATATACACATGCGTCAAACCGACTCCTACTGAAACCATTTCAAGCATAAAAGAATCCAACTTCTTATACCATTTTCTAGAAGCTTGTTTCAATCCATGTAATGATTTATTAATCAAACAAACTTGGTTAGCTTATAATTCATGTTAAAAACCAGCAGGAGGCTTCATGTATAACTTTTCATCTAAATCACCATGCAATAAAGCGGTTTTCAAATCTAGTTGTTCTATATGCAAGTCAAAATGAGCTGAGAAAGCAAGAATATTTCGAATAGATGAATGTTTCACTACATGAAAAAATTTCAGAATAATAAATTCCTTCTCTTTAACGGAATCCTTTGGCTACAAGCCTAGCTTTAAATTTTATTTTATTCCCTGTAGTATTGTCTTATTTCCTTTTGTAAATCCATTTACAACCAATCACCTTGGAAGTAGGTGGTATATTTACTATAGACCAAGTATGGTTCTTTAATAGGTATTTCATGTCATCTTCCATATCTGAAATCCAATTCCTAGAGTTTCTGTCATTGACATCTTGACTATAGCTTTGGGGATCTTCTCTACCAAGGTCCACCACCACATTGAAGGAAAAGGAAACAATGACAGCATGAATGTACATAGGAAGAGGTTTAATGACTCTACTCTACCTATCCCTAGTGAGATGATAACCCCTAAGGTCACTTGGAGCTCCACCATCAGGAGCATCATCAGAATCAGACCCAGATTCTGGCTCAGGCTTAGAAAGGGGCACTTGAGAGGTAGAGGGAGTCTCAACCAGAGACTCACTGACACTGGGAGGATCAACCTCAAGATCCCTCTTCTGAGAAGGACCCTCACTGTCATCAGTTGGAATATGGACTCTAGTAGGAACAGACTCTTGAAATCTTGGCTAATTATGGACTTTAGAAATTTGGGTTTATCTACCCAAAGTTTATACCCTTCACCCCGGTAGGATATCCTATGAAGATGTACCTAATGGCTCGGGGCTCAAGTTCATCATCCTTGACATGAGCGAAGGCAGTGCACCCAAACACTCTAATATGTTCATAGGATGGGGGTGATTTCTCCACAATTCGATCAATGTATTAAAATCATTGGCTGATGAGGGACACCTATTTATCAAGTAAAATGTCATAGTGACAGATTCTGCCCAAAAGGATTTGGGAAGTCCTGAGCATGAATTCATGCTACAATCCTGCTCTAGAATGATACGGTTCGTATGCTCAGCTAGACCATTCTGCTGAGGAGTATGAAACACAGTTTGGTGTCTCAAAATTTCCTTATTCTCACAAAATTTGACATACTGAGTAGACAGGTATACATGACCATTTTCGGTTCTTAAAGCTTTCAACGTTCTCCCAGATTGATTTTCAATAGAGGCATTCCATGTTTTAAACACCTCGAAGACATCAGATTTATTTTTCAAAATATAGTCCCAGACATTCCATGATAATTCATCTATAAAGGTGAAAAAGTAGGAGCCTCCACTATGGGAGGTAGTCCTGGCAGGTCCCCCCAAATCAATGTGAACATACACAAGTGGGCAACCATCTTTAAAGCTGGATCTATGAAAACTAAAAATCTTTGACTTACCAAATACAAAAATTTTACAAAAAGGGTATGTTACTCTTTGTTACTTGATTGAGTATCCCTTGAATGCTCAATTCCTATAAGCCTTTAGCACTCACAAGTCCTAGAATCTTATGCCAAAGCATAATATTTTCATTATTAGTGACATAGGAGATGCCCAACACCTTGATGTGTGTTCTTCCATCCAACAAAAATAGCCCAGTCAACAAGGAGCCTCTAATCAACGTACGTGCTCCCTTGGGGATTATAAGACAACCAGAATCAGACATAAATGAAAAACCTCTCTGATCTAGAACACCTAATGAAATGAGATTCTGGTGTAAATCCGGAACCCATATCACAACCAATAAGGTGATAAGAGAATGGTCTGTGAGCTCTAGCATAACAGAGCCTCTACACAGGACACAACATCTGTTATTGTTTCCTAGAACAACCTATCCTTGAACTCCATCGATCAAACAATAAAACGAACTCTTATCTGGGCACATATGGAAAGAACATCCGGAGTTTAACACCCAATCGACATCAAGAGTGTCATGGGAACATAAAACACCACAAAACATTCATATCCTTTGTTTGAAAAGAGATAATGATCAGTAGATTCATTATAAGGCTTATCAGATTTCAATTTAGGGCATCTGGGTTTTATGTGCCCAGGTTTCCTATAGTGGAAACTGATAACCCCCTTTGTTTTGGATTTAAAACGGTGTTCATGCGAATGGATCTTACTTCTTCTACCTTTCCTGCATTTACCTTTCTTCATCCCGCAAAACTCCGAACGACCCCTCACATTCAGGCCCTCGGCTTCAGGATTAACCATAGCCTTGCTACGAAACTCACGTGAAATCAAGGTATACATGACTTCCTCTAAGGTCAAGGAGTCTTTTCCATACATCATATCATCAAAGAGTTGTTCATATGAACTGTCTAGGGAAAATAAAAGTATAATGGCTTGGTCCTCATCTTCAATATTGACATTAATATTGGCCACTTTTAATAAGATTTTATTAAATTCATCAAGGTGTATATGGATGGCCATTCCAGGATACATCTTGAAAGTGTACAAATTGTGATTATTATGTAAACGAACAATTAAAGAAGTTTTCATATAATGTTTTTCAAGATTGGACCAAATACCAGCTGCTGAAGTCTCATATACGACTTCTTGTAGAACATTATCACCTAAAGACAATGTTAATGAGCTATGGGAATTCATCAAAACATTAGGAGGGGCATCTGAATAGGTCATCACAGTCTGTCCATCAGCATACAGACTCACATGGGGTTTCTTAGGTCCGCAAAGGGCGTCTTGAAACCCTTGCTGGGCTTACAAGTCTCACATTTGTAACCACCACAAATTAAAGTCATTATTTCCATCAATGTTTTCGATTTAATATTTTGCAAATGCCAGGGTTTATTCAGAGGCTCTGATACCACATTGCGGTGGGGGAAAATGCAGAAAACAGCCCCCAATGCATGAACCGAGGATCACCAAATGAACAGACAGGTGCAATATAATTTTTACAATGAAAATTTGATGTTCAATACAATGCAATTAGTACAAATTGAAAATGGACAGCAGTGAATAGTAGCACAATAATGGAAAACTGCGCAAAATAATGAAAAACAAGTAGGAGACAAGTATTTACGTGGTTCAGAACACTTTTGGTCCATACTCCATGGAAAGAACAACACCACACACGTTTTATTAATAAATTCTCAAACAAAACACATTAAGAGGGGATTTTCAACAATGACAGAAACATCTAGCAGATAACAACTAGACAACAAACAAAAAAATGCACAAATCTACGGCACGAGGGAGAGATACTAACAACGCTGGACCCATTGTGGTCCGGCTGTCCAGACCACTTCAGTAAGATGATTCATAGTCGCTCAGAGCTGGAAAATCCTGAATCTGGAGGGCCACCACGGTCGGCCGCAACATGTATCCACCAGAACACAGTGTTGGGAAGAGCTCCAATCTTCACGGGCAAGGGTAGAGGCATGTTGACTTCTAATAGATCTTTGTCACAAAAACAGTTCTTCAAGGAACACTGAATCCTCGTTGCACAACATGACTGAAAATCTAGATCGAAAATAAAGACTCTTAGCGCCAAGAATGAAGTGCCAAAAGAAGATCTGTTTCTATGTTGTACCAAGACAAAAACCAGCAACCGAAACCGGTGGGGCGATGCAAAAAAATGCAGATCTCTCAAACACTCTCGCTCTCTCTGTTGAACAAAAATATCCACAAAACCCTGCCTATTGAATACATAGCCTGTAAGGGATAAGAAGTAGCCAAAGCAACTCTAATAGTGGCTTTATCTTCTTATGAGAATTGGGCGGCCAAGATTAATTGGGCGGCTAAATCGATAAACAACCAGAATATTTGAGCAATTAAAATAAGGAAAAACACATGTAAAAAAATAAACCAGCAGCAGTGAAAATTTAATATGAAAATAAAAAAAGTAACAATTGAAATAACTATTAACACCTAAAACATGTTGTGTTCATAAAAGCACGTCAATCCTCATGATCTCACTACTAGAGATCACCATGTGCAATCTTTAAGTGAATAAATATTCATGATTATGATTCCCCAGCACCTGATAGTATATAATCTATGATTTATAGTTAATAAGATGAATATAGACCATAGAACCACTATTTATGATTAAGGTCATTGTATCTCAAGAATCTAATTATATTGTGGGATCTGCTCTAAACATTTTATATGACAATTAATCTATAGACATTCCAATTAAATACTAGATGCAGAAATATCTATACTATAATTGTAGGAATACATCATTATATCTTACTGTATACGTGATATGGTAATCAGAATTACTATTCATGTTAGGTTTAGGACACCCACTGTCATGACCCATCCCCCGGGGCCCGTATCTTGACTACACCAAGCCTACCTTCCATAGGCCAAGGGCTGGCGACTAGCACCAAAGGCATAAATCCCTAAAATAGGAAGACATTGTCTTTATAATAGTAAACAAACACAACAGAGTACGCAAATGGAAGTAAAACACTATGTAAAACTATATACAAAAGAGGATACTGAAATTATAATGGCTGGAAATACAATCCCAACAATAAAGTACAATACAAATAAAAAGATAGTACAACTGAAATAAGTAAAAAAGAAACTACTGAGTCATCCTCTGGGATTACCACCTGAAGGGTAGGTACAAATGGCCTCCTCAGAACCCCATGAACTTCTATCCTCTCTGTGTACATCTCGCCGAGTGGTCCACCTCCTGGTACCATCCTGTTCTGCTACTCTTTGCCCCGATCAACGATGTCCATTGTATGCAACCAACACGACGAGGTGCGGGCATAGACCGTGCAGGGGTGAGTATAACAATACTCATTAGGGACCCCGAGACCCTCAAGGTCTCACAAAATCCAACAAGAATAACCACAATGTATGGATACAACGGATAACCATTACTTAGGTATATGGTCATACATATACCTATGTTATTTAGTAACCCATCTCAATCATGAGGAAAACAAAAAAGCCACTGACTTAGCTAAAAACCAGTATTTTTCAGTGATGTATAAAAGTAAAGATGTTTATTCATGAAGCTAGATCATCTTTTTCTATCACGTGGAACTACTTCTGACCATACAGAGTCTGATCCACACAGGATCGATAAGTACTAACCCCCGCAATGACCCACACATGATCAGACCCACACAGGATCGGTATGCTATAACGCACACAGGATCGCTGAGCGCTGACCCACATAGGATCTGACCAACACAAGATTAGTATGCGCTAACCCACATAGGATCACCGAGAGCAGACCATCGCATGATCTGTCTCCAACCACCGCCTCACTATCTGCCACTGGATTCCTCGTACCCGATCCGCTTGAGTTCTGTAAAATGTTCCTTCAAGATATCCATCGTACCTATACCGCTACTAAACTCCAAAAATGAGTATCCCAAAGGACCACCATGTCGTATGGGTTCCAACGTGAAAGACATTGCTGCAATCAGACGCCCGATCTATGGGTTATTAGCATTTCCTTCCAGGGCCGTAGTAGGTTTTTAGGTTCAATCCAACCTGACCATACTCCAACTGCATCCAAACCTCATGTGTGGTATGCCAATAGAACCGTATTCTTCTGTAATTTCTGTCACCACAAACAGTTCGTCGATCGAACACCCGTAGCCAAAGATAGGGGCGAAAAGTTGCAAACTGGCAAAACGGGTCCGGGTCCGGTCCGGACCGGGGTCTAACCTAGTCCATGGGTTCGATCCGGTCCTATAAAGCGGTCTGGCCCGAGTGGGTAGCCCAGTGGCATGCCCTATCCTTTCCCAGGGGGGGAGGCGCTCTCCCCCTGGCCGCACCCTCTACTGGCCTCCACATGGCACGACGGTGCTGCGTGACTCTCCTTCGGTGCGGCACAGTGGTGCCACACCCTCTTGGCGACCCGGCGGCCTTGCGCTACCGGTTCCTTTGCGGACGGCCCGAGACCGACCACCATAGCTCCAACTCCGCCGTCAACCCAAAGAGAACATCAACAAGGGGTAGGGTCAGATCATGTTCGTGCGGTCTGAGCCCTCCTCGTTATGATGATATCAATTGGAAACAAGGATCACAACAAAACGACATATAATAGATGGTAAAAACTCATACATAATTCAACTCAAATCCCCCTACCATTTGATTTGTCTCTTGATTCTTGTCGTTTGTTGACAGAGTCATGAAAGGAAGTCGGAGGAGACCATCATTATCCACTTCCACCACACATCCTCAATTTTGAGCTGTGTCGGTTCGTTGACGACCATGTGGATGGTTGATCGGTAGGTGGTCGGGGAAGAAGTCGAAGAAGAAAGAGCGGTGTCATTGTTCTTCGCGTTCTTCGCGTTCTTCATTGGGAGATTTTCTCCCTAGCTTTCTTCTCAAAGCCCCCACCAAAAATAAGATTATCCCAATGATAAGAATAGAAGGATTTTTTCCTATTATTATGTTGGCATGTAATTCAATATTAATGAATTAAGTGAGTGGGCCCCACCTAATTAAATTTGTTTGAGGTGTCACATTTAATTAGGTGGATGGAACGAGGATCCCCCTCATTTAAGAGGGAGAGGTTGGAGGTTTTATCCTCCATCATCAATAGGGGTCGGGTGGTCCCCACGCATATCATTTAATAGAGAGGTTATGGGTTTCGATTGGTCCCCATGTTGTAACCTCTCACAGGAGGTTATGCTCGGGTGGGCCCCACCACCATAACCTCTCAAGGGAGTTTGGGGTGTGGTTGTCCCACTATCAACTCCCATGTGGAGGTTCCAACTACCCGCACACACATGATGGCACAAAAATAAAATACAGTGTTACACTTAATTTTATTATTTTTAAAAGAAAACCCAAAAACTAACATTCATTTTAGTTAGAATGAAACTACGGTGAAGGTCTCACTAAGAAATCACTCATGATGCATGATCAACGGTGCCCACAAATTTTAGTTTCGAGCACCGGTTAAAAAGATAAAAAATCCAGCTCATACGTTTATTGAACGTATTCGAACAAAACTTCAGAAATTGATTCATGGCACACCAGTCCGCGGAACCAAGCGTCGTTAGAAACTGCGGACTCATAAAATTCCCATGTATTTAAAAAAAATTCCATTAAAATTTCAGGTCTTTAAACACACTATTACCAAACACTGAACTAGACACCATGATACTCAGACAATCTAAATTCAATCTAATGATTAAGCCCTATGATCCAATCCATAGGTAGTCCACTAGTAGAATTTTTAACTTTCAAGTTGGGGTAAATACAGCGACCTCCATTTGGCGGTTGCCGTATTTTTACACCCCAAAACTATAATTTATCGTCCCCACTCATTTACCCTCCCTAACCCCATGACCTAATTAACTCCCTTACCCCATGACGTCTCCCTGTTCACCCTCCCGGCGACCCCGATACCCCGACGAACCTCCCCGACCCTATGACCTAATCCCCTCCCTAACCCCCCAACCTCCCTATTCACCCTCCCGACGACCCTGATACACCCGGCTACCCTGATCCCCTTGCCTCCACGCTACTCCCCCGATAACCCAGAGACACCCTCGCGATCCCGGCGACCCCCTCCCCATGCCTCCACGTTGCGCCCCCCGTGACCCCGATGACCTAGGTGACTCGAAGACCCCCACCAATGTTGTACATCTCATAGAAATTTTCAAGGTATTCAAATTTATTCCCTATGGTTAAATTTTCTTCATTTGTAATGCATGCTTCTTAACATCATTTGATCTTCCCAATATCTTTTCACCTTCTAGTTCTACTCATCAAGCACCATTATCAACTATTGATGTGAATGGACAAGCTCTTTCATCATTTTTACCTTTATATCCAGTTGAGTATTGTTGACATTCACCGTGACTTTATTTAATTTTTCCATTGCATGGAATACTTCATAAAAAACACTCTAGAACACTTAATTCTAACAAACTAGTAAATTGATGTCTTCATCAGTTAATGAAAATTATTCTTTGAAAACTGTGAAAAATTCTTCCTTGGATTTCATATTCTTAGTAATGGAGTCAAAACAAGTTACCTTTTCGACCAATTCCTCTTCCATTGCATCTTCCACTTCTTTTAGATGTTATTTTACAATAAATGGGTTCTTGAAAAAAATCAATATGTATGAAAAAACCTCAGCAAAAACCATCTTCAAATACATTCCAACATGAGAGTAGAATTCTTCAACCACTCTAATCTATTCATACTCTTTACATTCTGCACAACATAAACTAGAATAATCAAAATGATCTTTAACAACAACATTATCTAATGAGCACTGAACACCTTGAACAGATTTAAATAGTGGTTGATCCTAGTATATCTTCACATTTCCCTTCTCTTTGAATATTTATTTATCCTATTTTGTGTTGTATTAGCCAACACACCCATTTCAGATTCAATATAACTAGAAATTGAATTCATGATATGAGATTCATCTTCAACCATCTCAAACATATACTTCATCTAGTTTTTTCTTGAAGAGAACCTATTCTCTAATACCACATAATGTTTCCGCAGGATTGGTGCAACATTGAGAGGGAAGGGTTGAATCTGTGGTCACTTCAATCATTTATAAATAATTCAATTTTAATACAATCCACTAGACTTGATTAGTCTCGATCCACTCTATCATGTAGCTAGCATCCTAATCATGTAGTAAATGAAGGCATATGAATACATAGATTTACAAGATTTTATACTAAGAGATAATCCTTTACTAGATTGATTATACACCCCATCCAAGGATTCTTAATTATAATAATTCACTATATATAATGGAGGGTTCTTCAAACACCATCACCAGATCGGAGTCCCACTGATATTCTATTATCCAGAGTTAAACCAAACACTTTCCCCTTGGGTCTCACTTGAATTCTATTTCCAGCTTCACATTGGACTTCTTTAACAACTTCTCACTGTATTCACAAAGTCCCACTATGATCTCCATGCATACCCTGAGTTGGAAATGTTCTATAACATCACATCATATATAAGAAATTGGTTTGTTCAACACCTTGGAAGTGTATTAATGATCTACTGGGATGTCTCTACACCCATAAAATGATCTCCTTCAATTAAATATAAAATCTTAAAATTTCTTTAGGTCTTCATGATATTCTGTATGCAACTCGGTTCAGGCAAACAACTCATCTTTACAGGCTTTTACATAATCTGTTTACCTGGATGACTCACTCAATGTGCTTCAGATAACTAAATTTGATTTTAGATTAATAGATAACTCTCACTTCATCTCCTTTCAACTTTGATATCCAAGTGATCTATCTAGGATTATCTAGTATCAAATTTTTCTTCTTATTCTGTCAGGATGTAGTGACTCCGTGTTCTTCCACCTCAAGAATTCTAAGATCTTCAGGCCGAACTTCGACCCTCAATCATGTCACAACTTTTTTCAACCATCTCCCCCTTTTTTTGTTTCTCAAGTGTATCTCATTTTTGGTACAATATCTTCTTTTTTATGCGGGACTTATCAAATTTATATAGATGGAAATATATAAGAGTTTTCTTGTAAGTATAATTCACATGCACCAGCTAC
Organism: Viscum album; assembly: GCA_963277665.1. Classification (NCBI taxonomy): domain Eukaryota; kingdom Viridiplantae; phylum Streptophyta; class Magnoliopsida; order Santalales; family Viscaceae; genus Viscum; species Viscum album. The sequence continues at coordinate 1,457,640,007 of OY728159.1, read as the reverse complement.
ACAAATGATCATCAAAATATTCCTTTTTATTTGTCAACCGCCGTCCATTCTCAACTCAATGATTTATTTAAAAAAATACCCTCATCGCCTTCTTCTTCCTTATTTCATTCTCTCTTTGTGGATGAATATATATTCACGTATATCTACAACAATCTTAACCTCTTATTCTTTCTCAAAATAATCTCACATTATCTGCACTTCAATCTCCCTAGATATATGATGATCATACAACAACATGTTGCAGTATGGAGGAACTCACTTCATCTTAGAAACTTCTCATGAATACCTATATATAATCCAATTGAATCTGTACACACCAGGAGATCCTCAACCCTTCTTCATTCTCACTCAAATAGGCTCATATCATAATAAGTTTAAGCCTGATGGAAAAAATGATCATCATTGAAATATCATCTCCATTATTGTAGAATATTTAGTTAATCCATCTTCTTCATCACGAAATGCATATAGTATAAATTCTTCCATTTTAGTTTTGGGAAAATTCCTAGCCTTCCATATTCATCTTAGGCTTGGATGATGGCGTCTCTAAGCTTCATAATGTTGTAAACTTGAATTCACAACACATGCATCATCATATTTCACTTTCATCAGATCATTTTCTAACTTTAGGACTGTGTTTATTTCATATTTAATTAATCTAATAAGATATTTTCTGATCAATATCTTGACATGAATTGAAAATATGAGAAAATAAATTACTATCAAAACAATATTAGTAAACTTCCTAATCCTTTTCATTTTGATCTAATTCATTTTTTGATCACATCCATTCATTGTTAAAATATTTTTCCCACTTATATTATTCTTTAAAGATCCTTTTTACAATATAAAACTTTTTTAATACTATAACATATATTTTACCAAAAATAATTATTTTTTTTATTATAATGTGTATTTTTTACTTATTTAGTTTCCTTTATGAACCATTCCCGTGCTTCTTCCAGCAGTTCTGCCCCTTTTGAGTCCGGTCGTCAAAACCCTATTGTTAAGCCATTGTGCAGTCATAGATCCGCAAACATTTCACAACCCATTACTCGTGGTCGATTCCTTTACAAGTATGTTATTTTTTTACTTCTACAATCTATATTGCAAGTTATTTATGAAAATTGTATTTCCTAGAGAGACATCTTAGAGGGAATATTTGTTTATTCATGATTGATCCTTCAAGATTGGTTTTTTTATCCTTAAAAATCACTTTGAACTTATTAGTTTTTATGTTTTAATGATATGAGTATTTTTAGAATTTAAATATGATTTTTCAATTGTTTTATTTCTATTAAATAAAAATATGGATAAAAGCTGGATTGATATGTAAGATAGGTTTTCTTCTGAATATTATGAGGGGATTAAACAATTTATGGATTTCACCAATGGATTTCCAAGATATTTGAGTTTTTTTCCAAACCGAAAATGTTCAAATAGATATCTCTTAAAACGAGATAGTGTTAAAAAAACATATGTTTTTGAATGGGTTTTTGAAAAACTATAAGACATGGACACGTCAGGGAGAAGAGTCAATTTCATGTCATCTATCAAAAAATATTCATATGGATGATTATTTGAGGACAATTGATCCGATGAAAATAATTCTCAATGATATGATCTGTCAATTTAATCCTCAAGACCATAATTTTGTAAATGAATACATTGGATCTTGTAATCCTCATTCTTCTGCAGATGGAAAAGCCTTGAAATTCTTTGAGATTATTGACGATGCGTGTACTAAATTATATCATGGATGCACTAAATTTAGTAAATTGTTGTTCATCATTGAATTGTTACACCTGAAGGCCTTGAACCAGTGCTATGAAAATTCATTTGACATGTTGTTGGTATTGTTGAAGATGGTACTCCCTGCAGGATTGAAGATTACAAAGTCATTATATTAAGATCCCATGTTGACCAATGATCGTGGTTTTACATATGACACCATTGATGCATGCTGCAATAATTGTATGTTGTCCAGAAAAGAGAACATGCAACATTGCCCCATGGGTATCTATGAAACACCTATTTTTGTTACCGTCGATTCTAATTGATCGACCGAGAGTACCTAGGGATAAAAACGATGTTTATATGAAAACTTAGATTGATGTGCAGAAAGGGCTTTGGGACGATGGTTTAATGACTTTTGACTCAACAGCTAAGGAAGTATTGAGACTCCGAGCTGCTTTATTATGGACAATTAATGATTTCCCAGCATATTCTAACTTATCAGGTTGGAGTAAAAAATGAGAATCCGCCCGCCCTTATTGTATTAAGAGATATAAATATATATATATTAATGACTATATAAAGTGTACATATCGTGGTCACATACGCTTTCTTCTTCCATTGCACAGGTGCAGAAAAGACTGTGTGTTGTTTGATGGGAATATAGAGCATGACCCATCACAAAAAATACTATGTGGTGGTCAAATTTGTGCACAACTGGATCAAGAAAACATTTGTACAATGTATGATTTTCACGATTTATTGGCTTCTTCTTACCTTCTATTCATGCCACAAATAGACAGCTCATTCATAATTGAAAGAAACATAGTATTTTTTTTTGAATTTCCTTGTTGGAAATATATTATTTTAAGACATAATTTGGATGTGATACACATTGAAAAAAATGCATGTGATAATATAATGTGCACCATTTTAGGCGTCAAGGGGATATCAAAGGATAATGATAATTCTTGACATGATTTGAAAGAAATGAGATTGAAAAAAACATTACATTCATAACTAGGTGATAGTAATCGGGCATACATGCCTGATTCACAGTACACAATGAGTAAAAAAGAGAAACAAACATTTCTATCAATTTTGAAGACTATTAATGTGCCAGATGGTAATTGCTCTAATATTTCCCTGCGTGTCAATATGATGAGCATCACATTAAAGGGGTTAAAAAGTCATGATTATCATAATATTCTTCAACATTTAATTCCTATAACAATTCATTATTCCTTACCATCCCAAGTTACTGAGCTATTGATTGACGATTCTAATTTTTTCCAGACAACTATGTTCATGAAATCACCGCATGAGTGATTTGAACAAGCATTATGATAGGATATTACATTCATTATGTCACCTAGAGAAACTATTCCTATCCTCTTATTTTGATTCCATGGTTCTCTTGACTATGAATTTAATTGGTAAGTCATTTTTGGAGGTCCCGTGCAATTCAGGTGGATGTATCCAATAGGGAGATACTTAAATACATTGAAACAATATGTGCGCAACAAAGCTCTTCCAAAAGCTTCAATTTCCAAGGGATATTTAATGGAAGGGTGTTCTAATTTCTGTACTTCATATATTGATGAGGTTGAAACAAAGATAGATAAAACCTCCCAGAATGACAAGGTGCCAATTGGAGAAAGAATAACATTGGATATGAACAACGATGAGTGGGATCAAGCTCATCGATATGTGTTGTTCCACAATCCATCAGTTATTCCATTGATACAGTAAGTTTCATAGTTTATGTGTCTTATATTTCTATATATATTTTAATAATTACCTTTTATTGTGTTGTGATTTAGTATAGATATTGCTGAGTTGAAACATGGAAGGCCCTGTGCAAATGACTATAAAATCCAAAAACAACATTTCAACACATTTCATGAGTGGTTCAAGACTCATGTACATATAAATAATAGCATTAATATTATTATAGTGTAATTAGTTGTATTTTCACTATACTTTATCCATAAAACTATTTGAAATTTTCTGATTCAATAGATATGTTATTCAAGTACCCATACTGTGAGCGAAGAACTCAACCAACTAGCTGATGGACCATTTATTATAGCTCGTTGTTATATGTCTTTGGTTTCTAACGGATTATGATTTCATATTAGTGATGTTGAAATGAATCTAGACACACAAAATAGTGATGTTGGTTGTTCTTTTGTTGGTGATGGTTATTATTATGGATAACTGAATCATATTATTGAGGTTTTTAATGGATGTGGCTTAAAACACATATTGTTAAGGTGTGATTGGTTCGATCTGATTTGTTGAACGAAAGTTGATAACTTCCAATTTATGTCAGAAAAATTTAACAATATGTTGTATAAAGATGAACGAGTAAGCAATGGTCCCTTCATATTGACATCATAGGTAGAGCAAGTTTACTTTGTCGGCATTGATTCTAATTGGAAAATCTTAATGAAAATGACTAGAAGAGTGGTGTTTCTCATTGATCAAGAGAAACCTGACGTTGCCACACTTATTGATCAAACTCTTGACCAAACAATAGTAGCTGTATGAGATGAAGTTATACAATGGGCCAGAGAGACAATTTAAGGTGATACGATAGACTTTATTGATTAGTGAAAATTGTAATTATTTTCCCAAATTGTTTGTAAAAATATTTATGAGTTATATATGTTTAAAAATTGATTGATTTAACTATAATTGTTTTAATGTAGGTATGTCTTAGAGTTATTATAGTGGTTCACCTGATGTTGTCTGTACATATCTTTTCATTTTTCTAAATTAATTGATTTTAATTTTATGTGTTTATTTCCAAAACTATTTCTAATTTTTAAAAAATTTAGTTATATTGTAACTAAATTATGAATTTATGTTTATTAGGATCTAGTGAATCTTCCAGTAGATGCAGAGGTCCTGGTAGAGGGGTTTGATCCTGGAACTATGGAGCCTGATTGGATGTGTTATTTGATGAAACATTCCACCTAGTCGGAGAAGGTGCTACTGTATTGATTCATCAATTTGGGCACATGATACGAGACCCACATAGATTCTCCCTGACAACTCATGATTGTAATTTTTTCACCTAGGATACGATTGACATATTATTTATGGAGGTTCAGGTAAAGTCACTGTTTAATTTTTCATGATATTATTCTTATTATTGATTCATCTACTTACTATTTTTTTGCAGGATAATTTTACATCCTGTTCAGATGAGTTCCATGCTGTATGTATGGAAAAATGCAGAAAATTATGGAAGGATTACAGGGGAAGTGTGAAGAGAGATCACTAGATACCATTTGTGGGTGTTCCATACATTCTACTACGAGTCCCACTAGGAATTCGTCCCGTGTAGTGGTGGGATTTGGTTGTATTTTTGCCGAGTGAGGCAAAAATGGTAAGATTTATTACTTTTAATCAATAAATGACTAATTTTTCATGTCTATTAAATGAATACATTGAATGGAGAGAAATTCTGTTTGTCATTCACATAATCGGGCGATGTAGGGCACACCTTCCAGACTTGGAACACGACATGTCTCACAGCTCAGACATGATGTATGTTTAGAATTTACAATTCATTCATATTTTAAAAATATTGTAGTATAACATGGTGAATCACTTTAACATAGTTACACCAATGAGGTGAGTTGATCGATCAGATGTCCATTTGGGTGAGCACTCGTAGAGAGGGAGATCGTGATGTTTCCAGTATTATAGTAAGAAAAATATTTACTAATAAATGTATTTTTATTTTGTAATAATTATTCATATTTATTCATTGATTCATTATATGCTATAGGATCAGTTTGACTTTCATTTATCAGAGTTTCTAGAGGATCAACGTCATTGCACTATGCATAGAGATGAGATATTTCACCATGTCGTGGGGCGTGATGGTCATGGTTATTCCTTGACTTGTGGTGGTGGTGTCACACGACATGAAGTTGTTAGATCAGTGGCGATGGGTGCATGTAGAGATGCAGGGATACGCACCCAGACTGAGTTAGATTTCGCCATGTAGGCTATGCAACAGAATATGGATGAGTAGTTTCTGCAGTTATGTATAGAGTGTGAGGAAAGATTATCATAGATGTCATGGCGTATCAGTGAAGTGACAACACAACATCCTATTGATGGTACACAAGTGGATTCATTGGTAAACAATAAAACAATCCATACTCATACTGACTTCTATTGATATATGCTTATGATACATAATATTGATATATATTGTAGGCTCTGCATATAGCTGGTGTACATCCTAGTGATATTTGTGATCCAGATGAAAATGAACATGCATGAGGTAATTTACATTACAATTTTAATATCATAAATGAATTAGGAATTAATATTTATTTTTTACCTTTAGGATTATTTACACCTATGTGTTTTATTGTTTTAATTTGTGTAATTTAATTCATTATTTTAATGATTACCTGATGATTAATTATGTTATATTACATAACACTTCAATTTATTAACATGACAACTAGTGAGTAAATTGTAAAATGGTCGGGCAAACGACACGTCAATAAGACGTGTGGTTTGTGCGTTGCGGCCGAATATGCGTTTTTTATATGTTTGGAGTGCTTGAGAAAGGTGGGAAGGGTGCTCAAAACTAGCCAAACAACCTCATAATTCGATGAAATTAGACGACAACAACCGGTGAGTGAATTGTAAAATGGTCGGGCAGACCACACTTCAATTAGAGGTGTGGTGTGACCGCAGTGACCGAAAATGCAGGCCAGGTGCCATAAACGAGAAAAACAGGCGTGTAATGGTCAAATGAAAACTGAACAACATCTAAATGACCTGAAATCATATGAACACTTCTAATTATTTTTTCCTGACGTGTACGCAGAGACGACACTTCAATCGAACATGCAATTTGCACGATACGACCGAATATGTCTGTTTTCGGAGTTTGGAGCGCTTGAAAAAGAAACTTGGGGTTGTCAAAACTGGCCGAACAACCTCAAAATTCCATGAAATTAGATGAAAAAACCAGAAAGTAAATTTTGGAATTTTTGGGCAGACGAAAAGTGAATCGGAGGTGCCGTGTGACGGCGGTGACCAAAAACACAGTTTTGTTGCAATAAACAACCAAGACAGGCATCTAATGGTCAAATGTATACCTAATGATATCGTAATGACTTTAAATCACTGAAAAAAATCTAATTATTTTTTTCGTAATGCGTATGGGGGGACAACACATCAATCAGACGTGCGGTTTGCGTGTTACAGCCGGATATGTGTTTTTTAAGAGTTTGGCGCCTTTGAGAAAGGTGGGTGGGGTGCTCAAAACTGGCCAGACGACTTCCGAATTCCATGAAATCAATGAACAACAACTAATGAGTGAATTGTGAAATGGTCGGGTAGGCCACGCATCAATCAGAGATGTCGTGTGACTGTGGTGACCGAAAACACAGTTCTGGTGCCATAAATGACCAAAGCAAGCTTCTAACAGTCGAATACAAACTGAATGTCATCGGAATGAATTTAAATCATAGGAAAAAATTCTAATTATTATTCTTGATGTGACCACAGAGACTTCATGTTAATCAGATTTACGCTTTGCTGTGTACGGCTGAATATGTGTGTTTTTTGAGTTTGGCGCGCTTGGAAAAAGTGTGTGGGGTGGTCAAAACCAGCTGAATGACCTCAAAATTCCATGAAATCATACGAAAACAACCGGAAAGTTTATTATGAAATGATCGGGTGGAAGAAAAGTAATTCGGAGGAGTCGTGTGACCGCGGTGACCAAAAACGCACTTCCGGTGCCATATACGACCAAAATAGGCGTGTAATGGTCAAATTCATACCAAACGACATCAGAATGACTTGAAATCATAGAAAAACGTCTAATTATTTTTGTGTGACGTGTACTTAGAGATGACACATCAATAAGATGTGAATTTTATACGGTATGGACAAATATGTGTTTTTTCGATGTGTAGTGCGCTTGAAAAAAGTGGGTGGGGTGGTCAAAACCGGCCGAACGACCTCGGAATTCCATTAAATCAGACCAAAAAAACTAGAGAGTAAATTGTGAAATGGTAGGGTAGATGACATGTGAATCAGAGGTGTCACGTGACCGTAGTGACCGAGAACTCACTTATGGTGCCATAAACGACCAAAACTAGCATCTAATGGTATAATGCATTCCAAACGACATCTGAATGATATGAAATCAGAGTAAAAAAATCTAATTATTATTCATGATGTGTATGTGGAGGCAAAACATTAATCAGATGTGCGGTTTACGTGTTATGACCGAATATGTGTTTTTAATGTGTTTGACGTGCTTGCGAAAGGTGGGTGTGGTGGTCAAAATCGGCTGAAAAACCTTGGAATTCCATGAAATTAGAAAAAAACAATCGAATAGTGAATTTTAAAATGGTCAGATAGACGAAAAGTGAATTAGAGGAGTTGTGTGATCGTGGTGACCGAAAACGCACTTCTCGTGCCATAAACGACCAAAACAGGCGTCTAATAGTCCAATGCATACAGAACGACATCAAAATGACTTGAAATCACAGGAAAACAATATAATTATTATTTATTATGTGTACGTGGAGACAGAACGTCAATCAGACATGCGATTTGTGCATTACGATGTAATATGTGTTTTTTAAGAGTTTAGCGTGCGTGAGAAAGGTGGGCGAGGTTGTCAAGACCATCCAAACGACCTCGGAATGCCATGTAATCAGACGAAAGAAACTTGTGAGTGAATAGTAAAATGTCTGGGTAGACCACACAACAATCAGAGGTGTTGTGTGACCACAATGACTAAAAAACGCAGTTCTGGTGCCATAAACGACCATAACAGGCATCTAACAGTCAAATGCATTTCGAACTACATCAAAATGACTTGAAATCATAGGAAAAATTCTAATTATATTCTTGTGACGTGTAATCAAAGACAACATGTCAATCAGACATGAGGTTTGCGCGGTACGACTGAATATGTATTTTTTTCAGTGTGTGGTGCGCTTGAAAAAGGTGGTTGGAGTTGTCAAAAATAGCCACATGACCTCATAATTCCATGAAATCAAACGATAACAACCATAGAGTGAATTTTGAAATGGTTAGGCAGAAAACACATCAATCAGAGGAGTCGTGTGACCATGCTGACCAGAAACACACTTCTGGTTCCACAAACAACCAAAATAGGAATCTAATTGTCAAATGCTTACCGAACGACATCATAATGACTTTAAATCACAAGAAAATATCTAATTATTTTTATGCTATGTTTATGTGAAGACTAAACGTAAATTGGACGTGCGGTTTGCATGTTACAGTCGAATATGTGTTTTTTAAGAGTTCAGATTCTTGAGAATGGTGGGCAGGGTGGTCAAAACCAGTCGAACGACCTCATAATTATAAGAAATTGGATGACAACAACTGGTGAGTGAATTTTGAAATGGTCGGGTTGACCACACGTCAATCAGAGGTTTCATGTGACCGCGGTGACCGAAAACGCAGTTCCAGTGCCATAAACGACCAAAACAGGCGTCTAACGGTAAAAAGCATTCCGAACGACACCAGAATGACTTGAAATGCCAGAAATACTTCTATTTATTTTTTCCTGATGTGTATGTGGAGACAACACGTCAATCGGATGTGTAGTTTGCACGGTACGACCAAATATGTGTTTTTGCAGTGTGTGGCGTGCTGGAGAATGGTGGGTGGGGTGGTCAAAACCGGCTAAACAACCTCAGAATGCCGTGAAAATAGATGACAAAACAGGAGAGTGAATTGTAAAATGGTAGGGAAGACCACACATCAATCAGAGGTGTCGTCTGACAGTGGTGATAGAAAACGCACTTTCTGTACCATATATGACGAATACAGGCTTCTAACAAACAAATGCATACCAAACGACAATGGAATGACTTGAAATCACATGAAAAATTATATTTATTTTTGCATGATGTGTATGCAGAGAAATAAAATCAATCAGACATGTGGGTTTTGTGTTACAGCTGAATATTTGTTTTTTAAGAGTGTGTAACACTAGAGAATAGTGGGAGGGGTGGTCAAAACCGGCCAAACGACCTCAGAATGACATGAAATTAGACGATAACAAATGGTGAGTGAATTTTGAAATGGTCAGGCAGACCACACATCAAACAGATGTGTCATGTGACCGTGTTGACTGACAACGCACTTTGGATGCCATAAACAACTGAAATAGGCGTCTAACAGTCAAATGCATACCAAACAACATCAGAATGACTTGAAGTCAAAGGAAAAATCATAATTATTATATGTGACGTGTTTCAGCATAGGACTCATCAATTAGATATCTGTTTTGATTAGATCCATTGAATTAAAAAAAATTCATTTTTAAAAAGGTATTCAAATTTATTAATATATTTTCAAAATCAAATACTTTCGATCTGTTATAGTAAGCCCGAATTGAAATACATGTTGTTGCATTTCAATTATTTGTTTGGATGTCTTTTACGGTATTAATTTTTTGAGTAAATTTTTTCATGTAGTTATATTTGATGATGGTTGTGGAAGTTTGGAAGACAGCGAGTTGATGATATTTATGCGAATATGATTTTAGATATTTTGGAAAATAGTATTTTGATTTTTTGTTTTTGAAATATTTGGGTTTTATTGTATTTCAGACATTTTTTAAAAAATAAATAAACAATCCTATAGGGACCGCCAATTGGCAGTCGCTATAGCCAAATCTGAAATGGGCTATAACTTCCACTATTTGGCAGATGATTTAGGTGCCACTGATATCACCTATAGATACCGCCATTTGGTGGTCACTATAGTCCATGTTGGATCATCTACAACGACAACCATATGAAGGACACTATTAGAAACAGTGACGAGCCAAAAGCGCTCGCCAAATGTTTGGTACTAGGAAGTCTCTAAAATCATTATGTAGTAGCTTTTGGTGGTCTCTAAAAGAATTTATTCTACTAGTGGTCACAACATTTGAATCTCAGATAATCCCTATCTTCTGACCCTTATGAGATCTTCAAGGAGAACTCATCGCTGAGATTCGATTCTAACCCCTAGAGTCTCTAATAAAGGAGAGTGGAATCATCTCTATCATCTGGAAGAGAATAATCATTCCTAGTATCCAGAACTGTGCAGCTCAATGCCCAACACAATGGTCAAGTAACTGATTAGTGAGAGTTTAACCATCCTAATCCCTTTGGAAAGAATAATCATCATTGAGTATAATCATATGAGATTCCATGCTCGATTCGAGGATTGTGTAATCATCCCTATCACATATCAAATAGAGGACAGTGTAATCATCCTCATCACATTTCAAAGAGAGGATAGAGGAATCATCCTTGTCATATATCAACTATATGAGAGCATAATCATACACATCCCTTGGTATATTAGAATCATCAATGAGTATAATTACTAGGTACTCCATGCTTGTATATCATAGCCATATGCTCAACAACCATATACAAGGAATCCTCTTTGGAAATAACAATAATATAACGAGGAAATATACAGGCTCACTACATGATCCAATGTAATACCTCTAGGTGTACAAATAATAGGACAACAACAAGTCTCAGAATATAGAACCTATACAGAACCTAGGAAGAGCGACTAGGCATTTAAAAGTGAAATAAATATGCCTCACGCCAGGCTCATCAACCACAAACCATGAATAACCTATGGTAAACATTCTTATATCAATAATAAATATGTGAAAACATAAACAAAATACTGGGGTGTTCGAATGCCTAAACCCAACACTAATTCCACAACCCCATTGGCATAAAATTTTGGAAGGAGTTCTAATGTGACACCCACTACCATCTCAATTAGGACATACTAACTTAGGGTTGGTCAAACAACATCCCACATGATAGCTCCCTCATGTAAAAACAATAAATATGCATCCTATGTGGGGTTCCTCAAGGTGTTAACACAAGTAATGGAATCCTACATGGGATCCTTAATTGAAATGTTAAAGGAGGAATCCTAAAATGGATCTACGAATGTAAATTCAACTATAGAATCCTGAGGGGGGGTCCACATTGTAGTACATAGGTGAAGTAATCCCACCGGGGACCCTCCATAACCATATAAGATGGCAGAGGAATCCTTTATGGGATGCTCAAAATTGTATATAGTTAAAGGGACCCTTCGAGGGATTCCCTAGGTTAGCATATAAGAAAATAAATCCCATTAGGGACCCCTTTTACAAAAATAATATAGAGGAATCCTACTTGGGATCCTCAAGGTTGAAAAATAAGTAAAGAAATCCTACATTTAGGGGTGTCAAAACCGGACCCAACCCGACCAACCCGACCAACTCGACTCGACCCGATCGGGTGGGGTCAGGTTAAAAAATTTATACCACAGGTTGGGTCAGTTTGGGATAGTCGGGTTGGGTCGTGTCATGGGTTGGAGAAAAATTAATCTAACCTGACCAAACCAACATGACTACTATGAGTCACATCTTCAGACTTCTCCATCTCCCCTGCCTCTCGACCCAATTCCCCCTCACCCTCGCCCCACGGCTATAGATTTCTCCTTTCCTACACCATCCATTGAGTCCATTCCATCTCCCACCATTACATTAATACTTTATTAATCACATAGATAATTGATCATCCATGACATTTCTAAAACAGACATAATATAAATTCAAAGGAATCGAGACATGTGAAATAAATGAAAAAAGAATGCCCAATCAACAAACAAAAACATGATGATAACTGGATTTCATTCGATTTTTATACGAAAACATATTAACAATCATAAAAACAAAGTAAGATAAAACAATTTTAATGATTTGAAGATCAGACGGTGGAGGATCGACTAATAAAACAATCATTGAACATCTCCCCCACCCTCACCAGTACAGTGTATCCACCGCTCCGCACCTACATGTACCCCCTACATCTTCCACCACCTCCAACTGCATCGTGACTGTGTGTGGAGCCAAATCTATCAGTGTCAGGCACTACCCCATTTTCATCACCCTCTTGGCCTCACCTTGATCCTCCAAAAACCTTGATAACTACTTTAAGGCAAGCTAATCACATCATACCATCGAGTCGCAGACTGATATTTTTTTGGGTCAATTTATTACAGGGCAGAGGATTCTGGTGTTCCCTAGTGTAGTGAAGAAGATGAAGCATAGGAATATGTAACCTAATCATCCCATGGGGAGATAATAAAAAAAATAACTGATTTTTTTTGTTGTAACCCGGTCAACCGTCAGGTTGGGATCATAAAAAAATACCCAATAGTTTTTTTCCTTAACCTGATCAACTCGACCCGACCCAACCCGATTTGAGATGGGTTGGGTCGGGTCGGGTCTGAATCCAAAACATATCTAACCTGACCTAACCCGACCCGACCTATTTTTCTTGAGTCGGGTCAAAAATAGCCCTCAACCCGACCAAAACCGACCCATGGCCACCCCTACCTACAATGGATACATGAAAACAACTATTCTCATGGCCCCCGAAGGCCAAAAGGGTATATCTTTTAAGGGAGAAAGCCTCCAAGGAAGCATAAGTCAAGATAGATAGCTCATGGATCATCTAAAAATATGTCTCACTCTCCTGAGATAATGGATATGATTATTTCATGAATAACCTATCCATTATATAAAATCCTCAAATGTCACCTAGGAGTCATTAAAATACCACAAGGGTTTCACCATTGTGATCTATTTAGAAGAAACATAGAATGTACTACTCCTAGGTGTAATATTGAATCCTAAGTGAAAAGATATTAAATCCCCAAAAAGGGATGGAAATGGGGTATTACACTTAATGTATCCTTGAGCACATGGAGTATACTCACAAATCCCCACATGGGCATGTACTCCGACCAGAACTGGCATATAAACACCCCATTACACAACATCAATTATGGGTACAAATCATATACCCCTAAACAGGGTACCTACCCATGTCCCACAAATGACCAGGCCATTTACTTGTCTTGTATGTGTACTTCTACATGTCGTGTGACCCACACGGGGTCTGACCATGTACTCTACATGGCATGATCCCCTTACAAGGGAATCCTGGCCAGATTTTCATCTATATGACTGAGTACTAGTACACGACTTGTATACACCATACATGGAGTATACATCTATAAAGTTATCCTCCAAAAATAGGAGGAACACACTGTGTGTGTTCCCAGAACCACATTTTGTGTAAATAGGTTTTCCCAAAAGGGAAAACCCTTAAATCACCCTGAAACCCCCGTTTTCACCCCAAAAATAGTATATCGGGCCACAAAGGGTAGAATGTAATTTTTGTCAAATGATTAAGGGTATGAAAAATAAATAAAAATAAAATAAAAATATTAATTTAATTTTATAAAAAATAATTAAATATAATTTAAAATAATGATGCATGAAATATAAATATTTTTTTGAAAATAATTAAAATATTGAGAGGGATTTTTAATTTGAAAAACATAAAATATAAATACTTAAAAATTCCAAAAAATACTCTAAAACTCTTATATAAATTTTGAATTTTATTATCTAGAGGTGATCCATTGGACGATTCAACTTGTTTTCTGGGTGCAACCATATTTTTGGATAGTGATGACTACCTATTTTGGGATTTATACTTATTGAGGTTAGATAACATTAAGAGTTTAAGGATGTTCATGTTGGATGTTTTAATTTGGGTATTCCCTTTATTATTCAATATGAAGTTTTATTTTCTGATAATTCATTTGAGAAAATTATCAGTTGTGTATTGTGTTTTTTGATGTGATGCTAACCGTATAGTGACTATTTTCTATTGAGTACTTGTGCATGAGATATAATGTTCATGCTCATGGTTAACTAAATTATTTTTACCAAAATTATATATATTATTATATCTATTAAATTTTTTATTATGATGATTTCTTCAGGATCGTGTGTTCATAGATTGATGTATGATGTTACTAACTTTTTAACATTCTCCCCATGTCTAGAGTCATTTTTCTTAAACAACTGTTTTATATCCTTATAATTATATCTTTTCTCTTTATACCTTATCTATCTAAATTTTCCTTATTATAGATGATATAATTCATAATATCATGACCATTAGATAATGTATAATAAAAATTGTAGATGGCCACCTATTGTGGTATTTTAGAATTATATTACAATCCATTTTGAACTATTTATATTATCATTGGTATTGATATTTTGTGATAATGTTGGTCATGATGCTGTCAGGATGTATATAGGTGTTTTCAAGAGTTTATTTGTAAGTGGGGTTATAATATATTGAGGATACTATTATATATATTCCTTTATTTTACTTTATTTCCATGGGGTTGCAGTGGTGTAATCTTTACATCTGAGTTTTTTAGTTTTCCCTAACCCTACCCTACCCTATATTGGGTTTCTCATTAACTAACCATGTGTTTTTAAATTATTTTTTCTAGAGTCATTTATGGTTCCCCATAAGTGAATGATTTATATGCCTGTGGTACATTGAATTCTCATTGATGAGCATTTTCAATGTATTTGGTTTTGGTTTTTGAAGTACTTCTTGTGATGCTATTTATTTTCTCAATACTATTCATATAATAAGTACTAATAAATTTTCCTTATTAGATATTAGAGTTCTCCATGGTGTTTAAGATTTTAAATTATTATAAATAAGTTCAGACTCATCTATCCTCTCATCATACCATTCCCCTAATACAATTTGGTGGTACACGGTGTCTTGGAGGGAAGAATTGTGAAGCCCATGGTGTCACTATAGGGTATCATAATCATTTATTGAATCTATGGTGGATATGTAGTGAGTTTGAGGTGTAATTTTTATGCCTTTTTGAAAATTTTTCTAGTCCCCTGGATTTTATAATAGTTTTCCAAAATAAAGTGACACTAATTAGTATAGTGAGTACATATTTATAGTATCATATACATGTTTTTTGAATGGTTTGTAAAAAATGTAATCAAAACCATAAACCCAATTAAAACAAAAATAAAATTTAATTTATAAACCCTATATTAGTGATTCATCCACCATTACCACCCCATATTATTATAGTGTCCACAAAGAATAAACTCCATAGAGTTATTAATTATTATCAACCATTTGAATGGTGATTTATTAGGAAAGATGAATTATTCTTCAAATTATATTCATAATGATATTCTCCAATCCAGTTCTTATCATATCTAGTCCCATGTTCTTACACTAGAATTGTCATGGAAAACTGGGGATTGGTTTAATAAAATTTATTTATGGGTTTCCTTAATCAACTGCTAAACTTGTTCCTCTATAGAAATTCATTACATCCTGATATATATTTACAATATATAAAATTAAATTGATGAATTTCATGTATATTAACACTGTTCAAAAACATTTAATTCTAGGAAAATGATTTTTTACACAATAAATTACTATATTGATTTTATAATAATTTAATTTCTTATATATTTTTTTTTTCTGAAGGATATATTTTCTTTTAGTTTGTCACTATAATAGACTGACATGATTCAACAAAACTATCCACCCGAACTGGCCCATTAAGGTGAGGTATAACAAAGATAACACAAAAAAAATCATTAATATAACCAATCATGAAATACAAAAAGTGCACATTGTTGAAACCAAATAGATACAATACGGATCAAAAACACACAATCCAAAAATAAAAACCCCTAAAAATTTGAATCATAAAATTCAAAAAAGTCTTTACATTTTTAATTCCACCTCCAAACCATCACGAACTAAAGGTTGCAATAACAAGAGAAGCTAGATGCTACAATATTCCCTTCCCTTTACCCAGATCCTGTAATACCACGTCTACAACCACCAAAATTAAAATATTGGTTGTGAGAAAAATTCCCAATAGTGTTCCACCATATATTGTGTACATTGTCTAATATAAGTAATGTAATAGTTATATATTTTAAAACAAAAAAATTATAATGAATTTTAAAAATATCCAAACACATTTTTATATAATTTTTCTTTGGTTTTCATAAAATCTATTCATATTTTCAAAGATAGTAATATCATTAGTATACGAAATAAAATTGAGATTCCAATATATATATAAAGAGGTAATAATATAAAATAATATCCATCAAACAACAAATATATTGAATACTTGCTAGAAAACCTCATATAAAAACTTGTGAGCAACAATCAACGATAAAATCCATCATGCGATAAATAAAATCATGTTATATGACAAAAAACATTATATTGTACCCTAGATTATTGAAATATTAACTAGAAATAAAAGATTCTAAATAATCATAATGTTGGTACCAAAAAAATCGTGCCTTTCCATAGTTCATCGAAATACCAAAGGATACCTTCAAATAGTGATACACATGCTAGGTCTACCCATGTCTCTTTCTTGACGCACCATCCACTATTAATAATGTTTTAATTTTTCAAAATATATTTTCAAAAACATGATCACAATTTTATAAATAAATTACATAGCCATTACCATCCTCTTCTGTGTTCAAAATCCCATTTCCATATCAAAACCATCTTCTAATAATTTAACCAAACAATTGTTGTGAAAATTAGTTTTTAAAGAAATTTCCAAATAAAAACATGTGTATTTCCAAAAAAAAAAATTATTCAAAATATAAATTCAAATTAATGAAAAATAAAAGGAATTTTTCAAGAAAAATAAGAAATTAATATAATTAACCCTTTATATTGACACACCTACATAAAAATAGAGGTAAACCAAACTACCTTCGAAAATATAGACCAGGGAAGAGTAGATCAGGTACCAATGAATCATGATCTATAAGAAAAATAGTAATTCTATATCAAAATACTCTTAGATAATTTAGACATATCTATATATGGTTATATAAGATGAGAATAAAATAGATCCAATGAGTATTTAAGAAGAAAAGGCAAAATGGGACCAAAATTGGAATATACCTCGAGTTTCTGTCATGAATTGAAAAATAAGCCAATAATCAATAGGAAGTGACCTAAAAAGTATTGAGGAAAGAAAATATTGATAAGAAATTAGATTAATGTTAATTAGAATTAAAATTAGAAATGGGAAAAAATATAATAACCCACTTTTTAATGATTCAGAGAGAGGTCAAATGATTTTCTTTAGGAGACCACATTTTTAAGTAAACCATGAGCCTTAACTGTACAACCATAATGTCCCTTATATTTGGGGGTGGGGGTGGGGGTTCATGTTTCTCACTGAGGATTCATAGTCTCTTTAACCATGCATAAATTTATCCATACATCTCAATCCAAAGAAAATGACATACTGCACAATTTCTACATAATTAAACTAACTATGTGCCTTAACAGTGCACATGGAATGTTTCCTAAAAAAATGTCCATTTTCATCACTCATCTCCCTTAAACATATAGATTTTATATAAATATAAACAAAATTAAATTAATACAGACCTGAAATATAGTGGGAGTTAACAATATCCTCACCAAAAAATCTATATGTACCCAGAAATCCCTCAAGATACTAGACCTGAAAAAAATAGAAGGTCAATATTGCCTCGCCAAGGATTCATACTCCAACAACTCATAGTTATCTCATCCACGATACCATTTATTTCAAACAAAAGGAATCATTTTACCATGTAGTACCTTATTCTGAAGATCCATAACTTGAATCAATACCTCTACAATTGTAGTATCATTCTAAAGATCAACATCCTCTGCCTCAATCACATGAAAAAGATCAATGTGATACCTCCTCAGTTGGGAAAAAATATACACATCACTAATATAAGTAAATAGAGATGTTATTTCCAACTAATATTCCATCATTACATGTCACTCCATAATCTCAATGGGGATATCCAACCCCACTATCAACTTACCCTGCTTTCCTAAATGACAATGTCTCATGGGAGTTGAAGATCTCAAAAATACATGATCACTAACCTAAAACCCTATAAGATGACAAATATGGTCTACATAATAGTTTTTAAGGTTCTATGTGGTGACCATGTTTTTTGGATAAAATACACATTTTTATCCTCTCCTAAATGAGACTCATCTAGACCAAGGGCCCCTCCTCCAACTCTTCCATCACAAATGTGATCTTCAGGGATATCCACTCAAATACATTAAGGGAACTATATTTATCAAATCCTGATAACTATTTATATTATAAAATTTTACCAGAGGAATATCATTTCACCATGCTCCACTAAAATCAAGTACCCAGGCCCCAGGCATATTATTTAGAACATGGATTTACCTCAATGTTTGTCCATTCATATACGAATGATAAGTCATGCTCAATTACATCTAGGAACCAATCACCTCCTACAAACCTTTCTTGAACATGGATGTGAATCTCATGTCCCTATCCGATATCATCTTAGTGTGATCCCTATAAATACTCAAAATATCTCATACATATAAGTCTCTAATTTTATCCACTATTTTCATTTCCTTCATAGGTATGAAATGTGTTTATTTTTTTAACTCAATCAATGAAAAACCAAATAGAATCATTCCCAATATTATTTATTGTGGAGTATATGATGATTTCTAGGGAAATCCCATCCCACTACTATAATATAATGGGTAAAATTTTCAACAACCCAACAAGTCTATATTGTTTTGCCTTAATTTTATGACATATGAGACACTATGAAACAAAATGTACAATCAACCAGCTCATATCTAACCAAAAATAACACTTACTCGATACATGATATGTTTTATTATCCATACAGTTTATAGAACAATATGATGAGTTTCCCCTTTCCATAAAATTCTACCTCAGTGAAAACAGACTACCATTCTACCACAAATTCACAAAGCTCCACTAGAATATCAAAACCACTCACTTGAGGTCTCCCCACCATAAAGGAATTTAATAATGAGTTGTCACATGGTGTGTATATAATTTTAAAGATAAACTCACTCGTAAAAAAGACGTGTCATCTTTTATCTAATCCAAGAACACATGACCACCAAACTCTTCCACTCCCAATATCATCTCAATAAACAAATTTATCATAGACCGTTCCTCAACTGATTCCTTCATGGATTATGAGCACAACGACCTGTGAGATAGCACCACAATATCTATACATGGTCTCAAAAAAAAAATTCAATAGTTATATATGTTAAACGAAGAATAGTCTTATAAAAAAATTTCGTAAATCCAAATAATCTATAAATTATTTTTCCCCTTTGGTTTCATAAAATCCTCTCGTATTTTAAAAATCGGGAATATAAAAACTAGAAATGATATAAATAGGAAATAATATCCATTCATCAAGATTTATATATGTAAAAAAATATCCACAAAATAATCTATCATACAAAACTATGTGATCCAACCCCTTATAATAACCAATGCTCAATAATCCAAGATTAAAAAACTTTGCGATAAATTACCGTAAAAGAAAAAGAATCATGCATGGGGCCCTAGATTATGAAAAAAATACAAACTAGACATTATAGATACTAAATAGTAATAATTTTATATACAACCAATATCGAGTTCTACCATATTACATCCATATCCAAATTTGACTCCAAGTGGCACCACACATAGTAAGGAAACATGTGTCTCTTTCATAGTGTACCCAAGGTACCCAACATGATAATTGTAAAAATAGTTTTTTCTAACCATGTTTTTTTATAAAATGTTTTTAATTCCAATTCAATCAACTTTGGTGTTTGAATACCTATTTTCATTCAAGAAATTCAATTTTTAATGGAAATTTGTTTTGAAAACATTTTCCTTTTAATGATAAACCATTGAAACCACATATAAATTCAAATAAATGAACAACCAAAAATAATTTACCAATAACAAAGTAAAATCCATTTCATTAACCCATTTTATTGAAACGCCTAACACATATAGGTATAAAACCTACTTCCTTTGACAACAAAGGTTATAAGTTAGGAGAACAACCTTCAAAAATCAAGGTATGATAATAAATTGAAAAGGAAGAATATAAAATAAAATAATTTAACAAATATAAAACCAAATAGAAACCACTAAATGATATATGATCAAAGTATAGAAGAATTATTAGGAAAAATAACCTAAATAAATTCACCACAACTGAAACAATGATTATTCTCTTATCTAAACGATCCAGAAGGGTCATAGGTCTCCAAAATCTCCCCTGACATCTTCTAGGTCATGAGGGATAAGGGATGAAAATGAATTAAATGAGAAATCATATATGCAATAACCTAAAAGTACAAATCATGATGGTTACACATTTTTTAATCCCAATACATGTCATGTAATCTGTGAAGCTCATGTAAAAAGAAAATATCATTGCCTTTTTATTAAAACCCCCAATTTTAAAAGTACACAATGTGAACCAAATTCATGTAATTTAAACCACTAATTCCTAGAACCTATTTCACATAATCATTCTCCAGAAAAAAACCCAACATTTAATAGCGTTATAAATCATGTAATCACCTAGAAGGCTATAGAAACTATAGGTTATTATGACTCCATGTCATAATAAATCTCCTCCGGATCAACTACACTGTCTCTATCATCTCCTGAATGAGAATTGGCCCAACAAAGGATTGATCTACCAATTCTATCCAGTATAAGGAAGATATACATGACCACCCATACCATGTTTAAAAGGGTGTCATTCTAAAATTCCCAATAATTATTGTAATAGGAAAACTTGACCTGGGAAATATTATTTTCCAAAGATCCTATAAAATATTGTACACAATACTAGAGGATATCCTCAAGAACCTATATATTCCTCTCTATCAATCCATTCATCTATAGATTATATGTTGTGCTCAATCTATTATGGGAACCCATCGCCACTTGAAAACCTTTTCAAAACCAAGAAATGAACCTTGGGTCCCTATCAGATAAAAAAATATAGGGAACCCTATGATGTACCATAATCTATCAGACATACAAGTCCCCATGTTTTCCCACCATTATCATCTCCATGATGGGGAAAATGTGTTTATTTAATGTGTTAATCGATTATCATCCATATTGAATATCTATAACTAGGATCTAATGGAAACCCAATGTTGAAAGACATGGTGATTCCATCCAACTTCAATACCAAATAGGTAATAAACTAAAAACCCTATAGGTATCCAGTGTTCCACATTAATTATATAATAAGAAAGTCACCACGACACAAAATTTTCAACTGAACATCTAATACCATGACATAAATACCAACAACTCAAGTCTTTATACATCATAGTAAAACCAAGGTTCACAGACTTACAAGACTAGTTTCCTCTTTAGGAAAACTATTGCATAAGGCAAACGGAAACGACCAACCTACTAATTAACCAAAAAGAATCACTAAGAGGCCCTCACCACATAACCAAGGCCTCCCCTCCATAATTAATTTTACTACATCATTGTCACTATGTGTCTACCCACTACATGATCCAAACATACTAATCAAAACACATGTCAATTTTTAATGAATCCAAGGACACCTATCCAACAACCTCTTCAATTACTATGATCATATATTAAGGTAAAATAATCAGATACCAATATTCAACTAAATCATTCAGGTATTATGTCAAAGGTTTTCTACTCAATGAATTAGCGACCACATTCCCTTTCATAGGAGTGTATGAAATATAAAAATTATTGGCCTGATGATATTTCACCCAGTATCTCTATCACATGTTATGATATATTTAAGTAAAAATATATTTCAGGCTCTTATGTTGTGGATACTATGTAAACTACTCCCTAATGAGATAGTGGTTCAACTTTTTGAAGGAATGCATTACTACTGAAAAATCAAGATCATGAGTTGGTTAGTTCTTCTCATGATGATATAATCAGTGAAAACAAAAACCTACAACCATTTTCCCCTACATCATGACACATCCAAAACCCTTACCAAAAGAATCCCAGAAAACATCGCAACCCGGTCCCAGTTCTGGATTAATAAAAAAAGGTGATGAAGTCAAAATCATCTTTTACTCCTCAAAAGATCCCTAAAAATTTTCATTCCATTATAAATTTATACCCTTATGCGTCGAAGCAGTCATCAAAGATGCAATCTTAGAGAAATCTTGGAAAAACATTCTACAGTAACCAGCCAAACCCAATAAGCTTCAGATCTCAAAATTCATTTATAGGCCATTTCGAAGACATCATTGCATGTATCATTACGTGATTCATTTTGATTTCCCTCTAATATATCACATTCCAAAGAAATTTTACTTCCATGATAAAAAAAATTACATTTTAAAGTATCCAATAAATATGACATTCCTTATATGTTCATATAATTATATCTAAATGGTTTATGTGGTCCTCCTCTGACTTATAGTACACTAATATATCAATAACGTAATAAAAAAAATACAATAAGAAAAAATGGATGATATATTTCATCAATTCCATACACACTGTAAGAAAATCAGTGAGAATGAATGGAATAACTAAAAAATCAAGATTCACATACTGGATACTTAACATTGTTATAAGTATATCCTCTTCTCAGACCCTCACATATTGGTACCCTTAAAAAAGGTTAATCTTTTTAAAACAACATACCTCTCTAAGATGGTCCAAAAGATCATCAATCCAATGAAAGGGATATCTATTAGTAACGACCACATGATTTAACTTACCATAGTCAATAAAAACTATGATTACATTATATACATTCTTAGTAAAGAGTATTTTCGAAACACATGGTGACATTCTAAGATGAATAAATCCTTTACGTCTTCATGTTTGACCTTAAGATACACCATCTAAGTAGGTTTCATTCAGTAAAATGGCATAGAAATGGGAATAATACTAGGGAGAAGTTAAATAGTAAAATTATACTCCCACTATAGAGGTAAAATAGAAAAATAATCCTTAAATACATTAGGGTATGCAATAAAAAATACAAGAAGTTGACCACCAAAAATAGGGGTCATCTACACCATGAAACACCTCTTACAAATGAAATTACATTACCATAGAATAAGGAAAAACTTCCCATGTAAATAATATAAAATAATCATTTAACAGTACTTGAATAAGACTTTATCAGTTCTAGAAAATATTTATCTACTGTAGCATGGTTAAAAGACCATGGTTTTTATCAGTGTTAGAAATGAGCTGATAAAGGTTAGCTTTATCGGTGCGAAAAAAGCGCTGATAAATCAATCTTTTATCAGATCCTTTAAATGAATTTATATAAGAATCCATTTATTAGAAATTTTATTTAGCATTGATAAGGAGACCTTTTATCAGTGCTTTAAAAATCACTGATAAAGATCCCATTATCAATGCTTTAAAAAGCTTTGATAGAAACCATTTATCATTACATTAAAAAGTACTGATAAAAACCATTTATCAACACTTCTACAAGCGCAGATAAAGGGATATTTATCAGTTCAATTAGAAGCACTGATAATGATCTCTTTTATTAGAACACATAATATTATTGATAAAGGGGAATAATGTAGTGTTATGCAACAACACATTGTAGCACAAGAAAAAGAGAAAATAATATACTGTAACAACACACTGCATCACCAAAATAGTATAAAGTTTTACCAATATAAAATAAAAATGTTGAATTTAAATTAAATTAAATTTTTTTACACAAATACACAAAAAAATGATTGATTCATTTAGTTGTTTTCTTTACTAAAATTAAAGTTAATTTTGAATAAAAATGAAAAATTGTTGCAATTCCAATCACATCGTGAGTTAAATTGAAGTGTGACTAATTAATACCTGTCATAAATGGATCATGTATCATTTTATTTATATACCAAAATAATATGAATATATTTTATCAATTTTGAGTAAATCGATTGTTTTTCTTTATTAAAATTAATGTCAGTTTTGATTAAAAAATACACACTATGTGTCATACCATTCACTTCGTTTGCTGGATTTTGGTGAAGTTGATTTCTAAACATCCCAAATGACATATGGGTCATTTTACTAAACTATCAACATAATCCAAAAGATTTTCCTCAGTTTTGAGTACGCCATTTGTGTTTTTTACTAAAATGTCATTTTAAACTGGAAACACAACACTTTGAGTCATAAAAGTCACATTTTGTGTGATTTTTACATTAGACTGATTCATACACATCACAAATTAATTATAAATCATTGTTCTAATTTATCACAACAAATCAAGAATGTTTTCTTGGTTTTCATTGATTAACATGTTTGGTATTTAAATGTAAATTTTAAATTGATAATGGACACTTTGAGTCATATCGGTCACACTATGAGATGGATTGAGGTATGGATGATTCCTACATATCAAAAATGACTTATGGGTCATTTTCCCAGCGTACCAAAACAATTCGAATGAATTTTCATAGTTTTGAGTATGTGAGTTGTTTTTTTCACTAAAACTAATGTACATCTTGAATAGATGGACACAATTAGAGTCATACTGATAACATTGTGCAATGGATTGAGGTTCAACTAATTCATATACATCCTAAATGACATATGAATTTTTTCAATAAATTATAAAAAATATCTAAATGTGTTTCCTCAATTTTGAGTAGGACACTTGGGTTTTTTTACTAAAATATTATTTTAAATTGGAAACAAGCACGTTGAGTCATACAGGGGCCATCACATTGGTGTTTTACATGAGACACATTCATACACATCACAAATGAATTATGAATTTTTGTCCTCTGTTATCAAGACAATCAAATGTTGTTTTCTTGGTTTTCAGTGAGTGAACATTTTTCGTTTTAAAATGCCAATTTTAAACTAATTACAGATACTTTGACTCATACATCTCACACCATGAGTCTTATTTATATATGGATGTTTCTTGAACATAAAAAATGACATATGGATCATTTTTCTATATAATCCAAACAATATGAATGAATTTTCTTGGTTTCTAGTATGTAATTTTTTATCTTCACTAAAATTAATGACAATTTTGAATAAAAATGCACTTGAAGTCAAACTGGTAACACCATGCATCAAATTGAGTTCGTCTTATTAATAAATATCCCAAATGAATTATATATCATTTTAATATTGTATCAAAAAATTACAAATTTGCTTCCTTGGTTTTGAGTATGCCACTTGTGTTATTTACTAAAGTGTCACTATAAACTGGAAAATATGAACTTTGAGTCTTACAGGCAGAATCTTGTGTGGGTTTGACATAAGACTAATTAATAAAATTCAAAAATTAATTATGAATTGTTTTACTAAGTTATCGAAATAATATAAGGGGGTTTTCTTAGTTTTTGGTGAGGGACAATTTTTGTGTAAAAATGTCAAATTTGAACTCATAAAGTATCCCTTCAGTAATACCGGACACACTGTGAGTCATATTGAAGAAAAAATTATTCCTACACATTGAAAATAATTTATGGATAATTTTAAAAATGTAACAAAAAAATATGAATGAATTTTCTCAGTTTTGAGTTTGTTAGTTTTTTTCCCACTAAAATTAATGTCAATTTTGAATAAAAAATAAACATGGAGTAATATCACTCAAACCAAAGTTCAAATTGTGTTTTTATAGTTTCCAACATGTCCAAATGGACATATGAATATTTGTACTAAATTATCAAAAAAAAAATTCCTCAGTTTTTAGTACGCAACTTGTGTTTTTTTACTAAAATGTCATTTTAAACTTCGAAGAGGAACATTGAGCCATAAATGTGGAATCATGTGTGGGTTTGAAATGAGACTGATTACTGCATATCAATAATTAATTATGAATCATTTTCCAAATATATCATGATAATCTAAATAAATTTTATATTTTTTTAGGTAGTGAGTTTTTTGGTATTGAAATGTCAATTTTAAACACAAAAGTGAAACATTGAGTCATACCAGACACACTGTGAGTTAGATTGAGGTGAGACTGATTCATACATGTTGAAAATGTATTCTAGATCATTTTTTTAAAGTTAGAAAATAGTATAAATTCATTTGACAGGTTTTGAGTACCGTAGTTGTTTTTTTCACTAAATTTAACATCAATTTTCAATAAAATGTTGCACTTTGAGTCATACTGGTCACACTATGCATTAGATTGTGGTTTTTCTAATTACTACAAGTCCCAAATGACTTAATGATCATTTTCATAAAGTATTAAAACAATTTTAATGTGTTTACTCATTTTTGAGTATATCCCTTGTTTGTTTTACTAAAATTAATTTTTAATTGAAAGCATGCACTTTGAGCCATACAAGTGGCATCGTGTGTGGGATTGAACTAAGATAGATTCATACTCATCATAAATGAATTATGAATCATTGTACTAAATTATCAAGAAAATCTGATGTTGCTTTTTTGGTTTCCCATGAGGTATTTTTTTAATAAAATGTCAATTATAATATGATAACATACACATTGATGCCATCCCTCTTCCATGACCACGATATATCAATATAGGTATTACTTCAATAGTTCATTTATCTATGTGAATAACTTGGTGGTGAAATATAAAGATATTTATTCATACATTTATGTTGGATTATATACCTTTGTTATGATTGGGTGTTGTACAAATGTTTCATTAATAACACTAATAGAAAAATTGAAACTTACAACACATAATGATATTACAGTTGGATTACTACCCTGTATAAAATCACCTAAACAATTGCCGAAAATAATTTTTTCAGTAAGACACCTAAAAAAATGGACAATGGATGTTATTATAAGTGATATGTTTTGTGTTCAATTTTTGAAAATTGTTCTCTAATAAAATCTTTGTATGATCCTATTTCTATACCATTTCCCAATAATTTTATTGTTTTCAAGCCAACACTTCATCTCCACCGACACCTTAATCTCCACCTTGATCTACCCCATTTTATACTCTTCCACATCGATAACTAACTACAAATCTAATTATACCATCGCTAGTACATCTTTTTTCACTCGGGCCTCTGCCTCATCCTTTGCCTCCACCTCTACAATTACCCAACATTTTTTTATTACAGGTCAGCACTTAAAAAATTGATTTCCCCAATTATACTTCTCTATGAGAAAGAGATCAAAAATAATATATATATATATAAAAGAATTATGACATTAATTCTTCACACCGCAAATATAATTTTATGGTCATAACATGTACATTATCACAAACAAAACAGTTAATTTACTAAATTTGTTGTCGAAATACATTTTAAAAAAATATGCTTCTCGCTCACCTATAAAAAAATTATTTCTTCTTTTGAGTATCCATTTTGAAAGAAATCATATTTGTACTGATAAAATATATTAAAAAACATACTTAACATTATTTAATGAAATTTTAATTACCTTTGGAAATTACCTATTGGAGTATGCTGGTATTTTCATGATTTATCATTTCATTCGTAAAATTTTAAATATAATATCTTCAATCTATGTCATTATATTTTTTCGAAAACTGTAGAAACATTTACCAAAATATATGAATTGTTTTTATATTTCATGATAGTTAAATATTTCTATATATACATTAATTTGATTCCATTTTTTTAATTGAATGGTATTATCCCTTCAGACACCAACTTCATGCCATGATCTATACTATATTTAGTGAACGCTCTATCATAGAATTTTTTTTATTAAAACACATACTGAACATACATTTCGAATTTTATATATAAAATATTGATTATAGTGTGTTAAATATTAAAAATACAAACCATGTGTGTTCATATTGTTGCATATCCATGAATAGGATACACAAAATTAATACATATGGTGTCCAAATTGAATGAGATCAACATATAGTGTGTCTTAAAAAACAATTAAGTAATGACAAATTTATAAATATATTTAATGTGATTTGATTATAGATTTTTACCTTTGTATTGTAGGAATCAAAAGGATTTTGTACTGTGATGTTTTTTTATTTAACACTTTGTCTAAATCATCTTTTTTCTTCTCAAATTTATTATTATCCAAAGTATGTTCTATCATAGAAATTATTTTAGGATTAATGAATCCAAATCACATTTTTTATGATATTACATTTATATAGTTATTATATAAATGTCTGTATAAAATATGAATAGTAATTAACTTTAATAATAATATTATATCAGTATTTGGATAGACATATTATTAAAATGTACCTTATGTATGTATTCACAACTGAGACACCCAACCATTCATGCTTGATAATATCATTTAGAGTCTCAAGGAATGTTCCCATATGTCAATATATATCCATATATTTATTCTTCATTTTTAATGTAGTTTATTGTTTTATACATAATTGTGTTATCTTCATGAGGTTGTAGTGGTAATAAATGTTTCCCTAGAAATTTCATGGTGAAGGCACTCATAGAATGTTCATTTTATTTTCTTGGTTGATTAACTATATTTTCTTGATTATCATTTCTGTTTCCCCACCAATTTAACCATATTTAATATTATACAACACTTATGTCCTTTTATCATCAACTGTTACAATTTTTTCATATGAAACAATTTGTTAAATATGTACCTCATTAATATTAAAAATATTATATGTACATTATATTAAAGACCCAATATCATTAATGAATATTGTAATATCTATACCATTAAGTGGAATAGGAAAATTAGCAGTCAGGTGATGAGATACCTTGATCCTAAATCTCATATAATATTTTTGGAGGTATTGATGGTGTATCTCGTCTCATGGGATATTAGACAATCTACCCTTGACAACACATCAATATGTTTGTGTAGACAGATAAAATCATATACAACTGTACCCTGTAGAATTTTAGTAGTATAATCCAATCAAAATTTGTTTGATTCAATTTGGGAGAATGAGTAATGAAAAAATATATTACCATGGGTAAGGTATGTGGTTGTGGGGAAGGAATATCCTCAAAGATAATGGGATCATTTGGCTCATGTGTGGTTTATTTTTCAATTGTTGGTTCACTTGGAGCCTTTAACATACATTAGTATAACAAAATAGACCAAAAAATAATATATTGGTTTTATTTTATTTGTGTCTTCCGTCATCTCAAAATATTACATGAATATTCATGTAGTTTTTTCTTCTTGAAATATGTTCATGGAGAGACTCTAAAATTTAATCCCCTAACACAACCATATTTTCCAGGATGCATCAAAGCTGTAGAAATTATCTTTTCATCTAGTACAATCATTATTAATTATTTTGTCTAAACTATATAAAAAATATGAAAATAAATATAAATTTTTATATAAAATTATTATAAATCACAATGATTTAAAATTATGTCATACTTTCACATGATTCTCAGTCTGTTTTTGTGTTTTTATCAACTAATATAACCATCTTATTTATATGAAATCATTCCATAGAACATGACATTGGATGTAAGTGGCTTCAGATTTTGATACATCAATATTTATATAAACAAAGGAACGTATATTGGTTTATATTACATAATTAAACGTCTATTGTTGATTTTATGTATATACTAATATCTTATCTAATGATGCATACCCCATCCTTACATTACGATAATTGTATGTTGGTTTTAATGCTCATTCATTTTTAGGAAATATTTTTTTAATAAATTAACAATTCTGAATAATTTTTGTCATGACCCTTTCTCCACAAGGTTTACCGCTCCTAGACCGACAATGTGAGAAGGGAGATAATGACCCCCGATTCCCACCTATAGTTGGCCATGGGTTGGCGGCTAGCATCGATGGTATAATAAACACACAAATAAAAGGAATTAAAATCTACGAGAACACATTAAAAAGTGATAGATAAGATAGACAACAAAAAAGTAAAACTCATACAGAAATATAAAAGAAAACCCAAGTACACATACATAATGTCATGAAAAACTACTACAACAGAAAGGGAAAAAACTAAAAATACCCAAAAGAATGTAAAAACAGCAGCAACCATGAAGCCCAAATAGATCCTACAACCCCAAGCTATTAGAAACCAGCCTGATCTACAATCTGCTCTAGGTGACTTGAAAAATAGCTTATATATACATAGGGTGAGTATAACAGTATACTTAGTAGGATCCTCCTCGGATACTCTCGTGAAAAAGTAAATAAGGCATGCTGAAGCACAATGAACAACAACTGAATCTAACTTGTCACCTAAATAGGTATACTAAGAACCCATCCTCACCATGGATGCTCTCACTAAGTATCTCATACAAGTGTATATAATAAAATAAAGAATATAAATGGTACCCTATTATTACTTCCCCACTGGTTTTCCGCTTTTCCCCAATGTCTCACATCTTAATCCATCTCTCTCCAAAAAAGGCTCACCCACAGACACCTGGGTGAAGCACCACAACACGCACCTCATGCAACACAACCATCACATCCATGTAAGCAAAGAAAACAGGTAGTTTCTGGGATCCATCACTGCTCGCATAACTTGTATCATACATCGAACATTATACATCAAGCCATTACAAACCATAGACTGAGTAGGGATCCTCAAGTCATCACCACCCATACACATTACTCATATAGTTTTCCATAGAAAATTATATCCAGAATACATGTGTGTGAATAACCACAAGCCATTATAGCGCTCTACACACATATATGGGAAAAAATAACCATTGTTCTTATCATCACAAGTAACTAACATGAGAATAGAGCGGTGCCAAAGGGGGTATTCATCCATCAATCCTCACAAAAGAATGTTTGGGAAAACACCCCCCAGGGCTCAGAATCCAAGGGGTGTTAGTTTCCCTAACTGAAGGGGTGGAGTAGCATATAGAATCACAAAAAGTACAGAGTATACTATATATCACAACCACACTATGGGAATAACCTACTCATAGACACAACTATAGCTAATGTCTCTTAGACTCCTGGATACCACTTCTATGACAAGGGGTCTTATAAGCACACAACCATTTAAAGAGCTTTATTACATTCGTCATTCCCTTTTTATCAGTTGCACTTTAAGTTAATTAATTATTTAAACATTAATTAACCATTAAAAATTTCCACATTTTATTTCATGAGCATCACACCCAAAGTATACTATTCCTTTAAATTGAATCCTCAACATTGTGTCCCAACCAGTTCCAACCCCATGGGTTGACATCATTTATTCAATCATTTATTAACATCATTACTTTACCATTAACCCTGGCATTCTAGAAATACATTCTATGCTTTTAAACAAAAGGGGGATCAACCTAGGGAGTAGATGAACTACCGGTCAAGATTATTCCACCTATAGAATGAGCGTAGACCCATCCACCCTCGAGAATCTAAACACATAAAGCACGTGGAATTCCCCATGTGTCTTCACCCCTTTTGGAAGAAGGGTAAGCAAGAACCGCTGCCTTGAGTAGTGGGGAAAGTAAAGCATATAATCAACCGACAAGAAACAACAAGCATCCCAAAATTCACATCCAACATGTTCTATCATCTCTAGTGTCCTCCCTGACACCAACATGCATAAAATGATCCATCTCACCACTATAGTCATCAATTACTGCCATAACCAATAGGCCTATCTACCCCACATATCCCAATATCTTTCCATGCTCACATCACAACCCAAGCTGTAGGAAAACAAGCATCATATCAATTGTGATCTTTTCCCTTAAACAAACAAGAGGGTAACTCAGAACCCTACAAGCAATTATCTATTATCAAACAACCAGTTCATTAATCCATATTGAATTAATCTATTTATTATTTCTAAGTTCCTACTTTGGAAAACCTAAACAATAAGGTATCAAAAATTGATTAAACATGCTTACTACATCAATTGGATTAACATCAAATTACAAAAAATGGAAATAGATTCATTTACATGCCACTCTATCTTTAACCAAACAATGATCAATTAATTCCATCATTACATTCATTAACAATTTCCATCAAGAATCAAAATCTAAAAAACATGCATAGATATCACATTATCTAGAACAAGAAAAGGAAATAATGTTAGATAGATAAAAATTTGTTTACCTGATTAAAATATTTAATATGTAAATTTCATTGTGATATAGTGTGCCAGAACATGCAAACTCTAAAGTTGCACATAAAAGAAAAGAGAACCAATGAATCTCCTACCTGGAACGATTCTTGTTGTTTTTTATATGAGAATGATCCACCCAAAGGATCATGATCATCTGCTCCTGTGAAGACTGCATCAACCTGAGGATGTCGTGGTACGATCGTACCAACCGAAACCCAAGAAAACTTCATGAGAAGCATGGAGATCACATACAATAACAAGGAAAGGAGAAAAAAGGGAAGATGGACCCAAACTAACAACAATAAACATACCTTATATCGATAAAGGATTGACACTTTCTGCTGGCACAAAAATAGGGGTGCACATGTAGTAGGAAGAAAATTTAAGGGGAAAAAATCTGAGGATTAAGGTTCGATCATGCCAATCCTATGGGAATATTAAAAGGTTTGGGAATCTCAGAGTAGAGAACTAGAAGGTAGAACAAGGGAGGAAGATATCTCGTCCCTTTAGAAGATATAATTAGCAATAGTTTAAGGTATGCTATATTTTCCATTAAAAGAGGATCACATTACACCATACGGTTTGACAAAATAAAGAAAACTCAGGCCTTTATAAAATTAATACAGTATCTATGGGATTAAATTCGGTCGTAACTCCCTTAAAACAAGGCCTTGAATTCATTTTACATCAATGAAAATGTCAACCGAGTGAAGCTGTAGGAATTTGGAAGCATTGTACACCTACCGATCCTAGAAACACTGTACACGATCCTGGAAACATTGTTTATAGAACAACACACTGATGATGATGGTAGTGCTCACAGAATGACATACTGATGCGGATGGTACTATTCACTGAACGAAACACCAATGCCGATGGTACTGTTTACAGAACGACTCATCGATATGATGGTATTGTTCATAGAACGACACAACGATGATGATGGTACTCTTCATGGAACGACTCACCGATGCCGATGGAACTATTCACCGAACGACACAGTGATGTAGGTGGCACTGTTCATAGAATGACACAATGATGCCAATTGTACTATTTATAGAATGACACACAAATGCACGACACACCGATGACGATGGTACTGTTCATAGAACGACACACTGATGTCGATGGTACTGTCCACATAATTACTCACCGATTCTGATTGTACATTTCATAGAATGACTCACTGATTATGATGGTACTGTTCACCAAATGACTCACCAATAATGATGATACTATTTACAGAATGACTCACCGATGCTGTTGGTACTGTTCACATCGGTCTCACTAATGGAATTGTTCACATCAGTCTCATTGATGGAACTGTTCGCATCAGTCTCATTGACGGAACTATTCCCCTCGGTCTCACCGATGGAAATTTCCACATCGGTCGCACTGATGGAATGGTTCACATCGGTCCCACCAAAGGAATGATTCACATCAGTCTCACCAATGAAACTTTTCACATCGGTCTCACCAATGGAACTGTTCACATCAATGTCACTGATGGAACTATTCACATCCATCTCACTGATGGAACTGTTCACATGGGGTCTCACCAATGGAACTGTTCCCATCATCCTCACTGATGTAACTATTCACATCGGTCTCACCGATGGAACTGTTCACAAAATTGGAAATTTTGAAAAGTGTTGGGGATAAGTCACCTTGACCACCAGAACACCTCAAACAATAGATTTTCATAGAGGAATGGACCAGATTGGTTTGAGACATTATATCAGATATATCTCAAAACATTCTCATCCTCAAGAATTCAAAACCTACATAAATGGAAATAGAAACAGGGTCTGAACAAGCACCCATTGAGATACCTATAAAAAGAAGGAAAACCACAAGAAGCTACAGAAAAAAAGTCATCTCATTAACATGAAAGCTCTACAACCACAAAGAAAACAATTTTTTTAACATGAAATGAGCTAAACATAAAAAACTCATGGTACTGAGCACGTATCTATGACCCACATTACCAGGGACTCTCCTCCATGCCACCATGTCACTACAAGATACAAATGAAGGGGATATAATGCTCATGCAACACCTTATCTTTGCGGTCTTGGATCTCCACATGCCTCTCCTCAAAGGTTGCATCATTATCAACATCGATCTCTCCCCATAGATGATGTGTCAGTTTTCCTGAAGATAATGATAGAGTAATGATACATGGAAAAAATAATGTATCAGGATCATCTGTCGGGGATGTTCTATTTGATATGCCACATCTCCCACAGGAGCCAATACCTTTAATGGCCCAACAAACGGGGGAAAAAGCTAACTCCCATGACCAAACCATTATGACCCACGATGGTAATTATCCTTCAGAAACATGTGATTCCCAAAATCAAAATCAAAAAAACTTTTTCTTTGATCGGCATATGATTTATGATGATCATGCACTATCTTCATCCTCTCAGAAATCACCCAAACAATCTCTTTTGTATTCTTCACTAAATCTGGTATGAGAATTACTGACTCTCTGGCCCCAGTCCAACACAACGGAGAATGTAAAGGTTGGCCATACAAGGCTCCAAATGGAGCCATACTGATGGTGGAGTGAAAACTATTATTTTAAGCAAACTCCACCAAGGGTTAGTGTCTCAACCACAAACCTCCAAAATCTAGGACAGAAGAGCGTAACATCTCTTCAATTGTTTGGATTGTCCACTCTATCTGATCATCAATCTGCGGATGAAAAGAAGTGCTAAGGAATAGCTGATAACCAATAGAATGCAAGAGAACTCTTCAAACCCTAGAGATAAAATAAGGATATAGATCATAAATGATCATCCTTGGGACTCCATGAAGTCTCACCACCTCCTCCAGATACCGCCTCGACAAAACATCCACTGAGCTTGACTCCTTGATCTCTATGAAGTGGGATGATTTTGTTAAATGATCCACTACCAACCAAATAATGTCATGTACTCCCTGAGATCAAGGTAAAATAGTAAAGAATTTTATTGAGATATCCTCCCACATCAACTGAGGAACATATAATGTCTGGAGCATACCACGAGAAACATGGTGTTTGACTTCCACCTTCTGGAAGACCAAACATCGAGACACAAACTCCACAACTGCATGCTTCTACCAAGGCCGCTAAAAATAACTTCTCAAGGCTCGGTACATCTTTATCACACCACGATGCACAACTAATGGTGAACTATGGAACTCTGAGAATCGTCTTGTTCATCTCCAAAGGATCAAATAGCCTTCCATGATACAACACTCGAGTTTGATCATCCTCAGACCAACCATCATGGACCTCTCCACAAACAACTCAATCCCTCTAGGCCTCTACCACAAGATCCCCTAACTCAGATTCTTCAACCTACTACACCAAAGATGACTGCAATGTCAACTGAAAAAAAGATAACCACTACCCCAACTTCTCCCATATCAAGATGTAATATCAAAATTTCTTTCATAACTCTCCAGGAATCACCAGATTCACACATTACATCACTACGTGACTTCCTAGTCAGCGCATCAACTACAAAATTCCCCATTATAGGGGTCTACGATATTTCAAATTCATATTCTTGTAAGAACTCCAACCACCAATGCTATATCAAGGTTAAGTCACACTGGGAGAAAACATACCTCAGGCTCTTATGATTGGTGAAAATCAAAAACTGCATGCCAATGAGGCAATATATTCACAACTTTAGAGAAAACACCACGACTGCCAAATAGAGATCATGGGTGGCATAGTTATGTTCATGGGGACATAACATCCAAGACCCATAAGAAAAAAACTGATCTCTAATATATCAGAACACAACCTAACCATAGATGTGAATCATTTCATAAAACATCAATCTGAACTCCCTCTACTAGAAGAAAAATAAATGGATCACATACTAAATTCTTTTTTAGATACACAAAAGCTTCCTAACACTGATCAGTCCACATGAACACCTAATCCTTCTTGGTCAATGATGATAGAGGAGTCACAACCTGAGAGAAATCGGCTACAAACCTCTTGTAGTATCCTTTAAGACCAAGGAAAATTTACACCTCTACTATTGTCTTGGGGGATTCCCAAGACACATCTGCTTCTATCTTCGATGGATCCAAAACTACTCCCTACTGGGACACAACCGTCCCTGTGAAATGGAATTATTGATCCCAAAACTCACACTTCGATAACTTCCCAGAAAGCTAATGTGGACGAAGAACTCTCATAACGGCTAGAAGATGCTCTGCATGCTCCTCCTCAGACATGGAGTACATAAGGATGTCGTCGATGAAAACCACAACGAACACACCCAAGAACTCACAGAACACTGCATTCATCAATCCCTTGAACACAGTAGAATAATTATTCACACCGAACGACCTTACAATTAACTACTAATTCCCATGAAAAAATTTAAAAGAATTCTTCAAGATATCCTCATCATTCACATGCATCTGATGATATCTTTACTACAATTCGATCATTAAGAACAAACATGAACCCTTCAGTTGATCGAAAAAATCATGAACCCATAGAAGAGGATAACAATTCTTCACTATCATATTTTTTAATTGATGATAATCAATACACATCCGCAAACTACTGTCAACCTTTTTCACAAACAAAGCTGGGGCACCCCATGATGAAACACATTGAAAAACAAAACCACACTATAAAATACCATAAATCTATATATGTATATATCATAACTCATAAGGGGTTATCCTATATGGAGATATAGAGATAGGAGACACTCCTGGTTGTAGCTCAATCCCGAAATTGATCTCTCATCGAGGGGGTAATGCTACAACCTCCTATTAAAAAACATCATGGTACTCTTCTATGAACCTAGGAAATACCAACTAATAAACCTCTGAAGAACGTAGCATCATCTCAACCATCATGGATGATAAGGACAAAACACGCCTTTGACCCATTCGAGTGTCTCGATTTCAAATAAACACCACTACCTCTCCATCCGCATCTAAGAATACAACCTGACTCCTGAAGAAGTCCATGATAGCCTAAATTGAATAGAACCAATAAATTCTGTGGATGACACCATATGTTTGTATCTTTAAACATAGAAAATCTCTTCAAGAGTGGTGCTTCCCTAGCACTAGCTCACAATATCTACAAACATTAAACAAGTCATCGACCTCCAACTAGCGTAGTCAACGCCAAGGGCACTGAAAGCATCTCTAACTCTAGACCCAAATCATGGACAAGGGTAGGTGATATAAAGGAGTGTGTCTCTTGTAAATCAAAAAACGCATACACCAAAGTTGAAAAAAATAAAAGGGTACCTCAAACGATGTCTGACTCACCTAGAACTAGGAATGCTAAAACATGAAGCTTACCACGACCTCTCCGACCCTAATGACGACCACCCCATGGCCGCACTCTACTCTCTGAGGATGGGGAGTGTCATGGGGCTATCCTGTGCCTCCCCATCCACCCTCTACTGATCTAAAGCTGGTGCAACCTACTGCTACTGCCTCAGTTGGAACTTCCTCAATGGAGGAACTGAGAGCAGAACACCTAGTGCATAATGACTACACTGAAAGGTCGGGCATTCCCCCTAATGATGTACATGACCACCATAAGAAAGAAAGTGTCTGATACCTTGGCATAGGACTAAGAGACACCTCCACTAGAGAAAAGAGATGTTGAGGGATGGGACCTACCCCAGTTGAATAGTAACTCTTCTGCCCGGAAAACCGGGAACTCCAGACCACATCTCTACATCGTGAGGAATCATGAAGACTACCCTCTCGTGATGATCTGGTTTAGGCTAATGTCCTCTCGACGACCTCTACCCTCACCAACACCTCATGATATGTCTTCAGCATAAATGGGGTGACGTGTTGTTGGATATCTAGATGAAAAGCCTAATTGAAATGCATCACCCTAGCCTATGTATCTGGAAACAGTTCCGAAGCATATCGTAAAAGGTTCCTAAAACATATTTCGAACTCTCTCACACTGGAGTTCCCCTATCGAAGGGTTAGAAGCTCCTGGTCAATATAGGCCTTCATGGTCGAATAAAGCCACACGACTCTAAACTTTTTTTGGAACACCTCCCATGATACCGCTGACTCCTCACCATCCCTTAGAAACAAGACCCACCACAACCTCATTACTCGACACAACATCATTACAACCAAGGACACCTAGTTCTCTTTCTATGAATGGATCAAACTGAAGCCTATTTTGACCTCCTCCAACCAGTAATTCATGACTATATCTGAAATGGATCCCTCATATTTCTATAGACTCTGGCACTAAAACCCACATAGTGTCCTCATCCACGTGTCGTTGTCGTCAACCTCTACCCTACAGTGATCTGCTGGCATAGCCTGCTGGGTATCTTCTACGCAAACCTGACAAGGATGTCGACCTAGATCCATAACTACAAAATAATACATAGATAGATCTCCAAAACATAGAACATGGAAGACTCAACATTAATTAATTAATTATTTAATTTTATTAATTTTATGTTAACCTATCCCAAGGTCCACCCATTCAAACACATGCACATCAAAGAATGATGCATGATCCTTTCCTAGGTCTCTACCCTGAAACTAGTATCACCTAGTTTAGTAGCCATTGTACACATAATGTTCCATGCATCAGATCTTAAGGGTCCTTAAACACCTATGTTTCAACTAGTCTCCAGTTTTTACTTCACTTGATAAAAATGACTGACACCATTTCCCTACCAACCCGTGAAACCTCAACTATACCTAACATCAAAATCTATCCTATCTCTCAACCAGAAAAATGATACCACTCTGTCATGACCCCTCCCAACAAGGTGTACCCCCTTTTGGATGGCAATGTTATAAGGGAGATAATTACACCCGATTCGCACCTCCAGTAGGCCCCGGGTTGGTAACTAGCACCGAGGTTATAGTAAACACAAAACTGGGAGGCGTTACCCTCTAATAGAACACATGAGAAAGAGGGAGATAAGATAGAAATCAATAAATTACAAATAATACATAAATATAAAAGAAACCATGATTACAAATATGTAATTTCCTGAAAAACTACAATAACTGAAAGGGGAAAACATCAAATACCCAAAAGAATATTAAAACAGCAGAAACTACAAAACCCAAACAACTCTTGAAACCCCTATATAGTAGAAACAAGCCTGATCTCCAACCTTATATATGTGCCCTGATAAAATGTTTATATACAAATGGGGAGAGTATAACAGTATACTTTGTATGATCCTCCCCAGATCCCCTCATGATAAAGTAAATAAAGCATGCTAAATCACAATGAACAACAATTGAAACTAAATAATCACCTAAACAAGTATACTATGTTCCCAGACACACCACGGCTACTCTCACCAAGTATCACAAACAATAGTATATATTATAATAATGAATATGAAGGGTACCCTGTTATGACTTCCTCGCTAGTTTGCCGCTTTTCCCAAACGTTGCATGTCCTCAAACATCTCTCTTAAAAAAGGATTTCCCATAGACACTTGGGAGAAGCATCACAACATGCACCTCATGCAATAAAACAGCCACATCCATGTAAGAAATGTATCCAGGTAGTTTTTGGGATCCCCCATAGCTCACATAACATGTATTATACATCGGGAATTCTTCCTCAAGCCATTACAGCCCACACACCGAGTAAGGATCCTCAAGCCATCACAACCTATACACATTACATCTATAGTAGTCCATTGGAAAATATATACATAATACATGTGTGTGAATAACCACAATCCATTACATCCCTCTACACACATATATAGGGTACAATAACATATGTTCATACCAGCACATGTACCTACCAAGAGAATAGAGCAGGGCCAAATGGGGTAGTTATCCATCCATCCTTCCACAAGAATTTAGGGGAAAACACCCCTAGGGTGTCAGTTACCCTAACTAATGGTGTGTATTAGCGTATAGATACACAAATATTATAGAATATACTATAGCTCACAACCACAGTATGGGAATAACCTAGTCTTAGACCCAACTGCAGCTAATGTCTCTCAGACTACCAACTTCTACTTCTATGACATGGAATCCTATAAGCACACAAACATTTTAAATAACTTTATTAAATTACTTCATTCCCTTTTTATCAGTTTCAATTTATGTTAATTAATTATTTAAACATTAATTAACCATTAACAATTTACACATTTTATTTCAATATCATCACACCAAAAGTTCACTATTCTTTTAAATTGAAACCTCAACATTTCATCCCAAAAAGTTCTAACCCCATGGGTTAAAATAATTTATTCAATCATTTATTAACATTATTACTTTCCCATTTCCCTTTGAAGTCTAGAAAAACATTCTATGCTACTTAACACAAGGTGCTCAACACGGTGAGTAGATGAACTACCTTTCGAGTTCTTTCCACCTATAGAAAGAGCGTAGACCAATCCTCCCTCTATAAGATAAACACAGAAAGCACATGGAATTCACCACGCATCATTACCCTTTTTGGAAGAAGGGTAAGCAAGAAAAAATTACTTGAGTAGTGGGGAATGTTATGTAGATAAACAAATATAAAGAAACAACAAGAATCCAAACATTCACATCCAACCCATTTCATAATCTCTTCTGTTCTCTCCGACTCCCACATGCATAAACCAATGAATTTCACTACTCTAGGTGTCAACTAGTTCCATAACCAATAGGCCTCCCTGCCCCACATATCACAATATCTTCGCAAGCTGACATCAAAACACAGGTAGCAAGAAAACAAAAATCTTAACAATTGGTCTCTTTTCTCTTAAATAAGCAAGAGGGTAACTCATAACCCTAAAAGGAATTATCTTTTATCAAACAACTAGTTCTTTAATCCATCTTGAATTAACAAATTTATTATCTATAGTTTCCAACATTGGGTAACCTAAATTGTAATTTATCAGAAATTGATTAAACATGCTTACTACATAAATTTTATTTACATTAAATTACAACCAGAAGAAACAAATTCATTTATATGACACTTTATCACTACCAAACAATTATCAATTAATTATAGATTAACGATCACTACCAATTTCCATCAAGATCTAAAAGCTAATAAAGCCTGAATATATATAACACTATCAAGAAAAACAAGAGACAATAACATATGATCGATATCAATTTATTTATCCGGTTCAAATATTTAACATATCAATTGTATTGTGATGTAGTGGGATAAAAAATGATAACTCTATAGTTACAAGTAAAATAAAACATAATCAATGAACCCCCAACCTCAAACGCTTATTTTTGTTCATTATAAGAGAATGATCTACATAAAGGATCATGATCGCCTCCTCCTGTGGCAACTACATCCACCTGAGGATGCTGCGACACGACCGCACCAACCAAAACCCAAGAAAACTCCATTCAAAACCTGGAGATCACATACCATAACATGGAAATGAGAAGCAAGAGAGTATGAACCCAAACGAACAATGATAAAACATACCTTATATTGATGAAGGATCGACACGTACAACTTGCACCAAAATAGGGGGTGTACATATAGTAGGAAGAAACTTCAAGGGGAAACTATCAGTTTATTATGGTTCGATAACACCACTCCTATTGGAAGAAGTAAAGGTTCAAGAATATCTCCCCATAGAACAGGAAGGTATAATAAGGGAAGAAGATATATTGTTCCTTTAGAAGATTTATAGAGTAGCAGTTTATGGTACGCTAGATTTTCCATTAAAAGTGGATTGAATTAAGCCACACAGTTTAACCACGAAGACACCCTGGGCCTTAGGAATGTTAATATAGGAGTTATGGGATTTGATTCGGCCTAAAATCCCTTAAATCATGGCCTTGAATGTGATTTACGTCCATGAAAATGAAAAAGGGGCGAAACCGTAGGAAGCTGGAAACACTATTTATGATACTAGAAACACTGCACACCTATCGATCCGAGAAACACTCTACATGATAATGGGAATAATGTTCACAGAATGACACACTGATTCCGATGGTACTTATATAACGACTCACCGATCAGATGGAACTGTTCACAGAACGACTCACAATTCCGATGGTACTGTTCACAGAATGACTCATCGATCCTATAGTACTGTTCCCACAATGAATTATTGATCCAATGGGACTATTCACAGAATGAGTCATCGATACTGATGAAACTATTCCAAGAATGACTCACCGATCCGATGGTACTGTTCACAGAATGACTCATAGATTTCTATGTTACTATTCACATGGAGACTCACCTATCTGAGGGTACTATTCACAAAATGACTCACTGATGCCGGTGGTTCTATTCACAGAACTCACCGATGCTAATGGTACTTTTGACTGAATGGAACACCAACATCGATGGTACTATTCACAACATGATACAACGTTGCCGATGGTACTCTTCATAGAATAAATCACCGATTTTGATGGTACTGTTCATAGAATGTATCAAAATTTGAACAGTACTATTCACATAGGGACTCACTGATACCGATGGTACAATTCTCAAAAAGAATCACTGATGTCGATGGTACTTTGGACATCAGTATCCCTGATGAAACTATTCCCATCAATCTCACTGATGGAACTGTCCACTTCAATCTTACCGATGAAACTGTTCACATCGGTCTCACCAGTGGAACTATTCGCATCTGTCTCACTGAGGGAACTAATTTCATCGGTCTCACGAATGGAACGATTCACATCGGTCTTACCGATGGATTTGTTCGCATTTGTCCCACCGATGTAACTGTTGAAATCTGTCTCACCAATGGAATTGTTCCCATCAGTCTCACTGATGGAAGTGTTTACATCGGTCTCAGTGATGGAACTGTTCACATCGTTCTCACCGATGGAACTGTTCACAGAATTGGAAATTTGGATAATTGTTGGGGATAAGTCACCTTGACCACCATAACACCTCAAACAATAGATTTTTCCAGATGAATGGGCCAGAGAGGTCTGATCCATTACAATGTTGGATAAAATAAATAATTTAAAAGAATATATTATCAACTACAATGCACCTGAAATTATTTCTTATTGTGAAAATTTATGAAAG
The DNA here is from genome assembly GCA_963277665.1 of Viscum album. Lineage (NCBI taxonomy): Eukaryota > Viridiplantae > Streptophyta > Magnoliopsida > Santalales > Viscaceae > Viscum > Viscum album. The sequence continues at coordinate 1,457,596,343 of OY728159.1, read as the reverse complement.
CAGTCCATGCTTCCTTCTTTATAATGTACGCATAACTAACTATTGAGTGGGGGTCCAATTTCTTCTTAACATCCATAAGATGTAGCTTCATAAGAATACATATTAAGGCTTTATATGATTTTCCAACTTCCATTACAAAAATTTCTTATGGAAATTTTCTAAAATAAATTAAATCTATAAGAAATATTGGAAATTAAATCAATATTTCATTATATAATTTTCCAATAAAATATTGAATGTTTATTCTAACCTTACAATTATATGTTTACAAATGATTTTCATCATTATAGGTTAGAAAAAAATCCATGAAACAATATCAATCATCACATTCATCCTTGTTGTGACCCCAAGATAACTAATGAACATTGACATGTTGGGGTCAATAAGTTGGACGGATTGATTCCAACCGACCAAATATTTTATTACTTGACTTCATTACATGATAATGTTATCCAACAATGTGGTGTTGCATCATTGTTGTTTTTTTAATCATCGTGTTATTGATCCCATAATACTTATATTGTTTCATCATCAAGAGTCTATTCTAACATAGGATGGTAACATTATCATGAGTATAATACATTTTTTTACATGATTAGTCAAACATTTAATGTTTCTTAAATAACAATAATAAAATACACACCATATATAATATTTAAAATTTTCATGCATCTTGCATTAAAATTGTTACTTCCTTGAACAAATATATATAATAATTCAATAATCAAGTACAATTAACATCCACTACATTTATTTAATCCATCCCCAAATGCATGATTTCCTTCCATGTCATGATGATAGATTGGAATCCCTCTTTCAAACAGGACTCTATCCTATAATTTTGGTTTCAACATTCTTTGATGGTACACCACCCAAATAGTTGATAATTAATTTTTTTTCTTTATACCCATCACCCATATTTTTTTTACATCCACTTATGTTGTTTGAACTGCTATGACCAGAATTCATCCCATAAAATGGTGATTATTTTTAAATACTATAGATTGATTATTCAAACAATATAGAAAATATAAGGGATGAGTCTCAATAAAAAAATAAAATAATAAATTTTATTCAGATGAAAGGTCCCTAACAATACTTTGACAACATAAACTCATCCCCAAGGAGCTGTACCATCTCTAACATATGTTACAAGTCCTTTTCCCTCACATTTATCTCAAATATAGATGATATATATCAATTGAGTTTCATAAATAACCTATATGAAATTTTTATTATGGATTTTAACATATTAACTTTAAAAAACTAATGAATTAACAATAAATTTTACATGAATTCCATTCTCTTTCATTTACATCCACTCAGAAACATTTATTATTTTTTACTTCCTCTGAAATGCCAGTTTTTTCTAGGGTTTAATGGAGATAAAAAGTTGTGGCATTATTGGTCGAGAGATAATGGGAGAACTTTCCAATTAATTAATTCTCCAAAATCCAAATATAATGTATCCTGAAGATGAAGTAGAATGAAAATTTTATGATTTTATCACATTGTCAAGCATGTCATATAAATTTTTTATTTTTTACCAGAATTTCTACAGTGTAGTAAGAACCCTAGGTCATTTCTCAATGCATACTTAGATAAATAATTTAAAAACAATGTTATTATTAAGAAAAGGGGTAATGAGATTGTATAAAATTTGTTTTTTTATTTAAGATGAAATTAAAAAAATGCAATTGATATATAACAATATAAATTTATAGATTTTATTAAGTTTGATCAACACGAGAAAACTCATGATGCTCATCCTTCATCGCTTCAAGAGATATATTTATGACATTTTAATGTCTGTTTTTTGAAACCTAGATCCATAATATTAAATATATTATACTATTATACCTCCTAGGGTTCATGTGGAAAGACACAATGATTCACTACATACCACCGATGATTGGGTGATAGGTGTTCGACTTCATAACCGAATCTCCCTGAAGCAACACATGAAGAACTCGATGAATTGTCCAATTTTGTAATTTATTTGAACAAGTTACCATGAAATTAAATAAATGTCCAGGTTAGTTTTTATGGGAGTTAAATTGACCAATATGAACCACACAAGCACCATAATTGATAGGGGGAAGAAAAAGGGATGAACGGTGTGTGATATATCACATGAAAGGGAACCCCGAAATATGATCATTTGAGTTTCAGTATGATATACATATATATAAATCAATTAAATAATAATAGTGTATGAATAAAAATATAATAAAAACTAGAATTAAAAACAAAATTCAAAATATTACAAACATGAATCTCGAGATTACATCACGTTTCTCCCCAGGTGATCACAAGGTGTTTAGAAATCCATGTGAGGGGATGAAGAAAGTGATGATGAATTAAAAGATTCCATGGCTCATAGAAATTCTAGTAGTAAGTAGAATAATTATTTGAGACTCCAAAATGGAAGAGCCTTTTCCCCTAATAGATCTCTCAAATGGGGTACCCAAGGAACTCTTTTATATGCATAATGGATTGTGGTTTTGGGCACCCAAATTTTGTAAAACCAATTAGAACATTTTTAGTCCAGAATACAACCTTATATCACTTTTTTAAATAATAAAAACACGTTTTAACACATCTTTAATGTCTCCATAGAAAATGTGGCATCATTCTAAGGCCAACAACTCAAGATAAATCTAAAATATAGAACCCAACTTTTGACTTTCTGGAGATTTGATTCCCTTGGTAGATCTATTCGGATGGAACTCATAGTGGATGAATTAGGATTTGGTTACTTACTATGAGTTGTAGAAAACTATGTTTTGGATCATACCCCAAAATCTCATCCCAATTGGATGTAAGTATTAGTAGCAGTTCACATTTTAGTCCAATTTTAATCTTGGATCCTGTGCAGTTTTGGCCATTCCTCTTGAACTTCGTCATGGGCCCTCCAATTCGTCTCCACCTAAAATATAATTAACAAAACAAGTAACGTTGAACTTTTTTATATTGATGAATAAAAAATATTTAAATACAAAAATAAGTGTAATTTTTTATTATAAATTTACTTTCAAATACAAAACCAATTTAATATATTTGTATAAGGGTGAAATAAAATAGTGAATCGTGGTACGATCATGCCCCTACACCTAAAAATTTTCACTATTCGAAAAATTATTATATCATAATCAACTACAATTCATAAATAAAAGTTGTGAAACATAAAATATTATTTTGAAATGAAATTAATCATGACTCTGTTATGGAATTAATTTTTCTATAATTTTTCTATTCTTATATTCAAATTTGATCAACTTCATTCGTTCACCCGTGTAACATATTGCAACCTACCTCACATAGAAATTTTCCATATTCACTTAAGGAACATATTAAAGTGGAGTTATGATCTTTTACCAGATTTCATTTGATCTTACCATAGGATTTTCATGATTTTATGTTCTCTACCAGTAGAAACTAGTTTATTAATCAATAGGACTTCCCATAGGTTGTTTTAAGGTTCAAGGGTTAGTAGAATTTAAAAGTTATTAGGCAGAAGATGAGTGTTTAATATCTTACATATAATAAATTTCAAAATTCCGAAATTTCTCACAATTAATGTACACACTCAACCCCTAAAAAAGTGTTTCTCCTCCAACTCACTATCCTCATTGTCCATTTGTGTGGGTCACAACAAAGTAGTGAATAATAATGAGTAATCATCCCCTTTTCTCCATTTTTTTATTTTGTTCTATTTTATCAATGTACAAAACTATATTTTTTAATATCCATTTTTTTGGAGATAAATAAAGAAACATGTGTGAAAAAAATTACGTAATATGAGTTGTGAACCCACTACCCAAGGAAAATGTAAGAACTATATATATCAACTCATAATAATGATTCTATCTCAATAATTCCCATGGAAATAGCCTCTCACCCACACTTGCTGAAAATAAAACAAGAATATACACAAGAGATGGGAATGTAGGGATAAATTAGCTTATAATGTGTCTACATAATAGGCATTTAATGGCCTATAAGGCTTAACAAGGGTAAAATGACAAGGTGGATGAAAATAGAGATTAATTGTACAAAGTGATTTTCAATGAACAATTGCCTCTATCATGAATGGAGTATAGTGGAATATTGTGGCTTCAAATAAAATAAGGAATGTTTTAGTTTATCTACATGACTCGAGACTCTATAAAAAGTGACTAAAATTAAGAACATGTAATAAAGGTATTAGAATGTCTCTTGTACAAGGCATTTAAATATTGGATTGTGCTAATGAGGGATGAGATTCAAAAATCCATTAATCGTCTAAGAATTATTTAAAATTACAAATTCAAAAAAATATTCCATATCAACATTCATTTGAATTTTTTTTCTAAAAATAAAAATATTTCCACACAATGTACTCAAGCATGAAAAATGATTTTTAATATTCATTTTAAGATCAATGTTTATCTAAAAACTCAAAATAATAAAAAATAATAATAAATGAAACAATTTTTTTCTAATTTTTTTGTTTTATTTGTATTTTTTATTTTTTATCCTAACTATGACATGTCACCCTCCCCCACACCTAAAAATTACATTGTCCTCAACGAAAGTATTTTAAATAAATAGACATGTAAATAAAGGTACGGTGAAGGGAGAACCTGCTAAGTGGTGTCATATGTGGCATCTATCAGTTGTATTTCCTCTACAAGATGCTTTGGAAAAGACTTATAGAAGTGTTCGAGCCTCTTACCATTAACCTTAATCCTCTGTACACTCTTCTCTTGTAAAATCTATATAGCACTAAATGGTTAAACATCAGTAAAAGTAAAATGACAGAACCATTGGGAAAAAAGCTTACCTAGATGGAGCATTAGCCTGGAATTATACTTGAGAACCCTCTCAAAAATATGAAACTTCCAATGATGAATCATCCCTTCACGGATAGAATTTTTCTTCTCTTTATAGATTATGGTGTTCTCATATGAATCACATCAAATTTCTTCCATCTCCGGAATATGCAACTTCCTATGCTCACCTGTATTTGAGAGATTCATATTATATTGTTTAACAACCCAATATGCATGGTTCTCTAACTATAATAGGTGGTGAAAAGTCCTTCAAAACACAATCCTATATGGTGAAATTCCAATTGGGGTTTTAAAAGTTGTATGGTACCCCCAAAGTGCATCGTCCAAGTCTATACTCCAATCTTTCCTATTCGGTTGTACCATTTTCTCCATGATTATCATAACTTAATGGTTTGAGATTTATTCATATTCGTTAGTTTGGGGGCATGAATTTATGAACAACCCCAAAATTTCAAAGTAAAATTTTCATGATGTGATTGAAAAAATGTGAACCCTGGTCACTAATGATGAATCTTGGAAAACCAAACCTACTAAAAATATGGGAACACACAAAATCAATAACCAATTGAGATTCAATAGTCCTGGTGGCCTTTCATTCCACCCATTTAGATATATATTCAACAACCAATTAGATATTCACAATGCAAAATTAATTTGGAAAATGCCCCATGAATTCAATTCCCCATGCATCGAAGTTCTCACAAAACAACATGGGTTGTGGGGTAGTTCCTTCCTCTTGGAGATATTCCATGTGAATTGACATCAAGTACACATATTAAAAATCCAATGGGAATCTCTATAATATGATTCCTAATAAAGTCACGAGTCATGGACCTTTTGGGAAATACATTGAGATCCAAAGTGACCATAACATGCCAAAGTGTGGCAGTAGATCAAGAGAGAGGTGAACTCATGGTTAGGGACACATCGATGAACAACTTGGTCATTACACATTATACGAAAATACGGGCCATCCCAAATGTAACATTGAGAATCATGATAATGTTTCTAGGACCGTGAAGTTATGAAATAAGTGGGGAGCCTAGATGTTGCATGAAAATTCATAATGTCCCCATAATAGGGGTAAGGTCCCCAACATCACAAAGGCTCTCAATGGGGAGTGGTGAGTCAACATGATTTTCCAATGTTGGTGAAATCCTACTAATGTGGTCATATACCAAAATTTACACTCTTATCTTATCTCTAATATCATGGTTAAACACTTAGAGTACGAGTATCCATCCAATTATATGGGTCATAGGTTCGGGTTTCTTTAGGAGAAAACAAAGGGAAACATGATTAGAAAAGAAAATTATTTTTGACATGATAAGATATGAATGGAATTTTTCCATGTAAAAGACAATATAATGGTGTTATTTTTCAATGGTTTTGTATTTTTCTTGGGTAGGGTCAAGGGTAAGTGAGGCAAACACAATGACATAAGGAGCCTTCACAACACATTGTGATAAAACTACCCCAACTGCAAAGTTAGAGGCATCACACATAATTACAAAGGAGAAATCATACCTTTTTTGATGATTGATGGGAGGTCATGTGAGACTCATTTTTAGGTAATTGAAATAATCCTTACATTTCTTATCAACGAAAATTCATCATCCATTTGCAATAATTAATACAAGGAAGTGTGATCTTAATAAAGTCTTTAATGAATTGGAGGTTAAAACCCACCATGACCCATAAATTATCTCTCCCCATGAACAAATTTTGGAAATATAAGGGTTGAAATTATTTCAATTTTGTATTTATCTACTTGAATTCCTTCTTTTTAAATAACATACATAAAGACTAATCCAGGTCAACCTTAAAATGGAATTTCCCATAATTTAATACAATAACTTTTTCATTGCAATGATAAATAATATAACCTAGGTGTGAAAAACATTAATCAATGAAATTTACATAAATCATGAAATCATCCATAAAAATATCCATGCACTTATCTAGGTACTCATTAAAAATACTAAACATACATCATTAAAAATTACCAGCAACATTACATAGAATAAAAGACATCCTTCTGTATGAAAATGTGATGAATGGATAGATAAATTTTTCCTTTTCTCGATCCTTAGGGTCTATATGGATTTGAAAATAACCTGAATAGACATTAATGAAACAATAATGGGACATACTAGCAAGTATTTTTAACATTTGGTTAATGAAAGGAATTGTAAGGTGGTCCTTTCGTTTGGATTGATTTAGTCGATGGTAGTCAATACAGACTCGCCAAATTCCATACACACATGTTGGGAGCAATTCATTCCTTTCATTAAAATCCAATGTTATTCTAGCTTTTATAGGTCCAATATCCAATATACTGACCCATTTACTGTTATATATTGGATAAATTATTCTAGCAGTATGTAATATACTAACTTCCAATTTTACCACTTCAAGGATATCAGTCTTAAATCAGCGCTAAAATTGACTTATGGTCTTAGAAACGTCATATAAAAGTATATGATGCATTCCAATATATGGGATAATCCTAGAAATATTAGATAAAGTCAATCCAGTTGCATTTATAAACACTCTCAAATGGTGAATCAGTTTTTATTCCTGCTATGGTGAGAAGTTATTGGAAATAATGATAGGGAATTGGTCAATACCCTCGAAATATGAATATTTTTAATTATATGAAAGTGGTTTTAATTCAAACACCAGAGGTTTTTGGATTAAGGGATGGGATTTAGGGGGAGAGAGGTCCATGAAACTATCTAGCTGGTCATGTTTATTCTCTAAGGATAGATAGTAAATGGAAATAAGATTTGTAGAATCATCGACGGTCATGGGTACCTCAGAATAAATACCATCATCAATTAAAGAAAAAAATTTACTCTTTTCTAAAACCACACATAACACAAAACATCAATCTATAAAAAAATCATCCAAGGGTGAAGAAGAAGAAAAAGAATCAGAGAATGTGTCAAGGAGAGAATTTTGTGTGTGTGTCATAAGAGAGCACTTCCCTCAAATAAATAGGAAGTTTGGAGTGCTATTCAGCAGGGAGTTTCAGGGAATAAGGAATGTTAAAACATACCTTTTATCCATAGAACTCAATGAAATGTAGTCCATTTTGGACATATATGATCATATTTTCTATTTTTCGGAATGGCCTTCCATGTGTGAGAGATAATTTCCTTGGGTATGGGTATCCTCTATCTCAAGAATGTAGAAGTCATAGGGGAATATGAGATTCTTCACTTTTATGATGACATATTTGACCACTCTTGATGGGTGTGTTGTGCTCATTTTGGAAAGGTGTTCTATGATTATTGTTGGTTGAGGCTCTCCAAACTGTAGAGAATTGTACAAAAATAATGGAATTAAATTAATTTAAGCACCTCAATCTAGCATAGCATCTAAAAATAATGTCTCCCCTATGAAAAAAGGTATCATGAAAGTTCCCAAATCATAACATTTTCATGGAATTTATAGTTAAATCAAGGATATGACATTCATTTGTAGGAAGACCTTCTCATTCACCTTCATCTTTCGTCTATGGGTGTAATGTTCTTTAGTAAATTTAGCGTAATGTGGAATCTGTTTAACTATATCCAATAAATTAATGTAAACATGAACCTTTTTAAATATATCCATTATTTAATTATCAATCTCATTTGAAATTTTTTTATTAGATTTAGGGAGTCTTTTTGGGAATGGAATATGAATGGATTGTTCATGGGAATCCTCAATGATAATTTTATTACCGTTTTTTCTCGTTTTTATTTATTAGAATATTTTATGGGTGGAGAAAGAGTGTTTTCAAGAGGGGAACATACCATTTGGGTAGAATCATAGGATGCCGAAACTTCTTTACCAATACGATGTGTGATTAAACAAAAATCACCTTTTTATTTCAGATTAGAAATAGGATGGGATGATAGTTGTCCAGAGCCATGCATCCTGATCTCAACGATGGTGTTTTTCTATTTTTCCACTTGAGTTTGTAGTTCGTGAATAACAGATTTCATGGTATGACAGAACTTTAGGTTCTTGGTTTCCATTTTCTTCAACATATCCTCGAGACATGGATTATATTTTTGGAGGAGGAAGATTGTTTCATGATGTTGAATGTTTAAAAAGTTACATACCATGGCCTTGCTTATACTTGTAATGTTTAGGGTAGCTCATGTTGCCTCCTTGTTGGTACTATGGTTGTGCTTTCCATCTGGGGTTTGGATTGGGCAATAATGGTTCTTTCTAGAAGGGAGGTGCTTGTTGGAATAAATGCCCATGGATTACTACTACACAAGACTCAGAGAAATCCCAAAATTGAGGGAACTGGTTAAAAAAGAGTGTTATCTGAATAAATACCAGAATGTAATGGAATAGAATAAGTGTCTGAATTTCTTTATTCATTAGATAATTAACTTAGAATGGTATGAATCTCATCAAGATTATTCTATTCCTTTTGTTCATGGGATGAATGTCCCACCTCATGAACTATAATGGTTTGTGAAATTGCTTGTGTACCAAATTATTATGCATTCTGATCCATGTTGGATATTGAATCACAAGCAATAGATTGAGTTTTATCAACTAGGGAACCACCAGTTGAAACATATATCATTCAACAATTCATGGGGACACATCCCTCATAGAAGTACCCAATTAGAAATTGTTCACTAATTTGATGACGGGGAAAGTTAAGCAATTTCTTTTAAATATCACCCAATATTCATGAAGGGTATATCCTTGTGATTTATTAATTCCATATATTTCTTTAATAATTGAAGCACTTTAGGAGGCTGAGAAGAACCACTACTGCAAATATGGCCTTTATTAGTGCTAAAAAAGTCCATTTACAGTGCTAAAAAAGCACTGTTAATCCCCACAATGATGGGGGGTCCCTTTTATCAGGGCTAAAAAATAGCACTGATAAAAGGGGTATTTTATTGGCAATAAAAAAAGCACTTATAAATGAGTTCTTTATCATATTTTTTTTAAAAGTGCTGATAAAAGTATTAAGAAAATAATATATATATATATATATATAATTTCAATTTAGGGAGGGGCTTCAGCGGTTATTGAAGCCTCCTTTAACGGTACCCCCACCCCACCCTAGACTCCATGGCCCAATCACCCTCGCAACCATTAACAACGCCACCATCACCTTTAACAGCTCCCCACCCCCTTTAATAATGCTAGATCTTATTCCCCACCCACGCACACAACCTGCCTCTCCCAGGATTCGAACTCGGGACATGTTGCCTGCGTGCCCAAGCATTTACCACTCCACCATATAACTTTTCTCTTCATTTAATAATATATCTATTTATATATATATATAGATATATTAATATATATATATATATATATATATTTGTAAATTAATATATATATATATTCTTAAATTAATATATATATATACATATATATCCGTATATTGATATATATATATATATATATCCATATATATATATATCTGTATATTAATATATATATATATATGTATATTAATATATATATATATATATCTGTATATTAATATATTTATATAAATATATCTGTATATTAAAATATATTTATATCTGTATATTAATATAGATATATATATATATCCGTATTTATATATATATAGTTATATTTATATATTAATATATTAATTTGTATATTAATATATTTATTTTTATATTAATATATATTTATATGATTAGTTTTACAAACATTTATAAAACATGCTTTTTTGTGTGTGTCTATAAATAAAAAAATACATATATACAACACATACACACAAACATATATATATATTATGTGTATATATAAGTATAATTATACATATTAATATATATTTACAAATATTATATTTTAATCTGTATGTACATATGTTTAGAATATATAGATAATATATATCAGTTTTTCAATAAAGACACACACACACACACAGATATATATATATATTAACACGTACACATTATATAGGTATATAAATATTCTTATATTTTTATTTTAAACAAAATGGATATTAGTTTTTTATTTAGATAAGGCTTATATATTGATATATATATTTTATATGTAAATATTTTTAATTAATTATTTAATAAATTAAATTTTTATGTGTGAATATATAAAAAATATTTATATATTATTATATATTTGATTTTAAATAACAATACATTATACAAAATGATAACATGCCTTCAAAACCTATAAAATAAATAAAAATAGAGAAACCCTCAAAACCTGAAAATACAGTCAAAAAGTCAAATAAACCCTATACTTTGGGTAACAATGAACACTTCTGATCTGAGAGTTTGTTCCAGCATAATGACCAATCAAATCGAAGATCATAAAACGAACATTGATTTTATTGGTGGTGGAGGCCAAATGGAAAGTCATATCATAAGTTACGTATGTATGAAAAAATAGCAGATATGACGAAAGTGCAAGAAACAGGGGCTTGAAAAACCTAACAAACCGCAGAGTCACTAAAACAAGAAAAAATTCTGATCCGGGTGTTCATTTCTACATTGTGACTCTAAAACCGAATCTCATGGATCTAACTATGATATAAAAAGTGGCATAGGCCAAATAGACACACCTATTGAGAGTTATTTATGTTTTAAAAAAATTGATAGGGTAGCGGATACAGAAATGGAGTTTCGGAGGCCTTCTGATGGGTTTTTGGGGTTTTAAGCTCTATATGTAATTGAAACAAAGTTTGAGACATCTTTATGTTTATATCTTTTCCATGCCTTTTATTTGATATGTTGTAGAGGCCAAACAGACACCCATACCGAATGTTATGGACGCTTGAAGTTGAAGTTTTTATGGAGTGGTATAACTGATATATCTTCCGTTTTTTTGATCTTCTCATGGTTTTGATTGGATGTGGTCCTCACTCATCTCATGATATTCAATTTTACTTGTCTCGGTGATCAAATGGAAACCCAGATCAGAATTTAAGCCCATTTTAGTGAGTTGCGGCTTTTATTGGTTTTAAGGCACTTGGATGGTTGCTCAATTTCATAAGATAATAACATCTGCTCTAAGTGTCAGTTTTGGATCTACCACATATCAAATAAAAACATGTAAAATATAAACACTCTGGTGACCACTGGAACCCCTTATCACATCCTTCAAGGCCCAAAAGGTCTAAAATTTCTTCACAAGGTCATAATTTTGGCTCTTGATGTCTATTTTTCCATAACTTCTACTATGGGTGTCTGTTTTGCCTCAACCACATTTATAATCAAAGATTTCGACTAGAATTACCCTTATGTTACCACCGTAACACATTTCCATATTCTTCAAGGCACAAAAAGGTCCTTAATCCCTCTAAATGGAAATAATTTCTACTCTGGGTGTATGTTTTGCATCTACCACAAATCAAATTGATCTAAAACATATTTAAAAAATATATATTATATTTATATAAATATAAATATAAATATATATCAATATATTAATTTTTATGTTTTTTTAAATATACACTTTATCAGTGCTAGGAAAAAAGAACTAATAAAGCCCTCCCTTTATCAGCGCCACTAAAAAAAGTGCTGATAAAGGTTTCCCCTTTAACATCGCCAAAAAAGCCATGATTAAGGGGATGCATTTTTCAAAGCTAATAAAATTTCTGATAAAAGAACCCCCTTTATAAGCACTTTTTTATCACTATTAAATGGTGTCACTATGGAAACCCAACTTTATTTTAGTGAACATATCAAGAAAGAGTTGTTTAATGTCATTTCATCACCCAATTGTTGTTGGAAGATATTATATCCAGTCTTTGGCTACACCATCAAGGGATAAAGGTAATGACCTAAACATAATGAGGTCCTCAAACTCATTTTTAGGATACATGGTGGAGCACATTATGTGAATCTCCTTATGTTGCATGTGATGGTCCTCACCAAGAAGAGATTGGAGTTTATGAAGTAGGTGGATGAGGCATCAAATTAGCTCAGTGTCAGAAGATTACTCCTTATATTCTATGTATAAAGGTTGGTACTCCACATCTAGGTTGTTTAGTTCTTTTAAAGTATGGTTATTTGAAGCATTGTTTTCTAGGATTTGATTTGGTTCAATTTTTGATAGGTTTGGGAAATTTTGAGGTTCCAAAAGTGCTTCCTTTGTCTTAGATTAATTTTATACTATAGATAACCTAATTTTTTTGTGAATATACTTGTCTATTTTAAGGTCAAATTCAAGTAATGATTCTTTTCCAGATCTTGTCATGCAATAATGATGTCCAATATAATTTTTTTTTTGTTTGATTGTCCTCTATTTGGTTTTTTTAATTTTTTATGGAAGATGAATAAAATGAAAAAAATTATGATTAAATAATTGAGATAATAGAATATAATTTAATAATATATAATTAGATAGAATTTAGAGAAGAATATGAAAGAGAGAGAGAGAGATAAAGGAACACACACAAAAAAAACAAAAGCAAAAATGAGAACAAAAATAAAAAAGGGATGGTGGATATTTAAAAGAGTAAAAATTAAAAAGTAAAATAAAGAAAATCAAAGAAAAAATTGATATTGGATTCCCAAAAATGGAACCTAGATTTGATCACATTGTCGATCATGTCAAATTAAATGTTTAGTTTTTACTGGAATTTCTATAGTATAGTAGGAACCCTAGTTCATCTCTCGATGGAGCCTTAAATCATTTATTTAAAAATAATTTTTTGATTAAGAAAAGGGGGAATATTATTGTATGAAATTTGGGGTTTTTTATTTAATATGAAATTATATAAAAGAAACTGACACAAGATAATAGAAATTAACAGATTTGATTAAGTGCAATCAACCCAAGGCAATCTCATGAATCTTATCCTTCATCACGTCAAGAGATTGGGTCATGATCTTTTAATCATTGATTTTTAACACCTAGAACCATAATTTTACCGTTTTTATACTAGGATACCGCATAGGGTTCCGTCAAAAACACAAAACGATTCACTGGATATTGTCAATGACTGGTTGATTTGTGTTGGACTTCACTACCGAAACTCACTAAGGCAACACCGAAAAAAATTTATTTTCAATCCACATTTGTATTTTATATCAACATTTTACCATGTAATTAATGCAAATGGGCATAAAATTGTTTATATGAGTTCAATTGGCTAATATGAACCACATAAACCCCATAATTGAAAGGGGGAAGAGAAAGGGATGAAGAGTGTGTGGAACATCACATGAAAGGGTTCACCCAAACATGATCATCTGAGTATGAGTATGAAGTAGAAATATATAACTCAATAAAATAATAATATATGGTGAATAAAAATAACATAAAACTTGGAATTAAAAAAATCTTTCAAAATAATACAAATATAAAGCTCATGATTACTTCACATTCCTCTCCGGGTGATCACATGGAGTTTAGAAATCCATGTGAGGGGAGAAAGAAAGTGATGATGAAGTAGGACCTCACAAGGCCTCCATAACTTATAGGATTGAGTAGAATAGTTAATTTAGGTTTAAAATGGTATCACCATTCCTATTGGCCGAGCATTCTAATGGGGTACCCAAGGTACTATTTTATAGGCATAGTGGATAGTGGTTTTGGGAACACATATTTTGTAAAAAAACGTGAAACATTGTTTATTACCACTTAAAAATCTTATATCATTTTGTTAAAACTAACAAAATGTTGGAATATGTATTTAATATCTTTACTAAAAATTTGGCATCATTCTATATCCCTCAACTCTAGATAAATCCGAGATACAGAATACAACTTTTGACTTTATTCCGATTGGATTCCATATGCAGATTAGTTCAGATTGGCCTCTTAGTGGATGAATTGGGCTTCAGTTCCCTCAAAATAGTTATATCCCACTATGTTTTGGATCAGCCCAAAAATATCACGACAATTGGATTCACGGATCAGTAGAAGTGTGTAGTATAGTCCAATGTTTTGCTTGGAACCTGCGCAATTTCTCCCACTCCTCCTGAAATTCACCATGGTACCTCCAATTCATCTCCACCCATAATTTAATTATCAAAACAAGTAACAATGAAATTTTTAACAGTTATAAATACAAAATAGATCAATAAAACATGAAGTGACAATTATTATCATAGTTTTAATTTTCATTTCAAACCCAATTTAATACATTTGTATAAGGGTGTAATAAAATAGTGGATCGTGATCCGATCAATATCACTTCTAATTGTGTCAGGAATTACATTAAGAGTCAGATCCACACCGATTCAAATCTATCAAGTTTGAAAGGGAAAATATTCAAAAGGTGAGTTTGGCATGTGTTTTTTGGGAAAAAAATGTATAACACGAGTATTTTCATGAGTCTCCAATCATAGTGGTATTCTCATCCAAGTACTCATAACTATAGAATTATAATACGATCCAATGTGAAAACACACAAATTAAATGAAATTTTTTAAGAAGTGTCTTTGAAAGTAAATGGGCGAGTCATATAAGAAAATTAATATCATGAAACCAAACAAATTCATTCATTCCATTTTGATCAATTTTTAGGTGTCATTATTTTGTTCTAATGAGGTAGTAAAGGAGGACGATGAAAGGATAAAAGAGTTTAATAATAATTTGGAGATGTGGATTTTAAAATCTATGGTAGTGGATTTGAAAACGATTAATGAATATATTCTGACTGGTAGTTATGTCATCAAGGAACTTTGGAACTACAATGATGGGATGTAGGCTAGATTGAAAGAGGGTGTAAAATCCATCATCAACAGATGGAAGGTATTAAATCTTATAAGGAAAGATTAAATAAAGTTAGTGGAGGTAATTTGTACTGGAGTAGTGAAGTATTCAATCTCTTTTCACAATAGTAACAATTTTCATGCAAGATGAATGAAAATGTGGACTTTTATGGATTGATTGTATTGTATTTTAAATCTATCCCCCCAAAATGAATCCTTATTTACATAAACTTATTTTCAATACCTATGGTCAATTTTTAAGAGAAGTTATTTATGTCGATTATGAATATTATGTGTTATATTCTTCATTCAATTATCATACATTAGAAATATTTTCAAAAAATAAAAATGAGATACATGGTTTTCATGTCGATTAGGGGAATGGAAATAATTAGAGAAAACCTACATAGTTACATTAAATAACTTATTTGTATACATATTAGTTCAAATTTATCTAATTTTTCCATGGGTTAATGGTTCTATCGATTGATTACTTATTGGAAGGGATAGATTATAAAATGATTTCTAGTAAAGACTTGTGGGGTTTTTGTCATCAATGGCAGGTTGGTTATTAATATACGGTTTTATTTTTACCAAGGATTAATCAAATTGTTATTATTTTAGTGAATATATTTTTTAGTAAATTTATTAATAATAAAAAATTATCAATAAATTATACATACACATCTTCTTGATAATACATCAAAACTTTTGAGTTCGGATCAAATAAACACTAAAAAAATATACTTATTTTTATTACAATGAAAATTTAAATTAATTATTCCCTATTAAGTTAAATATATATATATATATAATATTGATAATTTTTTCTAATATAAACTGGAAAATTTTAATTTAGTTACCTGAATTAGATTAACTCATTAAAATTTAGAAACTATGTATATAAACCCACTTTATATTATTCATATCAAATAACATCACCTCTAAAACGAGTCCAATATAATGCTAAATTTTTTTTCATCATCATGTGAATTAAAAATGTGGAAATGAGATTCAAATAATGACAAAACACTCCATCTAAAAGGTAATAAGAAATAATATAATTGAACCATAAAAAATTCACCAACATTTGAAATAGTGGACTGAGATGTGTTCATAGTCATCTTGTATGAAGTTGATATGAGTTTAAAGAGTAGGGGTTGTGTTTCATAGGTATAGGTAAGTGATATAGATAGATAGATAAGATATAGGGTTTGAAATGGTTAAGAACAGTTCCAAAACACAAACCACAAAACCCAAAAAATAAAACAATAATAGAGGAAAAGTAGAAAATAAATTTCATTGGACTTTATCCATGATTCATCTGAGGAAACATAAGGGATTTGAGAATGTATTAGGGGAGTTCTGTGAGAGCTTGAGTATCTTGATTAACCATGTTATGGTTAGGTTTCTTTTAAATATATCAGAGACACATTTAAAAACACTTTCAAAAAGGCACTGATAAGGATCCCTTTTATCAGTACCAAATTAATAAACATTGATAAAATATATATTTATTATCTCTAATGCTTCAGTGCTGATAAAGATTACTTTTTAAAGCACATTTTTAGCAATTATAATTATCAATATTTATTAGTTCTAGTAAAGTGTTTATAAAATGAACCGTTATCAGTTCTAAAACATTTACAATGACAAAGGATTTATAATTATAATAATTTAAATAAATATAATCTAATTTTATAATTATAAAAATATATATATTTATTTGTTTATAATTATATAATTAATTATTTAAAAATTAATATTTATTTATTTATAATAATTATAAATATATAAATAAATAAATATATAGTAAATATTCATTTTTAAATATATTTATTTGTAAATATTTATTTAAAAATATATTTTTAACATTATTTACGGATATATAATCATAAAAAAATGCATTTTAAAAATGATTCAAATTGAATAATTCAAAACAGTTATACTTTTAAAATACTAAAAAAGTGGATAAATTTTATTAGTTAAATATAAATTATTAAAAAACAGATATATATATATATATATATATATATATATATATTTAAGTAAATATGAATACAAAATAAAAATACTAAACATAGTAAATAAATTTATATAAATAAATAATTGAAAATGATCAAATTCCAAACTAATATAAAAAATAAAAAATGAAAAATATTAAAAATGGATAAATAATGCCATTAACTTAACCATATTAAAAATAAATAAATAAATTATAGATTAAATACATAATATATTAAATGTATCATGTTATAATGAAATTATGAAATATACTAGAATATAAATAAATTTCATAAATATTAATTGTATGTGATTCTATATAAGATTTCATTAATTGCATAAATATATTTGTGTGTGCATTGAAAATATATAAAAATGAATTTATTGTAAATATATCTATGTGTGTGAAATCATTATAACATATGACCTTTGAAATATGTTAAATTAGAAAATCAAACACCCTTACAAACGAATAATACATTAATATATTTTTAATTAATAAATTTTTTTCATTATATATATTTATTTAATATATTTTTTTTATTTCTATTTATAATGAATATATATATTTTATTTATTCATTTTATTAATAATTGTTTAATTAGTAAATTTTTAATATTTTTATAATTTATTAATTTTTTATTTAACTATAAAATTTTATTTATTTTATATATCTATATTTAATAAATAATTTTAATTAATATTGAAAAACTACATATATGTATATTAAATTTATATATTTTGATCATTAAATATTTATTTAATAAATTGTTTAATATTTTTCTTCATTTACTATTTTTTATTTTTTATTTTTTTAATTTTTTCATTCTATTCATTTTAAAGATCTATATATATAATATATACTATTTTTTATATTTATATATATGTACATTCATTTTATTCATTTTTAATAAAAACTATTTAATAAATAAAATTGTTAAAATGTTCTTTATATTTGTTTAATTATTTCGTTTTATTCTGAACATTTTTTAGTGCTAAAAATAAAGCGCTGATAAAGGGTAACCTTTATCAGTGTTCAAATAACGTGCTGATAGAATGTACCTTTTATCAGCACTTACTTTAGCACCAACAATGATTGAGTTTATCATCACATTTTTCCAGCACTGATAAATACCAACACTATTAAAGGCCTCTATTGTAGTACTATGCCTTTCTCTATCTGGAGTCTCTGTCACCCTAAAAGATTTGAGTGACCCCATCAGTAGATAAGCGCTATACCCGATTGTGATAACAATCTATTTGGGCCTTAACACCAATAATCCAATCCATGTTGATAATCAAGTGGAAGATGTCATGATCAAGCACCAAGATGTCCCACTCTACCTCGAAGCCATTGATCATTACGTGACATACATGACACTTGTACCCTTGTTCAGACCTCTTTCCCCACATCGTGGAGATGTCCATAAATTATGGAATAAGTTATTTGCCCAATCCTAACAGATAAACTAACCTTAATGATATAAAATAATGAGTCTAACTTTTATCAAATAAATTTAAATCTATAAGATTTGAAATAAACACCATACCTCTAACACTATCTTTCCCTACATTAGATTCCACTTGTGTATACTCAATCACGTAAAGGTGTCCGATCAGAGCCCCATAAACATCCCTAGTAGCCAGAGGATTTGACCCACCACCCTTAGAATCATTTGTAGGAACATAAAAACCAATTTTTAGAGTGGATCTATCCCTACTTCCCTGCGATATCCTATCACATAAATGTTTTTGATATCCCAATAGTCAAGAACAACAATAAGGTCAAGGATTATATTTATAGTAATTCCTTCTATGACTAGATTACCCACTCTAATAGAAAACAACTTGTTGTTGTGCTAACGAAGCCACTAAAATTGGTAATGAATTGAGCTGACCACCTTTACATTTTCTATTCTGGCTAGAAGATACACCCTAACTAACAAATGAACCAACATATGTATAACCCAAACCTCTATTCCTAGCTATGTTACCCTCATCCAAAGTTCCATTTTCAAAAACCACCACTAAGGGAGAAAGGAACATGAGAATCAACATCCCCCAAATAACCGACCTCAGTCCTATCATAAACATTATATCATTAAGATAATCATTCATGAGAATATCTGGTGAAAAAGTCACCAACATACCAAAATGGTAAGAATAATCTAGAATGGAACACTTACCCTATTCTTAGGTAAGAAACTCTTAGGTATTTTCTAAATGTAACATCTCAGCTAATAACTTCTGATTAAATATTTTCCTGAGAGAATCTCATGTAAGGTTTTCATGAAAATTATCACCATGGAAGACAAGTGGATGTTTCTTAGTAAAATCAGTTCCATGATCCACCACACGTCTTGGGCTTCATACATATAATTCACAATGAGTCGTAATAGTATGGATAATTGCTTCTACCAAAAATAGTTCCACTGGATAATTATTCTAAATAACCAATCTCATAGGTTCCTCTATTATATTTGGAAGAGCTATTCTCATATTAATTTTCTAATAAACACAATACAAAGACCCATTATATCATAACAACTCTCTAAAAATATTTTAAAAACTTATACAATTCAAATAAAATCTTAAAAAAAAATAATTTTATGAAATTAAGAATTAATATCAATGTATGAAATTTTCAGAAAGAAATAGGTCAATTTAAATAATCTCCCAATAGTCTAAATAGTGTAGATAATAACATCTACCAAATAAAGGTACACTAGATAATTCTCCTGTAAAACCTATCACATAGATTCCTCTATCATATTTGGAAGATCTATTCTCAGATTAATTTTCTAATAAACACAATACAATGACCCAATTATGTTATAAGCACAATATGAAAATATTTTTACCACCTCTAGAATTCATATAAAATCTTTAAAATTGAAAGAATTTATAGAAATTAAGAATTATTATTAATGAAAGAAAATTACCAAAAGAAATCCATCAATTTAAATAATATCCCCATATACTTCATTAAAATGGACCCAAACACATAGTCTCAAACCTCATAAAAAACCCTGACCACTCATGGTAACTTCAGTTCAGTCATGGTGGTGAGCTGAACTGACCTCTTTTCGTCACTTACTATATATATTTTGACAGTCCTATCTCTTGTATACACAAGACATGGAATCAGACTCAGGCAGCATTAACACACATTAGGCTAAGACTTCATTTTGAAAGAAAATTTTAACAAAACAACCTAGATCAACCAAACCGTTCACCTTAGCTATCTGTTACATAGTGAGGTTATTCAAGAAAAATAGAATAAGTCTTGTATAAAATAAAACAAGACATACAACCAGACTACTATATGGAAAAAATAAATACAACATGATCCATAAAATCTATTAAATCATATATAAAACTAAAAGTATGAATAAAAAAGACCAAAACCCATTTTTGTGGAAAATGGTTACCTCTATACCACTCTGAACATAATACAAAAAAATTGGAGAGGCTAACATGCTATTTGATTCATTTCCCTTTACATGTATCCTACACTAAAACATCTAAAACCACCAAATGAATAAATTAGGGATTGATTATAAATCCATGTATGATACCACCATAATGCCTATACAAGGTCTGATGAATATAATGCATCAGTTATAGATTTTTTTAAAAAAAAGTCTTACAAACCATTTCCCCTTTGATTTTTATAAAAGTCATTCATATTATCATAAAAAAGTGACAAGTAGAATTGATATAAATTTGAAATCATATCCATCCATCAAGAGGTCAGAAGGTGAACACATATCCATGAAATAACTTATCATGTGAAGATATGTGGTATGACTAGATGTAAAAACAAGTGAGAAACAATACATGGTAGAACAAAAATGAAATAAACAATTATATATGAAAAAGAACTTCACATTGGGCCTTATACTATTAGATAATACCTATTATACACTCCATATCACAAACTGAAATAATGTTGGATAAATCAAATATTGAGTCCTACCATACTCCATCGATATCCAAAGGCCACCTCTTAGTGGTTCCACAAACACTAAGGAAGCATATGTCCCTATTGTGATGCACCTATGATTCCGAATGTGCCAATTGTCAATTTTTTTTCAAAACATTCCCACTATTTTATAAAATGTTATTAAAGAAAATAAAATCCAATTCAATGTTTCAAAACCGATTTCTAAATTATGAAAATATGTTTCAAAAGAAAAACTCTTTATTAAATTTTTTTCCTTTCTAGAAAAAACAATAAAAACCACGTATCACATTGAATCAATTAAGAACCAAAATTAATTTAACAAGAACAACAAAAAATTCATTTCATTAAACCACTGTATAGAAACACATACCGTAAACCAGTATAAACCTAGTAGCCTTTGACAACAGTGGTTGGAAACCATGAAAACTAAATTTGAAATAAAAAAACACACATGAAACTAAATAAGACCGATATAAAACACTATACGATCATAGAACTATATCCTAATCACAACCAATGCAATGAAAAATACAAAAGTAAATGATAAACATGAAGAAATATTACCCAGAGAAATTCACTACAACCACTACAATGTTAAATTTCCAAATAAAACAAATCGATAGAGTTAGAGGTCTCCAAAATCACACATGTGAGCTTCTAGGTAAAGAGTGAGAATGTCTTTTAAAGAATTAAATGAGAAATTTTCTATATATAACCCTAAAATTATAACATGGAGTGACTACAATGTGTGTAATCCCATTACACATTTTGTAATACATAGAGATCAAGTATTTCAAAAACCCTATTCAAATTTTATTAAAAGATATATTTTTTAAAATGAATAACATGAACCTATTACAAAACATGTAATCCATTCATACCATGAACCTATTTTACATCATCTTTTTAGAGAACATTACACAATGTGAAATAACTTTACACTAGGTTTAATCTTCCAAAAACTATAGAAACTGCATGTTTAAGCAGAAAAACACAAAAACTACAATCGGTGTGTTCTCTGATCTTGGGATGAATATCACTATGTATATAATATGTTTACACCTAGACTATAATAATTAAAAAAACATTCACCCTTAAACATTAGGTTATTTTTTCCAACAATGTATCTCTATTCCCAAGAAGCCCACAAGCACACCCAAACAAGGAAGACAAATGTAACATCATAAATGGTGTACCTAAAAAGCAAAAAATGGTATTAAAAAATGAATACATAAGAGATTAATTAAAATATTAGGTATATATCGTCCTTCAAACATTCATGGATTTTAATCAAAAAATTTATAACTCGCTCTAAGGTTGATAGTACAAAACTCACACATGATTAATCCAGACCCAGGATCTACCGAAAAATATTTTTATGATTCCACATTAGATGAAATGATTTTATCACCATCTGGTAATTGTTTTTCTTTTATAAGACCAATATATTTATAGGGTGATCAATAAATATATTATTATACTCAAAATATATCTCACTCTAATATTATAATGTTAATTATCTCAGGTATATATTCCTTAAATGTGACATGTATATGGTGTTGGGAACCTGGTAAACCTAATGTTGAAATACCATTGGAAATGAATGCCATTCTAACTTATTCTATGTCTCAAAATCCCCAAGGAACAATGGAAATATATTTTCAGCTAAATAAACCCCATTTAGATTAATTTTTTAGACCTCCAGGTGAACATTATCCCTCTCATAAAAATCAATAAACATCAATTATATATATATATGTGGATTTTGAATTAGTTGAGCTATTCTCAACTATTAAGAGATTTATGTATTGGAGCTCTAATAATGGTAATTAAACCTCTATGCTCTTATAAAAAATCAATCACATAAGCTGAAAACATATCGTTGAGTACATACATGTTACTCTTAGTTTGAATGTCTATATAAGGATGAAATACCAATCACTATGAATACATGGTATAATATTCTCCATTAAATTTCCCCATAACTATGATTTGAATGAAGCATATTATATGAAAATGATCATCGTGGAACCTTGTAAAACCATATGATCACATACATGTATGGACATAGAAATATCTCATCCAAACTATGCTCGGAAATCCAAAGGAAGTGGCTTCACAAATATTTCTAGTCAGCGGTCAATCATAAGGAATTAGTTTCCTTCTAATTTTTTTTGTTACAATCACCATATCCATTTTTAGTTAATCCCACATCAAAATAGAACCTTTATATGTTGTATTATCCATGAAGTAACCTTGTTCTCAACATTCACTCATTGGTAGGTGAGGAATTGTGACATGAATTAAAAAATATCCTCTTGATTCCTAAAATTTATCTCTGATTATTGAGAAACTATAATAATATATTAATACAATGATGTACTGTAATGGGAGAAGTTTGAGTATCCCTTATATCCTCTCCACATAACCCATCAAGAACCACTATCTACCCATGGAAAAGTATAACAAGATCACCTATTTAAAAATTAAATTATGATTAACAACTCATAGTGTTTAGTTTGACATAACATATTAATTAATATCTCCACATATGGATTCTGTCACTTCATAGAAGAGGGTAGAGGCCCCCGCCTTCAATCATAAGTAATAAATTTCTCTATCTTCTACCACAACCAACTTTATAGAGTATCATTTTTCAATAATATAACACTCCTTAGTCACCTCATTCACCCCATAGTAATATAATTCATTCATATAATGTACTTCACTAGGTTTTCCTTTAAAATTGTATAAATGATGTTGATTTCATAATCATTTAGTAATCATATCCAACAACTTATGAAATTTTTATCTCCTAAGGATAAAATTCTATTAGGATCCTATGATTCATGTAAAACAAGAATCAATGATTGAGTATTTAGGGCCCCATGGTAGTATAGGAAAATAGTTTTTCTATGAAAAAAATCATGGGTTTTGTAGTTTTTCATATGAGGTCTTAGTTAGTTGGACCCTGGAGATGCTATTGTCTTTTACATCATTTATAATAACAATATTTATAATCCTAGAGGAATCATTGAATAGCATGAAACATTCTAAATCCTTTAGAAATCATAATAATATATCACTGGTAATATTTTCAATTATCAATTTAAAAAATATATTAATCCAAAAAAACCCATATGAATGAATTATTGATTATGTTTTTTATAGTTTTAGGTGCTATAATCGAAGATAATGTCCATATTAATCTCCAATAATATCTTTCCAATACATGGATGTTGGGGATATCAAACAAATTATTGGTAGGATCTAAATCATTATGATACTAAATCATCAGGTGGTAATTTACTACTCAATACTCGGTGAATATGTGTCCTTATAAAGGTAAGTCCGAAATCCAATTTATTTATTTTAATAGTGTTTTTACTATTAGTGGTCATGAATCAAGTCCTAGAAAATCCTAATTTTTTTGATATGATTATTCCAAAACCCAAAATATATAAGTATGTCTTTAATGATAACAACCATAAATTAGTGAAAGGATTTATTAAATTAACATATAATGATCCCATGAATACTGCTACATTATTTTTACATTATATAAACATCAATAGGAACTCAAAATTCACATAGTGATAATTGAATTTTATCATAGAAATGTCTTTCATTAGAATATGAAACTAGTGACATAAACACCTAACGATTATTGTAGATTACCACTTCACATCCGATATCTCTATAAAGAATCCTTCAATTCTTAACAGATTTTATTTTTTCATGATCATAATATATTTTAGGTGATGATTGTCAACAAAAAAATTTATATTCTATCAACCTTATTGTTAAAATGAATTGGAGATATGAAGGATGAAACATATATACCAATTAAAATATTTTCCAAAAAATATCCTTTAATTACACCATTATTTCCATGAACTTAATCGAGGCACGTTGATATTTTAATAATAATATTGGTGTGGATTCGAGATGATAATGGTCACTGAAGTCGATCTATCGATAATTGGAGAATTCACAAAAATCTGATAAGAGAAAATAAAATACTCACCCAAATAAATAAGAATTATATTAAAATAATTTTATAATACACAATGATCTAAAAAATTTCAAATAGTGGGTAATATATTGAAAATTATTATGTGCATCCCATTTTTATCTCAAATGAATATCCTAATTGATTATGAAATATTACATTAACTCATTTATTAAATAACACACAAACTTCAATTGATAGATTAAAATACATTTAAAATATAATTTTTACTATTTTTACCATAAACGATGTCATTAATATTTATTCCAACAGTAATTATATCTTAAAAAATTCCTTCTATACTCTATATATACTCACTCCATCAGTAGATATGGGTGATTTCTAGGTTGCCTTATGAAATAGTCTCTATATGAATAGGTTTAGCTATGGACTCTTGAGGAACCTCAAACTCTTACACTAAAAATGAATGTATAAATTAAAAACTGACACATGTGTAGATATTATGGGATCTAGTGTTGAAAACCAATATATCACACATTAAACAATATAAAATTATTCCTTTTTAAATCTCTCTATATAATGTCTATATTATGAACCCCAACCAATTATTCCTTGGGAATAGATAGTGAGACATAAAGGTGGTTATTAGGATGTGGATCTAGGTTTCATCAACCTCTAGATATTCTCATTATGTTACACTGTATCCTTGTAAACCATTCTCCTAGTGGACCACCATAATCACCATAGAGATGTCCCTGATCTCATTGTTTCAATTTACATTAAGGCAATATTCCACCTTTAACACCATTACTTTCCTATTTAATTTAACAAACTCAATCCATGATTCCTTTTCCTCTAGTAGGTAATTAAACTCAATCTCCCTAATGGTTTGATAATATTTAATTATTTTATACCACCAATTATAAATATTGGGATTATTCATCTACATTTTTTTACTAATGGTATCCTAACAATTAGCATTGTAATTATAGTAATACCAACTACTTCTCAAGGAACTTTTATAATACCCCATTACCCAACAATGTTTTCTCTAGAACCCAGTGATCACATGTTTTATCTCTATAATGGTATCATATTAGGGGATTAATTTAGAATCAAGACCACCTTGAATATGTCATTCATGATCCCACATTTTTTAAAATTATAGAAAATCATTAAAACATTTATTGATGGGGTTTATTACTAATTCTATGAAAATGGATACATAATCATCTATAATCATACTTTATTTATTAATTTAAAATATTCCATACAAGAATTATCCATAAATTCATTTGGTAGAAATCATCCATTAAGAAGAACTCAACCTCTATATATATAACGGTATCCATATCATGTGTTAAAACAACATAGCCTGTAAATTATTCATTATACTAAGATAAATAAAAGAAACCATAAGAACAATATGATTTATTGGTATTCATACAAAGAGTAACACATGGTCCATACCCTCTATCTTTTACTAGGATAATTGATGGTCAAAATCCCTTTAGGACATGGGTGTTTTTTCACTATAACTTAGGATGTTTGATAAGACTATAAGTAATAACATCCTACTAAATTAAGATTATCCTTTTTCTAATAGGTGGAGGAATATACCTCAACATGAAAATTGGAGTATATTTCCTATAGATAATTTTAATGAGGCCTAGAATATACTAAACATGGTAGAGATACCACTCAAACAGGACACTATTTTTTGAAAAGTGAGGAAAATACCCTTTTATCGAGTATAAGAAATGGAATGTAGATGATAGAAATGAGTTCAGGTAGAACAACCTTCCATCATGAAATTTCACATAGAAAATCCAACTTTATAATAATCTGCATATGAAAACATCAAACGTCATTAAAACATTGAAAATTTAATCTTAAAAAAGTAGGGGTAAAAATAGGATCATAATATAAAAAGTAGATATATAACCAAAACAATAATACAAGGTAATTTCAAATCACAATATAACTAGGAATGTACACCATTACTGATTCAATACACCAAAAATAGGTCAGATACAATTCCAAAAACACTACATACACTATAAAGACCCCCAAATAACCATCATCATTAAATATTTTGACATATGCGGGTGGAATATCTCTTCATGGGTGAGTATATACGTACCCAATTGGTTGTTCTGTAACAAAAATGAATTACTAAACCAAAAATCAGTTAGAAACAAATAAGGTATAAACAAAGTCATGATAAACCTTGAAATAAATTAATGATTGAGATTCCAATCACATAATAAAGTCCCAATATTATGAGTCCCACTCTATAATGAAAATATTTTGGGTCTATGAGGGGATTCTAGTGATTTTTATAACCCATAGTTTTATGTCAATATAGTATCCCAAAAATGACACCTTATACATTAAAATTTCATTGTTCGACCTAAAAATCACTACACACAACCCACCATATGGAATAATGCATGGTCACATACTTCATGGACTTAAATCATGAACCATATTATCATGTTACAACTATTGGGAACTTTTTCACAATTAGAATCCAATTACCACAATATATAATCCATGATATAATCTTTCTTGGAAAATCTATATATTAGAATCCCATGAGCATAAAATCCATATGTAGGATTCCCATGCACAAAGTAATATGTTTTAAAGTATAGAAGGAATCAAATAGTTCATAATTAATTAATGGAAAACAAATTACACATGAAAAATAGACCATGATGGAAGATATAGTGATTGTTTTAACCCAAAGGGTGTTATGGTCCCGATGAGTGATTACATGGGGTTAATTATTTGTGGAATCAATCCACATCGAATAAAACAACCATAGATGTTCTCTAATAGGTTTAATTGTAGAGCTAGAAATACACAACAACCCTCTTATCCATGATTGATGAACTGAAATTCCAACGGTGGGTGTCCGTAGGATGATATGGCCAAAGACACTTAAGGACTCAAATTTTCCAGGAGGATGGGATCTTAGGATCATCACACCCTTTTGGTGGGAATTAATTATTATTATAGTCAAATCTTATAGATTTAATCTATGCTCATATGTTTGTGAATCCTTTGTTCAATCCAAAGCATGTGTCCGCAAACTAACCCTCTGTCGCAAGATTAATCATAAATACACAAGGGTCTAGAATCATCTATATATATCTAAGGATCTCCATAAATGAATAGATATTAATGTATTAGAGGTTATTAATCAATGTTACCCATTTTTGGATAGATCAATTATTCCTCTATCATTTATTGGGGCAACACTGGTGCAATCCATGTGCTGAGGTATTATGGAGTTTCTCAACTTCAAGGGAGGTAACGAATTATTATGATATTGGGATCGAACCCATAAGATGGGTTTTCTATGTATCCTTTTTAGTTTGGAATAAATTTTCACATATTTCTAGATGATTGTTATCACAACATAAAGTATTCCTCGGTGAAGTGGTGTTATTATTGAGTCTATCTTTTCAGGAGGGTACCCCGTGAGCACAGACAATAGGTAGGCGTCTGACATATATTGGTTAGAGAATGAATCATAGTTCTTATAGATCAGTTGATTGGATTAATCATACAGGTTATGAGATCATCGATAAAATCTAAGTCCAGGTGATTCATTCTCTATGTGAGAAATAAGAGGAAGTATTAGATCCAACAAATCACAAAATTTTCCTTCACCATTAGTAGAAGATGCTAGGGATACAATGCTTATATATATTCAGTTTAAATTGGATGGGGGTGTAATGAGAGGAAGGGATCAAGGTGAAAGGTATAGAGGTATAGAGGAGCAAGAGTTCAACCTTTTATGAGAAAATATTCTTACTCCAAGTGGAATACCCTGAAATGGGTTCTGGGAATTGGGAGAAGCATTGCTCCTCATTAAAGGGAAAATAAAGTGTGATTATTCTTATTTATCACTATCCCTCCTCGAAGGGAAAGGACAACAATTACCCATAATCTATATAATGGTAATGTTCATGTCAGTATCCCAATGTCAGATCATGGGTTACCATGGTAATGTAAACTTAGGGACATTCCAGGGGTCCACCTTGTTGCATGGATTACCCACATGACTCCACTTACCATGTCAATGAAACTAAAAAAGGGGTGATGATGTGCATGACGGTTTCAACAGACGAGTATTTTGGATCTGGGAGAGGATTTGTATTAATGTTTTGGGACATTCTCATGGAGGTATTATGGATGATGTTAAGGACATAGATGTAAATGATTGGATATGGAGGATGAAATGCCCAAATTAACCCCATTCCACAGAGAATTTCCTTATACAAGATGTGGTTTACTCTGCCTATATTATTGGTATATGGTTGAGGGGTAAATTTACATACCGTAGTTGTATGTGGACCATGGTTTAATCAATTTAGAAATATTCTTTATGGGAATAAGTTCTATCTACATAGTGATTTTTATACGGTGCTGAGTTCCATCCACATAGCGATTTTCTATGTAGTGGAGGGCTATTCACACATAACAATTTGCTACATGGAATTGGGTTCTACCCACATAGAATTTTCCTATCTGAGGTGACTGATTGAAAAAGGGGAATTAGTTATTCTACTTGTGGGAAATGCATCTACAAATGATGTTGGTTTTTCAGTTTTCAATTTGTTTTGTTTTTCTACCTTTAATGCTATGCGGAATGATTTGCCTATAGGGAATCATTGAAAGAATCCAACTTTTTTGGTCATATTTTTTTCAATGACTTTGGTCACTCAAAAGTACCCTTCTCTAAAAAAAATCGTTCTTTAGTCCTCCCCTAATGACATTTTTATAGAGGGGAGGAGAAGTTGGATTAGTCATCTCTAAGAATGTTTGGGGAGTCCCACTAATGAATCCCATACCATGGACGACATGGACATTGGGGGAATGTGGTCATCATCTACAGAGGCATTGATTACCGCCTCGGCCCCATGAATGAATTTTTTTTCATTCATGGGAAGCAGTCAGCTTCACCTAGCACATGAACCATTTACGTTAGCGGGGTATGTCATATGTGGGGTGTATTTTCATGACATATTATTGTAAAAAATTTTGTTTATAAGGGATATGTGTTTTCATCATCACCCCACAAATTTTTTTGTTCATGGAGTCGTTGTGAATGGGGCCTCCATACGGAGAGGCGGTCCACGAAGGTTTTTTGCTTCATTGCGCCCTATTTTTCATGTCCATATTTTTACGCATAAAACATTCTTCTAAAATTGTCCCTTGGATTTTTTTTCATTTACCAATACAAGGGAGTATTTTATTTATTTTTGAAACATTTTCAGTACCCAAAAAATTCCTTACATTACAATAGGTTCTGATCGGGATGATGTGGAGGCTATTCTGATGTAGATAACAGTCTTGACTTGAATTGGTTTGGGGTATAAGGGTGGACCCGAAGGAGGGGACCACACCAATAATTAGGGGGGCCATGTAATTTTTATTCTACCACATATCTTTATGAACAAATTGTTGCCACGATTCTCTCAACTACCTTTCTTTTTTGAATTTACTCCTTTGTGGATGCCCTTTCCCGTGTACTGATCAAATTCATCTGTGAATGTTGAGTTCAATATTCCACATAAAATGGGTTTATAAATGATGTAATTGTTCCACAAACTGTTGAATCTATGAAAAATGCTTCCTGTGCTAGTGTCGTGTGAGCTTCTACAAACTATTTTTTCATGGTCTAATATCTTAACCCTTTTCTGATTTTGATTGAAACTAACTTTTGATGATCCATTACAGGAATGAAAATGTCTTTTCATCCTAATTCAATGTATGCAACCGAATAAGGGATGATATGGTGGAGAATATTGAATATAATTTATGACCCTATATTATTCCTCAAGAGGGTACTCTAAAATATATTCGTGCATTGGATCTTATTGATTACCCATTATCTAATAAGTGTCCACTTTATAGCTTTGGCCTCTAAGGTTATTCTCCTTTTCATTGGTTGACCAATATGCCTTATCATTCATATTGGGATGTCATGATGACGTGATCAGGAAAATATTTATTCTAGAGGATAGATCACAATTACTTTTATCCAAGAGGATTTTTTTTCTAAATGGATCCATATGGACACATAGTAATCAACACCATCATAATATGTAGTTGGAATCAGTCATCTAGGACTACCCATATATTGTCAGCATTTCACGGGGAAAATCAAATGGATTGTAGAGCTCTAAATAGGACCCATGTTTTGAAGAGTTTTTCTCTGATGGGTGGTCCTGGGAATTATGTGTGCAACAAAACTTTCTAGAATCCCCTAATTAGTTGGAAGATATAATTTGTTTTCAAGCATTATGGGTTCCCAGTTCGAAATTTATCCACCAGGTGAAATTCTGGCTAAACTACTTAGTCACTGGTGTTCATGCACCGGTACCTTCCACTTATCTCATGGTGATGTGGTAACAAGTTTGTGAGATATTTACCAGATAAGAGGAATTATTGTCCTTGGTAATATGTATGACGAATTCCTAACGATGGAAAATACTTGAGAAATTGCTGAACAAGTTTCTCTACTGGTGAATGATTTACTGGTCATGGGAGAGGGATTTCATGGTCACCATCTTCATGATCACTTCTGCATTTCATTTTTTGATTACAATGGGCTATTATTGCAGGCGAATAGATTGAAGCCAAATGTTTTTCATATTCGAAACCATTTAACTAAAAAATCATTATGTATTCTAGGATCATATTGTGCTACCCATGAGGTGGGTCAATATACTACATGGGGTTATGAGAATTGGTCAAATGTATCATCTGAGCTCAGATTAGCAGGTTTCATGGACATGTTCTTGAAAGGATGGATTTTTGCATCTCGTGATATTTACACCGATGATAGAGTTTTCCCCTTAATGATGGTGGCTAAACCAGCAGAGGGAAAACCTATCAACTTATCCATCCCTACCATTTTACATATTTATAAATTATTGGGAATGATATAGGAAGGAAGGACTCTACACCATCTTAGTGGGAAATTTTAATTTTTGTACGGCTGGATGGTAGAGCACTTCCCTAGTTTTGATTGTTGAAATACCACATTTTCTCATCATTCTGACATTTACCCGACTCTTCTCTACATTACTATTATTCATCGTAAATCATTTAACATTGATGACATTGTAGAGTTGGTGAGTGATTTTTCTCAATTCTATTTCACGACATACATTGTGCTCCCATGACAATGATGTATAATGGGAGGGGATTTTCAAAATAAAATTCTTATAAAATTGTGATTTGAGATGGATTTCTAAACGTGTGCATAGAAAGAGTGACCATTTGTGAACCTTATACCCCTTATATGTTTTCAAGGTTGTTTGGATGCCTACAATATAATGTATTTCTATATATTATCCATGTTAAGAGGGAATCCCATCCAATAACCCTTCTCCAATTACGGCTGCCGATGATGCGTGAGGATGATAGTATAGGAGTACTTATTCCTCCCACAATTGTCCCCACATTCTTGTCATTGGAATATGATAAATTGTTTGTGAATTTCAAAAATGATGTGGTATTTTCAAGTCAAGGTAGATGAGTCCATATGTCATTGACTACTTCCAGTCCTACCTCAAATATGCCAACTGCACCATCCTCCTCTATTATACTATATGAATGTGTAATATTCTCTATCAAAAATATTGGGAAGGGGCTTCCTTTGTGTAGACTATTTATATGGAGAGTGACTCAGAACCCATATCTCTATCCGAAATGTTTTTTGGTCTTACTAATGTTTTCCTAAGTGGAACTTTGACATGCATTACTAAAATCATAGGAAATCACCTATGATTATCCTTATAAGTTAAACCATTTACATGGAGGTAAGATTATATCACTTGGGTAAGTCAACTCAAGGAATCCTTATCTGTAGTGATGGATCATCGTGATTATATACCAATGGGAGTGGAGTGAAAAAACTAGGGTTCCGATGCAATTAGAAAATATCGAGCTATGTGCTGATGGGCATGGAATAAATAATGTACTCTTTCCACAAAAAATACCCTATAATAATTTTCTAAAAAGGAGGGAACAGTTAAGAAATTACTCAATGACTTGGTTGGTGGATGCTTTGATTACCAACACATGCACCTTCTCATGTACTGAATAGTTATAGCTTAAGAGAATTTTTCTGATCATAAAGGTGACCTTGTTTAATTAAATTACTCCTGTAATCAAACAAACACCTTTTAGAACATTACTAAGTAGATGACCCACCTTTAGGATAAGGACGAAAAATCCTATGACCATGTGATTTTCCAAACAGAGGAGCTGCAGGAGTGTGGGGATCAAGTGGCCAAGTTTATGGCCTAATTGGAATCAACATGTTCCATGTTTTATTCAATTAAATATAATAGGACAATTGATTAGGGCTATTATGAAATAATTACATTCAGTAGTTAACATTAAATATGAATAGAGGGCTTATTTGCAATTGGACCTTTATAGCCCTTTTCAGGCAGTTGTCGATCTGCTAGAAATGGTGTGTCAGGATACATTATGATCACATGGGTTGTCCTATCCCCCTCAATTTTTTTTGATATTGGGGATAAACTCTCGATTGTGGATGTTCCTATGTTCTCATTTAATAGAATGGAAACCTGCTTACTCTACATATTTTATCCTTTATCTTTACTTGTATTGTTAATCAATTATAATTCACTCTATTTGGAACAATAATTACAACTGGATGCTCATTTGAATCACAATCTAGGATAATTCACATGAAATAATCAAATAAATCTCTATTTATTTTCTGATTCGAGTGACTCAGTGATCATATTGTGACTATTTCTATGGTTATCTAGAAACACACAACAATCATTGCATCTTTTCCACTATTACACGAATTGTTTCCTAAACCCAATTTGGTGTGGGATTAGCCGATAAAACCTGATTTTTCTATAGGATTCCCTTTGATGGTTTTCTACTTAAAAATTTTTGTGTCTATTTATATTTTTGATTTCTTGATATTTTTTCAAAACCATAAAAATCATGGGTTTAGTGAGATGGTAATCATATTTTATTATGGGCTCCCTTTGTCTGTTTTCATCCTAGTGAGTTTTGGGTCTCATTTAATATGATTTTTAAAGTATTGAAAATCATACTATGATTGATGATATTTTATGCCAAACAGATTTGTCCATTAATTGTGAGAAGAGGGACCCAATTAGGACTCATTGTAAGAAGATGTTCTAATATATTTTATATAAGAATGCAGGATTTTTCATAACCCTATCATTGTGATTTATGGGTATAGGACATGGTATGGGTCTTGCGATCCATAAGGCATATAAATGTATGAAAATCCTCTCCTGAGGATGAATTTTACTTTGTTTGATAGGAATTTTCTGGGAAACATATCCAGAGCTGTCAGGGAATTGTGTGTATAGTGAAACCAAGGTGTCCTTAGGAAACAAACAGTTCATTTCAAATGGCCATGTAGTTTTATAGATATTTGTATATAATTGGTTTTTTTGTAAGACCATAGTGGGTGGATTTTCATTGGATTATTTTATAAAAGTGATAGGGGCATCATTATTGGGTTTGAATGGGAAACCAAACCAACAAAAATTTGGATTGTGTAAAGGGAGACCGAAGCATGGTGTATTTTAATGTATTTCATCTAGGAAATTTAATGCTTATAAATCAAAGTCACCTTACTCTTACCAAGAAGGGATGGATTAATTTTTCTTTTCATGGCAGTCTAACCATTAATGTTCTATCAACTTCTAGAATGAATGGGGAGGAAATGTGAAAACATTAATCCAATGGGTCTCTGAAACTATGGTGTGATGTGAGAAATACATGCCATAGGGGTGTATAGAGGTTGGAAAAGCCTCTCATGAGTATGAAAGTTCTTTTTTTGGAAGGTATTTCTCTTTGGAAACTTATGTAGATCTATCGGGGAACTATGTGCATAGACAAATAAAGGTGTTCTCAAGACAACAACCTTCCATTTCCGATAGACAATAATGATTATGGGGATTTGAACCTTTTTGCACATAGAGTTTGGTTTGAG
Organism: Viscum album; assembly: GCA_963277665.1. NCBI lineage: Eukaryota > Viridiplantae > Streptophyta > Magnoliopsida > Santalales > Viscaceae > Viscum > Viscum album. Next base: position 1,457,560,855 of record OY728159.1, on the reverse strand, counting down.
AAAAATATGTGAATATACATGAAAGGGCCCTATCATGCTAAAATTTCCTAGGAATAGGTAGATATGTTCTCTGTATATAGGTGTGGAGAGGCTCCCTATGCAGTTCTGAACCATACAAAAGGAAAAGATGAGAAAATATTTTTTCATGGCTAGACCAAAGATATAATATTAGATTACCAATACATATCCTTTGATGATAAGAATCATGTTCTAGATAGTAATTTTAAGTTATATATATATATATATATATTTAAATTTGGTTCACGAATGGATTGTGGAATTTCTGTCCTGTATACGAGCTCACCAATGAGGTAAGACTCATATCAGGCCCTCCGATCCATATTTATTTCATCTATTGAAACTTGGGGGGAATTATTCTTTATTTTGTCTGGGACCAAGGGTGAATGTTAGGCATCACGCATCATTAAATTTTAATTTCATGTGGTTAGAAAATTGATATAGAGGCCCTGAGTATCTGGAGGATTACCAGGACAGAATGTCCTGACATGTCCATGACGTGAGTAGGAGAGAAAATATAAACCATGGTTCCATGAGTTCATGGATTTAGAGAAATGATATAGGGATTTAAAGATCTTAGTCATACAGAAATAGAAAACAACATCTTATAAGGATGAATTTTCCTTTGGTTTACATTATCTTTTATGTGGGAAACATAGGTAGAGATGCCATGGCATTGTGTGAGTAGTGATGTAAAGGTGATCTTAGGAAACTAAACGTCCATTTATGATGTCCAAGGAGGTCATTAAAGATATGAAAGCACTCAATGTATGGAGTTTGATGGATTGAATGGTTGTTTCTGGAAATATTAGAAACACTTAAGCCACAATTACCCTTATAATTGAGATTTTTTCTATATAGATCTAACTTGTATATAGGGTAGAGAATTTTGATTACAATTTTGGGCATGGAACTGGGATTGAAGAACTAGGTGTATTAAAGATGGAATCCCTGTATAGGTTTTGTCCTTAATCTAAGTGGGGAAATTTTAGCTATATTTGTTTCCATTGGGGATGGCTAGGCCTGATATCTATTCTCCCGTAATCACTATACACCATGAATGTACAGTAATCATTCCAAACATTGATCAAAAGATACCTTGTAGCTTACTGTCTTGTGGATAAGACTTTTGGTTTCCCAAAGTGGAGGGGAGAACCCTAATGCACCATTTAAGGTCATGCCACCATGACCAACTATTGTGGATTGACTTTCTATGGCTCTATAGTGAATCCTCAGTTGAGGTCCCTAATCCCACATGATCTATGCTCGGTGGGGAGAAAGGAGTGATGGAATGGGATTATCCCACCACATAGGGATGTCATAATCAAGGAAGAGAGATTTTTATATTGAGGATACATTGACCAAGGTGAAAGTTTGTACTTCATTACATATCCTACATGGACATGAGTCATAAGTAATTCCATAAAATAACATGGTGGCTGGACAATGATGGAGGCAATGAACTCTTTGGTGAAAACATTTTGATGTTGTGTAGTTTAACATCATACAACCAGGACATTTTATCATGTTTGTTCACATCATAATATTAGGAAAATTTCCATACAGTTTTGCATTTCGTGGAAAGGATGTAGATGACTTGATGTAAAAGTGTGGCAATGTGGTTATTCTTGATACAGTCTTACAAATAGGGAATGTTTGGGAACATATTCCTTAACTTATCTTCCATGTAAGGGGGATATTTTTTTACATTCCATTGCTAGGTTCGGGTCTTAGGATCTTAGCATCACTACATATCCCATTGGATAGGAATCAATCCATACATAGTTCTATAGATAAAGGATCCTTTGCTGGTAAATCTTATATGTAAGGAGGAATATTTCACTTTATAAGGTGGGTAGACTTGGATGAGAATATAGGAGTCACTATATATAATTTGTAGGCATGAATCAATTCATACAGAGTTATGTGTCACAGCATGGTAGGTAACCAATACTATAGGTAATGTCCTTTCAAGTTAGAACACTTATGCTATGTGGTTTAAAGTCTTACAATAAGGACATTTTTTCCATGATGTTTAATGTAATGTTTGGGAATGTTTGTGACTTTTCCAGAATGAAGGTGGATTTTCTGAATCCATGCAGTTTTACATGTTGTGGTAGGTAAATTGGTAGTGTAGTTTAACATCATGTTTTGGGGAAGATTTATTATAGAAACTATGAGTATGTTGGGGATAATCGGGTCGAGATATTCTTGTATTCCCATATCATGAGGGGGGAGAAGGCAAGTATAAACCATGATTCAGGGATTCTAGGATTAAGATGACTGATGTGGGGATTAAAATCCAATGAGATTATTGCGGTAGGAAAATCCACTCCTGAAGAATAATTTTTCTTTGGTAGATAGGACACATTTTTTTGGAAATTTATGCCTGGCCATTGGGGTATCGTGTGTATAGTCAAAAAATGGTTTTCTCAGGATACTGGTCTTCCATTTTTTATAGCCAAGATGGATTATTGGGATATGATATTTCCTAGGGCATGGAGTTAGATGGATGGAATGTGTGTTTCTTGGTATGCAGGAAATATTCATACCCTGATTAGATATGAATTATGGAATCCTCTACATATATCTAACTCATATGTAGGGGGAATAATCATTTGACACATACTTGTTACAGGAATAAAGGTTTGTGATCTCCCGTATATATGTGAATTTACATTAAAGATATTGTGGGTATTGTTATTCAATTAAATTTTTGTGATTGGACTTAGGCACAGGTTCTGGGAACCACTATGTACCACGTTACACTAAAAATCAAGACACAGGTAGTTCTTTAGGTACCTTGCAGATTAACATATTTCATTAAGGATGACCACATATAGGGGATTGATATTCCCGTAAGGAATTTACTAATGAATCATCTAATCCCCCATAAGTTGGGCTAGTTGTGAGAAACCAATCCAAGTAAAGTTTTATGAATTTCTCTGCGTAATTATGACCCATACACGAGGAAGGTGAATTTTGTTTTTTGTTAGTTAGACCAAAATGAAGAATCTGGGTGTCACTATGTATCTTGTGTGGGAAAGAATCAAGCCTCACATAGAGATAAAATTATGTTCCATACACCGATCCGACCCATGCATAAAGAAGTAGAATTTTTAAGCATTCTTTTGGGTGATGGAATTATCATATACCTATACTCTTATTTCATGCGCTGAAACCCATACCACCATTCCTATACTAAGCATGTTATGTTCGATGTGAGAAACAAGGAATGAAAAGTATTTATATCATAATTTAGGGGGAATTAAGGGTATTATAGAGGCAATTTGTATCATGTGGTGGATATACTAGGATCTAGGATCAAGACATCTCTATATATGACATTAAAAAATGGGAATCAATCCATATGTAGTTCTGTGACACTACATCCCTGTATTGGATTAGACTATACCCAAGGAGGTGGATCATTTTTTTGATTGTGGTTGGGTTCGAGACATATAGTCTAGGAATTGATATTTATCTCACAAAAACGAGATTCATGACACATGTAGTTCTGTAGAAAGAGTGTTCGTATGTGGATCTGACTCTCACATAAGAACACATGAATTTGTTCTATCTCCCATATAGATCTAAATCATGTGCGATGAATCCTTTATTGGAAAAAAATGATGCTCATACAATATAATGTCATGTGGTTTTGATGATAGAATCTATGCAGTTTAACACCGTGTTGTTGATATGTTTATGCTATGAAATTTAGTGTTGTAAAAAAAGGACATTTCAACATCTAGTTTTTCCATTGTGTTGTTAGAACGTTTAGGTTATGTAGTTTAATGTCATACAATAAAGAAATTTCATCATGCAGTTTAATATCATGTAGTGAGGATGGTTCTTGATATGTAGTTTAATGTCATACAATGAAGATGTGCATCACCTTACATAATGGGAAAGGTGTGTTGTAATTTTTAATTTAACATCTTGTGATTATGAATTTTTTTATACTGTTTTAGATCTTGTGGTTAGGAAATATTATCCATGTTGTTTAATGTCATGCGGTGAAGATGAATTAGCCATGAAATTTAACATCACGCGGTGAAGATTAAGTATCCATTTAGTTTAATTTAATTCGCTGAAATGAATAATCCATAAAGTTTAACGTTATTCGGTGAAGGAAAATTATCCACGAAGTTGAATGTTTTGTGGTGAAGATGAAATATTTTGGTTACATGAAATATTTCTTCAAGGGCCTTTCATTGGTAAGAGTTGTAACCAGCTCTCTATCCATTAGAATTAGAGAATATTCTCAATTAGAGTAGATTTTGTGTATGAAATATAGTCTTTCCCATTTTGTATCCAATTTAGGAGGTTTCATTCCAGGTATCAATAGAGTTCTGGAGACCGTAAACATTTCTCCTTCGAGGAATGGACAGAGGTGAACCTTTTTATTGAATGAAAATGCAATACATCTATGGTAACTCTAAAAATGTTTTAATGTGTGAAATCATTTCTCATCCAATCACTCCAACTCATTAAGACACTTTGGTATTTCTCATCTATGAACAATTGATCACAAACGACAACATTGAACAAGGGTAGTTGAAATTTGATAGGTAGAACCACCTTTGTCCCATATACTAATGATTATAATGTTTATTGAGTGGAGGTGTGATTCATGGTTTGGTAAGACCATAGATCATGGAGGATCATTTCAAGCAGTGATTTATTATCCTTATCTACTATCTTTTGCAGTATATTGGATAGGGTATTATTAAAGGCCACTATCTATCAATTGGACACTACAATGTTTTGGGATGAACGGTTATCCTTGATAACATACTCCTAACATAGCACATACAATTTAGTAGAGTAGAATTTGGTGTCGTTGTCCATCACTATTGTATGAGGGACACCAAATCTTGTGATGATATTGGATTTCATAAAGCTAGACATGCTTCTTTCCCGGACCTCTTTGAGTGGTAAAGATTCTCCCCATTTGAGAAAAATCCATTTATGTGATGATATACTTCAATTTCTTGAATGTATCATGAGGATACGTTCCCATGAAATCTTTTCCCCATATAAAAAATAGCTATGACTACATGGTTTTATGAAGTAACATTGGGGGTTTATGGATGAAATTGGCATGAATATGAAAGGAATGGAACATCTTTGTAAAGTTAGTGAAATCCTACGCCATTGTGGGTAGTTGTACCAATGAATTTAAATTTGATGAGAGATCATTGATGTTGACTAATGTGCCTCACAGGCTCAAGCACGAACTCCGTTCATGACAGCAATAGTCTCTTTTTCATCCATAATCCTTAGAAGTACCCCATCACAGCCTCACTAATAGATGAAATTTTGTTGGGTTGTGCCATTGTATATAATAATGTCCATTTCTGTTCTTCGGATCAGTTCCCTTTTAAAACCTATCTAATGGGAGCTCTCCCTTTTTGAGGTAATCTGCAATGGGAGTCAACCAACTAGTGGTAGGACCATACTGATCTGATATATGACTAATCTCATTGATTTCTTCCTTCTTGGATTAGATGAATTATAATACCATACGATAATAGGAAATTCTAATGTCCAACTCATCTCAATATGGTTTATTCATAGTTGTGGCTGCCTTTTATAATGCATTGACCATCACATTTTTCAATTGGGGTAGATGAGATAGTTTTAGATCTGATCGAAATTCTAACATCATTTCTCAGACATGGCCCATAAAAGGTATTATCTCCACATTCTTGATATAATAGTAACCATTGTATTTTTTAATGACTAGTTTTGAATCATCTTTTATCAAAATGTATTCTTATTGTACTTGATGTTATAGTTATAGGCCTACAATGAAAACATGGTACTCTAATTCATTATTTGTTAATCCCTCTAACAGTAGGAAGGATTAAGTAAATACAACCTTTTTAGAGATATGAGTTTGAATCCCATACCTACATTATTGATCTTTGGGTATTCATCCTTTTCATATAGAACATCTAGACGCACCATCAAAAGGCATCTCCTATAATTGGGATTCATCTAGAATGGGGATAACCTATTCATTGGGCAGTTCAAAATCTGATGATGTTATTTCCTTTTATGGATGTTGTACAATTTTTTTGTAATGCATGAGCATTGAAATCATTCTGAAGCAGGAGCCCTGTATCAAACATCTCTAGGATGAATGCACACCATGATAGTTGTTCATTCAACATTGGAAAGATGATAATATAATTGATCGGGTTTCCATGAGAGGCCAAATGGACCTCATGGTGCTACAGATAATGGATAATCTTCTAGAACACAATTATTAGAGCCAATAAACTATTCTCGATATTTGAATAATGTTTTTTAGCATCAGTCATAGTTCAGATGAGGTAAAAATTTCTATTCACACTCCCGACATCATTCTTCTATGCTAGGAAGGCACCTCGTAATTTCTCTAAGGAATTCATATATAGCATTCATGGTCTTCCTCTTATATATGGCATTGGAACTATTGTTATAACAAGATATTTCTTGATATTTTCAAATGATTCTCGAAAATCATCATTCAATTGATATGTAACCCCTTTTTCACCAACCTTGTGGAGGGGAATCTTTTTCCTATGTGGTTGGATATGAAGAATTGAATGTATGAAAGATATTCTTGAAGTCCTCTCAACTTAGTGAGGATTCTGGGAGGTGAAATTACAACTATATCATTCATCTTCTTAGGGTTGACTTCGATGCCATCAAGGTGTACAATGAAGCCGATTAATTTCCCCATTGTTACAAAATCACATTTCAAGGGGAACACTATTAGAGTATGTTTTCACTATCTGTTGAAGACGGTTTCATGATTTTATAGGTTGTTTGAGCATTGTTGTTATATAACCATCAAGTCATCAACATAGAATTTGACAAACTTTCCCAGTAAGGGTTTTAAGATTCGATGCATGGCATTTTGGTATATGGTGAAAACATTTTTCAATCTAAATGGTTTTACCTTGTGGAATAATACTCCCTCAGGATACATAAATATGGTGTATTATTCATCTTCTTGGGCCATTAAAATTTTCTTAAACCCTAAATAGCCATCCATGAATGAGTGAGCATGATATCTAAAAATTACATTTATCATAAATTCTATGATAGAGACCGAAAAGTAATCTATCAAGAAGTTCCAATTGAGATCCCTGAAGTTGATGAAAACACTGATATTCCCATTCTTCTTTCTTATGGGGAATATGTTCGACAACCAGTTGGGATATTGGACCTCATGAATGAAGTCTTCTCTTATGATTTTGGTGACATTAGCCTCTATTTTGGCAGCATGTGTCCCCCTAGAGGCTTTCTTGTAGCCACGATAATCTACTAGAAGGACCAAGTGGTCATTGGACACCATAGGATCAAGGATTAGAATTTTGGAATATTTCTAGGAGAAAATATATCAGTTCTTCCATAGTAAGTATGTGTATAACTCTTAATCTTCAGAATACGTGGTCACACTAATCAGAATAGGCCACTGGACTTCTTTATTACCCATGTTTATTTCACTGATTCCATCAATGGTTGTATAGACACCCTCCTCAAACATTGGAGTGGAATACATAATTTCTTCTTCCAGCTAACCTTATAAATCATCCCCAATATATTCATCTTCTTATGGGGAAAAATATAGGGATGATATCTTCATATTTAATTAAATAGTAACAATTTTGGTATTTGGAGGCTTGGGTGACTCCTATAAACTCAACTGACAATAAGGGTTTCTCGAGAGAGAATGGAGTGAGGGGAGGGGGATTATCCTTGTCTTATTTGTGTAATGAGACATCCCATTGTAACATATAATGTGAATAAACGGTCATCTAGAGTTTTGGTGATTGACTAAGAGCATTCACCATTATCATGGGTGTCAGTGGGATTTTCAATATTGTTAGGCTCTGTGGCCATGACTAAAATCAATAATATGGATGAATACATGTCCTAATTTAGACTCATTCACTCAAACAGATTTATGGGAAGTACTTACTCTTCACTGAGATACCTAAAGGGATTGTTGGGGGCCATTTCAAAACCATTTTCGGCAATGACCAATGAACACCATCATCTAAAGGTTTCTTTGCTTTCTTCTCATAGAACCCTGCATCAATATGGTGTGACTCGCAATATTCAAGTGGGACCTTATGAATGTGCAATGTCCCATTTTTTTCATTAATGTAATACTTGATTGACTGGTGTTATGATGATGGAATTACTATATGCTGATGTAGCCAAGGCCTTCATAGTAGAAGTTGAAGGCTATGTTCTACTATACCACAACAATGTAGGAGTTGACTATGAGGTCATCCAACTGAGTTTTAATAATTATTTATCCTAACATATTCAATTCACTTTTATCATAGACTAATAAAGTTTTTGTGTAAGGTGATAGGTTATCCTCATTGCAACCCAGCTGATAAGGTTTCCATAGTGGTATGAGATTGAATCTAGATCCATTGTCGAGGATGAATTTTCTAATATAGATATTATTTATCCTACTATAAAAATATATGGGTTTGATATACTTTTTCATGATGGATTCTTCATCGTGATCTATGAAAGAGATAACCATGTGGAATTATTTTGAATTGGTTTTTGTTTGATTGACTTTAGTGGTTCCCACCTTGGCTTCAAAATCCTGGGGACTTAGCAATGCTTCTATAAGTGCATTCATGAAGTCTGTTTGTAGATTTAGTGCATCCAAGATTGACATAATGGATTGTGATAAGGCTTAATATTTTAGGATTTCATATTTTTAGTCTAAAGGATGGTGCTCCCTTACATGGGATTATATTTCACATGAACTTTAGGGAATTAATCATTGGATGTAGATGGACCATACCTTAGTACATGAGCTAATGGGGATTGTGTTCTTTGTTGATTTGGTCGGGTAGGTCTGCCTTCATGACATGGGTGATTATAAATTTTTTCCTCTTCTAATGAATATTATAGGATTATTGGGGTAGATTTTATTTTGGTAGGGTTATGGTAATTCTCTTATTCTTGTAGGGTTCACTGAAGCACTCATTCGCGAGTTTCTATAATATTGAAAGTTTTAATGACATCACGAAGAAACATTTGGTTTCATCCAGGTTAGTGTATTGCAAAGTATCCTCGAATCATGTGGCCTCTGCATCCAACTCCCTTATTAGGTATGTGAAACTTGGGTTCATAACCATATTACTCATCAGAAATGGGGTCTATTAAGTGGATGAAAATAATTAAGCCAATTATTATTTCCTAACCTGATGACGACTCTTTCTGATTGAATTCTTTTGATGGTCCTATTTCTTTGGGAATTTCCCGTATCATTAGATCAATTGGCATAAAATTTGAGAGTGTCAGAGATGACTTTGTCCTTGTAATGAGTTTGTCTTCATACACATGTTATCTAACATTATATTCTAATTTATTTTTGGATTCTTAAACCTTTATTGATTGTGGGAATGAGGATGTTGGTTGAGTTATATCAGAAGATTTGGGGGAAAAGTTGGTTATTTCAACTATTATTTGAGTATTCCATTAGATCAGTTGATAGTTTTCTGAGTCGTCTAGTGATTAGTCTTTCGTTACCTTTTTCTATCTACATTTTCCAATCCCCTCCTCCATCCGAGTCAGTGGTGGAATCATATTCCACTTGTTCTAGAGGAAGTTCCAGTTTGACCTATCCATTATCAATCATTATTTGAAGGAGTTCCATAACGAAAAATAACTCCTTAATGGTGTGTCCGAATATCTAGTGAAAAGAACAATAATTTTTCTGGTCATCTATATCTACTTTGTTATCCATTTTTGGATCTGGTAGATAGAGTAGGTTATAATTCATGGTTTTTATAACTTTTCCACAGAATTGGTTGTCTCAGAATGAGTAAATTATATTCCTCTATTTCTATAATTGATTTATCCTTAGTCCCATTTTCCCATCTTGTAGAGTCATGTGCTGCTATTGAAATTCATAGGGATATCCACGATTTGGTTGAGGCCTTGGATTTGAATATGGTTTAGGGGCCGCTTAATCACAATGGAATTCATTTCATCTCTTCAAACTCATTTTCCTGGGGCTGAGGGGGCTGCCTGAGACTTTGTATGAGTCTTTTGTAAGGAATACACTATTCTTTGGGAAATGGTAGCGAAATATCAAAAACCAATTTTGTATTTCACTATGATGAGGTACATTCGGAACTCATCATGATGATTATCAATGCACATAGCAAGAAAATAATCTTGGGGGAGCATTCAGTCAAGGAGTATGTATGGCCATTACATTGGGAAATGAAGTCTCATAATATTTCATTATCTTATAGTTTTCAATTCATGTGGTCACTGATTGTTGTATTTTGAAATGTTGAATAGAACTAGAAATGGAACGACCACCATAGGTCCTCCCATCCTGATATTTAATGACTTAGAATATTGGTATACCATACAAATGATGATCCTTACTGAGTTCACAAGAATAATCTAAGTTTCACTGCTTCTTATTTCTCCGGGGTTTGCATAATTGGATCATAGTAGGACACATAATACATGAGATATTTTCCATGTCACCTAATACACTAAATACTAGGAATATTAGGATCTAAAATTGTGGTGGTGGAGATATGTTTCTCACCATTTCAGGGTAATGTTTCTATTCCAATTGTATTGGAGCGTGCCATAATTACATGGCTTACAATAAAGCATATAATGAATCGATGGTATTAATGATCCCTTGATGCATGACCTATTGAAATTGTTCATGAGTAGGAACAATAGGGGGAAATATTGGTGAGGCATGTTCTACTAATACTTGAGGCAGATACCCAACTTGGAGAGTCCTTTTTGGATTCTCTTTAACTTGTTATGGATATTTCCTCATTGGAGGGAATTATTGATATCCTTCTGGGACTGGAGTTCAGGAAGACAAATGGTCCTAGAGGAATATTGGATGAGCATCCCATCCTTGATTCATTTTCTTAGATAATCCCTTGTGGCTAAGTTACTCATTCTTTAAGTGTATGTGGAAGTTATACCTTAGGATCATATATGATATGATGAATTCTTCAGATTATCTCAATGTTAATTCCCCTAAACTATTTTATTTCTTCCTCCATCCAATAGAATTTATCTTCGATCATGCAGGGATAATTTTCATGGGGAGGTGGTGTTTGTTCATGTATCACCGTGTTCTTATCCTTGTCCTTTTTAGCAATTTGAAAAGAAGGTAATTATGGATTTAATGAGGGATCACCCAAATTTAGGGTGGATCTTTGGTTTCAAGTATGTAAAGCATAAAGATCGGTGTGGAACACCTCCAAAGGGAACCGTTTTCTCTCACATCCTTATAATTTGTATTATTTATAGTGATATCTATTGGATTGATGTCCACAAACTTTAACAATACCTATCACATTGTGGGTGGCATACTAGGTGATGAATGGTAGGAGAGATTCTGTCATCCATTGTTGGATCTTCTCCTTCTATTCTGAGGGCCTCTTTGGGTTTCATGTTGAAGGTTAACTCAGCGGTAACCATTATATGACCTACTTGTATGCCTTAATCATGGAATACATCAGTCATGAACTACGATGGAATTTGTGATCTCTTTACCTTTCATCCTTCCTAGGATGGGAAAGACTGATGTCCACTTGGCAGATGGTTGAGGTACAAATATCCCCACCCATACAGGTTGGGGTTTCCCCTATTCCTTTTTATTTGTTCCTTAGCACTTATTTATTGGTATTATGGGGGAATTTTTTTTACAAATTACCCCAGCCTTGCGGGCTGGGGCTTAGCCCATAATATGGTTGGTGTTACTATTATCACTGATTTCCTAATATCGTGCATTCGTATTTGGGTGAGATCCGTATATGGTGTTTGGTATGCACATGATTTTTTTTGAGAACATGAGAATTACTTTATTATTGGATTACCATAAGCAAAAATCCTACTCAATATTATTGGTGGCCTAGTTCAAGAGTTTTTAATGGATCTTTCTCATTGTGCTGAACAATTTTGAGACTTACTCAATGCCAGTACTAGGTGATAATTCTGCATTTCCAGAATAGGGTAATCTTGGGATAATGAAATTACAATATTTCATTTTAAATGGGTTCTCCTAGATGGGATGGGGGTGAAGTGTAAAGCTCCATGTTCTCCTCATCCCCATATATGAATGCCATATGCGGCATTGCTAATACAAAAACACAACTAGTGTAGGTCCTGGAGGAAGGTTAGTTCATGACCCTTATTCTTACACTCTATATGTGGTCACAGAGCATGCATAAGAGCTTCTAGGTCATTGTTTTAGCTAAGGTCCGCCAATATATTGACATGGTATACATTCCCATCATAGGGAAAATATTTTTCTTTCAACTAGTGGATATTTTTTTAGACATTGAGCTGAATGTTATTCATGTATTCCCTTTAAATATCTCTTGGTATGTTGAAATGAGTTGTGGATATGATCTGAAACATAACGGGTATGTCATCCCTATATATGTTTATTCTAATGAGCAACATATCATTTTGTTCTTCCGCCAGAGACTCCTCTACTTGGTTTTCCCAACTTGAATGATTCTTAAAGATTTCATTCCAAGTAGTGTAGATAGATGGAGTCTCATTGATATATGAATGGTAGGGGGTGTCTCATAAGATGAGTGTGGCCTCGGTCCATCTTCTGGATGAGAAAGGATATTTATTTTAATTGATAGAGTATCTAACATGCCACACTCCATATTTCCAAGAGGCTAAGAATATGATGGATTTCACATATTTGGCCCAGGGAGGGGTGGACCTTCTTGCTAGTGTGATTTTTGGAATTAGGGAGGACCTCCATAGTTTGTGATATAATAGAAAGGACTATGATTATTGCTTAGTATCCATCCACTGAGAGAATTTCTTTGGTTTCCATCATAGGGAGGACATTATGGATGGACTGTAATAAGGGGAGGTACTTCTTTCTACTTGATGTCATTGTAGAGGGGGACTTTGTAGTGACTTACATCATGGAGAAGACTACCATAATTTCCTGATTTATGATTGCAGTGAAAATTTATATAGCATATACCCTATGGAGGACCATTAGAGGAGACCCAAACAAGGGGAGGAACTTATTTATATTTGATATATTGGTCAAATTGAGGTCTACCTTGACACTAATAATGAGATATTCTCTCATGACTGATCATTTATTTCCCAAAAATTAAGGCATCATGGGTGCTCTGAGGGAGAAATTTCCTAGCTTATGGTAACAAAATTACAGGGAGGACCTTTTCAACTTCTACTTCTACTTCCTTATGTTTTTAATGGATTGACAAGATCTTGAGCCTATGTTGATAGTTGTTTGATGGAATCAAGAACATCAGATTCGAGCAATGTGTGATCATGGAAATGTTCTTTATTTTCCAATTTCCTTTAATGTGTACCATTTTTGGGTACTCACTTGTGGGTGGTTGGGGCCACCAGCTATTGGTAACGAACTTCATATATAGGTTCCTATTCAAGTGGTTCTTATAATTCCATCAGGATATGTTGATGGACATATTAAGTTCTGGTAGAGATATATGCCTGCCCTGGAGGGGCCACCATGGTGGACCAATGTCTTTAAGGTTGAATGGGTATTTCTTCCAAACCAGGTTGTCTTCTTATCATGGAATATGGCTGATGACTGTCATGGACAAGTGCAGGGAAACAAGTCTTCTCCAGGGTGACCATATTATATTGTGGGTGAGTCACCCCACTTGAGGAGATAGGGTTGGGGGCCCAACTCCTTTATATATCTATAGACATGATTACATCTTGACATGTTTGGAGGATATGATCAGGAATTAATGTTTTATATTTCACCATATTAAGGTTTTGTTGAGATACATCTTTGATTGGAAAGAGGATATATTCCCATTTTGATTTTAGAGTAGGAATATCTGTCTACTCTGATCCTCCATGTTTTACCCTTTGGTACTAGCAGTTATGCTATGTTAGGGTAGGGTAAATAGTTTTCCATTTATTTATAGTTTTGATATGCTAGTTATTTTTTATGATTGTCACGGTATTTGATTGGTGGGCTTTATATTTTCAAGTAGGAATTTAAATCTACTCATTTTCCATTGTATTTTTCTGATGGGATTGGAGTCAATCAATAGTAATATAAATATGTTTATATTTGATTACCAATGTATCTAACTGGTTGAATTGATATGAGGGAGAATGAATTTGACCGTTTCTGTATTTTTTTCCCGAATATTTGGGTAATGGGCTTCATATTCATTTGTAGGGATATTCACCTACCTGAGTTATCCATCTAATTTGGATTATGGGCTTCATGTGTATCAGTGGTGATTTGTATATTCCTAAAATTTTCTCCCCCATTTTCATGATGGGACTAGAGATCATTAGATAGAATCCACACCTACTTGTAATGTCCCACATAATTTTCGTGGTGGGATTTATGAGAGGGAATAAGGATATATGTCTACCTATAGAAGGATATTGTATTTTTACAATAGATATCTTCCTCTGGAACCATGGTGATGACCTATCCTTGATTAAATGTTATTCTCCCTTGGCGGGAATCCTAGGGGGTCTTTTTTCAGTGAGCTTTATCAAGATCCCTCAGTGTGATATCCTCTTCAGAACGAGGATACTAGGTTTCATGGTGTTGGTAGAGGCGTCTTCCGGTAGGGGACCTTTTGGGAGACCATTTTAAATAAAGGATGAATTCATTCGTAACAAATTCACATGCCTTCCTAAGATAAGGGAAGTACTCATTGTCACATTATAGGGATAAGTTCTTGAAATAATTATAGATGGCTAGTGGAGCCACCTAGTTCTGTATCGATAGTCGTTGATGAGTGGGCAGTTTGTGGTATTTAAATGATTTGATGACCTTTCATTCTTACCTCCTGTGTTAGTAGAGTACCATTATGATGATACCCCTAGATTAGAATATTTTATACCCATAATTGGAGATGTTCTGTTGGTGTTAGAGTCCTCATCTTCATGGAGGGATTGGCTGGTGTAGTAGATTCCATATATGTCTATGAGAACATATTGGATTCCATTTGATTGAAAGAGGCTCTAGAGAATGTATTAAATATGTGTGGAAAGTATAGAAAAAACACCATCAAAGTATTATCTCATGACCACATGTATAATTGTTGATATCTCTTGGATATACTGTTTTTTGGATATAAAATATACTTAAGGTGGGGTAACATCACCACAATGTTGAAAGATTCATGTCTGGTTCACCATTTTTTATTTCACCTGAAGGGCACCATGCTCTTGATGAGTGATTATACGGGGTAGAATATTTATGCAATTCATTGACATCATTTACAATATGAGGCTATTATAGTTCAGCCATGTGATGAGGCACATACAACCCCTAGGTATGATGATTGATCATAGATACATATGGGTTTAAAATCATCAGTATGTATCCAAGGTTCTCCATTAGTGAGGAAATATGTATTTATCTATGATCCTTAATCAATGATACCCTTTTTTGGATATATCAGGAATTCCATTGACATTTTTTGATATAATACAAGTTCATGCCATGTGATGAGGCACTCTTATATTTATCATCATCCAGGGGGGACACAAATTGTTTTGTTGTTTGGATCAAACCCATAATATGGGATTCCTACAAGTCCTAGTTAGATAGGAATTAAAGTCCACGTAGTTCTGGATGTTGGATATTACACCATAAATGAGGCCTTGGTGAAGTTGAGTTTTGATTCAGAATAACTTTTATTGAGGGTACCCCTTGAGCTGAGGCCTTAGGAAAGCATCATACATATACTGGTAAGAGAAGAAATCATAGTTATTATAGTTTAGTTGACTAGGTGAATCATGAGAGTGCTGTGATAATCTTTAACATGTAAGACCACATGAGTCATGATAAGTGTGATAAAGAAGATTAATAGGTAGATTCTACCAAGAAATCACATTTCCTCCTACACTTGTGAAAGAGGACATGGTTATTGTGCTGACCTCTCTTCTCTTTACATTGGATGTGGGTCCAATGCGAGGAAGGGATGATGTTGAAAGATGCGGTGGTAGGATGTAACAAGAGTGAAACCTCCTTTGAAAAAAGGATTTTACTATAGGCGGAATTCCATGAAATGGGTTATGGGATAGGGGAAGTGTTGTTCCCCATCTAAGGAAAAAGAATGTGTGATTTACCTTATTTTTCACTATCCCTCATTGAAGGGAATGACCATTGATTACCCATTATCCCAAGAATGAGGAAGTTCACATTAGTATCCCATAGTCAGAACCTAAGTTACCATGGGAATGTAAACTTAGGAACATTTTATGGGTCCACCTTGTTTTGGGGATTACCTACATGACTCCTCTTAACTTGAACATGTATACTCAAAAGGGAACGCTGCTGTGCCTGATGATTTCATCATACGAGTCTGATGGATTTGGGAGAGGTTTTTTACAAATTTAACTAGGTTGGATCATGGAGGGACCATGTGTGATGTGTAGGAAATGGAAGGAAATGATAGGAGTTGGAGGGTGGAATGCCAAAAGATACCCCAATTTGCATAGCATTTCCTTATGAGGGATGGGGTTTCCTCCATAGAGCACATTGCTATACGGGTGAGGGAGTCATCTGCACACCATAGTGGAAAGAATAATGTGGTTTAATCCACATAAGAATATGTTATGTGGTACTAGTTTATATATGCATAGTTATTTTATATGCACTGTAGAGTTCAATCCATGTGGTTATTTGCTACGTGGCATATAGTTCTTCCCATGTAGCAATTCGCTACAAGGCACTGGGTTCGACTAACATAGAATTTTTCTATGATGGAGACCTGATTCAAAAATGTTCATTGGATCTATGTCTTGTATGAAATACATCTGTAAAGAATGTTGGGATCAGAATTTTGAAATGGTTTAGTTTTTCCTTCGTTAATGCTATGTGTCAGGAATTACCTGTAGGTAATTAATGAAATAGTATATCTTTTGTCGTTTTATATTCTTCAATGCCTCCGACCCCTCAAAATCCATATCCTCCATGAAGCCCTTTATTTTGTTCTCCCTTGAGTCCTTTTTTAAAGAGTTGGAAGAACTAGATTAGTGGTCTGCAACCATATTTTGATGAAGCCCATATAATAAACCCTATCCTCAAACAACATAGTCAGTCGGGGCACAAGTTAATCATATTTGGCAGCGATGATTACCACCATGGATTGAAAAATGACTTTGTTTCATTCATAATAAGTTATGGAATTTTATTTTCTTTTATCCATTTTAGTTCACGTGAGATGTGGCATGTTGTGCATATTTCCATGCCTTCTTCCAAAAAACAATTTCATTTTGGGGGACCGATATAGTCATCTTAATCCCACAAATTGGTTAGTTTGAGGTTGCCTTATGAAGTTGGCCTCCATGTATAATGGTGTTACATGAAGGATTTATGCTTCATGGAACCCCAGATTACTTTTCCAAATTTTTCCTCTACAACCATTCTTCTTAAATTATCCCTTCAATTTGTTTTATTTCCATTTTCCAAATCCACAATAGTATTTGTTTTCCCATTGTAAATTTTGGAGTACCCAAGAGTGATAATCAACCATTTTCAACAAAATAAACTAATACATAACCATGGATGATTATGCTAATAAAAAATAACTCATAAAATCACAGATGATACAAAAATATAGGACATGATCTATAACTCATAAAAAGCCATGGTCACCACCATCACATCACCAAAAAAGGATAAGAACCATGGAAAATTACATGGAACTGTTTCTATTACATATATCCTAAAAAGGTATAGACCTCGTCGGTTTATGTATTGTGTGAGGAAAATACTAGTAGGGCCGCATGATATATATATAATTTATTTCACAATAAATACTATTAGATATAGTTCCAAAATAATATTTCATGTTTCTTAAATGAATTTTTTTTAATAAAATCTTTGATTATTTTAGAAAATTCCATTGTGTAAAGATGACATGAATATTGAAACCATAATGTAAAGCTAATGGAAATAGGGAAAGAATAAAATCAGAAAACAAATAATTAAATGGATAATAACAAATTGCATATCCCAATGAATCAGAACACATACATCATGGGATGGAAATTACATTTCATTGGAAACTAGGAATTTCTCAAGGAAAAAATGTCAAATAACACAAACCTTTAGATTATGGGAGATCTTGAGGTATCATAATGGTAATGATCCATCCCATTATCTCACTCGGTCTAATTGGGATTCATTCCCTTGTTAGTGAAAAATCTACACCAGGGATTTAGTTATCCAAAATTTCAACTCACATAGCTCTCTAAAATTTAATCAATCATCAATGACATAAAATATATAAATACAATAACACAATAAAAAGAACTAAAAATTTGAATAATGTAAATGAAAAATTTTAAAACTTATATAAAAACTTATGAAAATATTTTAAAACCGAATTCATCCCTTGAAACATTCTATAAAAAATTAATGTTAAAATTATATTTTTAGGAAAAAAATTAATTTCATAATTTTAGTCCCTGAATTTCAATAACTGAAAAATAACAGAGAAACCCAATATAAAAAATAAAAAATTTTATTATACAAACATAACCCTAGAAAATATTGTGAATTAAATCTAATCCAATAGATATAACTATTTATGGAATATAACTACCCCAAAAATGATATGAATTATTTATAGTCACTTTAAATAAAATGAAATAAGAATATGGGTAACCATCAAGACTTACCAATAATGAAATATCATTAAAAAACAAACATTAGAAATATGTTTGAATCCCATGGTCATCTACAGTACAAATAATAATGGATGATTACAAAACACGATTTTTAATTGATAGAGAAGTTAATATCAATTATAAATTGTTTAATATCTCATGAAAAACCACTATGTCAAAGGAGGAGATACAATTGTCGAAAAATGAATAAATATATATAGGTAAATGGGGTCATATTTAAATGTAATGTGGGAGATTGAGAAAGAAGGAATAAAATTAAATATGATGTTCAAATCTAATTTTAGTGGTTTAAATAAACTTTAATGGCTTTCTGGTTTGTATAAATGTGCTCCAACCATGAATATCACCCCTATACACAAAATAAGTTACATGTTTACTTAGATATCTACAATGGTTTCAAAAACCATGTTGTAACTAATATAAATTCTACTAGAACACCATTCAACATTTTATATATAGGATTATATAGATTACAATAACATTATAGAAACATTCACCTACTGTTATACCATAAAATTTAAAAAATAGTCATTACAAATTCATAGAAACAATTTTTTTAATAAAAATAAAAATAAATATATACTACAGACTCAGTGGGTTCCACAATTCTCCCCTTCATGATAAATTCATCATTGAAAATTTATAAAAGGATTCGAATCTATTAAAAGATAAGTCCATAGTTCCCTCGACAATGCCTCATAATTCCAACATCATATAACACTTATCCATACTGAAATTGTATATATACTAGTGAAATGGATTTACACTTTATTAGCATATTCTAATGATATAAAATATTAATTGATTTTACAAAAATATAGTTGTTGGAATCCAACTCTAAATCCTCCCACTCAATCACATTGGATAAGATAGGATTGTACTTATTCATTTGGGATATGTGGAATACATCCCAAAAAATTGGAATTTGAAAATATAATGCTGGTTGATATGAAACCTTCATGAGATGATTAATGATATGAAAGGGTATGATATATCATGAATTCAACTTACCTTGACATCCCAACTTATGGTGTCCCAAATAGGGTGAAACCATCAGAAACACATGATCACCCAGATCAAAATGCAAAGGATGAGGAAGATGATCACCATAATTTTTTAAAAAACACTAAACTATCTATAATCTATTTTATATCAATTGCACCATCTCTATCATCTTATAGATGAGGCTTAACCACTAAATGGAGGGATCACCAAATTCACTCTGAAAGAGAGTGGATTGAAATATCAATATGTAAAAGGATTAAAAGGGGTCCATCTTAATATATGCTTTATAATTTTTATTACTTTCCAATTCAATCATCAAAAAATGTTTCTCATATGAATCACTATAACCAAGAACACATGCCTAAAGAATATTTTTTAGTATCTAGATGGTCGGATCAGAATTATCAACCTTTGTTTCATGATACACCGTATTCATCATTATTCCAGTGCCAAAAATTTCTTAATGTTCATGGAATAACTAAGGAGAATAGAATAAGTGTCCATTAGAGATGAAAATTTTAGGAATACCATGGATCCTCATAATCTCTAATCCAAATAGACGAGTAAGATTCTTCAATTCCATCGACACCTAAATGTTTCAGAAGTGCTATTAATATGTTAATCGATTGATGAGAACCCAAATAGTGTCCTTTATAATCTAAATTTTTGGAATTAAAATTAATGTGTCCCCAAAATCCTCAAACCATTTCCATACTATAATAGTAAGGGTTTTTAATAGATATATAGATCACTACTTCTCATCTTTAATATTCTAAAATATGAGATACTAAGATATAGAATCAATTATGAACTACACCATCCCAAGAAAATAATAACAATGTTTTTATTAATAATGTATTTTTGTACATTGGGATGAATAAAAATGTTATAAAATTTTCCTATTATCCATAATCTCATGCCACAAAGTAAAGGGGGAAATAATCCACCAATTAAAATTATCAAATGAGTGAAAAAATGCAAGAAGACATTATAGGTCTTCCCACCATTCAAAACAATATTTTTCTACTAAAAATTTAAAAAAAAAACCCTACCTAATTTTCATCTAATCTAAATGAATGTCATGAATTACAAAAAATCAAAAAACACATTCTCATCCACCACTTACACACGAAAAAATACTTAGTAAATATACCCATCATGCACCATTCATTCTCCAATTCCATTACTACATAGGATGGTAATTTCCTGATCAAAGGATCCTCCACAAAAATCCCCTTTCTGAGTGTGTAAGATATATTGATATCAAACGTATCTAAATAGTACACCATGACTCTAAATTATTGATTCTGGTATCCCTGGGTGAATATATACATTAGAAATGTTTTGTCTAAATATACCATAAATCACTACCCTAAATGTTAAGGGTCCTGTGTTTTCATGTATTGAATTACGACCACTATCCCAAGGTCATAAGTGAAATAATTAATATTGTAAGTATGTAATTAGAAATATCCATCAGAAAACACATGGATGTATTTCGTAAGAAAATATTATTATCTCATTTATGAGGAATCAAAATAACAACATATAACATATCATAATCTAAATTTACTAGAATAAGGGTTAATGTCAAACTAACTTTCAAATACTCAAATTACCTCATAAATTTCACATTGACAAATTAAAACACCCCCTTTAGAGTCAATGTATTCCGGGGTGATGCGACCCTAGAGTAGGATTGAATGAATCAACTATAATTACTAGATAAACCCATGATACTCTAACATAAAAATCGTTCCTATTACACTCCAAAGACATCAAAAAATAGATTATATCAATATTACCAAATATAAATTTCTCACATACCATACTACCCAAATATCACACTTCTTTTATTTGAAATAGATATTTAGTCACATTGAATAAAGTGGGGTTTCCATTAAGGTGTAAAAATATTCCTAGATGGTCCTCATTATCTTCCATCATGGAGTACACCAAAATATTATCCATAAATACCACTATAAATAAGAAAAGATATATTAGAGAATATGAATCACTAAGGATATTAAAACATTTATTGTGATAATGTCCAAATGGAAAAAAAATAAACATAGTTCCCATAACAACTTTTGAATGTGGTCATTAGGATAATAACTTTATGAATCATAATATGATTGTTTCAAGGTCTAAAAATGATTTAAAAAAAAATTAATTTCATGTGATCTTATAATACTATTTTTCAATTTAGTCGAAGGGAGATTTTTTTACCATCACTTTATTGAGCTTCCAGTTATCGATGAATTGTCGTAGGCTTTGGTTTTCCTTTTTTACAAAGAGAACAAGTTATTACCTTGAGGAAACACTATATTGACTATGTCACATATTTAAATATATTATAACTTTAAATTAAAATTATTTATCTCAACAATATTTATATAGTAAGATGAAAATATGACCAACCTCTTCTTAGAAAGAAAATTGATATATAACTCTTCGTATAATTAGTTATGGAAACAGAGAAAATCATAAAGAAATCCAACAATATACTAGTATAAAATAATTTAAATCATAAACATTAAGCTCTACTCATCTATATTGTAGAGTGGACTGGATAAAATGCATGTGATCAAGCTAATATCTCTAATAAGGGGTCCTTCCCTCCTTGAAATGTGATCCCACTGACCCTGGTATATGTGAGAGATAATGTTAAAAGAATGTAACAAAAACCAATAGTTGTAGAAATAAATATAGTCATTAAAACTATCATCTAATCCATTAAAATAGTGAGTCCCAAAACAAATAGGTCAAGGACCATAAAATCACACACAATATCAACATAAAACATATCTATGTGACATTTTGGATAGTTAAATCCCTTTACCTTCATATTTTCAAATAGAGTAGAATGATCCATCATAAATGGAATTAGCTCCGAATTGAAATCCCAATGTAGAAAAAAAGCATTATTGAGATAAATTAATAGGACTCATCTATATCTATAAATACTATCTCTATATATGGTGTTAAAATTTTGATACCACTTTTGTTCACTGCCCACCAATAGAGTTCTTTTGAACCTACTCATATATATATATATATATATATATATGCCTATAAGAAATGATTATAGTGAAATACTAAGATGATCATGAAATAAATCTAAAATGTAAGACCCAAGTCATGACCACCCTTGGTGAAAAATGGTTTAACACAATGAAACCCAAATCATGCACACCCCAAAACCAAAATATCAAGTTTTAATAGTGGTAAATTCATACTCTCTTTACTCCCCCAATATCAATAATAATTTGATACAATTTTGTAATGAACTCACATTGGTCAACATAACATATCATTTGATCCAGCTCGTTTAAAGGAAAAATGTTTGTTCACAATCACCATAGTCTTGTGAAAATCACTATAGTATCATATTATGATCATTTGGAATACTTAACCCACATAATTCAATAAACACAACATTAATTACACTAGTGAATTCACTGTGAACCATCGTTATGTAGGATTCCCATGTACATAAATGTTCAGTTTTGAAAAAATTGATAGTTCTAACTAAATCAAAAAAAATTATAAATCAATAAATCACAAATAATAATCCATAAAGGAAATTTAATTAACAACCATCTTCTATATACAAAATAATTTTTTTACCAATAATAACCATTATCGTTAAACCACAGAAGGATGTTGAGAATTGGTAGATCAATTGAACTTCATAGAACCCCTTCTTTTATTAGAAACCAATAAAACCAAGTCAGCACACCCAACATTGGTATATGCATGGTGTGAAGAAAATCCCAGTATGATTCCACCATGAATATTCATAACATTGTTCACATCATAAAAAATATATTACAATTTTGAATATAATATTTAAAATTATTTTATTTAAAAATTTTCATGAAAATGATTAGTTTAACAAAATATGGTAACCATAATATATATATGGGTAAAACTATTCAAGAGTTACATAAAAATCCAAAATAGTGAATGGGTACTAATAAGTAAAACTTCTGAGTGAGTTTTATCTTATAAAATATGGTATCGTGCCAATTATCTAAGAAAGAGAATAATTTCTCTAATAAAAAATTCCAGTATATGTGAAAAAAATAATTTTATAATTTCTCAAGCTATTAAAATAATAATAATCAATAAAATTATCTCACTTTGTATAATTTGACAACATTACCTTACCAACACACAATCTATAATAATGTTGTTGTCCTCTACCTTATAAATTCATACAGTATCCCCTAAGTGTAATTAATAATCTTGTATATAGGAAATATAAATAATTCCTCATATGTATAGGTTCCCATAATCTATAGTAAATCAGTCAAAATGATGTACCCTTTTAAAATATCATTTTTAAATTATTTAAACAAAAAAATTACTTTTAAATATTTTATCAGACCCATTTTGGAATTAAATTTTTTAATTAAAATAAGTTGATATCATCATTTCATTCAAAAAATTATAAAAATTTAAATTAATAAACAAAGAACTACCTGGAGTATATCATTATAAGGTTATTATATAATTAAAATAAATTGACATCTTAATAATAGAAGGTATTCCAAGGGAATGTCCTATTAGTTAGTGACACATACTTCAAGATAGATCTAAAATCATCACTTTAACAAAAAACTATATTTTATTAGAAAAATATGTCTCCAAAATACTATCAAACCAAAAAAATTAGTGAACCCCATCCCTAACCCTATGTTCAGACATAATGGCCATATATCATTAAAATTATCCTGGGTAAAGGATGAAAAATATGATAGAAGGGGGTGGGATGGAAAATTCCTAGGAAATAAAAATTTTCTTAAATAGAATACTTTATGTTAATGGAGGTGAAACTATGTAATTGAAAGGGAGAAACCACCATTATTGAATGGGGTTTGGCTTGAACTAAAGTGGTGAGTGGGGGAAAATAGAGTTAAATTATATAGGTATATAAATATAATTACATAATTTTATGAAAACTAGGTATTTCTCCGTGATTCATCACATAGTTATGAAAACTTTAATCCATCGATGTAGATTTCATTCTATACTAAAAATAATATGACTGGTTACCTAGAAATATCACATTGCATAAAAAAGTATGTGTTAACAATGATAAAGATTAATGGAACCCCCTGAAGCCTTTTCCTTATATAGGGTTCATGGACAGCACTCACCGTTTATCAAAGGATTTTAATTCTTTTTCTATACTTCATTATAAAACTTTTAGGATCTCAAAAAATATATACAAATCTAAATAAAAATATACTAGTGACCTAATGGGTGTCATATTATCCCTTTGAATATTCAATTGGTGAATTATTCCATGAAAAACTATATGTTTTTATAGATAGAGAGAAAAATATGATGAAGACATATTAATTCATCTAGAATGTGAATTTAATTGAGGTGATACCAACTATATATTTATTGAATACATGAATCCCATATATAGAGATGTTCCTATCCCCATTTTTCAAATGGGGGCCAACATATTTTCATTCAAATTGGGGTTAATGATGTTCTTGAACTAAAAAATGGTATATATGATATATTATTTACATATATGGGGTATTAGAGAACTCTATAAAGTAGATATGATACTAATTTCCTATGATCAGGTGAAAAATTGTATATATTATATTATAATTAATTATTTTTTCTCTCAAAACCTAAGTCATTCATATCAAATTTATGATATTTTCAATAGATTGAATAAATGTATATGTAAAATGAAAATGTCTAAAAAAATATTGATGTTAATTTAAAAAAATACTATTTTGTATTTAATTGATTGATGATATAACATTTTTCAAATGAATATTTTTATTGAAAATGTTCTATAATATTGAAAATGGGATCGACCGATTCCTATAAACTTATTTACAATATAATAGATGAGAAGACTCACCTCTATAGGCCTTGGGAAAAAATTAGGTATGTAAAGAGAATGTTTAGGGCATAATAACTATTTTTCCCATATCTAATTTTCATTTGAGGTGTGTGGTTTGAAGATATAGGTCAAAAAATTCTTCTTTTTAGTGACTCATTAGTAATATATAAACAATTGGACACTCCTTGGATGATAATCAACTATCTTTACCAATATTAACATTAATACATGGAATGTTTTGGTATTATGAATATAAAAAACATAGGTGGATCATGAAAAGCTATAGAAAAAAATGATTTAAAAAATCCTAACCATTTCCTTATAGTCCCTATATTGTATGTGGTCCACCACTCGTATGGATTTCCATCATAGTGTACTGCTAATAATCTTACATTTTGGTATTAAAATTTTGATTGAATTCTCTTTGGAAGTATATATTGATACCAATAATTATTTTCAAATGACTACCTCTAGGCATTCCCCTAAAACTTTGAAAAATATCCCCTTATACTACCCATTCACATCCATAAATTCCTTAGTGTTCACTAAACAAGTATTTCCCCTCACTATGTATGATCTTACAGGTTCTCACCCCTCCCCACATATCTATTTCGAAACCACCACTTTTTAAGTAGTTCTCCTTATTACATACTTCTCCTTTAAATAAACACCCTAACTCATACCTCTAATGACACTTCAACCATGATAACCACACCCCAACATCGAATTTCCATGCTAAATTCCATATTACCCCAAATACATTGTCCCCTTCTAACAAAATTACCCACACAACACCTCTCCTCCCCCACTACACCAATTATACAGTGGAAACCCAACCCCTTTTTCGATATTTATCAATGCATTAGGGATATCTATTCTTCTTGCCGATCCTTGCATAGTTTCGTGGGTCTGGTCAATTCCATTATAGTTTTGAATAAAATATTTCTTCTATTTTTTCATATTTATCAAATTATATTACTATTTATTATTTTATTATTTAATTTTTTCCATAATTAATGGTTCTATGGGGTTTTCATATAAATTTATTTTAGTAGTTCTAAATGTTTTAATTATAACTATGACGTGTGACATTTTTTCATTTATTTTTATTAATTTCTATTACATTCAAAACATTATTATTTTTCAATATGATTTTATTACACAATTAATTAGATAGTTCATGTGTTTTTTTATTTATAAGTGTGGTTTTTAATGCGATATTTTTTCTTTAATAAATTTCTTCTTGTTTATATAATACGATATCCCAATTAGATTCATAATTTTCATATTAATGTTGTTATGTTTTTTGAATAATATTAATTTTTTTATATATGGATTTATGGTGAGATTAATATTTTTTGGGTAGTATTTTATTTAACTATTCAAGAATAACAATGATTATTAATTTTTTTGATATTTAAATTTAATGAGTATTTTTATTTTAGAGAAACCATAAAATGTTACTAAATATAAATCAATGTACTATAAAAAACCATTCAATATATATAATTTTTTTATTAAAAATTATTTGGCACTGATTTATTTTATTTAACAGTACATCATCCCATTGTCCTTATCCTAAATTAAGTAAAATTTCAAATTTTTATTTTATAATTATATATATTTTCATTATTTACAATATTAAAATTTTATTTTCTAAATGAATATGTTAATTAGATTCTTTTCAATAAATATATAAGCATGTGATTCATCACATGTACTAAATTCAACATGATGTATTAATTATTTTTATTTTATATTAATAATTTAATATATTTTTGTGTTATATATTTTTATTTTATTATTATATAGTTATAATAACCATCTTCAGTGAATGAAATAATGTTGGTGTGGATGATTAGTTTTGATAAAAATGAATTTTAGTTTTCAACTCTTATAGTAATTTTTTTTCACATTCTATACTATGAAATTTGTCAGTTTCAATAATTATTACTACTTGTAATTAATTTTTTACACCCACAAATATAAATAAATTTTTATATTTTTGTTACAAGGGTTTCATATAGGTCTTAGTTAACCAAGCTACCGATGCATGAACGAAAACATTCCAAATGGTGGGATGATATATACACATGTTTTATTAACCATGACAAACAAGGATATAGTTTGAAATATGGAATATGGATCCTAATTTATGTTGTTTCATATAATTTTGACGTGCATTTAGTGATTACATTGATTTTTTGATAGAGGATAAATGTTTAGGGACATGTGAGTGCATCTGAAGATAAAAATATGAATCTATTAGCTGAAGTCGTGTAAATGTATGATTATATTAACAAATGTGATGAAACACATGATACAATTATGTCAGTTTATAATTAAATATTTTAATTTTACTTATCATTCATAGAAAATTCTCTATAAATTTTACTTTTTTAGGACTATAACCAAATAGATGAATGTAATTCCACATGTTTGGATGGATATTGAAATCTCAAAGGAATATGAATTTTCCATTTAGAGGATGGTTTATCCTGATAACCAGGAGTTGAAATGAGGTTCAAAGTATTTCAACATCTTGAAATAGTGTTTTGGATGTGGTTCCTATCTCTAGGTGTGGCCCTATTCCTTGAGATAACATCAGACCACTGGAAAAGGGACTAGATTGCTGAAAAGTTACAACAACAACAATAGTATTTTATGACATAAAGATCATTCACATCTTGAAAGGGGTTTCTCAATGGTTTTTATTAAAGAACACATAGGTTAGTTGTTTATGGGGTATTGAGAGGAATATTTATGGCATGAAAAATTATACATTTAGATAAAAAAAATTAATTGTTTAAAAAAAATTAAAACAGGTGTTCGATACTCATCATTTATGGTCAACAAGAACACATGTGTGGGATGATGAAATTACATCTCTCACATATTTACTCCTTGATTTTGGGTTATTCTAGGTGTATTTTCATGGTTTCAGAGATAATTTTGAACTTCTTCATCTCTGTGCTATAATTTATCGATTTTCATTATGAAATGTTTATTTCCACATTTTGTTTTCAAATGTTGATTCCATAAGGGCCTGTTGGAACTTGTTGTTTATTTTTGGGATTGTTTACATCCTAATGAGACATGATCTAGGAAGTACATATGAATGTCACTATGAGATGTTAACATGAAGAAATATTACATATTTTTTCAATCGTTTAAGATTAAATTAAACTATGTTGGAGACTATTTTGATGTTGTGTGTTATAGATTTTCCCTATGATGGTTTTAAAAGGGCGTCACTATCTTCTTAAAGGTGTTTGGTTTTCAATCAATTGTGACTGCAACACTTATTGAGATTTTAGAATTTTTTTACTATTTAGATTAAAATTTTAATGTATTTTCAATATTTTAACTAATAATATATTGATTGTAATTAATAAATAATTATTTTTTAGATTATGTTGGAATTTGACAATGATGTTGATTGGTGAACGGACATAGATGAGTTTGAGAAAGAGTTTTAACATTTTGTATAAAGAGGAAAATTTATTTTATTAAGATAAGATGAGCTTTATACAAACCCCTTATATATTTCCATTTATTTATTTATTGTTGTCATGTGATTTACAACCTCTTCACAAAAATTGGTTATCCATTAATATTAAAAAATTTCTAACTAAAATTGAATGATTATGAATAAATTGATAATGCTTCCATGTTTATAAGAGAAATAAGAAAAAACCTTGATTTTCCCGACAACTAGAGATCATGTCCTTATTTATAATAGTATTCTATGATATGTTTAGACTACATGGGTGTTAAATAAAATAAATTAATGAGATATAGTGGACCCAGATAAGATTCCCCTATTGATATCCAAGGAGTAGTGAGTGATGAACTGGGATTGGGGGTCACTATAGTCCATGTGACATTCTTGATAATCCTCAAATTCTTCATGTCATTATATGGATCATTGGGTGAGTGTTCCTATCCAATTGTGATTGTGATTCCCCAGGTGAGTAGATCCTCTAGGAATTGATAGACTAGTTGGATGTTTTTTCCAACCTAAAGTGGATTGGAAAGGGGATAATATTGAGGTTATCCCCTCTTCATAATTACATGAGACAATAGTGGTGTCTTTATGTGACTTAAAGTATTTAAAGGGATCTTATTAACATCAATTTATGGTTGTTTCTAAAGATATGATTATGTGATAGTGGATCTCATGTGGGGGAATCCTCTCTATGAAGAGACCTAAGAGTCCACTATGGGTTCCCCAATGGTGTATTTACCACTAAGAGTGTGCATTTGCGAAATAGGTATTGATGATGTAAGGTGTCACTCTAGAATCTGATACCAGGATTTGATACTATTATGGTTCTGCAGATTTCATGTCATGCAACTAAGACACTGACCATTTTTATGTGATATGATATTGGGTAAAATATCATCCTTTGTGAATTTTTGTGGTAGTAAGTACTCACCACTAAATTATATTTATAAATATGATACAACATGGATTTTCTCCTTATATCATTCTTTTGATACTCGTTTTGATGATTTCATATAACAATGCACTTTTTATTGGTCTTTATGATTGATAATATTTATTTCCACAGGCTAGCCCCCAGAAATCAGTGATGATATCTAATGTTATTAAAATCCTTAGGATTCCCATTCGAGGTTATGTGATGATGTTAAAAGGACTATAGAATTATCAACATTTCATCCAAAAAATTGGCGATGAAGCATAATGACTATAGAAAATTAAAGATTGCATCATAAGTTCTGCAGATGGTGTATGTTGACCCTGGATTGCACAATAATACCTATGGAGGTTCAATAATGATGTTTGATGACTAGGGAACACTCACTATTATATTTTTAGGTTCAATGATGATGTATGATTTCTATGGCATAATCAATAAAACCAACTATTTTTCTGTAATGATGCATAATTTTAATGGAACACTTAGTATTACTTAATGAGTTTCTTAAATGATTATTGAAGGATATGGAATTCTCTACACTACAACTTGGTGTTCTACAATTATTGAGGATGAATATTGACCACATAGAATTATGTCATAGAGAATCACCATGCTGCTTTATACTATATGGATTCCTTGGATACTTAGAAGGATATTTTTATTTCTTAATTATATGATGTGCTAAGAGAAACACTAACACTTGTTGATATTTGATTAGGCCAATCAAGGATGCATGGTAAAACCAAAGGATCAACATCTATTATTTATTTACACTTTTGCATTGGGATTTATTTATTTATTCAGTTGGTAATTTCACATGAACATATAATCTAAATTCCCCTATTTTATAAAATGTCATCAACTCTTTCCCCCAGTAAGTTGTACTGGCACCCTTCTTGAGAGGCCATGGAGCCTGGATTCCTATGAAATCTTTACTGAGTAGTTTTTCATTTTTATCATAGCATCAAGTATGTATATTTTATATGGATATCATTTTTGAGATTGAGAGTAGGATATGGCAAGCCTTATGTATTTAATTAAGACTCATGTTTATTTAATTTTCAATTATTTAATAATTTTGAATATGTTATCGACAAGAAGGAAAAACAATATTATGGAAGGATATACATTTCAACATTATATTTGATGTTGAGGATAAATTTATTTTCATTACACAATTTGAAGAATATTTATTACATATGGTAGATGTTTTATTTACTGATTTTTAGTCTTTTAATATTCTGATATGGGGGTATATTCTCTTAATAGCAATACCCTAGACCCCCACTTCTCTTCGGTAGCCTGCCATCATATTAGGAAGGGAATATGATTTTCCTTAATGACCATGTATGGTGAGTGATGTCTTTAAAAATTTATGTGGGAATTATAAAGTTATATAAATTAATTTTTTAGATATATATCTTTCACGACCTGACCCATGTGGGGACTTGTACTGCAAATAACCCAAGACCACCTCTGTAGGCTAGGGGGTGGTGACCAACACTGAAGGAACACCAAATTTGGAGTGTCCTTTACCTAGGAACACATTCACATGAACAGAACCAACTCAATATAAAAGTGTAGAGAGAAATAAGTAAAATATTCTACACTGCTGTGAATAAAACAAACATATATAGACCTCTAAACGATATAAGTATTGTAGAGTAAATTGATTGGGAAGAGGAAAAAATACACACCCAAGTAGAAAATTTTCCTAACTTTTTTAAATATAGAAAAGTAAAATAGCTTAGAGAGCCCCACTCCTGGATCCCACGCTAAGACCACCATATGTGGTCCAAGCACCAGTATCCCTAAACTCCTCTAATGTCATGATCAACCTATTTGTTGTTTAAATAAGGGATGATACATCTGGGTAAATGCCATATAGGGTTGAGTATAAATATACCCAATTCAGCAACACAAAATACAAAGTGGGATTAGTAAGAGATACAATAGAAATGGAATACACCAGATAGGACAAGGTACAATGAAATAGTGCAACTCAACCCAACAAGAGATTGATGTAAACTAATCCATACACATGTGGATAGAAATGTTGAGAAGAATAACTTATTTTCAAGTCTTATATACATATTTTAGGAGTCTATACTATTCTAACCATGAGAATATAGACATTAATATAACATGGAATACCCTCTAGGTATTCTCCTCTCATGGAAGGAGGGTAACCAAAACCAAGGAGTGGTTAATGATATATATATATATATATATATATATATATATGATCAGTCAAAAAAATCCAAATGATAGAGTAAGGGGATATCAATATCATAGAAAATCCCAAGAAGAAATGTCTCTAATAGTTCTACGAGTATCCATCAATGATGCACAATATACCACATGTCTTCCCTGAACACACAATTTAAAGTGGATCAATCCCCAAACCTTGATATTATCTCATTTGGAAAGAACTAAATCGCTCACATGGCTTTCGATCGTGTTACAAGGATGCGTCTTGAAGGGGATAGAGTCTGTATTTCTCTTGATTACAAAGGTACGTCAAACCACGTCCCATCACTGATCCATATCCAGATAGTGAAAAAATTAAGTAGATGACCCACACCCTATTTCATCACTGTCTTCCAATATAATAGTAGTCAGAGAGGACCCATTCCCATGTTGATGTGAGGGGGGGGGGTCCACTCTGATAGTCGAGGACTCTCACCATGGTATCATAAGGAGGTTTTACTCCTGGTTAGAAAGGACATGCACCATACTTGGTAAGGGGGATACACATGGATGTAAACGTAGGGGACCTGTACCCATTTCGATGGGGGTTCCACTATTATATTGTTGAGGACCCGCTCCCTAGTTAGTTTGGGGGGGGGGTTCACTCATAAATCTGTATTATCCTGCATGACCACTAATTTCATTGAACAATGCCTGAAGATGTGTCCTTTTTTGAAACACCTCACAATGTATCCCAAAATACATATTGGAGGTCACCATCATGATCTATGTGAAAAAATGTACAGGATATGCTATTTACATTCCCAGATCGGGTACTAGAAATTACACTCTTCACCGCAATAAGCCCACATGAAAACTTATGGGGCCTGAGTCTCATTCCAGAATTTTTAATCCCAGAACTTCTTTCAAAAGTTCCATCTTGAAAAGTGGATCATGTTTCTGTGTATGGAATGTAAAAATGAAATTCCATTTAGAAGGCATGGTTATTTGATGCCACTACACAAATACTTTCCAGGGCCCACTAGTGACTTGCTATGGATAGACCGTCGCAGTCAGTCCACCTACCATGATAGTCGACTGTGATGGTCATCCCACTGTTCATACTGACTGAACGACATGGTTGACCACTTTAGTTGAATGCCTGAGACTGGCTGGGGAATCTTGTTCTATCGCGACCATGCGGTCGACTTCCCATGGTCGACAATGTCCACACTCTGCACAAACATCCTTAGGTCCAAAATGGTTCAAAAAAGTTGGATGGACCTGGCCAACCTAGATTCTGGGGCTCAACGCTCCTGGCCCCATTGGCTCGACATTCTTGCCTTGGCTTGCACCACATCGGTGGATGCTATCATCACTGACCATCTACATGGAAACCCACCACATTCTGTTATCTCGTGTCACAACCCCTCACTAGACACCTCCCATGGCTAGCTTCCATCATCCCGGTCACATCCCACTCGTTGGCCATATCCCGGTAACCACTACCATCATCCCAGTCATTGATCCCACACCAGCACCATGGGATGCTGCCATACGCCACCACCAGTCGCCACCATGTAAGTGTCGCGCTGATGGTCCCTTTTATGAACAAGCGAGCCTCCTCTATTTTCCAAAAAATAATTATGGCAACAGATCCAAAATCCTAGGACTAATATATTAAAAAACCTAAGCCTCAAATAACGATCCATTTCTGATTCATCATTCCAAAATTTAACAACTAATTCCATGAAGAACTACAAAATAACACAAAAATAAAAGGGATCCATGTGTTGATCGATTGTTGTTTATGTTTTCCCATCAGTGATGATGGTCAAAAAAAGGAAACAATTGACAACTAATGAATTTTTTCAAATCAAGATCTCCAATTTGTAATAAGAGAATTCAATGGAAAGAAATCCAACCTTGTTTTGATCTGTTCTTCATCGACAACGCATTCACTACAATTCGACATTGTTTTATCGATGATCCTCATAAGGGGAATTGGTGGGATCTTTGTCATTAGTTGTGGTAGGATTCGGAGGAAACCCTATTATTAAACACATAACCTCATATTTATTACATTACAATTAGGTTATGGTATTTGGTTAACTTCATCTACCAAGGGTCACTAGATCCAAACATCCCACACCCTCTCACTTTAGGTTGTCCTTAGGTATAACATTTAATTACAAACCCAGTGGTGGTCTTAGATTTCTAATCTGAGTCATCATTAAATAGTTTTTCGAAATAACATCCAAATAAAATAAAATAATTTAATTATTTTATTAATGGTTACATCCCCAGTGACTTTTTTTATAGAAGACCTGCGCTGACAAAAGTTATGTCTCACCTAGGGTAAATACCTTATTATGGACTCATCCATTCCCTTAGATTTCTGATCCGTGATACCATTTAAGAAGTATCCTATTTCTTTCACATGAATTTTATGAAATATACTTAATGTTTTAATAAATTAATTATGGGAAAACTGAGCCTCAGAAACATATATCACCTCTATTAATAGATCTAGAAATATATATAGAAATACTTTATTGTCTTACATGAAAACATAGTCTAGAAAACATTCCTTCCTTAAAAAATTTTATCCCAAAAAAGAGAAAAAATTGAAAAAAAACATGGGATATTGAGCCCGCATCTGGATCTATCGTTCACAATAATTATACTACAAGATTCTGTACTGCCACATCACTCAAACCAATGGTATGGTCCATTCACGTATGGTCATCTCCTGTCGATCCATGATTGCCTGTGGGTGCCCTGTAAAGGTGTCACCATCGTCACTGTCCAACTCTACCTAATCGATGACATGCATATGATCATGTATGTATCTTTTCAGCTACAACACATGAAAGACTTTGTGCACCCTCTCTGGATATGGGTATATGGAAATGTGGTAGTAAACCTCACCAACACTCTGCATGATCTCGAATGGCCTGATGAACCTTGTGGATTGATTAACTCCCTAGTCGAACCTCCACGATTCCCATCATGGAGAGATTTTGATGATGAAATGGTCACCCTTCTCAAATTAAAAATGCATATGAAGATGGTCTATGTATGATTTATATCTAATCTATGTCATATTAACTCATTCATGGAAGACCATCACTTTCTACATCATCACTTGCAAAAAATCCAGGCCCATGAGTGATGAATCTCCAATTTGTGTACAGTAAAAAATCCGGGCCCATGAGTGATGAATCTCGCCCGCGGATGAGATTTTCCCTCCGAGGTTTTTCCTTTGGCTGGCATCTCCTCCCTTAGAGATCTGGATCTCTGGTCACACGTTCTTCCTCATCTGCACCCATGCTAGTTCGGTGGATCTGTGGCGTTTTTGGTAGCACATTTTTGTTACCCTTGTTTTGCGCCGCGCCTCACCCCCCTCGGTGAAGTCACTACTCTGTCTGCCTCCGGGAGTCTCCGCTAGTTCTTGGAGCCATCCCTAGGGCTCGTAGAGAGTCATACATATCTCTTTGTTCACTCTCGCCTCCTGGAACATATCCGACCATCTGGGGAACATAGAAATCTTTCACGATGCCATCATCCCCGTCGGGCCATATTTGTTCGTCACTTCCCTCTATATTTTGTCCATCGTTTCGGCTTCGCGAAGAAAGGGGAAGAATTGGGGGTGGCTTCCAATTCCATGCTGGTGTGAAGTTTTCGATGTTTGGGGTATGATCCGTAAAGCACAGTCATAGTTGGTTTCCCGGTTTTGAGTGCTCGCGAAGATGAGGATTCGCAAAGCACCTGCCATGAAGGGGTCGATTCACGAAGCACCAGCTATGTTGTTTCGAGGAATTTTTGTGCTCGCACTATGTTTGATCCGTGAAGCACCTGCTACGAACGGCTGTGGCTCTCAGTTTCTGGTTCGCGAAGTGAGGTCCCAAAGAGGCCAGTTCACAAAACATCTGTTGCGAAGGCTAGAGGAGTCGCGTGTTCGTATGGTGGATGGTCCTTGACATTATTACTGAGAGGCTCCGAGGTTGTTTACCTGTGAAGGACCGAGACGTGGTGAATCTTTGAAGGCCACCCATGGGGAGTTTCTCCGCAAATATGGGGGGGGGGGGGGGCGATGTGGGTCTCGGACGTGAGGATGTTTTTGGTTGTTTTGATTGAAAAGGCTAGGGAGGTGATCTCAGGTGGGTGGACCGTGTAAGGGGTCGAGGAAAAGGATCTAGTCCAAAGACCCTTTTTTGGACGGGGGATTTTGATTTGAGGGTGGTTTGGGATCCGCAAGGGTGACAGCCCCTTAGGAGGATTGTATACTCATCCCTTCAATTGTGCTATGGAAGACAATTTATTTAAGTAGGGGAAGGGGCTGTCCCTCACTGACAAAGAAAAAGCGACGATCGAAGCATGGAGAAATGAAACCCACTCTTGAAAAAATGAATTTCTCCACTTGTTGTTAGAATGTTCATTGAAAACATTTCGGTTAATTAGGGGGCTCACAAAAACACTCTCCAGTCCATTTGGAAACATGATGCAGGTGTGGCTATTCAGGGGGCGGGGACTAATCGCATCGTCTTCGAGTTTTTTAACAAGAGTGATAGAGAAAAAATTATGCATGATACACCGTGGTCCTTCGATAACCAATTACTCCTCATGGAAGAATTAAAAGGGGAAGATGATATCCAATGAGTGAATTTAACCCACTCACCCTTCTGGATATGAGTTAAAGGAATCGCCCTCCACAATAGAACGGAACTCATAATGAGGTCAATTGGGGACAGTCTAGGCCACTTTCTTGAATGGGATGGCTCAAACCCAATTCAATGTGGCCTCGAGGTTCAGATCATGGTGGAAATTGAGGTATTAGAGCCCTTGATGAGGGGAATGTTCCTGAAAATCGAAGACGCCAACACTTGGATATCCATTGAATTTGAGAAACTCCCACTCTTCTGCTTTTTTTGTGGCCGTCTTGGTATCCATGAAAGAACGTGTTCCACAAAACCCAAGAGTGGATCAGGTGACATCACCCTCCAATATGGCCCTTGGATCTGTGCAAAAACGAATAAATATGCCTTCATCCCTGAGACAAAAAAACAAAAGGACTGTGATCATCTCACATTGGCACATTCCAGTAAGGTGGAACCTCCACTTTTACAATCCATTATGCTAGGACCTCCGAATTTCTCTAACGCTGACTATCCCACATAGAGTGGAGCTGCAGTTCATCATAACCATTTGAAGGAAAAAAATCAACCATCCAAAAGGTTGGCGATGAGGCAAAAAGAACCACCAAGCCAATGCTCAACGCCAATGCAGATGCACTTTGAGCCACCAGATCCGGATCCAGATCCACAATCGTCCGTAATTGATAAAACACCAATGGAGGCCCATGGAATGACGAGAACCCCAATGCTGGACCCATCACCCGTCGCATGTGGAAAAGGGTGCAACAAGGAGGAATTGATGGTCACATGGAGGACCCAAACACCGGGGTTAGGAAATGACAAACTGAAACATGCCAATTGGGGAGGAATCCGACCAACATATGGAAAATGACAGTTGGAAAATTGAGTCTGGAGGATCCAAAGGCAGCGGCGGGTGAGACGCAGCCCTGCCTAGAGCAATGAGTGTGTTATGATGGAACTGTTGTGGGCTTGGAAACACACTAATTGTTCGAATGATTCAGGGTAATTGTGCTCAAAGTCGCCCCAATATGGTTTTCCTATCCAAAACCATACTGGAAAACAAGGACAACAATGGTATTACTCAGAAGTGTGGCTTCCAAGGCTGTTTTTCGGTGCCTAGACAAGGCCATTATGGGGCCTCTGTCTCCTCTAAAAGGAAAATATTGACATTAATATTTTGTCATTCTCCATGAACAACGTGGCTGCGACTATTCAATCTGACTTGAACCCACCTTGGGGCTTTGTGGGACTCTATGGCTGGCCATCCCATTCTAATATGGGGAAGTCATGGGAACTTCTATGCAAGCTACGACATGATCTACCTAGCCCTATTCTATTTGGAGGTGATTTTAATGAGATCATTTTCCATATGGAAAAAAAGAGGCGGATGTTTTCGAAACCCAGCCATGATGTCTATCTTCAAAGATGTGGTCACTAAGGTGAACCTGGTTGATCTGGGGTTCCCAGGTAATCCTTTTACATGGTTCCATGACAATACTGAAGGTACTCGCATCTCTAAACATAATAAAATATTTTAGGGTTCCACAGATTGGATTAATCTGTTTAATATGTTTCATGTTGGCCACCTGGCCCTTAATTGAGCGGATCACTACCCAATTCTCATGGACTATTTTCAAGTTGAACAATATTGACAACCCAGTAGACCCATCAGATTTGAGATCTTCTAGGTAAATGACCAGGAATGTGAAGAGGTGGTATGATCAAGTTGGACATGTTCTCAGGAAGATGTTGGCCTCAATCTACAATAGGTTGCTTCCAGCCTGTGATATTGGAGCACCAGGAAAATCCACCAACCTTATAGGCATTTTGATTTCCTTGAAAAGAAGTATCACAATATACTCATGCAAACCCCTTCCAGTGGAAACATCCCCAGGATTGGTGCCACTCAAAGAGAGCTGGACAGGGCCCTTCATGTTAAGGATAGATTTTGGGAAATGCGGGTGCGTGACACCCATATTAAAGAGGTTAACGCTAATACAAGATATTTACACATGAAGGTGTCTACTAGGCGCCAGAAAAACTCTATCAGGAGCCTCTCAGAACC
Source organism: Viscum album (assembly GCA_963277665.1). Classification (NCBI taxonomy): domain Eukaryota; kingdom Viridiplantae; phylum Streptophyta; class Magnoliopsida; order Santalales; family Viscaceae; genus Viscum; species Viscum album. Next base: position 1,457,521,864 of record OY728159.1, on the reverse strand, counting down.
TGATGGATGTAATGTTTTTGACACCTGTGGAATTCACGAAGCTTTGGTAAGCTATTTCTAGAACCTCTTCTCCATGGGGACTCCTTTCATGTCCACTGAAGTGGAAGAATGCATCAAACCTATGATCACCGAGGATATTAATAGGCATCTTACAAAAGATGTGATGAATGATGAGATACAACTGGCTTTGATGCATATCCACCCCACTAAAGCCCCGATACTGGATGGTTTTCACACCCTCTTTTTTAAAAAAAATTGGCACATCATCGGTCCCGACGTCTACAAAATGATAAAAAAACATCTGGGCGGGGAATACAAGCATTTCGTCCATTAACGAAACGGTCCTCGTCCTCATCCCCAAAACCAAGGAACCTTAGGTGATCCATGATTTTAGACCTATTTTCCTCTACAATGATTCTTGTAAGATCTTCTCAAAAATCTTTGTCAATCGGATGCATCTTAGGATTCCTGATATTATCACCGAAAACCAAAGCTCCTTTGTGGCCAAGCAGCTGATTACTGATTATGCAATTGTGGCCCATGAAGTGTCGAATCAATGAAAACACGCTCCACTGCGAAAAGAAGAACTATAGACTAGAAACTGGATATGTACAAATCCTGTGATAAAGTGGAATGATAGTTCCTTAGAGATGTGATACTGAGAATGAGATTCTGCACTAAATGGATAGAAATTTTTATGCAATGTATCCCAACTGTTTCTTTCAAAATCAAGGTCAATGGGGAGCTCACCAGAGGATTCGCCCCTACCTAAGGCCTGCGCCAGTGGAGACCCTCTCTCCCCTTTTCTCTTCATTTTGGTGGCTGATGTTTTCTCTAACCTTATTTCCATAGATCCATCCATTAAGTCTACTAATGGTTCAAAGGTCTGTCGTGAGATCCCACAAGTTTCACATCTCTTCATCAGTGACGACTAACTCCTTTTCTCTAGAGCCACTTTTAATGAATTCCAGGTGACCAGCCAAGCGATCCAGCAATATGAGCGAGCATCTGGACAGTTTGTTAACCATGTCAAATCAGAAATCACATTCAACGCAGGGGTGCCCTCTTCCAGGAGAGTTGAGCTTTGTGCATCTGTAGGCTTCCGTTTGGTCGATAAACACCATAATTATCTCACACTCCCTATGGTGATTGGTCGGTCCATAAAAAATCTTTGCCGCTCTGGTGGATAGGATTAAGAAAAAAATTCATGGTTGGACCCCAAAAATCATATCCAAATATGGAAAAGGAACCCTCATTAAAGCTATCATTCAGTCTATCCCCAGCTAAATTATGTCGATATTTATGCTCCCAATGGCAATCGTCAACCTGATCCATTCAATTACTGCCATCTTCTGGTGGGGAAAAAATGATGGAAGAAATAGACCCCACTGGTTGGAATGGGAGGAAATCTGAAAACCCATGTCAGAGGGAGGGATGGGATTCCAGAATCTTCTGCTATTCAATGATGCATTGTTGGACAAGCAAGGGTGGTGACTTCTTAACCGTCCATCATCTTTATGTGCGCGGGTACTCTGTGCCATGAACTTTCCCCAGACGGACTTCCTGGGCTCCTTTCATGGCCCCCGCCCTAGCATCCTTTGGAGAAGTATTTGGGGGGCCTGAAATCTATTGAAAAAACGACTGGGCTGGAGGATTGGAAATGGATAATCTGCCAACATCTGGACCGATCCCTGTATTTTCGATAAGGATTGTGGGCGGGCCACATTCCTCGCTCAACCAGGTCTTGGAGACGCCACTGTCAACTGAATCTTTTCAGACCAGGGCTCGAGATGGTGTGTGGAAAAGATCCAGGAATGGTTTAATAAAAGAGACCAAAGAATTATTCTGAGCATCTGCTAGGTCCTCGATGTCGGCCATGACCATCTTTTTTGGACCAATGATTCTTCAGGCGAGTTCATGGTGAGATCTGGGTACATACTGGCTCTCGGAATTCCCTCTCGCGATTGAGATGAGGGACCATGGAAAGCACTATGGAAGCTCAACGTCCCCCCAAATATTCACCAGTTTTGGTGGCAGGTGTGCACGAGCACCCTCCCTTCCATGAGCCTCCTTGATTACTGACATATGGCCAGTGCTAAACCCTACCCTTTTGCCCGAATATTCCTGAAACGCCTTGGCACGCCATCTTTCACTGCCTAGGAGCCAATGAAATTTGGAATAATTGGGACTTGGCTTTGGATGCTTCATTGGACATTGCCTTAGACATCCCCGTTCTTCTGATGCACTGGTGCTCCTATATTTCATTGTCTGATGCAAGCTCCAGTTGCACCCTGGCCTGGATCATTTGGTTTTAGTGTAACGATTAGGTTTTACACCATGTTCATCAGCCTCCCGAGTTCTGGATTGAACGAGCGACTTCATGGATTGAGGGCTGGAAGGACCACAAAGGACACTTAATTCCAGGCGTTTCCCCCTCGTGTTCCCCTCAGTAGACCCCCCAAAGGAAGGGAGTCTTATGCTTAACATCGACCCTTCTATCCCCAAGGGTGGGCCTGTTTCTCTCGGCCCCCTGGCTCGAAATAATCTGGGGAAGATCATTGTAACAAAATATAAAACACATCATGCCTTCTAGGAACCTGCAATTGCTGAGGCCTATGACATTCTAGCAGGAATGATTCTCGTGATGGAACATGGATGGGCTGATATCAACATCGAGTCTGACTGCCTTTCGGTTATCAATACTATTATCCACGATGACGCCAGACTCCAGGCCTTTGGCTATATCGTCAGAAGGATCTGCATGCTGTGCCAATGCTTCCCTTGCTGCACTTTATCCTTTACCAAAAGGGATGGAAAAAATGCATCTCATTAGCTGGAGGCCTCAAGACCCTTCTATGTCAACCAACAATGGCTGGACAATTTCTCTTCTTGGCTCTGCATATGTACGACTGCTGATATTTAACATTAATATGATCTTTCTTTCCTGAAAAAATATAGGGCCTAAAAAGGTAACATTCTGATGGTAGAGTTGTATCTGTGGTTCTACGCAAACTCTACCAATGGTAGGTGATCATCCAAGATCTATAAAAAAATATTACATGCAATCCATTAGCATATCCTCCAACACATAGATTGTGCATCCAGTCTTCCCATCGGTCTGGGGGTAAAAGGATGTACTCATCCGTATTTGGGTCCTGAATGCCCCTTATAGGACCCTCCAAAATCATTACATAAACCTTGCATCATGATCGATGAAAATCATCGAGGGTACCCCATGAAGGGGAATGATATACCATATGTAAAACTTCCCCAAACTCTCCACTAATATCGGCTACCTAATATCAAGGAAGTGAACCAACTTCATGGGCCATCATACTATCAAACAGATAGTAGCATGACCCTTTACAGTGTATGTAAGACTTGTGATGAAGTCCATTGATAAGTTATCTAATTTCTACTCCAAGATCTAAAGAGGCCGCAACAAACCCACCATAACATTGTGCTCATCATTTACCTACTGACATGTTAGGCATCATGAGACAAACTCAACTAATCTTTATCTCATTCCGGAGCACCAAAAACACTACTGATGATCTCTGTACATATTACCCACATCAGTATGTCTATATGATGGAGTTTTGGGGAACTCCCACATCATCTCCTCACAAATCATTACTGGAACCACTATCCACCCTTGGAACACGGTATCATGATTCCATCCTTATTAATATCCAACTGTTCTTGTCACCTATGGATATCTGATCATGAAAAAAATTGCATTCCATGAATCCATGCTAGGAATATTTCACACTCTCAAAGACTGGATGATTCAACCCAATAAACTGCAGAGAAACTATACTATGCTACTCTATAAGGGTCAGCTGTAGGGAAGAAAACTGCTTTGAAGATTCTCACACAATGTGATCATGAGACTTCCTACCAAGGGAATCTTCTAAAATGAATCCCTTTTCTGAAGTATAGTATATCATGATGTTCAATTCCAATAGAAACTCTAACTAGTGTCTCCCCCCCATGTTCAAGTCTTCTTGGGTGATGATATAACTGAAGATCTAGTAGTATAAGTAAACCAAGAAGCTCTCTCTCTGAAATCAGTGCCTCGACATCTTTAGGCCAAATACCACCACTGCTAGATCTAAGTCATGAGTGACATAGTTTTTCTCATGGGGTCCCTACATTATTGACTTGTATGTGATGAATTCTTATCATTGCATCTACACAAAACCAAGCCCATATCACGTGGAATTACTATTCAATACAAATACTACTCCTTCCTCCAGTAGTCTCAAATCTAGAGAACTCATCTGCCTATCCCGCATTTCCATGAATTCCTTATAACACTAATGATACAAAGTAAATGGTTATCCCTTCTACATATTATCAGTCAATGGTGTTGTGATTTTGTAGAAGTCTTCAAAAAATCTCTTATAGTACCCTACAAAACCAATAAATCATCACACCTCTAACACAATATTGGGTGGATCCCACGAAATAACTACTTCAATATTTTTTGGATCCATGGTAAAACCTTGTTCAAAAATAACATTCCCCAAGAAGAGGACCTCAAGTATCCATAACTAAGACCTTGAGAGATCTTCTTAATTCTAGTTCTATTGAAGTAAACCAAGAACCATCCTCAAGTGTTCTATGTGATCCCCATCTAACATAGGGTATAAAAGTATGTCATCGATAAATAAAATGACAAAATGGTCCAAGTAAAGATCGAAGATATGGTTCATCAAGGCCATAAATATGGTAGAGGAATTTTTTGCATGAATGGGCATCACTAGAAACGTATAGTTCTCCTAGCGACCTCGAAAATCCAACTTCGTAATATCAACCTCATGGACTCGTAGCTAGTGAAATTAATATATGAGATTGATCATAGAGAACCATCTTGCACCTCACACCTAGTCAAAGAGGCCGTCGATTCTCAACAAGGGGTGCTATTTATTTATCATGTAATCCTTTCAAATATGTAGGCTTTGATTTTCTTTCTTCATGAATAGGACAAAAACTACCTAGGGGTACACACTGGGTATAATTAAACCTTTCACACAAACATCCTCCAACTATAACCGTAGCTCTCGGAGCTTGGTGGGATTCGTCTGATTTGCTCACCAGATATTGGGGTAGTCTCTACTTGCATGTCAATGAAAAACTCCAGCTTCTTCCTCAGAGGTAGTCCTGAAACATCTTTAGAGAAGATTTAAATATAATAATAAACAATTTGAAGTAACCTAGATGACTGAAGAATTTCATTCACAAAGGGTTACACTCATTAACTGATGGTTAAAATGATGTATCTTCTTGCTCATAACACATGTATGTCGTGATATGAGGTCTCTTTCAATGATAGAGGAGAACCTCATACCAACAGTGTGCAGTAATATGACTAGTCTGCGATGAAATTAAATCTAGGATCGAACCATGTAAATCCAATCCATTCCAAATATAACATTTTAAAATTTTATCATGATGACCAATAGGTCCCATGAGAACCTCTCTACTCCAAATGATAACTCACACTACCAACAGAAGAAATACACAGAAGAATCACTTCTCATTGAAACCTGAAGAAAAAAAATACTATTCTAGTTCCTCTAGTATGATATCCAAGTCCCACACTTAGATTAAGGATATAAAAGAGTAATGGGATCCTGTGTCTACTAATACTAAAGCATGAATATAATAAACATAGAGCATACCTTAGATCATCTCATGTGATTTGGAATCATTGATATCCATATCCCACAACTACCCATGACCCCAGCCTCTAGCTCTCTGAGCTTGATGTGGGCCGCTCGATGGTGGTGGTGGAAGAACCTCATAGCATCATCCCCCACCTAAATATCCTTCTTCTCCTCTTCCAGAATCACCTCCATGGGGGCCACCATGTCCTTGGTTGGGGTATCCCTGATAATAGTGTTATCTCTATCATAGTCATCCACGTTATATCTATCTGGGTTGCAGAACACATCTATTCAAGTAGTTTCATGCCATGTGAGGATGCCCATCACAAGCATTTAATTGAACCCTCTGGGATGTACTAGTGCTCTACAATGTCCTCATGCTTCTTTACCTTGTTCCCAAGGATGGTCATGCTGATTCCACCAATGTCGAGATCCTATCAAATGATGTCTGCTCGGTGTCGCAAACGTCTCAGATATGTAGCATCCACTACCTATCCTAGTTGATAGGTATCCAACTGACATAATTCTTGCAATCACTAGTACTCGCTCCAGCACCCCGACATATGTGGGGATGAACAAGGGTACTATGCTAAGACATATATCTATGTAGAGTCCCGGCTCAAAATTTCATGCCCAGAATTGGCCACTGTGGATCTTGTTCAGAGACTACCAACTCAGATCTGTGAACCTAGATGAGTACTCTACCACTATAATCACTCCCTATTGAAGCTATATAAGCTCCTGAATCTAAATTTATAGTAATATGGAGGGGTATTACTCCTCACAAAATAGATGCTGGAAGTCATCCCATGAGATTTATAACTCATCATGCATCTAGGTAACAAATCTCCACTAGCATCTAATCATCCAATAAAAAATAATGGATACCAATTCCACAATTTGATCCATCAGTATCCGAACAAGCCTGAAGAGGTGGGCCACCGACTCTAGCCAATGATATGCTACTTGAGGATCTAGTTCACCAAGGAACCATTGGGGGCTCTGGTGTAGGAACTCGAGAAGTGTGCTCAGCCTGCGCTCATCCTATGTCTACAATAATGGGATTATCTGCATCTCAATGGGTGGAGGTGCTACTACCTACCAACATGGAGGAAGGGAATTTCATGATGGACCCTAAACTAAGGCCTCATCACTGACAATTTCATTGCCTCAAACTGGAGCCGGTATCTTGGATGGCTGTCATTATGGAGGATTCATGGTAGTTACCAAGGATTATTGTGGTCATATGAGCATACATTTATATACATATATATATATTGATAACAAAAATGGTGAACTAACTCAAGAAGGGAAGTTAAATACTCAGTCCCATATGATGAATGTACCATTGATACCTAAAACATGTATGTTAATACCGAGTTAACAAACATGTAATCAAGGTCCTAGTGAATGGATACATCGGTTTCCCGAACCATCATTGAACTTTCTGGCCTACGATCCTTTCTCAAGATACTTGACACAGTTTCACTAAACCCGACCAATACATTTTGGAGGAATCTTCTGAATAAAATCTCAATGAATGAACATTATAAGATAGTATTTTTTTCATGACTCGACGTAGGATGGGGCTCGAGCCACAACTACTCCAAGCCCGCCTCTATAGTCTATGGTTAGAGACTATCACTGAAGGAAAAAAAATCTTGAGGTGGCCTTTCCCAATGCACATGTTCACATGTACATAATGATCTTAATGAAAATTCATAGAGGGAAAGAAGTAAAAGGGACCTATAAATAGTGTATAAATAAACTAAACATATAGGGACCTCTAAACAGTGTATGTATGATAGAGTAAATTTAAAGGAAAAGGGGAAAAATGCATTCCCAACAAGAAAAAGTTCCAAACCCAATAGAAACAAAAAATGTAAAATAGATGACAAATCCATCCTCCTGTATCCCAATCTATGACCACTGTACATGGTCTAAGAACCAGTATCCCTATGCTCCTCGGATGTCAGGATCAACCTATCTATCATCTTCCCAAGACACAATACGTGCAGGAAACACCAATTCAAGGGTGAGTATAAACATACCCAGTAAGACACCATCAAATCTGAAGGGGGATCCATAAGAGATATAATTTAAAAGGAATTCATCATTTAGAACAAGGTATATTGAAAGAGTGTAGCTCAACCCAACAACAGAATGAAGTAAACTCATCTAAACAGAATAAGATAGAAATGGGGAGTAGTTAAACATATCATCGAGTCTTCGCTACCTATATTAGGAGAGTGGACTTTTCCAACATTGAGAAGATAGAAACAAAAATCACATGACATAAACCACACGTCATCACCTCTCATGGGAGGATGGTAACCAAAATCCAAGGAGTGTGTACAGATATATATATATATATATATTATCAGTCAAAAGAAACCCAAATGACAGAGTATGTGGGTCTCTATCTCATATATCATCCCAAAAATAAGATTGTCCAATAGTTTTAAGATTATCCATCAACGATTACCAACATCACACATTCCTACCCTAAAAAAACAAGAAAAAGTGTCTCAATCACCAAACCCTTGATTCTATCCACTTTTAGTGGAACTGACTAACCCATAGAGATTTATGTTGCATGAAAAGGAAGCGTCTTAGTGGGGAAAGAGTCCATCTTCCTTGTGAGTACTAATGTATTTCAAACCATGTCCCTCCACTGATCCATGGATGGATGGTTAAAACTCGAAGTAGAGGACATGCAACTTAGTGCATCATGGGGTTCTACTCTAATAGTAGTCGTAAAGGACACACACCCATGTTGATGGGGGATTCCACATTGATAGTCGAATACCAGTGCCTTGGCATCCCCAGGGGGTTGCACTTTAGGACATCATGTAACTGCTCTATACCATGTATGGGTTCCATTTGGAAGTAACATTAGAGTACCCCTGTGCACACCGATGGGGGTTCCATTCTAATATCAACAAGGAACTACACCGTAGTGTGTCAGAGGTGTTCCACTCAGAAATCTATGATATCCTGCTTGACCATTGTTGTTTTCAAACATCACCTAAATATATTCATTCTTGTAAAACCATTCAACTTAACATAAAATCCATATGGTTGGTCACCATCGTGCTCTACATATAATAACACACAATATAGTCTATTTACTTGCCCTAATATGGTAACTAGTGAAAAGGGTACTCTTCACCGCAACTAGCTAGAATGCTACATTATAGGGCCCAAAACATAGTACTGAATTTTAAATTCCAAAAATGTACTCAAAAGGTCCAAATATAAAATACAATCATGTTATCATAGACGAAACATCAAAATTCCATTCTTTTTAGTAGATATTTTTGTTTGAAGCCACTACATAAAGACCTGACAAGGCCCTCTACTAGTTGGCCATGGACTGACTACCAAGGTCGGTCCACTAACCATGGAAGTGGACCACCATTGTATACTTTCTGAAATATGTTCTTATATGGACCAACCACTATGTTAGTCCAATCGTCTTTCAGATTGGCCGGTGTAGTCAACCTCCATGATCGACCGCTCGGGACCAGCCGCGGGCAGTGGCCCCATGACACACTTTCTACTATGACCTCTTGGTCAACCCCTACCATTCTCCACTTTGACTGACCTGAGTCCGACTAGGGTCTGACCTAGTCTGGACCACGTGGTTGGGCACGTTCCACCTAGTTTTCTGGGTTTCCCGAACCTATCCCACTTACATTGGCCCACACTACGTCGGTGGATGCGGTCACCACGGCCATCAATGTGGAAATCCACCGAATTCTACATTGCCTTCTACTATGTCATGTCACACCGCTATCACCATTCACCTCCTGTGGCTCACTGTTTCCCTCCTAGTTTCTGCTCCTCTCCCTAGCAGCCTCCCACTGCTATCGTTCAAGTCACTATTCCGCTTCCTTCACCTTGGGTTGTGACACCCGCACCCATGGCATGCCGGTTGTCCCTTCTGTGGACTACTGGTTCTCCTTTGTTTTCCCAAAAATTATTATGAGCATAGATCCAGAATCCATTTTTTGAGATCATTACATACTAAAGCCTCTCATGACAAACCATTTATGATTCGACATATCAAAATGTTAATGAAATAATTCATGATGAATAGATATTGAACACGAAAATAAAAGGGGTGAAAGAATATATAGATGGATGTGTCAGTTTATCAATCATATATGATGTTCAAAATGATGAAAAATTTGACAAAAATTAATTTTTACAAATCACGAACTCCATCGAAAACATTAAAATTCAAACTAAACAAATCTAACCTCATTTTTATCTGTTTGTCATCAAAAACGTGCTTGAAGAGATTCATCTTTGGGTCATCGTCGATCAAACAATGGGGGAAGGGAGAGAGCTTCATCATAGGTGGTGGTATGATTATGAGGTAACCCTATTCAAGAACCCATAGTCTCATATTTATAACCTTCCATTCAGTTTAAGGTATCCACATAACAACACCCAGAAACAATCACTAGATCTGATCATCCCACACCCTCTCACTTTAAGCCATACATAGTTAAAAATCGACATTATGAACTCAATGGTGGTCCCAGATTTCCAATCAAAGTACCTGTTCAATATTTATTCGAAACAACATCTAATTTAATTTAATTTAATTTAATTATTTTGTTTACAATTATGTCCTTGGTTAATTTTTTTAAAGAATACATGTGACAACAAAAGTTATGTATTTATTTTGGTAAAATACATCTCTATAACTCAACTGGTCCCTTGGATTTCTGATTCGAACAACCGTTTATTTTTTATCCCATTTCATTCACATGAATGTTATAAAATATGATTAATGTTTTTATAAAATAAATTTTGGGCACACCGGGCCTTGAGATTCCATGTCGTCTTAGCATCATGGTCTTGAAATATATATATATAAATATTAAATGGTCTTAAAAGGAAAAAATTGGGTCTCTATAATATAATAGAGTTTATTACAGTTTTATTTTATATTACTATTTATGATTATGGTTGACATGTGTCAAAGGGATGTTTCTGAGCATGTGATGAATATCATACCAGTGCATTGAGGACACCATTCCAAGTAGTATTTTTATGTTACCAGGGTCTTGGGCATAATTTTTTTTTGTTTCTTGACATATATTTATATTATCGTCAACTAATGTGACCCACATGTATTTCTGAATTTATGATTTATAGTTTGTTATAGATTTAGTCAATTTTCTGATGGCAAGAGAATGTTTTTATGCATCAAATTAGACACATATAATTCATTAGAAATATGTGTGAATTTATGTGATTTATATCACTAATGATATGGTCCAACTTTTTAAATGGTTAGTAACAACTAATTTTTTTTTCTCTCATATAGATTGTAAATGGAATTTTACTAAGATTAGACATAATATCTTTTCATTCTAATAACATTGTATTTTATTCAATGTTAAGATATAATTGATAATAGATATACAATTCCTCAGTTCATGGGATGTGTGGTGACCATAGTATATTAGTATAAAAATTTTATTCAATGTGATGATCCCCTTATGGTAATATTGATAAAATTGGCTCATTTGTTTAATATGTTCATTACAATATAACCAGTTTTTTCTATACAACTCATAATGGAATTAAACTTAACGAAATTAATTTCCTATGGTATACGTAACATAGATTATTTAAGGTAAATTACATTATACATATTTTATGATAGATGAGACTGTGGTCCTTGAGGGGATCAATCCGATTTGTGGAGGCGCAGTAAGGATTATCTTAGGATTGTATATTATTTTGGGGTAGTATCATATGTAGGCTCCCAATGAGAATCATTTCCCCATAAATCTATGATTTGGCATGTGATTCATAAGATGAATATGTGAACACTATAGTGGGTTGTTTGGCATGTGTGTTACCATGTGACAGTTGAGGAATAAGAATGATGATACCACATTTTTATTTTATAGGAACAATGACCTATGGTTTTTGTGGTTAATCCTTGTCTTTTATTTATATGACTCATGATGTTAGTGATATAGTTATTATGGAATATATGGGATGAGAATTATGTGATCGTAACATATGAGAGATGCTCTACAAGGATTATGAATTCCCTTAGATATAGAATCATGGATAGATGTTTCTAGAAGATATTGGTTCAAATTATGTGATAAAAATTATTGGATAGAGGCATATGGTGCTATATATGATTTGAAAAAGAATGTAATGGGTAGTTTAATTACACTAAAACCAATTTTCTGGAGGTTCTTACATATATTAAACAGAATTAGATTTGTTTTAAGATTTTATGGGGGAATATATTTGAGTTCCAAAGCTTGCGAGTCAATATTTGGTTTTAGAGAGATTTAAAAATCGATTAAGGACACTTTTTTACATTGGATAGGCTTATAGAGATGATCATTGATCATGGATGTATTCTTTTGGATTTTAAAAAATACATATATGGTGTGTGATCTTGTGATAGAAATTAACATAGGTTGGATGGTCAATGTTAATGGGGACACTGGTAGTTCATCTGGTTGGATGATTAAAAATCAACATGGCATAGTAATTCATTTAGTAATTTGATACTGTGTTTGATAATGCATGAATCAGGGATCATGATTTTGGTTCTATAATTGGATATATACTAAAGAATACACTCACTATTTTGAAAAAAAAATAAATACCATGTGCTGTTTAAATATGGTTCATTTTAGTATATAAATCGGTGTGTGGTCATGTTTCAAGTCAGTGTTGGTGGCTTTGATGAATAAATTTTTATCATTTATTCATGGGGTTTTAATAAATTTAAGTTCACATCTTTCAGATAGGTGACCTAGAAACTTTTTAAGCAAGGTGGGATAGTTGATCCAGGGGTCAGTTCTAGCCAGGTGTTGATATGATGAATGAGTGTGGCTCTAGAAAATGGACACATGTATGATGTTTGGAATTATTGAATGGGTACTTATGGGGATGAATTAGTAAGTCATATGAATTATATGGAATCATTATTTGATATAGGTAATTATGTTTGTTTAAATTTAAATTTTTTTATGATAATGGTGATGTTGCCATGAGATAGGAATTGGTGGCGTATATGTTTTATATTGGTGATTGGGTATGATCAGGTGTTGGTGCTGAATTACACATACAGCCAAAATGGCCATATTTGGGTAACATGATGGCACACATAGACTCAGTGGAAATTCTGTGATTCCAAATTCAGTGGAACCAAATTTCCCAGATGTATGCGCAAGACTAAAATATGTATTCAAGTCTCTTACACACCCAATGTGATGTCAAATGATAACTTTGTGATTGAATACACCATGAATTAAGAATCGTATGTATGGAATACCTCCTCCATAAAAAAACATTCAAACCATCAATACATGCTTTTTCTATATATGGATGTTCACCACCAACTATTCTGGGTGTTCATCCAAAATTTGATCCATCACTCTGATATGTGTAAGACACCTGTTTCTTGAAAACATGTAATCCATGAACCCCTTGAGATATAGGATATTTCAAAATAGGTTCCTTGTGGGTACTCCTTATCACTACCCCACTATGGAATAACCATTTTACTTCTATTTCAATCCTATGTCATGTGTGCCTATAATACTCATCTTGGGTGAAACCCTGCCCTTGAGTGCAACCAATTCCAATGCTCAATCCATGCTATTGTGTGCAAATAATCTATCTTGTGTGCACCCCCTCCTTGATTATCCTTGCATCATACATTTTTAGAACACCATGATCAAGAGCCTCTTGCATAAAACCCTCATCTCTTATGCACACATCTTCCTCAAAACCCTCTAGTCTTTTACACTTTGATTTCCTGGTACCTTATGATACATACTTCAAGCCTATGCCTTAACCCTTTCTCTTCAGCATAGGTATGCTAATACATTTTTCCTTTCATAATAGATATGATAATATGGACCTTACTAGTGAACACACTTATACAACATTACAACATTGAAAATAGTAATTCACCTCATCCTAGTGTTTATGAGTGACATTTATGTAATACCAATGGGTGAGGAGTGGGTCCCACATATCAGAATTTTGAGATGTAAAACATCCAAGAACTAATTTCCTTAACACATGACGTTGATTTTTGATCTCACCCTATGTGTAAAGACTCGGACATCCTTGTGTGTAAATTACATGGAAAAACATCCTCTACAGAGGATTAGATAAAGTATGAGAATCAAAAAGTTTCTCACTTCCTGTGATCTCAAACCTCCATCTCTGTATATTATGAATTTGTCTCCATGGCCTCCTCTGATAGTTTCCCCATGTAATCCCTACACACCATTGATAAGATACTCTATATACAAATGAAATGGACTGAGATCCACCTCCAATGGAATGATTTCCTCCTTGGAAAGAATCTATGTGTAATCCCCACAACATCATTCATTGGTGTATCTTTCATAACACGAAAACCAAGTCTACTGATACATCTTGATTCTCACATCATGCATAACTCACATGGTATTATTCTATAGAACATACCATGATATGAACCCTACATATAAGGGATTCTTATACGTGAAATCTCTAGAATATTCAATGAGCCTCCTCTTTTGGTGTAATCTCTTATCATGGACCCTAATTTGGGGAGCTTCCACGCATAAGTGCCAATAATTTATTCCACAAATAGGCTTCCACATCATGTGAAAGTCCCAACACCCCTTCCATACCTACATGGAATTTAATTCCCAACAATCTAGGATATGTAGGAATCCTCTCTATGGTTCAAACACCACACCCCCATCACCCCATCAATTCTATCCACTCAACTCCATTCACTATGTCCATATCCATCATGATTTCATCTGGTCTGCCACATCCTAGTGAGACAATTCCATCTATCAGGGTCATTCAAATGTATAATCCCCATCAACATAATCAATGCTCCTAGTTTCACCCTAGGCATCTTCCACGAGTAATATCCATGCAATCCAACCAATATAAATCCTCTTGTGATAGGAATATTACTTGAATAATCCCTACACCATCCATCATATTATGTGGGTTGTGATCCCTATATTTTATATAGGGTATGTAAGACACCTCCTTGAGGTTCAATCCCAAACAATGATAAAAATTGGTGTCCTTATCAAAGTAATTCACCTCCCTAATCCACCACCAATGGTGTATAGATCCGCCTCTATGGTGTGATGTCTTCCATTAATGGGAAACACCCCTTGGGTCAACCTTCAGAGGCGTCACGACCTATCAATCTAGTAGATCATCCACCTACCCCATCATAGGTATGTACATCTCATAATTGCATATAATGGGAATTCATATTAGCTTCCCTCAATCTCTACATGACATTAAACTCAGGACCTATCATATGTTTCTACCCCATGTTCACGTGGGACATAATAGGTGAAAGACATGGAAGATGTGTATTTGGCATCAGATACCTTGTGATCACCATGGGAGGCCTTGGGTTCCACACGTATATATTCCATACTATTAGGATGAAAAAATGTTACCAATGTTTAAGCATCCAAAAATTCCATTTATTCCTGAAGTGACTAATATCCTTACCAAAGGTTGCTTCCCCATCAATACCATTTGGAATATCTAGACAAATGAAGCGTAATTAACTAGTGTTCAGAAAGATATAGAACCGGGAATGAATTAATTATCATGTATTAATATTATAGGGAGACCTAGAATAGGTGATGAATTCTAAGAAGCAAACTATAAAAGGAGGAACAGATATCACATCATCTCAGTTAGACCAAGGATTGTACATCATTGAAAAAGTGATGAATTTCACCCTCCTTTTGATAAAAGGAAATCTAGGTAATAATGAAAATACATTTATAATTAAAATGTGTGGTGATGCTCCCCAATGAAAGCATTGGAAATATAATTAGTGAATCTTACATAATGGTTTTTCCATAAACTATAGGGATTGACCATGTTGATCATATATTCTATAGATAATCATTTTACCAGATCCAACTATCAGGTTTTAGGAACCACTTATAAAATATTGAACTTGGAATTGATGTAACTAGAAATTTTGGTAGTTTAATATTGGGAAATCATGTCTTCTAAGTCATCAGTGTAGATATCTCTCTGTCCATGGAAGATTGGATGACACTGGGACATTGGGCACTTATATCACAGCTTTCATACTAATAGGTAAATGGTACTTCTTTCCATAACCCAAGCTATAGAAAACTTCTCACCTAATTCCCTCCAACATAGGGGTTGGATAAATTTCAATGTAGTAATCTCATGTGACCCTACCTCCACCAAAAATTTTGCTACTCGATCTGACACCAAGTTCCCACACTCCATCTCATACTCTAAAATTATTCATAGGATGGTGAAGGAAACCCTCATAAAATGGATATGAGTAGGATAGAGTTATTCCCACAAGAGATATGGCTCTCTTGGACTTGGAGGCTTCTATGCCTTACTGACACAACCATCCCAAAAGGTTATGCAAGGATCTGCTACTCCCCACTCCCAGAATAAATAACTTTTGGATTCTCTCTCCAATATATTCTCTTGACTCACTCCAATATATTGAGGAGGTAGGGGGAGGCAGAGTCTCCTTAAAATTTACCATTGACGGGGAACCACTGAGAAAGGATACAACTGGGACTCATCAACTCTAGGACCAACCAATTCTCCATGTTGTGGAATATATAGACAATTATATTTTTTACCATCCCCTGTCTAGAGGAAATGATGTCAAAATTGGACCCAAGCCGAGGAGGATTCCCATCATGTGGAATTATATTCCATATCTCTAGTATCTCCTTCTGACCTCAGTTCTCTCCACCAGATCCCTACAACTATCAAGTAGGGGCTCTTAAACATACGATAGGAAATGATATCTTATCATCCCCACATGTAGGCTACTATGAGTCATTCGATAATTTCCAAAACCAACATCCTTATTGTGCCAACCATTGATGATATGATCTAGTACGTAGTTCCTCCCCATACCTTCTTCAGTCTGATTGGATTTCCTCTTCACTCTTAAACTCAACATGGAGGCCCTTCTTATGTTCCAAGTGAACTTCAAAGTGAAGGTCCTCCCCACTTTTGATAGCTAGAATGAAGGTCCTCATCTTGAATTTGTTTCTTGATATGGAGGAACTTCCCATGTCAGAAACCAACCCTACGATGTTTCTCCTTAAATTTTTCGCACCTTCATCAAAGTTCATCCACATTTTAGAATCAACCAATGAGGAGTTTTCCCATGTTCCATCTGTGAATAGTATGGAGGACCTACCCATGATATCATTGGTATACATGGAGGTACTCCCCATGTCCAACTAGATCAGCATGAATGTCCACCTCACATCTCAACCCACCAAAGTGGAGATCCTCTCCACTCTCATGGATGACATGGATGTGTTCCCCATGTTCCCAAAAACCAAAGCAGAGGCCCTCCCTGCTATGTCAATAGAAAGTGTGGAGGCCCTCCCTGCTCCCACAACAACCAATATGGAGGTCCTCCACCAATACCCAAAATTCAAAGTATATGTCCTCACTAGACCATTAACCAACAACACGAAGGTTATACTCATTCTAATAAATTTTCATACATTGAAGGAAGGTCATGGTGAAAAAGGGAGAACCACCTCCCCTGAAAAAAACTATAAGAAGTGCATAGTGGTTGCTAATACCTTATTTATTTCAAATTATGAAGCTAAATATGATTTGATGATGAAGACTTACCCCTAGTAATCTACATTAGAGTCTAGGTCAGGATCCCTAGATGTGAACTTCTCCTTCCCCAAATGTTATATCCAAAAAACTCCAGAATCTATTTATAGGTATATACATGAGGACGAAGATTTGGTTACCTTCCAAGGTCTTGGGGTGGAATCATCTCTTTCATCAACATCATCATTCACAACCACTATCCAAGATCATAGAGATATATTTTAGAGCATGATAGATTATGAGCACCATGTGTAAATATAAATTATATCCATTCCCCACATGAATGAGACAGGGGAAAGAACACATTCCTATAGGAATGTGAAGATGCATCTCACATCGCCTTTGATAGATGATTAGGCGTGCAGTGACCAGTCAACTCAAGCATTGGATTCCCCACCGACTAGTCCATTACAAAATCACACTGCATCATTATCACCACCAGTTACTTAGACAATACGGATTGGACCTTGGGAAAACCTAGAGCCATGCCCCACTCCTATGTACGGAAGTTTATTAGATACTCAGGATACTTACCTATTTTCTCTAGTGTTATAGATGAATGTAGTTCCCAAAAATTACATTTTGATGACCCTCACTAAAGGAAAAGTCTGGTGTTTTCACCAGACCATATGGGAAACACATCTTCATCTATTTTACAATCGGTATTTCTAACCCAAGATCCAATAACTCTTCAACAACGTCATCTAGCTATGATGTATGTTAGAACATGCAGTGTTCCATGGGGAGAAACATACTGTGTCAACTGGATACCATCAAAACCCTATATAAAGATGTGTATATAGCTACACCCTGCTCTATAGAATAATTTAAGGAGAATATCCACACATACAGATATGTGGTTATGAATAGTACACTACTCTCAATTTCATTCCAATCCAGTGATAGCCAGACCTATAAGGTGAAATCAAGAATACACCCCCATGTATTTCCTAGTAAACATGTTTGGCCTCAAAATTCCCATGTACTATGATATGAGTGTATGATTTGATGAAGAGGACCAGCCTAATATGGTAGAGTAGTATCAGGTGGATCCGCACATAGGTGTTATCAGCAGCATATGAAGGCTGTAGCTTAGTCATGGGGATCCCTCTACATCTTTTCCCATCTTCTAGAATCTCAACATGGGTCGGGAAATCACGACCCCTTATATCCTCCTATGACCATGAAGGTGATAAAAAATGATCCCACTATGGTTATATTGGTGAATGAATATTGCTGATTGGAACCATATCATCAATGTTCTTCTCTCCAAACAAATCCTAGACTATGGAAACCATTGACATGATCATGATCCTCATACATTGGGGAAGTAGGGGCAGCCATGAGTCTTCCTCATCCAGTTTCCCCCAATGAATCTAGATGATCATTCACATCTTGACAGTGTAGAGACTTTGTATTATAGTAAACAACCCCAATATGAATCACTTAATCTTCCCAAACAGTCTGAGAATCTCCCTTGGGGCCGATATCAAGGCACTCCGCAAGCCCCTCCACAGATCGTTCTAGATGTCACTAATCCCTCTTACCATATTGATGATATGACCAATGAAACAATGGTCTATAATCCTCATTCTGATAATCATATATAATGGGATGATCTACTATCTACTCTCAGTACTCAGCTCAACGGTTTGGAAACAAAATAGGTGGAAATAACACCTAATAGAAAAAAATAGCCATGACGTGTAGACAATATGTGAGAACCCCCGAATTTTGGTAATCCAACCTCCTCCCCCTTCAATAGGATGGATGACCTATTTCAGCATCATTCCTAATTTATTTCAAGGTGTGGTCTGTAAGATCCCTACCATTTTTAGAGATAATTCGTGTTTGATTTCAGGTACACATCTCTTATATGTTATGTACTTTTCTTTGGGATTATAATTTGGGGTGTGATTATGTGAAAAATGAGAATTTTAAAGGAAAGATGGTAGTGGACTAATGGTGCTCGATTTATGAAAACTGTGTTCCTATCCCAAAAAAACCATGCAACACAGGACAATTGGATTTATTATAGTTGGCATATAGTTTTTCTAAATGTGAATCCAAAAAGTAGAAAAAATTAATCCCCTTAGAAGAGGCCCATGGTTAATGTTCATGATTTGGTGAAATGATGCACCCCACCCCATCAAACCATGTCTTAGTTTTTCAATCTCATTAAAATTCCTTTTTAGAATCACATGACACTCCAATATAATTCTATTCGAACCAAATCACCCGTGGCATTTTTCTCATGATTTCAGAGACTGCAAGATGGATTCAATTCCATATTGACCTCCATTATTCATCATTCTATGCTCGTATCAATGATCTTATCCCCTCATGGTAGGATAATCCTATCCAGCATGGTTCCCTATTCCACTTACTTTCTTATCCCATTCAAGAAGGGGATGTTCTGCCTATATTAAACTAGATATTGATCTAGTTTTTTGGATCAAGATGTAGAATTGTCGATCTAGATCTAGGATTAATAAACATTGATTTGTTTAAAGTTGATTTAGGGTTTCAGATCTGGATATTATTCTATGTCATTGTGCTACTCAAATGTTTGGGATTTTTGTTAGGCAATTGTACATCCAAAAAATGAGGGAAGTGGTGTATAATTGAAATCTCATTGTATTCCTTGAAATTATGTGTATGTAATGGAATAATTATTATTTGATGTTTTTCAATTTAGTTTGGGATTGAATTAATTAAATTTTTGAATTAATTAAGTAAAGAAAAATGGAAAATTGGGGACATTGGAATAATTGATTAAAAATTAATTATTTATTGAATTAATTATGGTATATTGACAATTTAGAATTGAGTAATAAATTGATGAAATAATTATGAAATATTTATATTCTTGATTTGAATAAATAATTGTGTAATTAATCATAGGATAATGAGATTGTCAATTGTATTATTAATTGATGAATTGCTTATTGAATTATTGGGATGGTGGATTTTGAATAACTAATTTAGGGATCAATTAATATAATTTATGTGATAAACAAATTGGTGAATTATTAATTAATTGATGTGATTAATTAATTGTTGAATTAGAAATTAATTGGGTGACGCTCTTGTTGTGTGTTGGGATTATTAATGTTATAATTTTTTAAAATATGAAACGTTGATCAGTACGGAATGCTAGTTGAATATTAATATATCATTCATGGAAGTTGGTATTATTTTTTTATATTCATCATTTTAGGAATGCATGAGAAAACTGGTTATGCGTAAGTTGTTGAACGTTAACTTTTTTTTACATTCTGGTGAATTTGAATTGACAATTGGGGCTAATATGAAATTAAAAAATGAAGAATAGTGAAAAATCAGTACAATTGGGTTTCTAAATAATTAAAATGAATTAAAATGAGTCACACATAATTAACCTTGACCTATATGTAGTATGGTTAAGGGTAGTGTTCATGCCTTGGTTTTTACCGTGTGGTGGGGTTTTTCACGCCTTGGTTTTTACCATGTGGTGGGGTTTTTGGAAATTATTTGTTTTGACATATTATGATTCTGGTCAATGTATTAAATTTCACAACTGTATCCTATGGTACTTCTCTGGAATGCAGATTAATTATTTTATGATGAAGATTATTGTGAGGGAGATAGGATAACATGGCTATGGTTGATCCTCCAAGGGTATAACCTAAGGCACCGATAGTTCCAGGTTGGAAGGTTAGAATGAATTACTGAGAGAAAATTTCTCAGTTCATGAAATTCATTGAAAGCTATTCATGGATGGTGTAGAAGAGTATGTATGAAATAAAGAGAGAGTTTTAGTTACATCATCCACTAAATTTTTATAGAGTGGGAAGACCCGAGGGAGTTGATATATGGATTGAGTATATCCAAACTATAATTGACCACTTGGAGACTCCTCCTGATAGGAGGGTCAAACTTGCAACATCAATGCTATGAAGATCAGAAATGAATTAGTGGGATGATAAAACAATGATTATAAAGGTTGAGGGTATGTTATGGAAATATTCATTATAGAGGTTCTTGGAGGACATTTATCCAAATACGATAAGGAAGGAGATAGTTGCTGAGTTCATGAGATTGGCATAGGGGAGTTTGTCTATGAGGGACTATGATGAATGCTTTCTGGACATGGAGCACTTTTCATCACATTGGCTTCAGATGAGGCTACTTTAGCCAAAAAAAATCAAGAATAAATTTAGTGTTAAATTAATTCCTAGGTAATCATTTTCAGGATAAAAAAGTTTTTAGAATTAGTGAATCATGCTCTCATATCTGAGGGGATCCTAAAGAAGGATTCAAGAGTAGAATACATAGTTTTTTCTATATGATCATGAGATAAGTCTTCTGAGATCATAATGCATCATTAGGATAAATGTAGCCTCAGTAGTGGAAAAAAAGAGTGTTCAGTTGGAAAATTCATTTAAACAAGAACATTATTTAGTGACTTTTCACCAATGTAGTAGGCCATGAAACTATAATAGAATATGTCCAAGGCCACCAGTGGAGTTCCAATATTATGTAAAGATAGAACATCTACAATAGTTATACAAAAAACTACAATATATGGGAAATAAGGGTGTAGCAAGATAGAATCATAGGGTATGAATGGAATATTCTATAACATCCCAGGATGGCGGTTGGAGGTCAATAGGATGTGGCTGTAGAGATAGTGGATGTGGTACTTATGGGAAAGAGAACATGTATTAGAAGAGTGGTACAACATAGGTAACCCTAAATATATCACAAGTAATATGGGAAGGATAGTTTCATGCAGTTCAACCTAAACATATGGATAGCGAGGCCAGAACCTCGATAGTGAGAGGTACTATTATAGTAGCGTCTAAAATAGATAGTTCCATATTTTATAATTGTTCCTCACATTCCTTTATTTCTATGAAACTTATTAATTGTTTGAGCTTATAGATGGAGTTCATGAGTGGATTGATAATGATAGACACTCTATTGTGAGTATAGTCTATGCACATCTTCTTTTTCAAGGGATGTTCTCTTGAAGTGGGTGAGTATCATTTTCAATGGGATCTCTATATCCCAGATACGTCAGGATATGTCTTACTTTTTCATTTATACAAGTTAGTATCATAACATGGTCGTATTTATTTTTACCATAGGAGTGTGAATTTTACGTCTCATATTGTTGAAAACTATATTATCTGTGGAGATTGGGATATCTAGGCAGTTAGGCAGTGCCAATTATAGAGAAATTGGGAGAGATTAGGGCCCATGTTTCAAGTCTATTGTTGGATGATGGAGGTTTAAAAAGGGATGTATTTACACATGTAGTGTATAGTTATTGTGATTAGTTTTATGATGATTTTTTAGGGATGCAACATGAGTGAGACGTGAGTTTTACTACTGATATCATTTCATGAGCTAAACCAGTTTCTATTCCACTATACAGAAGGACATCGATAGATCTTCAAGAGGTCAACACTCAGTAAGAGTATTTGATGGATTTTGGGGATATTCGTCTTAGTGTGTCACTATGTGAATCACCATTTTTGTTTGAAAATAAGGATAGTGGGAGTGTTCACTTTTGTGTTGATTACTAGAAGTTGAACTAGAAGACTTTGAAGAACTAGTAACCACTCCCATGTATTGATGATATTTTTCACTAGTTAATGGGATCATTTTTCATTTCCAAGGTTGAATTGAGATTAGATTATAATCAGTTTAGACTTCAGATTTCTGCTATACCAAGAACTGATTTCAGAATCAGGTATGCCCTATATGAGTTTTTCATAACGGAAATTGGGTTGACGTATAATCTAAAAGTTTTTATGGCCATGATGAAAAAATACCCCATATTTACATATATTATTTTATATTTTTTTTTGGATGACACCATGGTGTACTCCGAATCTCATGATGATCATTCCTAATATATTGACATCACCCTAAGTACAGTGTCGGAGGATCGACTATATTCCAAGTTATATAAGTGTCAACTATATATTTATAAGGTATAATTTATTGGTCACATTATATCATAGGAAGGGTTTTCCATAGACCCATATAAAGTACATGCAGTGGTTTCATTTGAATATACCAATATCATATTCGATATATTTATATTTTTGGTATTATCTGGATATTATCCTAGGATTATTCAATACATTTTCCAACTGTTAGTTCTGTATTTGGTCTTGAAAAAAGGGGATAATGTTTGAATGGTTGATATCTTGTGATGATGATTTCTATGAGTTGATGAAGTAGTTGAAATCAACACATATATTTATCCTACATGATCCAATCGATGATTATATGGGTTTTTGTGATGCTTCTATGATAGGACTTTGAACAATTTTAATGCCTGGAAATCGAGTTGTGGCATACGGGTCTCGGTAGTAGAGTCCACACGAATGAAATTACCCTATGCACAACCATGAGTTGGATACCATGGTTTATTAATTGAATTGAATATGGAATTATCTATTGAGTGAGAAGTTTACTGTGTATATGGATCATAATATGTTAAGGTATATCTTCTATCAATGAAATTTTAAACTTCAACATTGGAGACGAATTGAGTATATGATGTCATAATATTTAAAACTATAATATAACTCTATGAAAGAAAATAGTTTTTCTAATTTCTTATAGACAAAAAATCAGACTGAGATAGTTCATGAGTCTAATGATGAGTAGAAGATGATGATAATTTTAGCTAATATGTATGTGGTAGTTTAAGAGAATCAGGGGTAGATGAATCTAGAGTCAGTTTCAGTGGAGTATACACTTTTGAGAGAGATCAAGGAAATGAATTATGATTATTTAGAATTCTTTATTTGGAGGAAAATAATTGATGTTGGGTAGAATCCTTTAAACTGGTTGATAGATTAATATGCGATCATATATGTCATGAATCAGGTTGTTTTCCTAAAAGTTTATGGGAGGAGTTAATGTGGGAATTTCAAACCTCAAAGTGGGTGGTACAACGAGGTTGAACAAAATGTACTATGAAATATGTTGACAATTTTGGTATACAAGGATGACAATGGAGATAATACGGTTCATGAAATGTTGAAACACCTATTAGCAGGTGAAGAAAAAGAATCAACGTCCTAGTGGTTTACTAAAATCATTGTCCACTGTAGAGTGGTAATGGGATGGGGTTACCATGGAAATAAAGGTGGGTCTTCCAAGGATGTCGGGGAATAATGAATCGAGTTGGGTAATTATACATATACATATGAAGTCACTACATTTCTTTTAAATACACGAGCCTTTCTTAGTGGATCAGCTATGAGACTATTATGTTCCAGAGATATTCCATTTACAAGGGGTTCCATAGACTATATATTCTGATCATGATTTACATTTTACATCATGCTTCTAGAAGGGAATAAAAAGAAACTCAGTTCATAGGTATTATTGGGTACAACATTCCACCCTCATATAAATGGTCAATCAGAGTGTACTATACAGGTTATTGAGGATACTTTGTGGACTTGTGTTCTGGACTTTCGAGGGTATTGGGAGAAACACCTAGCACTAGCGAAGTTATCCTATAACAAACATTATTAAGAAAAAATTTAGATGGAACCATACAAGTATATTTATGGTAGGCCATGAAGATCACCTTTACACTGGATATAGACATGTATGTTAGAGTTGTAGGGACAAAGTCTCATACAAGAGATGTCAGAGTAGGTTCACCTAATTTGAAATTGTATGGCAATGGATTGGAGTATATTGATGTTGAATACTGATAAATGTTGAAAAACCTAAATGTTTATAGAGTATTATCATGAATTCGTTTAGGTGTCACCTAGTCTGTGTCACTGCTAGATTTCGAGGTAATGCAAGATTGAGCCTAGGTTTGTTGGACTGTTTGAGGTTATAGAGAGAATCTGACAGGTGGAATGCCAATTGAATCTTAAAAATAAATCTAGTGCTATGTATGATGTGTTTTTTGATTCACAACATTAGCAATATCGCACTTATCATTATCATGTGTTCAATGTGGATGATTTTGATCATGAGAAGGATGTATCCTTTGAGGATCAGTTGATACATGTGTTCGATAACATTGATAAAGAGTTGTGGGGAACGACCAAGATGATAATTCATGTATTATAGAGACATGGCCATGTTAAGGAGGAAACATTGGAGATAGAAGAATATGTTAGGGATTATTGGACCAATATTTTTTTACCAAAATCATATATATTCTTGAGAGTACATATTGGTGGGGATATTTTAAGATCTTGACCATTTCTAGAGATGACCTGGGCTTAATTTTTGGTACTCTTTTTTCCTACTATTGATTACATTTCATTTGGGTTTTAAATTGGTTTGTGTTTGGATGAAAGATAATATTTTTTAAGGAATAATTTTAGTGCACAATTTTCACCCAATTTGGAAAAACTAAGAGACAATTCCCATATAACTATGCACTACTTTTTAAATCACATGAAGGTTAGTTTTTTAATCTCCCAATCCCCCAAAACGCATCCTATTAGACACCCATTAAACCCTATAATTTTTTCTCATGATTTTAAAAACTCATAGATGGATTAAAAGACTTACCAACCTCCATTATTCATTATTCAAATCTCATAATGAATATCCTCACCCGACAAGTAAGAGAATCTAATCTTGCTTGGTTTCCTATTCCTCCTCCTTTCTTCTCCCATTCATGTAGGGTTTGTTCTTCCTGTTTTAAATAATACATAGATATGGTTTTGTGGATCTTGAACTATGATATTATATCTAGATCTATGATTATGTGATCTTGATTTATTTATTATGGATACAAGGTTTTATATCAGGATCATATTATATGTCATTATGACACTAACATTTTGTGAATTTCTGTTGGGTGATCGTTCACTAATGAAGTGAGGTATGTTTTTTTCAAATTCAAATCCCATAATCCACATTGAAATTATATGTATGAATTTATTGAATTGATATTTTATTTTTATAAATTTATTTCTTATTAGAATTAATTATATTGTTTAATTAATTTATTAAAGAAAAATGTGAAATTATGGATTTTGGAATTATGGATTTTGAATAAATTAATTGTAGAATTTATTAGGGGATATTGAGATAGTTGAATCGAGTAATTAATTTTGAAATTAGTTAGGGGGTCATTTGATTTTTGATTTGAATAATAAATGGTGGAATTAATAATAGTAAAATGGGACTATTGACTGAATAATTATTTGATGATTTAAATATGGAATTATTGGGATGGTGGAGCTTGGTTAAATAATTTGGAAATTAATTAAGGTAATTGACATGATAATATAAATGTTGAATATGTAAATAAGGTATTAATTAAATTTTGAGTTAATTAATGAGATTTAGAAGATCAATTAATTGTTGAGTTAATTAATTAGATTGAGAGGATTAATTAATTGCTGAGTTATTTAATGAGATTGATAATATTAATTAATTTTTTAGTAATTTAGTGATAATGAGATGGTTAATTAATTTATGAGTTAATTAATAAGATTGAGATGAATTTTTGGTGTTGATTTTGTTAATGAGATTAATATAATTACTTAATTTTTGAGTTAATAAATGTGTTAGATACGATTTATTAATTTTCAAGTTGATTAATGGTATTGAGAAGATTGTATAATTTTTGAGTTAATTAATGAGAATTATATGATTAATTAATTAATTAATTAATGTTATGATGAATGATAATAATGGGATTCATATGAGAAATGGAAATCTAGAATAGGGACAATGAAAATCTAATATTTATATGAGATGTATACTAGTAAAAGTGGAATTCTATAACATGAACTCCCTAGGGGATAGTAAGGACCCCGGCATAGGCCAATGTAGGTATTGAGCTTAGGGTGTCCTCAGAAACATGGGGATTTGGTGAAATAAGAATAATGTAATAATGTGATAATTATTCACTTACCCATTGTTCTTATTTATTTATATAACTACATACAGAATTATATATTGGATATTTTTTTAGACATCATTAGTGGTGGCCTAATGAGTTATACTGACAACCTACTCAGGATGATTTATTTGTATGAGAATATATTTCATTGTTTTATAATAGGTTAAGGGATAAAGTATTATTTTAGATGGTTTATTTGAATATTAAGCATGGATATCAGAACCAGATGTGGTTTGAGACCCTCTTGAGAGTCATTAGTGTGTTTATTTTTTGTTTTATTTCGATACTAGACTTGTATTTTAGCATCAAATATATATTTATTAGTCTTGATATTGTATTTTCATCTTTCTTTATCATGTCATAAAATTATTTTTATGATTATGATATCATTTGGTTATTCAAATATTATTTGTTAAAAATTTATGTAATAGTATTAATCTGATGAAAAAGAGGGTATAATCTCCCAATGTTTGATAATATAACCTCACTAATAGTTGGAAGCCTCTAGTGTATGGGGAGGTGTGCATGAGGTCATATGACTGACTGACAATGGGAACTAGTCTATGGTACTAGTGTTAATATATCACATAGACCAATGTTTAGAACCCTAGAGAAGGAAGTAGTGACACTATGATGTTTTGTTTAGACATTGGATGGGACTACATGCATCAAGTACATCCAGTTACCCATTAGGTCCATTACCGATTAAGAAGACCTCCACAATTAATTTCTCTACGAGTTTAATTTCACTATGCACATGACAAGTATTTTCGACCACTTTAAGTGAAACAAGATACAAGATTATCATGTCACGGTCTTTATCAACATGTGGAAGGGCCTTATATACTCACTCATCATGAAGCTGATTCATGATGAACTATTGAAGATGTGTGTGGGGAATGTATTAACTGAATTGGTTCCTACCCGCAGCACTCATATTTTCCTAGGTGGAGTCTGGGATTTTTAGGAAAATATCCAGTACCTAGAGGAATCCATTCAGTAAGACAAACAAACTCATCCCACAACACTTCCATCTTCTATAATAAGTGTTTCCATGATAGAGATTTTTGTTTTAGTATAGGTGGGAACCCTAGAGCCACTTCAGGTGTTTCCCACTGAGCCTCACTAAGAACAACCCCATCAAAGATAGAAACATTAAAAAAATTGGCATCACCATTCACATAATCGATGGAAACTCATCATTAAGAACAATCACCTAGATGAGAGAATGTAGCTCTAACCCATCATCATCATCTATCCCTTTATTAAAGAAAATATATCTTAGCTCCCTTCCAACATAGGACAAACCAAACCTACTCCTTTCCAGAATCCATGGTTCTTGGTTATTTCCATAGTTCCCAAAAAATGGATTCTGAAGCTACGAGACTGTAGAAATATACATGAGGTTGAGCACACTGGTCAACTTGATCACTTCCCTTACCAAAAAATCCGTGTACATACCATCAAACAATGCCATGTTTTCAAATAATAGATCTAGTAAATGGTGGATAAGGGAATGGTCAAGTTTGAAGAAGTTGCAGCGTAGGTATCACACATCTTCATTGAGATCGATAGTGAAACAAATAGTTACAGTGAATGAAAATAGGTTTCGAACTATATGACCCAATAATATGTTTGCTGGTTCTCTCATAGGGTAGTCACACGCATCCATGGCATCAACCATGATAGCCTAGACCGGCCCTACCATATTGATGTTGTTGCACCTCCTCTTTCTAATAAATTTGTGTCCATCACCCAATCTTTGATATATCTAATGAGTGGGAACTTATTGTGAAAGGGAGATAAAAGTCTCATGTTGGTGCCAATGTCCTCTCATAAATTCAAAAACTTCACTCCTCTAGAGATAGGAATTTCTCCTAGAGTCCATCAAGAGGTGGAAAAATCTTCTGATGAAGACAAATAATATGAATATTTGAATGTTTTTGAGCTAGTGGATCCCTATATGGTCCCTAATGATCAAGAATATCACAAGAGGCCTCCAAAACCCTAAGCCGACGCCATCAAAGAAGGATTCAACGACATTTAAGGCACCGAAAATATGAGTCTAGTGCTTGAATCCAGGTCATTCATACCACTAAATCAATAAACTGGTGTTTTTCAGAGATTATTAGGAATATTCCTTCATCCCAACTCTACTATATTAACCTATACATTCACCATTACAGTTGACCTGGAAAAAAATCTATGGTCGCATCGTGATAAACCACGTCTAGATAGGCCTCTGTTAGCTAATAGTCAGCCAATGGTTTTCTTGGGATGTTTATCTGATATGTAGTATAATTGTTTTAGCACTAGTGGTAACCCAATAGTTTATCTAATAATGACCATCATACTCCCCTCCACAGAGCGACATCCTTCCGGAAAAATTGTTCACCTAGCATAGAAGTGCGATGTATTAATGCACCTCACTAGAACTCCCTCCATGCTCTGCATCCTTGAAGACCTCCATTTTCTGATGATAGGTAATAATACTTTTCAGAATCCTCGAAAATGTACTTCTTTTTTAAAATAGATGTTTTGGATATTGAGTCTCTCTATACAGAGGAGGTCAAGCAGTTTTAATTATAAGCCATCATATCTTTATCCAGGGAGGTTGAAAGATCTATTATGTAGTGGAAGATCTTACTAATGTAAATCACTAGCCAGTTCAATGGTGTGGAGTATTTTCACTATTTTATTGACCTAGTTTACGAGATACATATCATATCATTCCACATTTTCCACTATTTGGGACTTACTAAAGAATACTTGAGCCACTCTGACCTGAGGATTTAAGGGTACGATAGGACCAAGCAGAGACCATGTGGAAGGATCCGTTTGAAGACCAAATTTTTTAATTTGGTATAAAAAACTGATTTCAAGGTTTTCTCATAGAATACCACCTAAAACACATTTTTGGGTAATCCATGGCACTATCTACATACAATAGTCCCCTCCTAAAATATTCAATGCCTCATGTACTCCCTCAATGGTCAAGTAAGTGTACTCAAAGGAGATTATTTTACCATTGTATCTTGTGAATACCTATATATAAGTGAATAAGTATCCTATATACAGGACAAGTAGGTTTAAATGAATTATTATTAGCACACCTCTGTTGCTAACATTCCACGGACTGATTTGGATGACGCATTGGTCCACCATATTCACTATTTGGAAGCTACATCACCACACTCGGGGAACGTCTTTGTCATTTTTGATAGGAAATGGAATCAAATACCTAAGTCTAATGAAAACCACTGTATTACCTTATACGCTTACATAGTTTAGGTTCCGATGATACCAGAATCATCTACTCCTATCAAGTATCAAGATGTTCGCCCCCTGACTACAACTAAACATCATACCTACATGTTCTGTCGAGATGAATTGAACTGCAAAAACCGACCTACCCAAATTTCTTGGAAATCATTCATGGACCTAATTTTTATGTTATTGAGGGGATAATAATGAATTTTTTATTCTCAATTGATCCAATATAGTGAGAGTCTCTTAGTGAAGATTCTTCTGCTACCCAAGAAGGCAACAATTTTCCCAAGAATCAATCTGCCCCAAAGAATCACCTCATCCCACAGATCCCCTACCACATGAGATAAATATAATCTAGAAGATCATTCTAAAAATTTTTAAAAGGGTGTTTCAACCATCATTTATGAGAAGGTTTAAGAGAACCTTGGAACCAAGTTATATCTGAGGCAAACTCAGATCAGTGCATCATGCCTACTGAGGAATGACAATAGTGCGTTGATTTCCTGATGCATTACAATGATGTATTTTCCTAGAGTTATGAAAAAATTCTAGGACTATAAACATAGGTTACATCCATCATATTGGTCTCCCAGTAAGTCATTTTAGGTTAATGAAGTCTACAAGATATATGCACACGTCTCATGGTGATATGGTCGAGGCTGAAGTTGACAAGCATTTCAAGGCCATCATAAATGTGGAAATTATGTACCCCACATAGAGAAACAATATTTTCCTAATAATGATTAATAATGGCCATATCATGGTCTTTATTGAATTTTGGTATTTCAACCCCCACTACCGAAATGATGATTTTCTCATTCCAGTGGAGAAGTTGATGATTGTCACCACATCAAGGTTCTTGGCTCCCTCTTTCATGGATGGGTACTCTGGGAAAAACTATATTAGGATATCCACCTAAGATATAGAGTCTTCCTCATCCAGATCAAAAAAAATTACTTTATATTATCATGTGATGCATTTCAGTATAAAGAATTTAAGAGCTACGTATTAGCGGTCCATGCACTGCATATTCAAATTGATCCCTGAAATGCTTGTGGAATTCTATGTGGAAGATTTGGTGGCCATATTCCACCAAATTCAAGACCATATCAAAGATATTGAATTTTTTAACTTTCTTCACTCCATATAGTTGAAGATTAACAGCTTCAAATGATCTTTTGGGGAAACCATTATAAGGTTCCCCATTTTCATTGTATGATATATATGCATCGAGATTGACCAAGAGAAGATCAAGGGTATCAGAAAGATGCATCATCAAGTAAAAATCATTGATCTCTAAGGGATTCATGGAAAATTGGCCTAAATATACATAATTAACATGAATTTTATCGAAATTTGTAAGGCATTTTCTAGTATCGTGAATAAATGTGTCAGTTACCGGTGGGATGCATAGTGCGGGACTGAGCTTGAAGATATCAAGCAATATCTACTCCAACATCCGGTTCTAATTCCACCGATCATAGTGAATACATTTTTCCTTTATGTGACCACCCTATAATCACCCATCATAATTTTTATTTATTAGAAAAAAATCATGGAGACAAAGAGAATTTTATACTATCTCAGTCACATGCTCCTCGATAGAGGGTACAAATATTCTCCCATCGAGAAGAGACAGCTTGCCTTATTTTTCTTAGTGGTGAAGTTACAACATTACCAATAGAATCAAGATATATAGATGGTTTCCTGCATGGTTCTTCTAATGTATAACCTAATCCAACCAATATTGATAGGCCAGTTGGCTTGATGGGAATTGATTCTTCAACAGTAAGATATCTGTTTTGTTCCACATAAATCTGTCAAGTGTCAAGCACCAGTTAACAATCTAGCCACTCATCCAGCACCTGAATAAGTGCCTCTTGAAATTTAATCACGAGATGATACTATCCTATCTGTGGACCAATTCATTCCATATATGCATATTCATTTCAATGGATCCTTCCTGTGGTTAATAGGTAGAAGGCTCAGTGATCCAAAGATCAATATAGTGGTCAAGGGGATCGTCTTCCTCACACTGACATTGTTTATCCTTCCATACCCATTAAAAACATTAAAAGTTTGTATGAAGAATGTGGTAGAGTATAATTATATCATTAAGAGTGTTAAGGAAACTATTGAGATCTAGGTTAACTTCTTTTTATGTGAAGTGGGAATCTAAGTTAGTCATCAAAAAAATTAATGGTTATTACATGGTCATGAATACAAAACTAATTACATTTATACAGCGCACTCACCAATTAAGGGAATAGTTCCCTTCTAAGGTAGAGGTGATCCATGTTCCGTTGTAATAGAATGGCCAAGATGATTCCCTTAATAGTATAGCCCCTTCTCTTGTAGATCCTAACTAGGTTGATCTATTGATTACGGTGGTGCATCATTGATTCAACACCCCATCACTTTAGATGAAGATGTTGAAATTTACTTGGTAAAGTACATGAATATATTTTTTTACACATCAACAAATCTGGATCCCCAAATATCTTAACTTGTCTTTGATTGTAAAACAACTTTTGTAGATTATCTTCAGCATGGCACTTTCTTGCTAGATAGATCCAAAAATGAGTGAATCCATCGACACACATCACTATTCACACATTAGATTGGGAGAAAAAAATTGGACTCCCTAATGATATTTTCTATTTTATTATCCTATATTTTATTCATGGAGATGAGATTCCCCATGTTAAATGGGAAGATCATTCCAGGTTCTATTATGCTAACTAGGTAGGGTTGATTCTCTCTCGTCAAATCTAAAAGGTGTGCTACATCTGCCCCACCTTTGCCTAAGATTATATCATGTTCTCCAGAAGGTTCAACATATTTCATATTCATGCTGTCATTGTTCATTGATTGTCAGAGCCCTTATATAATACCAAGTATTATTGTCTAATTGCATTATGGTGACTCAATGTTATGGGACTGTATCCACCAGAATGATCTCACTTATGTAGGATTTTTCTGACCCACAAGATAACATTTCCAATTGGGAAGAAACAATCCTACTCAAGGAATCCAGGGGACGATTGTTCATTTAATACATGAGTTCCAATATTTTGAATAAATTTGGAGTCCCCTGTACTATAATCTTTGACAATGGAACCACCATCCTGGCCCTTTTTTTGAATATGTTGTATGCCATGTAAAATATCTGGTCCAACCATACTTCTTACTATCACGTGTAGAGAAATGAAATGATCAAGGCATTCAACAAGAGCCTCCCAAATATTTTTGAGATCATGGAGTACCAACACAAGAAAATATGGATAGAAAGGCTCCCCAAAACCTATTGAATTATAGAAACTTGACTTGAAATTAAACCAAGTGGACTCCATATTCATTGGGATATGGAATGGAGGTCGTCATTCCCATCAAGATTCAGTTTCCATCACTCTGGACAACCTTCTATGATCAAAAAATATCTATAAATAGAGCCAAATTCCTTCTAGATGACATTGATTATCTTTCATAGTAAAAACTCCAAGAATTTCTAAATATAGTGAGGAACTAGAACAAGATAACTAGAGTTCTCAATAAGAATGTTATTCTCTTCTCCTTCCACTAAGGTTATATAGTTTTGTTTATCTATGCACCCGTGATATAGGGTAAGAAGCCACCAAAATTGGAACCCTAGATGGAATTACCATACATAATTAAAAAGGTATATCCCAGTGATTCATAATCTTTTTGATCTATGGATGGAGATCATATCAATCCTCTTACCAACACCAAACTTATCAAGTAGTACTTTGAATGAATGGTGCATCGTCGTAGTTACACGAAGAAAAACTGCATAATAACTAGTGTCTTAACTTTATGGCATTAAACTAGTAAAAATTGGTGGAATTTGTTGCATGAACATAAAAGAATTCACCCGCATCCCAAGAACATGAAATTAAACTAGGAACAAAGTCCAAACATTAGGAATATAAACTATGTGTGGATCATTCCATATAAATGTGTCAGGTGGCCCAAGTCTCCTTGGGAACTCATTCATGTAATGTTGTTCCTAATGTAATAAAAATGTACCCTTTCTTAGATATCCCACTAATATAGTAAGAGTTATATGAATTCAAAATAAATATCCCATGTCCAGGAATCATGACTTTAAAGTATGTGCATGTTCTTCTTGGGAATGTGTTTTGTGGCATTGGGCATTCTTTAACATTATTCACATTGGGTTTTTTCATGACGTTAGACTATATATTTCTTCTTTAGAAGAAACATATCATTGTTAGAATCCTATTACCTTAAACTAAGATTCCCTAAAATCCAATTTTGATGACATCAAACTGTCTAACAACCAATTTCCCAGTTTCACGAACAATCATCATCCTGACCATAATGTGATAAAATTAATAACACTATAATGTTTTACCTTTAGAGGACATTTCCCCCGACATCACCCAACATCCATATGAGAATCAATAACTAAGAATGGATTAATTACAATCTATATAGGATACGTAGTGGTGCATAAAATTTATATCCTAGTCTGAGCACTCTAAAATAACAGGCCTCCTCTCAGTGTATGGTTAGACCTATATGGGGAGATTTTACATTACAAAACTACACGTGTCCTGATTCCCATTCTTATGGAATATATAGAAATTATTGAACATTTATTCTTCAGGCCTAGCCACATATTCATCAAAATATTGGACCCTTGGCATCTATATAGTCCACTAAACAAGAATTTAAACTATATAGGGGATTTTCTCTAGGATATGTGGTGTGTTGATGGGCCTCATTGACCTCATTCACTCCAGGTATTTCATAACACTATACTACACATACCCACTTGAAAAATTCCTTCATGGTACAAAATATATGGACTTAAACTAACATCCAATGTCCATAATGCATGATTTTAACCTAAAACCATATACTATAACAGATTATGATTCCACATGATAATCATGGGATGCCATAGTTTTCTCTCTAGAGAATATTTCCCCTTCTAGTCTTAGTCTTATGCCACATTGTGTTCAATAACTACATATGGATTGACTCTCTTATTCATGGTATATGTAGTGACACCCATAAATTTTATCTTTAGTAAAACCACATTTTCATTTAAACCTTCATCCCATTTTCCTCAATTATGGTACAAAATTTATGACATTAAAATGTCTTCAACTTGTGTTATGGTCATTTTTTCTAGTGTAGGGACTCCTCAGATCACTCAAATCAGGTGATTAACTTTCACACATCATGAATGTTCTTTAATATTAACTTTTATTCATGTTTCAAGAACTGTTACCTTAATCCATTTATAGATCCTATAGTCTGATCAATATGGAATTAAACTCCTTGCATGATTTGGGTATGGACACAAATTCTAGTTTTCTCTATTCCACAATTCATGTCTTTCATGATTTTGATTTCTGTAAACATTAAAATCCAGATGGATCCACTCATGGTGATTTTCCCTTGACATTGTGGCTCACCTCATGTGTTGGGAAAATTCCCAAATGTAATCCTAGTAGAAAACTATGAATCCTAGGTTTTGAAATTATTAAATAGTTGATTCTGTGTTTTCATGAACCATTCAAGACTATTGTGGTCATGTTCCCTGTGTTTCAAACATGGCCAGCAAGTGATCTCTATTCACCTATCACCTTTTACCTAGGTTATGAAAGGCTTTATTTCCCCCTTTCCATTCCCCCATATCATGGTGGATTCCACCCTTGGTATTTCTTCTAATATGTACTCCAACATGTCAAGCATAATACTGCACCATTTCTTGTTTCCCACTGTGACTATGACTGACATCGGTATAAGAATTATGGTGGGGTGGGTATATATTTGTTTGAGCTACATATGATCCCTTCATGTTACAAAATCTATTATATTAAAATAAGATCCTCATTGGGAAATGTAGTGTGACACACATACTTCTAGTACTTCATTTACATTACATGCATCTCTCACCACATCACATATTCCTCCTTCCTTTATGTTCCATGATACTTTTTGGTGCACAATCCTCCTTTGGATCAATCACATTGTGTTTATTTTCTCTATACCACAAAATCATTCAAGGTAAAGAAATTTCTATAGACCATACTACAAGAATATAAACTGTTGGATATGGGTCTAGGTAGAATGAAACTAAATTCTGTGTGATATATTGGTCAGAAGAAATTAAAATATGGGATGAGTCCTAATCACATGATATTAAATGGTACCATTCATATTCCTCATCGTATGATGATTTACTTCATGTTCATCAGCCTCAATTTTATGATGTAAAACTACAAGGCATACCATTCCCTCACCTGATAGGTCTTTTTCCTCAATATTGGTCATCTAATGCATGGTTCTTATCTTTAGATGTTTCTTGACATCTAAGATAACACTCCCCTAAAAGATGGGTTTGATATTTGTTCAGAACAATACTCTTAAACCAGTGTTTTCCAAGTCACATTGGCATAATATCGAGAGTGTTGAAATATATTTTCATATCCCATTACACTATTCCACACATCGCATGCCCCTTATTTGGGTCCTTATCCTATTTAACATTTTAATAGGTCCCCCAAACTATTTGGTGTCATGCCGTGATGGCTCATCTTGCATCTTGGGCCAACTTTCCTAAAAACCTCAGACGAAATTTTGAGACATGGTTCATATTTCAATCATGATAAATTGTTAACCCTCATTTGTTTTCCCACATTTTAGGATAATGATATGTATGGTGTGTCTCAAACATGATTTGTATTTATCATGTGTCACCATGTCACTCTCATTGTCTTCCAGATCTTGGGTATTGATATTTTTACTTCCCATTATACTTTGTTTTGATAGATTCCAATTCCCTTAGTATTGTCCCATTTGTGTAATCCCACACATTGGATATGAATGTTGTATTATCCATGGGTCTTATTCTCTAGTCACATCCTCTTTAAGCCTGAGAACTCTAGGTTTTCATTAAAAAATAGCCTACATTGAATGCTTGATTATTATCTGACACTCTCATACTATGTGAAAAATCATGTGGCTATCCCAAGTTTCACACACCTGGCCTGATCCTTGTGAGGATAGGGATTCATCATAATTTGTCTCAAAAATATGATTTATGTGCAATAATTAATGAATAAAAATAAATGTATCCATGAATATAAACAAAGATGTTTCAAATAAAGAAATCAAGTCAAGGCATGGTGGGAAAATCCAAATATTTTAGCCTCTTAAGAGTTTTGGATAAATAAAACCAATATCTCTACTCCAATGATTGAAAGCGTCAACTCTTCCATCCTTTAGCATGTAGCTTCTAGGATTTTCTGCTTCTTTTTGGGCTCAAGTTCCTCACCATTGACTCCTAGATGAGGCTCATTGACCATTATTTGTTCTCGGACCCACTGAGCTAGAAGATCGGAAATTTAAGAAGTTTCCTACTTCATTTGGTCCTCAACCTCTTTATGTTGAGCCTTCAATTTTCTAATTATCTCAGTTTGAGTCCTATGGAAAACATCTCCCTTACCTGCTCATTCCTTCAAATGTAGGATATCCTTGGTGACCTCTTGATGTTTTTTTATGCTGCCAAACATCTTTTGACTATAAGAAAATTCAAGTTGATGGATCACATATGGTGTCTTCTCATCAAGGTAATCATAGACGAGTGATTGGAGGACTCAATAATATACCCCTCCGACAAATAGGTTTTGTATCAAATGGAAAAGTTACCCCATCTAGCCCACCCATTATGGATTTGAAGTCTGGTTGATGAGTCTTTAAATGCACCTTCATGTCCTATACCAGAAGATGTATTTCTCTTCATCTTTATCAATGTTAGAGTAATACATCATCTTGGGATACACATGCCCATACATAGGGAAATCATCCATGTGGTCATTTATATGATCTTCACATGGTATCCTCTCTAATTTTTTAGGCTCCATGACTTGGGGATTACTATCCTCACTTGATTCTCTTTTAGAAGCCTCACCCCTACTAGCCTCATGTTCTGCACCACCAATGGGACCACCCATGGAAGTGGTCATCTCGTATCTTATGACCAAGGATATATAAGTATTAAAATTTGGATCATCATAAGTAAGATAAACCAACAAAAATATCCTAGGGATTCCCCATCTTTGATCGCTTGGTGGCTCACTGTATTTTGATCACTTTATGGAAGAAATAACCACATTTAATTCACTGAACCTAAGAAAGGTATGACTTCGTGAAATCAACCACTTAGAAGATATGATTAACTCTAGATAATGATATTGAGTCACTATATGAACTTACACAATGGGATATACTTCAACACTGGGTATCTCAATGATTGTCACCAGCTCACCATCTATCATGTAAGTAGAAACTGAATGTGAGAGACAACCACTTTGATTCTAGATCTCTGTGAAAATATAATTATTTCTATGTAACTCAAAATGTGTCCGTACCTTGTGGTGTAATTATTTCTAATATTACTAACCTTGGATGAGATAGATCACATGAAATGGATTCCATCATATATTTTCTAGATTGTGGTCCACTGTAAACGATAGGGTGATCCTTAGATCCCAAAGAATCCTCCATAGACATTTCAAACTCATCCAAATCACCACCTACCTTAGCCCATGTGATTAGCTCTGTCGTTTGATTAACATTACCCATTGACACTTCTACTACCCCCAAAATGATGGTATCCATATTTCTACTGAGTTTCACCAGTTCAGGATGAATTTCAGTACGTAGGTCTATGTAGAGAAATAGTGGGATCAAGTAATGACATGAGTAATGTTTATATTACTGGGGGAGATTCCACAGAATATTCTTATAAACAAATGATCTCACCAATCTCTTAATGAATCCCTTAATGAGAACCTATCTCTTGAGGCTCCTCCTATTCTTCATCTTTTTATTCATCATCTTCTTATTCATATTATTTTTATCACTTTCATTCTCAGGGCGGCGTCTCCTATTGATCTGAATCTTGATGAAAAATCACATTATACAAGAGGTTATTTTCTTCATACATTCCCTAGGGCATGTGTAAACAACAATCTTCATTAGGTAAGCATACCACCAGTGGAAATTGACCATGTTTGTCACATGAATGTGCTAGAATTTTATAAATTTGACCACATCTCGATTCATCTTCTACCATAGGTCTTCAGGTAACCTCGATTTCCACAATGTTCACCAAGAAGACCATCGAGATGAGAAAATAGAATAAATGGGTAGTTGCATGATATATATAATATTTTTCCAAGGGGCCTCCTTGTCTTGACTATAGGTCACTTTTGGGACCACTACCCTTCATAGAGATGATGTGTGACAACACCCAATGATGTCTCTATCGGTACAGTTCCAGCTTGTGCCGCCCCAAGTGCTTGGATTACCTCTAGGGTTGCATCTCATCTTCATTTTCAATTCCCTGGATCAATGATCACTAGACCAATAATATGAATTAATTTTATCAATATTTCCTCCGCATATTCCAACACCCAGTTTTTAGTATAGACAATCGACAAACCCGCATCAATTTATTTCTATAGAAATTGCATAGTCTCGCCAAATCACATAGTAGTCGCTATGAACCATAGATGGAAGAGGATATTAGCGAGATTGTCTTCATAAAACTATGTATAGACTTTTTCTCCACCTGTTTAATGCATCCAATGTACCCGTTGAAGCAGGAAGACATATATATCTCTTAGATAACCTTTCCATCTAAATGGTACACTAGAAAACTAATACTGAAACTCTATAAGTACTCTCTATACTCCCAAAAACCTCATAGTTTATTCACCCTTAGGATAGATATAGTGCCTAAGGGGTGGAAATTGAAATTTTAATGGTTTCTAATATTGACCACAACTGCATCATTATAGAGGGTTAGCAGAGAAACCCTAAAAATTTTCAGTAGATATGGACATTAACCACTTCCTAGAGGATGTAGGATGTTCATTAATTTTTAACTTACATGATGTGCTTCAATCCCTTAATGTAAGAACTAAAACATCTAATATATTCTCTTATCTATGATTCTTCTTGTGATGCATCCCATAATAATTTAGAGCCTTTCCAACACATGCACTCCCATGCTAACGTTGTTGCGAGATGCCAAAATTCAAACCATCACAATGTTCACCTTGATCATTCCCATCCTTTTGTCCCTCACTAAAAATAACATCCCATTAGAAAAGTGGTGATATTGGAATTATAAGAAACCAGTGGGTCCCAACTCTCAACCATGTTGTATGCCAACGTCTAATATTCTTATGCTTACAGGATCACCTAATATGATTCCACTTTCCCCCTACTTGATGTCCTTAAAAATTAACATCTACTGGAAAACATCCCAACCAAAATTTTTGGTGTTTCCACCAGAACCAAACCTTCTTGTCCCCATTTAGATCAGATTTGGGGGGGTGGAGCTGAATTCCACACATAAACACAATTTCAATCATTGCGTAAACCAAAGGAACCATTAAAGGCAACGAAGTATTTTGAGAACCCTAACTCAGTGGTGTTCATGTTCTAAGATGTTACGCTAAGACTGAAATCCTTTACTGAGTCTCTTATACACCCAATGTGATGTCAAATGACCACATTGCGCACGCATCCACTACTTATCAAGAATAATCTATGCGGAATTAAACATATTTTTTCAAAATATTTTCACCTCATCTAAAGCTTTTGTCTATATATTGAAGTGCATCACCTATATCTTCAGGTTGATCCATCAAAAGATGATGCATCAGTCTACTACGTGTAAGGAACCTCTTATGTAATAGCATGCAAACCATGAACTCCTTAAGCTATCAAATCATTGAAGGTATGTTCCACGTAGGTTCTCATTACTATGGTCCCACTTTGGCTTGAACCTATCCCATATCTTTTTGACATAAGGTGGGTGATTTCCAAAGAGTCCTCTACTACACAACCCTATCCATGAGTGAAACCCATTTTTATGCTCAAGACATGATCTTACGTGAAACTCTACAATCATTCGTGCAACCACTCTTTGATTCTCCATGGATCATTACATTTTTAAAACACCATTTTGATCCCCTCTTGTGCACAACCCTCACCTCTTATGCACACCTCTTCTGCACAACCCTCCAGGATTAGGTGTTGTGATTTCTTGGTCCCTCAAAAGACATTCATCATGCCTTTTCATTAACTATTTATTTTAAGAAATGGTACACTAATTATTATTTATTTTCTACATAGTTATGATAATGTGGACATCATGAGTGACAGATCATCCATAATGTTCCATCATATCATTTCTAAAGACACCCTTACCAATGGTTGATGAGCGACGATTATTTAATCCCAACAGTTGAGAAGTTATTCCCTATTTTCTAAGCTAAAGGATCTAAAACTCCATAAAAATAAATTCCACAATATATTATATTCAACTATTATTTCATAATTTGTTGAAATCATATGATGACTCTATGTATGACTGACATGGAATGACATTTTGTGTATAGGGCCAGAGAAGGTTGGGAACTGAGAACCTTTTCACTTCTTGTTATCACAACACTCCATCCCTCTACCTATGAGATTTTACATCATGTCCTCCTTGGAATGTTTCTCCACATAATACCAATATAAATTTCATAGGATTTTATGTATATGACTGACATGGAATGAGATATTACTCACATTTAATGAGATCCTTCTCTCATAGAATGACATCCTCCTTGGGCATCTTTCATGCGTAAGCCCCATATCGTCTTTCAGTGGTGCATCTTTCAGGACACGATAGTCAGGTCTACTACTTCCTCTTGTCTCTCAAATAAATATTGTCTCACATGGGTTTAGAGGTTAGAAATGAACATGACATCCAACCTCCATCATGGGGATAAATCTATGCGTAATCCCCAGCATGCTCAATGGGCCTCATCTATAGGTGTAATCCCTAGTCATGCCCCCCTTTATTTGGGAAGCATCCATGCATAACAAAAAACTACTTATTCAACCAAAACGACTTCCTCTTCAGGTTCAAGTACAAAAAATCCTTCCAAAACAATGAAATATTTGATTTCTAAGTAACCCAGATACATATGAAGCCTTTTTAATGTTCAATACCAACACCCCATCAATCCATCTATTCCATATACTCCGTTACATCCAATCCATCAATATCTATTCCAATTTCATCTAGGATTCCATACCCCGATGCGACCATTCCATTAATCTCATTAATTATAATGTGTAGGCCATGTCCAAATCATCTTGGTTCCTTGTGGCACCCTAGGGTACTTCCATGCATAATCCCTATATAATCCATCTAAGAGAAATCCTTATGAAATGGGTAAATCCCATGTATAAGCTCTACATCATCCATCAAACCAAGTGGGTTTGATCCATGCCTTCTAAATAGAGTATATAGGATGACTCTATGAGGTTCAATCTTAACCAATGATAAACCATGTTGTCCCCCTCATAGTGATGAACCTCCTTGATCCACCTCCAACGGTGTCTAAATAAATATTTATGATGTGGCATACACTCTTAATGGGACACACCCCTCAGGAATTCATCCAAACACGTTTTGACCCATCAATTTGTTAAACCTTCAAGGTGATCCCCATAGGGATTTATCTCTAAAATTCACCTCCACCGGGTGTTTTGGTCATCTTCCCTCCATCTCTACAATATGTTAATTTCATAACCTATCTTATAATGCTACCCCATGTTCATATCATTTGAATGAAGTGAAATAATTGGATAAAATTACATTAGCATCAAATACCTAATGAGCAACATGTGATTTCTTCAGTTCCACGCCCATATATTCCATCCTTTGAGGAATAATATAGGTGACCAATGTTCCAGCATTCATACATGCTACTGATGACCAACATAACTACTCTCCTGATAAAAGGTTGTTTTCCTATTAGGAACTCTTTGAATGTCCAAATAAAATCATCATAATTAACCAACATTCACAAATATATGGAACTGGTAATGAGTTTCACAAACACATATTAATATATAATGGAGAATCAGACTAGGAATTGAATTCTAAGGAGGTGTTTATAGAAGGAAGAAACAACATCACATAATACCATTTCGATCAAGGAAAAGACTTCCCAAAAAAGTGATGAATGTCACTTGAATTTTGAATGTGGGAATGGGGTAACAATGCTATCATGTTTAATAATAACACACATGGAAATGCA
The DNA here is from genome assembly GCA_963277665.1 of Viscum album. NCBI lineage: Eukaryota > Viridiplantae > Streptophyta > Magnoliopsida > Santalales > Viscaceae > Viscum > Viscum album. The sequence goes on along the minus strand of OY728159.1, from coordinate 1,457,478,158 downwards.
CCCTAGTGAAAGCATCAGAAACAGTAGGATGGTCATATAAGGACCAATTATTAAACATTTCTTAGTCTACTGACCAAAGACTACATTTAATTTTTTTTCATTCACAAATTTCTTTTAGTTATTAATTTTTAGATATTAATCTTATAAATAACTCCTAACAAAAATATAAATTAGAAAGTGGACACATCCCCTCATTATCCATTATTTCACAATTTAAAACATTTCAAGTAAAAAATAATTTTTTCCATGAAAAATATTCAAGATATTCAAATTGGCTTCTTAGTATCACTTAAATATCATAAAAAAATATAAAAACATTTTCAAACATATTATTTGAATAGAATACTCATTACGGTATATAAAAAATAAAATAAACCGTTATTCTATCAATACATTTAGAAAATTTATTTTTTCATAATAAATATTAGGATCAAGAAAAACATTTTCTAACTAAATGTAATATATTCTCTACATAAATAATGTAATAAAAATATTTCATATAAAATAGTAAATGATAAAATGAAAATCATAATAGTTTCTATGAAATCATGAAAATCTTATGATATCCTTTTCAAAAAGATTTACTTTTAAATTTTACTAAGTAGCATATAATTTCTGTTACATTGTAAAATCATAAGGTTTCATTAAAACACATAGAAAATATATAAAAGAATAGTAGGTAACTTGGAGGAACATTTTGAAGTCGCTTTTACAAATCAGGTAACCATAAAGGATACACATAGAATGGACATTATGGATAGACAGAAAAGAACCGTAACAATTACAATTGGAATAACCATCGTAGTAACATCCAATAATATATTTGAAGAAACCTAATTGGTAAACTTCATCCCTATACCAAATTAATTAGACCAATATAACGGGACAAATCAACAACATTTTACAACATAATCACCCATCAATAAAAATAATTCTATAGAATCATAACATAATAAAAAATATAATGTCATGAATCATGAATACATTTTTTTCACCCATAAGAATATTTTTCAGATTTTGATATATCTCTTTTCTTAAAAAACCAATTTAAAAAACAAAACATTCTAGAATGAATATAAAGAGGGTTTTTTCTTTCATGAAAACATTATTTCTTATAATTTAATAAAAAACTAAAATAATATCTATAGTGGTGGGAGTTTTTCTATTACCTTATTTGTTAAAATAGATCATTCCTTTTTCCATTTGTAAATAATGTGAAAACATTTAATAGAAATATTTCTTTTGAAAACAATTGAAAAAAAGTCAATATAAACATAAAATATACTTTATTTATAATATAGGTCCGTATAAATAAATAAATATAAATAATTTTACGAATATGGATTTGGAAGTAAAATGCATTTTTAATGGAAACTACCAAATAGTTTTCATAAAAGAAAGTCCCTTTTCATGAGTTAGGATCATCACTTATGTTCTTTATTTACAGTAATTATAAACTGATTTTAATTATTTACCTAATTTTGAGCATTTTTCATGTTTACTATTCCCTTCATCTCTCTTATTACTATGTTATAACAATTAAATAATCATTTAACATCAAATCGATTTTTTTACAACATTCGGTTCATATGTACAAAAGGACTTTAATAGGTTGAGTACGGTAAAAGATGTAATTATTAAAAAATATATCGAAATATAATAATTAAATAATTATCATTTTTTAGAACAATTATTATTTTGAAAATATTCATGAATTTTGATTATGAAAATTGTACTATGTTTTAATCGTTGAGACGATAGTCAATATGTACGCATGAGTAACATTTATATTTTCCAATGATCATTATAAAAATTAAGTATGTATTATTTGTTATTTATATAATTATAATAAAATAGAAATATAAAATTAATTCTTTCAATATTCTTATATATATTATCTATGTAATGTGTTGATGAAAAATGAATCACATCACTTCTTAGAGGTGCTAGTCCGCACGTATGCATGAATGAAATAATAATTTTTTAGTTAATGGAATGATAAGATTTTAAATGATATATCGTATATTAATAATTTTAAATATGTCATTTATATAATTTATAAACATAATTCTATAATTATAATCCATCCTTGAGAGATGGTGATGGAAATCAAATTACATTGATTTGAGGAAATGTAGTCTTCCAAATACATGAATGACGAATTCCTCTCTAATTTACTAGAGGAAGGATATAGATATAGGTTATTCTATTAACATAATAATATTTAAATATATGTTGGATAATGGGGTTTTTATTTAATAATGGGTGAATAATATTTCAAGGAGTTTGAAGAAGAAATAAAACTAAAAATTGTGGTAAAAACTATACCTTTTCCTTTGAAAGACTCATTTTATTAAAAAAATTATTCTTAAAAAAATCATATTCATTAAAAAAGGAATCTTTAATGTTTTTACGTATTATAGTAAGTGATTTGAGAAGATAATTTTTGAACCATATGGGTTTTTAATTTTAATGAAATGAGAAGATGATACACACTTTTATAATAGAGAGGATGTGCTCACTCAGAATTTATTAGAACATTACTTTAATATAAAGTAATTTTGATATAAAAATGAATTAAAATTGATAGGATTAAAATATTATATTTTTAATAATCAAAATTATTTTGAGTAATAAAATATGTACTTGTATTTTTCACAATTTTACCCTTATCATCCAGTTTTATCCCTTCATCATCCATTTTGATAATTGAAGTAATGTTATTGTTTTTGACACATTGTGGGTTAATATGTCACTATACAATAAAAAAACACAAAACATTGAACATGGTTTATTTCAATAACCACATCCCATTATATTTTTCTGAATACAAGATTTTTATGAATTTTTAACAATTTAATAAAATAGTATTTATTAGAAAATATCATTAATGACATTTGTTGATCAATTTATTTATTGTGTGTTTAATAAAATCAATACACCAAAGGAATTTGGATCTAATGAATTAAAAACTCAATAATATGTTATTTATTTCTTTAAAATTCATGAATAATAATAATTATGTCAAATAATTCTAATTTTATTATTTTTTATTTCATTTATTTTATTTCTTCATTATTTGAATAATTACTTCATCTACGATGTGTATAAATACGACGTAATAATATCCTTACCTACAATTATAAATAAATTACAAATATAATGATAAATAATTTATCTTTAAAATGATTATTTATATTCTTAAATTTTCTCTTCTTATAACCATGTTAAAAATATGAAATTTATTAAAAACAAGAGTGTGACATTTATGATTAATATTTACATAAAATATTATGAATTATTCAATATCATCCAAGTGGCCAAAAATTTCACATCTTCAAATATTGAATTATTAGGTAAAATGTTACTCCTCAACAAAGATTCATTAGAGTGTTTGTATAATTTTGTAGTCCATATAATTTTATTTTTAACATTAATTACATGATTTACCCTTAACCGTGGGAAAATTTCTATTGTTAATAATTATTTTTTAAAAAAATAAAAGAAACCCCTCATGTACTAGCCAATGTAACATTGTAACCGGATATATGAGATGGTCCAAAAATATCACATAGGGTGTTCCCGATTCCCATAGGTCAGTGAATAACACATTGAATTGTACAAAAAGGATGTGAGAATGAATTATCTACAATCTGTTCCAAATAAAGACAATTAAGTATCTTTTCATACAAAAGAATCTCCACAAGGATAGGTCTATTGTAAGTAAAACAATAAAGAAACCCAAAAAACTATATAAAAGTACCAAAAATAGTATAAAAGTCCAAGTCTTATTGGATGAAACTCTCAAATCCCATGGATCAACAACTATTACATCCTCCATGTGGTGCCTTACCCTTTCTCAAACATGGAAGAAGGACATCTACAAACATCCGAAGGCATATGTTATGTGTGAGATAAAATCATAGTAGGGTTTTACCAAGGATTCCAAAATAATATTCCATCATTTAATCATCCACATAAATATTTCAATTTTAATTGAATATGTTTCTTCATTTCAAAAGAATAATTAAAATAATTCTTGCTTTACATTTCAAATGATGTAAATTATGTAAAAAATGGCTTAATAAAAATTTTATATAAATTCATAAGTTATGTAAAACATTTTACCAACATTGGTATACATTTTTATCTCAAAGATAAATAAGCGAGCAATATTTTCAACTATAAAAAGGTATGACAGTTCCAAGTTATAATTCCACACAATCAAGGTGACACTGAAATATTTGTATATAATGACCCACTTAAACACTTGTCATGAGGAATTAATCACCTTATCATCATGGTTGTGACATGATGCATTTATATATTATTGATGTCTGAAAATAATACAGTGTTGTCCCAATTAACTCAATATCTACATAAGATTTCATGTGCTCAAATATACAAACATTGATAGGGAAATTTATTTTTAAAATTAGTTTAAAATAAAATTGAGCCCATTATCTGATTTCAAATATGATAATTTCTATTTAAAAACCAAATTTGGGTTTTAATCAAACATTTATTTTTACAATAGAAAACCAAAAGGATTCTATCGAAACCCTTTAAATCCATTTTTCTAAGATAACACTTTGAAATAAATTTCCTTAATATTAATTTCACCATTAAAATTAAAAAAATTAAATTCAATAATTTAATATTAAAAAAACCAATCCAATTTCATAATTTAAAATCAATAATTTAAATTTCACATATTTCTAAAAATTTCACAATTACTCTCCAATTTAATGGAATTGGGAGTTTTTCCCAATTTCATACAGAAACCCAATTTCAAATTCTAAATTCCTCAATTCAATTGAATTGTTTTTTTGAAAAACTAATTGAATGAAACATGAAAAAATTGAATTTAAATAAAAAAATTTAATTTAAATAAAAAATATAGGGTTAACCAAAATTGGACACTGCAACTAAACCTCCTAATTTTAGATCTTGACATCTATATACTCCAAACCCTTATCAGGATTCACCAAAAAAGAAGAAATAAAAATGGATCTGAGAATAAAACTTAGATACATGATCCAAAATAGAGGGTATTATATTATTCAACCAATATATGGACCTATAAAACCCCAGGGAGGAATGATGATATAAATTGGGAGAGATAATTGTAAGGAGAAACCAACTGGGAGAATGTTGAACATCATTCTCCAAGAATCAATCTATTTTTTAGGAGGGTTTAGAGGGGAAAAACATCTCTTGTTATCCTCCAAGGAATAAGAAACTGAATGGGGGTTATACATGTCCATCAAAAAACAAAAAAGGGGATTCTATATTATTAAAAAAAGTTGGACAAATAAACTTTTACGTATGGTTAGTTGGGAAGTGGTGCACAGTTAAACCACATTGTGTTCCCTAGTCATGCACCACTTTTAATGGATTTCATGGTTTCTACCATGTGGGAAAATTGCTTTTAAAACCATGCACCAACCATGAGAAACCCCACTACCTGGTTTTACACAATTTTACCTTGAGAGGGTTCACAATTTTTGATATTTTTTCCCCAACGATTCCCAACCTAGAAACCTTCAATATTTCCATATTTTTGACCTGAAAAAGGCCAAATTTAATCCCAACCAAATAATGATAAAGAGAAGGGTTTAGTAATACCTAAAAATAATAACATGATGTCAAAACCTCCCCACAATAATAATCATTTGTCCCAAAATATTCTACTAGATGATTCCATGTCAAAAAGATGAAGCCACTTCTCTCTCATTAGTGCATCCCTCTCCCTTTTCTAATGAGATTATGACTGATGCTTCCATAGTACTCAAACCAATGTTATCTTAATTCCTTGAATTAACATGGATTCAGAATCAACTACCCAGAATGGCCATCGAGTCATTGAAAAGTTAGGTTCAACCTCAAGATCTCTTCATATTAGAACAAGCGATGGATCAAATTGATACTTTTTCTGATTAGATACATGGAACATGTTATGTATCAACATCAACTATGTTGGATGTAATAAATTTTAATCCACCTTTTCCACCTTCTCAATCACCTTATAAAGTCCCAAAAAATGAGGATTAAGTTTCCCTTTCATCCAAAGATGTCGATTACCCAACCATGGTGAAACATTACAGGACACATGACCATCTATTGGAATTAAAACTATCAACGATGATGATTAGAATAATATTTATTCCTAAACTATGTCAAAAACATTATCTAATGAATCAACATAATCTTTTCTTTCATCTATTTATCCAAGATTGTTCTAATGAAGTAAATTTAACCACTCTTCATCCAACATAACATAGATCGGTAAGGCCGGCCATAAATGACCTCAAAAGGATCCATTCTAATCGTGAATAGTTATCTATTGTAAAAATAAATCTCAACTATCCCCAATGGTCATTAAATGCTCCACTAATGTTGATAACACTTGAATGAAGAATATCCTAAAGAATCTGTATAGCTCTCTCTGTCTGTCCATCCAATTGTTGATGGTATGACTTGCTTTAATGGACCTGAGATACCAGTGCCTCTTGATGGAATCTAAAAATGTGAGAAGTATACCTAGTATCCCTATAAAAAACTGTAGAATATATAAATCTATTTAAATTAATGATATATTTTATATAGATATTTTCCAACTCTTTAACATAGCTTATACCATGAATTGGTATGAAGTTATAACATTTAGTCTATCAATCGATCAAAAACCATACTAAATACTTGTTTCTCTAAATATGTGGAAATACAACCTCCAAGTATATATAAATCTCATACCACATTCAAGTTGTCACCATATGTTATTTAAGCATGATCTATGGTTTCTTGTTCTCAATCTTGTCCCATTTAAACATATATTAATGGGAGATAAAATCACCAAAACCCCATCTCAAACAACACCATAAGAATTGTTGGTGCATGTAATCGAACATATTCAAGGTTTTTGGGTGCAATGACCACTATTAGTTATGGAAATCCCCAGTCATAGTTTTCCTTACAACTAACAACACAACAAAGAAATTCAGAAAATATAGAATTCCCTTAGTGGAGAACAAACAATCATGTACAATATCCCCACCATAAAAAGAGTCTCCAATTCATTGGAAATATTCATCAATCTAATTATATTGAAGAAACATCATGAAAAGTGTATATTTGATTTAAAAATTGTCCAAATAAACCTCATAAAATTATTCCTATACTCTGATATGCAATTGATAAAAAAGATCCATCAAGTCTCGCTCGTCCAAAGATTTTTTCACGGCCTATGTCAGAATTTTCCTACTCAAATCATCTTCAGCGAAATTACCATTACCTATGTTATAAGAGATGTTAATGTTGAAATATTTTGGTTATTATACTCAAAATCTATTGGGAATATTAAAATATTTTAAATAACTCAAGATTTTTTGGTCTGCAAACATGGTAAACCATTATCTATAAAGGTAGTAACACTAACTTTTAAGTGTTTGTATCACAGTTTCAATTTGATGGTCCTGGGTCAGATAATTTTTCTAATGTCCCCTAATATGATGAGAACCATAACTAATAACAAGTTACTGCATTCATAATAATGCATCCCAAACATGAACACAAATCATTATAGTACACCACATATCCCTACACAACCTCTGGAAGAGTCAACACAAGTGCAGTGATCAAAAGATGTTTTATCTAAAAAATATATTTTTGACATTTTTCATCATAAGAGAAATTTAAACCCTTATAATTTAGAAAAATCATTGAATAATCCAACATTGATAAGTCCATAATAAACTGATGATAATACCCACCTAGACCGAATAAGCTATGAATCTGGAAAAAATTTGTGGTTATTCCCATGTCATAACAGCCTTTACATTCTCAGGGTCTACTAATATACCAGGTTATGTGACCATTTGTCCCATTAATTTCCTTCCCAAATCTAGATATCACATTTCGAAGGACTGACATAATGTTAGTGATTTCTGGACAATTCGAGAACTTTTCTTAGATGACAAACATGATCATCAGCATAATAACAGTAAATGAGGATGTCATTAATAATGAGTACCAAAAATGTATAAATATACTCATAGAAAATATAGTTCATTGAATCCATAAATATTATGGTAGTATTTTTTAAACCAAGGTTAATAACAAGATACTCATAATGTTTGTACCTATAACAACTCGACATTAATTTCAGACATAAACATAATTTATTATATGAAATTTTATTTAATACAATATAAAAGATCTAGAGTAATAGTGTATTTAGGGATTAGAATCATTACATAACAACATAAAACATGAAATACAACATATTTATTGAAAAATACGTTTACATGACCCTAACATTCCTCCGTAATGAACATTTCTTGTGATAACCTGGTGACATACACAAGAAAGGGGTGAGATATGAAGCTCAGTATAGGAATAAATATGGTATAACATGAGAAATACAATAAATGTTAGAAAATAGGAATATCAATGGAGAAAAATAGAAACATGAAAATAAAGTCACGATAAAGCATGATAATCATAACATGGAGATGTTATAACAACACTTATCATGGTATTATAATGAGCCAAATCTTATTGCACATCGAGCATGAGTAAACCATTATTGCAAATGAATAATGAGTAAATACTCATTTCAAAAGAATTGGAATTATTCAAAACCTTTTGCACATGATTTATCATGATACTATACATTAAAAAATGCATTAGAGTGCTATCAGGGCGCACCCTTCATAATCATTTCATTTCATGCATAAGTGTTCCACAAAAATCATACAATATAGATTAATTAAAATCATAATTAATTCCATGAATAAGATATGTGGAATACATAAATGTAAGTGCTAAATTAATAATTACATGTTCATAAAGGTGAATACCCTTGATAGAGGAGGGGGTATGGTTTTTACTACACAATGATTTTGGCCTGGAAATTTTGGTGTAATTTCGGCAGTATAACAACGTCAAATAGAAATTCGTAAAATGGGTTAATGAGAGTGAAAGGGGTATCTCATAATTTATAAATTAAATTGACAGTAATGGGATCATGGGAAATATTATAAAAACATATGTAATTGAATTTAGTTGCATAATATAAACGAATTGCTTGAATGTAAATGAGGAGAGAGATGTTCCTTATAGAATTTTGCCATGGTAACAGGTGTACATTAGAGGAATTAATGAGATAGAAAGGGGTACATCATGGAAATATAAATAGTTAAGTACGGTGGAGGATATAAATCATAACCCATAATTTAAAATTGAAAATAAAATTGAATAACAGTATACAGAAACTTAGACATAAATAAGGAAAGTGAGAATCCCTTTCTTGGAAATATGATCCTAAAGGCTTGGGAGGGGATAAAGAGCGGCTTCTTCGGAGATTGAGTCACCTTGAGAAGATTATAGGGAGATGAGGGAAGATTTTGGAAGAAATAAAAAGGATTTTAGTGAAGAGTTAGTAGGATATTTGGTGGGATTGTATAAGAATGCAGAAGGAATTCAGTATTATTTAGGTTTGGGGTACCACACATTAAACTAATCAAAACAACAAACCAACCCATTTTTTTTGTCCATTGTTATTTTCAAAGGGTAGTGGGAAAAATATTTTATTAGGAAAATAACGGAATGTTTTAAAATTATATGGATTCTTTTCTGGAGGTGAGTCACACACTCAAATAAATCAATTTACAAATCTAAAAAGTTTTATAAGTTTTGATGGGTCCATTAAAGCTTTGTATAATAAATCAAACAAATCTAAAATTACATTTTTAAGGATAAAACATATATTGTCCAAAAATATCACTTATTGAATTTTGTTTCATCACTATTAGGTCATTCTGTTATCATAAAACACATTATATATTTTAACGGTATTTAAATTTTACCCAAAAAATTGACTATCTATGAAAATTATGAAAAATTCACCTTTGGATAATTTTGACATCCTGATTCAAAAATAATATTACTTTTATCTAAATAATTTTTTAAATATGTGAATTTTCACTTTAAAAATAAAAATTGACATTTATCAAAAAATCAAGGGTTAAAAAAAAACAACTTCTAAACCTTAACAAAAAATTACAATTGCATTCATAAAATAATAAGATCATTTATATATAATAAAAATTAAATTATTAATAATAATAATATTTTATTAAAATATTATTTAATTCAAAAAACCGTTAATTTACCAAAATAGATTCCTTAGTTGAGTATTAACAAAAAAATAATTTTTTTTCTTTAAAAACTATTTACAAAGTAAAAATAATAAAATGAATGTATATTATTTATTATATAAAATAATAATTCACATAATCATAGTTATAATGTCTTGTTACATAACCCCTTATAACACCTGCATAAGACCAAAGGGTATGGTGTGCGATGGTGACTGACTCTTGGGGTTTCATGGATAACATCCCTCGGGTAGTAATATCTATCAACATCCACTTCTCTCATATGTGGTTTTGTTCAAGATTAACTTATTGAATCTTGCCTTGGGATTGGTCATGATTGAAGCCCAATGATGACACCTCCTTTCCGAGCTTCGACAAATGGGGTTTTTATTGGGAGAGTCTACTGGATCGGATAATCTCTTCCTTTGTCTGAGTAAATTAGATTTGTTAAAGGCCTATATTTATACTATTCATGCGATCATTGTTCAATAGCTTTATTAGTAATGGTCACAATTATTAGTGGTATTTTGAAATTCAAAAACATAAAACCAATGAAGTGCATACGTTTTATATGATCATTTTACCTAAGAAGACATTTAAATTGATCAATAGAGATTTTCATTAACAAAAGTTTGGGTTGTTACAATCTTCCCAACTAAAAAAATTTCACCCTAAAAATTTCTTTTTCCCACACTATATAGATCTAGGTAACTTTGCTTCATCACTTCCATCTATTCCCATGCCACTTCTTCAAACATGTGGTTTCACCACAAAATATTGATGAGGGTAATTGTCTTATTTCATAGAACTTTTTCTCTACGATCTAAGATCTTCTGTAGCTGGTCCTCTTAAGGAAGATCATCCTCTAACTGTACTACCTCTGAAGCGAGTAAATGTGAAGATTTTGGTATGTACTTTCTTAAGAGGGATACATGAAAGACATCATGTACTTTTTCCATAGTAGGTGGAAGTTATAGTCGATAGGCCATAGCCCTGACACAATCAAGAATCTTGAAGGCATTGATATATCTAGGAATTAACTTCCCTTTCTTTCCAAACCTCATAACCTTCTTCTACATAGATATAATCAGAAATACCATGTCTCTATCGTTGAATTCAAGGTCTCATCGATGGTTGTCTATATTTCAATTCTTTTAACTTTTGGATACCTTGATATGCTGCTGAATGGTTTTCACCTTCTCCACTATTTCTTTAACCATTTCAGGTCCTAGAAACTTATGTTCAGTGACTTCATCCCAACACACCAGTATTCTACACATTTTCTCATAAAGGGATTCATATGGTTCCATTCAGACGCTTGAGTGGAAATTGTTATTGTATGAGAATTCAACCAGTAGAAGATGTTAGTCCCATAATCCTTTGAAGTTCATAGAACATGAACTTATCATATATTGTAGTGTCTGAATAGTTTGCTCAGATTTTCCATTATATAGAGGATGATAGGCCGTACTGAAGTTTAGTTCAGTTCATAGTTCATGTTGGAGACTATTCCAGAACATCGAGGTGAATCTCAGATCATGATCAGATACAATAGATAGTGGTACTCCATGTAGCCTTTCCACTTCATTAATGTAAATCCATGAAAGATTATCCAGTGATAAGTCCTCTCAAATCTCAATAAATTGATCTGTATTAGTAAGACGATCTACAAAAAACCTTATAGAATTGTTTCCTCTAGATTTCCATGGATGTCTAGTGATAAAGTCCATGGTAATGTTATCCCAATTCCATGTTGGTACGGGCAGTGGTTGCATCATCCATTTAGACTTTTTTCTTTCATCATTAACTTGATGACATACCAGGGACATAGATGTATACTAAAAAATAAACAATTTCATATTGTTCCACCAATAGTTTTCTCAGAGATCATGATACAACTTTGTGACCCCAAAGAGAATAGAGAAGGTTAAGCTATGCGCATCATTCAGAAGCTCATTCTTTATCACGATATTGGATAATACTCATTATCGTGACCAAAATCTCACAATTCCATCCTTGTCAACCATGAACTATGAGGATTTCCCATTTCCGATAACTTCCACCCATTTTGAATTTACACATCCTTTATTTGAGCATCCTTTGTTTTATCCATAAGGAACAATTGATAAATAATTTGTGAAAGGATTAATGATATTCCCTTATTTATGATTGACATGTCAATATTTATCAAATCTAAGAATATTGGATCCTTCTCAATTCTCATAAATTACAGCATCACTGGGACCATTCTACTTAGAGAATCTGCTACCATGTTCACGTTCATATGGAGGTAATGGATTGAGAATTCAAAATCATTGATCATCTCTAAACATCTTCATTGGCGCATATTCTACTTTTTCTGTGTAAATATATACTTGAGGATCTTGTGATCTGTGTATATTTCACACTTCTCCCCAAAGAGGTAATGACACCAAATTTTTAAAGTGATGATCAACACAACCAACTCTAGGTCATGTGTTTGATAAATCTTCTCATTAACATCAAACTACCTTGAATCATAGGTAATGATTTTTTCATTCTACATCAATAAAAAACCCATGGCCTTCATTGAAGCATCACTGAATAACACAAAAAGTTTTCCACTAGTGGATAATGTGAGAACAAGTGCAGTGATAAGCCTTTTATTTCAACTCCTAGATGCTTTTTCGCATTCATAACTCCAAGAAGAAATTACTCCCTTCAGAGTTAGAATTGTAAGAGGGTTGGAAAATCGGGAGAAAGTTCTCACAAATCATCAATAATATCCATCTAACTGCAACAATCTACTGATATTAGTTACCAATGTAGGCCTCATCCATCCCTCAATTGCAGCTCTCTTGGAGGGATCCATAGATATCCCATTACTTGTGATGATGTGACCCAAGAATGATACCTCCTTCAACCGGAATTCACACTTGTTGTAAATTTCATGGATCTTATCATTCCGCAAGGTCTTTAGTATAGTTCTTGTATCCTACTCATGATCCTCCTTGGTTTTAGAGTATATTAGAACATCATCTATAAAGACTAAGAAAAATTTGTTTAATTAATATATAAAGACTCTATTCATCAAGTCCATAAAGATTTATCGAGCATTAGTGAGTCTAGAAGGCATTACTATGATTTCATAGTGCCCGTATATTGTATGAAAACCAGTCTTGGGGATATCTTCATTCTTCACCCTTACTTTATTATATCCCAATCGGAAGTCCACCTTGGAGAAATAATGTGCTCCATATAGCTGATCAAATAAGATATCAATTAGTGGAAATGGATACTTGTTCTTTATCATGATTTTGTTGAGCTCATGAAATTAAATGCAAAGGCACATTGACCCATACTTCTTCTTGATGAAGAGGACTGGTGCACCCCATGGTGAAGCACTTGGGTGTATAAATCTTTTATCCAGATTTTTTTTGTAGTAGTTTATTCAACTGCTCAATATCCAGAATATCCAACCTATATGCAGTCTTGGATATTGGAAATGACCTTGGTTTATGGTCAATTGATAATTCCACATCTCTTCTTGGTGGTAGACCAGAAAAATCCTCAAAACACACTTCTGTGAATTCCCTCACAGTAGGAATGTCTTTAAGGATGGTTGCATCCTTAGATTCCAAAATCTAAGCCAGAAACATGTGCTAATAGGGAATTAATATACATGCTTGAGATAATAGTTCTAATGAAGATTCATCTTCCCCCTTGCAATTGTATAGAATTGGGGGTCTTTTCTTTATTTTAAGTGTGATTTCCCACTCACGACAATTCAAGTTGTCTCTATATAGGTAAAGCCAATCCATTCCAATAATTTCATCAAATTCTACTAGAGGTAGTATGAAGAGGCTCACTAGGAAATTCAATCCAAAAATTATGATAGGAGATGACTTATATTCATGGGAGGCAATGATTTCCCCATTTTCCGTACTCACGGAATTCATCACTTCCATGATTTTTGGTAGTGTAGGGATTGTTATACTAAAATTTGGAGATGTAAAAGAATGAGTAAAAATAGAATAAAATATAACATTTTCTTTTTTTGAATGAATAACAAGCGTACCAGTCACCACTTCATTGTAGGGGTTAACTTTGGCGGTAGTGATGGAAAAAGCTCACCCTTTCTGCCATGGAGGATGATTGTTGGCTCTAAAAACCCTTGTCGTAGGGCACTAATTTTCTTGGTTCCATTGCTGTGTGTAGTTGAAGCATTGAAAAACACATTTAGAGTTGAACAGAGCGTTTCTATCCTATGTCACAGCCGCGGGTTTTTCTTGTCAGTGGTTAAAAGCTAGGTGTGCTTCTCTTCCATAAACTACTGGAAATTAAACCTTTACCAATGGTTTGAAACTGTTGGTAAAGGCGTCCAAATCGTTGGTATACTATATACCAACAGTTTGGAAAACCATTTGTAGGTAAGGCGTGACAGTAACCCATTACCAACTGTTCTGGTAAAACCATTGGGAAAGGCGGTTTGTAAAGAGTATTACCAATAGTTTTACAAAATGTTGTCAATGCTGGAGGAATACAGCACTATACCAACAGTTTACTAAAACTATTGGTAAGGGCAGATTTTAAAGAGTATTGCCAACGGTTTGTAAAACTGTTGGCATTGCTGGAATATTTCCTTGTTTTACCAAAGGTTTACTAAAACCGTTGGTAAAAATATGTATAACACCATAACATCGGTTTAGTAAACCGTTGGTATGGTTTATTACCAAAATTTGACATCATCTAAAATCCTCCACTACACACTCAAATACAAAACAGCATACACTCTTAACAGCAAAAAAGACAGATGATATATCAAAAAAAGGATACTATTATAACCATTGAATGTACCACAATTATAATCATGTATATGAACCCAATTACCTTATGCAATAGGGAAATCCTAATTGATATCTCAATTTAATACACGAAGAATGAATTATGCAACGAATTCTAAATTATGAATCATTAACACATTCAAAATTAATTATGTTTTATAAAGAATTCTGAATTATATAGAACACATATATAATATGACATACAAGGGGTTGGGGGTGTCCTGGGGGGTGGGGTGTCCAGGGGTGAGGGAAAAAACCTACATGTTATAGGAATCACATGAAATGTTTTTTCATGGTCTAAGGTTCAGTATTTTAAAACCAACAATAAAACATGGGTAGAGTGGAAAGGATCACGGTAACCATATGATAGACAATGGTAGTGCTCATTTTCTTAGACCTAGGTTGAGATATAAGAGGGACATGGGATGTTTATATTCCTCTAATGATTATATATCCATGTATAAATGGTTCTTGATGTGTTTCTGGGAATCATTGACCAATCTCGACATATGAGATGGGTTACTGAAATAGACACCATGTTTTTTATAGATTTTTCAATTAGAATAAGGGGGTATGTGGCTAATTGTAATTTTCTCTCCTGGGTGTGATGTGAGATGTATCCCCATCTTGGGTAGTGTGTATCAATATTCAATTAAGTATTTGGTATTGGTTTCCCAAGGGGAATTTGCTTTGGTCCTAGAACCCACTATCTAGGGATGGGATTGAGGTGATCCATGGGCCTATAGTGCCACAATATGTATTCCTCACCATTGGGGTATTTTGATGAGAATTTGAAACATTTTTTTCAAGAATATATGTGTAGACTTGTTGACCAATTTTTTATATGGTATTCTTGAGTGTTCAAAGGTCTCATATGAAATCATTATATGAAATATATTTTTTGGATGTTATTGTATAGAATGAACGACCCATGATTGAGAATTAGAACATGAGTGTTGGTGAATGTTCAGGATGGGATGTCGAGACTCATTCCTAGATAATATAATTCATGTTTTTCTATATATACTATGACCCAATATGTTTCAATATATGCCTTGTGAATATTTTATTCTAATAATGTATGACCAATAGACCATATTTTATTTTTTATCCCTTAATTTCAAGAACCTATGTGCAGCCTTGTAAATATTTTCTGTATGTTAGTTGTTCTTTTCACTTAAAATGTTGTCTGTTTCAAACAAAAGGGAGACACTTTTAGTGATACCAGTCACATTGTTCCTCAAATTGAGGTGGGGTTGACTCGTACCTATCACAAAGGATCCATGGATCATTGGGTGGGGGCTGTCTGAGGGGTGAGGGGGCTATTCGGGGGTGAGGGGGGCTGTCCGGGGGGGGGGGGGGGTATTTGGAGTGCGTTTTCAGCCACCATGGTCACACGAAACCTCCAATTGACGTGCCGTACAACTGACCATTTCACAATAAACTCAAACTTTGTTTTTGTCTGATTTCATGGCATTCCGAGGTCGTTTGGCAAGTTTCGACCTCCCCACACACGCTTTTCAAGCGCGCCAAATACCTAAAAAACACATATTCTGCCGTATCGTGCAAACTATTGGTCCGAATGACATGATGTCTACTCTTACACCTCACGAATAATAATTGGGGTGTTTTCGTGTGATTTCAAGTCATTATGATGTCATTGGGCATGCATTTGACCATAAAACACATGTTTTGGCCATTTACGACACACAAAGTGCGTTTTCGGACACCACCGTCACACGACACAACCAATTGATGTTTCTTATGGAATACCTTTTCAGAATTAACCAACCCTTTGTTGTAGTCTGATTTCATGGCATTCCGAGGTAGTTTGGCTATTTTCGACCACCTCACGCACGCTTTTCAAGCACGCCAAACACCTAAAAAACACAAATTCAGTTGTGCCACACAAAACATGCATATGAATGATGTGTCATCTCCTCGTACACCTCAAGAAGAATAATTAGGGTGTTTTCTGTGATTTCAAGTCATTTCGATGTTTTTAGACATTCATTTGATCGTAAAACCCATGTTTTGGCCATTTAGGACAAGAGGAGTGCGTTTTCGGCCAGCTCGGTCACAAGACTCCTCTGATTAACGTTCCATCTAGACGAACATTTTAAAATTCACCAAATCTTTGTTTTCGTCTTATTTCATGGTATTTCGAGGTCATTCGACCGGTTTCGACCAACACACGCACGCTTTTCGCGCGATCCAAACACCTATACAACACATATTCAGCCGTACCGCACAAACCACACATCGGAATGATGTTCCATATACTCATAAACCACACGAATAATAATTACTGTGTTTTTTTATGATTTCAAGTCATTCCAATGTCATTCGGAATGCATTTGACCGTAAAACACTTGTTTTGGCCATTTACGACATGTCGGGTTCTTTTTCAGCCACCCATTGTTGTAGTCTGATTTCCTGGAATTATGAGGTCATTTGGCTAGTTTCGACCACCCCACACATGCTTTTCAAGCATGCCAAACAACTAAAATACACATGTTTTTGCCCTTAGTACACCTCAATAATTATAATTATGGTGTTTTCGTGTGATTTCAAGTCATTCTGATGTCATCCAACATTCATTTGATTGTAAAACACATGTTTTTGCCATTTACGACACGCAGAGTGCATTTTCAGCCAGTGCGGTCACACGACACCTCCGATTAATGTGTCGTCTATCCAAATATTTCACAATTCACACACCCTTTGTTGTCGTCTAATGTCATGGAATTCCAAGGTCATTCGGGCCATTTTGACCACCCCACGAATGCTTTTCAAGCGCCCCAAACACCTAAAAACACATCTTCAGTCATGTCGCGCAAAATGCGCATCCAAATGACGTTTCGTCTCCTCATACACCTCATGAATAATAATTAGGGTGTTTTCGTGTGATTTTAAGTCATTATGATGTCGTTTGGCATGTATTTGACCATAAAACCCATGTTTGGGCCATTTACGACACGTAGAGTGTGTTTTCGGCCAGCGCGGTCACACGACACCTTCGATTTATGTGCCATTGGCCGAGCACATTACAATTCACTGAACCTTTTTTTTCATTTGATTTCATGTCATTCTGAGGTCGTTCGGCCGGTTTTGACCACCCAAGCACTCTTTTCAATCACGCCAAACACCTAAAAACCCATATTCAAATGTGTCTTGCAAACCACGCACCCTAATGATTTGTCGTCTACTTGTGCACCTCACAAATAATAATTAGCGTGTTTTCGTGTGATTTCAAGTCATTCTGATGTCGCTCAACATGAATTTGATTGGAAAACACATTTTTCCCCATTTACGACACGTAGAGTGCATTTTCGGCCAGTGCGGTCACATGACACCTCCGATTGACCTTTCGTCTAGCCGGCCATTTCAAAATTCATCCACCATTTGTTGTCGGCAGATTTCATGGCATTATGAGGTCGTTCGGCCGGTTTTGACCACCCCACGCACGCTTTCCAAGCGCACCAAACACCTAAAAACACATATTCAATGTGCCACATAAACCGCTTGTCCGAATGATGTGACGTCTCCTCGTACATATCATGAATAATAAATATGGTGTTTTTCTGTGATTTCAAGTCATTATGATGTTGTTTGACATGAATTTGACCATAAAACACTTGTTTTGGCAAATTGTGACACCCTGAGTGCATTTTCATCCATCGCGGTCAAAAGACACCTCAGATTGATGTGCCTCATGGCCTACCATTTCACAATTCACCCACCCTTTGTTCTCATCTTATTTCATGGAATTCCAAGGTCGTTATTCCGGTTTTTACCACCCCACACACACTTTTTAAGCGCGTCAAACACCTAAAAAACATTCTACCACGCCGTGCAAACCGCATGTCTGAATGATGTACTGTCTCCTCGTACACCTCATGAATAATATGTAGAGTGTTTCATGTAATTTCAATTCATTCTAATATCGTTCGGCATGCATTTGACTGTAAAACCCATATTTTGGCCATTTATGACACGTGGACTGCATTTTCGGCCAGCTCAGTCACACGACAGCCACGATTGACATGTTGTCTATCTGATCATTTCAAAATTTACCCACCCTTTTTTGTCTTCTGATTTCATGGCATTCTGAGGACGTTCGGCCGGTTTTGACCACCCACACACACTTTTCAATCACGCCAAACACCTATAAACACATATTCAGTCGTTCCGTGCAAACTGCTCATCCGAATGACGTGTTGTCACCTCTTACAGCTCCAAAATAATAATTAGGGTGTCTTCGTCTGATTTCAAGTCATTCTGATGTTTTTCGGCATGCATTTGACCGTAAAACTCATGTTTTGGCCATTTATGACTCACCGAGTGCGTTTTCGGCCAGCACAGTCACACGAAAACTCCGATTGACGTTCCATCTGGCTGACAATTTCACAATTCACCCACCATTTTTTTTTGTCTGATTTCATAGCATTTTGAGGTTGCTCAACCGGTTTCAACCAACCCACGAACGATTTTCAAGCGCACCAAACACCTAAAAAGACATATTCATCCATACCACACAAACCAGGCATCTAAATGATTTGTCGTATTCTTGTACACCTCACGAATAATAATTAGGGTGTTTTTGTGTGATTTCAAGTCATTATGATGACGTTCGACATGCATTTGACCGTAAAACACATGTTTTGGCCATTTACAACAGACGAAGTGGGTTTTTGGCCACCGTGGTCACACAACACCTCCAATTGACGTTCCTTCTAGCCTACCATTTCACAATTCACCCACCCTTGGTTTTTGTCTGATTTCATGGCATTCCAAGGTTGATCGACTAGTTTCGACCACCACACGCATGCTTTTCAAGTGCACCAAACACCTAGAAAACACATATTCTACTGTGTCGCGCAATCCACGCATCTGAATGATGTGATTTCTCCTCGTACACCTCAATAATAATAATTAAGGTGTTTTTGTATGTTTCCAAGTCATTCTGATGTCGTTCGTCATGCATTTGACCGTAAAACCCTTGTTTTGGCCATTTACGATGCGCGAAGTTCGTTTTCTGCCAACACTATCACACGACACCTCTGATTGACATTCTGTCTTGCTGAACATTTTACAATTCACACTCCCTATGTTGTCGTCTAATTTCATGGAATTCCATGGTCATTCGTCCGGTTTCGACCGCATCACGCACGCTATTCAAGCGCACCTAACACCTAAAAACACATATTCAGTTGTACCCTGCAAACCGCACGTCTGAATGACGTGTCATATACTTTTACAAATCAAAAATAATAATTTGGGTGTTTTTGGGTGATTTCAAGTTATTATGATGTCCTTCAGCATGCATTTGACCCTAAACACCAGGTTTTGGCCATTTACGACACGCGAAGTGCGTTTTCGGCCAGCGCGGTCACCCAACACCTTCGATTGATGTAACATCTAGTCGACCATTTTAAAATTAGCCCACACATTATTTTCATATGATTTCATGGAATTCCGAGGTCGTTCAGCCGGTTTCAACCACCCCACGCACGCATTTCAAGCGCACCAAACACCTAAAAAACACATATTCATCTGTTCCACGCAAACCGCACATCCGAATGACGTTTCGTCTCCTCTTACACCTCAAGAATAATAATTTGGGAGTTTTCATGTGATTTAAAGTCATTCTGATGCCGTTCAACATGAATTTGACTGTAAAATACATGTTTTGGCCATTTTCAACACGCGAAGTGCATTTTTGGCCAGCGCGGTCACACAACACCTCCAATTGACAAGCTATTTGGCTGACCATTTCACAATTCACCCACCCATTGTTTTTGTCTGATTTCATGGAATTTCGAGGAAATTCGACTAGTTTTGGCCACCCCACGCACACTTTTCATGCGCCCCAAACACCTAAAAAATAGATATTCAGCCGTGCCGTGAAAACCGTGCATCTGAATGACGTTTCGTCTCCTTATACACCTCAAGAATAATAATTATGGTGTTTTGGGTGATTTCAAGTCATTATGATGTCGTTCGGCATGCATTTGACCGTAAAATCCATGTTTTGGCCATTTACGACACGCGAAGTGCATTTTCGGCCAGCGCGGTCACACAACACCTCCGATTGACATTCCGTCTAGACAAACTTTTCAAAATTCACCCGCCAGTTGTTTTTGTCTGATTTCATGGAATTCTGAGGTCATTCAGCTGGTTTCTATTACCCCACACATGCTTTTCAAGCGCACCAACCACCTAAAAAACATATTCAGTCGTGCCGCACAATCTGCGCGTACGAATGACGTTCTATCTCCACGTACACATCACAAATAATAATTAGAATGTTTTCGTGTGATTTCATGTCATTCTGATGTTGTTTGACATGCATTTGACCGATAAAACCCATGTTTTGGTGATTTACGACATGCGGTGTGCATTTTCGCCCAGCGCGGTCACACGACTCCTCCGATTGACATACCATCTCGGAGACCATTTCAAAATTCACCCACCCATTGTTTTAATATGATTTAATGGCATTTCGAGGTCATTCGGTTGGTTTCGACCACGCCACGCTTGCTTTTCAAGCGCGCCCAACACCTAAAAACACATATTCATCAGTGTCGCACAAACCGCGCATCTGAATGAAGTGACGTCTCCTTTTACACATCAAGAATAATAATTAGGGTATTTTCATTGGATTTAAAGTCATTATGATGTGTTTTGGAATTCATTTGATAGCAAAACCATTGTTTGGCTATTAACGACACACGAAGTGCGTTTTTGGCCAGCGCGGTCACAAGACACCCCCGATTGACGTGCAATTTGGCCGACCATTTCACAATTCATTGAACATTTGATTTACTCTGATTTCATGGCGTTCTAAGGTCATTCGGCTGGTTTTAACCACCCCACACATGCTTTTCAAGTGTGCGAAACACCTAAAAAACACATATTCATCTGTGCCGTGAAAACCGAATGTCCAAATGACATGTAGTCTCCTTGTACACCTCATAAATTATTATTAGGTCATTTTCCTAAATTACCTACTCAATTATAATGTGTTTGGTTTGTTTTCCGTATGTTGGTTGTTGTTTTCACTTAAAATGTTGTCCATTTCAATGAAAAGTGAGATACTTTGAGTTGTTCCAGCCCTACGACACCTCAGATTGAGGCAGGGTTGACTCGTACATTTCAAAAATTACCCACAGATCATTTTCATAAAGTTTAAATAGAATCCAAATGTGTTTTGTCGATTTTAAGTATTCAAGTTGTTGTTTTCACTTAAAATCATGTCCATTTCAAATAAAAGTGAGATAGTTTGAGTGGTTCCCGCAGCACCGCACCTCGGATTGAGGCGAGGATGACTCGTACACATCACCTATGCCCCATGGATCGTTTTCCTAATGTATCAACCCAATCCCAATGTGTTTGGTCAGTTTTCCATATTCCAGTTCTTTTTTCTTAAAAGCGCATCCATTTTAATCAAAATAAATACACTTTGAGTGGTACCAGCTACACCGTGCCTCGTATTGAGGCAGGGTTGACCCATACACGTTAGAAATGACCCTTGGATCCTTATTCTAAAGTATCAACAGAATAAAAATGTGTTTGGTCAGTTTTCTGAATGTCAGTTTTTGTTTTCACTTAAACTGTTGTCCATTTCAAAGAAAAGTGAGACACTTTGAGTGGTTCTGGCCACACTTCACCTCAGATTGAGGTGGGGTTAACTCGTACACGTCACTTGGTCATTTAGAGTGCTGTCATGTGTGGATTAAAGATCTGGGTGATTCTAACCCTCCACATTATTCCTCTTTTCAATTAGGGTTTTCAATCTTCTCTCATATTCTTCTGAAGCACTAAAACACTCTTTCCTATTGGGATGTAGGGTGAATCATGAAGAGAGATTAAATTGTGATCCAGGGTCCAGGGAGGAGGGTTGGGGGTGTTGTCCTGGGGGTTGTCCGGGGTCCAGGGAGGAGGGTGGGGGGGCTTTCTGGGGGGATGTTCGGGGAGTTGTCCAGGGTCCAGGGAGGAGGGTGGGGGGCGTTCCAGGGGGCTGTCTGGGGTCCAGGGAGGAGGGTGGGGGTGTTGTCCGGGGTCCAGGGAGGATGGTGTGGGGGGGGGGGGGCTTTCTAGGGGGATGTTCGGGGTCCATGGAGGATGGTGGTGGGCTATCTGGGGTCCAATGAGGAGGGTGGGTAATGTATCTAAAACTCTATCTAGGTATCATACATCGAATTCTGACAGGACTACGAACCGCCACAAGGTGTCATCCTAGAGCAGGGCCAAATCATGGCATGCCCGCGGCGTGACCGCGATGTGGCTAGCCCGGTCCAATGACATCTGCAGAGCAGCATCTTCCGGCCAGGATTCCAAATAAATCCAACATAGTTGTCCTTCACATTATAGAAACCTATCTTATGTTATAAAAATCAGACTCTTGATTCAGGATTGTGGTATGATAAAGATATATATTTTGTATTCATTTTTTAATGTGGTACTAGGTAGTTTAAACTATATATTGAGTGTCAAATTATCACACGATTAACTATCACTGTGAGTTTTCATAGACAGCGCACCTCGGTTGGAGGGGTTTTATTATAAAAACAGGAATTTATTTATCAAATGAAAAAATTATATTAAAGAAAAAGTATTCAAGATATTTAATACAATTTAATTTAGATGAATTAAGAAAAATCTAAATTCAATTTAGAGAATTCTTAAATTAAAGTGGCTACGACAGGGACTCTACCTCAAGGGGTGTGTCTCATGGGTGTCTTGTGGTGTGTAGTGTCTATCTATGATTTTTGTGGTGCCTCCGTTTTATGGGAAATGGGTATTTAAGGGTCAGTTTAATAAATAAATTAGTCAATTATAATTTAAACCCATAGTTAATAGAGATATACCCAATTCTGAGAGAGAATACCATCCAAATAACCAACTCGGAAATCGGATACAAGCATTTTACTTTACAAATTCCAATTACTTATTATATGCAGCACCAACTTATGCTTTATGAACCAATCAATCAATGGGAAAGAAACTCCTTACAATAACCCATAAAATCTCATATATAATCACTCAGCTTCAAACCATTATAACATCATTAGGCTTCTATATTTTGTCAAAAATAAAGAGTTATACGGAATTCAAAAATATCCATACCAGAGTGAAAAACCTGGTTCAAAATAAAGAGTAATACAGAATTCAAAAATGTAATGGATCAATCTTCCCCTGATCCACATCACAATAACCACTTTCACCATCAGCCCCATCCTCTCCTCCATCTCTATCCTCGTCATCATCCTCATCATCGTCCCCATGCCCATCGTCGACCCCGTCGTCGCCCTCAGCCCCATCCTCACCCTCAGTCCCATGCTCGCCCTTGTCTTCATCCTCATACTCACCCTCGTCCTCTTCAGCATCCTTGTCATCACTAGCAACATCATCATATCGACCTCCACTACGAAGGAAACCTGGTGAATTGGTTAATGCACCCATCGACGACATAAATGTATGACAAGCCGTGTTGTACTCTGGTGGAAGTGATGACAATATAGCTTTCATCAGTTTCATAAATTCATTGTCACTCGTTTGAACTTGTACATCCAAAACTGTGACCCTTTTATCAGACTGCCTTTCATGCTCCATGACTTGTTCCGACTCAGTTGTATTATAATGGATACATATAGAGGACCAATACCTCATCGAGACTATATTCATACCAGGTCGGCAACGCACTCGACCAGACTGCTCATCTTCCAAAACCAGATATAATTGATCACGTGGCCCTAAATAGTCAAGGTCCTGGTGATCAAGGGCCTCTAATGCCACCTGTTAAAAGTATTAATAGATTATTAAATTTCAAAATTGATATTAAATTTTGTAATAAACAAATTAAAACTTACAACCTTTTATTGTGTTGGTTCATTAACCGCAATTCCATCTTTTTTCATTCTACTCGAGCAGAACAATTTGGATCGAGGGATACATCCTTCAATATTCAATTTGTGCTTATTTAATGAAATTGAAACAATATAAAGTGAAAGTATAATCATATATTCAATATAAAATAAATCACATAATTTAAGTATGAACCAATTAAAATTTCAAGTCCTAAAGAAAAATTATAAACAACTATATCGTACCAGCAGCCTCTCATGATCTAACATAGTCGTGCACCCCAAAGTGTGGAGGTATTAATTTGAATCAATGTTTTTTTGTTTTTTCAGTAGATTCCTAAATAATTTTTAATAATAAATTAGATAATATTAATTCAAATTATGAAAACTTTCATTTAAATACATCAAATGGGATTAATACCATAAATTTTGTAGTCCCCCAATGGGTAATCATTTTGGCGATAATTAACTATCAAGAAATCATCCACAATAGTTAATGTCTTCAACTTTTTTCTGACTCTATCACACCATAAATCATATAGATCATGCTTATAAGATATCCAATTCCCTCCTAGCTCCATTAAATGTGCCAGTCGTGCACCTTCGCCATCAGTGAAGTTATATTGAGGCTGACACCCAATAAATTAATTCATATAATTACAAAAAAAAATACCACTTTAATTCCAATAGAGTTTTTCCCATATTTACGCCCACACATTATCCTTGACTTCATGTGGCAGATGTCTCGAAGAGAGGGGGCTGACCAGAATGATGTCAGAGTAGTTGGATAGTGTTTCCAAAAAAACCACGACATTCCTGACCAGAATTATCAATCATATGTCCATCATCACTGTATTCAACCATCAACTATGTCTGGTGGTTCCATACCGCTTGAAAACGAATTTTCCCCCTCCCCCACCTCCTATCAGTAGATTAATCTGTTATTAAAAAAATATCAGAACAGGTTATAATAAAAAATAAATTTGAGTTTAAATATTTGTTACAGTTATATAAATATACATGTGGTAGTCGGATTAATGGGTATCACGGGATGTGCATAAGCCAAAGGAATATCTTATACAGGTGGAGTGTCCCTCAGTGTACGCTCCTCAGCCACATACTGTGTTGGAGAAGGAGTCGAAGAAAGTGGAATACAATATCCAAGAGATAAGGAACCATAAGCAAAAGATGATGGAACATACATCTGGACAACTGGTAGTGTAAACATCGGAGGCCGAAATATCTCGTGTGTCCCTAATGACACACCCGGGTCAAAATGGGGCATAGAATAAACATCTGTGTTAGGGTAATAATCTAATCGGGTACGACCCATGGATCATCTAACTCTCGCACCACAAGCCCTCATACCACCGGCCTCAGTACTGGGACCGCCAGATGGTGGTCTAACTCTGACACCACCCCCACCTACCACCCGCCTCTTTATTTGGAGAAATATCAGGCTCCTCGTCGGATATCTCTCATTTAGGGGTGGATCCTGAAAAAAGTGTATCACAAAAGGAAATAAATGATATTATAAGTTATTGAAATATATATATTTCAAATAAAATACTCACAATAGGGATGACTGGAGGAATTCCCATATATGTCTTACGACAATTATTTTCTGTCAACTTTTTCCACCGCCTCTCTTAAATGGGTGTCATTTCCTGCAATGAAAACAAATATGGAAGTAATTATAAATAGATAACTATTGTGTAAACCAAAAAACAAAATATAGAAAAACCATTCTGATAAAAAAACATAATGAAACATAATATTTATTTTGGTTTGAATGTAATTACTAGGATACACACTCTAAATGTTGTAGGTGAAACATGTTGGGGAGAACACGACTGTATGATTCTATATATTTCCCACCAAAACGTCGGTATCACAATAAACTCTGACAATTGAGATATTATAGTCATCATAAGTAATAAATGGATTGCTTCCAATTGAAGTAGGGATAGTGTCAACTTCATCATCACCATCATCAAAAAAATGACTGGGATTTACATCAATAATTACACCTAATTTAGGATGCCGATGATCTTTGACATAAAAAACATGTTTCACCATTGATTCCAATACATATGCTTCATCGTTGGGAAGAGTGTGATTCATGTTAATAACTCGAAATACACAATCATTAATAATGGCACCTTTCCTCGTCATTGAATCAAATCATTGACATTTCATCATTGTGACTCGACCATGCGAGTAATAATCCAAAATTATTATTTTCTCCATAACTCCATAATATGATACATTGGCATAACAAGGTCTATTATCCAATGGACTAGAATAACTATCTGTTTTGGCAGTTATCATAACACCATCATGTTGTGTTCTAATGTTTCATGATCGTTCAGTGATAATAAATTTGTATCTATTGATCACTAGTGATTTACATGCATGAACCATGGTATTAGGACCAAAATCCAAAGCCCTTATTTCCCCAGAAATAGAGTCTGTAGGCAAGCTAGATACGTGAAATATAAACAAATAGTAAACTTAATTAAATATTATTTTTATTTAGTTATTACCAAAATATTTTTACCACCAATTTCAATCAAGTAGAAAACTCTTTGATATGAAAAGTTTCTTTCGTTCTCAATGATAAAGAACGATGCTTTCTATATATCAATTCATTCTATTCCCTGTAGATAAAAATAATAATAGTCTAACAAATATTTAAAATTACAAGAGATAAGATAAGAGATACATGTACAATTTACATACTTGATATACTCATCGAAAAAAATAAAAATTGAACAACACTGTGCGATGTGTCATCTCTCGCTCTACAAGGGTAAATGTTTTCAATGTATATGATCTTGGAATTCCTATTTTCTGAAGAAGTGATGGAAAAATGAGTTCAATTTTCACATAATTTTCTTCTTCATTTCTCATTGATCTGTTTATTCCTGTAGTTAGATCAGACAAATACATTGAGAAAACTTCATACATTCTTGAGCCTTGTAACCGTTCACAAAAAAACCTTCGAGATAATTCTTGTTCCAAACATATGATTTCAATGCTCACATGTTTCTTTGAGTTGGATACATCCAACAGAATGCAACGGGTTCTCCAATAATTATTTCGGTTGGAAAATGGATAGTCAGATGGAATATGCATGTAAAAAATGATGGAGGGAATATTTTCTCTAACTCACACAAAATTAATGGTGTCTCTATGAACAGTTTTTTCAAGAACTATTTGGGAAACCTCTTAGCACAATGTTCTCTAAACAAATAGCACAACCGAATAACTGAGACTCTAACATTATTGGACACGAGATGACAGATTTCAATTGGAATCGTCTCATGAAAAAGGACGTGATAATCATGATTATTCAATGATTTCAGCTTCAACACTTTTCTATTGACCTTTTTATATATATTACATGAATAACCATCAGGAAATTTAATAGTCTCTAGCACTACCAGAAATTGATTTTTTTCAGTAGGTGCCATCAAATAAGAATCAAATGGAACATGCCATTTATTTTCACTAATACATACAGGATGCAATTAGGGTCTAATACCCCAATCTACCAAGTCACGTAGAGATCATAAATCATATTTTGTTTTCCCCTTGACATTTAGAATAATCGAAAGAAACATTTCACATATATTATTTTCAATGTGCATTACGTCTAAGATATGACGTACCAAGTTGGTTGACCAACACAACAACTCGAAGAATATACTCTTCTTCTTAGAATTGTAATATGTATCATTGGAATCATTTTTCCTCTTTCTAGATTTCTTTACACCCTTACCAAATGAATAACTGAAATCTTTCAGTTATTTAAACACATATGTTCCGGACATATGCAGAGGTGGATCATCAGTCTCCATGGTATTGTCAAATCATCAGTGATTGTTTCTATATGGATGGTTCATTGGAAAGAATCTTCGATGTCCCATAAAACTAAAACTACGACGATATTTCAGTCTTCTCGATCGAGTATTCTTCATACAAACAGGACATGAAAATTTTTCTTTTGTGATCCATCCAGAAATCATTGCATAAGCAGGAAAATCATTGATCGTCCACATAAGCGCAACACGCATCTGAAATATGTCTATGGAACATGCATCTTATGTGGGCACACCCACATTCGAAAGATGTTTCAACTCTTTTATTAAAGGTTGAATGTATACATATATATCATTACTGGGATGAGAAGTTCCATATATCAGTATAATAAATAATGTGTAAGGATTTTTCATACACAACCATGGGGGAAGGTTATAAATGTGAATGAAAACAAGCCATGTGATGTGTGAAGTATGAATCTTCCCAAATGGATTAAAACCATCACATGAAAGACCCAATCTCACATTATGAACATCAGCTGCAAATTCAAGATATCGAGCTTCAAATATCTACCATGATAATCCATCTACAGGGTGAACCAAATCATTATTATTCATTATTCTCTTGGTGTCATGCCATCACATTTTTACTGATATTTCATCAGACATGAAAAAGTTCTGAAATCCGTTGATCAATGGAAATGCCACGTTACTTTTTGTGGCACATGAGATGGTGTTCCATCATCTTTTGGCTTCCTTTGAAAGGTTCTACATTTGGTAAAATCATTTCTTTCAGCAGTTTTCTCCCAAAATAAGCTGCAATCATTCGGGCAAGCATGATAGTATTGTTGAGAATCAAAGAACATCAACTAACCTCCCTGCCATATTGTGGTTTGAGGAAATATATGCATCATATGGATGTAATTCCTTCATGAAGGTAAGAATGTAATCAATTGCAGTATTTGAAATCCCATACATAGTTTTCCCATGAATCAATTAGATTAAAAATTTGAAATTTTTCATTTTACCACAATGCCGATATACTGGGGTCGTCACGACATCAATCAATTTTTTCACCCTATCAACATCATCATTTTCAATGGATTCATCATGTGTGATTGTATTGAAATCTTGTTGGATGGATGTCCTTTCCATCTCATAATTCCAAATAAATGGAAACCAATCATATATGAAACTCTCCAATTCAGTCTTATCATTTGGATCATCAACATTTTCAGATTCCTTTTTCTCTCCATTGAGATACCACAAATAATAGTTTTTTTGAAAACCATATTTGGTTATATGATAGATAACTACTTCACAACACAACAATGGCCTTTCAACACAATTTGAAAATGGGAAGTGTATGCGACTACTATCTGAAGCCCTGTCAAATGAGAAATCTAGAAATCTGTTCAAATTATTTTGAAAATCGGTTGAAATCTGATCAGTTTTGTACATCCAACTTCTATCCATTATATAAAAAATTTCAATAATTAATTTCAAAGCAATATAATAATATTGATGTTCAATAATAAAATATTTATGTAAATGAAAATTGTTTACTTTAAATAATGCATAACTGACACATTACTCTATATGAGAATCATATTAAGAAATACAACAAAATACAGTGTATATAAGAAAATAAGATACATAATTTCTAATGCCTATATTCATGTATTTCCCAGTAAGATATTCGAAGTGGATCAAGGAATACATAATCCGTAAGTTTTTTGTTGGGGGTACATGAGTTTTATACTTTAACTTCATCAGGGAGATCAGAATGAAGAGTAGGATGAGGATTAGGGGAGTGGCGAGGCTGTCCAAGGGGGTGAGGGGTGTCCAGGGTGGTGTGGGGTGTCCAGGGGCTGGTGGGGCCATCTGGGGGGTCAAAGGTGTCCAGGGGTTGGGGCTGTCTAGGGGGGTCGGGGTGTCTAGGTGGGCGGGTTGTCCACAGGGGTGGTCTGGCTTTCCAGGGGGTAGGGGGAGTCCAGGGAGGTGTGCGGGCTATCCAAGGAGGTGAGCAGGGTGTCCAAGGGGTGGGTGGGGCTGTTCGAGGGGGTACATGGTGTCCAGGGGGGGACCATGTGGGTGGAGGTGTTGTCCAAGGGATCTGGGGTGTCTAGGGGGTGGGCAGGCT
Organism: Viscum album; assembly: GCA_963277665.1. NCBI lineage: Eukaryota > Viridiplantae > Streptophyta > Magnoliopsida > Santalales > Viscaceae > Viscum > Viscum album. The sequence goes on along the minus strand of OY728159.1, from coordinate 1,457,447,339 downwards.
ATCCTTGGGGGTTGGTGGGATGTCCATGGGGAGTGGTCGGGCTATCCACGGGGGGTGGTCGGGATGTCCACGGGGGTTGCGATGTTTTCCAGAGGGGTCAGGGGTGTCAAGGATGTGGGGGGGTTCGAGAGGGTGTGTGGGGGGGGAATCTTGGGGGATGGAGGTGTCTGGGTGGTGGTGGGCAGTTTTTCGGGGGTGGGGTGTGCAGTTTGTCAACAAGGGTGGCAGGGGCTGTACAGGGGGCACGGGCTGTCCAGGGGGGGTGGGCGGGCTGCCCACAGGGGTGGTGGGGCTGTCCAGGGGGTTGGGGGTTTCCTGGGGTGGGGTGGGGGGCTTTTCAGGGGTGGGGTGTTGTCCAGGGGTTACGAGGTGTCCAGGGGTGGGCAAGGTATCTAGGAGGGTGGTGGGGGTGAAAGGGCTATCTAGGGGTTACAGGGTGTCCAGGGGATGGGTGGGATATCCCTATGGGTGGGGGTAGTCCATGGGAGGAGGGGGTGTCTAGGGTGTGGGTTGGGGTGTCTGTGGGGGTACTATAACTAGTTCCAAATCATGCATTGGACAATACACAAAAAATCGACTGATAGAATCTACTTTTTCTTCTTGAGTTTGCTGTAGTTTAAATTGCTTCTATATGGTTCTATGATGGTTTCCAAAAATCACTGCTAAAATTGTAATTAGCATCCATCTCATGTTAATTCTTTAAATTTAGTGGCAACTTTGGGGAATCATCACAGGATTTTTTCAGTAGCGTTTTTGGTTTTAGTGACGGTTTCACCTACCAAAAAATGGAATGGATATATTAGTGGTTTTAACCTCCATTATATCCTCACCATTTTTTTCATGGAAAACAACTGATGAAACAGAAAACAGAAAAAAATATTGACCTTAAATAGTGGTGGTTTAAACCACTACTAATCAACCATTACGAATATATAGCATGGGTTTAAAACATAGCTATATATTGCTTTTAAAAAAACCCAACTGTAGAATTTTACACCCTGGAAGATAAAAACAAAATTCAATACATATGTTTAAAATTATATCCATATTCCCCAAACCCACATATGAAATCATATAATCATGAATGTTATCAACATCGTTTACTAGAATGTAAAAATTAATTGACTATTCTAGGAATACATTACATTATTTAAGCAAGGAAAATCTTTCACGTGTCTATTTGATTTCTAAGACATCCTTGGAAGACATTAATGAAGGAAGAAGTGAACACATTAAAAAATCTAATGAGATGTACAAAATCTAAAAATGGTATTATGATGTGGGATATTGGTTTTAATGCTCAAACATGGATCCAAACTTATAAAGGATTCACTAAGTATAAATATGTTTAATGATATTTTAGAATATAATAAAAATGGGATCTGTCTTTGTACAGTTCCAAATAAACAACATAGAAAACATTTTACCTATTTTATAAACATATATTTAAAACCACTCATTTATATCAATTAAATATAAATAGGTTTCATTATTAAAATAAATCGAACGCTGGCATCATAAAAACACAACCAAATAGTCACTCAGTGAGTTGAAACCATCTACAAAAAATTAGGCACACTTTGTGAATACAATGATCTCTAAGAAGAACATAAGAATAAATAACCTGAAATTCATGACCAAAGGAATCCAACCAATAATCACTATAAATCCATAAAAAAATAATATACATTAAAAACCAATAGTACAAACTCTATAGAACAAAAAAAGAGGAAGCCCCATGATCCTAAAAAAATTCCACCATTTTTAGGTAAAATCACCATATTTGTTGTAGTATGTCACATGTTTATTTACAAGTGATATATAAAACCAACATCAACCCTATTCATAGACATCTACCAATAATTTATTAGTCATTGCTTCAAAATCAAATAGTGTGAATCATAAAATTTTCTCAAATCCTTAAAATAGGAAAAAATGATGTGATCTTGCTAGAAATTGAAAAAAATGTAGAAATCGGAGGAAGAGGTCTTCTATGTTTGTATTTGGGAAGAGGATAAGAGAGTGTAAACAAGATAGGGGAGTTGCAGCTGATTGGATTGAGGATCTTGGTATAGGGTTCACGTGCACGCCGATGCTTCAAGAAATTGGGGGATGTGATTTCTCTGATGTGTTGTGGTGGCCTCTGGAAATCAGGAGTATTTGAAGAGACATTTCCCAAAGTATTGTAAAGGCCATTGGGGAATCATGAATTTTTCCAATGGTTTGTAAAAACCAATGGGAAAATATGGCCTTTAACAAAGGTTTTCTACAAACTGTTGGTAAAAGGTGTAATCATTTTGGATTTCCCAACGGTTTCTTCAAACCATTGGGAAAGACTTCACAAAACCATGATTTTCCAACCATTTTTACAAACTGATGGTAAAAAACACTTATACCAACCATTCAAAGAACCATTGGTATACATGTGTTTGGAAAACCCAACTTTCTAGTAGAGATACATAAATAATTTCCTTGTCCACTTCATGAAATTTCTAGGATTCTTCTTTCCACACCTTTGGAAAGTGGGGTGTCAAATTTTCATAGAACCATTGGATTTATCCATCAAAATGCCATAATTTAAGTCCACCATACGCATCTTATCCCTATGAAACACTTGAGATTCACTGATCTCCATTTCGACCTTGAGGGCACATCATAAAATTTCATTATAGCTGTTGAATTCACAGATCTCTAGGTCTATCCGTAGGATAGGTTTTATCTCAACAAAGAAGCGGCCAACATTTCATTCTGAGGTTAAGAAAATACCAAAGCAATGTCGTGAAATCCATGACAAGTTTTAGTCGTACGATCCGATGGATTCGTCGACTTTTTTCTTGAGGGAATGTAAGTCCCTTTCCATCATAAGCTAGAGGGTGCATTGATAATATTTATCAAAAAACATTTTCCATAAATCCTTCCATCTCAACGCCTCGATCACCTTCTCAGGATTTGTATTTTTTATCAATATCCCCCATTTATTGGATTCACCCTCAATATGTTAAGAACACAGAATAACCATCTATGGTTCGCAACATTGATGGATAGAGAAGTTATTATCAATGGAGTTGATCCATTGTTCGGCGATTGATGGATCAGATGATCCATTAAAATTAGGAGACATTTGTCTCATGAATATCTTAATAGAAACTAGTTCTTTCACAGGGAGGGTTGAACATTCTTCTTAACCCATTTTTCTATTCAAACCTCTAGTTAACTGAGATATTATCATGAAAGTTTTTGTGATTCCTGCTCCCATCAGATTGGGCATCTCATTAGAATAGTCATCACATTGATCTTCGCATCAGTTTTTAGCCCGAGTCCTCCTATTACAAGCCATTGGATAGAATAAAAGGAATGTTAGGGGTAACACATAGAGGGTAAGGAAACGTAAAAATAAATGACATATGAATAGACTTTATTTCATTAACTATGAATCTATAGCATTTAGTCTATGTTATCCATGATCTATTTTCTATCATATATTCTTAGGGGTATTTTTTCTATTCCCTTAATAATGTTTCATACTAAACTTGTGAATTTACCAAAGCATATACCCTAGGAGTGTTGTAACCAATAGTCAAGCAGGGCCCATTGTCGGGTACCGGGATAACCCATGTCAAGCCCAAAACTCCTTATCGGAATTTTCACTCCTAGGTACATTTGTGCCAGAGCTGCCTCTACCTTCTCATATCCAGATAGGGATGTATTTTCATGATTAACCACTTAGTCAATAATCACCAAAATATAGATATGTTTTTGTTATTCTTAGTCTTATCCCTACACATTTCACTTGGATTTTCTAATCCTAATCTCAAAACAACTAAACCTATCCTATGATACCAACTATAACAACCCTACTTTTAATTTACACTTAATCATAATTTATTTCAAGAAATTTCACTTAATAAAACATATAAGATAAAGAGGACTAGTGTATTTGATTCTTAATATCATTACATAACAACTAAAAACATGAAATACAACATATTTATTGAAAACTTCCTTTACATGATCATAAAATTCCTTCTCACATAACATTGCATGGGACAACACGAGGACATACATAAGAAAGGGAGGATCTATAAAGCACATTAAGGAAATAAACATGGAATAACATGATGAATATAATACATGTTAGACAATAGGTATATAAATGGACCACAAGAGAAACATTAACATAAAGGCATGATAAATCACGATAGTCATAACATGGAGATTTGTCAAAAACACTTTACATGGAATTAGCATGAGCCAAGGCTCATTGCACATTGAGCATGAGTAAACCCTCATTGCAGATGATGAACGTGTAAAACCTCATTTCACTTGAATAAGAATTAGTCAACACCCATTTCAAATGATGTATCATGATTCTATACCTTACCCAATGTATTAGAGCACTATTAGGGTACACCCTTTATAATCATTTTATTTCATGCATAAGTGTTCCATATATATCATACAAAATGGATTCATTAACATAATAATTCATTACACAAATAAGATATATGGAATATATAAATTTAAATGCTCAATTAATGTGTACATTTGCATAATGATGAATACCCTTCATAGAGGAGTGGGGATGGAATTTACTACACAATGATTTTGGCATATAAATTTGGTGTAATTTCTACAACATAATGATGACAAATAGAAATTAGTAAAATGGATTGATGAGAGTGAAAGGGGTATCTCATAATTTATAAATTAAATGGATAGTAAGAGGATAATGGTACATAATATACTAATATATGGAATGGAATTTAGATGTATAATATAAAAGAATTACATGAATGTAAATGTGGAGAGAGAAATTTCTTAGGGAATTTTGACATGTTAACGGGTGTACATGGGAGGAATTAATGAGATATAAAGTGGTATATCTTCATTAAAACATAAAGGGGAAAGTATGGGTGAGGTAAAAAATCATACCCCAACATTTAAAATTGAATATAAATCGACATACCAATATAAGGAATCATGGATATAAATAATGAACGAAAGAATCCCTTTCTTGGAATTATGATCCCAAAGGATTGGTATGGGTTTGAGAGAGGTTTCCTGGGTGCTTGGGGTGCCTTGGGAGGATTATAGAAAGAAGAGGGAATAATTTGGACGAACATAAAATTCTTTGAGTGAAGAGTAAGTCGGAGAATTTGTGGGTTTATGCAGGAAAGAAGAGGGAATTATTTATTATTTAGGTTTGGATCACCACACATTAAACTATTCAAAAAAACAAACCAGACCATGTTTTTTCCCATTGTTTTTTAAAAAGGGGAGTGGAGAAAAATATTGTATATGTAAAATGGACGAAAATTATAAAATAATAGGGTTTCTTATGTGGAGGTGAGTCACACTCTCAAGGAAATCAATTTAAAAAGATAAAATATTTTATAAGTCTTGAAGAGACCAGTAAAGAATTGTAAAATAAATCAAACAAATCTAATATCACATTATTTTATGGAAAAAACTAATTTTGGACGAACATATCAGTTATTTTATTTTATTACAATACTATCACTTCATTCTGATGTCATAAAACACATTATACATTTAAACAGTTTTTTATTTTAACCCAAAAAATTGATTGTCTCAGAAAAAAATGATAAATTCCATAATGGTTAACTTCGTCGTCCTGATTCCAAAAATATTATTTATTTTATCTAATAATTTTCTAAATATGTGAATTTTCACTTTTAATATAAAAACCAATATTTATCAAAAAATAATGGGTTTTGAAAAAAACTACTTTCAAACCTTAATAAAAATTACAATTGTATTCATAAAATATTACGATCATAAATATATAATAAAAAGTTATATAATAATAATAATATTTTATTAAAATATTATTTAATTAAAAAACTACATTTATTTACCAAAATATATTCCTTAGTTTAATATTACCTAAAAATACTATTTTTTCTTTAAAAATTATTTACAAAGAAAAAATAATAAAATGAATGTATATACATTAATATATACAAAAATAGTCCACATAATCATAGTTCTAAGGTCTTGTTACATAACCCCTTATAACAACCACATAAGACTGATGGGTAAGGTGTGCTTTGGTGACCGACACTTTGGGTGGCTCGGATAACATCGCTCCAATGGTAATCTCTCTCAACATCCACTTCTCGCATAGGCGGTTCTGTTCAAGCTTAAAATGTTGATGCTCTACTTGGGCTTGGTTAGGAGGGAATACCAATGATGCCACCTCCTTTATAAGCTCTGAAAAATGGTGTTCTTATGGGGAAAGTATACTGTATGAGTCCAGAACATCCTTTCTCTGAGTAAATCAGATTTGTTAAAGCCCTATATTTATTCTAATCATTTGATCACTGTTCAACGACTATATTACCAATGGTCACAATTCTTAATGGTATTTTGAAATCCAAAAACAAAAATCCATGGAAGTTTATGTGTTTTATATGATCATTATATATAATAATACATTTAATTGGATAAACAAGGATTTTTATTAACAAAATATTGAGTTGCTAGAGTACATGCTCTCAAATTCAGTTTTTGGCATGTCAAATTATTTTAAGTAGATCAAAGATAAATCTTCAAGAACCACTTTACCACTTTCAAATAATCAAATAGATCATCAATATATGGAAATGGATACTTGCTATTTATAATGGCCATGTTGAGTTTTTCATAATCAACACAATGGGGAAGTGAACCATCAACTTTATTATCAATGAGAACTAGCACTTCCCAAGGAGACACACTTGGGAATATAAATCCTTTCTCAAAAAGTTCATCAAAATGATTATTAGACTCATTAATTTCAGCTATTACCATGTGGTAATAAGTAACAGACACTCATTGAGTACTATGTACTAAATCAGTAGAAAATTATACCCAACTCATTGATAGAAATCTAAAGAATTCATAAGGAAAAATGTCTCGAAACTCGATGATAATAGAAGGGAGAAAACCACTCAATGATTCAATCTACAGATAAAAGGAAAAAACGAATACCACTTTTCTAAACCCTAGATAAAAATTTCCATCTCTAATCGACCTTGGGTGCCATTATCCATTAAAGACATGACACACAACATTGAGTGTTGTAATGGAGACCTGTTGAAGATAACAATAAATTAAATATTTATTGTAAATGATCCATTCCATAACAAATTTTATTTTAATCAATTTCACGTTGTGAGCAATAAAACTCCAAGAAAGCTCATAATATGATAGTGAGAAAAAAAAGGGAATATGAATATGATTATCTTTCTTCATTCCATGGTGTGTACTAATATATGTCACATAAAATAACATCTCTATAGAAGGATTTTTAATATTAAAAATAAGTGATGAAATAAACAAATGAGAAGAACCACTATCAAATAAAGTCAGATCTTATCATAAAGATAAAGTGATGGTACCTCTTAGGATCAATGGACCCATATGAGCTTCCTCTAGAGACGCTTCCACTATGTGAAGAAACTTTATTCTAGATTAATATGGCTGGAACCCATTTGTATGAGAATCCTCTAATTTCACCATAGTTTTGGTTGGTGCTGATGATCATGTGCCACTACATGGAGTATAATAAACATTGAAGAACTTTAGTAAGTGACTTTGGCATTCATATGGGCCACATATATTGGTTTCCTTGATTGAAACCCTATTTTAATTCCCATCCTTTACACCATAGTATATAATAAATGGGCCTCTTCTGTACACTAAATGAGTTCTTGAAAAAACATGTTATTAATAGCCACCATGAGAATCAACAGACTACCTTTTTCCCTTGTAAGCATTCTCACTTTCACAGGGAGTGAAAGAAACTACCAAAAACCCCTAATTCCAGCCAAGTCCATTTCTAAAATTAATGATCTATCAATAAAACTCTATATGAAGAATAATTCAGAAAAAAATTTCTAACAAAAAATATTAACTCAAAATCCCAACTCAAATCTTCTAGTCTTCATCTAATTATTTAATATAATCAACGATGCAAACTATAATTGCTCAGCCAAATGGTTTTAATTCTCTATCATAGTCCTTTCACCCTACTCAAACCTGAAATGATGATATGTGTTTTCCAAAACCATTCACTCTAGACACAGTTGGTCGGTGAAAATGGCCTTAAATTAGTTCCACTCTAATCTATCATGTTTCTTTTCAATCTACATCATATCACACAATCTTCTAGTTGGTCCTTCTAGTATGAAGGTGGAATACCTCAAATTTATTTTAGAAGGTGTATCTAGTATTTCAAAAAATAAATCAATCCTAATAAACCATTCCCCATCCATTTGAGGATCAATTGAACCATCAAATGCTAGTTGTATATGGAAAAGTAACTTCTAAGAATGATTCCTAATATAATCTCTATGAGGTTCCATAGTTGGAGACTAGATGAGAACTGATGTAGATGACTGTCCTAGATCTTGGACAGTGCGCACAATCACCTCAACCAATCTAAGGTTCATGATAGGAGTTTCTCACTAAGGATCAACAATAGTATCCACCTGGATCTGATTCACACAGCTTCTTGGTGGCATGGTTCTACATAACATCATTTTTTTGATGAAATTAGATTAACACTCAAACCATGAAAAGATGGAATATAAATCCAAATAGATATAAAAAATGATTTATATTTCAATTTAACCAAATATAATATTGTTAAAAGACTAAAATAATTTCCACGATTCTTTTACCAAACCACCCATGGTGACTGATGGGTTTTTATGGTGGGATACGGACATGAAAAAAGTCATAACTACCTCCAATGTTACTAAAATAAAACATAATTTCATACTAACAGCAATAAAAGGCGATCAACCTGTATATCTCATTCCATTTTTTCATGAATAAAATCAGGTATCTTGGTAGCCAGATAACATAGCCTGTCCGGAAATACCTCGAAGGGCATTCTCTATCGCCACAGGTCGGCGAATGGCACCTGGAATCAAACAAAAACATATTAGGAAATAATTTTCCACAATCATTGAAAAAGAAAACAATAAAGCTAGTATGCATAAAAAAGAAAGTTGATATAGATAGTTTTAAAAGAATTCATATAGGTAAAAAAACAAATCTATTAGAGAAAAGTAAAAAAAAATATGATAAAATACCGAGTCCAATCGGATGAAGCTCTCCATGCCAAATATTCAACTTCTACTACAATCTCTTAGTGGTGCCATACCCTTGCTCAAAACAAGAATATTATAATCTATGATCACTTTAAGGTATAAGTATGGTGTGATAAATAATCCATGTTTGGTCTCAATAGGGATTACAATGTAAGATAACAACATTTAATTAACCAAATATAGATTTCAATTATAAATAAACATTTTTAGAATTACAAAAGAATAATTAAAACAATTCATGATTTATATTTCAAATGATAATTATTCCTTAAAGAAATTTATTAATAAATTATTTATATAAAAACTTTTCTATAAATTCAGAAGTAATGTAAAAAAGTTTACAAATATTACAATACAATTATATCAAAATATAATAATATGATAAAAAAGGACACTGATTAAAAGTTATAATAATTCCAGGATATAAGACTCCACACAATCAATGTGACATGGAAATATGTGTATACACATCCCCCCTTCATCACTTTTCATGTTGACTTCATCTCCATCCTTTCGAGGATGTTACATATTTCATTTATGTTTTAGCAACGTTGTAAAATCATAGAGTTTCATCTTGAATAACTCACAAAATACCTAGGATTTCATGTTCTCTAATATAAAAACAATGATCGGAAATTTATTCTAAAATAATATTAGAATACAATTCTTTCCACTATCACATTTCAAATATCCCAATTTATATTTAAAATCTAAAATAGTTTTTTAATCAAACATGCCTTTTTAAAAAATAAAACCCAAATGTTTCTATCAAAACCATTTTAATCCATTTTTTCAAATACCAATTTGAAATAATTTATATCAAATAAATTATACATTTCAATATCTACGAATTAAATTAAATAATTTAATTTTACCTACTTCCAACAAATTTATTAAATTAAATTCAACAACATAAATATTACATTATTCCATCAATTTCAAAAATACACCCATATTCAATGGAATTGGTGTGTTTCCCCCATTTCATATCATAAATCCAAATTCAAATCCAAATTCCCTGAATTAATGGATTATGGTGTTTTATAACCAAATTGAAATAAATTTGATGACAATGAATTTAAATCCAACAATTTAATTTAAATTATGAATCACATGATTAATAAAATTGGGCATCGTAATGAAACCATCTACATTGGGATCTCTATATATCTAAACTCGAAACCTTAATCAGGATTAACCAATAATTAATGAAGGCAATGTGATCCGAGAATCATAAGTATACCCATTATCTAGAATAGAGGTGATTCTATTCTATAACAAACATGAAGATCTAAAAATCCCTAGGGGGGAAAGAGGAGATAACATGAGATAGATAACAAGAAGAGGAGATCTGCCTGTAGAAGATCTAACAGAACTCTCTAAGCTTCTACCTACTTCTAGGAGGGTGTAGAGGTTCCAAAAACTGGACATAGAGCCTTCAAGGAAGAAGAAAACAAATAGGGGTCATACGGGTCATTTAGGTACTTAAAAGAGGCGTTTTTTGGATTTTAAAAATAAATTTTAAATTAAAAAACATTTTATGAACAAATTTCTAGACAGGGCCACATGGTTAAACCAAACCATGTTCCCTAGACATGTTATCCTTTTAATGGGTTTCACAGTTTCTCTTAAGTTGGTGAATGGTTTGTCTACATGTGCACCAACCATGAAATACCCCTAAACCTCAGTTTTCATAGTTTTCCTTGAGAGGGTGCATGATTTGGGAAAACCGTGTTCCAATCATTGATAGTCCAAGACCATTCAACATTTCCCATTTTTTCACTTGAAATAACCCCAAATAAAACCCAACCAAAGAATGATCAAAAGAGGGGATTATGAATAAATTAATGTAGTAACAGGATGTTACAATAACCATATAAAAATTTTAGTCTCACTGATTAGAAATATTTAATAAATTTTTATAAAATAAAAACACATAAGTGGTTGAATTTTATTTAAAATAAAATTGGCTAAGCATGTTGAAAAGCAGTTTATTAAAAACATGCATATTTTATGTATAAAACGTTTTAATACTAAATTAATGTATAGAAATCATTTAAAGAATAATAATTTTATTATTTTAAATCAAAATGAACGAATTCAATATTAAAACCAATCCAAAATTTAATTTTAATTTATTGATACTTTAATATAATATACATTTTGAAATAAAAATTTGTATATTTACTATTCATTGAAAAATAAAACAGTTTAGAAGTATATAAAAAATTAAACATAAGATAATTTTGAAATAATGAATGAAAATATGATTTTTATATTTCCAATTTAAAATATTATAATTTGGAAATAAATATTCTGAATAAAAGCACCTCAAATTAAAAAAAATTTGTTAAAAAGAAATCTTTTTTTTCTAACCAGAAAATTATCTAAAATTTTTATAATTAACATAAATCTATAAAATATAAATAATTAATATAATAAAAATTATTTTATCAATATTAAAATTGTTGTTACTATCATCTCCCTTTTTAAAATTTCATCCTCATAATTCTATTCACTTATTAAATAAGTGTGGTACCCTTCCCCCATGGTCTTTTTAGATTCCAATGTTTCTTATTAAACCATTAGGTTTCCCCAAAAAAACTCATCCTAGTGAATTAAATTATTAAAAAACAATTTATGTCTACATTCAATAATCCAAATAGGTATGTCCTCATAATAATGATAATCCTTCCACTCAACTACATTAGGGAACCAATCATTAGATGAATCTGACACATTCTTTCTTAACATCAATACATGAAAACATTTTGTACCTGAGATAAAATCATAGGTAAGGCCATGTGTTAGGATGAAAATATAAATTACAATAATGTTTCATGTGGGATAACAATCTATGTCCTTAACATAAATTTATTATAAAAAACAATAACACTTTTACATGTAGATACTTTTAAAAAAATACGATCACCTACCTTGAATGAAATATATTTTCTCTAGTTATCTGCACAATTTTTATACCTACTCAATGATATCCTCTTATTTTATTAAATCATCCTTAAATTACCTCCCATTTACTCGACCATCTATAATAAAATAAACATTATTTATCTTAATTCATCCTATGAATATAGAGTTCAACACATATTTCATCATAATTCAACAAAAGGTTTCACCATTATATTTTAATGAAAAATATTATTCAAAGGAAACTCAACAAATTAAAGATTTTGATCCCAAAATCCCTATTTATTGATTGATAAGGCATGAATAATTTCCAAAAAATTTTGAATCATTTATTAATAATTTCCTTTTAATTGAGGATGAAATGATATAATGGATTTAAATTTTGTTCCCAATGACATATAATGTTATTTTAAAAAATTAGATATAAACCATGGATCACAATGAGTTTCAATGGTGGGAATAAATACATATAAAATAATTATATCCTTAATATAATATTAATATATTTTTCTAAACAGAGTTAATCTCAAATGGGAAGGAGTTGTTTTTTTATTTGGTCAATAATATCCAAAACTATACTTATACCTCGTGATTTCATTGGAAATCCCACTAAGAAACACAAGGTTAATTTTTCCCATTTCAACTCTTTTATAAGAAAAGTCCTAAGCATCACCTTTTTCAATTTGTTTCTTCTTTAACATGTTTTAAAATCAAAATTTTTTAGGTATAATTAGTATTATCCGATATCATTACATTCGACTAGTAATACTAATGATGGTCTCTATATATATTAGTAATTATAGAATGAATAAAAAATAGGGAACTGGGAGATTCACTCAACTATTATATCTTAAAATGGGAGTGTAAATGAGCATATAATTTTGTCAAAAATATCAAAACACAATATTTATCAACATCAAATTTATTAAAATTACCATTCATTAATAATTTTAATTTTCACTATAACTCACGATCCTCCTTTTAATCCTGATAAATTCTTTTTGAAATGGATGATTATAATTAAAATAGAAAAAACATAGGAAGTTCTTATATTCACAACATCTAGGATAAAATACATTAATAATTTCTGAAATGGTCATGTTATAAACATTACATGGTTAATGAATCATTATTTTTCCAACTAAAAACATCAACTAATTTGTTTTCTTTTCTAGAGTAATAATAAATTGTGCATTCTTAAATGTTAATCAATTTAATTCATTATCTCTTTCTCATGTTCTTCTATTTTTGAGTAAATACATACATCAAAATTTTATCATTAGTATATTTTTTCTAAATTATGTCAGTATAAATGATTAATCCAAAATCTTAATGTAAAAAATACATCATCTTGTTCAAGATCATGGGTAGGATAATTTTTATCTTGTGGTTTTAATTATCATTTTTGAGATAATTTTCCATCTAGGAACTACAATATGGTTAGATTACATGGTTTACCAACCAATTCTATAACTATGTGAAAGCCCATTTCATATGATTTTACCCTAAAATATATTATTCTAAATCGTTTCTTCTCACCATTTTGTAACAATACAGGGTTACACATATGTATGGACATGGTCAAATAATACGAACCATGTTCCTAATTTTTGATGGTCATGAAATAGAGAACATATCAATAAATTTTGATACAATTAAATATCAAAACTAAATAATTATTTTGAAAATAATTACACAATATTACATAAATGAGTTAACATGGTGTGATGTTATAAAATATTTTAGTACACTCTATCCCTTGACTTTCAGCTGTTATTCATGAAAAAACATAAACTAAAGTAAAATAAATGATCTATTAACAAGTTATGTGAAGGGGAAATCAAATAGAAATAATGATAGAAGAAAACCATACTATACACCATTACCTATATTTTTATAAAAATATAAAATACTATCCTATAAACCCTATTCATGACCTTGATAATGAAATATTATACCATAAGAACAATGGGTTGAATCCATTTGGAGTAAACAACCATTCAATGGACTATTAACATATTATTATCCATAAAATATTTTAGAAATTAAATATAATATTCATAAACTGATCCCAAGATACTAATATCCCATATAACATTATTGCACATACCTGAGATTCATTAGCCCACTCATTTTAGTAATTTTCAAAATTGTTTGATATCATTAATAGGTCTCCACACCATTTAAGGTTTTATAGTATAATAGTTAGAAAATTAAATTTACAATACCATTAGGGGATATAACTATGAAGATAACATCTCTTACTGACACTATGTATTAATACAAAAGGTATATATTCATAATATAATAAAATCACAATTTGTGTAAAAACATAGGAATAAAAGGTATAGACATGAAGTATCAATAATATTAAAAATAAATCATCAGAAAATCATTAATGATGCACCGTAATGAACTTATACCAAGAATTAATCTATAAAAAATGTTATTTACTTTGATTGATAATTTAATAGATAATACCATTAATTATGACAATGATGAGGAAATCATTTATAGTTCTTTCAATCTCCAGATTATGTGGGAATAAAATATCATTTCATACAACAGTAGAAAAAAATTTCTACTACTTCCTATAATATGAGCATTATGAAAATTGAGATATATAATTATAAAAACCCTACATACCAATGTAGGGAACATCATGCTTATTCCCATTAAAAGATGGATTACCCCATCATATACTAGAAAAAATAATGGCAACATTATTTATAGTTTTCCATACCATGTTACACACCATAGATAAAAATTTATTGATCACTTCTTATAATATGGTTTAAAAGGACAAGAAAATATCTAAATTTATGTATGAATGAAGTCAACTCTTAATGAATCAATTTTTTAATACATCATTAAGGATTATATTGATACTAAACAACACAAATTTATAGAAACTATTACCCTAAACATAGTCAATTTTATTAACCTCTTAAAGACTCATGAAATCTTATGATTTTAATACTTTAACAATTTAATGTTAATTACACTTGATGAATGTTTCCATGATAAATTTCCAAGACATGTTATCTCATAGATGAGGAGAAATGATAGTATTTGAAAACTATTTTCTGGTTTCACTGAACAATATTTTAAAAATTTTATTATTTTAGGATTATATAGTTTCAAAATTATTGAAGATCCATCAATATTACTTTTCCTCAACATTTCATTAACCAATGATTGGTGAAAAAACACTAATATGGGTTTGGGGTGAAACTGTTTTGAAGAATTTTTCAATTTAAACTAATTATTTTTATATCTACCCTTATTCAGTGAATGTGTGTAATTTTTTAACTCTTAATATAATCTCATGTAGGGAGAAACAATTAATAAAGAAAAAAACAATTCCAAAAAAGAATTTAATAACATGTATTACCTCTAATGTATATAACTACTACCCCAGTTTATAGTGGTTTTCATCCCACATACACATAACACCACAATACATGTAATTACTCTGGACCTATTTTCCTAGTGTTGGTGGTAACTTTATTACAACATCATTTAATACAATAGATCACACCTGAAAAGAAAATCTAGTTTAGTTTTCTTTATAAACTAGATACTTGTATGAATCCAAAAAAAACATTTAAATACATAAATTATAATATAAAATTTTTCTTGAGAACTTCATTATTTTCTCTATAATATCCTCACATATCATTCATTATGCACATCATAGAATCCTTGGGAAAATAAACATAACATTGGGTTGACCACATATGGTCAAAAAGGAAATGTGTACTGTAGTAGATGTCACAAAATAAATATTATATGATTAATATGGTAAAAATATATTTTGGAAAAAAGATTCAATATAAATAATCATAAGAGATTGAAACATTTCTATAATTGGCAATATTATAAAAAATCAATTGTACCCCAAAATATTATTTCAAAATGATGGGGTTCATAATTATATACATCATAAACATACCATCAAGTCCTCATTCCAATACATCACCCAATAATGGGTAATGCCTCTTCCAAATACCATACTTATTTTGTCTTAGGAGTCCTACCGATGTAATGAGGGGATATGTAATATTGGGCCCCACATATAACATAAAAATATAAATGAATTCCCAAAAGGAATAAATAATAAAACATAATCCAAATTCCTTAATATTAATAAAAATTATCAGAATAAATATCATAAAAAACATCAATAATATTTCCAGTCAAACTGATCACAAACTATCCATAGAAATAATTATGGTAGTATCATTATATCATATCCCTAGTGTAGTATAAGAAACATAAATTAATGTTGTTATTGGGGAATTTATGTACCATAAAAAATCATATAAAAATTCATGTGGAAAATACACTTTTCATGTTGAATATTTATTTAAAAAAATTTCAGAATATTAAGGAAAATATTCTCATTGAAATAACCCTGGAATATTATAATGGAATAGTCAAATCATTGAATAGTCATGATAGTGAGAAATCTTTTTTAGTGTCATGAATGTCAAAAAATTATATTTTTTGAAACATTTAGTAAATGCAACTTGTTTATAAAATGACAACATGATTGTTTTTATACCTTTTTGTAAAATGTAAAATATGGGTAAAATGATTGTAGAAAATAATATTATAATATTAAAAATAATTTTGAATACAATTTAGAAAAAATAGATGTAAAATAGAATTGTTTTCTTAATAAATTTGGATCAAGGAGTTCATATTATCTTAAAAATATCTTATGAACCATTTTTTGTAAATAATATAATGTATTACGTAAATATTATAAATCCAAATATATGTTGTGGAGAATAATAATGATATGGGTTTATAAAATAAATACTATATAAATTCTCAATGGAAATTAAATAATAAATAATCTTTAATAAAATTGGATTAAAACATAAACCACTCAAAGCATTGGTAGCTTTTTAATTATAAGGGTAACACCCAAGCGTCCACAATATGATTGTTTTTAAATAATTAAATTGATTGTGCTACCCTCAACACTAAGTTCAATCCTACCAGAGCTATCAAACTAGCCATTTGAAAAATGGTTATAAAATATTGTTAAAAACATTTAGAATTTTTTATATTCCATATAATTTTAACATTAATCATTTGTGATACTTATACATATTATAAAAAAATAAAAAAATCAGATAAAAGATATATTTTTCAGAGAATACAACTTTACTGGATTTTAATAAAGAACCATTTTTAAATACAATATTTGACACTTATATATATAAAATTTGAAAAAATAAACTTATTATTTATAATCAGAACATAAAGTTTTGTTTGGATAATGTTTTGGTGTTTTTCTGATAACTACCATATTTTAATGAATAGTGAAAAGTATTGCATTTTAATTCAATACATCTTTTACATATAAATTATTTATAAAGTTAGATTATATTATTAATTGGTTTTAATTTTTAATTGTATTAATTTTTATAATTTAATACAATTTTGATCATTCTTTGTAATTTCATATTTAAATTATACATAAACACATGTCAATCTTTTGACAGTTTTAACATCTTAAAAACCTACTTTCTGGTTTGGACAACTTGAATTAATATTAAATTAATTAATGAAAATTATTTGTTTTGAATTTGGGAAAATATATTTCATATTTTTAACCAGAAGGTTAAAATTAAGTAAATAGGTTTCTTTTATTTTTCAGCTTTAAAAATAATATCTTTTATAATTATTTTTATTCACCTGAACTAAAAGGTAATACAAACAAATTAGGGTAAAAATAATAATACAATAATATAAAACTACCCTAAAACATGTCTTAATCCTAGGGGATGATATATGGTTGACCAAGAAATCTCTTGGGTGAAAATTTGGCATTTGGAAGCCACATGAGTGTGATTATGACACTTAAAACTTTGAATTTAAAATAAAAGAAAATATGTTATAAACATGTATGTATTAAATAAAACAATATTAATAATTGTTTGTATATATTATATTTTCATATACAAAGATTAATTAGAAATATAAAATGATTTCATATATCATGGTATTTTGTTTATTATTTTTATACCTTAGAAAGATAAATTTATTTGTGACTGAATGATGATGCAGTGAGTACCTTATTAATGAAATATTCAAATAAATTACATTTTAAATATTAAAATAAATGAAATTTGAATCTTTTCTGGATTAAAAGTATTTTATGGATTCTTAGGAAATTATATTTTTTATTTAATTTTTTTTGAATGAATTAAGTTTTTGTGACTTAAAAAAATCAATTACTAAATAGTGTAAAAATTGACAAAAATTAGTTTTTAAAACAAACATGATCCTATTAAATGTTATAAAATATATAAAAAACTATTTTCTAGTAAATGAACTTAGATAGTGAAAAAAATTTCCTAAATGACCCACTTTAGGATCGATTCGAATTTTATAGTAACTATATTAACCATGTAGTGTAGAATTACAAGAAGACATAGTAAAAGTTAACCTATTAAACAGAGGGTTAAATATAAAAGATAAAGTTAATTATTGGACCTAAAAATGTTTGAAAACATTTTTTTGAGAGGATTTAGACCCATAATTATTTTATCCTAGAAATAAATCACTTTTAAGCCATTTGAAACAGAAATAAATTTTATTTTCAAGATTTTTTAATGTGCCCCTCAATTCTTCTATAAAATTAAACTTTTATATATCATTTATTCAAACCCAAAAGAACATTTTATCTACCAAAAACTAACCAAATATCCTTTTAAATTCCCTCAACACATCATATAGGCCACACATTAGTCATAAAACCATCTTAAGGGATCCTTTTGTGCTAATCCAATGGAGAGACCTCAAGAAGAGGAAATCATTTTATCACCTCTTTCAAAGTTCTTTTCTGCTTTTACTTCATATTTCTATGTTCTTTTCATATCAAAGTAATAAATTTAGTACCATATATATACAGAGACGTTATTATAATAATGGGATAACCATATTAATAATTTTATCCATCCTATGAATAATAATATCACCATGTGTGCATACATAAGGTTTACCATCTCCATGTCCACTACTACAAATATGGCCTTTATTAGCGCTTAAAAAAGCACTGATAAAAGGGGTCATTTATCATTACTAAAAAATTTGTTGATAAAAGGGTCCATTATCAACATTTTTTTAGCTCTGATAAAAGTTAAAAAAACATAAAAAATAAAATAAAAAAATATTTCTATAATTCTGGGAGGGGGTTCAACAACGCTTGAAGCCCCCTTCAACAGTGCCCCACCTCCCACCACATCCTGCACCCCCCGGCCACTCCCTAGACTTTAAAAGCACCCCACCCCTTCAACAGATCTATTCATTATACTTCATCCACGTGCGCGACCTTCTTCACCAAGGATTTGATCTCCGGACCCGTTTCCTGTTCGCCAAAGCCTCTACCACTCCACCATATTGCTTTACTCCTCATTTATTAATATATATATATATTTAATTATTTTTACTCATATATTAATATATATATATATATTAACACACACACACATATATATATATATATTTAAATTAATATATATATATAGTTATATTAATATATTTATATTTGTATATTAATATATATATATATATCTGTATATTAATATATATATATGTATATCTGTATATTAATATATATATATATATATACCTATAAATATATATATTAATATATTTATTTGAATATTATTATATATTTATAAGATCAGTTTTAAATACATTTAAATAATATGCTTTTTTGTGTGTTTATAATTCAATAATTACGTATATACAACCCACACACACACATATTATATGTGTATTTGTAATCATAATTACACATATTTATATATATATTTAAAAATATTATATATTAATATGTATATACATATATTTAGAATATATAGATAACATATATCAGTTTTCCAATACAGACGCACACAAATTTATATAGACACATACACACACTCACATCATATAGGTATATAAAAATAAATATTTCTTTTTATTTTAAACAAAATAAATTTTTGTTTTTTATTTATATAATCCTTATATATTGAGAAATATAATTTATATGTCAATACAATTAATTATTTATGTTTAAAATTAATTTCTTATGGGTGAATATATAAAAATTATGTAAATATTGTTATATAATTGACTATAAGAAATATTAAATTGTAAAAAACCATAAAATTGCAAAGGAATAATATCAATATAAATGTAACCCCTCAGAATAAATTATTTCGCCATTTATAATGGTCAGAAAGAGCACTTGAAATAAGTTTGAAATTCCATTGAATGTTAAAAAATTTGGGTATCCAGACTAAAAACATATGTTTGGAGGCCTTTTGGGATTTTTTGGCCATTAAAAATGTGATAGAAGGTTTCTCTTAATCATTAGCTTGTAGAGATCACCATAGGCTTCAAATTGATATGCTATAGAGCTCAAATAGAGACTCGGATCAAAAGTTATGATCATTTGAAGTTTGAGTTACATTTTAAACTAATTTTAGATCTTTAATTAGTTTTTGATTTTTTTGTGTCATCAAATTGTTATTAAATTACTATTGGTCGAAGATAATTAGCAAAATACTAATTAATAATTTATAAGATATTTTATAAGGCATTTTCACTACATATCTTATATATTAAGTGGAAATGTTTATTTATACTTATATAAACCATATTTAATCAAATATATATTATATTTATATAAATATAAATATACTTATATATTTATATATCAATATATTATTTTTTATGATTTTATTTTGAAATATTTCCTTTATTAGTGCTACTTAAAAAGTGCTGATAATGTGGGCCCCTTTAACAGTGCTAAAAAAAGTGCAGTTAAATAGTGTCAATACAAATATAAATCATGAATATAACATGATAATAATTCAGTATAATTAATATAATTTCCAATTCCATACCATTTATCCACTAAGGGAATGACACTATCACTCATGCTTACATATGACACACCATCTCCTCAACACGATGAGATTCATTATCTACACTATCCATTCAAAAATGATTATTAAATTTATATATAATGAGTAAAAATAATAACTATGAACTTAATTTATTTTTGTATGTGAATAAAATATATCTTATGAATAACCAACATGGATTACATGAGAAAACATGAATGGTAAAATGAAGTAGTTAACACAAAAAATATGGTAATACTAAAATATTATAACCAAAATGATATAAGAGGATAATATATGATATCATAATTATGAGTATTGTCTGGTTATAATTTAATAGCATGTTTTAACAATTATAATGGAAAAGAACTCACCATTGATGGATGGAATGTAAAAGATAAGGTTTAATTTCACAATAACATTTTTAATCCAAGATTGTTTATACGTAAGTATCCATTATAATATATTTATGATCCACATCCATGTTTTGTAAAAATACATTTTAAAATCTTATTACTATTTCTATAAATTTTTTAATATAATTTTTTTCAATTTTTTAGTTTATATATAACGTTTTGAAAGGGATATTTTTGTTTATTTACAATCAATGTACTGTATGCCCTTTTCAACAAATTACAGAAATAATGTTTTTTTAAATTATATGAAGTGAGTGTCAATTTTACGTCGTTATAACGCATTGAAATTTAGAATATTTCCTTACAATATTACAAGGTTATTATTAAATCAAATTAATTTTTTATAATTTGAGATAATTTTGCTTGATTAGGATGAATAAAAGGATACTTCACTAAAATAGTATTAATGAGTTTATTAAATTACTTTCATCTATGTCAATATCCTTTGTTGAATTTTATTCTTAATTTAGGTTGATTTATTATGATAAAATCGCCAATATTTTAATGATGGTTTTTTGACACGTTGACTATGGATGTTCTATTTTTTATACCATTCATGTTTTATGGTTAAAGTGTTAACATTTCATATGACAGTTTAAAAAAAATTATTTTATGTTTCACCCTTTTCATATAAGGTATGCTTTGGACATAGTAAGTGATCGGAGGAGCCAACTATAGCCCCTCGAATCATCAATAGGTCTCCTGAGAAAAAATAGTGTCTTGTAAAACGACATTGATTGAATATTTGTCTATGGAATTGGAACGAGGCCATGATGTAGTGGTTATGATGTTCGACATTATGCATCCCCTTTTTATGAGATTAGTTATTTATTTTACATGTGATTATTTGACTAGTAGAATATCTATGCGAATGTTTAAATGGAATTATTTGATTTATTCTAACCATATTATGCTAATGATAATGTTATAAATGGTTTATGTTTTTCTTCTGTACATTCCCTTAAAAATATTATTCTTATTTGTGATAGCTTCAGGTATATTGTTTATCCTTACTGATCATATGAACTCACCCCTTTCTATTGTTTTATTTTCCCAGGACAACTATATTTATTTTATGATTGATTTGGAGGGTTGATCTAGTAGATTAATTTTGTTATCAAAGGATTACCTATTCTATATATTATGTTAGAAATTTTAATGTTATGTTTATATATGTAATCTATTTTTCATGACTACTAAACTGGTCCACGATTTGGGATTTTATTCCTTGTAATCATGCCAATTGATTAAAATAATGAACCAGCTTTGGGATTCTGGGGTCATATCATTACAATTAGTAACAAAGCGAGGTTTAACAACAGCCATACAAATAGATTTAGAAAACAATGAATAGGGATCATAACCCTAAAATAGACTATGGGGATAAGTGTAGAAGAGACCCCTAGAATTTTGGTAAAGTAGAGATTTCATGGATATTTCAAGAAATACATCCCTGTTTGGATTCTACAGTGGATGTGGTTCTGGCAGAGATGTACCTATGGGTGAAAACTATGACCAGTTGTTTCGGTCTTCACTCGAGGTAACCTCGTAACAGACAACTGCCCTTACTACATACATGGTTTGACAGTCCCAGAGGATATGATTAGCATAATTCATATTTTCTTTACAATGAACTATAAATGATTTATAAGTAAATATGTCTATAAAAGAACCATATTTATGATTAAGAATTAGATATGAATTTTTTTTAAATTTTTGTTATGTATTTTACGAGTTTAGAAATATACATTATGATTAATAACATAATCTAGTGGATTCCATTTTTTAGAAATGGGACCTAGTGAATGAAATGGAAATAGTATAAACACACATAATCTATGCTAGGATTTTACTCATATACAAGATAATGATAGTAGAGCTAGTGGTAAAATAGGTGCTGAACAACATATAACCATACTGAGACAGCTGACCCATGATATGAATAATAACCTTAACCTTGTAGAGAACCTAGATCCATAATGAAGAGGAACATTGTTAGATTGATTCATGAGATAACAAACTCTAAAATTCAAGGAGAGTATAAATCCATTTATAGATGAGTAATGGATATGTTCCTTAGCTAAAATATTTCTTTCTTTGGGGAGTAACGAAAGGGAAAATGTTTACATAAAAATTTTTCATTTATGAGGAGATAAATATAAATGTTGTTTATTAATATAAAAAAACAAATAGGATGAAGAAGTATAAAATATGAAATACAGAGAGTTCAAAGCACTTTTCCTAGATAAATATTTTCCCCATAAATATTGACCAGATATAAAAAGGCAATTTTTGAGTCTGAGGAAAATGAAGGATGAGAATGCTGAAAAGTATGAGGATAAATTGACATGTTTAGTGAGGAATATTATATACTACATACATAACACCTAAATAAGATTTATCTATTAATTGATGTGTTAAAACCATTCCTCCAATGGGATCTAGTCTCATGATCATTCTCATTGTACAATGATATAGAATCATGTCCTATAAAGTTGTAAAAGGAATTATCCTAGTCATACAACATGAAAATAAAGCAAGAGAAGAAGATAATGGTGGATCAAAATATCAATAAAATAAAAAAATAAAATCAAATATTTTTTTATGTGATAATTGTTGGAATAAACACCATAGTAATTTCCTGAAAGGAATGGGAGTTAAAAATGTGGATAAAAATGTCACTAGGCTCATGATATTAAGGGAAAGATAAAATTTGTGAAATGATATAATTGTAATGATATCCGAAATTATAAAAATGCTTTTCCAAAGCATCAAGGAAATATATCATATAAGAAAAAAATGTATCATGGTCAAGAATATGATGTTACTATGGTCGATGAAGAATAATTACTGTATTTGTGTTTTTGGATTCAATAATTATATTATTGTTATAATAAGGATGTGATATATATAATTATTTTACTGTAGTACTATTTTATCATTAAGGTTTTAATATGATGAAGGTAATCATATATTTAGTATGTGATAATATGGAATCATTATGTTTATTGGAGAATCTGATGTTAAAATTGATTTTGAAAATTTAGAGACCTTTTAGATAGAGTTTGGATAAAATTATTTTGGATAACTATAATGGTTGGAATGGATGAAGTTTAAATTTCTATCGTATTGTTTAATATTAAAAATTTTCTTAATATTATTTCTGGAATCTTATTATAATATAGTTTTAAATAAAGGATAACCCGCAAGTCGGGAAATAACCCTTTGCATCCAGAAAGGCCGCAATACATGAATCCCCAACTAATGGGCGACAAGGGTGCATCCCCTAACACTAGCCTACATGATGTCATAGTTTGTATAAATTAGTTTTTTTATTTAAATGGTATGATAGATGGTTTATAATTTTGAATTTGGAACCCTATACAATTATGATAAATCAAATTTTAATGTCTTTTGGAGTGAAAGGTTATATTTTTCAAGAAATTGATTAAAGGGGAAAACAATAATTGTTAGGTGAGTATGTTTTATCATGTTATTAATCTATAAATTAAATGAATTCTTAAATAAAGGAAAAATATCATAAAATAAAAATTTATTTCCTAGTACATTCTTTTGTCATGAATCAAATGGACCCTCAATCATCCTGGATTTATACTGTAGTGGTTTTTAACCATTTTCTAATCATGTTCTATATCTCTATCTATCATAAATTTTTGGTCAAATTCTCTTTCATTTCAATGATTTCTTATATAGAACCCATGTATGTGTTCTCTCTTGTAACATTCTTACTTTCCTCTATTTTAAAGTGAATTTTTTCTCGACCATATTTCTGATGAGGGATTGCAATAATGTGATTTTGAATAATCAATCCTTAGTTAATAAACCCAAATTTGAAAATTTCAAAGATTAAATTTATTGAATTAGAGTATAATTTTACACCCCAATATTCTATGTCATGCTTCTTTTTTAATAATTCAATAGTTTGTGCTACACACAACACCGATTTCGAGCAAACCACGAACTATCAAACTAGAAGTTTGAAAAGTGGTTATGAATATTATAAATTTTTTAAAAAAAATTATATTAAATATAATTGTAAAATCCATCTTATGTGTTTTATATACATAATATAAGAACTGATTCATTTTTTAGATAAAAGAAGCATATTTCAGAAAATACAGTTTTACCAACTTTTAATGGAGAACCATTTTTAAATACAATATTTGACACTTTTATATATTAAAATTTATAAAATAAACATTTTATTTATAATTACGGCATAAAAAGTTATTTTGAATAAATTTTTGGTGTTTTTTTGAAGCATTCTTATTTTAATGAATAGTGAAAAATACTGCATTATAGTTCTAAACCGCTTTTCATATAAATTATTTATATAGTTAGACTATATTTCTAATTGGTTGTAATGTTTAATTATATACTTTTTTTTATCATTTAATCAAATTTTGATCATTGAATATAATTTAACATTGAAATTTGACGAAAACACATGTCAAACTTTTGATAGTTTTAACTTTTTAAAAACCCACTTTCTAGTAATGGCAACATGAATTAATTTTAGAATAATTAATTAAAATTATTTATTTATAAATTTTAAAAATGTATTCTATATTTGGAATCATAAGTTCAATATTATGTAAATATTTATCTATTATTTTTGGGCATTATGATTAGTAAATTGAGTAATTATTTATATTTACCATGGTTAAAGGTTAAATCTTGTAAATAAGAGTAAAAAAATTATTATAATAATATAAAACTAACCTAACTCGTGTTATAATAATATTTAATGATATATATCAAAGCAATAAAACCCTTGGGGTGAAAATTTTACCATTGGAATTCACTTAGAAGTGATTATGGAACTTAAAACTTGTAATTTAAAATACAAGAAAAATATGTTATAAACATGTATCTTCTTTACTAAAACAACTTTAATATTTGTTTTTATAAATGATATATTAGATTATAAATATTAAATATTAATATAAATATATTTTCTGCATCATGGTATTTTATTTAGAAGTTTTATATATTGAAAAAATAAATTTATTTATGACATAATGATGATGCTGTGAATACCTTATTAATTAAATATATTCAAAAATGTTATTATAAATATTAAAATAAATTAAATATGAAACTTTTAATGGTATAATATTTTTTATGTATTTTTAAGAAGTTATATGTTTTATTTAAAGTAGTTTTTTTAGGACTCAAATTTTTACGACTTTAACGAAAATCAATTACTAAATAGTTTTGAAATTGGAATAAATGAGTTTTTAATACAAATACAAATATATTAGATGATATTAAACAAAAAAATATAATATTAGTCCAAATAACATTAAAAACGATACAAATTTAAAAAATTCTCAAATTTTAAGGGTTTTTTTGGAATTTTATTGTATCTATATTAATCATGAAGTTTAAAAATACCAGAAGACATGGTAAACATTAAACTATTTAACTAAGGGTTAAATCTGAAAGTTAGGGTAAAATTTATTACATAAACTTGTCTAAATCCAATATTTTTATATGTTTTATACCCATTATAATATTATCATTTAAATAAATTACTTTGGATCCATTATAAACCAAAAAACAGTTTATAATAAAATAACATTTCAAGAATTTCCTAAAGTTCCCCTCAACTCTACTATAAAAGGGCACTTCAACTTCTCTATTATTCACATCTCCAAAAACATTGTTCATGGACAAAAACGGACCAAATATCCTCCCAAATTCCCTAAATTATTTTTATAGGGCAAAAATTGGGATGAAAACAAACTTAAGGAGTCCTTTTTTGCAAATCAAAAGGAGAAACTAGAAGAAGAGGTAATCGTTTTATCACCTCTTTCAATGTTATTTTCTTCTTCTACATACACTTTCTATGTTGTATAAATACAAAATTATTAAATAAATTATCATTAATATACTGAAATGTAATTATAATCATGGGATAACCATATTCATCATTTTATTCATCATAATAATAATAATATGGCCATGTGTGGGTATATACAACTTGCCATCTCCACGTCTTGGTGTAATTTTTTATTGAACACTAATATCTTTGGATGGGTATAATGATGATTATAATGGATATAAATAATGAATATAACATGATAATAATTATATATAATTAATATATCTTCCAATTTCATACCATTTAACAACTAAGGTAAGAATATTATAACTCATATGTATATACGGCCTACTGTCTTCATGACGAGATGAGATTCATTATCTTTTATAACCATTGAAGAATGATTATAAAAATTATATATTATGAGTAAAAGTAATAATTATGAACTTAATTTATTACTTTATGTGAATAAAATATATCCTATTATTAACCAACATGACTCACTTGTCAAAACATGAATGGGAAAATGAAATAGTTAACACACAAAACAACAGAAATACTCAAATATTATTACAAAAATGATATAAGGGGATAATATATGCTATCATAAATATGAATATGGTCTTGGTATAATTTAATTACATGTTCTAGACATTATAAATAAGGATAAATCACTCACTAATAAAGGAATGTACATGTTAAGGGTTAATTTTCAATCTAGTTTTTTATCCGAGATTGTTTATACTTAAGTATCTATTGGGGAATATTTATCATCCACATAAATGATTTATAAAAATAAAATTTAAAATATTTTTAATATTTCTATAAAATTTTTTAAAATTATTTTTTCCCATTTTTTACTGTTTATAAAATGTTTTGAAAAGAATATTTCCATTACATTCCAAGCAATGTACTCTATGCCATTTTCAAAAAATTATGGAAATAATGTGTTGTTAACATATACAACGTGAGAGGATATTTTCTGATATTATAATTCCTTGAAATTTTGATTATTTTCATACAATATTACATGGTTATTTTTAATGAAAATGTTTTCTTTTATAAATACACATTCTTTTAATTATTATAAAGTAATAAAGGACACTTATCTAAAAGAGTTTTAATGATTTTATTAGATTATTTTCATGTATATCAACATAATTTGTGGGATTTTATGCATAATTGAGGTTGTTTTATTTTGATAAAATCTCCTATAATATATTTATGGTTGTATGACATGTTGACTCTATATGGGATATTTTTTATACCATTCAAGGTTTATCATTAAAGTATTAACATTTCATATGCTAGTTTTAATACAAATGTTTATGTTATGTTTCACCCTTATCATATAAATAATTAGTTGGACTTATTAAGTGATAGTTAGGGACCTATATAGTCCTTAGATTCATCAATAGGTCTCATGATAAAAAATAATGTTTTGACACAATTCATTGATAGAATATTTGTGTATGGTCCTAGAACGAGGCCATGGTGCAGTGTTTATGATGTTCGAAATTGTGCATTCCCTCATTATGGGATTAGTTATTGATATTACATGTTATTGTTCGACTAGTAGAATATCCATGTAAAAGTTTTAATAAAATTATTTGATTTATTCATTCAATATTATGATTAATATATCATTTTAAAAGGATCGCGTTTTTTTATCTTTCCTTAAACGTTTATGCTTATTTGTGATAGCTTCCTCTATGTTGTTTATCCTTACTAAGTTTATGATATCACCCATTTCTTATGTTTTATTTTCCCAGATTACTAAGAATTATTTTATGATTGATATGTAGGGTTAATATAGGGTATTAAGGGAGTTCTAAAACGGTTGTCAATGTTTTATTTTATATTTGAAATTGTAATGTAAAGTTCATGTATGTAATCTATATTCAAATACTGCTAAACTGATCAGTCATTTGGCATTTAATTCCTCATTATCTTACCAAAATATTAATATAATTCTCCAGATAAAGACTTCTAGGGTCGGGGTTTTACAATACGTATCAAAGGGATGCTTACCAACAAACATGTAAATTGATTTAGAAAACATATACCAGGGATCATAATCCTAAGATAGACTTTGATTATCAGTATAGAAGAACCCCATAGAATATTTTTAAAGTAGAGATTACATGGATATTCGAATAAATAAATCCCATATTGGATACTAAAAATAGATGTGGTTCTGGTATAGATGTACCTAGGGGTGAAAACTCTGACAAGGTGTTTTGGGCTTGACTCGGGGTACCTTGGTACAAGACAACAAGCCATACTGCGCATCGAGTTTGACACTCCTAAGGTTATGCTTTTGATAATTCATATTTTCTTTACAAACAATAAAAAATGATTTATGGGTAAATACATCCTCAATGAAACCATAATTATGAATATGGACTAGATATGAATAATTTTTTTTCAATATATGTTAATTATTTTACTCGTCTGGAATTATGTATTATGATTCATAACCTAATCAAGTGTATTCCATTATTTAGAAATGGATTATAATGAAGGAAAAAATAATCCTATGAACACATGTAATAATTGTAGGGATTTCTCTCTTATGAAAGATAATGACAATGGAGATGGTGATACAACTGGTGTTGAAGAACTTATAACCATACTGGGACAACTGACTCAGGTTATTAATAACAACCTTACCTATATGGAGTGTCCATATCCACAACATGGAGGATAAATGTTATACCGATTCACGAGATAACAACCTCAAACATTCAATGGTACTACAAATCTATTTGTATATGAGAAATGTATAAGTTCCTTAGAGAAAATATTTCCTAATTTGTAGAGTAACGAATGAGAAAATGTTTTCATGACAGTTTATCATCTCTTAGAAGATGGATTTAAACTCTAGTCATTAATACAATACATGAAGGCATATGAAGACGTAGAAAATATGGAATTAAGATAGTTTAAAAAAAATTTCATTTAAAAATACTTTCCCCATGGACATCGAGCTGATATAGAGAGAAAATTTCAGATTCTGGGGAAAAGGGGGGATGAGAATGTTCAAAAAATTAGGCTAACATCATATGGTTAGTGGGGCATATTGTAGACTACATATGTAATCCATGAAGTAAGATTGATATATTATTTTATTGGTTAAAACCGTTCCTATGACGGGCACTAGCCTCATAATCTTTCTCATCTTACGATGATATAGTATCATGTGCTACCATGATGTAAAAGGCATTCTCTATTTCTTACAAAACTAAAGTAATGTAAGAGAATAATAGAATGGTAGAGAAAAATAAAGATAATTGGAAAAAGGGAAAGAATGATTTTCCCTTATTTGATAATTTTGGAAAGACGCACCCTAGTACTTTCCCGAATGGAATATGATTTTGTTACAAATGTGATGAAAAAGGTCACCAGGATCATGATTGTTAGGGAAAGAAAGATGAAACATAATTCTTTAATTGTAAAGATATTAGAGATTATGTAAATGATTGTCTAAAGTGTTATGGACATCTTGTCTAGAAAAGGAAAATGGATCAGGGTGAGGATTATATTGTTACTACAGCCGAAGTGGAATAATTAATGTATTTGTGTGAATGGATTCAATAATGATGTTATGGTTATAAGAATAATGCGCTATATATAAGGATTATATAGAAGTATTTTTCTCATTATAGTTTTAATATGATTAATTTAGTCATATATTTAGTATGAAATAATAAGTGAATCATCAAGTAGTTTGGGGAATCTGATGTTACAATTGATGAAACATATTTACCTAACAATTATAGTTTACTTATTTAATCAATTTATACCACAAACTCACATTTCTCTCCAAAGGATAATAAAATTTGATTTATGATAACCGTAAAGGGTTACAAATATTAATATACACATAATATATAATGAGTTTTTAGTGAAAGAATATTATGTTATACAAACCAGTACATCACATTGTTTTCTGTTAGGTGATTCACCCTTGTCACCCTTCGGTTGCTAGTTCAAGTACTTCGGCCTTTCTGAAAACGACGGGTTATGGTCCAAACTGCGAGTTGTCCTTTTATTAAAACTATATAACTATAAAATAACAAAAAAATCTTAACAAATGTTTTAACCTTAAACAATACTATCCAATTTTTTTCTTAATCCATTCCTACCAATAGAGTTATCCAAAAACACTTCAATAAAAACTCTATCTAAAAGGTCTCTAAATTTCCACAATCAATTGTAACATCAGATTCCCCAAATCATATTCTATATCACTCTCCATCAGAACAAGAATGTTACATTTTCTTTTATGTGCTTATTTTTCAACGTAGAACCCTTGTATGTGTTTTCTCTGGTAACCATATTACAACCCTCTCTTTATTTTTTGAGTGGAATTATTATCGACCATTTTTCTGATGTGGGGTTGTAATAAATGGATTTTGAGTAATCAATACATAATTACCAAAAAAAATTTGAAAATTGTGAGGATTAAATTTATTTAAGGGTGGGATAATTTGACACCATAATCTTCTAAGGTATGTTTCTTTTTAAATAATATAATATCTTATGCTACATGCAACATTGAGGACGAGCACACCATGGAATATCAAACTAGATGTTTGAAAATTCGTTATTAATAGTATTAAAAAAAATTTAAATTTTATATATTCGATATATTTCTGACATAAATCATATGTATTTATTATACATAATATAATAACAAATTCTATTTTTTAGATAATATATGTATTTCTCATAAAATGCAATTCTTCCACCTTTAAATGAAGAACCATTCTAAATACAATATTATACACTTTGATAAATATAATTTGAGAGAATAAAATTTTTAGGCAGAAGGAGGGAATAAAATTTTATTTTGGATTTTTCACGAGTTTTTATGAGAACATTCATATTTTAATAAGTAAGGAAAAATAATGCATTTTATTTCAAAACTGATTTTCACCAAAATTTTGTATATTGATAAATTGTCTTCTTAATCAGTTAAATTTTTTAATTATATTATGTTTTTATCATTTAATCCAATTTTGATAATTATTTATTAATTTTACATTTACATTATATATAAAAATATGTCAATCTTTTGATAGTTTTTACTTCGTAAAAACCAACATTCTGGTTATGATAATGGGAATTAATTTTAAATTTATAAATGAAACTTTTATTTGTTGATTTTGGAAAAATAGATTCAATATTTTTAATCAGATGTTCTGAATTATGTAAATAGGTATATTTTATTTATGTATATTATTAATAATAACTTCAGTAATTATTTTTATTTACCACGGTTAAAGGCTAAATCAGGTAAATAAGGGTAATAATAATATTATAATAATATAAAACTACCTATACATATCTCTTAATCCTATGGAAGATATAAGATTAACCAAAAAAACCATTGGGGAGAAACTGTTTCCTTTTTAAGCCACTTGGGGTTAATTACGACACTTAAAACCTTTAATTTAAAATAAAGGCATATTTTTTATACACAAGTATCTACTTACTAAAAAAACATTAATATTGGTTTATATAAGTGATCTCTTTGAATATAAATATTCATCAGAATGCTAAAAATATTTCTGACATCATGGTATTTTATTTTTATTATTTATAAAATAAATAAATAAAATTATTTATGACATAATGATGAGCTAGTGATTACCTTATTAATGAAATATTCCAATAAATTATATTATAAGTATTGAAATATATATAATTTGAAACTTTTTGTGCCAAAAATGAATTTAATGGATTATTTTTACATTTTATAATTGATTTAATATATTTTTTTCTAATGAAATTATTTTTATGACTTTAACCAAAATCAATTACTATATAGTTTCAAAATTGACATAAATTATTTTTTTTGAAACAAATACTATTCTATTAAATGATGTATAAGTTATACAAATTTAAGATTATGCCAAAAAGAATAAGTAATGATTAAATTTTCATAAATTATTGACTTTATTATCTATTGAAATTTTATAGTAACCATATTAACCATGTAGTGTAAAAATACAAGAAGACATGGTAAAAGTTAAACTATTTAACTAAGGGTTAAATCTAAAAGATAAGGTTAATTTTATGATCTAAACATTTATATAGCCTATTGTTTGAGAGTATTTAGACCCATAATAATCTTATACTCAAAATAAATCACCTTTAAACAATTTCAAACCAAAAATAACTTTATAATAAATTAATATTTCAAGACATTCCTAATGTGCCCCTCACCTCTCGTATAAAAGGGCACTTCTGCTTCTGTTTTATTTACACTGCCAAATCCCATTGGCGTAGCCAAACCATAATAAAATATCATCCAAAATTACTTCACATAATACTATATGACACACTTTAGTCATAAAACCATCTTAATAAGCCCTTTTATGGAAATCAAAAGGAGACACCCGAAGAAGTGTAAATTGTTTTATCACATCATTCAAAAATATTTTCTTTTCTAATTCATATTTATATTTTTTCTCCATACCAAAGTAATAAATAAAGTATAATCAATGCATTGAGATGTTATTATAATCACCAGACAACCATATTTATCATTTTAGCTTTCATATAAATAATAATACCACCATGCGTGTGATTGTACGACTTACCATCTCCATGATGTGGTGTAATTTATTGTTCAACAATACTTTATTTGGATGTGTATAAATATGTGTATAATGAATATTAATAATTAATATAACCTAATAATAATTTTATATTACTAATATACAATTTAATTCCATACCATTTAACCATTAAGGGAACGATACTGTCAGTCGTGTGTACGTAGAACCTATTGTCTCTGTGATGCGAGGAGACTCATTCTCTACGCTAACCTTTCAAGAATGATTACAATATTTATATATCATGAGTAAAAATAATAATTATGTAATTAATTTATTTCTTTATGCAAATAAAATATATCCTATGCATAACTAACACGACTTACGAGAAAAAATAGAAATGGGGAAGGAAGTAGTTAACACCCCAAACAACGGTAATACTAAAATATTATTACCAAAATGAAATAAAAGGATAATATATGATATCATAAATATGAATATGGTATAGGAATAATTTAATAAAATTTTTTCATCATTATAAAGGAGGCTAAATCACCCTTGACTAAAGGACTGTACCAGACAAGCATTAATTTTTTAATCTCATTTTTTATCTGAGATTGTTATACGTATGTATCTAATGGAGAATATTTATCATCCACATTCATGTTTCCAAAAAATACATTCTAATATTTTTTTTATTATTTATCTAAATTTGTTTAAATTCATATTTCCCATTTTTATTTTATATAAAAAAAATTTAAATGGATATTTCTGCCACATTCCAAATAAGTTACTTTATGACCTTTTCAACAAACTAAGGAAAGAAGGATTTTTACCTTATACAAAATGAGTTCATATTTTCTTCCATTAGTAAACCTGAAAATTTGGAGGATTTATTAATGAGATATATGGTTTATTTTTAAAGGAAATGTTTTCTTTTATAATTACACAATCTTTTAAATGATTATAAAGTAAAAATTGAAAATTCTATAAAATTGTTTTGATGATTTTATTAGGTTACTTTCTTCATTGTAATCATCATTTGTTGTAGTTTGTCATCAATTAATCGTAATTTTTGATGATAAAATCTCTCTTATAGTATTTAATGTTTTATTATATGATGACTATGGATATGCTATTTTTTATACCATTCATGGTTTATGGTTCAGGTTTTAACATTTTGTATACTAGTTTTAACACAAATGTTAATGTTATGTTTCACCCTTTTTATATGAGAAATTCATTTGACTTATTAAGTGATGGAAGGGGACCTATATATCCCCTAGAGTCATCTATAGATCTAATGAGACAATCTAGTGCCTTGGTATTAGAACTTGATAGAATATTTTTGTATGGTCTTTTCATGAGTACTTGACGTAGTGGTTATGATCTCCAGCACTACACATTCCCCCATCATGCATTTAGTTATTAATTTTACATGTGATTATTCGACCAGTAGATTACCCATTTGAATGTTTAAATAGAATTATTTGATTTACTCTTTCCAAATTATGTTTAATATAATGTATTAAAGACTTGTGTTTTAGTTTTTTTCCTTGCCTTTAAAGTTTATGCTTATTTGTGATATGTTCTGCAATATTGTTTATCCTTAATAAGAATTTGATCTCACCACCTTTGTATGCTTTATTTTCCAATGAGGCAAAGAAGTGTTTTATCATTGATATGAAGGGTTAGGCAAGAAGATTAATGGTGTTATCAGAGGATTATATATGATTTATATTATGTTATAAATTGTAATGTAATGATCATATATGTAATAAATTATCTAAGATTGCTAAACTGATCAGTATTTCAGTATTTGATTCCTTGTAATCAGCCAATGTATTAAAACAATGAACCAACTCCAACATTCTAGGGTCATGATGTTACAAAAATCCCCATGAAAGAATAAAATCTAATAAAAAATTTAAATATCATAAATATAAGAAGATTCATTGTATAACATGTAAATGTGTAAGTATATATACCTCATAAAAGAATAAATTTTCATAACATTAACATATCCCCAAAAGAAATAGAATTTGATATGAATAACACTTAAAAATATCATATAATTAAATTGAGAATTAATTAATGTGGAAAATTTTGTGTAAAAATGAAATAAAAAATTAAAAAATATAATAACGTAATAATTAAACAAACACAATTCACTCATAATCATGATATAATTAAAAAACATATTTAATAAAACCTAAAGTAAAAATAGATCTAAAAAACCCTTAACTCTTGGTAAATTTCAATTGTATTCCCTATGGATGAAATAGTTTGGATTACAACAAAAAATATCATGAAATATGGAATTTTCATGATATAAAATTTAAAAAGGTAGTATATACACCATAAAAAATAAATTAGACCCATAGCATTAAAACATGCCAAATTAATTGAAATTGAGATGAAATACCATTCATTAAGTTAGGAATTATTTAATATAACTATATACTCTTTTATAATAAATTTAAACTCATTATTATTATATAAAAGAATAATTTAAATTATTATGATATCATATATTTTCCACTTATATCTTCTCGGTAAACATTTTTAATAATTACTTATTAAAATCATTGCTTTTGGATGCTAACAATTTTAATTTCTCATTGATGTTTTAGTTTGGATGTTCAAATGCAGATAATTTCATCATAGTCACATTATCATAATAATTTTAATAATGATATAAATTTCATAAATATTCATTATATGTATATTCATAGTCTTCCATAAGGGGTAGTGAATGAAAAATGAATTAAATTATTCTTTTAGATTGTAGGTTATATGTTTGCATGGATGTTGCTTTCACTTTTTGATTGATAAAACAAAAGAAAGATAAATAATAATTCACATTTAAAGAATATTTAATATATCATATATGTCATATTTGTTAATTAAATTTACATTCCTTACCAACTTTATATATATAAATTGAATAAAAAACCATATCACATTATTGAGGTCGTAATGCACATGTGTGCACAACCATGTAATTGTTTTCCAATGGCTGGGAAGGTGGGAAGCTACATATGATATAATTATACTAGAATAATGATTTTATCATTAATAACATATATAAAATTTAAAATATTCAAAATAACCACCCATTAATCATTATTATGGAAAATGAAAGGTTTGGAACTTAGATATGGTATTCCAAACATACACATGAGTGATATTTTTTACTTTCTATTTAATGGAAAATAGAATCGATAATGGTTTGTACACTACAAAAAATGGCTTATACCAATAGTAGTTTATTGATAGATAATATATCTGTTGGAAAAATTGAGTACTTCCAATAGATATTGTGTTTTATTGGTATTAATTTTTAATTCCAACACTTATTATTACCAACAGATATATTTGTTGATATTGATCGTTTAATACCAACAATTCTTTTACTATATATTACTATTTTTATAACCATGATAAATATAAATTTTTTCAGGTCTTATTAAAAATATTTCATTAAAATATTTTATTTTAAATTTTCTCTAAATATCAATAGTGTTGATATTTAATAATTTTGTTCATTTGATAATCCTTTTAATATTTTTTTATAAAATGAAATTTTAAATCATTATGAAAATTGATATATTTATATATATTCATGATATTATATATATACATGGTAATTTATTATTCGTATTTAAACTTAATAAACATAATAAAATTTAGTAAAAATAAATTCAAAAAAATTATTAATTTAAATTTAACAAATAAAAAATGTAACAATCATTTAATTTAATATTTTTTAAAAAACAATTTATATTTATATATTTAAATTTTATTTTATATTAAATGAAAATTATTAATTTTTATAAAATTTTATACCTTTCAAATATATATTTATTATATATTTAATTTAAAAAACTGAATCAAAGTTTATATTTTATAAATTTAATTTGTTTTTTAAAATATCTAACTACCCCTACCCTAAATCACGCACTATTAGACACCCCAACCTTGCCTCCTCCAGTGACCTGCGATGCCGCCTCTGCCTCTTCTAATGTCGACGCCACCTACAGTAATGCCAATACCACCTCCGCCTCTGCTAATGAAGACTACACCTCTACCACTCTTATATCTACTGAGGTTTTTCTACAGAAGCACCTTCATTCTTTACTAGCATCTCTCTCAATTCTCCTTCCCCCCCAGTTTCGTCCTCTATTTTCAATTCTGGTGATATTTTCCATGATTCACTTGTCGATGGTAGTCTGTTTTCAGCTTCAATAATTGTCTAGTGGGAACTTGGTGTTGTAGTATCCTTGTTGAAGATTCATGGAGGTTGTTCATTCTTCAATGGGTTGTAGTTTTTACATAAGATGGTGCCTCGAGGCGGCATTCAGTGATCCATGACCTGTTGGTAGTGAGGATTGTTTCCAGTTCTATTTGGGGTCTCTATGATGTTTTGTTCACTAACTGGATCTAGAGTTGTTTGACCTCCCAATGCTGCTGATCGATGTCTCCCAGTGTTTCTACAATCTCGTGTCGACTGTTCTATTCAGTGTTCTCTCAAGACATGTGTTCTTTGCCTTGTAGTGGATGGGAAGGTAGGGTCTGGTGGTCTCATTTTGATGTTGAGGACATTGTCTACCCATTATTTTGATGGGGATCATGGTTTCCATAAATCATCTCCTAGTCAGATTTTCACATTAATTCTCATGGAGGTTTGGAATTATAATTTTGAGTAGTGGATGGAAATTCTAGAAGCATTTATATGTCATTGCATTATCTCTTTCAGTAGTCACCTTGATGGCTTAGTCTTAATGATGTATTATATTTTGGCTTCAGCTTTGTGGTTTTGATGGTTTTTGGGGATCTATTTTGATTTCATATTATTTCAATGGATTCCAATGGATGGTATCTCTGGAAAATTATTGTTGAGATGTGTGTGCCTGATTTCAGGGTGCACGAGGTGAGGTGGGGAGTTAGGTGGCCCCAGGGATGATAGATTTGAAATTTAAATTTTGAAATTTAAAATTTTCTTTTGTTGGGGTATGCTTGACTAATGAATGTTTATGTTAGGTTCTCACCCACCTCCTTTGCGAACCCCACCACCTACTCCACGACCCTCTGTCTATGTTACCAGCCTCTTCCACAATGACCATTCACACCCATTGCACTCTTTCTATGACTGTCATACCATCCCCCTCGGACAACCCTCTCCCACCCCATTCTTCCTCGCTTGACCCCCACCATCTCTGATCATCCCCACTCAACCCCCACCATCCCCAGTCTTCCATACCCGACCTTTCCCATGCAAGGTATGCCCTAATTTATATTTGGTTTAATTACCACCCCCCATTCTTCATTGATATTACAATAAAATTTTAATATATTTATTGGTGCTCATTGATATTCATTTCATTCATTATAAATCATATACATAACCTGAGATAAGTACCACATGGTTCTTTTGTGGTTTGAGAAAAATATTGAATTTATCAGGAACACTATATTAGTTTCATTACATAATCACTTTACAAATTGTACTTTTCATGGGTTTCATTTTTACCATTTTATTTATTATATTATTGACAATAGAATATTGTATCATATCTTTAGCCTTTTATTTATATTCAATCTACACATATTTTCCCCTCTCCTTCTCCTTTACAATACTCATCACCTACTTCCTTCCCTTCATGTATATCTTGTGGTCAACACAATCAACCCAGAACATAGTTTTTACTTACTAGTAAGGATTTGAGGGAAACAACCATGTGCTTTCACGTCTGACATCATTGATGTATTGGACAACAATAATGGATTTGTATACCAGCCTATCCTTATTGATGGGGTATGATATCTTTTTAAGTATGAGGTTCAACTATTCTCGATAAGAGCTTTTGTTTCCCAATTACCATTCCATGTACTTTTAATTAACCCCCTATATAGTGAGGGTAATTTGAACCCTTATTCCAGACCTGTTGAGTAATAAATATAGTAGAATGACCTTATCTACCATTCATGACTAGATATGATCATATTGTAATTTTGAACGAAGCCCTTGGATGTATGCACCAACAAAATAAAAAACGGTAGAAAAAATTGAATTAAATTCCAAATTTACCAACAAAATGTGAAAGATAACTGAATTGACATGGAAAAAATGATGGTTTTATTAAAACACTATTCATTATGTCTGATGATGATAATAATAGTACATAAATGAGGATGTTTTTACTTGTGTTTTAACCTGTTGATTCATCTACCTTTTGTCAAAGAGGGAGAAAATTATTGATAATGTTGACAATGGAATGTAGTATCTCATGGATGCATTGATATTTAACATGAAGATATAGTATGTGTTTCATAATCTGCAGTTGGATATGATTCTTGTGGAGCATCCAATAATGCATGTTTAAGGTAATATAATGACCCCTCATAATTTTTAGTGTTCTCACTAATATCTCACTAACCTTATCCTATTTCTAATGCCATGGTTTAAAATATAGAATTTGTTTTAGTGTTATCACTGACATAGATTGATGAGTCATTCATGGGGGAAATCTATGTAGAAGCTAGGTTGGTTTCTAAGTAGAATGAAGAAAAGTTTCTTACAGTATGAAATTTAGAATCTATGTATTGTGTGTCAAATCTGGAATATATAAAATCTAAAATCTATTGAATCAGTCCCCTCACCTCTTTCTAATTTAGGTTTCTTGGTGTTCCACTTAGATTGAACACACTGTCTCATCTTGGTTTCATATTTCTCTACTTATATTGAACACACATCCTAGCATCTACATAGATAGCACACACAACCTATCTAAAATGTGGAATTTGGAATTTTTTTGATGTTCTCATTTCATTCACTTTCACAAGACCTGACTTCTACTTTTCTCCCCCATCTATTTTAATCATTCTTCTTGAAGGTTCTCCATGCTCTCCTATAAATATTCATCACCTCTATGACCATGTACATTTGTTACCAAGCCAATAGTGGAACCAATATGATCTCGATCATTGACCAGTGCACCAGAAATATCATCCCACTATAATTAAACTACTTTAGCTTATCATGGTAAAAAAAATTCATATAGACTCTTAAATAGACCCATCCTTGCCCATCAGGCAACAATGTAAGTCATCAGGCCCCTTGCGTTGGAAAAAAAATATTGTCTGGTTTATTCATTTTATTTGGTTTTATTATGATTTCTTATGCTTCATGTTTATTTGATGTCTTTTAGAGAAACATGAGATTCATATATTTGATGTTGATGAAGTTCATTCTGTATCAATGTGGGGCCATGATTTGTAGAGAAATGTGAGATTTCATTATTTGATGTCTTCTAAATTATGTTAAAATGTGTGTGTTTTTCAGCTGACGTTGCTGGATGCACGAGCAAAGCACGTGTTTTAAACCCCGCGTAGCTCCGCATAGGCATTGGCACGATTCTCCTACTTTCAGAGAATTGAAATGTGTATAGATGGTGATTTATTGAGTTATTTAAAAAAATTATTGTTAATTTATTTATTTTTATTATTAATGTGATATGAATATTTATATCATTTTTATTTCAATCATTATGATTATTAAAACGTTTCATTAACATTATCATAATCATTAAATATGAAATGAAGGTTATTATTAATCTCAACGTTATGTCAACTATTATATGACAGATGTTTTAAACTATAATTTTTTTCTTATTGTTATTATTATTAGTAATAAATTTTGATTATTATAAATATTAATAATGTCTTATAATAAATTACCTTTATGATATCAGAGTTTTATTATTATTATTACGGTTTTATATTTACTATTGTTGTTTTAATTATTATCAATAGGTTTTTTCTATTTTTTTTTAATTTTAAACTTATTTTGTTTTTTTATTTTTATTTGTTACCTTTTTATCTATTTATTATTTATTTTATTTTTCCCCTTATTTCATACCCCTACCCGCAGACTCCACCTGTTACCCTATTTTATTTGGCACCACCACACCCCATATTCTCCTTCCCCTCGCCCAGCATAGCCCCATCCCTGCCCTCCTCCTTCTTTGCAGCGCCCATTCAACCTCATCGACCTCCATTATTCTCCCTCGATGACCTGCCTTGCCTCTAGCGGATCCACCAACACGTTGCAACCCCTCCCAATGCCCTTCGGCATGCCCTCCACCCAGCAGCCCGCACAATAGGCCTACTCTACTGGCCTCCCAGTGACCTTGCCTTCTCCATGCATCACCCTCCGTGTCTGGCGCCCCATTTGGATCCCACTACCTCCGCACCCAGGCCCTG
Source organism: Viscum album (assembly GCA_963277665.1). Classification (NCBI taxonomy): domain Eukaryota; kingdom Viridiplantae; phylum Streptophyta; class Magnoliopsida; order Santalales; family Viscaceae; genus Viscum; species Viscum album. The sequence goes on along the minus strand of OY728159.1, from coordinate 1,457,405,279 downwards.
CATTCCCCTGGATGTAACAACCCACACCCAACCATCCTACCCTACGTACTCTCGGCCGCAAAAGCCCTCCCCGGTTGTCCGACCCTCTGTCGTCACCCAGCCACCCCAGGTCCACCTCCCCCATGTTGTATCACCTAGCATCCACCCTAGCTGGCCAACCCTGGCCTCCTTCTTCCAGCGACAAACCCCCCCAGTCTCGTTGTTTGGTGTTTTTCTTTCTTCCCCCCAAGCATCCCTCTCCCTCTCCCTCTCCCTCTCAAGTGTACATCCCTTGCTCTAGTGCCAGTGGACCTCTATTCTTCCTTTCATGCGAGACCCCACCTCTCGGTGCACCCCCTACCCTTTGCAGCACCCTCTTGTTACGCCTTACGCCCATGCCGGTGTGAGCCTACAGTAACTGCGACTCTCACTGCTCTGGCCAGCCTAACCGGTGCAACATACACCTTTTCTAATCCATTATTTCCTCCTGTCGACCTCTATTCTGGCCAATGACCCTCCCTATCGGTGCAAACCCCACCCTTTGGACTTTCGCGTGACTCTGCTGATTCAGCGCACCCCGCGCTGACCTCTTCACATTTGAATTTATAGGTATTTAATTCTTTTATGTCTTAGTTTCATTTAATATTAATTAAGTACTTTTTATTTTGAGTATATTTATTTTTAGAATAAATTATATGGTAATGTAATTTTGTTCGGTTAACGATTTCCCCTAAACTATTTATTCTTGGTGTGTTTTGGTGAATAGTTAGTTTGGTGCACTGTTATTGTTTTCTTAAAATGGAATGTTGGCTCTTTAAAATGATTAGTGGGTTATTTTGGCTTTGTGTTGTTTTTTGTAAAAACTTCGTGGTTTTTAAAGGGGTTTAGTAAATGGTGTTGATGGTGCGAGTTGTGATTTGAAAGAATGTTATGGTCGCTTTCACGCTGTTTGTTTATTTGAATTGTTTTAACTCTATGGTTATATGTTGTTAGTTGTTTGTGCGGCTGTTGTAGAGTGTCGGTGAGGAAAAGCACAATACCACGATCTTCAGTTTGAATGAGCTTGTGCACCTATGCGAGGCGTGTCGTGTTGTCATGTTCGAGCTGTGAGTTGAGGTAGGTCTCCCACTGCACCCGCCTTTAAACATTGAGATTATTGATTGCTTTTTATTTTATTAATTTTAATATATTTGAAATTATTTAGGATAATAAACTTTTAAATGATTATTTGGAGTATAAAAATACGTTTATTTTCTACATGACACATGAAAAATTTTCCTGATGTGGGGACACCCAATAGTGAAATAATGCCCATTTGGCCTTTAAACATAATTCAGGGAATTTTAAATGTAGTTCTGCTTTATTTAAAATGATTTATTTTGAAGCACATACAAGTGTTTTAGTTGTCTTGAGAAATGAGGATTTCTGTTAAAATTGTTGACGGCCCGTTTGTCACTTTAATAAAATAAATTATACTGGAAAACTCTATTTGGGGTGACTCAGATGTGATATTTTGTGTATGTTGACTACATGATTTGTGTGTTATGATTTTACTAATTGATAGAATTTTTTGACTAACCCTTTTACTGTTAATTATACGTGTTGACATGATAACATGGCATAGTAAGTGAATCTTCTGAGAACGATTGTTGCACTAGTTTAGATTACACAATGGCTAGTGACCCTAGTACAAATGGTACTCAGCTAGGGGATTGGTCCCCTCGGTTAGGCCACGTAGGGAAACACCGAGCATTAGGGCATTATGATGTCATCGAGAGTAGGAATGCCTTCAGGATAAGTCACATGTATAGTATGTTCTAGATTTTACACAATCTCTTAGGTTCGACCCATGTTTTTATTGACTATTTATTTGTATGTGGCGGATGGTTGAGAGGTCTAGTTCGGTTGCTGGCCCCTGTGTGCCTCTTTTTCCATTTCCCTTAGTGTGTGTTGTGTATTGTGTGTGGTTTTCCTTTTTTCTAACTACTGAAATTCGAATTTCTAAATTGTTTTTATAAATATATTAAAATGTAATGCACCTATTTCTTCCAAACATTAAACTTATTTTTAAATTAATAAGGGAAATAGACTGTAACATGTTTTTGAAATGAAAGTGTGTGTATGAAAACCCATATTTTGTATATTTTTGTACAAACCTGGAATTAGTGAATTATTTATTTAAAGGTAGTGCATTGGGAATAGTTTGTTGGACACACCTACAGAGTTTTAATACTCACACTTATAGTGTTTTTACTATTTTTAGTTTTTTTTCAGGTTTGAATTGAGCTTTTTCGCCATGGGCGAGACATGGTTGTGGTGTGGAGAGTGTCTCTCGAGGTCACGAGGGGTTTTGGTCGTGGTCAGGTTAGTTTGTTGTTGTTGGTCGTTTTTTGTGTGTGTGTTGTTTTGTTACTTTTCTTTGTTCTATTTTCATTCCACTGTTTTGTTTATTTTGTCTGGCGAAATCATTCCCTCTTGTTCTCTTTTGATGCCCTGGTGCTTGTAGCCATCCCTGGAGGAGCGAGAACACTCGTTGAGCCATGTCGCAGACCGGCTCGGGTGATTGGTTCAGTGTCGACCAGGGTTGGTTCATTACCAAATGGTATCAAAGGAGATTGGCTCTTGAGAGGACCTTGTTTTTCAGAGATCCCACTGTTATTTGGGGATTTAATATTAGAATGAGTAGAATTTTTGGGACTCAAGGCATACAGACGAGAAGGACATCATGAACACTTGCTCGTTCTGAACCCAGGGTTACCATGGGATGTTCAGGTTGTTGGTGTCTTTTGGTACATTTGAATTGTTTTATGTTTGGAAATTAAATGGAAGCCAGGTGAGTGACCTTCGCGATCTCACATGGTCTGGAAAGCCATGTGTAGCTAGGTAAATTACCATAGATTTCTCCTTGTGACAGTGGCATGACTAGGGTATGGCCGCCCACCATATGTCTGAGTCACCCATAGTCACTTGTTTATCCTTGTGGTCTGTTTGGGTCTTATTTACATCTAAGAATTGTTTTTTAATGTTTTATTTTGGAACTTTTTGAATATCAAATTTAAAATGGAAATGACCATGTTTTGATATGTTATTCGTTTCCTTGTTCCTTAGTGTTCTCCCCCATGATGGTTTCACGGATTCCGAAGGTGCAGCATCGGGTGGTGCGCCCCTAGCGAATCCTCCAGTTGATCAGCCCATACACTATGTTCTGAAATTCATTAATTTGAACCCTCCCCTATTTTATTGTCAATTATATCCCCTTGAGGTAGAGGATTGGTTGCAAAAGATTAAGACGATGTTCCGTTCCATTGGGCTTCCTAAGTAGTTAAAGGTGAAGTTGGATACCATTATTCTTAAAGGCCCATCTTGGATATGGTGGGAGTCAGCATCTCTAAATAATCCCCATGAAGATCTAACATGGGAGTTTTTCAAGTCACCATTCATCCAACAACACTTCTCTGAGTTGACGAAGCTGAGGAAGATGATGGATATGTGTTGTCTTCAGCAGGGTGTTGAATCAGTACTGGAGTTCTATCGATGTTTAATAGATCCAGTTCTGTATGATCAGTGGTTTGTAGCAAATGATCTTGGGAAGGCTGGAAAATTTGAGTCTGGACTGTGACCTGAGCTATGATCAAAAGATGAAGAGCTCAACCTAAACGCCTTCTCAGATGTTGTGGGGAAATCCTTTTCGAATGAAGCTGGGTTAGCTGGAGGAATTGAGGTGGAGAACCCTCCAGCATTGGGAAGCATTTCAGAGGATGGTGATAAGAAAAATGAGAAGCGACCTGATGCTGGTGGTGGTTATAGAGGAATCAAGAGGTCTTCAGACGTTCAGTCATCTTCTTCACAGCACAATTTCTTGATCTGTCAGCAGTGTGGTAGGAAGGCTCACAAGAGGTTGATGTTCCCGAGTGCCCCGATACCCTGCCTCACATGTGGACGTTGGGGTCACTTGTTGTGAATCTACTCTGGTTTTTCCAAGAAGCGAACTGATGCTAGACCTTGCTCATCGAAGGTCACCTCATCCCATCAGCAAGAGTTGGGCGATGATTGGGGACCAGTTTTGAGGTTTGGATTTTTGGATGTAGTAATCATCTCCTATAGCATTTTTTCGGTGATTCTTTTTTTTATGTTATAAAAATGGTTGTGGTTGAACCTCTTGGAAATTTTTATTTAATTGGAAGTGTGTTTGGTGACATTTTATTTTGTGTGTTATGTTTGAGAATTTTTGATGCATGACTGCGATGTAGGAGATGCTTCAATCATCAGTGCTCCTACCATAGGCCCCTAAGTGAAGTTGACACATAGTCAAGAGAACCCCAGCAGTTAAGAAGTGTCTTGGTTTAATCCCATCTCTAGTGTGGCATGGTTTGTGTTCTTTTGAGGGTGTGACATCATTGATGTATCAGTGATGGTAGTTTTGGTGTTTGATTGGTTCAGACCTTCCCTTCTCCCCCTTGTGGTGGGGGGTTTTTGGTCCGGGCGGAATGTTTTCATGTTCTGTTAATCTCTTCTGTTCTTATTGTGGGAAGACCCACAACGGGTTTCGTAATATTACACCAGATCTAATTTAGAGTTAGCCCAATCATTATGGTGGGGAGTCTGTTCGGGCCTCCCTGTGTCAGTATCAGAGTTTTGTTTCATGTTTCATTTGGTGGTGGGTGGTCTCGTGCGGAACCACCTAATCTTGAGTTCGTTATCTCGAGTAAATGACGAGATTGGAGTACCCCCAACGGTTCCGTTAGACTATGATTATAGGTATATGTCTTAGAGGTGATTTAAGTTTGAACGTTCCTTGGTTGATACAGATGGTTTGGGTTCTCCATGTTGATTATTAAAGCGATCTTGTTTTAAGGATAAGTTTGATATCATGGGGGTTCGCTATTAATTTGGATCAATTAACTGGAAGCACTTAACTTTTGGCGGTGAGTGACACTTAAGGAGTTTCATCATTGGGTATTGATCTTATCAATGGTTTCTGGTGGTGGAAAGCATTATGGTGGGGATAATTGTCACACCCCGACCTATCGTTTATTTTATTTTATAATTTTCTTTGACTTTTAAAATTTTGATAGGGTTCGAGATGAGTCTTGGACAAAAAACTTTTGAATTATGATAAAAAGTGTGTGTTTTTCAGCTGACATCGTAGGACGTATGGGCGGGGCACTTATTGGAAACCCCGCATGGATCCTCTTAGGCATTGGAACGATTCACCTGCCCTTGTAGAATTGAAACGAGTAAATATTGTGATTTATTGAGTTATTTAAATATTATTATTGTTAATAATTTTATTGTTATTATTAAAGTGAGATTAATAGTTTAATCATTTTTAATTTTTTCATTATGATTATTAATATTATTATTAAAATGATTCCTTAATGCTATCATAATCATTAAAAAGGAAATTAAGGTTATAATTAATCTAAACGCTATGTCAATTATTTTATGAAGGATATTATCAACTATAATTTTTCTCTAATTGTTATTATTATTAGTACTAAATTTTTATTATTATAAATATTAATAATGTCTTATAAAAAATTAACTTTTTTGATATCAATGTTTTATTATTATTATTATTAATGTTTTATTTTTACTATTTTTATTTTTGATTATTATCATTAGGTTTTTATAAATTTGTTTTATTTTATTCTTATTTTGTGTTTATCCTTATATTTATTTTTTACCTTTTTATCTATTTATCATTATTTTTATTTTCCTGTTTATTTCCTAACCCCACCTGTGGACTCCCCCTATTACCATATTTTATTTTTCACCACCACACTCCATGTTCTCCTTCCCCTCGCACGACACAACATCACCTGCACCCTCCTCCTGCCTTGCAGTGACCCAACCAACCTTGCCGACCTCCCTTCTACTCCATCACTACACCGCCTTGCCTCTAGCGGATCCCCCTGCAAGAAGCTCCCCCTTCCAGCACCCTCCTTAATGCCCTCTACCAAGCAGCCTGAACAACTGGCCTTCTCTACTGGCCTCCCGGTGCCCCTACCGTCTCCTTGTAGTGCCCTACGTGTCCGACGCCTCGTCTGGAACCCTCTGCCTCTGCAACCGAGGCCCTACCTTCCCCCGAACGCAACATCCCTTGCCCCGTCCATCCTACCTTGCATACATCCATCTGAAACAACCCTCCCCTATCATCCAACCCTCTGCCATCACCCAACCGCCCCAGGTCCACCTATCTCCCCCCCACAGTTGCAGCACCTAGCAGTGACCACAGTAGGCCAGCACCGGACTCCTTCTTCCAGTAGTGAAACCCCCCTTGGTCTCCCTATTTTGAGTTTTTTTCTTCCTCTCGAGCGAACCAATCCTTCTCCCTCTCCAGCACACAGCCCCTGATCCGATTTTAGCGGACCTTTCCTCTTCCTCTGGTGTATGACCCCACCTCCAGGTGCGCCCCCTACACTTTTCAGCACCCTCTTACCGCACCTTCCGCCCTTACCGGTGCGCACCCGCAGTAATTTTGGTTTTGAGTATATTTATTTTTAGAATAAATTATGAGGTATTGTAATTTTTTTTGGTTAACTATTTCATACAAACTATTTATGCTTTTTGTGTTTTGGTGAATAGTATGTTTGGTGCACTATAAGTATTTTCTTAAAATGGTCTGATGGATCTTTAAAATGTTTTGTGATTTATTTTGGCATTGTGCGGTTTTTTGTAAACAATTATTGGTTTCTAAAGGGGTTTAGTAAATGTGGTTGATGGTGACAGTGTTTTTTGTGTTTTTAGTTGTTTGTGCGGTTTTTGCAGCATGTCGGTGAGAAAAACTTCATTACCACAATCATCGGTTTGCGCGAGCTTGTGCACCTGTGACAGGTGTGTCGCGTTGTGGGGTTCGAGCTGCGAGTTGAGGTTGGTCTCCCACTTCACTTGTCTTTAAATTTAATATTTATTTATTGCTGGATATTTTTTAATTTTAATAAATGAGATATAATTTAAGATAATAAATTTTTAAATAGTTATTTTATGTAAAAACAGCTGTTTATTTTATACACGACACTTGAAACATTTTATTGATGATAGTACACCCATCTATGAAAGAAATATAATTTATCTTTTAATCATATTTCTTATAATTTTTAATGTAGTTCTAGTTTATTCATAAATGATTTATTTTGAACCACAACCAAGTGTATTAGTTCTCTTGAGAAATGAGGATTTCTGTTAAAATTGGTGAAGGCCTGTTTGGCACTTTAATAAAATAAATTATATTGGAAAACTGTATTTGGGGTGAATCAGATGTGATATTTGGGTGACGTTGACTACATGATTTCTGTGTGATGTTTGTACTTCTTGATTGACTTCGTTGACTAACCAATTTATTGTTTATTATAACTGTTAACATGGGAACATTGCATAGTTAGTTAATCTTCGGGGAACGATTTCTGCACTAGTTTAGATTACGCACTGCCTAGTATCCCCTTGTATGGATGACACTCTTCTAGGGGATTAGGCCCCTCATTTAGGCCATGTAGTGAAACAATAGGCGTTAGGGAGTTATGACATCATCGAGAGTAGGAATGCCTTTAGGATGAGTCACATGTATAGTGTGTTCTGAATTGTTCACGAGATCTTATGTTCAACCCATCTTATTAATGACTGTTTATTTGTATGTGGTGGACGGTTGAGAGGTCTAGTTCGGTTGCTGGCCCCTGTGTTCCAGTTTTTCCATTTCCCTTAGTGCGTGTTGTGTGTTGTGTGTGTTTTTCCTATTTACTAAAAACTAAAAGTCAGATTTCTAAATTGTTTAGAAAATGTTTTAAAAAGAAATGCACCCATTTGTTTCAAACATTAAACTTGTTTTTAAATTAAGAATGGAAATGGATTGTTACTAGTTTTAGTAATGAAAGTGTTTGTATGAAAACCCAATTTTTGTATATATTAGTTCAAACATGGAATTAGAGTGTTCTTTATTTAAAGGTAGTGTATTGGGAATAGATTTTTGGCTATGCCTACTGAGTTTTAATAATAATTCTTATTGTGATTTTCATGTTTTTTGTTTTATTGCAGGTTTTACTTGAGCTTTTTCTCCATGGGAGAGACTTGGTTGTTGCGTGGAGAGTGACTCTCCAGGTCACGAGGAGTTTTGGTCATAGTCATGTTAGTTTATTGATGTTGGTCATTTTTTGTGTGCGTTGTTTAGTTACTTTTCTTTGTTCTATTTTATTTATGCTATTTTATATATTTTATTGGGAGAAATAATTTCTTCTTGCTCTCTTTTGATGCCCTGTTTCTTGTCCCCTGCATGGGAGGATCTGGAACGCCTCTCGGGCCATGTTGCAGACCGACTCGGGTGACCAGTTCAGGGTCGACCTGGGTTGGTTCGTGACACATCCAATGATGCGAAATTATATTAAACAATAATTCGACATATATTTACATTTTTTGTGTCAAATGCATGGTTCTTGTCAAGCTTCCTTTTTATGATTGTGTTTTTAGGGTTCTGGGATGGAATTTACTACTATTCAAGATGGGTGTTCATGCTAGTTTTATTCAATTTATGTGATGAAAATTTAAAATATGGTTTATTTCTTTGCTTTTGGTCACTCTCTACGACTTTTCAGGCTACCTTTTTAAAAATGCAATTTCCTTCAGATTTTTTACATTCATCTCTATTTATATTATGAATCTTCAATAATTGTAATTTAGGATGTTTTTGATTGGATGCTAGAGAAGAATAGATTCCTTGGGACCAAAAAATTCTTCGATGAGGTCATCATGAATCTAGATTTTCTGTATGCTCATGATTCATTGTTGTTGTCACTTGATTTCATTAATATAGATGGATATTCATATTGGTTGCTTAGTATTATGAATTATTATACACTCTAAAAGGGATTGAGGGAATTCTTATGGTGCTGCTAATATTATTTGGTGGTGCATATTCACAAACACACATAGGCACAAACTTTCATAAATTGGTAAAGTCTTGAAGGATTTTATATAAACAATTTTAAAGACAATTATATCAGTAAGACAAAAAATTCTCTTGAAAATATGATCAGAAACATCATAATTCATGTGACCTGTTTGGATCTTGGAAGTAGTGATTAAATCCCATGGAATTTCCATGGTTCGTAAATGAATGGAAGGTGATTGTTTCTCAAATTCCATCCCATTTGGAGCCCTCCAAGCATGGTCAATGACCGAAGAAGCTGCAAAAATCCCTATCCCTTGAACCTGTTCAATTTTTTCATCACCAATGAAGGATTATTTACTTCTTTCAATTGTATTTATATACAGTTTTTATCCAAATGTATCCTGTATATTTTCCCAAAATAAGAATGTTAGTCTATAAATAAAATTTTTTTTTGATACTTTCAATAGATTCCAATAGATTCCAATCAATGATAGAAGGAAGAGGCAGTCTAGATTACATTCTTTTCAGTATGCTGTGAATTAGTGGATTCCTCCATTTCATCTAGATTAGTATTATCGGTGATGGGGTAATATAACATTTTAATAGGGTCATCATCCACTGAGGTATTTGATTTTTTGAGATATAAATTGGGATGATGAATGTAATTTATTACTTTTTACTTTGTTTTATCCATATTGAACTAAAATGATTGAATCCGGTGTTGATTTTGTAACTTTTGTTGGTACTTATATGAGAAAAATCAGGTTTGGGGAAATTTAAGAAGAGAAGGATGGATTTTTCATCGTTTTTTAGGATAAAGCCCTCTCATTGTAAGGAAATAATTTCATCATTTTATTATAATTATAATATAAATTCTAATTCATTTTATCACATATTGTATCCCCCTTAGTTATGATGGATGTGTGTTGGTGCCTAAGATTTTCATTCAAATAATTACCACATTATGTCTGTACAACAAGGTTGCTTGTAAAATATGATGGGTGTTGAGTCTAAAGGCATGTGGGTGTTGTTTTGACATTTATTTTATATGGTTTTTTGTTGAAAATTATATTAAATATTAATTTTTAAAAATCATGTATGCGTAAATACTAACCGGTATACTTTTAGAGCACCGTAACAAGCTGATTTAATGTGATTTGTATCATTAAGAGAATTTCTTGGATGATGAATCCTTAGATGTTGGATATACTCGTGAGATCTAATTACAACATGAAATACTATACTAAGATTCATTTCTCAATTGTTTCATTTGAACATTATAGATTACTTCATACTAAATTTTAATCTAAGGATGATAAAGCTACAATTTTATGGGATTCATTGTTTTATTCTGTACCCCTTTTTTTCCATCTCAATTTCTTTAATCGATGGCTTGAATTTTTTATAATTGACAATTTTTTTTCATTTCATGTAGATATTTTCTCTAATTTTTTGGTATGCTTTTTTATTTTGTGTAATATAGATCTTGAAGCCGAAGGATGTGGAATAACATCGACTCAGGTTACTCAATGGTTCTAGAGTTGACTTGGTTTGTTTATTCTTATGGCCACTTGGGGGTGTTGAAAGATCTTTATAAAAATTAACTATTCTTATTCCATTATGGGTGCTAGAGGATTGTAGTCATTGGATGAAAATTATGGTGGATTACAGTCAAGAGACGACATGAGTGGTTGGTGTGCAGTGGGAACAACTGAATAGATAGGTCATGGGGTTTTGTGTTTTTATGGTCTTATCATTCGAGTTCAACTATGTATTGATTCATTTTATATTAACTTCCAGTATAAATATAATTTTTTCTATTTTTTAACATGTTTGAAAATCATATTTGTCATGATAATGAAAACATGTGTATTATTCATGATAAATTAATAAATATAAATCATAAATTTAATAGAAATTTTTTTAAATTTTTTTAATGTAATTTGTAAGTAGATAATATATGTTGGTAATATTATTACCAACAGATATATTATTCATATCAATCAATTTCTAAAAACGTTGTACATCATATATATTATATGTTAGTATTTTTATAATAGTAGAAAAACTATTTTATCTGTCGTAATAACATTTAGAGATAGAGTTGTTATCAATTGTTTAGTGACAAGACAATTTTTGTTGGTAAATCATTTTACCAATAGAAAATGCACTTTTACCAACAGATATACACATGTTGAAAAATATTATTATTTTGTAGTGTTACATAATTATAATTACAGTTATGTATTTTCAGGATTATGAGGGAATTATTTTATCATGAATACCATATATTTATTGGAGGTTGAAGTATATATAAATTGAAAGAGATGAGGTACCATGATAAACTATATTTCAGTTACCCTCATTTAGATATTTTCTTATGGGTTGTCGGAATAGACTGTTATGAAGAAAAATATATATAATTCAAGTATATGGAATTTTATAATGTAATTAGTTAGGATTTGATTGTGATTTATAGATCCATGTGGTGTAAAGGAAAGAGGGAAGGGGTCCGTTTATAAAAGGTGTAATGGAACCACATAGAATTACTTAAAATATCTAATTATAAATAATGTATTTTTAAAGTATAATGTTTTAAAAAATACATGAACTAGAATATAAAGAGTATATGGTAGAAATATCAATATAAAATTAAATTTATATTTTTTCGGTGTAAATTTAACCCTTTTATTTTTTACCCCTTAGTCAACCAATTTTAGCCTTCACTATTGTAAGAACATCATTAATACTATGAGAATATATTTTTAGGTATAATGAAAAATCTGATAGTAATTAGATATGCGATGAAAATGTAGATGATTTTTAGTCATAACATTCATATTTCAATATTTTTATTTTTTTTATATAATTTAATAATGTATTATTTTTTTAAACTGTTAATAATTTTATTTTTATTATATTCATTTAATTTGACATTAAATTCATCAAGATTACTAATGATTCCAAATATAAATTATTTGAAAACAAACTACACAATATTTTTAACCCTAAAATTCACCTTAAACTACAATTCATCTAATAGATAATAATTTTTATGTTTTCAAAATAATTTTTGTTGATTTTTCTATTATATGTATATGTAATGTGTCAACGTTGTCTGATCCTTTAATGTTCTTATACCATTACTAAAAAAAAATCAAAATTAAAAAAATAATATAATAAATTTCAAAATATGATTTTATATTAATTAATGAAATATTCAAATCTCTAGTTTAACATATATAATAAATTAAAATAATGTAAGCAATATTTGTGAATTTTCTTTACATAAAATAATGTAAATGTAATTGTAAATTTGAAATGACCCCAAAATACATATATTTAAATTATGATTGGATATGTTTTAATTTATCAAATATAATAAACTAAAGGATAATGTTTGTTGATATTTAGATCTTATCTCATGGTTTTAACCATGCTTTACCCATTTTACCATTACTTAGATGAAAAATATTTACAACCATTAAAAATATTAATGAAAAAATTGACATATTTTTCAACATTTAAACAACTTTTAACAAATTATGGAATCAAATTTGGAAGATTAAATCATATGAAATTGAATAAATAGAATTTAATATAATTTTTGAAAATTCAATGAAAGACCATTTTTTAGAAAAAATGTGTTTTTAAGAATAAAAATTAACATAAAAAATTATGAATATTTCTATTTTAAATATAAATAATAATATTATATTAAATTAAATGTATAACATATAACTCAATTAAAAATATAATGGGATTTCTAAATTAATTCATTTAATTAAAATAAATGACAATATTTGAAAAATCGAAATTATTCCCGATTCATGAGAAAATCTTTCATTTGAAAAATTATCTAATTGTCAACCTATATTAATATTGATATTAAGGTGTAAAAAAATATGTTCATTTTTTAAAAAGACACTTGTTAAATTTTCATATATTCAATATAATTTCACCTCATAATATTCAATAAAGACCACTTTTTGAGGAAATACATTTTAATGCCTAAAAATAAATTCCTTTAAAATAAAGTGCTTATGTTCTAAGAATTAATTAATGTATTTGTATTGAGTAGGAAAATTATAGATATATTTCACAATATGGTTAATCAAATTCAAACATACGAAACCCATAACATTAATAATAATTATTTCATGATTTTTAGTATAAAATAACACTTAGTACAACTCAAAAGACCATTAGGCCTAGTGTATTTGCAAAATTAAGAACATATAAAAATAACATGATACATGAATACTAAAAAATTATTAAAAAAATTTAAAACATATCCTAATATTTTATTTATACTCTAATACTAATTGGATAACTTGGGGACATACATAAGAAAGGGGGAGCTATAAAGCCCAATAAGGTAATAAAAAATAATATCATAAGGCAAAGTTGTACATGTGAACCAAGAGGTGTATAAAGGCGGCATATGAGGGGTAAGAATCAAAATATTGAATAATGAGGAATTAAATAACATGATAGCAAAATGGAAATATAATATAGTAGAAACAACATAAAACACGACCTGATAAAAAAATTCATTGTTAATTTTTGGAGATCTTAACAAAGTGTTATTTAGATAACATCCTATTATTCATATATTGTATATCATTAGATAAAATAATTTCCCTATGTATCAGAGTGCCCTCTAGGTGCACCCATCACATTCAAATCAAGGTTGTTCATATGTTTTCCACATATATCATACAACAAAATGATGTATTTCATCAATTTTAATCCCATTTCTAAGGATCAAGTGTTACATAAATGAAATTATCTAATAAATTAACAATATTTACATCCAAGTGAGTACCTTCGAGTAGAAATGTGGATGATTTTTCAATAAAAAATGTTTTTCATGGACAATTTATATTATAATTTTATCAGTATAATAGGGTTACATAAAGATTAATTGGGGGTGTTAATGGGATTTAAAGGGGTATCTTATTACATGGAAATCAAAATGAAATTAATAGGGATATGTAAATAAAAAATACAATGTAAAAAATTGGAAACTTAATGGAATAATATAAATAATGTTCTTGAATAAAGAGGACCTGGAGAGGATCCCTTACTGTCAGAGGGTGGTTATAATACATTTGGAAAAGCTTATTATGAGCATTGGGACACCTTATGAGGTAAATAAGGTGGGAATGGTAGGGTAAATTCATTCAATTATAGAATTTAGTGATGGTGAATGGGATATTGGTTTGATTTTTATAGCCAATTAAATTGAATTCTATATAAAATTTTAAACAAATATTTTTAACTCTATAAGATAAAATAATCAGAACAACCAACCATACCATGGTTTCCCCATGTTTCTACCAATTATGAGTCACTTTTGGAAATTTAGGCTATATCCACAGTTTAAAACTGTGGATATAAGTCCAAAAATATGGATATTGGTTATAGCCATGGTTTTATAAACTCTGGTTGGTATTGGAGTGGCTATAGGGCTATATCCAGGGTTCATGTCGTGGCTATAGGGTAACAACCATGATTTGAACCGTGGAAAAATCCTTAAATCCATGGTTCGAAACCATGGAAGAATATTAAGGCAAATAGAACTATTTCCACGGTTTGAAACTATTGCTATAGGGTTTCCCATTTCACAAAAAAACACCCCACCCCTTGTAAATCCCCATGCAGCACCCTTCCTCCATGAAAATCTCCCATATAGCACCCCTTCCCTCAGGAAAAGCCCCCCTCCGCTCTCCTGGAAAACCCCCCCATAGACAGACCCTGGACACCCCTTCTCACCCTGGATACCCTCCCAGACCCTATACAGAACCCCCTCTTTGACACAACCTAAACACCCCTATACCCTAAACACCCCCCCCCCAAACAGACCCAGGAAAACCCCCCAGAACAGACCTAGACTTCCACTCCCATGGACAACCCCCCTTTTGGACAGACCCTTGACACCCCATACCCTAGACACCCCAACTCCTTGACAGACCCTGGACACCGCTAGACCCTAGACACCCCCTAGACAGACCCTTGATAGTCCCCCATGATAGAACATGGACTCCCATAGACCCTAGTCACCCCCTTAAATTCCCCCTTCATGGGCAGAATTTGTAAATCCCCCTCGACCGACCATAGACATGCCCATACATTGGAGGCCCCCCCCCAGGATAGACCCAGACCTCCACCCCTTTGAATAGACGCTACAAAACCCCTAGGATAGACCCATACCTCCACTCCCCTAGACAACCCCTCCTGCTGGACAATCCAAAGACTCCCCCTTTTGGATAGACATCTGACACCCCTTTGACATACCCTAGACAACCCCTCCTAGGAATGACCCAGAACAACCCCCAGAGACACTAGACACCGCCTAGAAAACCCCCCAAACCCTGGACACCCCCTGGTAGTTTTCCCTCCCCACCTTCCCCCTTGCACTCCCTTCCCCACCCCATGTACGCCCTACCCTGCAGATCCCCCTGTAGACCCCTTCCCCCTCCCCCCACCACGAGACGAGTTACATAGGCATCTACCTCTAGTCTACATCGACCCAATCTAACCTAATATAAATGTCATGTTTGTCTTTTACAAACGGTGTGTGAATCATTAGGGTTAATAGGTGTGTCCTCTTATGATACCTCTGACATTTTATCGATATCATAAATGGAATATACCCTATAACACACAACATGTGTGTTTGGGTGTCAAATCTGGGTTTGTACACCTATACATACTGAGTTATGTGGTTTGAAAAACACAGTATGTGTCCCCGAGGTACACACCATTTAATATAATAATGAAATTACTTAAATAATGATTAGTATAAATTGATTCAAAATACGTAAACAATATAATAAATAAGAACAAAAAATTTAGTTTTATTTGGCCCCTTTAGGTTGTATGTGCATGTAAAGAATACCTACCAAAAGTAACCCATTTTATTTTGGTCAAACAAAATGTTACAAGTAACAAAAAAAATGTATGAAAAATAATTAAAAATAATTTATAAAATTATTCTATTTTCAATAACTATTAATGAATAAGTGGAGTTCTTAAAATGAAAATAGAGTGCCTCTCAAATACTTCATATCCGTTCATAATGTAGAAACACATCGGGATATGATGGTTCAATGTTCTTTGGGACCTTCTGGATCATACAAACAACCAAACTTATTCTCTACGAAGGCAAATCATTAACACTCCATAATTTTATCTCTAATATAATATATCCTAATTTATATATGTTTGAATTTACTATGACATATTATTTTTTTTTCAAATTGAAATCTTATATACTTTAAAAATAAATTAATATTACAAATTTGAATAAATTCAGTTTAGAAACCATAACCTTTAACCATACATCCTCTTTAATATCCTCAATCAGGGGAATATACTCATATTATATGGTTAAAAGAGAAACCACTAATTCCATGTTCCATTTCCATGATATGGTTCCTCCACAAGTGGTGAAAACATATCTAGTAAGGGACTTCTCAGTATCCATATTATCTATTTAATCAGCATCAAAATATCCAACAATTAGTTCATCTGTATTTATATTTCTAGAAAAACAAAAATATAGGATGGAGGCATGTGAAACAAATCTATGTAACAATTTTAACTCCCACCAATGATGTTTTCCATGATATTTTGTGAATCTATTGAGAATGTGAATAGAAACAACTATGTTCGTCCTAGTAAAAATCACAGAATACTTTAGGATACCAAAAAATGCTGGTAGATGGTTTATTTGACATATATTTAGTTTCAACAACAGAAGTGTGAACTTGAGTCCAAGATACATTAAGGTATTGAGAAAAGAGATCATGAATTGTATTTAATGTCTCAAGAAAGTACCTCTTAAATAACATAATGATATAAGATTTTGGGACAAATATATCATTATATTATGTATCTCCCTTTAATTTTTTTAATTAATATCTATTTTTTCTCTCATAAATGTTTCATCTTTTTTTTTAAATTTATACATTATAGAATTAATAATCTTCATATTATTTCTCATAACCAATAAATAATCAAAATAAATTAATAGGTAAAGAATGTATGTTTTAACCCATTTATGGTAAACACATACATCCTAATTTATCATGTTAAATTGGATATCAAAAATAAAAGAGTGAAGTTTTATATACCAATAAGAATACTCTAGTATTAAACCATTCATGGATTTATTTAAAAGACAAACTTAGTTAGTTTTAAAAACCTTTTGGTGACTATAAAGTGGTTCCATGTACAATTTACTATTATGTTCACAATGTAAGAAGGTAGTTTTTCCATCTATTTATTCGTTCTCAATGTCATTAAAATATAAAAAACAAGAAGTACCCAAATATAAGAATTCATAGAAACTGGTGAAAAAATATTAACATAATCAATAACTTGTTTTTAATGGAAACCCTTTTCCACAAATATGTCCATGAATTTTATGTTCCTTTCATTAGTGTTATATTTCTTCTTCCTATAAATCCATTTATGCCCAATGTCCATGGAATTTGGAGGTTTATAAAAATAGGAAATGTATGGTTTTTATTCAAGGTTTCCATTTATTCATGTATGTTAGAGATTCAACCATTGGAATATCTATCATTAATCAATTCATTATAGATTTTAGAATCATCATTAATGGACTCATTTTGGAATTCACATTTAGGATCAGGAGGAGAGGGCTCATCAACATCCTCTAACTCAGTTGGGGAATAAGGATCAATAGTATCACTAATGGTTGTATCATCACTATCATGAACGATATATTATGATTTAGGAGAACTAAATTCATGAAAGACAACATCAACAATGATCATACACCTTTTATATCTTTGTTTTTCAACCACCAACATATATCCCTTGACACCATTGGTGTATTCCATGACAAAATACATAATAGATCTTGGTTAAAACTTATTAGATTTATTTTAGGTGTAGGTTTCACACAAAAAGAATATTTGGTGGTTATCTAAATGTTTTTTTACCATAAAAAATTTAATATATTGGTTTGAACTAATTAGAAGCACATGGGAACATGTTAAACAGCTATACTATCATAGTCACAGCTTCTTCCCAAATGAATTTAGGTAGGCCCATGTAAGAAAGCATTCCTCAAACACACTCATGAATATGTTTACTCATGTTATCAATAAGTTCATTATGATGGGGGTTTCCCTAATAATATGCTATCATTTTATGCCTTAAAATTTATAGAACTAGACAAGATCAATAAATAAGTACACAAAATAATTATCAATTCCCATTAATTTTATTATATTTACAATCTATTTTTCAATAAATTTTAATGTTTTAAATGTTTCAAAAAAAGTATATATTTTTTGGGTATGAAAACCCATTATTTTATATAATATTCATGAATTCATGGAAAAATAGAAACCTTCATCATGGTATGTGGTTTTATAAGTTAGTCATAAATAAAAATGGATATAAACTTGACTTATAAAAAACATCATATAATGAGGAAAATGAGTCACCTTATGAGCGAGAAATCACAACAAAACTCCATACATAAAATCCTGTGGCAACATCCACTTTTTCCACACTTCCATAATTAGAAGTGTTTCACTTCATATACCAAAATTCCTCGTAGTCCCCACATACCAACCTTCTAATAAAGTAAATAAACATTTTCCAACCTTATATCCATGTTAATCAAATGAATATTTAATTGAGCATGATTATATGAAACAGAAATTTAAATCATTCTATCATATAGGCAATAACAGATAGTATTAAATAAGAATGTCCATACTCAAAATCATGATTTGAATAGGATGGTAATAAGGAATCATGCAAAACCACAGTGATTTCTAATTCAATAGGTATATCTGATTAAGACCTCAAAACATGATACCCACTAATTCGAAACTCCAATATGGAAATGTAATAAAATAAAAAATTTAAAATATTACATGTTAAGGTCAAAAGAGATAGGGAATCACAAGATCATTGAAGGATATAATCATTAATTCTCTTCACAACTACACTAATATAACACTATTTATTTTGTAATAATGAAATAATGGAGTGTAACCCCAAGTGCATAAAAGAAATAAAATGAATGTGAAAAATGATGAATACAATGAAGGGTTCCCTTAAATAATTCTATTATTAATTATATAATAATCACATACAAAATAAATTCACCCCATAAATAATACCCATGAATGACCCAAGATCTCAATCCATTCACTCTCTCAGAAGCGTGTTAGGTCATGTAGATAATAAAATTATTTTTAATACACTACATTCCCAATGTTCCTCTGGTTGAAATTCAACATTCCTTAACCAATTCACACATTATCCATCTTTGTTTTTCTAGTTTCAAATGTTGGTTATTCAAATTTTGATATGATTTTGAAGACTCTAATGGTTTAGTAATCAATTTTTTAGGTTTTAAAATAGTTTTTACATGCTTTAAAAGAGTCAAAACATTGAGTTATTCATCATAGGTTTGTGTGTAATAATATTATTCTAACATATTGAGGAAGGGTAAAACTGAGTAGGAATGGGTTCCATAATCATTTAAATGTTTTATATATCTACTATAAATGATGAAAATTGACAATTCATTTTCAATATTTATTTATGAAATTATTCAAAATTATACTTTCCTTCATGACCCTCGTTCCTTGTCTTCAAAATCACCCAACACACCACTACAAACACTATTAAATAATGATTTACCATATGAGAATATTTCTCAACACTTTGAAATAATGTAGACATATATTGAGAGATACATCCCACTTAAAATTGAAATCCCATAAGTTTCCCAACAGGGGCCCAAGCCAAGCGGGCCCATTCAACAACAAAAAATAAATTATAGACTAACTAAGATTTTAGCCTCTCACAACACATACATGTTGAATGTGTCTAATTTAATTTTCTATGAATATTAATTTTAGTTGGTATGGTCTTATTACAGAACCTCCAGAAATGTATGTTCAACTTAATTGGGATATATTTTGACAAGACTTTTCTCACCCACTAATCATGCTTCTGGTTGGATCTTAATAATAATTGAAAATCCAAAGCATTAAATTATTATAAGATAAACTTTGAGAATGTGAACATATCCGATTTATGGATCATATAAATCCTATAAAAAAATTTATGATCCTCATTAAGGGATGCTGATATAACGCCATGGTTTATTGTCACATTCCTAAAGTAAATTTGAGGGATTGGGAATCTAGGGATGTAGTGAAAATGAACTAACAAGTTTTCTTTCTAGTAATTTATGTCACCCCACATGCAAACCAATACACAATGTGTGGGATCCATTCTGAATTTTTTGGATAACATAAATGGTAATTGATTTTAGGATGTCTATTTTAATTTTGGAGTGTTTTATATTTTAATCCCCATGATCAACCATACCATGGAACAACTCTATGAGTGGGATCTAACCTTGATAGGGTGCCAATGAAATCAACACTAGATAAATTTACCTTATTCATGGATCCATAATATGTATGACGAGGATACCAAGAGGTGGATTGGCTTCATTGAAGGAGGAAGATCCCTGGAGGTGGGGTGGCCACATCTGAACCTTGCCATAGCCATGTCAAAACCGTTCCAGAGCCGTGTCGAAATCATGATGGAGCCGTGTCAGAGAAAGAGTGTTGCAAAGAGATGGGTTGGCTACATCAGAGAAGTCAGCAGAGGAAGAGGATCCTGAGGGTGGGGGAGGGGGAGGATGTGGATGCATTGAAACCATGCTGGGCCACTTGGAATGGGGTCTAAGTTGCATCAGATAAATAGGGATGCATGGAGGTGGGGTGGACACATCATATATGTCAGGGGAAGAAGATGATCATGGGAGGGAGGAGAATCACAAGGTAGTGGAGATGGGAAACTCATGAGGGGGGGGGGGGAATGTGGGGCTAGGGCCCCATACTGTAAACACAACCATGGGTATAAGTGATCTATAGTGATTATTTTTATTGTCCATGGCTATAGATCTTTGGCTATAGGTCCAACTTCTACTAATGAGTTGTTTTAATTATTTTATTCCACCAATAACTGAGCTCACTAAATTAATGTCCTTTTGTTGTGGAAGTGGTTCATGTGAATAAATAATTATTTTTAAAACCCAAAAATATAGTAACAATTTTTTAGATTCGGTAAGAGTTTATAAAACTTTTAAAATAACAGAATAAATCATTATTCTAAAGATTAAATATTCATTTGGTTGTGGATACCTTTTATTTCATATATTTAATCAATTTTGGTTTATTGTTATATCATAATATATATTATATATTTATACCATATTTATTTTTTACAGTGAAATTCGATGAGGTTGGGGAATTATAAATAGTTAACAGATGGATAATTTTGATATTATGATTAAAAAAATATTTATTCTATCAAAATAATTATCTATTTTTTATAAGTTATCATTTTAAATCAAAAGTAACTTTTTATTATAAAATAATATTTTTTTGAGAGTAAATGTTTTATCACCCTTATAAAATTACATCTAAATTCGTAAAATAATGTTATAATTTATTTAAATAATATAATTTAAAAATATAATTAAAATAACATTTATTTTAAAAATTAATTAATTCAATAAAATGTGTGTCATTAATGAAATAATATATTTCCCAAAAATACTATTTGTGTTTCATTATTTCAAAATCCATGTTTATCAAAAAAATTAATCATTTATAAGTAATAAAAAATATAAATATGATAAAAAAATATATATTAATATTTTTAGGTTTATGATACATATTCCATTACTACAAAATAGTATTCCCTAAGGGATGGGTATCCAATTGTGATATTTTAATTGGATGGTTTGGTGAATATGGTTTGTGTCATGATCTCAATGAGCTTGGACTTATATCATAAACTATTTAACACTTAATTTAGTTTTTGAATCTCATATTGGGATTGGCTAAGTGAAAATAAAAGTGATGATATCTCACTTGGAAGCTCTAATAAATGGGTTTCTTAGGGTATGATCCTTTTTTCCATGTTCATCTTTTATTTTTTATGTTTCTATTGGAATTTCAATAAGACAATGTGTATATTAATCATATGACCATAATATAAATTATATTTTATAAAAAATTATATTGTGAGATGATAATTTAAATGTGATAGGCTATAATGGGATAAAAATTCCAAAAGTTGTACATTAATATTATAAAAATAAATTACTTGATAGGTAATGTGTTCATTAAAAATGGTAATTTCATTTATAAAGGTACATGTCACTACATTCTTACCCCCTTTATAAATTTCAGCCTCAAAAATTCATTTCATATACTAAAAAATATGAGGGTACATTTGTTTAATTGCCTCTTATGGTTCCAATATTGCTTTATAAAACTCATGGTTCACCCACATCCCTTTAACTAAGTGAGTTATCATTTTTTGTAGTTCTCTGTCTCTACAATCCATGATTTTATCTAGTTTCTCCTCATATGGTAGATCATTATCAAAGGGTACCTCCTCTGGATTCAATACATGTGATGGGGCTGGTATGTACTTCCTCATGAGGGATATATCTGAAACATCATGTGATTGATATAGGTTAGGTGGGAGTATAGTTGATATTCCACATATCCAATGTGATCCTTGATCTCGAAGGTGTCATTGTTTCTAGAATTAATTTTTCCTTCTTTCTAAACCACATTACATTCTTTCATGTTGATATATGAGGGAACACATTAACTATGACAAAAAAATATAGATCACATTGATGATTCTATACTTAGATAATTTATCACATTTTTACAGATTTTACATGATGTTGATTAGTTTGAACCTTCTATATCATATCATGAATAAGAAATAAGTCCCATCACCTTTCAAACTCCAACATCATCCCACAATGTTAGAGAATCACACCTCTTTTGGTAAAGATCCAAAAAAATTTCCATTTCAATTATATAGTGGAAACTGAGATTATATGATAACTCTACACAGTAAATGTGGATATCCCAACTTCCCTTAAAATCAATTGATCCTAATCTTCAAAAATCCTAAAAATATTGACTGGTTACGTAAAATTGGCCATTCTTCTGAGGTGATAAGGTATACTAAAACTTATATCTATATCCATGACTCACATAAGGATTCATTATAACCTTTCCAAAAAACCTAGGATCTCAAACATATAAAATACTAATTAAATTATAGGTATTATTAAAATTTATCTCATATCTATCATAGTACGTGGGTCAAGAGAGAAATCATCCTTGGTATTAAAGAAATGTTCTAACATTTTAAATAGATCAACTACCACCATGATGTAATTATTTCCTTTAGATTCCATAGGGTGTATTATTACCAAATCAATCATTATTTTTCCCAATTTCCATACTAGTATGGGAAATTGTTACATCATACCTCTAAAATTTGATAATTAAACCATTTCATATTTTCATACCATGGAATGAGATACAAATTCAACAATATCCCTATACATATCATCAAGCTAGAAGTTTTTCATTATATATCCCTGCATTATAGTAATTCTTGGTTGGATCGAGAATAATGAGATATGTGAATCATCTTCAATTTTTATCATTAGTTATTTTTATGGGACATATCCTAGTTTTAAACATTATAAATATATCATCTGAGATGTTAAAATCTGAAATATTATGTACCTTTTTCTATAGTGCTTTATCATCTTTTTGGCCTCCTTGATCCTATCATGAATTGATGGTTTAGAATTTATTTTTTAAATGTATGATGGTGATTAATTTTTTATTCCATTTACAAGCTTTTTATATCCAATATGATTTGATCCCTTTCAATCCTCCTCATGGATTGGGATTCTAGATCAGTTATACTCATAGAATCATTGACTATTTTTCCATCATAGGGTGGTAAATGTTTGAAAAACAATAATTTCAAATCATCTATATACCCCCGCATTGGTTAGAACAATGGTTATTTTGTTTGAATATATACGTGAGTATTTTATGATCTATAAAACTTTCACACTTCTCACCAATGATATAATTCCACTATATCTTTAACGTGAAGATCACTACTGCTAATTCAAGATTATGGGTTGGTATGTTCTTCTCAATGATCATTAATTAGAGGGATCCATAGGCTATAATGTTTTCACCATTAATGAGTACAAAACCCAATCCACTTTTTATACACATAACTATAGATCAAAAACCCCTCCCCACTAGAAGGTAATGTGAGAATATGTGATGTGATTAACCTATTATATCGATAAATATTTCTTACCAATCATCAATCTAGGAATATATTACCCTTTATGAGTAAGCATGGACAGTGGTTTTCTCAATCATTAAAATTTTATCCAAAATTTCTAATAATACATATTTAGTCCTTGGAAGCAGTGGATTTTATCATAGATATTTTTATAGGACATCATTTAACTAAATCAATTTCTAAAATATCCATATAAATCCTGAAATACGTAATAATATTCCTTAATAATGTCATTTCCTCAAAACAACACTCAATATTACTATTCATTGAGTATTAATTTTCATTTATAAATATATTTATTACAACACATATATTACCCTCAAGTTCATCCTTACTAATTGAGTAGATATAAATATCATCTATAAATACCGCCACATTTTTTTCAGGTAATCCCAAATGAATTTTTCATCAAGTCCATGGACACAAATAGAGAATTTTTAAGTCCAAATTACATAACTATGAAGTAATAGTTCCTATAACTTTTATGAAATTTTTCATGGGAATATCCACCTTCTTCTCCATTACATGATAATATAATAACAAATGATCCACCATGGAGAAGTATTAGGATCCACATATCTAATCGTAAAAAAATATTATATTCGTTGTGGAGGACAATTTTTCTTTATTGTGATATTTTTGAGCAAACTATAATCAATACAATGATTTACTGACCCATACTTCATCATATTAAAGGACCAATGAATCCTATATTGATGATCATGATAGTATAAACCCTTTATTAAAATTATTATATAGTCTCTTCTTCAAATCGTAAAGTTCAATAATAGACATTATATATGGTTTCTTAGATATGAAAAATGATTTTTGAATAAACTTGATTAATAACTTAACTAATAAACTAGAAGGAAGCTGTGTAAATTCATTGAGAAACACATCAGTGAAATCTATTAGAATGTCGATGAATTCAGGGATGATATTTTATTTTTCCTCAATTATTGGAACTAGATATTCATTAACACAATTAAATAATATAAATTATTGATATTATGTTACAAAAGTAAATTAATCCCCCTCATTAAACTTGTAATGAATAAGAGATTGATATATGATATGTTTAGTAATTTTCTTCTCACAAAAATTTATGTTTTCATAATATAAGTAAACCCAGTCCATATCCAGAATAACATAAAATTATGTTAAAGGGAGTATCAAAATGTTATTTGGGATGTTCAACTCATAAATATGTATTGGGGTGTGTTACATAATTAAGATACAATAATTTCCCCATTTTCAATTTTAACTAATAAAATTAGTTTCATGATTTTCCGTGGTAATTGATTTTTTCTACTAAACCTATGTGATATGAAAGAACGTGTAAAAACAAAATCAAATAGCCAATTTAATATATATGATTGAATAACTAATAGAATAATCCACACAATGGTTTTTTGATACACCATAATATCTATGATGGAATAAGATCTACCATTACCTCTAGACCTTATAGGTTGTTGTCAGTAGTTATAGTTAACAACCCTTCTCTATGTGAATTTATTTTTATAATTTACTTATTGTTTGAAATTGTAACAATGGTTAGAAGGTTGTGGGATTCTTGGAGCATTCCATTCATCCATCACATTGGTTGTTTTCTCTATTTATAAATCTCTATCTAGGTTCCCTTATTTCTCATATATAAATCATTTCCTTCTCCCCTTCATAAAACTTCCCAGACTCTTCTTCCAACACATTTGAAAAGTGATAAGTGGGATTCATTTACACTATGATTTTTCTCTATCATATCATTTGGACTAGAATCAATTCATGAAATATTATCTCATTCCACTTGATTTTCATTTATATCTAAATTTATATTGAGGTCACATCAGTCAATTTACTCATTGATATCAAAATCGTGAATACCCAATACTTTTTAGAGATTCAACATTATCCCACCTATTAAGGGGTCAACATTACTTCCATAGTCAATGAAAAAATTGGTGTCATATCATGAATTTCATTTGAAAAATTCTATAGACTCCATAAAATATTAATCAACCTTTTTAATGAGGTTATGTAAATCTATCTATGTTTTATGTTAGATAATTCCATAAAAATATTTTTTAATAATATTTTTTCATATTTCCATACATTTTATTGATTCAATTTCTTATTTATGATTCATATATTTAACTAATATCAACCGATGATTTGATTCTCCCTACCTATGATAAAATCCAAGAAGAACATCTACTTCTTAGATCATTAATGTATCGATAATATATTTTCAATGGAAATGATACTTTCCTCTATGATTAAGGGATTGGAAGGTCCAAAACAATTAGGTTTCACAATTGCATAAAAGAATCAAATGAATATTAATATTTTCATATTGGGATATGGATGTTTCTTATTTTTCATGTTTCTATTAAAAACCTATGTAAATTGAAAATGTGATTTAATGAATTTCTTTATTCTGGATCCCATTGGGATGGGAATCTGTTTTGGGAAGTCATCACACGACACCATACAATGGGTTTTTTACTTGGTTCCTCATATTTTGACCAATTAATAGATAATAAGGTTAAACATAGGTTTGACAATTTTTAACCTACTGCAAACATAAATGAGGAACCCTGCATATTAAAGGGGTTACTCAAACATTTAATGACCTTTGAATTTCAATGCTTCAATTTATGTTATTTACAGTCCATTTCCTAACATAAAATCTTATCATGATTTTTTGTTTCCTTTATAATTATTAATAATGAGAATTTAAAATTACTAAATCATATCCCCCAAGAGTTTCAAATTAGTTGAATAGTATAGATCACTATAATGCACTATTTAATGATTGAGTTCACCTCAATGCTCCAATTTTGATGTTATTACCCCTAGGTATATCATTGATAGTGATACATCTAGTGATAGTATCTAATATGGGATGTGTTTTATTTGAATCCACATACTCCATGATTTAACAAATATTATGAATGTTTTCATATGTTTAGTCTTATCTATAAAAGGTTGATTAGGTTTGTCTAATCCTAATCACAAAAATAACTTAATTTTGTTGTAATAAAAACTATGAAAAAGTATATCTTTAATATACTTTATTATAATATTTGTTACATAAAATCCCCCTTAGTAAAACCCATAAGATTTTGAGACCAAGTGCATTTGGAATATTAGGTATAGATCACATTAATATGATACATGGATACCAAAAAATTGTTAAAAACTACAAATCATGACTTTATATTAAATTGTTTATCTAATACTTCATGGGATAATATGGGGATGGATATAAGAAAGGAGGGAGCTAAAAGGTAACAAAAAAGAATATTATAAAGAAATTATGTACATTTGAACCAATATTGATATAAAAGTATTACAATATGGGTGAGAATCATATTATTAAACAACGAGGCATGATATAACGTGATAACAAAAAGGCTACATGGGAATGTGGGAATAAAAATAGAGAAAAAAATAACATAAGTCAAGTATTACTACCAATGACTCATAACATATTATCTTAATATAACATCCCATTCACTAAACATAGTATATCATAGGATAAAAGAATTACATAAATAATTGAGGTGTTATCTGGGTGAACCCATTACTTTCATATCATGTACATGCATAACCCTGCCCCATAAATCATATAACATAAATATTTCATTTATAAAATTTGATATCATGATTAAAGAGTTTATGTTATATATATGGTGGTTTGAAACAAATGAAGGATAGATAAATCATGGTGAATACACATGAATTTAATTTAGGATGGGTATTCACTACAAAAATGTATGTCATTGAAAATTCATTTGATAAAATTAGTAGCAGAATGAGGGTACATAATGATTAATGGGATGGTATAATTACATTAAAATTGGTATATAATCACATTTAAATCATAATAGAAGTGGTATGGATATTTAAAATCATATTAAAACATAAAAAGTTAGAAAATAATGGGCATAATATAAATAGGGTTCTTGAATAAAGAGGAAGGGAATAAGATCCAATTCCTTGAGAGGGTGGTTCTTGAAGATTAAAAGGAGATTCATAAGAGATTAGGGACCCTATGATAGGACTCTAGAGAGGTAAGGCTGAATTAAATTCGTACTCTGATGAATTTTGGTGAATCTTAATGGGATTTTGGGTGGGATTTTGAGAAAAAATATAGGAATTCTTTATTATTTTCTAAACACAATTTTTGGACTCTATATGATAAAATAAAGAAAACCACAAACCTTCCCATAGTTTTAGCACATGGTTTCTAACAAAGATTATTTTTCTTAATTATTTTATAAGTGTATGAACCAAAATCATTAGAATAATTCCTATGTTGATGTTGAAGAGTTTCATGCACATAAAGAACTAATTTTATAATGTTAATATATAATAATGTTATTTTAGGATTCATTAAGGATTAATATAATTTATAAAATAAAATAAAAAACATATTATTTTTAATTTTCAATTAATATATGGTCATTTATTCCTTTTATGGAATATATTCCATCCCATTTGGTTCATTACAACATTATAATACATACTATATACTTGTACCTTAATTTATTTTTACACGAAAATTATGTTGTTGTTGAAAATTATAAAAAAAATCAAAATTTTATAATTGTGACCATATCATTAAAAAAATTATATTAATATTATCAAATTAATTATCTATGTCTAATAATTTACACATGAATATCAAAACCCATATATATTGAAAACTACATGTTTTTTCACAAAAAAAAATTAATGACCATTTTTACAATACATTTTAATTAATAAAATTTTATGATCATTTATTTAATAAATATTATATAATAATATTATTAAAATATATTATATTTAAAAATTTATTAAATTCCTCAATAATTGGGTCTTTATAGAGACAATTTTTTTCCATAAAATATGATTTTTTTATCATACCAAAATATAATTTTTATCTTAATTGTTATTTAATAAACTGTAAATTAATAATAAAAGGTAAATATAAAAAATATATATAAATTCATAATATTTGGTTCTATATACATATCCCTTAATTACAATAGTAAATTCTCTAAAGGTAAGGCATGTGATAGTTATATTTTGTTTGGGTGGTTCAGTGATATTGGTTGGGGTTTGGATAAAAATGATCTTAAACTTCTCCCACTAATAGTTTTCACAAGATTTAGTCCATGAATCTCAGTATGGTATATAGAAAGGTAAAATACGAAAGTGTTTATCTCCCATAAAATCTATGATAATTGGGATTCATAGGGTGTGAACCTATTGGTTGGGGACATCACTTTATTTGGCAGTGTCAGTTAGATTTATCATAACCCTTCATATATTATTCATATGATCATATCATAATGGCTATATTATAATGTGTTATGACTTTTAAATAACATTTTAATTGGATTGGTTATAATGGAATGAAAATTCCCAATGTATTATGTAACTACATTACTTGATAAGGCATTGACTCATTCAGAATGAAATTTCAATAATAAATATTTTTTCCATTGCAATACACAGTAATTTAATTTCCCGGTTATAAAAATTGCATTTAAATAATAAAATTTTTATATTATATCACAATTCCCATAAATCTCAGTATCATGTGTTAAGTAATGTATAAGGAATATTATTATTTCAAACTGAATGTTTGGGATATTAGGTTCGGATATAACATCAAACCTGTTATCCTAGGTCAATCATGGTAACATGAAATTACATGTTTTCTTTATATATAGGATCTTCAATAAAAAACTATACATATAACAATATATTTTTTAAACTCTTCCTTATAGTTTGATAATAATATTAGGAGATATTTACTCTCAACAAGATAGTTATAATATTCATCCATATTATATAATAATCACCATTTGTTTCATCTTATATAAAATAATCGATAGTGTTGTCTCTCCATATATATATTTTAAAGAATTATTAAAGAATCTTCCTTAATTCTATATAAAAATTTATAGTTTATTTAAATATTAAATTGTTCATAATTTAGAAAAGGTTTTATATTCAACTTATAAATTTATTATTTGACTCTCAAGTGTACAAATAGTTTTCACATCTCAAACTTCTATTACTCTTCAACGGTAAAGGTATTATTTCAATAGGATAATAAATTGATATCACTTTTATTTGTCACATAGATTATTAATAAAAAAATTGGTGTATCATTTCTCTTCAAATCATCAACAGTGACATATTCACATTGATAAAAGTGTCAAGTCTAACATATTATCTCTTAATATTCAATTACTATAAAATTAATGAATCACATAAACAAATTCAATATTCAAAATAACAATATTCAATTATATTTTTATTCATAATTTCCTCACTGGTCATTATAATTTAATTTAAATAATTTTTTTCGGAATACATGGGTAATTACACAAATATCATGAAATATATTTCATAATTTGTTTTTGACTATATCTACTCTTTATACTCCCAAAAAATCATCATATGTTTAATACATGACTGTATACACACATGCATTTAATTTTTTTGGTTTAAGAATCATCCCCATAGTGTATAACTCATCTTATAAAAACAAATTATACTTATTTTCATTATCAAATATGATGAAACAATCACAAGCATCATAATATTTCTAAGAAGAAGATTAGTATAAGCATAATCACTTTCGATTTCATAATATATTTTCTCAAATATCAATATATGTTCCTATAATATCCACAATTGAATTATCATAATTATCATATTAATCATAAAAAACGTTTTATGTGTGGAATAAATCTACTTCATGTTACTATAATGAGTGACACACATTATCAATAATATCTTACATGTTCTAAAAAATTTTGACCCATTATAAAAATTATTTAATATATGAGCCCAATTATTTTATGTTTCATTATAGATCCATTAAATTTCCAAATTCACTATAAAAATATCTTATATTCAAAAAGAATATATTATTTTAAAAATGTAATACTATAAGTATGAACCGAATTGTCATATTTATTAATGAAAAAATCTTTTGTATAACTATGAATAATAGTATTCTTCCAATATGTACTTTTTTTGGAAATATTACACATTTGGAAAATATATAATGATTCATATGTAATAATTTATATATCATAGAACAATTTTCTTTAGAACATTTACAATTCATCAGAATAACATAGGTTTCCAATGTAGAATATAATGTATCTCATGGATCTTAAACATTAATCATTTTTTTATTTTGAGGAATATATTATATATTTCTACCAACTGTAATCAATATTCTAGAATTTCTTAAAAATATAGAAGAACATCAAAATAACCATATCATGGAATCTCAAGCCACTTTTTCTCCAGAATAACCTCTTTAAGACAGCTCTAATTATTCATTATATATATATATCATACATATCATATTTCACCAGAAACAAATACGAACTACGTCAAGCACTACAACAGGTTTCCACTTCTTCCACAATATGATATCTCCCTCAAAAAACATGCAACCATAGTTTATATATATATTATTACACCATATAAATATTTTTATGTTTTTATTTGTAACAATTATTTACTTTTTTATTAAAAAAACAAAACAAAAAATGAATAGGGATTAGTAATATACCCATTTAATGAGTTCATAATAATAATATAAAAAGGTTTTCCAATACATTTTCTTCCAATTTCAACACACTCATAAATATTTAATATAATTGTAAAATTATGTTGAAAGAGTTTGGTGTCATTCCCCTTTATTCCATGTACCCTAATTTTTCCACACTAAATCTATTTGAGAAATTATTAGTGGTAAAAATATGAGATAATAATTCATTTGAGATGGATTTCTGTAACCAAACATTATTATGATACCTACTATAATTTTTTTGTTACTGGACGTTAAATGTTAATTTTAGGCATATATAATTTTATGTATATATCTTTACGAGTTTGTATAACTATTTCATGAACTCATATAAACACTATATTAAAACATTGAAAACAACTTATAGGTTATGTAATATAAATAAAACCCTTAAAATTTTCCAAATATATTAATTTTCATATCATGGATTAATCTAATTTATTAATGATAAAAGTATATTTGATACGTGAAAAATGAATAGAAGAATATACAAGATTTTTTGTCAATGAAACATCGAATGAACTTCTAAATCATTCCATATTTATGTTTAACTCTGTTTTCTATAAGCATTTGAAAACTAATCCCATTAAGGGATACACTCAAGGTCTATATCATCATGGTTGATCACATCATGAAATGTAGTAAAATATAATGAATTTAAAGATGCATCCAAAAAGTGAAATTTTTATATATAGTAAAGATTAGATATAATATTTATCTTTTATTTTATTCCAAAAAAATTAATCCTCCTCATCAATTTCATAAATGGAATAAAAAATATAATATATATGTAAATGAATAGTGATTTCTTAAATACCATTACTTTGATATATATTGACACTGTTTTTTATTTCCCAAAACTATATTCTATCTAACTTTATTTTTGGGAGAACTCTCCATGCATACCCCCTTAGACATCCAAGTTGCAACCACAAGATAATTGGTCATAATTCCATTTTCAACTACTATAGTGGGAGGATTATTATTCTTTTTCAAAACACAAAATTAACATGATATATTGGTACTAAAATTAATTTCTCCTGAAATTTCTTTATTGTATGGAAGGATAATGTTATCACCCATGATTCAGATAAATAAGTCTTTTCATTACAGGAAAAAAACACAATAAATATTGATTTATTCAAGAAAGTGATTTTAATATAAAATATCAAATTTCTTAATTCAAATTTAGTACATGATTTTTTTAGAAATTCATATTTTATATATTAAATTAGTTTACTTTATACAAATTGTTTTTTTGATAAATAGGGAGAGATACTTATTTTACCAAAAAATAAACAATTTTGAGACATTATAATGTCAAATGTGTAACTTTAAATATTATGAAAACTACATTATATACCATATAAATATATAATATGTAATATAATTCCTATAAAATTATTATTTTGAGCTGATAAATATATGATTATTATCTTTAAAATGTAAATAATATTTATGTACAAATAAAAAATTTTCTTAGTTATTATATTTTATAGATGAATTAAAAAGGATACATTTTATTTTGTATTTTCATGAAGATTAAGAATAATTTTATTTAAAATAATGCAACAAATTAAATTTTAATCCACATATTTTTATTTAATTATAAAATTATTGTTATACATAAAAATGCATTTATCAACAAAACGATTTGTCATCACGTTTTACTGGATTGTTTTTAAATTAATTTATATATCATTTGTATATTAAATTTAATAAAATGGAATCATATTTTGAAATATAATTTAATTATTATTAATAATTCACATTAATTTTTTGAATTTGTGAATTTAAACATTGGCAAAAAAATTTATTAAACACGTTAAGAAAAAAATGTGTTACGAGGGTTAAAACTAATATAGTAAGGGTTAAAATGACTTAAAAACTAGTCTAATTATTATTTTAAAATCACATTCTGTCACTATAACATGTTATCTTTAGTTGTAATCAAATTTGGAACCATTTAACTTTAGTAAAACTTTTATATATTTTCATATTTTGGACTGTTCCCATTGTGTCCTCTTCATCACTTATAAGACAACACCACCTATTTTTTTCTATCTAGAATTTAGGAGCATCATATATTATCCATAAAATACCCAAATAATTAACTACCATCTCTCTCCACATCCTTGTGGTACTGGTTATTTTATAATACCATCCTATAAATGCATTATGTATAAACCAAAGGAGGTTTTCAGAAGAAGTGTTGTAGTCCTTAACCAATGTGTTTATTCTTAATTCATATTTTTCCTTATCCAAACTAATACAAACCATTTTGATATAAAACAATAATTATATCATATGTAATAAAATGTTATTATTTTTATATAATAACTCTTTTAAATCAACTTATTCGTCTAATGTAAATTGAAATTTTAACTTATGTGTATGTACGGCAGACAGTCTCCACATATAGATGTGATTTGTTATTTATCACAATTATTGTTGGATGGTTGTAAATATGATAGAAAATAATATATATGAAATTTATATCATTATTTAGAATTTGTAAATATTATAAATTATAACATTTGTATTTCCTTTTTAAGTTTATTTCTTGCCTTTGATTGTTATTCTTTTATTTGGGTCATTGGTTTGGTTGTTTGGAGTTCCTTTTTGAATTTAATTATGTGTTTCTATATCATTTCATGTTATGGAAATGGATTTGGAAGTCAATTTCACTCTATCATAGAATCATGGGGCCTTTTCTGTTTGGTTTGGGTGAGGTAAAAAATTTGGTAAATAGTTAGTGTAAACTTATTGTCCAACCCCTCAAACAGTGAGGTATAGGATAATGGTGAACACATGGTTTATAAAAATATGAATGAACTTTCTGTAGACAAGGTGGGGTAACATGGTTAGTGGTCTATCCAAAATTTATCCAATATTTTAGGGTAAAGTGTTTACTTGTAGTTTAGCATGGGTTGTCAAATCCTCAGAGACCTATGAAATAACCTACAGAAACATACATTCTATGGATTGTTTTTGGATTTGAAGTGTACAACTTGGGTAGAATTTTGATGTGTTTAAGTGAACTCCAATAGAAATAAGTGAACTCAAATTATGATAATGAGTTGATCCTTGGTTAACACTTGGGGTGGATTTAATGAATTCGTTTTTTATCTATTTCAATTCCTTATATTTGATATGGATTCACATAATAAGATAAAAAATCACCTCTTATTAGTTTAATACCTATACACCCTAATACTAATCACCTATACCCATAGAGGATAAAATCTTTGGGAACTCCAAGGTAGAGGTTAGTATTATCACTTGAAGTGTGTGGCTTTAAATTCAACAAGGACAAAGGAGTTTAAAGATCTTCAAACAAAATTTTCAATTAAAAGAAGCGATTATACTTTAATGGATTGATAAAAAACATATAATACAACCCATTTCTACCACCATGGATCAATACATTAGTGGGTAGCACTCCATAGATTCTATGGTTTCAATGAAAGTTGGAAGTAGACACATGACTGAGGAAACAAAGAAGTAAAAAAAAGACAATGAAATAAAGAGCACTCCATCGTTGGATTGAAAAATTCACAAGGTTTCCTGTGAATAAATTAACACCTTGATACAAAAGTATTAACATGATATGAATAAGAACATAATAAGAACATAATAATAACATTCATTAAGAAACAAAGAGGAATTATTACAACTTACATGTGTAAGACAAACTTGAGACAACAAAAATGATGTATAAAATTACAAATAAAGAAAGCACTAAAGATGCATAAATTCTACAATAACACTACCTTAAATAGGAATTTTGAGATACTTTGGTCGAGCCTCCAATAGTTAATGTCTTCCCACGTGAGTATGGTAGGCTTTGGGTGGTTGATAGCTTGTTGAACATAGACTTTTCCACTCTTGAACCGAAGTGAACACTAGCTTTCATTCACCAAACAGAGGTGTCAAACTAACCTTATATGTGGATGGTTTAAAGTGGGAAGTATAAGAGAAAAATGGATCCCATGATGTCCCCTAATGTTTTGTAATTTTTTTTCTAAATTTATTTGTGAGATGTTATCAAAATTGTGGGATGTTTTTATGGGATTCAGAATCTAGCCACAAATTTTATCTCCAACTTGGGCTGCCTAGAACTCTCTGAAAACATCTGAATTAGCTCTTGGAACTATTGAATGAAAATATTAAATTTTTTCCTATATCATATGTAAATTTGGAGATTCATTGTGCTTGGATCCTGTCCTCTACATTCTCTTCATTGGGCTTCTACCCAGCTTACTTTGCCTACAATGTGTTTCCAGGAAATCCCATTTTGGTGGTTTTTCAATGTTAGTATTCAAGCACTTAAAAATAATGAATTGTTCTTTATAGAATGGGAGTCATGAAAATAAAATATTAAAATAAAATCAAGACAATTGGGTATTTTATATTGTGTTAAAAAATGTACAATGTAATAGTTCATTTTAAGGACTTACAATCATAATGTGATATTATATTCAATGTGTAAAATGAACTAAAATGGTGTTTATAAATAATAAATCACATGATTATTATATATAGTAAAAATTAATATCAGCCACATTTAGTGGATAATCACATCCCCCTCATGAGTTTTTTTAGTCCTGAGAAAAATATATCTAAAAAAATGTGAATTTCGAATTACCATTTCCAAAAAAATTTAATACAAAATGATCACCAAGAACCGTTATTCAAAAAAATCATGAAACCCATAAAAATATTTAAATACAAGATAGTTTCATAAGTATACCCTAAGCCCAATACCATTAATTTGTTTAAATTCATCACAACATTTCATTCAATTTCAATTAAGCATGATGATGTGTTTTATATCACAATAGACCGGGGGGGGGGTTCATCTTTATTCAAGGGGAAATGATGGAAGTGATCGGTGAAACCAAATTTCAATTTTAAGATGAGTATTAATTTTTTTATGTTAGTTATTTCCATCATTTTTTCCATGGTAATTGAAATTACACTCAGTAGAGTCACCCCATGTAGTGAGACTTCGCTGATGTCTCCTAGTATTAATGAGCTTATGGCACCATGTTAAGACCACACACTCAGGAATCATCTCAATTTATCTCAGTCAAAAAAATAAGTGAAATTACCACAAACATATATACAATTACTATCTTCGGTCAAGACAACTATCTAGTCATGATCCCCATGTCATGAACCAGCCCGGCTACCCGGGTAAACCGATAATCGAGTAGGCCCTAACATAGCTCGAAGGGCATTCCTCATCCCCACGGGTCGGCGACTAGAACCTGTCATCGTACAACATAAAAGTAGGAAGGATTTTTGCCACAATAATGCGGAAGAAAAAGAAAACAAAGCAATTTTCATTACAAAAGAAACTCCACTGAGAGTGTTGTACCAGATTACAACATGAGATAAAAATCCCAAATTACTACAACCCGTGTAATTAAATGGGGAAAAAAATCCCAAGGTCCCATTGGACATAACTCTGCAAGACTAATGCTCATCATCCAGATCCTCCTTAAAGAGATTACTCCCCTTTTCTCAATATGGAAAGAAGAAAGTCTACAAACACCCAAATAAAAAAGTAGGGTGTGAGCCTAAGCTCAGTAGGATACCACCAATGATTCCATAATAAATTCTAGTCCTATATTATCCAAAGAAAAGAATTCAATTTTAAAGTAAACATGTTTGGCAAATCAAAATAATATTTAAACAAAACATGATATACATTTTCAAATGTTGGATATAAAAATTTTTGGAAACGATTTTACAAATGATGGAATATTTCTAAAATAATGGCTTTTGAAAAAAATTATATAAAACAGTCTATATAAATTTAGAATGCATGTAATGCAGTTCAAAATCATTATCATACTTTTATATCTCAAATATAAATAAACAAGCTATCAAAATGGTCATCTTCCAAAATGTACGATAATATAAACCAACTATAGGATTGCACACTCTATATGTGAAATCAGAAAAATGTGTAAACACATGTACCTATGACACTGGCCAAAGGAGACTCGTCACCAACATGTCGAGGATGTGACCCACCTCAAGTATTTTTTAGAACATTGTTGTAGCGTAGAGTGTATCCAAATAACTCACTAAAAACCTAAGGATTCAATGAGATCTTAAATGATGGGTGAACTATTTTAAGATAGCATAAAAATACTATCAATCCCATTCTAGAATTTCAAAAGTTCCAATTTCTGTCCATTTAAAAGGAAAATAGGTTTTATTAAAAACATGCCTTTTCACAAGATAAAACCAATGGGTTTCTATAAAATAATTTTAATCCAATTGCAATTGTTTCAAATCCATTAAAAACCCATTCCATCATTACACAATTTATTTACAAGATTAAATTCAACAATTTAATTTAAAGAATTTCCATCAAATCCAAATATTATATTAATCAATTTAGATCATCCAATTTCATAAACACACCCAATTCATTGGAATCGAAGTTTTCCAAATTTCCATGCCAAAACCAATTCAAATATCTCTATTCACTATAATCAAGTTTTTATTAGTTTAATTAAAACAATATTTGAGTAATTAAATTTAAATCAACAATTGAGAGAAATCAAGAAAAACAAGGATAATCAATTTGGTTAATAAGAAAAAAACCACCTACCTCAAGGTCATCGATTTCAATGACAATGATAAACCACCCTGTGTGGTTCAATACACTTGATCATGGCCTTAAAAATGAAAATGATGACACACCGTTCTTTGATATTCGTCAAGGGGTCCAAGAACTATAACATCTATTTTATTTTGCTAGGAATTATAATATTACATGTGACTAAATTTTCTCTATCCATGATAATATTTGGATTATTGTTTTATGTTAACACAAGAAATAACAAGAAATAGACATATGAATAATTATAAACCTCATTTGATAAATATATCCCTCAATTTTATTTCCCAAGGAAAGAAAATATCACATGCAATTACATTTTATCTGTCCTGAATAATATCTTGATTATCATTTTAAATTATCTCATGTGATGATAATTTTTCCCACGAGGATAAGATTCAAAATATAAATATATTATCACATGTGATAATATTTATCTTTTATGGAAAATTATCACTTTATCATTAGGTCAATGCATCTGCTCGTGATTATCCATCAGAATAATTATCATTGATAAGATCACAATTATTCATTTAATAATATTAATAATAAACCTTTGATATTCTCAAAATTATAATTTGATTATTATATTAATTATCCTTTGATAATATATGTAAAATGATCATTTTTTATATTTACATGCAATTGGTCTTTGATAATTCCACAGTAATTATCTTCTGAAATATTACATACAATAATTTAATAAACAACATTTGATAATTTTTATCACTAAATTATTTAGAGAAAAGAAGAAATGTTCTGCATAATTATATATATATATATATATGTATATATATGTTAAAATGACCTTTGATAATGAAATTTTCATTTAATAAAACTTTGCATTTATCTTGTGATAAAATATTCAATAAATAATCATTGATAATTCATGAAATCATACATTAATAAATTTAACAAAATAAATTATCACTATGCACATGATGTGATTATCAATATATATATATATATATATATCATTTGCTAATTTATTTCAAATTAACCATGATCGATAAAATATTATGGCATGTAATATTTTAATAGATAATTTTTAATTATCCATGAGAGATAAAACATTATATTGGGAATGCCATTCAGGATATGTCAGGGCCAACTTGGTTATTGGGTTACCGAGGTACCTGGGCTGGTAGTCGCATTTGGTATTAGAGGTGGCACCCTGCCTTATGTGTGGTGCACTACCTGGGACGAAATGTAGGGCCCACAATGAGGAAATTGTGCTCTAAGGGGTGGGGGGTTATTGTAACACCCCATACTGATAGAGGGTGAAATGACTAAATGATAAGACTCATGTCAACATGGTGAAGCTTCCTTTTCGAGATCCTACCTGATTAGAACTCCAATGTTAAGCATGCTTGGATAGGAGTAGTGACCAGGATGGGTGACCATCTGGGATGTTTCCTAGGGTGTGTGTGAGTGAGGAAAAACACAATAGAAGGAACTTGTGTTGGCCAGTGGGGACTATCAATAGTAAGATGAACTGTTCGGGCATGTGGGTGGGCCCCAGGGAGAGGACCATGTGTCTCCGGGGCAATTGGTGGTACCTGGCAGGCTAGTACCTGATGGCCATGTTAAAGCGGGGTGTTAGTGCTATCATTGGGACCAAGTTGTCAAACCACAAGTTCCTAAAACCACACCTTATGTCATATCATTATTCTACACAAAATATTTTTGTTTTTTATTGAATAATCATATCAAAACTAAAATAATCACCAAACCTATGATATTTATTTGGGGTACCCCATTAACTCATACTAATACCCCACAATCTAGTGTATGTGTGCAGTGAATTTTTTTTTGTATGATAATATAAACGGTGAAATATCACATTTGACAACCACAGTTTCCAAAATCTATGCTCCAGAAATTATACATGGATTAAAATCAAAATCAGGACATGATAAATAATTTGATATTCAGTTTCAAAATTAATGAAATTGTTCCCTCCACACATTTTTTATGCACACAAAATTAATTAATTATTATTCATTCATTCTATTCACCCACAACGTAGAATAACATTGTCCTCGGTGTTTGAAGGAAATAAAACATAGAAGGAGGTAGAGGTAGATGAGATGAGTTGTAAACAGATTTTGAAATATGAGGATCATTGAATGAAGTCACCTCGTAGTTGATGTTCAATTTCATCATGCTCCAATTTTTTCCTTTGATATCCATGTCACTTGTAATGTTTCATAGTGGAAAAAGGAACATTAACTATTTAAATATATATATATTCATATAATAAAAAAGTAAAATATAAGTATATATACAAAAATAATAGAATAAATAATCACTATAAGCCATATTTTTGT
Organism: Viscum album; assembly: GCA_963277665.1. Lineage (NCBI taxonomy): Eukaryota > Viridiplantae > Streptophyta > Magnoliopsida > Santalales > Viscaceae > Viscum > Viscum album. The sequence goes on along the minus strand of OY728159.1, from coordinate 1,457,364,603 downwards.
AGTACGAGTGTTCCCCTATCTCGCTTCAGTCTCGAGTTTGAGTCCCCACAGCTTCATTCATTGTAAAAATGTTTTCCCCATGACCTACAACTTGTAATTTTATATTTTTTGATTTTTTAATAATAATAATTTTAATAATTATAATAATTATTATTATTTTGTATTTTATTTTTAACCATAAATCAAATAAAATATAATAAACCAATGATACATTGCCTTCGTTTTATATTTCTGGGAAAGTTATCACTCAAGGATCACACTACACAACACAAACAAATATGGTGATCCCTTTTCATACCCATCCCTACTCACAAAATAAGAACATGTCAATAGTTTAAGGAAAGTTTTTTGAAATACATATTTCAAAATGAAAAATAATATGATTCATAATGATAAAAAACCTTTAATCCAAGGGTTTACTCCCATGTAACACTTTATTTAAACGTCTCTAGCTTGAATTATACACTTAATTGTTTAATTATTTCTTTATTGAAGGATGGTTCACAGAAGTCATCATCAAATTTATATCTTTGGAATGGTTCAATGAATGGTTTGACTCTATGACCATTATCATTAAAGGATTGTCTATTGGTGGGATCTTGACTTTCTACAGCCCCATGGGGGTACACCTTATGTTCTATGTGTGTACCCAACCATCTTGAACATAACTTTCTAATGTGTAAATGAAGTATAGATCTATAAAAGGGAGTAGGTTTACCTTGTAAAATGTGTTTGGTTTTAATATTTTGAGATTGGTAGGCATAATCTCTAGCTCTATTTATCTATGATTTTTCATAAGCCACTATCTTAACTTCCTCAAGTTCATTGAGATATAATTTCATTTTTGTTCTTTCCAATGAGAGGTCATAATTTATTTTCATAATTTCCCAAAAAGCCTTATGTTCAATTTGAACTGTTAAATGGCCTCATTTTCAATAAATCAACATATATGGGAATATTTATAATATGGATTTATATGTAGTTAGATAGGCTAAATGAGCATCTAAGAGTTTTCCCGACCAATATTTCCAAGATGGAATAACAATTTTCTCAAGAATTTTTTTGATTTCATGATTGGATAACTCAACCTGACCATTGGTATATGGATGGTAAGAAATATAATCTTTGTGAGATGTTCCATACTTGAACATGAGTGCTGAGAATGTACGATTGAAAAAATGAGTTCCATGATCAATAATGATTGCCCTAGGAATTAAAATCTAGAGAGTATATTTTCATTGAGAAATCTAATAACAATTTCATGATCGTTGAATTTTTTAGGAATGGACTCAACCCATTTGCAGACATAATAATTAGCTAAAATAATGTAGAAATATCCCCTAGAGTTTCGGAAGGGACACATGAAATTTATTCCATTGTTGTCAATGATTTTGATCACTAAGATGAGAGTGAGTGGAATATGATTATTTTTTTTGATGGAACCTACTTTTTGACACCTAGGAATAATTTGGAAAAATATGTATGAGTACCTTGAAGGTTTGTCTAAAAGAGACCACACTAAAGAACCTTAGTAGATGTTTTCATAGAAGAAAAGTGACCTCAACATGCCTCACTATGAGAGAATTTAAGGATGGAATCTGGTTCATATTCTCAGACCCACCGCCTAGTGAATTGGTCAGAGAAGAACTTATAGAGGTATTGATCATAAAACACATAGTTCCTAAAATAAAAAATGAATTTACATATATCATTAGTCACTATGAATTTTGGAATGACTCCTATAATAAATAAGTTTTCTATGCCTACATATCAACGGTGGTCACTCACGGAGTATAGCTATTCATCGGGGAATGAATTAGATACATAAAGGTGAGCCAATTTTTCATGAAATTCTATCATAGATTGATGATCAGATAAAATAATTTCAACACCCTTTTTCCTTGATTTTGAGGTCAAATTCATGTAAGAGAAGGACCCACCTAATCAGTCTAGCCTTAGCATCTTGTTTCTAGAAGAGGTATTTCATTGTAGAATAGTAAGTGAACATAATGATGAGGTATCCTAAGAGGTATGACCTAAAATTTTCTAATCAAAATACAACAGAAAGTAACTCCTTCTCAGTTGTGGTGTAGTTAATGTTGGAATCATTTAATGATTTTCTTGCATAAGCAATTACATAAGGTGTATTATCACAACGTTGTCCTAATAGCGCTCTTAATGAAAATTCATTGGAATCACACATGACTTCTAAAGTAAGGTTCTAATTTGGGGATTTCATGATGGGAGGAGAGGTGAGACATTATTTGAGGGTTGATAATAAACACTCAGAGCATTTTGTCCACACAAATGAAGTATACTTTACTAAAATACCTCAATGTTGATGAGTGATAAAACTAATGTTCTGAATGAATATTCAATAAAAACAACATCTCCTAAGAAATAAAACACTTCCTTGATAGTTTTGGGTGATTGAAAATGATGAATGATGTCAGCCATGGCTTTATCGACTTCAAAACCCATGCCTAATACTAAATGGACAAGGATTAGTCCCTCTTTAACAATAAAATTTTATTTTCCCCATTTTAGTACCAGATTATTTTCTTCAAATATTGAAAAAACACTCACCACATTATTAAAAAATCCCTCAATGAATCCCCAAAAAGATATAATTCATCTATGAATACCTCTTGAAAATACCCTACCATGTTTGAGAAGAATCCCGTTATGCCCCACAGGAATCTTCCGGGAGAATTTCATAACACGAAGGGAATGAATTTGAAGGAAAAGTGTCAAATATACATATTAATTTAGCCTTCCCATGATCAATTAGGGATACCTCAATCTGATTGTACCCCGAGTACCCATCTACGAAATAGTATAAGGCATGACCTTCTACTCTCTCAAGGACATGGTCAATTAATGCGAAGGGGAAATGGTCTTTCTTGGTAAATTTGTTTACCTTACTATAATCGACGAAAACTCCATAGCCACTACTAACCCTAGTTGGGAGAATCATTCCGTAATTGTTGGTTATTACTATGATTCCATCCTTCATAGGAACTAAGTGGATTGGGATAACCCACTCACTCTCTTATATTTGATATATGATCTCAGCTTTTAAAAATTTTAGTCATTTTTTTCTCACTAAATTCATGAGATTAGGATTGAGTCACCACTGAGGTTGATGATATAGATTTGAATCATATTCCAAAACAATCATATGAGTACCGATAAGTGGGATTATCCTAGGATTATAAGATATGGTCCATACAAGGGATTTATTATGTCTCCTATGGAAATATAGAAGAATCAATTCATGATCGGCTCGAAGAGAAGAAGAATTGACAATAGGATGTGTTCCATTTTCTCCGAGGAAGGCATACATAAGTGAAGTTAGAAGTTATTTCAATTCAATATCAGGTTGGTTCAAAATTTTAGTAGAATATTGGGACATTGGGTCAAGATCAATTTTTTTTTTTGAGAGCATTAGGTATGATTCATTCCCCAGGGGTAGGAGTTTCAACTACAAGATTGGTTTTATCAATGTTATGGAAGGGAGTTGGAGTGGTCTCTAGGAATGTGTTTTCCTAAAATATTTAAATGATTTTTGGACTTCATTTTTGATTAGAGGAGTAATATGAAAGTGATTCTATCCAAAGAGATAATCATCCTTCATGTGAACAAAGGAAATTAATCCCATCCTTACATAAACATTCCTCAAATATTACATGATGTTCTATGGATTCATTATAAAAACATCTTAACATGTTTAATTCATTAATATCCTTATCATCCCCTATTTGTGAGATTTAATTATAGATGATCAATTATTGATTCATGTTTCGAAAGGTGATAGTCATGTTCATATTTCGGACTGGGATAAGAAAGTTGATTATTGTAAGGAAGGGACGACCAATGATTCTTGTGGATTGTTCATTTTTTTCCTATGTTTTGATTTTTGTCATGGAAAATGAAATTAGTTGGGTAGATGAGTATTTATACTTTTACCAAGATATCCATTAAAATCCCCTTTGAAAACCGAATTCCATGATCAACATGTTGATGTTTGACAGATGTGGGTTGGAGCTCTTCTAGGCCTAAGTGGTAGTACACATCATAAGGAATGAGATTGACACTTGAACCTTGGTCACATAAGACATTGAAAACTATTTTATCTACTAGTTCAACATTGATGTAAGGCCATCCTAGGTCTTGCATTTTTGGTTCAAGGGTTCCTTGGATTGGTGTGCTAACATTTTCTTCCCAAAGGACTTGGTTATTATTGGAGAATATCCTTTTAAATGTTTATAGGTCATTATGGTATTTGGAGTATGTAAGAATTTTTTGAATGGAATTGAGGTATATAATGTTCAAATTGACTTCTGATAATATTTCCCTCTACGTTTCACTCAATTCACCCTTGGGTTTTCCCCAAATGCATTGAGTAAATGGTGCATGTCGTGTGATTGTTTCTTCAAGAGTGGTTTCTTTCACATTGTTTTTAGTTTTTTTAGTTTGATAATGTGGTTCATTTTAATTTTCATTAGAGTTTTTATCTTCAGATGGTTTATGAATTTTTTTTTCTGGTTTCTCAATTTATTTTCCAGTTCTTAAACCTGTCACAACCATTAGTTGTTCATGACATTTTTGAGTTCAACATGACCATCCCCTTAAGGTTGGGCATGGTACCGCATGAGTAGGAATGAGTTTCTTATAGGTTTTTATGGTTTATAATTAATGTTTAAGGGATGATAATTTTTATTTCATTTTCTCCATTTGTTTACAAAACTATTCAAGGATTTTTAGAGGTACAGATTGAGTAGGGGATTGTGCTGGTTGGTTTATCCACGTAGGATACTCTGGTTGATGGATTGGTTTTTTCATGGGTTATTATATGGGGTTTTGGTATTGGATAGGAGGGTGTTGGTATTGGACTTTTTTTTGGTTCGAACTGGATATGGTTTTAAAAATTTTGTGTAGGGTAGGGATTTGGTCTTCTTGGGTGACTAGGTTGTTGGTAATCTTCCAAACAGAATCTTTTATGGTCATTATACCTTGGGTTGAATGTGTTTTGATATTGGGGATTTTTTATGATTAGGAAATTGAATTCAGCAATTGGTACTCCTATAATAACATCCATGTTAGATGTAATGGTTGGGCAGTTTTCTGTTTTGTGGTAATGTTTGTCAAAATTTGTTCAAACAAGCTCTATAGTTTGGATTACATGGATTTTTATATGTTCTTTCTCTTCAACCTTCCTAGTTAGTGATGTGAGTTTATCCCTAAGTCTTTCCCCTTATATAAGTGTATCCATTCCAGTATTTATTGGGGTTTTATAATTATAATGTGATGTTCCCCATGTTTGGTTTTGTTTAGAAAGGATTTCAAGGTACTCGTAAGCGTCATTTGGGGATTTGTTTTTAAAGGTCCTATTACACATCATTTCAATGAATAGTTTGTTCCCCAGGACAAAACATTTATAGAAAATTATCACTTGTTCAAAAATAGAAAAACCATGGCGCAAAACCGTTTTTAGTGTGTCTTGGAACCTCTCCCAAGTTTCATAGAATGGATCTACCTCTCTTTCAACAAAATATTGGAAGCTCTTTTAAAGGGCAATTATTTTGTGACGGGGAAAGTATTTTTGGTAGAATTGTCTATGTAATTGGTCCCAAGAGTTGATGAATGATCATATAAAAATTTTAATCCAATTTTCATCTTGATCAATTAAATAAAAAAAAAAATCCTCATCTTAACTAATTCTAGTTTATGTGGGGGACACATTGTTTATACAATGTCATTGAACTCCTTAATGTTAAGGTAGGGAATCTTGGACTCCATTCCATCGAATGTGGGAAGGTTGTTTAGGACATTGAGTTTAAAGATGTATTTGAAATATCCTATAGAATTGTGTCTAATTAATGGGGGGATATTGTTCTAGGAATGTGTCAGATAGTCATTCATGGTTTGATCAACAAAATTCCACAAGTTTGGGGATGCCCCATTTGGATTTCCATTTTAGTTTTCACCCATGTTTATGAGTTGGTTTCTTTGAAAAACATCAATTAAAATGGGATCAATTTTTTAATATAGAGTATTAGGTATATTTGTATCTAATGTAAAGATTTCTTTTTTTGTACTTGACTCCCAAATCCCAGGACTACCCACCCTTACTCGATGATTTGATTTGTCACGTGTGTAGATGATCATGGACCAAAATAAAAAAATGAGAAAGGTAAAATATAAGATAATTTGGATTAGAATAGATAAAATAGGGGAGAATAGAATTGGTTTTGAGATTACAGACATGGTTCCAAAATTTGGTCTTGCATAAATTTACCCATGATTTCAAGGTCAAGCAGTCTCTTGTAGAGTTGCTTTGGTTGTCAAATAATCAGAGGCCTAAGAAGTAACCTACATACAAATACATCTATGGATTGTTTTTGGATATTAAGTGGAAAAATTTGTTTGATTTTAAATGGGTTTAAGTTAAATCTAATAGACTTATGTGAATTCAAATTATGATAATGAGTTGATCCAAGGTTATCACTTGAGGTGTATTTTCTATATTCCATTTTCCACTATTTCAATTCCTTATCTTTGAGATGGGTTTATTTAATAAGATTTAAAATTTCATCAGTTCATCGTTTAATACCTAAAAAACTTAATAATAATCACATATACACATTTAGTATCAACGTTTTTGGAAGACGAAGGTAAAGGCTCAAATTAGCACTTGGAGTGTGTGGCCTTAAAATCAATAATGACGAAACGTTTAAAGACATTCAAACAAAATTCTCAATTAAATAAAGTGATTATAAATTAATGGAGTGACAAATAACATCCAATATAGAAAATGTTTACTCCCTTAGAGAAAAAATTAAGTTGGTTATGCCTCCATTGAGTCTATGGATTCAATGAAAGCGAGAAGTAGACTCGGGAGGGAGGAATTATAGAAGTAAAAAAAGACAATGAAATAACGATCCCTCCACTGTTGTGTGATAATTTCACTATTAATGGTGTGAATAAATTCACACCACGAGACAACAGTGTCAACATGATACGTATATGAATATAATAATAGGATAAAATGAACTTTTTTTAAGAATCTATGATGAATTAGAACAATTAACATGTGAAAGACAAACTTGAGACAACAAAAATACAGCGTAACATTACAATGAAATAAATCACCAAAGATGCATAAATATTCCAACACTGCTACCTTAAATAGAAATTTTGGGAGCCTTTGTTCGAGTCTCTTATTGTTAACGTAATCCCACATGAGTATTGTAGTCTTAGGATAGAGGAAATCTTGTGGAACTTAGACTTTTCCACTATTGACTTGAAGTGAAATCCATCATGCATCCACCAAATAGAGGAATCCAAATAAACATGTATATGTAATATTAAGAGTGGGAAATTGAAGATGAAAATGTATCCCCTGATGTCTCCTAACCTCCTGAACTTTTTATGTCCAAATGGATTTTGGGTTTATGAGATATTATCAAAATAGAGGGGTATTTGTTTGAGCTTCTGAATTTAGGCCAGAATATGATCTTCAACATGGGCCTCATGGAATTCCATTAATATATAAAACTTATCTCTTTTAACTTTTGTATTAAATTTTAGAAATGATTTCCTCTATCTATATATGAATTTTGAGTATCATTGGTCATGGAACATAGCCGTTAAAGTCACTTTATTGGGTTATTGTCCTGTTTACTTTTCCCACATTATGTTTCCAAGAAATCCCATTGTAATATGATTATTCAAGTACTCCAAAATATACAATTGTTCCTTATGTAATGGGAGAACTGAAATAAAATATGAAAATAAAATAATAATCATTGGTTATTTTATACGGTGTTCAAAAATGTACCAAGTAATAGTGAATTTTAAGATGCACTTACAGTCATAATGTGAAATGATGATCGAAGTGTAAAATGAACTTACATTCTGTTTATGAATAATAAATAAATAAATATTATATATATTTATAATTAATATTATCCTAATTATGTTTATAATATTTTAGCAAATGGTTTGTCAATCCATGTACCCAAACTCTAATACCCTCCCTAGTATCTTTGTAAGAGGTGCACATTTGGTGCACAATTCCTGAAACATGGAGACCAAATCGTGATTTGGAAATTTAGATCTTTTTATTTTCTTAATTTAATTCTCAAGACCCACATTTTAAATTATAAAAGATACCTAGTTGAAATTAATTCAATAATTTTTTACTTAGAGGACATGTAAAGTGATTTTTCACTCCACGAATTGTATTTTCATGGATCAAAGTTCTCATTGGTGAATTGAATCTCATCCACTAAATGAAATCCCAATTTTATAATGTGATATAATTTCTAATTTAACTCCCTATTTGGGAGTCATTAATCCTAATTCAATTTATGTATCTAGATCATGACTTGATGTTTTGTGTTTCTAGGAATCATCCATGATAATTTATTCCATTGATTTTCCAATGATGGATCCCACGTTAGTGTTTATTATGTTAATTAAGGTATATGTTTTGTAGTGAAATCCTTGAAAATGAAACCCATTGATTATGGTTATATTATAATTGTTTTTACAATTTTTAATGCTCTAATTGAGTCTCTTTATGATTTTTTGATATGTAATTATGTGTGTGATAAAAACATTTGACAATGGATTTTTGAAATTAAATATAATTTATTGAAGTATGATATTGATTAAAAAAATGTTTTAAATAACGATTTAGATTATTTCATTTAAAATACAATGTAAAATTATAGGAAATTAAAATATTTCAAATAGAAATCCTGATATTTTTATAAAAATTTATATTTGTTTTTTAAATGTATTGAATGCTTGAAAACATGAAGATGGAGTCATTTTATTTTTTTTCTAAAATGATTTGATATTGATTTAAATTGATGATTCCCATTGTATTTTCCTTTTTATTAAATAACATTGGATATTGGGTTGTCTATTGGTCAGAGTACACATTGAGAATACAATAGATCAACTTAGAAATGTATTAATGATGAAAACCGTAAATAAACATTAATGTGGGTAGGTAGTTCAATCTTTATGTTGTTATGCTATTCCTATATGCCTATGATCTAGGGATGTGTGAAAAAATTGATCTATATTTCATTAATAAAAGTTATTATCCATTTACTAATTTCACCGATATAATCTTAATCATGGTGGTATGACTGTGATTGGTTATACTTGCCTATGATTGATATAAATGTTTATTCATGCCAATTTTTTTTAAATGAAGTATTCATGCCTATTTTGTAAAAGATAATTTAATATGATTCATATGAAGAAAAAAATCACATTTCTACTTATTTTATAATAAGGATTCTAATTTTTTTATTAATGATTTAATACTAATGGATTAAATATTTTCAGGCTATGTTTTATTTAAAATTGTTAATAGATGGTTTATTTTCTATATATTTCTATTGAAATTCATTATGAAATCCTAGCAATAATTTTCCATCACACCCAAACTTTTTTGTAGTATTTTATAAATATTATTATCTAATGTATAGGAAAAGGGATATAAAATCATGAAGGTTGTGGGAGGTCTCATTATGATGACTTGTGAGTTAGTGATGAATAGTAGAACATGTTACCCACTTATTGCACTATGATTTATGGGATGTTTTCAATGATGGTTTTATAAGAAATATTTAGTTAATACATTATTTTTAGAATTTTATTTATCTTTGTTTGGAAAATTATCACTTGAGAAGTTTGAAATAAATATTTTTTATTAATTTATATCTGATACATTTTATTGACGAGTTACAACTGTTCCAAAATAACCCCCTTGATTATTTTAATGCCCATGTTATAGTTTTCATCATGTGGGTATCTAGATCACCCTTTAAGAAATTTCAGAATAGATTCAGGTACCATTTAAGTGGGTTCTATGGGATAACATATGAAAAATCAATATCCCAATAGATTGTAACCTTTATCTAAATAGGTATCAAATTTATGATTTCCTTTTAGAGAGGATACAATATTTCTTATAAAAAAGGGAAATTTTATGAGTGAGTTTATTTCTTTCACTCATCAAAATGATCCATTACATACCGTGGGATTCTAGAAAAAAGATTATTTTTGTAGTTGTATGGTCTGATTGTCATCTTTTTCCAAATATTTTTTTGGGATTTGTCTATCGAATTTAAATTCAGTCTAATAAGGTGGATGATATCATTACTCTTAATATAATTTTTATTTATTAAATCTTATTGTTTTGTAGTATCATTCCCGAAAGATGAAATTTAAATACAAAATTTGAGGGAGATGTTTGTAAGGCATTGAATATGAACCCTCTAGATGAATAGATCCTTGTTGATATTGTTGTGTGTCTATTAAAAATACTGGGAAAAGTAACTCCACATTTTCTCAGTTAGGAATTAGTTAGTGTACCCCAAAGGGATGAAAGTGTAGATTGTTACATAGATTTTTATCATATAAAACCAACATCCTTCTAAGGTAGAAAGTATCATTAGGAGGTAGAGTAGTGGTTGAATAAAAGTTCAGAAACTCTTTGAATTTTCTAAGATTCTAGATTCAGTTAAGGTGAAATGCTACATCATAAAAATTGAAATTCCTTGAAGGATTTAGTGGGATTTTTTATTAGTATCTTAGAATATTGTGGTATTTCTGTGGAATGAAAACATGTCCATTTTTAAATAAAAATGATATATATAATCATATGTGTAACATCCCAGGTAAATAAAGAATAAAGAATTTTCATATTTATTAATATTTACGAATTAAATATTAATTTTACTTTAATGGGGTTTCTATGATCGATAGTGTACCTGATACGCAACGATGAGTTCCTTTGAAAACTTACGTTGCGCACTAGTAATAAAATAATATTATTTTAAATGATAGTTAACACGTAGCTGTTGTACTGGCGGAAATGGATAGAAATAACTAAAATATGATTATATATGTTTGTTAAATGTTTTTACATTTATCTAATAAAGGATAAAGGCTTAAAATACGAAAAAAATACAATTTTAGGCTTATATACTCTAATTTTCACGAAAGGTCCCCTTATCACCTTTTGACGGTGAACCGTACTTAAATATAGTTTTGATCGATCTTATAAATTCTATTGGACCAAATATAACTCTTCTTTAGAATCAGGACATCAAAATTTACTTTGTGTAAATTTTTGGTATCTTTCCGATAAATTCATTTTTTAATGAACAGTGTAAAATGTTGTATTTTAATTCAAAACCTCGTTTTAATCTAATTTTTTAATATGATTAGATTATATTTTGAATTGGTTTTAAATTGAAATTAGAATATATTTTTACCATTAAATCCAATAGTGGTTGTTGGAATTAATTTCACTTTGAAATCAGACTTAAACTAGTGTCAATCTTTTGATACTTATTGTTTCATAAAAACATGCTATTTGCTCTGACAGCGGGAATTAATTATTAAATTAATTAACGGAACTAATATGTTGTGAATTTTGTAAAATGGACATAATTTTTGAATTTTTAATATCAAATATAGCTTAGGGTTGTGTTTTGGTATTTTTCTGAAAAACATCATTTTCTGATGAATAGTGAAACCACTAAGTGGTACTTATAAAAACTGATTTTTCGTTTAAATGAAATATTACCACTTCTGTGTTTTGAATTTCAAAAATCCGACATACATTGTTGTTATTAAGAAGTAAAATGTGGTTCAATGAGATTAAAATATTCTTTTTTGTTGAATAGTAACTTTTAAGTTCTTAATCGCGATTAGAGGTAATTAGTGCATTTTAAGGAAAAAATTATATTATAATAAAATGAAAATACCTTGACACATGTCCTACCCTTATTAGATGTGTCATGGCCGACCAAGAAATTCCATGGTTCAACTTGGGGACCCCATGGAGCCACTTTGGTTGGAAAATGACATAAATATCTTTTTAGTTAATGTTAATGTAAAAATGACACAAACCTGAGATGTTTTACTAAAACAATTTTTACATGGGGTTATACAAGTCAAATTTTTACTATAAATAATCAATGGAAATCTAAAAATATTTCCTACATCATTGTTTTTTTTATAATTTTTAGACATTAAATAAATTAAATTATTTATGACATCATTATGATGCAGCGATGACCTCATTATTTAACGATTTAAATAAAATGGAATGATAATGTAAAATCTAAGACCAAAACATGTCCAAAACATATTGTATGGGTGTATTTCGATCCATTCTCACCTTATCCTTGAAATATTTCAATGTGGGACCTCTTAAATCCGAATACCATTATAAAATAGAGTGAATTTTCTTTACTTTCCAAGAGTGCCCCTCCTCTCCTCTTATAAAAGGCCTCCACCTCTACCACCTTAACCACATTCCAAAAGCCTTTGGATCGGCCAAACTCTGCCCATTTTGTCTCTCCAAATCCCTCTCTTACTCCTTGAATCCTCACATTGGGCAGAAGTCTTCCCAAGGATGCCTTTGAGCTTAAATCTAAGAGAGTTACCCGATTTTACGGTAATGTCTTCTTTTGAGTCCTTTAGTTTTATTTTGCTTCTCCAACCCCCTAAACACTTTTTATTCATTTTTTTGTAACAACTATAGTATCCTCAATATACTAGGATGTTGTTATAAAAAGGATTCGAGCTACACTTACACACATCTACATCTAATGGTTAATGAACATACTGTTTCCGTGGATGGCGAATTTCGGCCTCTCGAAACGATGATTGTTCAAAATTATTTTAACACCTTAAAAGGTGTCCATTAAGATGACACTATATTTATATATGATATATAATATTTTTATGTTTTCCTTAAGCTTCTGTATTTTTCATTTTTGGCATACCTGTATGGTTTCCATTATGGGTAAACACGATATCTTCATTTAAGGAAATGCGGACTACCGCCCGCTCAAAGTGATGTGATTCATTAATGCCATATGTGGGACGTATAAAGGATGGATTTAAAGTTATAATATATGATGTTATACTGTAATTATAATATACCTCTATATAATTATTATTTCCTTCCATTAAAGAATTATATAGAAATGAAAGTAGAGTTCATCCGTACGTACAGCTTACCATCTCCATGAATGGTTCATTTCATTTCTTATCCCCAAATGTAATGTACTATTAAATGTACATGTATATAGTGGATATATATAATGAATTATACATCTAAATGATGAATATAATTCTCGAATTAAAATATACATACCTATCATTTAGTTTTAATTCCATTAATATCACATAGAAATGAAAGTAGTGTTAATGCGTACGTACGTCTTACCGTCTCCATGAACGGTGCATTTCATTTCTTACCTCTAATTGATTATTTAATATTATAAATACATGTATATTCTGGATATATATGATATATATGATATCCAAATCTGGAATTTCATTCTGGATATAAATAACCTTTGACCACACGAACAACATGTAATTGTATGAATTCCACTTTCGACTTAAGAACCAAATATCGACAAAACAAACATTATTAACATAAATGATTACATAATGTTTATAACATGATAATAAGTGATATAAAAGTAATAATGAACATGAATAATGTTCTTAAGCAAGTTGAAATTAAATCATGTTTATTATTCAGGATATTAAAGAACGATTGACTCAAGTCGGACCCGAGGTAAGGGACTTCGTCTCAATCTCCTTTCATTGAGGCATATTTCGTTTTACACACAACTTTCTTTTATACGATGTATAAACCCCGTTGACTTTTACTTTTATACAAAAGGAATATTTTTCTACCAAGCGTTTTACTAAATGACAAAAAGGTATGTTTCTTTAACGTACGCGGTGACAACGACCTTTTCCGCCGCCATGAGCATTATTTGGTCTTTGGCTTCCTCAAAAATCCGTAATGTTTTAAAAATAAAATAAATACAATATACTCTTTCCTGTATTTTGGAATTGATAATGGTTTTGATAAAGGATTCTATTATGTCAATATATTTAAATGATATATTGTGATTGAAATCTGGAAATGTTATCATTCCTTTATATTGGTTTTATGTTTTATGATTTTATATTGGTACCTGAACATTTGACAGGTGGTTACGTGATAAACCATATGATGGGTGGTGTCGTGAATACCAGTACGGGTGGTTACGTTATAACCTCCCATGCATTGGGTATGGAAGTCGGTCGTATGGAAATTCGATTAAGTATGTATGGAAGTCGGCCGTATGGCTATTCCATTAAGTATGTATGGAAGTTGGCCGTATGGAAATTCCATTAAGATATATGTGTGGAAGTCGTCCATATAGTTATTCCACTTAAGTATGTTTATGTCCCATGTTACCTTTATATATGTAATTTGTTCTTTATATTGGGTTTTATGGTAATCCTTTGGTTACAAAAAGGTAAGTAATGATATTTTATTCAATGAAGAGTTTTTTACTACTTCATGAAGGTGAAGGTATTACTTTGATAAAGTATGCATGGTTTACTTGATGTTAGAAAAACTAATAGTTTACATTCTTTGTGTATACCTTACTGATCCTTTTATGCTCACCCCAAGTTTTTTTTGAAATGTTTTTCACAGGACTTCATATGGAATAGGGTCAAGGATGGGATCAAGGGAATGTCATGCTATATAAAACATGGAACTAGTCATGTTTCTTTTTAAGAGTTTTTTATTCTATGTAAACTTAGTAGAAGTGTCTAATTTGTAATCTTTTGAGATGTAATAGTTATGTTCTAATTCTCTAAAACTCTAAACCTGAAAATATCCTCAATGTGAATTATTAATTTAATTCAATATATAGTAAGGTTTAAGGCCGAGGCTTATAGTTGGTATCAAAGTTCGGTTTAGACAACTTTTGGAGTTAGAAAATTGATAAATTATAAGATAATTTATGGTATGACTGAAATGATATAGCATTTAAAGATTACCATGTTGCTTCGCCTATGGTATTTCTGTGATAAGAATGGTTTTCCATAGAGGATGCAAAGCAGCTTTTCTGGGAAGGAATACATAGGGAAATGACCATTCAAATTAGTATCCTGAGATGGTCAGAGTCATAATTGAACAGTTTGCTGCAGTGATGGATCAGTTGATTCAGGTGGTAAATGGTGGTTGTGTTTATTGATGATATTTCGGTGTTTTCTAAAAATAAAGTGGGGCATGAAAGACATTTAAGGGTTATCTTGCAAACCTTAAAAGAAGAGAAACTGTATGGAAAATTCAGCATGTGTGCGTTTTGGTTGCAACAAATTTCTTTCCTTGGTCACATTGTTTCAAAAGATGGCATAACTGTTGATCCTGCTAAAACAAAAGTTTTTGAAGAATGGGAAAGACCCACAAATGTAACCGAGATCCATAGTTTTCTTGGATTGGCAGGTTACTACCGAAGGTTTGTTGAAAATTTTTCACGGTTATCTAGTCCAATGACTAAGCTAACTCGGAAGGGTGTTAAGTTTATCTGGACAAAAGAATGTGATGATTGTTTTCAGGAGTTGAAAAAAATATTGGTGAATGCTCCAGTTTTTTCACTTCCTTCCAGGAATGGTGAGTTTGTTATATACCGTGATGCTTCGTTGAAGGGACTTGGTTGTGTCCTTATGCAGAAGGATCAGGTAATTGCTCATGCTTCACGTCAGTTGAAAACTCATGAGATAAATTACCCTACACATGATTTGGAATTAGCTGCTGTAGTTTTTTCTTTAAAAATTTTGAGGCATTATATGGGAAGCGGTGTCGAACTCTAGCATTTTGGGATGAAGTGGGTGAACGGAAGCTGATGGGACCAGAATTGGTAGAAGAGATGGAATAAAATGTTCAGTTGATTCAGAAACACGTGAAAACAGCTCAGAGCAGACAAAAGAGTTATGCGGATTACCGGAGGAAGGATCTATCTTTCGAGGTAGGTGATCATGTTTTTCTCAAAGTCTCGCCCTGGAAAAGTGTGATGCGGTTTGGAAATAAAGGAAAGCTGAGTCCAAGGTTCATTGGACCATATGAAATTCTGGAGAGAGTTGGATCAGTTGCTTACCGAGTGGCTTTACCTCCGAGTTTATCTCAGGTACACAATGTTTTTCATGTTTCGATGTTTAGGAAGTATATTCCAGATCCATCTCATGTTTTGAGTCCAGAGGTAGTTCAGCTGGAAGAGAACCTATCTTATGAGGAACAACCTGTCCAGATTCTTGACCACATGGAGAAAGTGTTATGAAATAAGGAAACCCACTAGGTAACAGTTTTGTGGAAAAACCATATGGTTGAAGAGGCAACGAGGGAATCTGAAAATGATATGAAGGATAAATACCCCCACATATTTTGATAAGTGAATAAAATTGGGAGGAAGAAATTCCCAAAAGGGGGGAAGGATGTAACAACCCAGGTAAATAAAGAATAAAGAATTTTCATATTTATTAATATTTACGAATTAAATATTAATTTTACTTTAAAGGGGTTGCTATGATCGTTAGCGTACCCGATACACAACGATGAGTTCCTTTGAAATCTTACGTTGCACACTAGTAATAAAATAATATTATTTTAAATGTTAGTTAACATGTAGTCGTTGTACTGGCGGGAATGGATAGAAATAACTAAAATATGATTATATATGTTTGTTAAATGTTTTTACATTTAACTAATAAAGGATAAAGGCTTAAAATATGAAAAGAATTCAATTTTAGGCTTATATACTCTAATTTTCATGAAAGGTCCACTTATCACCTTTTCACGACGAACCGTCATTAAATATAGTTTTGTTCGATCTTATAAATTATATTAGACAAAATATAACTCTTCTTTAGAATCAGGACATCAAAATTTACTTTGTGTAATTTTTTGGTATCTTTACGATAAAGTTCATTTTTTTAATGAACAATGTAAAATGTTGTATTTTAATTCAAAACATCTTTTTAATATAATTTTTTAAGATTATTAGATTATATTTTTAATTGGTTTGAAATTGAAATTAGAATATATTTTTTCCATTAAATCCAATAGTGGTAATTGGAATTAATTTCACTTTGAAATCAGACTTAAACTAGTGTCAATCTTTTGATACTTATTGTTTCATAAAAAAAACGCTATTTGCTCAGACAGTGGGAATTAATTATTAAATTAATTAATTCAACATATATGTTGTGAATTTCGTAAAATTGACTTCATTTTTGAATTCTGAATATCAAATATAGCTTAGGGTTATGTTTTGGTATTTTTCTAAAAAACTTCAATTTTTGATGAATAGTGAAACCACAAAGTGGTACTTATAAAAACTGATTTTTCGTTTAAATGAAATTTTACCACTTCTGTGTTTTGAATTTCAAAAATCCAACATACATGGTTGTTATTAAGAAGTAAAATGTGGATCAATGAGATTAAAATATTTTTTTGGTGAATAGTAACTTTTAAGTTCTTAGTCGCGATTAGAGGTAATTAGTGCAATTTAAGTCAAAAATGATATTATAATAAAATGAAAATACCTTGACACATGTCCTACCCTTATTGGATGTTTCATGGCCGACCAATACAAGCAATGGGTAAACTTGGGGACCCCATGGATCCACTTTGGTTGGAAAATGACATAAATATCTTTTTATTTAATGTTATAGTAAAAATGACAGAAACATGAGATGTTTTACTAAAACAATTTTTACATGGGGTTATACAAGTCATATTTTTGACTATAAATAATAAATGGAAAGATAAAAAGAGTTCCTACATCATAGTTTTTTTTATAATTTTTCGACATTAAATAAATTAAATTATTTATGACATCATGATGATGTAGTGATGACCTCATTATTTAACGATTTAAATAAAACGGAACGATAATGTAAAATATAAAACCAACACATGTCCAAAACCTATTGGATGGGAGGATTTAGAAACCTTATAACCATATCCTCAAATTATATAAATGTGGGACCTCTTAAATCCGAATACCATTATAAAATAAATTGACTTTTCTTTACTTTCCAAGAGTTCCCCTCCTCTCCTCTTATAAAAGGCCCCCACCTCTACCACCTTACCCACACTCCCAAAGCCTTTGGCTCGGCCAACCTCTACCCATTTTGTCTCTCCACATCCCTATATTACTCCTTGAAGCCTCACTTTGGGCATAAGTCATCCCAAGGAAGCATTTGAGATCAAATCTAAGAGAGTTACCTGATTTTAAGGTAATGTCTTCTTTTGAGTCCTTTTGATTTATTTTGCTTCTCCAACCCCCTAAACTCTTTTTATTCTTTTCTTTTGTAACAACTATAATATCCTCAATATACTAGGATGTTTTAATAATAAGTATTCTAGATACACATACACACAACTACATCTAATGGTTAAAGAACATACTGTTTCCGTGGATGGTGAATTTCGGCCTACCGAAACGATGATTGTTCAACATTCTTTTAACACCTTCAAAGGTGGACATTAATATGACACTATATTTATATATGATATATAATATGTTTATGTTTTTCTTAAGCTTCTTTATTTTTCATTTTGGGCATTCCTTTATGGTTTCCATTATGGCTAAACACGATATCTTTATTTAAGGAAATGCGGACTACCTCCCCCTCAAAGTGACGTGATTCGTTAATGCCATATGTGGGACGTATAAAGAATGGATTTAAAGTTATTATATAAGATTTTATACTGGAATTATAATAAATCTCTATATCATTAGTATTTCATTCCATTAAAGCATCAGATAGAAATGAATGTAGCGTTCATGCGTACGTACGGCTTACCATCTCCATGAACGGTGCATTTCATTTCTTATCCCCAAATGTAATGTACTATTATAAGTACATGTATATAATGGATATATATAATCAATGATACATCTAAATAATGAATATAATTCTGGAATTAAAATATACATACCTCTCATTTAGATTTAATTCCATTGATATGACATAAAAATGAAAGTAGCGTTCATGCGTATGTACGGCTTACCGTCTCCATGAACGGTGCATTTCATTTCTTACCTATAAATGATTATGTAATATTATAAATACATGTATATTCTGGATATTTATGATATATATGATATCCAAATCAGGAATTTCATTCTGGATATAAAGAACCTTTGACCACACGAACAACATGTAATTGTAAGAAGTCCACTTTCGACTTAAGAACTAAATATCGACAAAACAAACATTATTAACTTAAATGATTACATAATGTTTATAACATGATAATAAGTGATATAAAAGTAATAATGAACATGAATAAGGTTCTTAAGCAAGTATAAATTAACTCATGTTTATTATTCAGGACATTAAAGATTGATCGAGTCAAGTCGGACCCGAGGTAAGGGACTTCGTCTCAATCTCCTTTCATTGAGGCATTTTCGTTTTATACACAACTTTATTTTATACAGTGTATAAACCCCTTTTACTTTTAATTTTATACAAAATTAATCTTTATCTACGAAGCGTTTTACTAAAGGAAAGATGGAATGTTTTTTTTAACATACGCGGTGACAACGACCTTTTCCGCCGTTGCGAGTATTATTTGGTCTTTGGCTTCCTCAACAAGCTGTAATGTTTTTAAAATAAAATAAATACCATATACTTTTTTCTATATTTTGGTATTGAAAATGATTTTGATAAAGGATTATATTATGTCAATATATTTAAATTACATATTGTGATTGAAATGTGGAAATTTTATCATTCTTTTATATTGGTTTAGGTTTTATGATTTTATATTAGTACTTGGACATTTGATGGGCGGTCACATGATAAAGCATATGACGGGTGGTGTCTTGAATACCAGGACGGGTGGTTACGTTATAAACTCCAATGCATTGGGTATGTAATTCGGCCATATGGATATTCCATTAAGTATGTATGGAAGTCGGCCGTATGGCTATTCCATTAAGTATGTATGGAAGTTGGCCGTATGGCTATTCCATTAAGTGATATGTGTGGAAGTCGACTGTATGGTTATTCCACATAAGTATGTTTATGTACCATGTTACCTTTATATATGTTATGTGTTCTTTATATGGGTTTTATGGTAATCCTTTGGTTACAAAAAGGTAAGTATTGATATTTTATTCGGTGAAGAGTTTTTTACTACTTCATGAAGTTGAAGGTATTACTTTGATAAAGTATACATGGTTTACTTGATGTTTGAAAAACTAACAGTTTTCATTCTTTGTGTATACCTTACTGAGCTTTTTATGCTCACCCCAAGTTTTTTTTGAAATTTTTTTCATAGTACTTAATGTGGAATAAGGTCAAGGATTGGATCAAGGGAAAGTCATGCTATACAAAACATGGAACTAGACATGATTCTTTTTAAGAGTTTTTTATTCTATTGAAACTTAGTAGAAGTGTATACTTTGTAATATTTTGGGATGTAATAGTTATGTTCTAATTATCTAAAACTCTAAACCTGAAAAGATCCTCAATATTAATTATTCATTTAATTCAATATTAAGTAAAGTTTAAGGTCGAGGCCTTATAATATGTGGCGTCTAAAACATTAAATTTCCTAAAACATTAGAAATGTGATAATATGGTAACACAGTAGCCTAAATGTGTTTCTTCTCTTATATATTTCTAACATGAGGTTATATTGAATGATATCATGAAATTCATAAGGATTAGTAAGGGTCTTTGAGTTTATTTTCAATATTAGGTTTTCATTTTGAACCTAACCTTTTACGCTGATGATTTGTATAGAGATTTAGTGGTGGAAAATGACATGGATGTTAGGTAGGGGTTGATGGGACTTCCGCCTACTACATATGGATGTTCAAGGGGCCTTATTAATAGTTAAAGTGAATGGGATGATCCTCATGCAATGAAACCAAATTGATGGATATAAGCTAAATAAATATTCTAAATATTCTAATTTATCTTGTAAATGACCATTTAGAAACTCCATGTATGGAAAAAAGGGAACTCAAAGAATGATTTCAGAGTGGAACCTACTATACATAGATTTTATGGATTCCCATTCACTATTAGAGATATTTACATTTCATTAACACTCCATGTAGTGGAATGGGATTAATAATACCGAGAGGATCTATGGTGTAGTTAGATTCTCCAATAAGAAAGGGGTTCCAACCATAAAAACCAAAAATGAAACTATATCACATAGTATATGAGTCTATAATTGATGTTGATGATTGTACTTCAATATTTAGAGGTACCAAGACCATTTGTTAATCATTAGTAAATGCATTATTAAATAATATCATCTCTATGTCCTTTATATTTAATTGCGTTATATAAATTATAAACCCTATTATAGAGTACATGTATTATGTAATGGATAATGGTATGCATCTTCGTGAAAATAGAGACCAGATCCTTCAATTCCCCTATTTAACATTCCATTTATATAATATCGTGTTTTTTAAAATCACTCAATTTGAGGATATGAATCATCTATATGTTATATAATTATTGAATAAATGCTTTTATAAAAAGATCTTATCAATTGTTATATTTTTCTAGTCTCAATTGTATCTCTTGATAGTGTGTGATATTTATTTTAGCAATAGTGGGACCAGATCTGGAGTTGGGATAGACATCCACTTACGAATTTGGATATGATAATATCCATGTTTTAATTTCAAATGGACCCTGAATATTGAGGTATTGATATTCCTTTAGTAGTTGTTGATTTTATTGATATGTTTAAATTTAAATGTTTTGGGTCTCCTTCAGTGAGTGTGGTAGAGTTTTCTATTGAAATAATACTAGGTACCCAACAATTTTGACCTAAATGAGTTAGATGAATAGTTAGATGACTAGTTTTCAAAGGGATTATTTTTATATAGTGTTTCCAATTAGCATGTTCCATGAATTTTTTCTAATAAATACAATAAAAACATTCCTGTATGTTTTTATAATTTAAAGAGTAATAATTTCATGATCACATACTGGTATCTATTTTCCAAAATTGATGATTTTTTTGACCAGGTGAAAGGGTTGATGTGGTTCTCCAAGATTCATCTTTATTCTAGTTATCCCTAACATTGGATCGGGAAGTATTATATCAGCACGACTACTTTTTGGAGTAGGTATGGTCACCATGAGATCCTTTTTGTGAATTCTTATCTAACAATTTCCAAAGATTTATTTATGGAGTTTTATGAAAAATATTTTCAATCATTACAAAAATTATTTTGTAGTTCTGTTTTTGGATGTCATATTGCTTTACTATAAAACAGAGTAGGATTGTTTTCATAAATTTTGTGTAGTTTTGAATGACTTGACAAATCATAGTTATTATGAAACATTACTAAATAATTTATCTATAATCAAGAGACAAATTTTATTGGATACATGGTTTCTTAATTGGTAATTTATGTTGATCAAGAGAAGGTGAAAGCTGTTATGACATAGGAAGAACCATTGAATGTTTTTGGGAGTCAGGTATTCGTGGAATTGGTAGGGTATTACTTAAAATTTCTAAAAAAATCACTTTATTTACTTCTTCATTTATGATTCATACACATAAGGGATAAATGATGTTATAACATTTTAAATTCCATTAATCATTCAGTGAGTAAAACCATCATTTTACATCAGCTCTAGTGTTGACTCTTAAAGATGTTGGGAAATGTTATTTGGTATTATGTGATTCAATAACTATAGTTTAGCATATGTTCCTATATAGGGTGATAAATTTGTTGATTATGGACCTCATTATATTCGTCCCCATTTGAAGGACTATCCAACAATTTATTTTTCACTCAATGCTATGATTTATTCTATGATGATTGGAAACAAATACCTTTTCATGTAAAATTTTACCATATACTATAGTCATAGACTCCTATGTTTTTTCTTCTCAAAAAAAGATTTAAACCACTAAAATAGTTGATTACTAGAGAACTTGTAATCTTTTGTCATTTTTTTCCTACATCCCTAGAAAGATTATATTTATTAATCATTCTTTGAGTAAGAAAAGTCAACCGCATGTAATGAAATAATATTTGAGTAATGTAATACGATGTCAACCTTATCTTCTATGAATATGGGAGAATTAGGGGATAAGATTGAGTTTTTTTTTTGATAATTTTCAGTTGATGCATTATTTTATCAGGTCCATTCTCCAAGAAGAATATCTGGATGTTGATTTTTTTTGGAATTATGGATTATTTACCTGATGTGTAGAATATCTATGAATGGACCCCATCTTTTTAGGATATCCATTTCTTCTATAACTAGTTAATTATTCTGTTTCCTATGATTAAATATGTGATAGTGGATTTTAATCATTCCTAGTGGGAGGTTCACCCTGGAAAAACTAAATTTTTTATTATATGAGGATTCATTTAGTTCTAAAATATTTAGAAGATACATTATTGATTATTTATGTAATGACGCTAAACATATTTTCCCAAATTTGGTGGATCACTTAACTGTATTGACATAAAAATAAAACAGTCAAATCCTAAAGGACATAGCAATTTAGTAGCTTTGGACAACAAGACATATACCATATTCCCATTTTAAATTGGGAATAGAAAAAAAACATATATCATTATAAAATAAAAATCCAATCAACCATGAAAACTCATTCGGAGGATTAATCATCATAATTGTGGGAAAGGAATCAAAATCATGGTGATCTCAAATACATTTTAACTATTAATTAAATTGGAAAATTTCATGAATCATTAATGAATAATGAATATGTAATGGTAAGTAACTGAACAAACATTCTATTTAAATAGTGAAACTACATAAATTAATAAGGTAAAATCAATATGTCAAGGTAAAAAACTGAAAATAAATTCCACTTAAACAATAATATGAGAATAAAATAAATCTAGAGAAAATATAATTATGAATTTATCACGGAAATTAATAATTAATTATTAATTAAGGAAATTAAAAATTATTAGACACCTTGATCCTCGACATCATGATACATATACATTCAAGACCATTCACGTGAATGTTTAAATACTATAGTTAGAAAATGGATTAATTTCTATAGATAGATTTGTCTTATCAAACCTACTAATTCATTGAGGGGGTATATTATAACAATACACATCCATAAATATAGACCAAAATTAATCTTCATATATTGACTAATAGATTTATTTCATAAATAGATATATGTTAACATAAAATATTTGTAATGATTAAAAGATATGAATTTATCAATATTTCACTGGTTAAATATTCTAAGTAAATAATATATTTAATATTTTTATAAAGTTTATTAAGTAATTATATCCATCATAAAAAAATATTTATGTTTAATTGAAATTTGATCACCATTAAAAAATTATCACAAGAAAGAGATTATTTCATGATAAAGTTAACAATTACAATAGAATGTGTGACTGCACAATAATTTTTAACACTTTGTAATTTGAAATTCCAATACCCTTGGATTAAATAATTCAAATTTAAATATAAAATACCCTAAATTATTAATTAACAATTATATTAAATGTTAAATAGGTTGTATATACACCGCAAAATAGTGAATTGATTCATAATAATAGATAAGTCTCAGTTAAATGAAAATCAAGACAAAATCACTAAATTCATGAATCCTTTTGTATTAATGTGCCTTAACCACATATTTATTGGATTTGAACATTTTATTAATTTTTTTAAAAATCATATTAATATGTATAATATCATATATTATACTTTTATTACATATTAAATCCTATTTGTTAATAATATTTTTTCCCATTATTTTTTATATTAATTTTTTTTTCTCATAAATGTTTTGTTATGAGTGATATAGTTCATGTGAATATTATGTTGTTATATAAACTCCATAATAATAACGATGACATAATATTCATATTTATGCATCAATAATAATTTAAAAACCAATCTTTATGGTTATTAAAATGTTATTTTTCTATGATCATGGGTATAATAAGTCGCACGTCCACATGATTAATGTTTCCATTTTTCAGTGATCAGTATAAAAAGATGATACATAATATATTATATTTCCATAAAGAAAATAATGTAATAAATAAAATATTATCAATTATAATGTACTTATATATATAATCCATGTTGTGTGGTTATGAAAATATGGTCACAATGTTTCATGGGGGAATTATTCCACACGTACACATATAAAATATGTAATTATCATTAAGTGAGTAGAACCGTATTAAATAACATGATATATATATGTATATATATATATTATTTTGATCGAATGATAAATATGTAATTAATAAAAAAATTATTAATTTTATATCATATATAAAAATTAAATTTTATCACTATCACCTTCAATGATACATATTAGTGAATGGAGAATCACACCGCTTCGCAAGGTGATAGTCTATCGAACACACAAGGTACATTATTTTGTCCCATACAAAAAGATTTATACAATGTTTTATGTTATATAATTACCCTAAAAGAATAAATATGTTATAAATATAATATATATACATATACACATTATATCTATCATCATACCAAACCATTAATGGTGGTAATAGACGAATGAATGACATCAGTACATGAGGTGGTAGTCCTCCGTATATAGAAAAGATAATTTCATAAGGAATTTGAGGGAATTGAATAAAGTTTTAGATAATTACTCTATTATAACAATATTATATTATATATAAGATACCGTGGATATTATATCGTCATAATATAATAATAAAAAAAGTATTTGGGGAGAGAAAAAAAATTAAATTGGTAGTTTAAGAGTGTTACCTCTTATTTGGGTATCCTTCTGAGGCTTGCGCTAAAGCCTTATTATGTTGGATTTATAGCAAATATAAGTATTCTTGGAAGACAGTGGGATGTTTGGATGTTAATTTTTTTTAGGTTTGGATATGATAATGGGGTTTGAAGGTGTGGATAATATAGGAGAGTGAGTGACCTTTTATAAGTGGGGGAGATGACACACTTGGTATTTTTGATAGTAATTGAGTGCTCCCACATTTTACATATTTTAAAGGTATATAAAATAGAACATTATTGAACCTTATAGGTTTCATAGTAGAAATATGGTGATAAAATAATTTTCATAAAAATTTATAGGCCATGTATTCCCTTGTTTTCTTAGTTTTTCCCATGGTTAACCAATGTTTACCATTACCATAGTAATTGATTTTTATTGAATTTAATATTACTTTATTTCTAAAAATATGTTAAAATTATTATAAATCAAAAATTATTATGATACAAAATATTTAATTCATTTTTTCCACATTAAATTCATAGATGTTTCAAATTTAATTTTAAAACAATCATGAAAAAGTCATGAGAAGTGGGGTCTTAATGTGAAAATTTTAAAACGTTTACCAAGGGGTTTTATATATAAATTCAATATAATAATGATTAAAATGAACAAAATTAAATTAAATAATATAAAATTTAAATAGATATACTTTAAACCTAGTTCAAAATTTAATTTACTATTATAAATTATTTAATTGAAAAGGAAGTTTTAATAAAAATATACTATTAGTCACTATTAAGAGAAAGTGTATTTTTTAAAAAAAATTCCAAACAAAAATTCCCAAGATAATTTTGATTTAATAAATTTAAAAATAATTTTTATTTTTAAAATAAATTTTATTAAATTATTAAAAATTAGTTTTAAATTATGATTTCGAATCACAATTAAACAAACTATTAGAAAAATTCAGTTTTTCCGAAAACAATTCATTTTCATTATATGATACTAATTTTAATTCTATTTAAGAGATAAGTAAAAATATATGTAAACAATAAATACTTATATTTTATTAAATATTAATCTTACACTCAAATTTTATATCTAGGTCATAACTATTATAATAAATAATAATATTTTAATAATATATTATTGTTCAGTAAATCTATGTCTTAAGTGTTTCGCATGATAAAAATATTGTTGTGTATAGTGGAAGCTAATTACGTGATTCAATGTATTAAAAAATTATTATATATTAATATTTTAGGGTGTTATATTCCCAGTTATGCTTGTTTTTTCTTATCATACATGATATCAAATACAAGGTCCATATATTAGAACTTTGTGTTGTTGTATTTTCTCAATTTTAAATACATTTTGTCCTAAATGATTTAAACATGATCTTGATAGTATAATGAATTATATTTAAAAATTATTTTGATAAAAACCTTATATCATAAAATCGTTCATAAAAAATTCTATTAATAGGAGAAAAAAGGAAAGAACAAGGGTCATATAGAATAACACCTAACTGGGACTCTACATAGGAGATCATTGGTAAAATTTTAAGATATTAAAATAGATGAAAAATGCAAATATTTATAGAGTGATATCATAGTAATTTATCAAACTAAATTGAATTATCAGTGAAATTTTATGGGCCTCAAAACCATAAATCTATGATGATCTGAAAGACCATTTGATTTATCTGATTTGAAGGTGATTTGAAATCATTTTGTTTCAAGATCATTTTCCTATAGATGTTCAATTTTTTTACTCTCTATGAATATAAGAACATATTATTACTTGATATATTTTGATTTCATAATCACAATTTCAATGTTTTTTAATCTTTAATCAATTTCCAATTCATCGATAACTACAATAAATGAATATACAAAAATATATTTGTTATTCATGATGAATTAAAATTAACTTTTAACAAATCGTAAGATCAATAATTATTTAATGGTCTTTCTATATATCTTAAAATACTTTCCAATATAAATATATTATCTATTAGTTTTCCAATATAATAAATTAATCCCTAAACATCATTCATTGTTTAGCTTAAACAATTACATAATTGATTATCCTTATGATCATTTTCATAAGATCGTGGTCCTAAAAATTATAAAGAAGGTCCCTAAGTTTTCAAAATGAACATACCATTGATCTTTGAATCAATATGAAGAGTCTTTAGATTTTGACATACCAAACATGTGAATACCTAATCATGTATCATATTGAAACATGACAATAAATTGAATTACTATATAACATTGTTTAAAACAAGCTTATTTCCTTATTCCATAAATAATAACCATATCACTGGATACATTACTTTAATCTAAAAATTCATTTAACTCCATCAAGGATAACATAAACCACTTTGTCAACATATCATTAATCAATTCCATGGTATTCATTACTGTCCAATTTTTTTTATCCAAATCAATCATATCTATATCCCATCATAATTATCTCATAATTAAAAAAAATATTAAGGGTTTCCTTTCTATAAGTTTTGTGTTTCCCATTATGTTACCACCAAATGATTTTTCATGGTCATAAGTACCATTCAATATATTATCAAAAATCCCCAATCTAATTTTACTTCAGTATTATTGTTATATATTTTATAATTACTATGATGTGAATATAATCAATTAAATAATTTTAAAAAATATTTCATGAATCCAAATTCATAATAATTTTATTCATTCCACACCAGTTTTACCAATATAATAATTTTGTGCTTTTCACATAGGCCTCTTATAGAGTAGATTTCTTAGGAACTTGGGGAATTATTTTGTGTAGTCTCCCTTATCCTTATAGCTGAAACACCACGTAGAAGTTTTTTTCTTCTTCACTTTTTATTATTTTTCTCTATGAACCTTTTCATTGAACTTATAACAATCTCTCAATCCGTACAATAATTTCCCCAGGTGATTCATTCCAATGTTGTGACATGTGGGAAAATATTTTTTCCCTTCTTCCCATTATCTCTTATTTCCACTACCATCCTCTTTTTCACTTTATTCCCTTTTAATCCATAATTCTTTGACAATAAATTAGTTTTTGATAGTATATGAAACTATTTCACAACACGATGAAAAATTTAGGGTGTCCATCTCCATTAATAGATTATTCACAATCCCTTAAAAAAGGGTAATATTTCACTCAAAGATTTATATATAGTTATTATTATACATATAAAAAACTATTAAGATAACTTCAACTAAAAAACATTCTTATTCCTTTAAATTAAATATAATTAAATATCTCTTCACCTTCGTTTGATCCCACAAGGGAAATAATTTTCAAATTATGTCATGTTAAAAGCATTACGTTCAACGAGTTATATTTCCGCTTCATCCTTAGTATTATGGATCATTAAACACCATTTGTCTACATCACCATTGTGGAAATAAACTTATAATATACCTTTTAATTTTCACAACATTCCAACATCATAAATAACTTTTCCATATACCTAATCCATTTCTCATCTACTACTAGATTAGTGGTCTATCCAAATGATGGGGGATTGTTTCACATAAATTGGCCCAAACAAGGTTAATATAATTTTAGAATAGGCTTCTCCATTCTAGAAATGTTATTTTTTATTATGTTATTAAACTTCAATAATATAATCATAACATGACCAGTCCCAATAGTATCTATATTATCTTCTTTGGTTTGGAGACCTCTACATTAGCAATGATTATTGATACCATTTTTCTTTCTAGGTTCCATTTATAAACAATGAAATTCCATAGATAAAATAATTACAATATGTAATATAATTTATAATACCAAAACTATAGATATAAATATCAGAAATTGAAAAATTTATGCATATATAATATCATTATCATGAAAATGGTTTTCTTCGGAATATCTTCAATTTTAAATAACTCACAATAGTTAGTAAATAAATTGTGAATCATCGGAATCATATCCATAAGTTGTTTAATTATAGGTTCCCATTAATGCTTCTTTTTTATGTACTGGGTGATGATCGAGTCTAGTCCAATGTGACCTTATGTAGTTATTACCCATATGTACCTATATTCTATAACCACATCCACTTGAAGTTTTTAGACAGATATGTATAGTAAGGAAAAAACATAATATTTACATTACTAAAAATTAGTATGTTCTTATATACTTCTCATCAATGTCTATATAGAAACCGAAAAATTTATTCCATTCACTTTTCCATAGATTTCATGAAGTTATCCCCACATAGATAATGAATGTCATGTTTGAGTAGAAATGCATCTTTATGGAGGAAGATAGACAAAATTAGATTTCCATGTCCCCTAAGAAGTATCACACATAGAGGAATGGATATTTCTCAAAAATGTTGTCCAATTCAATTGAATATTAACAAGAACATCCATTTAGAGTAATATATGGATTTTAGAATGAGTGGTGGGGTGGTATGTGTAGCGACCCAAACCATCCTCTACCCTCTCAGATATGTTCGTTGTGTGACCCTATTTTTCCAGGGGATAATATATGATAGGGAAGGGACTTTCCTAAGATTCCTAGAATGCATGTCAACACTAATCATAACAATGGGAGTGGTAGAGGAACCCCTATAGTATGGGGAATTAGGTTATACCATGTGTTTCGTCCAGGTGGTCCTGTGCACACCAACCATGTGTACCAAGTGGTCAGGGCTATCACTTCCATTACAGCCTAGAAGGTGCAATAACTCCTACACATGGAAGTAGTTCAAAGTACTCGGAAACACAAGACACCTACATGAGGTCCCTATTTCCCCTTGTGGATATCCACTTGTGTTAGATCCCTATCTTAACTAGGGACTTGTGCGAGAGCCAACCAGAGACACCTGATGAGACATGAGGTGTGTAGGATAATTCATCTCCCAAGGGTTGTTTTAGAGGTGTACTATATTTCATTGAATATCCATCTCATGCAAGCATACTCCTTTCACGAAGCACCTGACATTCCTCCAAGGCCATGCACGAAGCATATTTTCTCTCCAATCCAAGACATGCACCGGCCCCATTGATCCCTCCAATAAGACACCAATTTAAGGATACTCTTCCATTGGATATTTTAGTTGAGTTGCACAAAATTGGAACCCCATTAAAACCTCGTTACTTGAAAAACAATAGAAATATACACACTAGTGGGTCACCTATTTGGATATGCATTATTTTAGTCAAAGGGTTTCTGCACCTGTCCCACTAGATGGGTAGGGACCTCGGGGTGCCTGTTGGTATGCATTCCTCCGATCCCAAGGAACTCAACCTTGGGGATGATTTCAGGGATCTTTTTATCTTGGTTATGATGGTTATGGAATTTCCCTTCCACTATCATCTCAAATATTAGGGACCTATGACTCCATGTGGAGAGGGTGAATATCACTCTTGATTTTTCTCTTTGAAATTGAATGAAATCCTCATATATTCCCTAACTGTTCTAGGGAATCTTTCCTAGAGTAATAATTTTTTCCTTTCCTGTAGGACATCTACTACTTCAATATTTATTCATTTTTAATTCAAGGGTACAAAAAGTAGAGGTAATGTCCACATCACAACTTCTTCTTCTTCTTCTCCCATCTCCCGACTTTCATCCACCATTTTAAGAAGCAGTGTGTGATTTTGTGGATCTTCCGCTTGCTCTTGGTTATCAAACCAAATCACTACTCATGTGTTCTTAGAGGTGTTTAGTGATTAAGACATATATGATATCATAAGAAACAAGGGAATCCATCCTGAATTAAGACCCAAATCCTTTTATAGGAGGTGACACTCATACTTCACATCGCCTACCTGGGTTGTAGCTAGATAGATCATCATATGTGACAACCCCAATTATGAAAATAAAATATGAGACAGGTATATTCAAATACCTTTTTCATTTCATTTGTGATCCAGAATTGGTCCTCCAGTGGAAAAAGAAGATTTTTTGGATTCCTAGATTTCACTTCCTCCTTTTCTAACAATAAATATGACTTATGTGGGATTAGAGGTTGGTGGTTATCATTATATCTATTTAACCCTAGAACTAGGGTACCCTCATAAGGAATTATCCCCAAAATAAAACCTATGTGAATTATTCCTTGTGTAATCGCCAATTCATTCTATGGTCCTCCTACTTGGTATAATCCTAAAACATGTCACCAAACAATCACCATCCTGAAATCAACTTTTGGAATCAATCCCAACAAAAGCTACCAAATCATAAGGGAATCCTCCAATATGTTTTAAACCTTGAAAATAAACCCACAAAAAGCAACTTTTCCCCCACAAGAGAAACCTTTAACGGACCTCCATAACTGAAGGTCCTTGATACTGAAATACATGGGGATTTAATTCTGAATAAAATGGGATATGTAGGAAGTCTCCCTAAGGTCCAAACTAAACCCAAAAAATCAACCCTAACTCCCACTGGTCCACATTCCTACAACGTTCACATTCAACGTAGTATCTATATGCCTTCAGGGATACCTAAGTTGCATTGGAATAAATCCCATACAAAACATTTACATGGACCATTTCTCCTAGATGTCCTTCCCAAATGGACTTAAATTACATGGTTGGGTCCTTATGTCATCCCCAAAAACATATGATGTGCCCCATCAAATGACATCAAAATTAATGGGGTTTTACTGCATTCAAAAGGATACATAAGAACCCTATTAGATGGATTGATCCCAACATTAAATAAAACACCCATATCTATGGATGGCGATACAATCCAAAGTTCCTCAGTGTGTGGAATAAAAATAGCATCGTCGTTATAATGAAAAATGAACCTATAAGTAGTAAATTAAAGTATACCAATGATATAGAACCTATAATACATAAAAATATTTCCATTTATTAAGAACCTAAGATACATGGAGATGATTCAACATTTCAAACATGCTAGCAATTGATTTTTAATTCAAGGGTGACCCTCATCATAATTAGTAATTGATGAAGGATTCATGAAAATATAATAAATCTATAAGAGATTCATAGAGTATAAAATAATTCACACAAAAATGGTGTGATTAGCCTAACCTCCCTTCCCCTCGGACAATGTGAGTTCTTAAGTGACATTTTCCAAACCACCCAATGAGCTCCTTCCATTAAAACGAAATCCCTTAAGTCATTAAATAAATAGAACCATGGAGTGTTTCTAATTCTCTCAATAAACCTAGTTGGAAACCTCCTAAAACGTATTTGGATATTTTTTTGAGGTAATAGTTACTCCAACATCACCCAAAAATTCTATTCCTACCACACATGGAATTATTGGGGATGAAACAATAATGGTGATCCCAATATTATCCTTATCTAAGATGACAGTATAACCCACCTTTCAGGCCTCTATCACTCTCAAAATGATGGAGGTACAGATAAGAATATAATTTTTTAATGTATTTATCTAATTATATTATTCGTTGAGGAGGCTTTCTTGTTTGTGTTTGTCACATATATTCCATGAATTTGAAACAATAACTCCCTTCAATCCAATTGGCATCACGCTAACTCTCATAAATGTATGACTCTGATTCCAGTAATGTTTGTTCTTCCTCAACGAAAAGGACGTTGTCTCCAACCCAATATATTCAATGTTGGATCTTGAATACACTAGTTAGGATGTATCATTATAGTTTTACTATCCTTACCTTGAAGGCTTCATAGTTGACCCCCCATCTTATAAAGCCCCATCGTTCATCCAATCAGTGATGCCCAATGATCTAGAATCAAATGCCACTAACCACCATATTCTACCATTTTGGGTGTTTATCCACAAAACACAATAACCAGAACCTACATTATCATAGTTAGGTGGATCTTGATTCCACATAATACCTCAAATAGAAGTCGTAGGTTACCTTACAAGGGGCTTCTACTAGCAGTCTCCATTGCCAATGTTATGCAGTATAGAACACTTTACCTGATGAGGTTTCCATAATCTGCAATATGGACTAGGTAATATAAACCCAAGAATGTGTGATGGACCACTGATGGAATAAATCAGTCAACATGGGTTACTTCCATGCCACTATCCAATATGAATAATCCCACCAATCAAATTTTGTTGAAAATGTGAGTTAGAACATACACTTGTATGCACTAATTTAGCTTGACATTAGACTATCCTAGAATTATCAAAGGAATATCATTATTCAAATATGAAATCACATAGAAAGTGGGAATATGATCCTTCCCACACCATCCAAGATGGCCAAAAGTATCATCTAGAAGTTTCTGAAGAATCCCATTAACGAAATTTGGTGGAAAATCCGGAGAATGTTTATACAAATACTTTTATTCATACAACCTTCCTTGAGCCTTGTGTGTCATCTTCTGAAAAAGTTAGTCAAAAAATTATAATGATGAATATGGAGTAGGCATGAATCTATTCCCCCACACCTGAGCATTTTTAGTAACCATTGGAAGGAAATAGAGTAAATAAGAAGACACATACCCCTCCTACAGACATGAACAAGACATATTTCTATGTTGTAGAAACTAAATTCACCAAGAGTATCCACAAAAATTATGAAAGGGTAGTAAAAACTCATTTCACACATCATATAGAACAACCAAGACAACTAACAGGGATAATAGAACTGAAAGTGGGATGGCCACACTGGTCTATCTCAACAAGTGTGGTGTCTCATTAGCATGCCACATGGGAGAAAATGTATGCATCTACCCCCATTTAGGTGGGTCATGGGGAATACTCCCCCATGATATTTGTACAAATATATCGGTAACATACACCCAATCTAATTGGATGAAATCATGATATTATAATGTCCACACTAAGGCAAGAACAAATCCTTGACCATAGAAACCACTTTCCCCATCAAGTGGCCCCAATCACTGGAATGGAGGCATCCAAAATTAATCCACCCCGAAGACAATTGGAAAATGAAGAGTTGATTTTTGATTCAACTCCCCTTAATTCTAGAGTTATTGAATCCATCATATGCTTATCAATGGACACTCTTGATCCAACAATCCTTGTACCAGATTATGGGAGAAGTAATCATAATTTTGAATCTCCATCCCAAACACATCAGCATGAAGTCTAACTTCATTTTCATAATTTTATTGATCTGAAGATACCATCTTCTAATGGGATTCAAGGTAAACATAGGCATTTCCATAAGTCTAAAGAGTACGGTGTATTTCCATTATTGTAATCCACCATGGTATTTCATCCCATGTTGGCGTTCAATGTGAATTTTCTATACACAATAGTGTCTCATTTCATCAAAATGATCATCCCCTTAGAGACATAATGATGATAATGTTATCCATCTGTAAGGCACTTAGGAATCCAAGGATAGTAATTCTAGAAGCCTTTTTATTAACATGTGAATTTTGTCGTCAACCAGAATACATCCTAAAAGAATATACATTTTTGGAACCCCCATGGATTTTCTACCTTAAAATATGATATAGGAAGTTTTTAAAAATCTTGTTGTTTATGATAACATAGTTGGAAAAGACCAACATTCCTCAAACCAAGGTGATGATCCTCGGGTGATTGAAAAAAAAGACATTCTAAAAATGGGAAAACACTTATCTAAATATGGAATACCAGTCTTGTTTTTTCCTATACCAACCCCTCAATGGATCATTCTAAAGCTTGTTTTTTTTGAAATATTGTGTGCATGATATATACATTAATATAAGGAACACTTTTCTTCAATTGGGAAAAAATAATTACACTATGAATGGTATCAAAATAATTTCATAGAACTTTAAGGGATGAAATGCCAAATTTTATTGGTGGATATTCTAGCTAAACGAAATCAATGATCAGAAAAAATCCATGACCCCTTCAATGTTTGTGTCTTATCATGTTAAAAAAATAATTATTAATGATTATATATATATTCCCTATAGTGTTCATATTAGAGAATGGGGTGAACAAAGATTGTTTCAAATCATTAGTCTCCCCAACTAGTAATTCCTCACAAAGGAGGTACCATGAAATAACATAGAATTTGGATGACTTCAAAAAATAGACTCTGTTGACAACTGATGATATGCTCATTAGAAAGAGGCCCGACAACCCCACAATAACATCGGTTTTGAAGAGATAAATATATTGAAATACTGTTCGGTTAGACATATGAAAATATTTATAATTACTCCCACTTAAAGGAAGTTTGTATTCAGATATCACAAATGTCACAGTTAGCTCCATGTTCTTATGAAGCATGTAGTTGTGGTGAAACCCAAATAATGAACCTAACCCATGTTCAAACAGAAATCTATAAAATCATAAGGTCAGCTTCTATAACAGTAGTCACGAAAATACAAGATTAATTCTAACTCATAGGGCATATGGATTTTTACCACAACCATCGAGGTCAACAACACATGCCTGGGAACAACCCCAAACCTTAAAGATGGGAGATTTTTTCCCTCAAAAATATCAACCTAAGCAGATTTAAATATACTACTATTTATGAGAAATTCCACGGAATATATACTACGGGTTAATCTTTTCCCGTTATTTGGTAACCTCGTTAGGGGCGTTCCAAACATAACTATTTATAGAATAAATATGAATTAATATCCATAAAAAGGATCCTGGAAAACAAAAAATGTTAGGTAAATGGCCTACTGAAGTGTGTAAAAAATCATCCACAAAGATAAACTAATGGAATTCATGTAATTAATTTATCATTAATGAATGTAACTTAAATCTCCCCTGAAGACCCTACAAAACACGAGGCCAATTCAGAAGAAGAGTTAGAGTAGAAATTTCATTTTATAATGTTGTACTGACCAAAACAATTGAATTAGGTGTGCATACCCAGAAAAAAATTCTTACCCTGAATTTGGGTATTCCCATAAATTATCAAACACCACCTATCAAAATAGCTTCAAAAAAATGACAATGTTACGATTATGCATAACCTTCCTCCAAAATGGATTGGATCCCTTAAAATCAAAGAATGTTTTTCTAAACTAGAGGAATAGATAATGAAAATACATGTAGAACTAATTTGAGTGAGTATTCCTACTGAATATTTTCTAAAAATAGATTCTAGACACACACTCTTAATAATAAAACCTTAATAATGTGTGTTTTCCACAGCAACAAAAATGGATTCAGAATATCCATTAAACATGGGATACCGACTTCCAATATACATGGATCCCAAAACATCATATTAAGAGTTCACTTAATTGGGTATATATTAAGAACATGGACATGTGAATTCTTACAAACCTACCATAATAGGTTACCCATAGTAGATACAACCAGTGTCACCACAAATGGCTCTATCGGTTGTGACCCTTGTTCAACCATCTGGTTATCCAAACATTCCACAAGAACTCATTAATATTATTGCATCATTAATAAATCGATTAGAATCCATGGAGGAATGGAGTTCATCGATACCACCAGAGAAGAAGCATTAGCTCTAATGTGTTAATCCAACTCTTGAACCAATAAACCTCGAAAATCCCACGTTTCTAATTTCCAATGGATCTATGGACATCGATAAGAATTTTACACATTTGTTTTCTGAATATGATCTTATAATGGGGACCCTTTAACAACAAGATTCATTGAAAATAATTGGATTCATGAAATCACATTAGTGGACTTCAATTTTATGGTAAAATAGTTTTTCATCTTAGTCAATTATGGTGTAAGAAGATATCTGTCAAAAGTTACTCTTCTAATTTATCATGATATTATAGAAGACAACAGTCTCCAAACTCTTAAACTAAAAAATGGTAAGGGAATGAAATGATATCTTATTTCACTACATATTAGAAATGTTTTACATACTATTTAAACCTAAAACTTCCTCACGATGACTTCTTACCGATTATTATAGAGAATATTCATGATGAATTGTGCACACTAAAATCACACTGAAATACAAGAGATGGATTCAAGACCTCAATAATATATATCAAAGAGTGTAAGACTCCATCACAAAAATCAAGTCAATGTACAAATTAATGCCATTAATATATGTAAAGATAATGAGGAAAGAAAATTTTATCACTATTATACATAATAAATCACTTAAAACTGCCCCAAATCTGATGTTTTCACAATATTGTGTGATTATTTCTCTAGAATGTCAATACATGCATTAAAAAGATGATCACATGCATCATAGTATACAATAATTTTAGGTGATTATGAATATGGTATATTCCAATCAAAGTTGTTGAGTCCCTCACTACATCATCTAAGAATTGGAGAATAACATGATCAAGCTACCAAAGACCAGGAAGACAATAAAATATGCTTATGAAGACCTCTCAAAGTATTTCCAATTCCATATATAATCTAAGAACAACATTCCATAATGTTTTTTCAATTAAAATGTGTAGAATATGGTGTAATCCAGGAAAGTGAAGCTAGTCTGGACAACTTTTGAAGTATCATGTTTTTCTACAAAAAATATATAGAAGGAGAATAAATGTATGATGTTTACAATAAGGGTGAAAAGATGATAAGTTATTGAATGATAAGAAATATGATCAACCAAACTCGTTCTATCCTATGAGAATAGTTAAAACAGCCAACTATTCTCTCAAAATCTTCCCCTATGAAACAGTCGACCCCTTCAGTGTCATAATCCTCTGGAGGATATTCTACCAAATCGAGACATGTATATAAGAGTAAGAATAAAACATAGAAAAATGAGTCTTTTAAAAGGCTGAAATTTTCATTATATTTAATATAAATAAAGTATACAGTCCCAGAACAATGTAAACCACCAATCCCAATAGTACAACAATAGTCAACCCACCAGATAGAATCTTAATCTGAAGTAGAGTTTATCAATGGTTCCATTAATGTTATTTATATAATGAATCCTTTCTCGGATGATGAATAAAACTAATAACCCAAATTCACAACATTCTTTTGAAGAGCATGGGGAAGCATTCATCGGATTTGATGATATAGGGGGATATGAAGTCATTCTAGGAGTCACAATTCTAACAATGTCCCTTATCAAACTTTTTACACAACCAAAAATCATGGGAGAGCTCTATAGTGAACTTAGTATGAGAAAGTACGTTCCCACACACATTTGAGGGTGTTTCATAACATGATAATTAAAGGGTAATGGATATTGGATAGGTTATAACCTAATTAACCTGGGAATGCATGTAGACCTAGTTGACCTAATCCATTGAGAGAAGAAGAATCTTCAGCTCCTATTCTAAGTGTTGATCCATAAACATAATGTAATTTTATTATTAAATCACCCTAAAAGGATAATCCCTGTGGTAGGAAGTTAATAACTTTTAACTATAAGTATGATATTTTTAAGTAATTAGCTATGATACGTTCTATGTTTTCAATCATCGATGCCATGTGTCTATCAAAAGACCTCTTGGATACAGTAATAGAGTCCTTGTCAATCCCTCAAGAATATAAAGTCAAAGATAATGCAACCTAAGTATATCATGTAGAGAATGATCCTATGGAATTCCACACAATCATCTCTTATATATTCTAGGATGAAGATTCTACTATACAGGTACATTTCATACACTTATATATATCTATAAGTATATATGAAATTTATATCTTATAACCCTTCATTATAAATAGCTTAGGATCCAACCCCATTCCAGTCTGAACAATTCATCAAATAGGTTTCAATGAATCTAACATGTCCTCTTATACTTCAATGTTACAGGGTTATGACAAGATTGATAAAATAATGTTTATAGAAATAAAAATAAATACTCATTCCATGGAACTCATTCATTACTTAGGATTCATGGTCATTTAAAAAAATCCATCCTTCAAAATTTTTCTATGATGACCTTGGCTACATTAGAAATCATTTATCCTGTCACCATACCTCCAATGCCTCAAATAATTATGAATGGTAAAATTGGGAAATTTCTCTGTGAGAAATCCCCATTTAAATAAATTTAATAAAGTTACATTGATTCATGATTCTACAAGAGGGAGTAGAAATAGTCCATGACTAGAAATGTCACTCAAATCAGTTTCTAAATGGCATGGAGAAGATTCTATATTTTAATATAAATAATTTTACTGTATAGTACATGCTACCTTTAAATCAAATAATAAATTTGGGTCCAAATTCAGTCAAACTCTCGAAGACTTTTATGATGTCTATTTTGAAAATAAATTTTGACGGTGCTATATAAGTTTTCAAATATCAGAGAAATAAAGAAAAATCATTTGAAAATTACATCATTCCATACCACAAGATTCATAAAATTCTTGTCCATTCAACTAAAATGGATGAATTATTCTTATCATAGTGTTAAAATTAATATTTCCATTTGCAGTCCCTCAAATATCCTTCAAATCTTCAAAAAAGGCCCTTTATAATTATTCGATTCAGAAGTAGTTGTTTGGTCTTCAAAATATCCAAATGATGACTCCTCCCCAAACCCAAAGAGACTCACTTCATAACCGAGATCTCATTAATTGTCATAAGAGATAATGCGTGATAGAGATGAATCATATTAAGACCTCAATAATTCCCCCCCATCATTAGAGGAAGGTGGCTCCTCCACTGTTAATGAGCTCTTGGAAATAAATATATGTATCAAGAAGATTTATGTCCCACATTAATAAGTGCGTACATGACCTCCAACGAAAAATAATCATATACCTCATTCCAGAAGAAACTTTAGGATGTGTGCAACTACAATTACATAGTGATTCAAATCCTTGATCCTAAGGTGGAGACCCACCACTTGAGCTTCCTAGAAGACCACTAGGTATACAATAATGTAGAATAAATGTCACACCTAACTCATGCCTCAAAAATTGAGGTCGAAGTGAAAAAACCCATCAATTAAAAATTCATAAAATAATTTATTTATCCATAATTTCTAGACAATATCATTCCATTGAAGGATAAATAGTATAAAATCAGATACTTTTTTGACTTCTGATATCTCATTCATCACTATGTGAATGATGAATTCTTGGATCCAAACCTAGAACTACTAATATTTAATGTGACAATTAGTTATCAAACATATCCATCAGGGTTGGTTATTTAGTGTACAATCAAATTCAAATGGTCCTAGAATATGAATAATCTACCACATTCATGCCCCCAAGGAGTATTTTTCTATAGGTTAATACTATTTGTCTTTAAAAATGTTTGTTCCACATACCAGCATGCCATGCACTGCATATTCAAACCCATATGAGAGATGTTTATCATATTCTACATTGAAAATATATTGGTTATTTCACTAAAAAAATAATTCCATTTAGTTAATATTGATACCACCTTACACAAACATTGAAAACAGAATGTGATGATGAACCCTTTAAAATTAGATTTCAGGATAACCTCGAGAATGATTCTCAGCTTCATCGTAGGACAACATGATATCAAATTATACCATATGAAGTAAAAGTATATCCTTTTCATGTAACCACATGAAAACTATAATGATTTTATAGGAATTCAAGGATCCATTAACTACATTCAGTTCTCCATAATAAATATTAATGTAAACTTTTTTCCCTTCACTAAACTAATGATGAAAGGGTCCTCATATTAGTGGAATGATTACTATCAAGAAGAATTTAAAAAACTCAATAAATACATCTTGATACCACTACTATTAATGATATTTTCGGATGGAAATCCTCTCATTCTATATGTGATATCCATGGAGATATCATTATGCTTGTTCATTTCTGTAAAGAACTAAACAAAAAAATGAAAATAAACTTTATTATATTAATGAAATTGTGCCAATCATTATGACTCATTATTCAGAAATCGAGTAGAGACACCTAGAATTAATCAACATAATCAGAAACTAAGGATCTACCTACATCACCACAAGGTAGATTTTTTGTGTCACTAGAACCCATTAAAATATATCGCTATTCATCTATTTTTTACAGGATGTTTATCATGGTTGGTGGTTATCATGTAGCAGTTTGGCATATAATTTATAAGATACTAGACTTTGGAATGATATTTTATTCATTAAATATTGTTTCCAAAATCTTTTCTATGTTAATGATATATTTCCCAAGTGTATGCGGTACCTTGGGGGAGTTTTGGGGGTTCAGGAGACAGAAGAATGGACAATCGACCCAACAGTGCTATGCACACGGTTGCCGTGCAGTTAAGTATATCATACATGATAGGAGAAATTTTGGGATAGTGCAATCTATCATAGTTGGAGCATGGTTTATAAACAATTTGAGGCTTCCCCGGTAACTGTGCGGCATAAATTCCATCGGACAGTGGCTAGCGCATGGGTTTTTCATTGTTTTTCAACTCGTTCAGGTGAATTGTGTGCCATAGTAATGTTTGAATTATTTTAAAAAAAATCCTATTATAGGATTTTAAACCCTCACCCAATTTTCATGACTCATTTCCTCTAATGAACCCTAGTGATTAACAACAGATTCCATGGGATCCCAATGGTTATTCTTCTTCATCTCTATGTATTTTGGAGTGTCATAATTTTCAAATCAAAGATCCAGGCATGTACAAAACTGATTTTTATTTTCTTTTTGGATTAGGGTTTGCATACTTCTTTTATATATATGTAAAGCTCTAGATCCATTCTTTTATAGTAATATCTAGGTTAGGTATTTAAATTTTGGTTTTATTGGGATCTAATGATTCGAATGGGAGTTATTTAGTCAATGGAATCGAGATAGGTGTTCTATAATTTATATCCCATTGTTTCAATTTAGATTTATGCATGATGAGTATTTTTCATGGCCACCTCTTATTGTAATTTTGATTCCCTTGGTGAGGTTTTTTAAAATGAATGTCCAATTGATAAATAGAAAACCTCAAATTTCCCATGGATGCATTATGGTTTATTTGACATATTTAGGGTCACCCATGGGGTGAACTGATATTCCTGGACCTAGAAATTATTTGAATAGGTTCATGGTCATTGTGTGATGACTTTTATATCTTTTTTAGTATTTAATTTGTTTTATGGATGTGAAAATGGAATGTTTATAATCTGTCTAGTTCGATGGTGGCCTAAAGGGTTTTTTGGCATGATCCAAAAATGGTTTAATTTGGTTAAATGGGATGGTTCCATGGGGATCCTAATTTATATTATAAATTCCTAATATATTAGGAAATACGAATCAATGAACATGTTAATTTCAAAGTTAAGTGAAATGAATTAAATTTTAAGTGACGTTTCATATGGGTACTGATGAATTTGTGACATAAAACTATTTTATGTTAAATATTGAATATGATTAATTCGCTGGAAATTGAAATGGGGATTGGGTTATGTAATGAAAATGAAAAATTTATTAATGGGTTATGTTATATTTTTATCTCTCTTATTTATTGTTTTGGATTGGGATTATGATTTTTACTGGTTGTGTTTGGTTGGTGTATAGTTTTTGTGTGATGAATGGATGAATGGGAATTTGAACATGGATTGATATGTGGTATAATGGACTAAGGGTCCTCCTCTTGGCCTATTTGGTCTAATTATCTA
The DNA here is from genome assembly GCA_963277665.1 of Viscum album. Lineage (NCBI taxonomy): Eukaryota > Viridiplantae > Streptophyta > Magnoliopsida > Santalales > Viscaceae > Viscum > Viscum album. The sequence continues at coordinate 1,457,321,487 of OY728159.1, read as the reverse complement.
ACTCTACCCACAATTCATGGGTTTTGCAAGTGGATGAAGTTCTATTCACCATATATTTGAATTCCACTTAGACGGAGGCTCGAGGTGAGGATATTTTGATGTTGTTATATGTTATCCCTCATGAGATTGGGACTTGAAATCTTTCCTTTTGAAGAATTATAAATTTCATGAACCATTGGATAATTATGTGGATTTAGAATCTATTGATAACAAGCTGATGATTAATTAAGTAATGAAGAAGATGCTTAAAATGAATTTGGAACAATTTTTATTTGGTATGTAAAGATTGTTAGATGGTGGCTCCAGAATTGTCTTTTATTACTTATCATTTCAATCAAACATTCATGAGCTATTTGATATACTAAATATTTTCTAGACACCATTGGTGGAGGCCTAATGTGTTTTACTGACTCTCTTCTCAGGGAGCTATTTGGTACCCGAGTAGGTTTCATGCTCGCAGGACAGGAAAAGGTAAAAGGGCCCATGGTTGGGAAGTGATCTAGATTTGTATTTTTGTGGATGAGGTTATATATTTTGATTAAGAATCATTATATGGTTTCATCTTTTTGGATTTTTTATTTATTTATTCCACTTTTCACTATTAGTAGGACACAACCTATTCATTATTGGATAGGGTTTGTATCCAATTCCGGAGATAGTTTTGTAGGCATTCTCATTGATTATTACATGTCGTTTCCAATATTTCTTTTATTTACATGATATTTCATTCTTTGAAAAAGAATGTATAGTATAGCCACATGAATTTTATTCCATATCTACTAGTCAGTAACCAATGGTGTGTAGGGAGGAGTGCTTTAGGCCTTCTGATGACCTGTCTCGGGGCACCAGTTTAGTGGTACCCAGGTCGGAGAGGATAAAAAGTGATATCAAAGCTAGTCTTTTCTATAACATACTATTTAGAAATGGTAGACATGAGGATTGGATGTTTTTGTTCTTTGGTAATGAGCTAATTCTTGGAAGTAGATAATCTAGGTATAAGGAAAAAATCAAGTCAACTAGGGTGGGAATTTTTTTTATTGTTGTGTTGGTTTTCTTTTATGATATTTCACCATCCGGTGATTCACTTGTTGTGTGATGTCATAGTTTTATGATATTTTTCTTGTTGATTAAATTGAATGAGGTTTTGAGTTCATGAATTTTTATAGGTACCTGTATATATAAATTCAAAAGCATCATCTTTGGAACACACATGGGATTGGTGTGTGGGACATAAATGGGTATGATGAATTTGATTTTCTTGAAGTTGATGAAAATGTTGACAAATGAAATGACACAAAAGGGTAAAAAGGAAAAAAATATAAGGTAATTATTAAGGAATTATTCTTGATAACGGTTGGTAAATGAATTAAAATGTTATTGAATAATGTTAGGTTTTGGAAATAGTTATGAAATGATGTAGAATGTAAGGCTTGTAACAGTGTCAGTTAGTTATCCCATGCTATCTATGGCCTCAATTGGGATGGTCAATGGTAGCCTTCCATGTATTAAAAAAGAACCATTTGGTTTGGGTATGTTATGTTTTTTATTATCTATAGTGATGATACTTCTTTTATATTTTACGAAAGTTTATGGTTTGTGTTCGAAGGATCATGTTTTTCATTGTAGAGGAATTCCCCCATAAATACGTGTGTTATTTGGGAAATAGGAGGATGTTGCCATGAATTCTATCCCATTACTGGAGAATGAAAATATAGTTGTTCAAGATAATATGGAATATAATTTTTATGAGAACATTACTTGTTTTAAGTAGATGATGGAACAAGACCTAGGATGGGATGCACCTTGTATGTTTGTGCTGACCAGGGAGTTTCAACTATAGAACCCTCCAACCATTACTAGAGAGGGTGGGACATAGGTAAACATATTCTATATTGAGTCCATCCATAATTTTTTGGATATATAGAGACTCCTTCTAATTATAGATTCATGTTAGGAGAATATATGTGGTAGGTCTAGGCACAACAGGTATGGGAAGTAACGGTTCAAATAGAGCAGGATAAAGGATTGTTGGGGAAGGATTTTCAGTATAATTTCATTGAATATTCATACCTAAAGACCATTACGTGGGATAAGGCTATGAATTTTATGAGTTTGAATCAGGGGGGCACATCATTGATTTATTATTCATGTCATTTCACAAACTTTTTACATTTTTTTCCATATTTTTGTTGGAGATGAAGAGACTATGGAAAAACACTTTTAGGATGGTCTTAGTCACATGGTTAGGTCCTAGGTTAATATTGTTTGTCTGAAGAGGTATGAAGAGGTACTCGATCAGGATCATATCTCAAAAGAAAATCTAGAATGAGATTTAGGTGGGGGAACTATGGTTCCAGTTGAATAGATAGGTGGTGCAACATCCGAGGGAAGGAAGCGTCATTTTAAGATTTTCCCAGAGGACAAAATTGAACAGAGAATCTAGAAGAGTGGGAAAACCCCTCACGATGGTGATCATTTATTCTATTACCAATATGGCAATCTGGGGTAGATTTGGAGTTTGTGTCCTGAAAAAACTATTAAGTGAGGGTCATGTGGATGGTTGGTACATATATAGAGGTTATGTAAGAAGCTTCGGTAGTAGGGAACTGAAGGAGGTCATATGAAGAATCTAAGTGCAAGAAAGGGGTCGATCACCCCATAGCAGGCAGGTAGTTGAAGCTTCACAAGTTGTAACTCTAGGGGTTGTGGATATGGAACTTCAGGGGTGAGACCTTCCAAATCAACTCGGCAGTGTAGTGTAGGGTACTCATGTTAGATCCCATGTTAGAGGGGTAGGTCATCTTAAAAGAGTCTGAACCAACTCGGCAGTGTAGTGTAGGGTACTCTTATTGGATCCCATGTTAGAGGGGTAGGTCATCTTCACGATGATGCCGGTCCATCTATTTTTTTAGGTATAATTCTTGTAGATTCTAATCGTTTTTGATATTTTTTTACACATGTGTTATAAATATTATTATTTATACAGAATTCTTAGTTGTGTTCGGCGTAACCATGGATTGTGAGTTTTTGGTTATGTCAATTGATACTCTGTTCTGAGTTCGATTTGAGGATATTAGACTATGTAAGGGTTGTTCCTTGGATTATGGTGGATACCATTTCATATGAAATATATTTTTTCCTTAAGATGTCATGTTTTCACCTGATTTTTTTGTATGAATTGTCTGGTGTTGTATCAGGCATATATCAATTTTTACCATTATCAGGTAAAATTCACATCTCTTGATAGAGACACTTATGCCCTTTTTGGTGAGTGGGATGTTTGAGCATGTCATAAATGGCCAATTTTCCTCTAGTGGTGGAACAGTTTCGGGGTGTGTTTCCTCGGGATTTATCTAGGGTAACACATGAGAGGGATATTGTGTTTACAATCGAGTTTCTTCTAGGGGTTGAGATGGTTTCCATTCCTCCGCAACAAATGGTGCCATAAGAACACCATGAACTTAAGGATCAACTGTAAGAGTTGGAGCCAATGGAGTAGATCCATCCTAGTTTATCACCATGGGGATCTATAATTTTTTTCTAATAAGGAAGACAGACCGTTTAGGTTATGTGTTGACTATAGAAATTTGAATCAAATGACAGTGAAGAACAGATAACAACATCCCAAAATTGATGACCAATTTAACCAACTAAGGGGCTCATCAGTGTTCTCCAATATCAATTTGAGATTAAGATACCATCAGTTGAGGGTAATACCTTCAGATGTACTGGGAATATCTTTCCAGTATATGTATGCATTTTTTCATTTTTGTTATAATGTCATTTGGATTGGCCAATTCCCCGGTAATGTTCATGGATTTATTGAACTGGATATTTCACCCATACCTATATCATTTCGTGGTTGTCCTTATGGATGACATCTTGGTGTATTCAAGAACTCTTAACGATCATGCGAAACATCATGAATTTATCTTCATAAAACTAAGTGAGAATAGTATTTATGCCAATATATCAAAATGATAGTTCTAGATTGATAAAAAGAATTTATTTGGAATAATAATTTTTGATTCAGGTGTATCGGTGGATCTAGAGAATGTTTAGGCTACGGTGTCTTGGAAGAAACCCAAGAACGTATCAAATGTTCAGAGTTTTTTTTGGGTTTTTTAGGTTATTAAAAAAGGTTAAATAGGGATTTATATCATTTGGAAACACATATATCATGATTAAACATGAAAAGAGTTAGGTTTGAGTGGTCAGAGGCATGTGATAATTCTATTTAGGAGTTGAAGAACTTTTTGAGTACTGCATTAATTTTGATCTTACCCGAACCATGAAATAGGTACACCATGTTCTATGATTCATTCGTTGTTTAACTAGGGTTGTGTTGATACTATATGAATTGTTTTTATCAGGTGGTTAATGTATTTTAGGCCACAATAAATAAATTACCCTACTCATGTTCACGAACTAGCAGTTGTGGTTTATACCTTAAAGTGTTGGAGGCATTAATTTTTGGTAGAATAAATCATGGTGTTTACTGATCATAAAAGTATAAAAAACATATTCTATATGTAGGATTTGAGTCTTCAACAAAAATGGTTGTTTGGGTACCTACAATTTGTTGATTTTGAGTTTGTTAATACACAAATAAAAGGGAATAGTTTTACAGATTCTCTGAGATGAAAGACTCAAAATCAGGTGGTTCAGAAATCCAGCTCTGAGTGGAGAATCATGGATTTGTTTACGGAGATACACCTATAGGTACAAGATGAAAATGTGAATATGTAACTTTCAACTATAGTATTTTAGTTGTCACTTTTGAGTCGGGACAAGGAGTTTCAGCCGGTGGATATGAAGTGACTGGTTATGATGGAAAGTCTTAAAATTGGGAGTCACCTTGTTGTGCCATGGGTACTAATGGAATTATTTATGCTTGGGGCCATATTTTTTTACCGAAATGTTCATGAAAAGAGTTTATGTTCTATTACCATTCCTCGAAGTGGTTATTATATATTGGTTTGACTAAAATGTGGCATTGTTTTTTTGGGTAGTATTAGTGGTCATGAATGAAAAAAGAGGTTGTGCATTTCATTGCATGATGATTTACATGTTAATAGGTGAAGTATGATCATAAGTTCCTAGGATATATGTTATATCCATTTCCTATTATATAGTTGAAGTGGAATAAAGTTATGATGGACTCTATAGTGGGTTTACTGTGGAGGCTTCTGAAGAATGATTTTATTTGGGTGGTTGATGATTGGATGACTGAGGTGGCTCATTTCTTGCCTATCCAAGTGAATTACACAATTGATCTATTGGGGGAGTAATATGTTTGAGAGATAGTTCAACTTCATGGTATATCAATAGTAATAGTTTCAGATCATTATCTGCACTTTACATTGGTCATTTGGATGGGATTACAGTAGGTTCTTGGTACTCATGTGTTTTTAATTATGACCTATAATCTATAGACATATGGGTGGTTATAGAATACAATTCATGTGTTAGAAGATATGTTGAGAGATTTTGGTATGGATTTCGATGGTTTGTGGAAAAAATAACTGCCACTTTTCTATTTTTCCAATAATAATAGTTTTCAAGTTACGATTAATATGTAGCCTTTTGATGAACTATATAGAAGACATATGTAGATCTCCGATTTGATGGTTAGAAGATAGTGGGTCTAATATATTAGGATAAAACCCCTGCATGAGATGTCTAAAATGGTCCAGTTGTATCAAAAGTGCATGATTATAGCTTATATTAAGAAAAATTCATATATTAATTATTGTCGTATAACTCTTTAGTTTATGGTGGGTGATAATTTTTTCCTTCGGGTGTCTCAAAAGATAGATCACCCTCAAATTTAGGAACATGACATGTTGGTGCCCAGGTATGTAGGGTAATTTGAGATCATGGATAGGAACAGACCAGTGGCTTACTAATTGGATCTTCTACAATGGTATAGGGGGTTGATTTATTATTTTTTCTTATTTCACAACCTTGTAGTATCACCCTGATCCATATCATGTGATTTATGATAATGATATTGAGGTTGAGGTTGATGCATCATTTAAGGAGAATGTACTTTGTATTTGGGACTGTAGTGAGAAATTCTTGATGGAAAACATTGTTCCATTAGTTTAAATTTTATTGAAACATTGGAATGTTCAAGACGAAACATGGGAGAAAGAGTTATATATGAAAGACCAGTTGCCCGACCTCTTTCCTTTGTAAACCCAATAATGATCGAGAAGAGCAACTCATGGACGATCTATCATAAGGTGGATAATTTGTAAAATCTTGGACTTCATAGAGATATTTAATTGCATAAATTTTCGTTTTAATATATTGGATCATGTAAATGATATGTTTCCCATGTCAATGAGTGTCCTTGGGGGTGTTTTTGGGGATCAGGACATAGAATAAAAGAAAACTGGGACAACTATGTTATGTGCACGGTTGGAACATGGTTAGCGCACAGTTATGTAAACCATGTGAGGTGGAAGAAATTTTTGGATAGTGACATCTCTCATTGTTGGATCATGTTTTTTAAACTATTTGGGGATTCATAGGTAACTATGAAACCCAACTTCCCTTATAAAGTGACTAACACATGGTTTGCGGACAATTTGTCAAACCGTGCAGGTGACATGTGTGACCCTGTAATGTTGGTAAATTTTACAAAAAATTCCATCAGAGGATTTTAAACCCACACCCAATTTTTACCCCTCATTTCCACCTTTAAACACTAGTTATTATAATGAGATTTCAATGGATCCCAAGGGGGATTCTCTTCGAATCAAAGCCATTTGGAGTGTCTACAGTTGTAAATGCAAACTTTGGGTATGTCTAATACCACTCTTTCTTCTCTTTTTGGTTTAGGGTTTTCATCTTTCCCTTATCTCCATCAGAAGCTCTAAAACCCTTATTTTCTAGAGTGATCCTGATTAAGTATATAATTGGTGGTTGTATCAGGATCTAAGTCTTAAATTGGTAGTGTGTTCATCAACAGATTCTAGGTAGGTGGTCTATAAGTTATATCATATAGTTTCATTTTAGACTTATGAATGTTGGGTATTTTTCTTGGTCACCGATTGTCATTTTTTTGATTCCCTTAGTTATGTTTGGAAAAACCGATATCTAAATGATGAATTGAAACCCTCATGGTCTCCATGGGATGCATTGAGTCTAGATTTACCTATTTAGGGTCACCTATGTGGTGAGTTGATATTCCCAAACCTAGAAATAAATTAAATATTTGTAGGGTCATTTTGTGATAAAATTGATAAATTGTTGAGGATATTAATTTGATTTATGGATGTGCAATTGGAATATTGGTAATTTTTCTACTTTTATATCATCTTATAGGGTTTTTGGAATGACATGAAAATGTGGTAATTTGGTTGACAGTGAGGGTTCCATGTGTCCCATCATTTATATTAGAAATGACTAAGGGAAGAAGAAATATGAATTAGTGAAATTGTTAATTGGAAATGGTAAATGAAATTAAAAATATGTTAAATGAGATTCCATAATGGAATTGATGAATATGTTAAAGGGAATAATTTAAGGGTAATATTAATATGCTTAGTTAGCTTAGAACATAAATTTGAATTGAGTTAATTAATGAAAATGGAAAATGTGTTGATAGGATATGAAAAATGTTAGATCACTTAATTATTGTCGTGGATTATGATTTTGATTTGAATTAGTTTTTTTGGTTATGTTATTGTTTTTGTGTAATGAATGGATGAATAAGAATGTGAACATGGGTTTAGGTATAGTATAAATGATTGAGGATCCACCCATGGTTTATGATGGACTGATGCGAAAACTCTACCCAGAATGAATGGGTTAGTGAAGGGTACAATGTTTTATTCCCCTAACATTTGCATTCAACCAAAACAGAGGCTCAAGATGAGGATATTTTGATGTTGTGATATGTTATTATTGGTCATGTAGAAACATGACCTATTCCTTGTGAGGAATGGTAAATTCCATTAACCTTGTGTGAATTATTTTGACATTTAATCTATGGATTATATGTTGATAATTAATTAAGTAATTAGGAAGATGTACATAATGTATTGGGAGCCATGATTTCTAATATAGATGTAATTTTTTTTATCTAGTGGCCCCCAGAATTTTATTTTATAACTATTAAATTCTATCATACATGCATACACTATCTGTAAGACTAAATATTTTTTAGACACCATTGGTGGTGGCCTACTGAGTTGTAATCACACCCTGCTCAGGCTGTCATTGGGTACCTGAGCATATTTTATGATTGCAGACCAGGAAATGGAAAAAAGGACCCCTTCTTGGGAAGTGAGACATATATTGGATGTACCTGGATGAGGTTCTGAACATGGACTTTGGACCATTTTGGGGATTCTGCTGTTTGGATTTTTTTTTTGGTTTTTTCCACTTGGAACAATTATCATAAAATGCTATATTCACTATTGGTAATTATTTTTACCCAATTTGGTAGATAGTTTTATATACATTCCCAGTTATTATTAAATTTGTTCCTCTATTAAATCTCCTTTTCAATTTTTGAATACTATGATAAAGGTTGAATAACCTCCTCACATGAATTTTAGACCATCACTATTAGTCGACATCCTCTAGTGTTCGGGGAGGTGCGCTTGAAGTCTTTGGATGACCCATTTTGGGGAAATGATTTAGTAGAACCCAGGTAGGTGACATCAAACAATTCATTTCTCAAAAATAATTAAACGTTCGTCCTTTAAAATATTTTATTATATATAACCACTCTGCATAAACAAATGAAATAAACACTAAATTGTTAGAGGCATAATTTTTTTATATTTAGGATATCCTCTAATCAAGGGAAATGTATTTTGATGGGGCATCCAGGATACCAATAGGGAGGATAATAAAAGACCCTCTCATCAACAAATTTGGGTTAGGGATCGTTCTTATATCTCTTGAAAACGGTTTCATACTTTACTCCTTCCTATTATCAAAAGGTTTTAATGATAATGAGGAAAAATATCAAGCCCTCATTGAAGGCTTTGAACTAGCACTCCAAATACCATTGGGACAAATAGAAGCGAAAGGCGATTTAGATTTGGTAATTAAACATATCCATGGGTGTTCTGTTATTAGAAAATACGTGACAATTCCCCTTCATGAATATGTATTAGGGTTGGTTTAAGAGTTACCCTTAGATACTACATTGACTCACATCCCACTATCATATAATTCCTAGGATGATGCATTGTAATTTGATGTTTCAAGTATAGAAGATCCAGGATTGGATGAAAATATCATCAATATTGTGTATCTCTAAACAATATTTCATTTTGTTTAGGTCCAAACTGAGGAGATCAGTAAAATATTCCCTAACACTGAACCATATATTTCCACCATTGGGAGTATGATTCCAATAATGGAATACCTATATAATGAAGTAATTCTATTGAACAGAGATGGAAATGATAAAATATTACAATGAGTAACCAACATCAACCTTTATGATGGAAAAAATGATAAGAAGGTCCTCAATAAATGAGGCTTTGATGGATTCCATCTCAAATGTATCGATAGATAAGAATATAATACTATTATGAAATAAATATGCACAGAATATTGTCACTCCCATTAGTTAGGTTTCATGTTTCTCATAAAATATGCTGGCTTTCATACGACCAGACCAGTATGACATAGGGTTTCACAGAATTCACCCTGAAATGGAATTTAAATCATGTGAATGAAAACATCATCCATCAACATTGAGATTTTCTACATAAAATCAAATACTCATATCCGTTTACCAAATGGGGACTTGATATTGTTGGTCGATACCCTCCATCTATGACTAATAAATTGAAATACATTTTAACTGTTACTATTTTATTCTCCAAATGGGTTGAGGCAATACCACTGCATGTAGTTGGGGAAAAATAATTTTCAACTATGTTAAATGAATCACTATTACCATATATGGTGTCCATCATTAAATATGAAGAGAAAAAGGCACCAATTTCTATTTGACTGATGTGAAAAATCTAAATCAGTAGCATAATATCAAATTTAACCATTAATACTCCTATCAGGAAGCGTTTAATGTACAAATATAGGCCTTCAATAATACCCCTTTAAACATACTACAAAAGATAACAGATAAATTAAAAATGTATTATCCTAAAATATAATTCATTCTATATTGCATTACTAGACAATAAATCATACACCAACATGAGAGAAATCATATTCTCTTATGTATGCAACCAAATATGTCCTTCCCATTGATGTCCAATTACCACCACTTCTTGTTTCCATATGTGTTATTATTTCTATTGTTGGGATATCCCATAAATGAATTGATGAACTTAAATGAATAGATGAGAAAATATTTCATACCTTGAATCACTTAGAGATCCATCAAAATTGGAATGCATGAGATTTTATTAAGAAGGTCCTCCTATGTTTTTTCATCCATATAGAATTGGTATTGGTTCTTAGAACCCCAATTATACTAGAAAAAATCCTCCAAACCATGATCTGAAATCTGAGGGATATTATTCCATGCACAATTTACACTCTAACAGATATTATTCATTGATTTTGATGGATGGGGAGAAAATTAGGTCCCTAATTGCTACAAGGTTCCTAGATAAATATTTTTTATAGTCTTGAAAGAATCATCTTTAATGCATGATGTTATACTATATATCACTAGCATAACCAAGATGAAAGAATTTAATCTGCATTGCATATCATTCAGACCGTACAACATTAAACTGCATGGAATATATCTCAGTTACTTGATGTTAAACTTCATATTCAGTATTTGTCGAATGACCTTAAAATTCAGGACAATAAACAATTTCACAAGACGTAAAATTACATAGAACGTATCTTATGGACACAAGAAATTAAAATATATTGTAACGTCCATGCCACATCATGTAAAAATGCATGATCCACATCCTTGTTAGAAGAAACAAAAATATGAAAAAATTTGATTTATTTTTTGATTGTATCATAATATTTAGATCTGTTACCCCTACAACACCATTATTCACGAACATGATGTGTCTTGATTATCATTACAATGAGATACGTTCTGATGTCTTAACCTCCTTTAGTGGGTCTATCCACGATAGAAAATCCCCATTTACATATATAAGAATCAAACCTATATAGGTAACTTTTCAATAACTTTATCGGGATTGATTATCATCTTGATGAGATACATACTAATTCATAGACCTCATTTGATCGTCCCAACCATCATTATAGAGGAAATCAAACTCCCCTTTTTCAAATAAAACGTACTTGATGTGTTGGTCTATATTCTATGAACTACACACAGATTGATTCTTTCCATCAATGGACATATATTGAATCCAGGACCTCTAATCTCATGCCTATCCATAATATTACTTCCCTTTCACATATGGTGACAAACATCCTTACCTTAATATGTTAGACTACACAGATTAAGTACTCATTTAATGATAATAAGATACACCATCTTATCAAGAACTACGTGTGGATTGATTATCATTCAAATGAGACACTCAATGATGCCTAGATCTCCAATACTAGGCCCAACCGCAACATAATAAAATACATTTCTCCATCCCTGTGCATGGGTCAAAACTACATAGAGATACTTTCAAGAACTATGTGCAGATTTTTTCTTATTCAAATGAGATACATAGATATTCCAAGATCTACATCCCTTCCTATCCATTTCAAGTTATAAATTACCCTTCCTTTATTTATATGGACATTGTGTGGTGGATGAAATTTCTCCTAGTCCTTTTTTATCAAACCAAGCATTCATCATGTGGGCTTCAGAGTTTAGTAAATAAATTCCGTGAATAAGTATGTAAAATAAATTTTAATCCATGTTATCATGGTCCTAGCTACAAGACCCTAAAAAAGAACAACATATTCCTTCTCCAAATAACTATAGACATCATGAGTTCCTCAAGAACTACATAATGCTTGATTCTCATTACAATGAGATATATAGTGATTTATAAATACTTAATATCAGACCAATCAAAAAAAGACATGGGAAAATAGTGAAACCTAAGATTCATGTCCAATTACAATCCATAGAGTAAAAAATCCCCCCCCCCCATACACCAACATCCAGATAAGGATATATGCAGGAGACTTTAATTTCGGTTCCCTAATTCAAGGTTCCAATAAGGAAAAAAATATTTCTCCACCTATATGTGAGTAAGATCTTTGTAAGGGGCTATTCACTTCGTGGAAAATATCAGCCCAAATGAAGCCTTTGTGCTCATATATGTCCCTACCACATGTGATACTCCCAATCTTGGAAACATTTAGTTCTTCATAATCATTTTCCATATATAGGAAATAAAATCTCTGATACCAAAGGACCCCTTTTCTTGACACTACAGTATCATATTCAAGTTGGATTTTAATAAGTTTCCCATATAACAATCCTATCAGCCAAAGGACTCCACTTTTTGTTTTCATATTAAAATTACCTTGTTGGATATGAATAAATTCTTCCTCAAAAATACTTTTTTATCCTAATGTAATTTCTCTCTTTGGAGAGGCCTCTTCGGTTTCCTTAATATTTAATTATATTATATTATAACCAAATATTTAAATTTGGAACATGTTCAATCCCCACATACATGTATTATTCCATTTCTCCCAGTCATAGAATCCCAAATATCATGTTTTAAAATTTCATCCTTCATGTCTGAAGTATTTTAGAATAGCCTTGGTCTAGTAGGCCACATATTACTTGTCATTTCAATAATAATATAGTCCAAGTTGTATGTTCTAAAACTAATGATATCATCACACCCTAAATTATATGATGTTAATATGCATAATTTTTTTAATAATATTTTATTAAACAACATGGTTTTCTTGAACTATGTTAGGATTGATTCTCATTCAACCGAGATATATAGCAATACGTGGACCCGAATATTTGGGCCTAGCCTAAATAAAAAAACAAAACCCCCTATTTTTATGTATTTGGGTTAGACATATACATGAATCCTATTATCTCATTCTTGGGTAATTTTGAATTGATAATATTCTTTCATATTAAGGAAATGTTATTCTACAGACAAGAATCTATGTTTAGTGAAATCTGAATCTCCATAAAATTCCTTCATCCATCGACATTATAATGTCATAATTAATAAGAAATCCTATTCTTGACTATGATGTAAGATAAACTAGTTGGAAATTAATAATAATGTTATATAACAAGCATTTCAGTTAGAGGATTGTACTATTTGACTATAAAGTAACCAGACCCCGTTGGCCTTTCATTATGTCACCCGTAAAAACATGTTCTTCAACCAGTGATCATTTCATCCTTAGAAGAGACCTCCTTTATCACCATAAGCTCTTTCCTCCTTATCAATAAATGTATCCATAGAAATCCATATTACATCTTAAAACTTCTCCCTTCACACCCAAACATGTAAGAACATTTTTAAATATATTTCCATGAATGAGAAAATCATCAATATTTCGGACAGAGCTAAGAGATATTAAATTGTATCCCCATATTTATTTATTGTATAACATTAAATTTTATACCAACACATCCTAGTTATTATCTGTGAAACAATACAACAAATACCTCACTATAAGATGTTATGTTACACCATTAATGTCCTTGCCGAATGACATTAAACTACATGATGGTTCAAACTTTTTCCCAAAGTGGCCTTCGCCCATACATCACTCACTTAAAAAAAATGTACCCACCCAAATAGAAGGAAAATTTATGTAGGAGTGGTTTGTCATTTATGTACAAGGATACTACTAATTTTTCATTCATTGTCAGACATTTTCTTTAGAAAAACCACCCTTTGTGGTCCTGGAAAAACTCAATCTTCATAAACTCCATGACCATAAACAATGGAATGTCAAAATTCAGGGTAACTCCTTTATCTTACTATGTATTAAAATTCCACAGTTGTATTTTTATAAGTTTCTCACATAAAAGGTCTTCTATCTATAGAATTACACTTCTTGACTATACAGTAAAACATCATAGTTATATTTGCATAAATTCACCCACAAAAAGAGTTTTTCAACTAGTGGTACATATTCTCTTAGGGGTAAACTACTCTATTATTATTTACTCTAAAATATTTTGATAGAAACCTATTTTATAACATGGTTTATAGGCATATTTTCTTAATTTTGTCATTTCATTCGTAGATTCATGGAACACCAAAAATCATGTCTGAAAATTTCTCTAGGTTTATCAGAAGAATGTAAAAATATTATTGGTTAACAAGCCCTATTTGGGACATCATTTAAAGACATATGGTATTTAATTATCTTCCTAAAACACTGGGCACATTAATATAGGTTTTAAGACTTTTTGAAGCCCATGAAAAGATACATAGTAATCAACATGTTATAACACATGAAACTAAAACCTAGGTAAAATTCGATTCATAGATCTCTATAATTATTTACTCAATGGTATAGAAGAGAATAAAGAAATGAAAAAAATGAAACAAATAATTTTTGGATAAAAACCCATGAAAGTATGAAAAATTAAAATACATCTCACTTTTTTTTAAGTTATTTTCATAATATCCGTAGGAAAAAGTTAGGTATTTGACACAAAAGACACAATCTTTATGGGGTTACAAAATGAATCTAGAAATAGTTTAACTGTGCTCATTAGGTGCGATGGATTATGGAAAAATTGGAGAATCCTACAAAATTTTTGATAGATCCAAATCCCATAAAATTATTTTTAGAGCATGTCAATGTTCCCTACTATTACCCTAGATTAATATTATATTCAAGATAAGAAAATATAATTCTAAAGGTTGGGGATTTTTTGGATATCGAAAAATGAATTCCATTTAATTTTCCATATAGTTCATGATATTATCCTCACTTTGAGAAACAATTTCATTATTGAGTAAAAATTCATCTTTAGAACAGAAGAAGGAAAATATTATCATTCCATATACTGTAAGAATTCTCACACATCGGGAGATAGTGATTCCTCTGAAACATTACCAAATCTAATGGCATGGTAGTGACAAACTCCCTTTGAGAGTTGGCCATGGATTTGGGAATGAGATGTGGGGTTGTATGTTTCAAAACCAAAAACATCCTCAAACATTCTAGAGAAGTCCACAGTGTGATATTCCATTTTACATAGGGGTCAATGATGGTAGAAATGGGACAAAATTTATGAAATGGGACCAAAACCTAGCACTGATCCTAAATTGGGATAAATAGAGCATCTCATATGGTATGGAGTAGTGGGTTAACTAATGTTTTCATACAAAATGTACCATAACACACTAAATATGTGAACCAAGATGCATTATCGTGCCATTCCTTCACAACCTAGAAGGTACAACCACCCCTGCTCGTAGCACCTGCCCAAAGAAATTTTTCTTTTGACCTGTGTGGGCTAGAAGATTCATCCACCACTTTGAGGGACAACAAAACGTAGAAACTACATTACATAACTACACATGATTCCTCCTTTAACTAGGGTTCAAAATTTTACTAAAAATATAACCCTAAAGATCTTCATCTAAATTACTAAAAAATCAAAAGAAACCATCAATCTTTTTTCATGCATCCCCATCTCCCAGTTCCATTAAAATACCTCAGTTAGCCCTCTACAACCTAAAAAAATATTTTAATTTTTGGGTATAGTTGAATTAATGTTTCTCTAGGGTATAAAACACTAGACACTTATATGAGGACCCTATTTATAGTAGTGAATAGAAACTCCTGTGATCCCCCTTCCCAAACTAGAAACTTACATGAGACCCATCTAGGGACATCTAAGAAGATATATTGTGTATAGGTTCCTCACTACGATTTTTTAATAGGTTGTTTCTACCCAAGAGATATCTATCTCATACATGCCTACCCCCTTACATTAAAAACCTCTAGTTCCTCCCAGGCCTTAAATGTAGCAGCTTTTATCTCTAATATTGGACTTGTGTGAGCCCCCCATTGAACCCTCTTCTCTGCCATCAAGGCTGGGGGTCCTCTTCATTTTCATACCTTATATGAGGGTGGTCAAATTATAACCTTCAACATATAATCTGAACATTAAAACCTATGGAAATAGTGAAACTAGAATGTCTCACATTTTGGTATGAATTCATTCAGTTAGAGGTTCCCACACCTATCCAACCTAATGGGATTTGTACTCTGAGTAGATGTGGGTATGAATTCCTTTGGTAACTAGGTCCCCAACCCTATGGTTGTTTTCATATATCTTATTTTCTTCTATATTATGTTTATGATATTTCCTTCCCACATCCTCTTTGAGACAGGGGACCTCTGGTGCTAGGTTGTGGGTGTAATGATCATTATTTCTTTTCCCCTTTGACATGGAATTAGACCCGTTATCTTCCCTAAAGACGAGTTATATGGAATATCTACTTATGTAATCCATTAACCATTAATGAAGGACCTATCATGATTTACTTACTCCTCCTTCAAAATTGTAGGGTATAATTATGGGAGGGATGGGTCACATCATAACCCCTTCATCTCCTCACATCACCCCACCATATTCCACTAGTGGGAGAAGGATATTGTTTTCTATTGTATCCTCCACTTCCGGTTTTATCTCACACCAAGAATGACTCATGTGGGGTTAGAGGTTAGTGGTGATAATCACATATATGTAAACTCAAACCATGGGAGAATCCATTCTGGAGTAATCCCATAATGATTAATCAAGAAGTGGAATTATTTCACATCTTCATTTACCCGAATCATAGTTAAATATATCATTAGATGTGACTATCATAGTTACCAAAATAAAATAGGATATTGTAATATTAATATCCCTTTCATTTTCTCTTTGGGATCCAACATTCAACCACTAATGGACAAGGAATATTATTTGTTATCAACGATTCAACTTACACTTATTTCTCACACTGATCCTGACACATGTGGGATAAGAGGTTGGTTATGATCATGATATCCACATGATATTAAACCTATGGGATCCTCTATAGAAATAAGCATTAAATTTAAACTATGGGTATCATTCATTGTATAATATCTAATTAAATATATGGGCCTCCTTCATGGTATAATTCCATACCATGTCACCATTAATCACACATAGGGAATCCAATTTTGGAATAAGTCTCCCCCATATATCCCAAATCACAAGTAATGCCTTTGATATGGTGTAATAAATGAAACTCAATCATCCCAACGGGTCCTATCCCCAATGATTAAATTCTTCAAAAAGTCTCCATAGGCGAGGATCCTCGCAACCGAACTAAACAAGCTTTGATTACCATCCAAATGGGATATGTTGGAAGCCTACCTACGGTCCAAACCCAACACCACAAATGAACCCTAATTTCCTCTTGGACACATTCCCAACATGGTCACAATAAACCAAGGAATCCATATAATTTTTTGGTTCCATGGGAATCTCTGAGATAAGTCCCAAACCAAATTTATCCAAGGAAACATTCATAGATATATCTTTACTGTATAACCTTAAACATAACAGTTTCATCCTTATCACCCGACCTTAAAATATATGATCTTGCCTATTAAGTGAGAACTAAACTACATGGGTTCTTATTACTTTTACAATGATATGTGGAATTTCCATTCATGGGTCAGATCGAAACCTAAAAAACATATATATCCCTAAATGATGATTATCTCTAGAGTGCCCAGCTATGTGAAAAAAAAAACAAAAATCAACCCAATAATGAAAAAACAAGATACAATCAGTATATAATAGGATAACACTAGTATAGAATATTTTTTACATTCAGATATCTCCCATGATGAAGAACCTCAAATACATGAAAATGATTTTATGTTTCATTCATGATCATAATTTTTTGTTAATTCAAGGATGACCCACATCATACTTGTTAATTTATTATGTATTCATGAACATATCATAAATCATTATGAAAGTCATAGAATTGAAAATAATTCCATGAAAATTATTATGATCATCATGACCTCACATCCTCTCAAGAAACCTGATTTCTAAAATTTCATTGTATAAATCTTCCTACAAGTACATGCCTTTGGAAAGAAACACTCTAAGTCACCACAGTTGTAGAACCGTTTGGTGTTTCTGGTTCAACAAATAAACATTTTCGGAATCTTATAAAAAGTGGTGTGAATATGTGTTTGACATAAAGTTTGTTCCACTAACACCATAAAATTCCATTCTAGCCTTATGTGTAATTTTCAGGGATAAAACAGTCAATCATTTTGTTTGATTCCCTAATCTATGATTTCAAAAATCTAGTTCCCAATATTCCTACTTAAATTTCTATAATACAAAATGTAATGACCCCAACCCCAATATCCCAAAGCTTTTTCCTTACATTATTACATTGGAATATATAGAAATGGTTTAATTATAAAAGGGATAATCTGTTTAGATGTTTTGGAAGAAATATAAATACATGATACCCAATTTACAATGGGAATAGAAAACAAAACATATTACAATATAACATAAATTACCAACATCCATGAAAACATATCCAAATGATTCATTCTCATAACCTCGGGAAAGGAAACAAAATAAGCGTGATATAAAATGCTCGGATATGGTTAATTTTAGTAGAAGATCACTAATCATTTAAGAATTATCAATATGAAAAGTTAAATAACTAAACAAACATTCAATTTAAATAACATTAATCGATAAATAGATAATGGATAATAAATATAGAATGATAAATAATAAAAAAATCATTCCATTTAATTAATAATTTGATATGGAATGCATCTAGATATAATATCATTGTGAAAATATCATAGATAAAAACAACAAAATTATTAATTTAGGAATTTCTTAATTATTAGACCCCTTGATCATAAGAATTATGATCCCACTACTATGGAGACATTTCAGAACACATTTTAAATTCTATATCTAGAAATTTTTTTAAATGGGCCTACTTAATTTGTCTCATGAGACTTACCGATGCATTGAGGGGATATATTATATTGGGTTCCACCCATCGCTACATTCCCAAACCATTTTTCGTATATCTAATAATATATTTAATTCATAAATCAATATTACATTCTATTACATATTCATATTATGTAAAGGATACTAATTTATCAATATATCTTCAGTTAATAATTCGATGTAAATTTTATATGTAGAAATGTTATATTGTTATTAAAATAATAATTTGAATTATAAACTAATTTTTTTGGTTTAATATAATTGTAATGAATAATGAAATATGATCATAAGAAAGTTATTTTTTTGAAGTTAATGCAAAAAATCACAAAAAACGTGTGATTTTAAAATTACTTTTACCACTTGTTCATTTCCAAGTCAACCTCCCTTGGTAGAATTAATTAAAATTGATACCTATTGTACAATAAATTATGAATTAATAATGATATTACCTATAAGATGGGTAGTATATAAACCATATAATATTAAATTATTTCATAATAACAAACAAGTCTTAATGGAATGTAAATTGAGATGAAATCTCTTACATCATTCTTCCATTTGGTTGAACGTTCAATAAAATACTTTATGGTAGTTTTAAACATTTTATTAAAATATAAAAAAACCATATTAAAATTTATAGTATCATATATTTTCCTTTAATTATATTTTATCACCTATTTGTTAATATTATTTTAGAATTTTCATTGTTTCATGTGTTATTGTCGTGTTTTCTCATGCCTTTTTTGTTATGAAATATCAAGTTCTTCTCTATAATATTTAGTTATATCAACTCCATAATAATAATAATTATATAATTATCATAATTAATAATAAATTAGTCTTTTAGAATAAATAATTATATATGGTAATGAAAAATGATGTATGCTACAATTATGGAGAAGGTAGGTAATGCACACGCATGAGTAAAGTTTACATTTTTCAATGATCCTTATAGAATGAAGGTATATAATATGTTATCATTATATAATGATAATAATATTCCATATAACATATTTTTTGTCATGAACAAGCCTATGTCGACCCTGAACTGGTCACCCGAGCCAGACCGCGGCATGTCCCGAGTGGTGTTCCCGATCCCCGACCCCCCCCTGGGATGGCAAAAATCCCGGACATTGAAAATTTAATCCTTGGGAATGATTTCAGCCCAAACAAAAAAAGGATCAAAAGAACGAATATAAACTAAACAAAACAGACATATACTAACGACAAAAATAAAATAAAAGTCATGTGACCAAACGTACCTCGACGTGGCCTCATAGGTCACCACTCAACTAGAGACCAACCATGCTCCAACGCTGAGCGACTCAAACAGGGAAAACATGAGCAAGGAAAGACCTGTAATTGAAATGATTAAATAGGTTTGAGCATTTACAATGCTCAGTAGGAATTCCAAGATAAACCATAGAATCCAAAAATTTCCTTTCCCAAAACAATCCATTAACACTTGTTTGAAATACAATTATACAAGAAGGCTATCAAGTTTTTTTAAAAACCACAACATAACTTTTTCATTTATTTGAAAATCCAACACATGCTAAATACCATTTCCAAAACCCTTTGATATTTTAATAAGAAAAATCAATATGGAAAGAATCAATTTTTTTTTCAAACATGGATGCAGAAAAACAACAGACTGGAAAAAACTAGTACAATATAAAGTGAACAAACTAACAAGGAAGACAAGTAGCACTAAAGGAAACAGGAAATAGTGTAAGCTATAAAGGATGACTAAAAGTAAACAAGTATGGAAAACAAGTTCAAGTAATGGTAAACAAGTAGTTATAAGCAATAACCATGTGCGATCCTAAACATCCCTAGAAAACCCCTGGACATACAAGGGTTCAGACTACCTGCCGGCATGGTACTCCACATTGTATAACCAACTGGCCGCCCTAACAGCCAACCAGTGGCATGCCCCACAAGGCCTACCTACCAAGGGGGGGCTAACCCATCTAATCGGGGTTAGCCAGAAAACGTCACTCGATTCTCTAAAAGACGCCCAGGAACCCACGATGGTTTTATTAATACGGTGTATGTGGGAGGCCCTTGCACGCGTGACTCATCTCACCGCACTTGCCAACCCCTTACACGAACACCACTACACGAAAATCCTCGAAGGGAAGTCCCCCTGTATAATTTACAAACTAGTATGTATATATATATAAGTATACTTATATCACATCACTAAAGTACCAACCGGGCTGTCACAACACATAAACATTCCAACCATTTTCTAAAACACATTAAGTTTCCAAACAGGAATTTCCTTTTTCGCAAAACATATTCTTTTCAAAATGGTCAACCCAATTATTCCACTAGAGTTAGAAGAGCCAAACGGTCCTTTAAAACAACATGCCTAAATACGTCTTACCAAAAAATATTACTAATACTTCTTTTAAATTTACAAAAGAAACCAATGAGCTTTCAAGCAAACATTCGCCAAAACCCACACCAAAAGCCAAACGGGACCTACCCTCCAACCACACACCCAAGTATGTTTCAAGGGCAATCGATCCAAATGAGGAGCAACCCATTTTGGAATCCACCTTTTGAACACAATAAGCACAACTTCCCCCATTATGGAAAACATGGAACAATTTTATAAGAAATAAGAGGGATGGGAGAAGAGGTGTTCTTGAGGGGGGAACTAGCTCTAGGATGCCCTCATCACTTGATTGCACAACCATGTGTGCACCTGGGGCACCCATGGTTGGGTCTTCATCCAATGGAACTCCCTACAACCAACCAAAACATTTGGAACCAAATTTAATTAATGCACCAATTGGTTTCAACCGAAAGAATCCATTTCTCTAATTTATAAGATACAACACATGCTCGTAAATCAAAAATCCTTTTCTAAAATAAACATTAAACCAAAAAAAGAAGGAATCGATGCATTTTCGCTTGTAAAGTATAAAACATATTCCAAACCAATTTAAGAAAACAATTTTGTGGGAAAAACCCCACTCAACCATCCAATCTCAACTGAGGAAAACAAATTACACTTTTAGAAAACACTATAGGTTTAATACAAAAGGGCATAATCCAATATTTAAGTAAAAACCTATTCTTAGAACAACATAACAACTTCAAAATATCCTAACAAGTTTAATATGAGTACCATATAGGTGTGGAACAAGGTTATAAATTTAAATAAACATCATGCATCGAAGGAAATGAAATGGAAAGGATATTCATGGATTCGCCTACCTCAATGTCGTCTGACAGGAATGAATCATAGATGAGAGGAAGAACGAAACCCCGTAGACAAATTTCAAACTCCAAAACAATGAGCAAAACGTGAAAACACAATAGAGTTTTTAGTGTTTCGATAAATTAACGAAAAACCCCAAAACTGAGGAAGAAGTCTACTGCAAGGATGGTTGTCCGATGGAAATGGGAACGATTCATTGGGGTCGAGTCCACCGGAGAAGACCGCGGATGGCCGAAGCGAAGATGGCCGAACGATGCCGGGTCCGGGGGAGAGGGGCAGTCAGCATGCGACGAAGTCGGGACGGGAAAAAACGTAGGCCAAATGGGGGTGCTAGAGGCGGTTCGTACGGTGCAGGCTGAGTCGGAACAGGGGTCACGCACGCAGGGGGGGTCACCAGATGGAGGTGGGGTCATGCCGGACAGAGGTGGCCCTGCGCCGGATTGAGAGGGGGCAGGGGACGACGGCCGGAAAAAGGGGAGGAGATGGAGGAGGTGGGCCGACGAGGCATCCGGGGCACGCAGTAGTAGCCGGCGGGGCATCGGGCTGGCGAGGTAGAAACCGATGGAGTAGTGGGCCGTCGAGGTGGAGTAGGGGCACTCACAAGGTGCAGGAGCGGAGGGGAAGGCGCTAGAGGCCAGGACGCTTGGAGGTCGTGACACCGGGAGGAGAGGGGATATGTCTCGCATAGAAGTACCCCTCAAGATTTACTAACTCCTCCTTCAAAATTATAGAGTATAATTATGGGAGGGATGGGTCACATCATAACCCCTTCATCTCCTCGCATTACCCCACCATATTCCACTAGTGGGAGAAGGATATTATGGTCTATTGTATCCTCCACTTCCGGTTTTATCTCACACCAAGAATGACTCATGTGGGGTTAGAGTTTAGTGGTGATAATCACATCTATGTAAACTCAAACCATAGGAGAATCCATTCTGGAGTAATCCCATAATGATTAATCAAGAAGTGGAATTATTTCACACTTCATTTACCTGAATCATAGTAAAATATATCATTAGATGTGACAATCCTAGTTACCAAAATAAAAAAGGATAATGTAATATTTATATCCCTTTCATTTTCCCTTTGGTCTCCAATATTCTACCACTAATGGACAAGGAAGATTATTTGGTATCAAAGATTCAACTTACACTTATTTCTCACACTGATCCTGACACATGTGGGATTAGAGGTTGGTTAAGATCATGATATCCACATGATCTTAAACCTATGGGATCCTCTATAGAAATAAGCACTAAAATTTAATATATGGGTATCATTCGATGTATAATATATAATTAAATATATGGGCATCCTTCATGGTATAATTCCATACCATGTCACTATTAATCACAAATAGGGAATCCAATTTTTGAAAAAGTCTCCACCATATATCCCAAATCACAAGTAAAGCCTTTTATAGGGTGTAATAAATGAAACTCAATCATCCCAACGGGTCCTATCCCCAATGATTAAATTCTTAAAAAAGTATCCATAGGTGAGGATCCTCGCAACCGAACTAAACAAGCTTTGATTACCATCCAAATGGGATATGTAGGAAGCATCCCTACGGTCCAAACGCAACACCACAAATGAACCCAAATTTCCTCTTGGACACATTCCCAAAACGGTCAAATTAAACCAAGGAATCCCTATAATTTTTTGGTTCCATGGGCATCTCTGAGATAAGTCCCAAACCAAATTTATCCAAGGAAACATTCATAGATATATATTTACTGCATAACCATAAACATAACAGTTTCATCCTTATCACCCGACCATAAAATATATGATCTTACCTATTATGTGAGAACTAAACTACATGGGTTCTTATTACTTTTACAATGATATGTGGAATTTCCATTCATGGGTCAGATCAAAACCTAAAAAACATATATATCTCTAAATGATGATTATCTCTAGAGAGCCCAGCTATGTGAAAAAAAAACAAAATCAACCCAATAATGAAAAATAAATATACAATTAGTATATAACAGGATAACACTAGTATAGAATATTTTTTACATTCAGATATCTCCCATGATGAAGAACCACAAATACATGAAGATGATTTTATGTTTCATTCATGATAATAATTTTTTGTTAATTCAAGGATAAACCACATCATACTTGTAAATTTATTATGTATTCATGAACATATAATAAATCATTATAAAAGTAATAGAATTGAAAATAATTCCACCAAAAATATTATGATCATCCTGACCTCACATCACCTCAAGAAACATAATTTCTAAAATTTCATTGGCTAAATCTTCCTACAAGTACATGCCTTTGGAAAGAAACTCTCTAAGTCACCACAGTTGTAGAACTGTTTGGTGTTTCTGGTTCAACAAATAAACATTTTCGTAAACTTATAAAAAGTGGTGTGAATATGTGTTTAACATAAATTTTGTTCCACCAACACCATAAAATTCCATTCTAGCCTTATGTGTAATTTTCGGGGATAAAATAGTCAATCATTTTGTTTGATTCCCTAATTTATGATTTCATAAATCTAGTTCCCAATATTCATACTGAAATTTCTATAATACAAAATGTAATGACCCCAACCCCAATATCCCAAAGTGTTTTCCTTACCTTATTACATTGGGATATATAGAAATGGTTTAATTATAAAAGGGATAAACTGTTTAGATGTTTTGGAAAAAATATAAATACATGATACCCAATTTACAATGGGAATAGAAAATAAAACATATTACAATATAACATAAATTACCAACATCCCTGAAAACATATCCAAATGATTCATTCTCATAACCTCGGGAAAGGAAACAAAATAAGCGTGATATAAAATGCTCAGATATGGTTAATTTTAATAGAATATTCACTAATCATTTAAGAATTATCAATATGAAATGTTAAATAACTAAACAAACATTCAATTTAAATAACATTAATTGATAACTATATAGTGGATAATCAATATAGAATGATAAATAACAAAAAAATAATTCCATTTAATTAATAATATGATATGGAATGCATCTAGATATAATATCATTGTGAAAATATCATAGATTAAAACAAAAAAATTATTAATTTAGGAATTTCTTAATTATTAGACCCCATGATAATAAGAATTATGATCCCACTACTATGGAGACATTTCAGAACACATTTTAAATTCTATATCTAGAAATGTTTATAAATGGGCCTACTTAATTTGTCTCATGAGACCTACTGATGCATTGAGTGGATATATTATATTGGGTTCCACCCATCGCTGCATTCCCAAACCATTTTTCATATATCTAATAATATATTTAATTCATAAATAAATATTACATTCTATTACATATTCATATTATGTAAAGGATACTAATTTATCAATATATCGTCAGTTAATAATTCAATGTAAATTTTATATGTAGAAATGTTATATTGTTATTAAAATAATAATTTAAATTATAATGTAATTTTTTAGGTTTAATATAATTGTAATGAATAATGAAAAATGATCATAAGAAAGTTATTTTTTTGAAGTTAATTCTAAAAATCACAAAAAACGTGTGATTTTAAAATTACTTTTACCACTTGTTCATTTTCAAGTCAACCTCCCTTGGTTGAATTAATTAAAATTGATACTTAATGTACAATAAATTATGAATTAATAATGATATTACCTATAAGATGAGTAGTATATAAACCATATAATATTGAATTATTTCATAATAACAAACTAGTCTCAATGGAATGTAAATTGAGATGAAATCTCTTACATCAAGCTTCCATTTGGTTGAACGTTAAATAAAATACTTTATGGTAGTTTTAAACATTTTATTAAATTATTATAAAACCATATTAAAATTTATAGTATCATATATTTTCCTTTAATTATATTTTATCACCTATTTGTTAATATTATTTTAGAATTTTCATTGTTTCATGTGTTATTGCCGTGTTTTCTCATGCCTGTTTCGTTATGAAATATCAAGTTCTTCTCTATAATATGTAGTTATATCAACTCCATAATAATAATAATTATATAATTATCATAATTAATTATAAATTAGTCTTTTAAAATAAATAATTATATATGGTAATGAAAAATTATGTATGCTATGATTATGGAGAAGGTAGGTCATACACACACATGAGTAAAGTTTACATTTTTCAATGATCCTTATAGAATGAAGGTATATAATATGTTATCATTATAGAATGATAATAATATTGTATATACCATATTATTTTTCACGAACAAGCCTATGTCGACCCTGAACTGGTCACCCGAGGCGGTCCGTGGCATGTCCCAAGGGGTGTTCCCGATCCCCCCCCCCCCCCCCCCCCCCCCGAGATGGCAACAATGCCGGGCATTGAAAATTTAATCCTTGGAAACGATATCGGCCCAAACAAAAAAAGGATCAAAAGAAAGAATATAAACTAAAAAAACAGACAAATAATAACGACAGAAATAAAATAAAAGCGACGTGACCAAACGTACCTCGACGTGGCCTCATAGGTCACCACTCAACTAGAGACCAACCATGCTCCAACACTGAGCAACTCAAACAAAAAAATCATGAGCAAGGAAAGACCTGTAATTGAAATGATAAAATAGGTTTTATCATTTACAATACTCACTAGGAATTCCAAGATAAACCATAGAATCAAAAAATTTCCTTTCCCAAAACAATCCTTTAACAATTGTTTGAAATACAATTATACAAGAAGGCTATCAAGTTTTTTTAGAAACCACAAAATAACTTTTTCCTTTATTTAAAAATCCAAAAGATGCTAAATACCATTTCCAAAACCCTTTGACATTTCATAAGAAAAATCATGATGGGAAGAATCAGATTTTTTTTTAAACATGGATGCAGAAAAACAATAGACTGGAAAAAACTAGTACAATATAAAGTGAACAAACTAACAAGGAAGACAAGTAGCACTAAAGGAAATAGGCAATAGTGTAAGCTATAAAGGACGACTAAAAGTAAACAAGTATGGAAAACAAGTTCAAGTAATGGTAAACAAGAAGTTATAAGCAAGATCCATGTGTGATCCTAAACATCCCTAGAAAACCCTTGGACGTACTCAGGTTCAGACTACCTGCCGGCATGGTACTCCACAGTCTATAACCAACTGGCCGCCCTAACAGCCAACCAATGGAACGCCCCACAAGGACTACCTACCAAGGGGGGGATAACCCATCTAATCGGGGTTAGCCAGAAACCTTCACTCGATTCTCTAAAAGACGCCCAGGAACCCACGATGGTTTTATTAATACTGTGTAAGTGGGTGGCCCTCGCACGCGTGACTCATCTCACCGCACTTGCCAACCCATTACACGTACACCACTACACGACAATCCTCGAAGGGAAGTCCCCCTGTATAATTTCCCCACTAGTATGTATATATATATATGTATACTTATATCACATCACTAAAGTACCAACCGGGCTATCACAACACATAAACATTCCAACCATTTTCTAAAACACATTAAGTTGCCAAATGGGCATTTCCTTTTTCACAAAAAATATTCTTTTCAAAAATGTCAACCCAATTATTCCACTAGAGTTAGAAGATCCAAACGGGCCTTTAAAACAACATGCCTGAATATGTCTTACCAAAAAATATTACTAATACTTCTTTTAAATTTACAAAAGAAACCAATGAGCTTTCAAGCAAACATTCGCCAAAACCCACACCAAAAGCCAAACGGGCCCTACCCTCCAACCACACACCCAAGTATGTTTCAAGGGCAATCGATCCAAATGAGGAGCAACCCATTTTGGAATCCACCTTTTGAACACAATAAGCACAACTTCCCCCATTATGGAAAACAAGGAACAATTTTAGAAGAAATAAGAGGGATGGGAGAAGAGGCGATCTTGAGGGGAACTAGCTCTAGGGTGCCATCATCACTTGATTGCACAACCATGTGTGCACCTGGGGCACCGATGGTTGTGTCTTCATCCAATGGAACTCCATACAACCAAACAAAAAATTTGGAACCAAATTTAATTAATGAACCAATTGGTTTCAACCCAAAGCATCCATTTCTCTCATTTATAAGATACAACACATGCTCGTAAATCAAAAATCCCGTTATAAAACAAACATTAAACCAAAAAAATAAGGAATCGACGCATTTTCGCATGTAAAGTTTAAAACTTAATCTAAACCAATTTAAGAAAACAATTTTGTGGGAAAAACCCCACTCAACCATCTAATCTCACCTGAGGAACACAAATTACACTTTTAGAAAACACCATAGGTTTAATACAAAAGGGAATAAACCAAGATTCAAGTAAAAACCTATTCTTAACACAACATAACAACTTCAAAATATCCTAAAAATTTTAATATGAGTACCATATATGTGTGGAACAAGGTTAAAAATTTAAGTAAACATCATGCATCGAAGGAAATGAAATGGAAAGGAAATTCATGGATTCGCCTACCTCAATGTCGTGCGACATGAATGAATCATAGATGAGAGGAAGAACAAAACCCCGCAGACAAATTGAAAACTCCAAAACAATGAGAAAAACGTGAAAAACACAATAGAGTTTTTAGGGTTTCGATAAATTAAAGAAAAACCCCAAAACTGAGGAAGAAGTTTACCGCAAGGATGGTTGTCCGGTGGAAATTGGAACGAGTCATTGGGGTCGAGTCCATTGGAGTAGACCGCGGACGGCCGAAGCGAAGATGGTCGAACGACGCCGGGTCAGGGGGAGAGGGGCAGCCAGCATGCAACGAAGCCGGGACGTGGAAAAAACGGAGGCCAGAATGGGGGTGCCAGAGGCGGGTCGTACGGTGCAGGCTGAGTCGGAACAGGGGTCACGCGCGCAGGGGGGGTCGGCAGACGAAGGTGGGGTCATGCCGGATGGAGGTGGTCCAGCGCCGGATTTAGAGGGGGTAGGGGACGATGGCCAGAAAAGGGGAGGAGATGGAGGTGGCGGGCCGACGAGGCAGACGGGGCGCGCAGTACTAGCCGGCGGGGCAGCGGGCCGGCGAGGCTGAAGCCGGCGGAGTAGTGGGCCGTCGAGGTGGAGTAGGGGCGCTCACAAGGTGCATGAGTGGAGGGGAAGGCGCCGGAGGCCAGGACGATAGGAGATCGTGACTCCGGGAGGAGAGGGGATCTGTGTCGCTAAGAAGGGAAAGGCATGGGGGGTGGGTATGGGTGCCACACGGGAGAATGAAGGGGGGGGGGGGGGGGGGGCTAGGTAGAGATAGGTATAGGGTTTCTAATTTTTTTTTTCATTTTTTTTCGATTTTATTATCATAATAATAATTATAATAATATAATAAAAATAATAATGATATTTATAATAATATAAATACTAATAAAACAACAACAATAATAATACTAACAAACATCAATAATAATGACAATATGAATAACACTTTATAATAATAATAATAATAAAATACTATAATCATAATAATAAAATAAAAATATTATACTAATAATAATTATTATATAATAATGATAATAAAATAAAAATTAGTTAATTATAATAATTATTATTATAATAAATTTTTTTAAAATAATAATACCATTAACAAAAATAAACACACAGACATATATATACACATATATAGATATCTATATATATACCTATATATAAACATATAAACCTAAATACAATAAACATGTAAATATATATACATATATAGACATAAAAATATATAAACATATGTATATACATATATAGACATATATATACACACATTAATATACACATATATAAACATATATTAAAATAACTACATTAATGATAACACAATTTAAATAGTAATAATAATAAAATGTCAACATAAAAATTTTTAATATTCAAAATGCCGGGTGAACACACAGTCACCCAGGCTGAACGCACGGTCACCGCTAGCGATGCGGTGACCATGCACCGGCGCGAAACCTCCAACACAATTAAACCTCAAAATTTTTTCAAACCGGGTCCAAGAAGGAAGTAAAAATAAGGTTACCTGTGGATGGGGTGTGACATTATTTCATTGGATTTATTTATATATATATGATCTAGTTTGTGTGGTGATGAAAATTGAGTCGTATCACATCATTAAGGTGATAGTACCCTTGTACAGGAATGAGGTTATCATCTTTATGAGAGTGAAATGGTAAGACATAAAATGATATATATATATATTATCTTTACACAATGATAACTATTAAAGTAATTTAATAATTATTACAGTTATATTACATATATTAATTAAGTTTTATCATTTTCATCATCCTTGTTACATTCTTGTGAATGATGAATCACATTTCCTGGAGAGGTAGCAGTCTGTCGTACACATGAGTGACTTGATCGTGTCCCATAAGAAATAAAATGCCGAAATTTAAACATGATACATTGAATATATATATATATGTTATAAATATAATATAAATATAATATATATCCATAATCATTCACACCCATGAAAGGTGGTAATGTGTGAACAAACAATATCAGTTTATGAGGCGGTAGTCTACTGTACACACAAGAAATGATATTGTCACCCATTTGATAGAATTGAAGATTGTTGATTGTAATTCCATTATTGAAAAAATATCCAATTATATAGAATATACCTAGTTAATTGTATCAAATTTTTTTAATAATAATTTAATTCACTGTATAATGAAATAAATTAATGACGCTCATTAAAGAACACGACCACATCTTTGGGTATCCTCATTAAAATTGAGCTAAAGCCTTCTTAATTTTAATTTATGACTATGGAAAGGCATATAGGATTATCGGAAGGGAATTTGGGGACTTATTTGAGCAAGTATTGTGTGATACAAATAGATGTAAAGCTGTGAAGAAGAGAGGAATGGTCATGGACATTTATAAGTGAGGGAGAGAACGTAATTGGTATTATAGAAAACAATTGAGTGATCCCATGTTTCTAATGTATCAAACTGGCAAAAAATGTACCATAATAAAACAATGTCCGTTTCAAGGTTGAAATAATCCCATAAAATAGATTTTATAAATTTTAATAGGTATATTTTTTCCTTATCGTTTTACTTTAACCCATAGTAAAACCAATTTACAAGTAACCATTATAATTAATTTTATCATCATTCACAATATATTTTAGTCAAAAATCAAATTGATATTATTAGATATTAAAAATTTTCATTATTCAAAATATGTAAAAATATTTTCCAATTTAAATTTTGTAAAGTGGAAAAATTTTATTTAAAATTATTACCCCAAACATGATAAAACATTTGTTTTTTAAATTGAATGTGTTCAAAATATTACAATGTTTTTATATGTAAATTAAAAAATAATGTGATTACTTTGACCTAAATCAGATTAAATGATATAAAAT
Organism: Viscum album; assembly: GCA_963277665.1. NCBI lineage: Eukaryota > Viridiplantae > Streptophyta > Magnoliopsida > Santalales > Viscaceae > Viscum > Viscum album. The sequence continues at coordinate 1,457,289,979 of OY728159.1, read as the reverse complement.
AGAACACATTTTAATTTCAAACCATTCCAAATATAATGTATGTTTATAAATTATTTAAATGAAAAGTAAATTTTCAATTAAAATATTTTATTTTTTTACTACTAATCAAACAAGTAAAATTTTACAAAAACACCCAAAGATAATTTTTAAATGTTGAATTGAGAAATTGATTTACTTTTTAAAATAAATTTACTATAAGTGTTAAAATTTAAATTTAAATTATGTATGTGAAAAGTCATTAAACCATCTTTAAAAAAATAATTTTATTATAAAATATTTAATTTTATTTTAGATGATACTCAGGTAATTATTAATTAAAAAATAAATAATAACTATGTATATAATCTATATTTCCATAGTTTTTTTTATTATTCTTCCCATCCAATTTAATGTATTGTCTAAAACTGTTATATTATGTTATAATATTTTAAAATTTTATTTTTTCTATAATATTTATTATTTTTTCTATAAAAAGATATAATCAGTGTTACATCTAATGAAAGATATTGAAGAGATTAATTTTATTTAATAATAAATATATAGTATGTTATTTAGGTGTGATATTTCCATTTATTCTTTTTGTTTAGTAACATAAATTCTTTCAGATACAATTTTTTTTATTATAGAATTTGGGGGTGTATATTATTTCTCATTGTTATACGTGTTAGTATATTAATATAGAGCACCAAAAGCCTTCAGCAACGCTTTAGCTACTATATTATTTGAATTGATAGATGAATAAAATTTTAATGGGATTTTTTTGTTTATTTCTGTATACACCATGTGGAAATAATGTGACTTAGGTACTTATTGACTAATAGATGAAATTGATTTATTTTTTTCCAATTCATGATATGAAAAAATCTAGGGACTTGGAGAATCTATATGGGAATGAAATGGGTAGAATTAATGTACTTTTAAATATCATAATTTTCAATAAGTATTCTTAAATTTCTTTAACTTTTTGGATAGGCTTCCATGAGGCAAATAAAAACCATGTAAATCTGAGAATGATATGCCATCCTTATTAAGATGTTATGAAGAAATAGAAATTTTTGATTATTGAGAAGATGCCTTGTGCTTCAGGAACTAGTTTTGGGGGTGTTTGGGATTTTCATTAGGGTATTTTCATGTTTTCCTAAAATAATAAATTTCATGTTTCTATAAATATGGTCTCCATTGAGGTCAAATATGGATAGAATTGATTATCTACTAACTATTGTTTATATATTCTTGATGCATAACAAGATGGACCTAGTTTAATCCATGGGTTTATGATGATGATTTAGTTGATTCAACAAAAAACAGAAATAACACATAGTTGTTAAAAAATAATTTGCTTATCATCATTGACTCCATATGGGGTTCATATTTTTCTACTATGTATTGATGAGAGTTTCACCATGATTATTCCACTGATATATTTAAAAATGGGGAAGTATACAATTTAGATTTGTGGAATTATTTATGGTTGTTAAAAATATTAGAAATGTGTATTACCATTGGTCTTTTCAACCTTGTAATGGAATTTATTTTAATGTGGTTCATGTGTTTCAACTCAAAACGTGTATATCTAACCCATCCCATATATTCAATAGGGAGGACCCGAATTTCCAAAAAAAAATTCTTTGTTGAAGTAGACAATTATTATTATTGGTACATTGGTAATTGTTCTTTTTTGAATGTTCATACCATTAATTTTGTTACAGTGAAAGTATAATTCTAATTATCCTGATACATGGGTGTGTGGGGAATTGAGGAGGTATATGTGGCATTAATTCTTTTATTTATTGTTTTTTAAATGGTTTTATAAGTGAAGAATGTTTTTATAGAAGGTATATTTATAATATCACAATTATCACATTTATCACATTATAGTATTTGTATCCCTTCAATAGATATTCTTTTCTTTGGATATCTACATCAGTTATTTTCATTAACTTTCGATGTTTTTAAGATATTTATTCACATATGAATAGTTAACACATGGTTAGGGATAACCATGAGGGTAATTCAAAGAAACCATGTTCCTTGAATTAGAGTTGTAGTGGAGGGATCAAAATTAATGATAATTTTTCATCCTACCCCTAAAATCATGTAGCATATATATGAGGGGGAAGACGTTTTTCCAAATTCTGTCGCCAAACCATACAACCAATACTAGTATCCATTGTGGGGGTTCATGGTTGGTGCATGGATTCATAAACTATGTAGAAAAATATTGAAACACTCTCATGTACCACAATAAGTGAGAAAAAGTTTATGCACTATTTGTCAAACCATTTGGCTAAACCATGTGGCAAGAATTTAATAATAAAATTTTGTTAAATTATTTCCAATGAATACCATTTTAAATTATAAGATAATAATAATAAAATTATATAGATCTTTTGGTCCTTAGAGTCTCTCAAGAAGAGATTTAGATATCTTAACACTTTTTGTTCATGGATTGATTGGTCAGTTGGGTCATCATATATCATTTAGTGAGTTTAATCTCTCTTTGTTGGGGATTATCCGCTCCTCTTTTCTATCCCTCTTTAATAGTGGTGAATCATCATGGTATTGATGTATCTAGGGTATTATATGATTATTTTATTTATAGGGATCTTAATCATTCATTATATTGATTAGCAATTTGTTGTATCCCATGTGGGTGTTATAGATCTTTATTTTGGTAGGTTGTTTCATAAGGAAATGTTGATCAATTTAAACCTTTGAATCTTTTTTAATTTAAATAATGTTACCATTTAATTTATAAAACTAAACTGAGACTCATGATGAATGTTTTTAAATGGAATGGTATGCATGATAAAAACGCTTGAAAATTGATTTTTAAATTAAGTGTGACATTGAGAAATAATATAACAAACTAGATATTTATTTAAAAATAATAATAAAATTGGCATCATTCATAACATGCTACACCAATCTTTAAGTGTATTTTGATATAATATAAAAATATTATGGTGAATTAGTTATTGAATTAAAGGGCATGAATATGAGTAATTATATTTTGTAATATATGTATTTTCATCATACTGAATAAAAATATTTTTGATTAATTCTTAGTAAGATAACATTAAATTTTTTGTGAAGTCATTGTATACTTCATAATGATTTTTTATCAAAAATTAATTTTATGACATTTTATATATCATAAATAATATTTAATTTCAAACATTATGGAATATTTATAAAAATAAAATAATATTTTAAATTATAATATCAAAATAAAATTAGCATGATGTTATTGGATTTTTTTTGAAATGATTTGTTTTCCGTGAACAAGGATAATAACAATTTTTCAAATATTTTCTTTTTAATTCATTAAATAATGTAACTAAAATTTGTATTATACTATATATATAGTATTAAGTTATATATAATTATGTTTATTTATAATAATATATTTAAATCAATTTTATTCATTAATATTCATGATTTTGATATAAGATTATTTTTAATCATCTTCAAAGATTTCCCTAAAAACAGGTTATTGTTGCATATTACACTTTTATAAAAACATTAGATTCTTACAATACATGTTTCCTTTTAAATTTACTATATTTATGTTCTCATGAAGAGGAATGAATTTTTTCATGGAAACCCGAGTTTAATTTTTTTTTCTTTAGGTAAAAAAACTTCTTCTAATATATTATAAAGTATATAAAATGAATTGAATTTCTAGCCATAATAACCAATAAATGATTTTAAGAATAATTTAAATGATTGAAAGGTTATTTTTAATGAAAAATATTCATTAATATTTTTTAAATATTATGATCTCAAATATGAGATTTCAAGAAGAAAAGGTTATTTTCCTCAAGAAATTTTTAACTTTAAATTTTTGGGGTGCTTCATATGTGATAATTTCAATTGGTGATACTTTTTGCTCACTAGCGATATGATTTTATGCTACTTCAATTATTCACTATCTAGATTGATTGTCGTTATCATGATGAATTATTGATGAATCCACTTTTATTTTACAAATGTTATGTTATGATGAAATTTAAATTGTTTTCCTGATCTTCTAGAATACATATGAATGGAATATGATTATATAATGGGGGAATCCTTTATATCCTTCTAGTGAATTTAGAGAATAAGGAGAACTCATGATATAAATATATGTATGGAAATATTTTCATGTGCAGAATTTTATGCATGAAACTATTTATCAAGTCCATAATATTTTCTATGGACCTAGTTTTCTTCTATATAAGATCATATATGGACATGGTTTTCATGTCTTTAATATTACACATATGAGAAGATTGAATGTCCATAACACTATTCATATATTGGGATTTCAGGTTTATATGATTATTTTAGGGAATGATTTCTAACCCTTAACAAAATATGTGAACTTTTTTCTATTAATATTTGTTCAGGATTTAATTATCTTATTATTATTTCAACAGTCATATATTTCTTATGAACATCATATGTTATCATCGTGATCTCATACCATTATGAATTATTTATTCTTATATAGGATCATAGATTTAAACCTACAATTATAAACCTTATTATTACTTTATTTGGTTTTACTTTTCTAGGTTATGAATCAAGGTTTTATGTAGGGCATTCCTTAGAATTTTTCTCAGTGAAAAAGGTAGATATTATTAATGAAATAATTAAATTATTTATCTAGTATCAAGAGACACTAATCCTTTATAGTTTATATATATATAATAATTTATTTTAATTGATATTAATATAATACAGTGTAATATTTATTTATTAAATGAATGGGTTGATATAGTTCGTATAATATCATGGTTTATTTAATATTCATATATTAGGGTTACAAAAGATTTGTGGGAAGACTATGGAAAATTTTAAATATTAGATAACATCTAAAGATTCGTTAAAGTATATTTTTCATTGTTTTCCATGATAATAAATTTTTTTTGGGATTTTTCCGAGTAGAAATGGCTATAGAACAGATACCATTATGGGTAATAACATTTAAAGGGTTGTATTGGGTATTGACTCAGTCATCACCGGTGCACGAGGAGTGGGCCCATGACAACACAACTGACTAGACACTCATGGGGGATATTCTTTATTGAATTCAATTTTTCATTATAAAAAATTATGATACATTTTAATATATATTGACAATGTATTACTTAGATTAAAATTTTAATTTTAGAGATTCAAAAGTTAAATTCATAATTTAGACATCTTATAAATGATTTCTCATGATTTCTACTCTGAAATTTTTGTTTCACACTATGTTTTTTGGGTTTTAGTCAATGGATAGCACTAAGATGAGTCATGACAATGCTGGATGTGATGGATAATTGACTGATTATATTCATCTTAAACCATGTGAAATAAAAGTAAGTTTGTGAGTCCTTTTGATTATCCCTAATTTGATATCTTGAAATATGATTAATAGTCATAACATGGGGGAGTTCACTGACACCCCAATAAAAATTGGAGTTTCATGGATACCATTTATTAAAGAGTATTAATCATCCTACATGTTGATAATGTGGGAAGTATCATTTTAGGTAATGTCCCAAATGAACCAAAAGGTGTTTACTATTTAGAAACTAAGGACATAGGGAAACAAATTTCCCTGGAAAAATTAAAGTTTTGGTATACATAATTGATGAAAATAATGGTTTCCCTATGGTTTCATCGATAATTAAATGTTTTAAATAAAGAATATATGGAAATTGTACAAATAAATTTTATAGGTGTAATACTTGAGAAGCGGATAATAAAGGTTGTATATTTAAATAATTTACTATTAATGTTGGAGAGGCTACAAATGAAATAGTATTGGATTTATTTATTATGGAATAAGACGAGATATACAACGTAGTTCCATAAGAATAAAGTGTAATTATTGATGTGTTTATGTTTTTGGATTCAATATTTTTGTTCTATAAGTATTTTTATCAATTTAATTATTGTTATATACATTATGAAATATCTAATGGTTATTCTGATTTAGTTTTAATTTAATGATATGAAATAATATAATGAATGTTATTATAATAAATTAAAGATAACTTGGTATAAGGAAATGTTTTAGTAGAACACATTATTGAGGGAATTCTAACCCTTAATATATTTTTTCGTATTGAGATAATACATTATCGTTGTGTTTAAGAGATGATATAGTAAATTTGATTGATTAATGAAAATGTAATTGATACGTGACATCATTAAAAAATTAGTTTTGTTTGGTAATGATTACTAATTTTTAGGATTTATGGAAAATTATAATGATTGTGTAACAATAATTTTTGGAATCATAAATGTTTTAATTGATGAATTTTGGTGATTCAATCAATAAAAATTGTATAAGGGAATCATTGTATTCACCTGTTTGGTCTGTGTCATTATGAGCTAATTCATGTTGTCTAGGGATATATGTTAAAATTTATCTTGAAAACATAACGATAATATGTGATCAAATAATAAATATTTTTTATATTGAAAATTTTTATAGATATTATATAATAGTCTTAACTATTTATATAATATAGTATGCTGAAAAATGGGAAATATTATTGAGGTATTTGGGATTCATGTACTCTAATTATTAATATTGGTTAAATTTTTAAATTTTTGTGTGTTTGGTAAATTATTTTGAAATATAAATAATGGATTATAATTATTTTACAGACCTTGTGACCTTATTTGAGTTCTATTTTCATTAAAAATACTGCTTGAATATTCATTCTTAGAGTACGAGATGAATTATAATATGATCGAATCAAAAAGAAAAATATAAAATTATTCATATGAAATGGAAATAAACCACTTTAGTGTATTTTATTTTTTATATATCTATAGGGTAAAATAACTTGTAATTATTAGTAAATGATTGATGAAATAATAATGTTATTATTTTACCTTCATTTATAATGAATTGACTGTCTTTTAGTCCATCATTGATTATTTGTTTTGTAGTGATTAATATTTCATGAAAATATTCTCTATTACCTTGTATTAGTCCTTTATTGAATATATTCACCACTATGTATATATTTTAACTACCCACAAATTTTATTCTTATTTGGGAACCCAATTATTTGTTATATCACTTATCATTTATATTTCCCACTTTTACTTTTTAAATGAATTTTTATTATCCAATTTTGTGATGTAGGTTATAAGAAATGTTTTTTTTAAATATTAATCCATTGATGATTCAATGAAAATTTAAAATGAATAATTTTTTTATGTATATATAATATAACAACCTAAATATTTATTTAAAATAATAAGCATGATATATTTATTAACATGCAATATCAAGCTTTAAATAGAATGTGAAGTAATATAAATATATTAATAAAAACATTGTACATGAAATGGTGGGTATGAATATGAGTAACTGAATTAAGTATTATATGTATAATTTTATAAATAACTGAATAAGTACTGTTTTTTTTAAATAAGTTCTCATTTTTTAGTGAAGTCATTTTATGCTTCAAAAATGAATTTTATTTGAAAGTGAGTTTTATTTCATTTTGAGCAAGGAAACTATAATTAATTTCTAAGACATTAATAAATTTTAATTTTTAAATTCATATCGTAATTTAATTCATCATTAATAAAGTAGTTTATGGTTAAATTTCATGATTCATCTTAAATGACTAATTTTTTATTGAATAGTAAAAATTTGGATTTTCATTAATTAAAATATGTAATGTAACTTAATATTTTGGATTTTTTCATAAGTTAAATATTCAAATTTATATTTAAAATAAGTAATTTAAACCAATTCTAGTTTTCAGTATTCCCAATTTTGATATAAGTTAAAATTTTCATAAAAATGCAATTTTCTTAAAATATATTCATTATATTTTACACGTATCTACTACAATTAATTTCATCCACATGTAGAGATTGAATATTTAAAAATTCATTAAATATTTTTAATTATGAGGTTCAATTTTTTAAATTATGTTTGTTTTCATTTTTGACATTATGAACAGAAACTGTGATAAAGATTTGTAAACATAAAAGGGTAAAAGGGTAAAATCGGGTAAAAATAATGAGATTGGGTCTCAAAATAAACCTAACATTCTAAATATTTTATTTTTTGAGATATATTAGTCCATAATAATTTCAATTTCTAATATATGGAATTTTTGTATCATTTCCCATTAATAATGACAATTATACTATTTTAAAAAAAAGAGAATTCCAAAATTCCAGTATCTTCAAATTAACATTTTAAAAATTATGAAATAAGTATAAATGGGGGATAATTTTAGTTAAAATGTTTATTTAAATAATGAATTGTTTTTTATTACTATGGTTATTTAATTTAAAATTTTTACTAGCTAAATATTTACTTTAAATTTTTACACAACATAAACAGAAGATGTGAAAGATGTAGAAAAATCATTTAAATTATTTTGAAAACAATAACAGTAATATTTATGTGTGTTGTTATAGATAGCCATGAATTTTATAAATTAATAAAATATATCAATAATTAATGAAAGATTTATATTTTAGTTTCAAAACTATAATGATGTACTTAAAATTAAATTTGATGAATAGAATTAAAAATGAAATTAATGATATTTTATGAAAAATAATATTTCATTAAATTAATTAAAAATAGTAAAAAAAACTAAAGAGGATAATTATGATGATTAATGGAAAAATATTTCATCACTTTTCAATTTATTATACAATTTTTATTTATTATTAAAATTATTACCCTTTAGGATTGAAATTGTTATTGGTGGATTTAAGTTTAAAATTGATCATTGAGGGCCTTTAACTGAAGGATAAGGTTTCAGGTGTCGTAATTTTTTTTTTCAAATTTCACTGAACAATGATATTTCAAATATAATATATTTTTCATTTATTTAACGGATATTTGGAATAATTAGACTTTTGAATGAAATTAATTATATTTAAGTCTTTTTAGTAATTTTAATTTTGTCATTTTTATATATCATAAAATCACACCCTCTCTCTCTTTTCATTACACTAACTTAAGAAATATATATCAACCAAAACCTACCCATTTCTCCATTAAACTCCCATATACATGAATTAGAGGTTCAGGTCTTTATAAAAGACTATTATAAGGGTCCTTAGTAGGTGATCTAAAAGAGGCCAACATAATAATATTTTATCATATTACCTGAAATCAGTCAATTTTTTTCTTATTCAACTTATAAATAAATGGGTTTCCACCTAAAATAAAAACATTAGTATCATCTTTATAATATAATGTTAGTATAACTATTGAAACACCATTATCAAGCCTCTTTATATAAAATAGTAAATGAAAAGTATTTATTGTACACATGTGTGGACTACATTTGCCAAGTAGTGATAAAATTCATTTTACATCACCAATATGTTGGTTTAATAGGTTATATATGATATTTATTAAATAATAATACGTATAAAATTATAATATAATATCCAAATTCTTACCTTCAATTCCATTAAAAACGATAAAGTCTCTCATTCATACGTGTGTACTACCACCTCTATGAAACGACGTGATTTTATTTAATTTTTTTATATCTATATTTATAAGAATATATTTAGAATATATATATATATATGTTATTTAAGATATATTAATAGTTTTATAATATTAAAATAATAAAAATTATTCTTTTCATCTTTTTTAGTAAAATGTAAATAGCATTTATTCATACGTATGACATACAATCTCCATGAATAGTGTAAATAATTTTTCTACCTCTACCATTTATGGGAGATTTAAAATATGTATATAATGGAGATATATTTTATTTATAGAAAAAATAACATTCTATATGATATGGAATAATAATCAAAGTACATGGAATAATACTTTTAGACTAAAACATAAAAAAATGAAACATTTAACAACCATAAATAATGATTTTATAAAAGAATTATTAATAAATGGGTGTTGAAAATTTATTAGTGGATAATATATGACATGGAACATATGTTCAGGATTATTATATAGAAATATAGTACATTAAAATTTGGTATAGATAATGTTATAAATCAACATATCATGTCAATCTCGAGGTAAGGGATTCACGTCTCAATTCATTTCTTGGGGGCACGTACCATTTTAATAACTTATTTCCCTTCTGAGGTGTATAAAACACAAATTAAAATATTATATTATTACATGTAAGAAAATTATTTGTATATAAACATTTATATGTTGTTATCTCTTCCATGAGTTTTTGATTATAAAGTTATCAAAGTGTAATGGTTTTATCTTCTCCAATCACATTCATTGGTACATGTATTATATTGTGATCCTATATTATTTTATGAGGTTTATATAAAACAAATTTAATTTTTAATATATTTAATATTTGTATTTTAATGATATTTAATTTCAATTTGTTTTTTTATTTCATGGGTCTTACAATTAAATAGTTTTCAATGTGGCAAGGTATTCTTGTTACAACATCGCTATTAAATGATATTGATTATAAATACGTTTATGGTGATTTAATTTTATTACATAACTCTCATGAATTTAATCAAAAATTACATAAAATAAATTTATATGAATATTAATTATTTTAAATTAATTTTACTTCTTTTGGAAATCATGAAATCAAAAGAGTGTTTTGTAGGAAAACTCTTTTTATTTATCCTTCAGTTGGATGTACTTTTTTCATTAATATCCATGAATGATGAAAGGATATTCTAGAAATTTATTATTATATCATAAAATTTTTAAATACATTTATACTAATCATTTAATTTTTTCTAAAAAAATTAAATGAATCTTTTTATCATTTTTTCAACGATGTATTTTTTACTTTTTAGAAAAATATGAAAGTAATCTTTTGTTAAGCACATATTAAATCAATGATAATTATTACAATAATTAACACTAAATGATTTTATCCTTTATTTAAACATTTATACCTTTTTTTCACAGGATATTTTTCAAAAATAGTTTGGGACAAAATTTATTTTAGGAAACTAATTTAGTGATGGAAAGGGAGTTTCCTCAAAAAATTACTAAATAGATATTTGATATGTATTTTAATTGATGATGAAATCCATTAATATTACTTATATTTAATTAGTGATATTATTTTATGATAACATAATTATACATTCTCTGGATATATTAGGGTTATGATGATTAATTATTGAAGAAACACTTCTCCATTTCCACAGGATATCCTGTGATTAAATTTGAGATGTTTTCATGATATTGTTATGTATATATGAATGTAATAAGAGTATGTGATTAGTGGGTCTATCATATCCATACAATTCATTGTTTAATTACAGATAACTCATGACATAATTATTTTATGTGAAAACCCAATTTCATGTTAACAATACTAAGCATATACCTTTTTCATGTCTATAATATTAAATGTGGACTATGTCTCATGTCTATAAGATTAGGCATGGAACTATATGAAACTTCCATAAAATGTTGAGTTTTCCTAGACTCAATGTACATATGGATAAACATCGACCTAGATTTTATGTCTATAAGATTATGTGAGGGCCTAATTTCTTTCCCACAGTATAATGAGTGAACTTGATTCTATTTATAAATTTTTATAGTATAATAATCTTATCTGTTTAACAAAATTTTATGTCTACTATATGATACAATGGATTATGATTTATTATTATTGATTATAAACTATAATTTATAATATTGTTTTATGATTAATGAATATTCTATATCCCATGTTCATGATCTATGAATATTTGGGTATAAATTTTGAATGTTATGATGATGATATCTGACCCTTATGTATAGATTATGTTTGAATACATAGCCGATTTATATCTTCTAGGTTTAACCTATTGGATAATATGATCTCTCCTTTTATTATATTTTTCTTCCCCGTGATAAGAATATAGGTATCGAGAAGGGTATTCCTAATAATTGTTCTTTATGGGAAATGAATGATATCTTTCATGAAATTGGTGGAATATGTATCTAGTCTTCAAAGAAAAAAATTAATATGGGACTTTCATTGATAATATCATAATATAATGTATATTTATCAAATAATATGTAATATTTAGGTTCATAATGTTTGTTACCATATAAATATTATATTGATTTGAAAAAAATTCATTAGAAAAATTATTTTCCTTAGATTAAAATGAATTAAATGTTTTCGGTTATCTAAGGAAATGACTTGAAATATAATGCATGATATTTTTAATAAAAACATTTCATGATCATTCTTGAATTAAAATTCATTTTTTAAAACATGAAAATTAAGCTATTAAAACAATTATCTGAAATGATTTGAGATCGATTAAAATGGATTATATCCCATTTAATTTTTTATTCTCTTAAATAATAGGCGATCCAAAGTCAATAGGTGGGAATAATACACACTAGGAATAGAATAACTATAAATTAAAATATATTGACAATGAATACAAAAAGAAAAAATTTAGTATGGAATAGAGGCCATTGTTTGGGGTTTTCTTTAATTCCCCTTAGATATAAGATAAATGGATTTGTTGAGACATTGATTCATATTTCACTAATATGTGTAATAATTTGTATAATAATATATTCATTGGCCTATTAACCATAGTTATTTGATTACAAACTATTTTACAAGACTATATGTTATTTAAATTTTTTTTCATGAGTGTTTTGACACATTTATTTATTAATGAATATTTTCGAAAAGATTCATGAATACTCTATGATTTTTTAGAAATAGATTTGAAACTTATTTTTCAATATAAATTGGAATTTATTTAAATTATTTTTTGATACTAACTATTATATTATTTATAAAAAATGTTTTCATTAAAATTTAATAATGTTGGATTATTAGCAATAGGGTTCTTATGAACCACATGGTGTGATTCTACTGGTATTTATTACTAAAAACCAACCTCATACTTTATTCATTGGTATATTTTCTATTCCATGTATAGGAAAAGGGAAACTATATCTTTTAGGTGGTGGGAATAATTTTTATAATTAAATTAGAGATTTCAGTGATAGATTAAATGTGTGCTCCAGTCGTTTCATTAATATTTATAGGAGGTCGTCATATAGGGTATTTTTCAATGTAATTTGGATTGAAATACAATTTTTCATGGTTTTATATTTATAATTCTGAAACATTATTCCCTATGGTGTTTTTTAATATTGATTGTTTATTTTTATATATCTATTATATTGTCCTGATGAGTTACTTTTATGTGAAACTCATTCTATCATGCCTGTTCTAATTCCATAATTAAAGTCTCCAACCTATGGGGATTGGGGACACTCATCTGGCCAAAAAAAAAACTATTGAAGGTTTTATTTTGTATTTTTTCTTATATTTTATGATTATTATAACATTTATCATCTTACCCTTTCAATCATTAAAAAATGATAATGTTGCTCATGCGTACATGTGGACTACAACATCCTTCAAGTGACATAGTTCAATTTTCATGTCCACATTCAGGAATGATTATAAATATTTATAATTAGAATAAATATTAAATTATATCATGATTAATATTCTTGATATGGTGTATCCATGATAAATATACAAGGAATAAAACTACCAAACTAAGATATACCTAAAATGAAACAGTTTACACTGAGAAATGAGTATTTTAATAATAGATTATTTATAATCATGTTTTTAACAGTTATAAGTAGTTTATATGTGATGTTATAAGTATTTATATTATTCCAATATATATTCATATTAATTAAATGTTTTTTATATAGGAGGTTAAATGCACTGATCGGTCTTTTTAAGCAGGAGGTGTGGGTTTATTTCACAATCTCATACTTATCTGGGATTTTTTATGCTTTATTTTACGGTGGGGGATTATATAACATTTAAATCATAATCACTATTAGTTTTAATCCCTTATTATTTCTACAAATAAAAATTTTCACTTTCATTTACCCTCTTTATATTGTCAAATTTCCGGATGAATTTTTTTTAAAATGACTTTATTTTTATATTCTTTAGATATTCATTTCATTCTTGATGATATTTTTGTTTAATATTTTTCATGATTTTTTAAATATATAATTATGGATTAATTTAAATATAAAACATTTCTAATTTATACATACATTTTTAAGAGGAATCTACTTATCAAATTCGTAACCTGCAACTTTTATCCGAACATGTGAACAAAATCTATTTTTAACCAACAATACAAAAATAATTATTACTATCATCATGATTACTATTTTTTATGAATATTTATTTATAAGTTTTCAGGTTTTTTCAAATTGAAATTTAACTCATAAATTTATTATTATTATTAGATAATAAAATAAGTAATTTCAAAATCAAAATGTTGTTTTCCTCACAAAATAGACAAATAACACTTCTAATATTTTCTATCTGTTTCAAAGACCTTTTATGAATATAAATAATTATTAGGTTTATAATATATTAATATGATAGACCATATTTTTATGGATGTCTTATAGATATTTTGACTGGGGAAAGTATTGAAATTTTGTATGATTATTCTTCTTATATGATTATGTTTGACTATCGAGTCATGCAGATTATGTTATATTATTTATTAATCTTATTAATGTATTTATATTGTTATGTGATAGGTGGAACCAAAAATTTCTTTTCATAATCTTGAAAAAGAAAATCCCATGAGACAAAATTGGTTGGGTATTTTTAATATGCCTTGGAAATTTATGTTTGATGTCTTGGCATATGGCCATAAATATATGTTTATAATTTCTAACATTATGCATTCTTAGATGCTGTGAATTGTACTATTAATGATATTAAATGATATTATTGATAAAATTAATATGTTATTAAATAAAATACTATTTTTTTTTAATTTTTTCAATTATAATGTGACATTTTAAGCTTGTATATATTTTGCAAATACAACGAATAAATTTGATCACTTTGGATATTCTTAATTGTATATTGTACCAAAGTAATAATGAAACCAATGACTCTGGGAAACAAATTTTATGGATATTTATAATTGTATTACTGTTATATTATTATAAAACATGATAACTAGATTTAGGATAACATATATTAGAGAACATAATCTTATGACTGACTGCACGAATAAGTCTAAAATTAAGTTAATATCATGATTTTTAGGTACGAAAAAAATCTATTGTTTAATAGAATATATATCAAGATCTAGATACATTCATGTGTTTTTTATGATTTATTGATTCATTGAATAATATCAACTGTGATGGGGGTCGATGAGGTATTAACTCAATCATCACCAGTGTATGATGAGTCAGATTAAAGCTACAAAACTATCTAGAAACTCCAAGGGGATTTATTTTGATTGATTCACTTGATAAATATAAAGTATTATGTAATATTTTGAAATATATTTTATAATTTTAAGATATTTACAATGTTATTATGCTTAGTATATTAAGAATATCCATGAATAAATATTGTATTTATGTTAACAATTTCACAATTTTTTGAAATTAAACATTTTAAGTTAAAATTTATATTTTTAGGATTTTCAATTGTATATATAATTGTGTAAAAATTTTAATAGTGGAATGAATGGAAAATAGATAAATAACTTGAATATAAGTATTTATTAAGCTCATATTCAATAAAATTAAGCATTATCTTGATCTTAGAATATTTTAAATATATTGGGGAAGCATACTCATGTTATAAAATAGAAACGTGCCTATCTGAAGTATGCTTACTATATTCAAAGTGGAGCAACAATGTTAGATTATTTCATGCTACAGATCACTCCTTCATTTAATAAGACAAGAAATCTATTAGTATTTGAGTAATGGATTTGTAATTTGGAAATGACATTTCTCATTTTGGAACATAATGAGTGGGAGATGTTTTTCATGGATGTATATTGTCTCTAGAAGGGTATGTATCTATAGTGGCCATTTATTAAAAACTCTATGGATATGGAGTAAATTGTGTGCATAGATGGGAAGGATAATCAGGTAGGTTTCATTGGAAAATAATTTCTGTGTTATTGATGAATGTTGATGGAGAAAAAAATATTTTTTTTTGTAAAATACATGAGGAAAATAATGATATTTTTGAATAAATAATTACATTTTTATAAATGAATTTAATTTATTATGTGTCTAATTAAAATTTTATGACTAAATATTTAATTAAAATTATAATATTATTTATTTCAACATATATAGTCTCCCAAAAAATCTCATCATATAATGATATATTATCACTTGTAGTCAACAATGTAAAGGGATTATCCAAGTTGTGTGACTTCAAAGGAAAGAAAGATCAGAAGGGGATGGTAGGAACCGCATAATGAAAAAATGGATAATTTAAATAGGAAACTGGTTGTTTTAAAAAAATTACACATATATAAATAAACACTATAGTAAATTCTTGAAGGTGATATTGGTTCTCAATAAGTATAGAGGAAAAGGCCACCATCCTTTCTAATAAATGGGTAAAGGAGAAATAATTATAGTAGATTACTTTAACTGCGATGTGATAAGGCTCTATAGAAATCATATTCATAAAACTCAAGGAGTTTTACCGTAGAAAATTCATAATAGAGAAATCAATGCTTATTCAATTACAAAAATAGATGTTATAATTCCATATAATGTGGTGGAAGGTACTTTAATCCTATAATCAAAGTCAGTTAATTATTTATTTGGATGAGGATCCTCACAATCTTTAATATCATCCATGTTTTACAAGAAAATTAAATACTTTTAAACCATTACAAGATTTTTGAATAAATAAATAAACCAATAGGAAATATTAATGAAATAATACATTTTCAATCACTATTTTATTCATGAAGATACATTATTTTAAAAACATATTGTTATACCTAGTATAGATTAGATTTCAATATATAATTTTTTTATTTGAAATATAATGAGATCATAATTTTTGATAATGAATTGGAATTACATACCAATATTACAGAAACATCACCATCAAAATTCTACCATAATGATATTCATGGGAACGAAAAAAATACAAAACCTATATATTGTAATGGTAACCCTAGAATAAAAGTTGTTATTATTTGGAAATAATTAATTTTTTGTGTTTTATAAAGATCTAAAAAAACATCCAATTCAAAGAATAGTTGTGTTTTCTATTGAACTAATCCCTATTTCAAAGTCAATATTAACAGCTCCCCATAGAATGGACATAGTGGATTTTTGATAGTTAAAAGAACTAAAGGTGTTATTTGAAAACAGTTACATTCAGCCATGTGTACATCTATGTGGATCAAATGTTTTATATTCAATATTAAATATAAGACTTTGTAAAAATGTGTTGATTATAGGGAACTCAATTCCAGTAACTGGACAAATTGTATCACATTATCTACAATGATGACTTATTTGATCAACTACATGAATATTCTGAATCTTAAAATAATTATATTTGTTCTACATATAGTAAATATTTGAAAATGAAGGATAATAATCCAAATAAAACAATTCACATGAGGTATGGAAATATTGATTTTATAACAATACCATTTTTATTGAGTAAAGAACACTCTTTTTATATATATATAATTCAGATAGTTTTCATGAAATATATATAAAATTTAATTTTATTATTTATTGAAGATATATTGGTATAAACAAAATGCAATGATGAGAATAATATACATTAATGAAAATTTATTGAGAGTCATAGAGAAAAAGAGTTAAAAGGTGTTTTTTGAAAGTATGAATTCATTCTTGATGAATTTTTTTACTTAGCTATATTTCCATTAAGGATAGAATATTTTTATATCAATCAATGTAAAAGGAATTTAGAAAATAGCATGGTAAAACAAACACAAATGTTTTACATTGTTTCCTTGGATTATAATATCACAATATGTGTTTTGTTAACAATTTTACCTAATAATAAAACCCATTAAACAAGATGACATGTCAAAGGTTTATGTTCTAACAGACATAAGAATAATTTTTTTTGTACAAATAATGAAAAGGTTGATCAATGAACTAGTTTCTATATTAACATCATAAGGGGATTGATTTTTTATACATAGTGACCCATCAATGAATAAACATGAATGTGTCTATATAGAAAAAGATATTTTAATTTATTTTTATATATAGGTATTTATATTTTTGTAAAAAAAATCATCTAACCCATGAAATTGATTTGGTGGACATAAATGTTTACTTGAATATATATTGGAATCATCACTTGGTAAAAAAATTGAGAGATATTAGGATCAAAATAACTGGAAGTATATTTTTTTCAAATAAAGATCTCAACCTAAGGTAAAGGATATAGATAGAGATACTCATGGATAATGATTCCATGGAACACTACCTCCATGGGATGTGTAAAAAATTTGTTGACGAAAAAAGTATGAAAGGTATCAAATTATATCTAAGATGAGGTTTAACACTGATCCTATATACAAGGACACAGTAATGTTGTAGGTGGGAATTATTAGGGAATGTGAAACTTAATTCCATTTAAAAATTATTTTCAAACCATCATTATTAGAAAATATAAAAATATCGTAAATTTAGGATAATATATTTCACAAAAAAAATAAGCTATTAATTATACTAAAATAGAATATTTTTATTATGAGGAGGTTGTGTCGAAAATTGAATAGAGGATATGTTTTCTATACATTCTTGATCTTAAGAGTTAATTGTTTGATGGATAATAATGCTTGATTTCTCTGTACTCCTAAGTATACAAAACATTTATCAACATTTTAAGGATCATTTTTGGTTAGATAATTTAAAATAGTAAATTGTTAACTATGTATTAGGATTCGTGGTTTTTATTGTTTTAATGACTAAGCAACATTATTCCAAAGAATTCAGAAAAACTAAACCTATAACTTTGTGGAAATGGGATTATATAAATGTGAAAATTTATAATGGATTTCAAAATACTCCGAGAAATAATAATACCATAGTAGTTATTGTTAATTTTCATACTAATTCCACACATTTTCATTCTATATGGGAAGATATAACTCTTGAGAATTACACCTGACTCCATATTAATAAAGTCATGAGACTTCATGGTTAAACTCATTTGATTATATCTAACCCTAACCAAAATTTTATAGTGAAATTATAGAATATCCTTTAGAAGGATTACGACATTAAACTAAATTTTTTCACTAGTAATTATCCTAAGATAAATACATATACTGAAATTACTACTCAAACATTATATGTGATGTTGAGCTCATGCTCACTTGATATTCAAGTTACATTATATTTATATTTATATTTAGTAAAATTTTCACATAATGATACCATAGATTATAGAATTATAATGGAATCACATGAATCATTGTATGGTAAAATATATTTAATGCACTAAATTATTGGGATGAAGTTGGTGAATGGAATCTTTTAGGGTAGAAACATATTTGGAAAATAATAGAAAAAGTGATAAGTAGTTATAGTCATATCAAGGATTCTCAAATTAAGAAAAAGGTAAATAAATATGACCTGATGAATGATATGTAATTTATTTAGGGATATTATTTTTTCTTAAAGGTATATATATGGAAGGGTATAATAATGCTTGAAAAGAAAGGAAATAGATGTCTTAGGTACATCAAGCCTTTTGAAATTCAAGAATTATTTGGAATAGTGTATTACCATTTTCAATGACACCTATCAACACTAAAGATAATTATGTGTTCCATATGCCTATATTATGAAAATACATTCCATAACCTATGCACGTGATCAACACTATTGAAATATAATTGTATCCTAACATCTCTTTCTAGGACAAGAATATCCTTATTTTTTACACATTGGAGTAGGTGTTATAGAATCAGAAGAATATTTTTTTGAATGTATATTTGATATATATTAAAATAGAAAACGTTATATGGGAAGTAAGTAATTTATGATGATGTATCATTGATAAATTTTCACGAGTAATCATTTGATAATTTCTACTTTGAAATTTCTAAAGTAGAGAAGAATATAACACCTAATATTCAATTATAATAAGTTTTTTTTCTAATGAAACAACAAGAAACTAAACATAGATTTTTCCGATAATGTCATTAAAATATATATTCAAAATATTAAATAATTTAATTATAAAATATGATTTCTATTTTTTAATTCCATGGTTCATAATTTTCTTATATTATATTGTTGAGAAATATGTTTTTTGTTGAATAGTGAAAAGTACACATTTTACAATAAATACAACTTTTATGAAATCATCATGATAAAAGAATAAATTGAATGTTTGCAAAAAATTATTTAAATATAAAATATATAATTAATATGTAACACAATTCATAAAAAATATAATGTTGAACATAGAAATATATTCCTAACATTTTGGAAATCAATGTAATGTTTTTCTTATAATAAAAACATCATTTTCTTCTTTTATTTTATAAAAGAATTTATATATTTCCATTCTATTTTAATTTTTTTTAAATAAACATAGTTAATATTTCATTTTTTTAATATATTTTTTTACATTTTAACCATAATTATACGTTATTTTGATACAAAATCTTCTTAAAACATAAAATGCATTTTTTGAGAATCCAACATTTTGCATCATTTATTAGTTCAATTGTTTAAATAAATTCAAACTCTTAGAGATATTAAGTAATATTAAATCATTTATATATTTTTAATTATCACATAAAAATTTTCCAATGAGGACTCCATAATTGTTTTAGATTATGAATAATTTCTTTAGTTACAAAATATGGTTAGCACAGTTCGAGTTGATACAAGTTAAAAGTGATAAAACAAAAATGATAATATTTAAAATGACCATAAAACATAGATAGATACAATATTTAAAGAATGTTTATTCCCTATCACACATACTATTATATAATTAGTCATTTTGGAGTGATTTAGTTTAAATGAGGGATTAATATATTTTCATATTTGGAAAAACTACAACTGCATCCTCTCCCATGCTTATAGAAGGACACCACCTCTATTATCTTATATACACTTAAAAAGACTATTTGATAAAAATTTATAAACCAAAATAACTTTATAGCATCCATCCACACCTTATAGGTTTCATTTCTTATAATAATAAAATTGTATTAATTATTTACTTATAATCATTAAAATGTTGCAAGAAAATGTGGTATAGTTATTAACCTAGATATTCTTATTTAATACATATTTTACCTCCTTCAAAAAAACATAAAAATTTTTATATAATAAAATAAATGTATAAAATATAATAATTTTTTTACGATAATTATTTACACATTTTTGATCTACCTGTCGATTTAATAGAAATTTGTAACATCGCTCTAATGTATGTACGACATATCGTCTCCACATAAAGATGCAATTCATTATGCATCATCACCTTAATGAGATGGTTATAAATATAGAAATAATATATATATATATATACATTTATATGTGTGTTATTTATAACATAATAATGATTTTATAAATATTTTATATCATTATATTCATACACATTTACCAATTAAAAATGAAAATTTTATTGGTGGGTCTGTTAGGGCTACTAAGTCCATGAAGGAATGAATAATTTTTAATGTTTTAATTAAAATAATTTTTTTTTAATATTTACATAATGAATTTATATTGTATTTATATCATAATTAACATTATATATTTTATTAATTAATTATTAAGATAAATGAACTGAATCTAATGATCTAAAATATTCGTGAAAAATAATACAATAAATAATTTGATGTGATGATAAAGTTATAGAAATAACTATTAAAAGGTGGAAGATGGTATAAGTGGATCCTATATGATTTTTTATTAATTTATATGATTTTTTTTTAATTATCAGTAATTTAAATTTATTATGAGGGAGGATAAAAAAACTTATGAATCAAGAAAAACATGTGGTAATGGTTTATTTGATAATCTCATTATTATTCGAGATCTTTTTGATAAAATTTTTTGTATAATTTTAATAAAATTATTTTTTAAACCAAAAAAATCATCTTATTCACTATTTCATTCTAAAAATTAGAATTTTACCCCATATTTTTCTCTATTTATCTATATAATATTCTAAAAGAAGTTTTTAAGGGAAATATAATTTATTTTTTACCCAATCTGGAATCATTTCTTCCATTTAAATATATTCATTAAAATATCCTAATGAATGTTTTTTCTATTTTAAAAATGATTTATCTGGTTCATTTTTTATAGGATGAATTATTTATAAAAATATTAAAAAGGAATCAGGTAATAATTTTTTTAACAAGGATCCTTTTTCAGAATTTGTGTACACAATATGTGTTTATCATGAATATCATGAAAGGAATTTTCTACCATCATGAACACTCCTAGAATTTAGGATTGATTTAAAATTTTCAATTCTTTCATTACATAAATATTCCTCCAGATATTTTTAATATTTATAGATTTAAAATATGAATTTTTGATTTAAGATGTTTATTTACCTCTTAAAATGTTCCATTTACATTTTAATTTTTTTTTCATCTATGTCCAGTAACATTGATGAGTATTATGTTTTACTGAGAATATAATATTATAATACTTTCCACCATAAATCTTTGAATGTATTATGAACATTTTTACTATAGGAATTATTCAAATTATTTATTCCAGTTAATCTAGTATGGATAATAATTTATTTTTAAGTTATGATGAATATGTTTTATTTTTTGAAAATATATTGAATGAATTAGACATATTATGTAATTGGTAATGCATGTAATTACATATCAATTTCATAAATCAGCATGTCTCCTGAGAGAAAATAGGTAGGGAGTTGGAATATTTCTTACCCATTTATGAATAATGTCTTTGAGTGGGGCCTCAGTGGTATGATTATCATATATGACATTATACATTCCATCGTTTTTGAAATTATTTATTGATGTTCCTATTATTTTAAAATAGTTATATAAGAAATGGAAATGTATAAATATTCTGTGATTATTTATATGGATTTATTTGATATCTATTTATGCATCCCATATTATTCATTCCTTATTTATTCTCTAATTAAATCCACTAAATTGATTCTTTTACGCAAAATATGAGCTCAATATTCTATTTTCCCCCAAAATAATGTGTGTATGTTTAATATGATTGATTTTCATAGATATTGTAATGGGAAAAATTATTTTCTCCATGAAATTGATTCATTATATATATTTTTTCAAATATAATGCGAGATTTCAAGAATGTATTTAGTATTCATAGAAAAAAACTGTTAAGTAACTCATGAAGTGATCACTTATATCTAGTGTTAATATAATAAAGTAACCACTAGGTATCAGATACATGGGTTTTGGTTGTTACAATAATAAAACAATATATAAATATATGAACATCGTTCTTGAAACTCAATCATAAATCTTTAAATATACTTGAGTCATAATTTATTTACTACCACTCAGGAAATTTGACTTTTTGGATGTATATTATTTTCTCCAGATTTCAATTTTATTATCCTATGCTTTTTTAATTGTAAATTCCTTTTCTAATTAAGATAACCAAATATTGATGCATTTATTATGGATATACAAATATTGTATCTTTTTTAAAAAAATTTATTTATAATAAACATCAAATATTAATATTTTAAATATCAGAATAATCATAACATAATCCTATATTTTATTTTTCCTTTTTCATCAATATCTAATTCTCCTTAAACTCCTATAAAAACTATAAATCCTTAATTCATGACTCCATGCACAAATTTTGTGATAAATTTTTAGGTGATCATTCACTCCATTATGTACAAAAAATACCCTAAAAATGATTCAGTATTTTAATATATTTAAAAATTAAACAATTCCTTAAATTTTGATATGTTTTTCTTGAATATGATAATAGGAAATGTCACATTCATTTTATTGCCATTTTTTCTTCAATGATTTAATATTTTTTATTATAATACAATGTTTTGAAAACTCATAAATCTCAAGATAATCATGAAATATCATATTACAAATTAAAAAATATCTTATGTATCAAAATAATGAAAACTAATTATTCTAATAAATATAATTTATATACTCAAATATATCAAACATATTATCAACATATCATATATATTTGTTCAGTTATCTTCCATGTCTCTATGGATCCTATATACTTATAAATTAGTATAGAAATATATTATTTTAAAATAATATATAATTTGTTATAATTTCAATATATTATATGAGATTAAAATTATCATAGGCATTCCACATAATATATCATATAACCTTAAATGCTCTATTTTTTTTAAATTTCCCCATATCATAGTAATATTATTTATTTTATTATTATATTTTGTATCATATAAAATATGTAATATATATGTATATGTAAAATTCAATGATCATTTCCAAATATACATAACAGATTATGTATCATCATGAAAATTTTATGTAACATAGTGAGCTTCAACACTATTCCATATTTTCAATTCTGATGAATATCTTATATATGTCATCCTTCTATACTCAAAATTCATGAACTTTTATAATAAGGTTAAAACATAGTAAAACCATATTATAGAATCTATATCCAAATCATCAACTTCTTTATTTTCCTAGTATATTTTAAAAATCTTTTTCAATAAAAATAGAATTTTACCAAATCTCCTATAGCACATTAAAATTCCATATAATACCTCAATGACCATCCCCTACTAGAAAATTTTATAATCCTAAAAAAACATTCAACGATATTGGTTTATAATATTATTTATACATAAAATCTTCATCCATGATAGTCTTCTAAATGCATATTGAAATTGTTCTTATTGACAATATACATTATAAAACTCTATATGGGTTCAACACTCCATTTCCTCCGGTTGTCCTTTTATATAAAAAATTATTAGTAGGTGTTTATTCAAAATAATATTGTTTCAGTACAAGACATGTGAAGAAGTACGCTCTACCACTATACATAGTGTATGGGTTGTTTCGATAACCAAGTAAAAAAAGAATAAATTATGTAAATAATATCCCAATAAACATATCCTCAATGGAATTTTTTGATCCATTACTAACATTGAATGGGATGGAATATAACTAATATAAAATAAAAAACCTAATTAGAAAAACATCATGATTCAAACAAAAAAATAGTTTTT
Organism: Viscum album; assembly: GCA_963277665.1. NCBI lineage: Eukaryota > Viridiplantae > Streptophyta > Magnoliopsida > Santalales > Viscaceae > Viscum > Viscum album. The sequence goes on along the minus strand of OY728159.1, from coordinate 1,457,264,924 downwards.
AGTAAGATGAAACATTTATTTTTTACCTTAAATAATCCTTCTTTTTTACACTATGATCATTATAAAATATCATTTATTTTATTTAAGAGTTATGAATAAAAACATTATAATTTTTGTTCAAACAAAATTTGATTCTTATTTAGTTACCAAGATAATGGTAAAATCTAATTAAATTAATTTTTTAAAAAGATAACTCACATTTAAAAATCTATTATATATTAAAAATTCACTTTTATTACAAATTTCTCCATATTTTAAATTTTTTTATTTAATGTTTTTAATATTCGATTTATATAATCTTTTATAAGTACTTTTAAAACCATTTTTTAAATAGATTTAAGTAACATGTTTATATAAGAAACATAAACATCCTAAAATAATATCGTAACATTATAGCATATAATGTCATATATAATTTAATAAATTAATACTATCTTTGTATAAAAATCAAATTAATCTACCATAAAGGAAACATAATAAAATAATACAAAATTTTGAAATCATATTGAGTGAATATCATTATATTTAAGATTTTATATCAATTTATGGGTTTGAATTGCATTTTGGATGTCCATGTTCCAACGCTATTATTGTCCTATAAATGTATTTAGAACAAGGAAAATGACATACATAATTTTTTATTGAGTGTGAGTGAATTGTGAACCTCTGATTATTCTTCTAATACAACCCCAAAACTAGGAAAATATAAAACAACCTATATAATATAAATTTAAATCAAAATAACTTAAATTTTCATCTGGATATACCAAAAACAATTTAAAACTCAACTATAATTGAAGACATAAATATAAAAATCTATTGCAAACTAATTTTTTATCATTAAAATTTGGGATTAGAATAGTAAAAGTCACCTAACTCTGGTGTTTTGACGACAAAATCTTCATACTATAATAACATCAAAAACAACAAGTGGGATATGAAACCATTTTTTTATGAATGAACCACAAAAAAATATGATCGTCACCCAGGATATCATGTCACATGGCCTCACATATTTTTCCTATAACTTGTGTATAAATAAAATCATTGAGTGTATAATTTATTTTCACGGGGGGATTATTTCACCCATTATAAATCTATCACATGTTGAGAACACATATATATAATATGGTATAATTCCAATAAATAATAGACATTGAATCAGGAAAAATTAAGTAGATACAAATATATATATATATAACATCAATGGAATAATAAAAATAAACATCTGAACTAACAATGAAATATAATTAACCAAATATAAAATATATACTTAAAAGAAAAATTGTAACTAAATTCGTATGTATATGTTGTAATGACTGATAAAAAAGTTACTGGAGAAAAAAAACTATTCTTGGTTCGCCACATGATCCCTGATATAAGACTAAACATCACTCCAAAATCATGATACATCTATGAGATAACATAATTAGATCAAATTAGAATCAACTAAATGACAATAAAATTCTATATAAATGATAAAAATGTTATATATGACATGAGTTACACAAGACCAAAAGGATTTTCTAAAAATATCTAAAATACTCCTTTTATATGACAATTAATGACTTATATTTTGAAAAAGAAAAAGAAAAAAAATTACATTAGAGGGTGTGTAATAAAAACAAATAACATTTCATCACCCCCACACAAATATACATGAATAATTTATATTTTAATGTCACTATTATTGTGAATTCCATTTTTATTAAACATTCCTTTAAAAATGTTTGTAACGATACATCAGGCTATAATGGAGAGAAATAATTTGTAATAATTTATTCTAGATACGTTGATCAATCTATTAAATTAAATAAAATTAAATATTTATATATAGAGAGAAATAAAAAATTAAAAAGAATTATTATTAAATAGTAACAAAATTCATAAACAATGGTATATAAATCATTATAAAAAAAATATTATGAAGATATGAAAATAAAATAAATAATTTTATTACAGAATAAGATAATATAAATGATAATGAATAATATATAATCTATATTAACTCACATAATGTATATTAAGAAATTTATATACACAAACGGATATATATATATATATATATATATATATAATATAACAAAAGTAGTATCATAATAAAAAATATATTAAATTTATAATAATAAAGGGAACTAATTAAAATTTAGAATATCATGTGAAACCCAACCATATATATTTAGAAATTATCCTTGATGTACTTGGTAGTAAAACAATATCCATCCTATTGATGCATTATAAGAAAAGTAACTACAGTCCTACTATTCCAATTCTCATTTGGTTGAACTCCTAGTGGACATAAAATAAAATATACTGTAGAATACTATAAAAATAAAAATAATAACTAACATATAGAAACTCTTTTAATCTAAATCATTTATACTTGTGGTTTGAATGAAATGTCCTAATCGAGGTGAGGAACAATTTATGATATAGAAATTTATAAGACATTATCAAAATAGATGATAGAGTATAAAAATTTAAATCTCTCATATCTCTTATAATCATTTGATTAATAAGGACACCAATATATTTATATAATAATAAAGTAAATTTTTAAATAATTTAATAATGTATACGATTTCATTTATAACATGATCTTATACAGATCAAACTAATGTTGTTTTTATGACATAAATATATTTAATACAAGTGTCTAAATAAAATATTAACTTTTATTAAATAATTTAAAACAGACATAATTATTTGAAAACCAATCAGGATGTTATCATTAATATAAAAATTTTTATGTTAAAATTTAAACTCCAACATTGATCAGGTATCTCCCAAACATCCAACATGAAAAATAACATCAAATAAAAAATTGTAACATTTTATAAGCTCAATCAGATGATAGAAACAGAAAATAATAACAAATTATCTCATAAAAATAAAATAACAATTGAACACCATCGAAATAACTCTTAAAATATTAGAGAAACTCTAAAATCATTGGATCCTTTCTGGTTTTTAGTGATCATTTGAAAAAAAAATTAATGCATTTATTCCAACATAATCTATACTTTTAAAAAGTATTACATGTAGGGAACTGAGATCCTACAAAAATCCCATGATGTTAATATGACACGTCATTACAAATTTAAATTATCTATAATTATAGAAATAATATCACATATAGATATATTTCATGTGTAAGAAGGGATTATAAAACTCTTGTAAGACCTAAAATATTATATATATTTAATTTAAAAAAATAAATCCACTTGATAATTAAAATTTCATCCTAAGTCAGAATAGAGAATATAGAAGTAGAAGACCATTATGAGACCTATAAAATAAAAACCCTAATATTACACTACCACTATATAGGGATTTTTTAATTATAGACTCATGAGAAAAAGGAAAAATATGAATGTATATAGAGGAGAAAGAAGATATAAAAGAGAGAAATATATATATAGTATTTATCAAAAAAATAATGAAACCTTGGAGAGGGATCCCAAAATCCATTGTCAAAGAAGAAATAAAGGCCCTTATGTCTCCCTTTGGATATGATATGAGTGATAATAAAGGTGAAAACATGAAATTGCGGTTAAAATTGGTACGAATAAAATAATAATTCGAAAAATAATTGAAAAATCAAACCACATAGTATTATAGTGAAATTTACAAAAGCATCTATTAGTCATGTGATATCCACAAGAAAACCAAAGATCTGCTTCACTATTTGAAAAACTATTCTACCAAACCATGATATTTCAATGAAAATGACGTTTTGATAGAATTTTATCCTCATGTAGGATAAAAATATATGGTTTCCCCTAAAAGGAGCCTAACATGAAAGGATATTCATAAACTGGACATGTTCACATAGTTATAGAGAACCATTTTCCAAAAGGCAATTCATCCTGAAGCTAAGTAAATATCCATTTTTTTAAAACAATTCAATCCCAAACCAAACTAATCAAAAGAAAATAAATAATTTAATATTATATAACATAATAGTTACATTGCGGTGTGAAATAAAAAAAATTGTTCATTGATTTTTTCTTCCAACCTACAGTTTATAAATAACCAACAACTTAGATATTGAGAAATCCATAACTAAAAATTATAATAAAAACTCTAATTTTCACATATAATTATATAAAAGTGAATTAAAACGAAAATAATGTTAGAAGGATAAACACAATCCAATATTGCAAGTTAATCCTTTTGTCATTCCTTTATTAAGTCAATCTATTACATCCTTTATTTTTTAAATAAACACTACATTCGATCACATATATGATACACCACATCGAACATAAAAGAAAAATAAATATTATTATTTAAATTATACAATTAAACTATCCATTATAATTGTGTCAATGAACAATATTAACTGAATTATGAAAAAATTATTTACACATGTATATATAATTATTTTTTTTTGAGCAATTTATTATAAATTAAAATAAAAAAATTAAAGGAAATGTTTTTAAAAAAAAATTTAAATATACCCAAGGTGGTTTTATAAAAAAAATTAATAAATAGATCTTTTTTGATTATATTAATTAAATATGTATATAATATATTTATTTTATGGTATAAAATTCCTCTTATGTGTTTTCTATGCATGATATAATAATAATTAAAAATTTAGGCATAAAAGGAATATTTTTTAAAAAATAATGTTTTTCTGCATTTTGATAGAGAACCCAATTTAATTAATGTTTTTGACACTTTTATAAATTATATTACACAAAATAACCATTTTCTTTGAAATAATAATTTAAAAAATAACATTGGATTAATTTTAGGATATTTTTCTATTAAGATTCATTTTTTGATGAATACGTAAAATATATAGCATTTATAATTGAAAATGTTTTTTCATAAAAATAATTTATTGTTAAATTATATAACTGATTGGTTTTATTGTTTAATTAGATTTATTTGTTTTCGATTAATTCAATATAGTTCATTGGAATTATAAGAACCATGATCTTCATTTATGTTATGGATCTTGTTTTAGAGTGTTTTTGGAAAAAATGAGAGAATATGAAAATTTAGGGAGTACACACCGTGTACTTAAGAATACATGTCATATACTATGTTTCCATAGGTATCTAAGTACTATCCATGTAATGAACGAGTATATGGCCATATAGGGTGACCTATAGACCACCTAAAGTAGGGCCCAACAAAGGTATATATAAACAATTTATCTATAAAGAAAGGATTGTATATTTTTATTTTTATTTGATATATCGTATCAAGAATGTTTTTCATTTACAAAGAATCAATTCTTCTAAACCTCTCTTTTCTATGAGCAATGGGAATCACCGAACATTCATAGAGCCCCCAATCAGTCGCATGTTCTCTAAATTGAACACTATTGAGGGCATTGGAATCGCCATAGTGAGTTCTTCATTCTTCTAGAGCCTCTTCTCTTGATTTATCATCTTTTGTGAGATATCCATGTTTTACTTTTTTGATGTTTTTTATAGATATACCAAATTATTTGTCAATTAAAATTTCGAGGTTCAACTATATTGATCTTACAAAGCCAAGGTAGGTGGTTTGGGCATTTCCGTAGTTGTCTTTACCTTATTTTTTCATAATTTTCACAATACCCTAGTTTAGTATATTACTTGTTTTGGGATGTTAAACTTGTTACTAGCTGCTATGCTTTGATTTCTTGAGTAAGGGTTTTTGATTATAAATAGGGTTTTTTTACCTTTCTATGGATGTGTTTGCCCATGTATTTTTGATATTGGTCTTTGGGTCTAGAACTACCGTTTAGGCTACATTGTTTTCCATGCCTAGTGCTGTTAGGATGGAGTTGATATTAAATTACATGCTTTTGATAAGCATTGTTGTTGTTTAGACAAGTAGAATTTTAGTTTTACATTGTCCACTGGATATATTCTATGCACAATAATATTACACAGGGCTGTGGGAATCTAGTGTTGTGAGGCCATAGGTGGAATAGACGCTAAGGGCTTCCCCAGATTGTCTATTACCTTTCATGTTGCCTGACCATAGGGGAACAAACATTGATTTCTATATCCATGTGTCTATAATATACCATTGAGATACCACATTGGGAATCAGAATTTGATTTATTCCTCATAGATTCTATAGTTTAAAATTAAAATACCACTGGAGGAATTGATGGAGAGTGCTTCCACAAAGTGTTTTTGTCAATGTTGAACTAGATGGGTTAGACTGTGAGAACATCCTGGAGGGTTTCTTGTATATGATTGGTTGATTAATTAATAAATTTAAATGAATTTAGTTGAACTTTATTGTGGTTTAATTTTTATTACTTCATTGGTTATTACTTCTTTTTTCATATTTCTTGCTATATATATTAACTTATGGTTATCCACATACCTTTGGGTGGTTGCCTTATGTGATTCATCTCTGGCACTGTTTGGGTCATGATTTTGGGCCCAAATAGATTATATTGTTTTAGGTATAGATAATCGAAAGTGCACTTCACCATTAGGTACATGATTGCTATAGAGCGGAAGAGCATGAGACCTAGATGAGGCTTGAGATGCTACTGTAGTTTACTCATTTTCTTTGTACCTTTGTTTAGTATTGTATTTATCTTTACTACTTATTTGGATTTTTTACTGGACATACATGAAATGAATCATTTATATATGTTCTCCAATTGTTTATTTACTTTTTTCCTTCCACTATTTACTTATGGTATATTATTACGGCTTATGCTAAGTTACTCTACCAATTAGGGCATAGTTTCCCACAATCACACCCAAGGACCTTGTTTCTAGTTGTCATCGTCTCGCATTCGCGGAAATGTGCTTGAGGCCATGTGATCAACTTGGTACGGGGCTCCTTTGGGTGGATCCTGGAACAAGGACATTACAAAGTGGTATCAAAGGAACTCTTTTCTTCTATGACTTACTATTTGGAGCCTATAGATAGGGTTTTGAAGGAATAGGTTATTGGTAATATGTTGTGCCCAGGATTATCTAACTTTTGTATAGGGAGAAGATAATATAACCTGAATATTGAATTAATTTTCAATATTTATAGTTTATTTTGTTTCACCATTGGGTGAATTATATATTTTTTGTTGTAATGAGTTATATCATTGAGATTCCATTTCTGTAGTAACCCGATGATATGAGGTTATGACGTCTCATGGATCAAATAGGAAGTAGCTAGAGATCACATTTCATTCATTATTTTCATGCCATTTTGTGTGCATTATCGATTTCATGTTGTTGTGATTGAATTTGTGCAATACATACATGCAGTTGTAATAGATGCCTTGATAGAATACCTACTATTTGATAGGGTATTTATAAATGCATAGGGTTTTGTTTGAATGAGCACCAATATTTGGTCCCTTAGGTGTTATGGGCCCTCATGGATCGTTATTTTGTGGATTGTGTGTACGAAGCTATTATACATGTTATATGACACGAATATAATGTCAATATATTATTCATTGGTAATATGGGCTCCCAAGGATCAGAATATTGAACATTACTATTCATTTTAGTGTATTTATGGGGTTCGTGAGTAGTTTTCAAAGCATAGTATTCGGAAAAACCCGGAATTCACAGTGTGTATTCAAGAATACATTCCATGTATCGTTTTGTTTGGGAGGGAAAAAATTTTCTTAAATGCACATCGTGTAATGTATGTAAATTCCATGTAGTCATTTAACATGTGACTAATTGTGTGAGTAGGAACACGTGGTTGAGAATTGTTTGGTGGAAGACATTGTGTAATGGGAGTACACGTCGAGTTATGAGTTCCTTGTATCTAGTGGTGTGACCAACAAAAAAGGTGGATGAAACTCAGGTTGCACATGCCATGTTCAGTTCTTACCCGTCATATAGAGTCAACAGCGTCCCTGACCGGGTGACTGATGACACATATGGTTAGGACTTAAGGGATACACGATATGTCAAGAGTGCACATGCCATGTAGAGTAACCCAAGTAAGAGCCTTGTGTATAATCATGTATAGGAACATGGGAAGGGGTAAAGATTCAAGTACATGTCATGTCTAAAGATGAACATGTTGTGTGTAAGGGTGTAACATGAGAAGGTATGGAATAAGAACATTCCCATGTAAAGGATTAAAGGAACACACTAGGTAGGTGTTATACACACCGTGTATCCATGATTTAGAAATCTGTAATGTTTTCTTTCTCTTATTCCTTTCTTGCAATTATATGTTTCAATACCAGATAATTTTAAACAAAGGTGTGCACTTGACCATACAGATTATTGCCGCCATGAAGTCATCTAGTTGTTTGGAAGATACAGGGACATGATCAGACATCGGAAATGGTAGATCATAGACTAACAGTAGGTCCTCCAGTTGTGTTTTTCATGGCACCAGTCATAATTATGGATATAGGTGCCGATGCAAACTTCTAATACGGATTCATGAGGTTTTTGCAGACCTTCCAAGGAGCACTACCTCCTTCCCCATATAGGGAAGTGTTTACATGGGGTTTTCAACCGCAATATCCTCCCACATTCTCCGATAAAGGAGGAACTTATGCTACAGAGTCATGGTTAGAAGCCATGCTGTCTATCTTTGATCATCTCGAGAGGCCACTAGAGTGGAGGGTGAATCATGCTACATACATGCTTCGGGATTCCACCAAGAGATAGTGGGATGTGATATCACAGGCGGGATGCGAGAAGGTTATGGGTTCAGATCAGTTCTAGTAGACCATTTATGGTTACTTATACCCTAAGACATTGAGGGAATATCAATCCCGAGTGTTCATGTGGTTGGGGAAGGGTACTCTCTCAGTCAAGGAGTATTCTTATCACTCCACAGAGCTACATTTCTTCACACCCATTTCTGAGGAAGATGAGTTATTTTTGGCAAGAATGTTTGAGGATGGTCTCAGGCATGAAATCTAATCTTAGGTGAACATCATTATGTTGACTTCCATCACTTCTATAGTCAACCTGTTGTTGATCACAGAGTGAAACCTGATGTATTCTAGAGCTGTGAGCCAGGGCATGTCAACATCTAGAAATGGAACACCTCTGACTAAAAGGAGGAAGTGCGGTATATAGTCTATGCATGGAGATACGAGTAGAAATAATAAATCATCATCTAGCTAGGTGGTATGATACCAGTGCGGGAAGAGCGGTAATACGAGGCCACATTTCCTAAGAGACCCAACTGAGTGCCAATATTGGGGAATGATGGGTCATCTTTACTGTTTTTGGATGATTTTCACACCAATAGCTGGTGATTATGGTTATATTTTGACTCCTCATACTGGAGTAGAACCACCAGTCCCACATCAGTCAGGGAAGTGGTGTTCTTCAGGATATTCAGGATTTGGTGGAGGTTGTGTCCATAGTGTTCAGACACAAGGTTTTTGACAACCGCACGGTGGATCAGCTCAGGAATAATAGACATATTCATAGGGTTATGATGCAGGTCAGGCATTTATGATAGAAAAAACCCAACATGAGTAGGATCTTAGACCCTCTATAGTTATATGTATGATTCTAGTTACGTCGGTTTTAGCTTCAGCACTTTTCGAAACATGGGCTTCCCATATTTTCATATCTATTGATGGTTTGGAGATCCTTGGGATCTGTATCTTTACTTTTGCTGATATCATGATGCTGAACAATTTATTAGGTATTAGAATGGCTAGTTTACGTTAGTGAAAGAAGTTCCCTCTTGAGGTTGATGGGTGACACTTCTTATGGGACCTTTATGTCTTAGAGATGGTGGGCTATGATTTGATTCTCAGAATGGAATGGTTGGTTCCCTTTTATGTTATTGTCAATTTCGATCACTGTAGGGTGAGTTTCAAATCACCAGAGGGTTTTTCATTTCTAGAAAAGGGTGAATGGGATGTCCAGGAATGTAGAGTTGGACCCAAGAATCATGGGTTGGGAGGTGTTATAACCCAGACATCTGTTTTTTATTTGGATGTGCAGGGGAATTCACAAATGGACATTCCTCCATTGGTGTATCATTTTAGAGATGTATTTCTAGAGGAAATTTCTGGTTTTCCTCTAGAGAAAGAGGTAGAATTTTCTTTTGATCTTGTTCCAAGTGTAATATGGATGTCCATTTATCGTTATAGGATGGTTTCACAGGAGTTACAGGTGTAACACCCCATGTATTTCTAAAAATAAATAAAAATTCATGGAACTTTGTTTTAAAGTAGATATTCAAAAGTATACTTTAAAACATAAATTTTTCACATCTATGTTTTGAATTTCAAGAAACTGTATTCTACAATTGAGTTCAGTATGTTATCTACAGTCTATTAGAACCAACTTGTTTTTTGGTGAATAGTAACAAACCCTTATGAATAGTAATATGACCCTAATGAATATTAAAGTGTATTATTATTTTATTTTCTAAAGTATTTTACATAATTACATCTTGATAAATTTTTCAATGTGATATAAAAGAAGGTATTGTTTTTAAATAATTAATTTTTGAGTGAAGTATGATTTTATTTAAAAATTAAATAAAAAATACCGAAAAATATATTTGTAAAAATGGTCATCATTTTTGAAATCTACACATTGATAAATGGTTTGGGTGAATTTTTGGAATTTTTCTGAAACAATTTATTTTTCGTTGATGAGTAAAAAATACAGTTTATAGTTTCAGTGTGTTAATGACATCATTACTGATGTTATACTAACTTAATAAATCTGATCAACTTGTGTATATTTAAATAATGTGTTATGTGTTCTAAGTGGCTTATAACATTGGAAAATACCATGGGAAATACCATGGTTTTGCAAATACCACCCATGAGGTGTCCCTTGGAAATTATTAAAATATTCCCTTACATTTCCTATAAATAGAAACACATTCCTTCATTAAATCATTCCAAATTATTCCTAAACAAATATTTGGCCTCCCTACCTTCTTAGTAGTCTAACCATGTTTTCCTCAAGCCCCCAAGGTCCCATCCTTAATGTTGTAAGGGTTACTCTTTAAGGTAAGAAATTTCTCAATTTCATTCTTTTTCCATTCACGTTTTTTTTTGTGTTGTATAATGTTAATGTTTCCATACCATGTTCTATTTTCTTCATATTCGTGATCTAATATATATTATTACTCATTTATGTATGGGTGACCCTTATCCCCTATCTTTTTAATATTTTTCTAAAACCATGTTGTGTAGTCGTTAGGCTGCCAAATTTTTGTTTGTGATTTCTCAATTATTCATTTACTTTGAGTTTCTTTATCATTCTTTAATTATCTATTATTACCCAAGAGGAATTAAATCTACATAAATAATGTATATATTCTATGTTCTCATGTTCATGGAAAATTTATCATCATTATTTTTCTTCTCCCCCACTAATTCATGGAAGAAAAACATTGTCCATGATGTGTCGAACTACCGACATCGTGGATGATGTGATTTCAATTTTAATTAACTATTTAAATTCTGGTTATAAAACCATTTTTATGGTTTAACCATGTTATAATATATGTATTATTTCTCATACATGGTGTTATATTTTTTGTAATCATGGTTTTAATTTTTAATATTAAATGAGGTCATTGATATCAAAGAACCACTAAAATGATCTAAATGAACATCATTAATGTTTTAACTTCTTAATCATCCTCAATTAAGAATTAAAAATGATGAATTGTTTAATTTATGTTAGTGTATATATGTAAATACTACTCCATTAAAATTTTTAAATTTCAATTTCAATCGGCAAAATGTCCACCATGAACCAATCATAGAAATCAAGTAATGAACACACCCAAAAACAGTGCAAGGAGAAAAATACTAACAATTAAATTGTGAAATGATGTTTTTTAATGATAATATAATATGTTATGTGAATTAAAATTTTTATTTAAAATACTAATAACACTCTTTTAACTATTATACAAGAATTTGAAACAATTTTTAAGTAAGACAAACCCTAGGTAAGGGAATTCTTAACCCGATTTCAATTTTTGGGTTAACATTCTACAACATTATTTATGTGATATTTTAATTGTTTTTGTTATAGTTTATATTTATATTATGTTTCATTATGTGTATTCATAGTATTTATACATACTCCATTCAATCTATTAAGTATTTCATTAGTTTTATGACATTTATAAGGGGCTTTTCATTAAAAAGTAGTTTTCTTAAATTCAGTTTCATGGAATTCCAAAGCAATGTTTTTATGGAATTATTAATGTTGTATGATTATGTTTTGGTTCTTTGGAATTATTTATGATGATCTGTGGGACCTATATCTCCCTCCAATTCATTGTGTATTTGTATGTTATAGGTCAGCCATAAGGTTACTCCAAGTGTAACTGTGATGGTTACACAATGTAAGTTAGCCATGACGATTACAAATTATAAGGTTGCCAAGAATGATTACAAGATTATGTAAGTAATTCCCCAATATACCTATAGGATTATTCTTATGTTCTCATGTTTTTTGTGGATCTTATATAAAAATCATATTACACAAAGTAAGTATATATGGGTGACAAGCATGGCTTTTGTAAATGCATTCACACGTTTTGAGTATTCATGGACTAATATGCTCTTTCCTTCATTTCCATCCCTTACTGAGATTTGGTGCTCATACCGGTTTTTTAAATGATTTTAAAAGGTTAATTGATGTGTAAGACAAGGTAGGAAGACATGTTAAATTTTAAAGATTTGAAAAGAAGTGATGTTTTATGTTTTAATGTATTATACTTTTAAAAAAATGGAATCTGCTTTTATAGTATCCACTATATCATAATTTGTAATGTTATGAATGTATGTTCCTAATTCTCTAATGTTATAAACTTGAAATGATCCTCAATGTAAAATGAAGTGTTTTCTTTACTTAATTTAAGATTATTCAATGTAATAGGGCCATGTCCTTATAGTTGGTATTAGAGGATGGTTAAGAAAAATTTAGGGGTTAGGGTGATGTTAATAGAATACCATAAATGATTTTCAATATATGTTTAAGTTGAAATGTTATATCATTTAAGGATTAACATGTTTCTTAATCTAAGTGATTTTGGTTCATAATGGATGTCCATAGAAGGAACATGGATGCTGAAGAGGAGAGGCACTGAATGAATGACATCCATCCAGAACTACAACCTACAATGGTAGGGATTGGAACCAAGCAGTTTGTTACAGTAATGGCTCAGCTAACACAGGAAATAAATGGTGGTGGCATCCATTCAAGTGAACCAATATAGGTTCTACAATGGAACATGATAGTTTTGTATCATTTTATGGGACAACATCCTCCTCAATTCAGTGGATCTTCTGACCCAGTAGCAGCTAATGGTTAGATCAAATACCTTGAAATATATTGGATGTTATGGGATGTTTAGAAAATCCAATGGTATGTATTTACATTTATTTTTTTTAAGGGGAAGATGATTAGTGTTGGTTAGTGTTAAGTAATATTAGGGGTATATAGGATTATGATGCCTTATTTTGGGAATAATTTAAATGTATTCTCCATGGAAAATATTTTCTTAAGGTGGAGAAACTAAGAATGGAGAAGCAATTCATTCAATTAAAACAAAAGAAGGAATATTCAGTGGTTGTGTATGAAGCGATCTTCACCCGACTGGCGAGGTATGTTCCAAATATTTTTTTGGATCTTGATAGTAAAATCAACCATTTTTACTCAGGATTGAATCCAATGTATCAATGGGAATTAGACTCATTTAGATTCCAATGTTTTGAGAAACGTATTAGATGTGCTGAGAGGGTAGTGATGGAATTTGTTGACGATCACGAGTATTTTGGAAATAATGATAAGAAGAGTCATTGATAGAATGAAATGGGTAATAATCAACCAAAGAAATATGCTGGAATGAAAATCCAATTTACAGTTTGAGAAATGTGTGGCAAGAAACACCATAGGGAATGACTTAGCAAAACTGGGAAGCCTTTTAAATGTGGTATGTTTGGAAATATGACTCAATATTGAAATGAAAATGTTCCTAAGTCTTTAATTTGTTTTAAATGTGGTGAAATGGGTTATTATGTAAATCCATGCCCAAAAAGAGATCCGAATGATGCAATGAAGCTAGACTACAAGCAGAAAGGTGAAGTGAAATTCTTTATGACAACGTCCGTAGATGTCGGGCCATCCAATTAAGTTGTATCAGGTACTTTTATTGTTCACTAAGATTTTTCTAATGTTTTGTTTGAAATGGGGTCTACACATTCCGTCATCTCGGAGAAATGTTCTGTTAAAATGGAAATATCACCTCAACAAATGATACCCAAACTTGTTTTTAAAACACCAGGTGAAATGTTATAGAAAATTTGAATTATAAGAATCTTATTATTGTGGACTGGGGAAATACATTAATTACAAACATTGTAGTTTTACCCTTAGTGGAGTTTGATGTTATTATATGAATTGAATGGCTTTCTGATTATAATGGTAAGATTCACAATAGAGCTAAAGAAGTAGTTTTTCAGAAAGAGTTCCAGTTTGTAGACAATAATGAACCAATATAATTGATAACATATCAGGAAGCTGAGAAAATATTGAAATATGTAAAAGAATGTTATCTTGCTCATATTGTTGAAAACAATAGAACTATTTCAATTAATGTAGTGGATGTAGTAAATGAATACCTTGATGTTTTTCCTGAGAGTTACCTAGTGTCATACTTGATCGAGAAGTCGAATTCACAATTGAATTAGTTTCTCATACTAAGACAATTTCAAAACCCCCATATCGTATGGCTCCAATTAAACTTCTTATATTGAAAAATCAGTTGCATAATTTTCATGACAAAGGTTTCATCCATCATAGAACACCACCATGGGGAGCTCCTATTTGGTTTGTTAATAAAAAGATGGTTCCATGATTATTTTCATTGATTATTTAGAATTGAATAACATCACTATGAAAAATAAGCATCCTTTTACTCATATTGATGACTTGTTTGATCAACTCTAGGGAGCTCAGTACTTTTACAAGATTCACTAGAGATCTAGATACCATTAGCTGAATGTGAAGGAGGATGACATCCTGAAAACAACCTTTCATACTATATATAGGCATTATAAATTTTTTGCAATTCCATTTGGATTAACTAATGTAAATTCTATATTCATGAATCTTATGAATATATTATTTCATGAGTTCGTGGATAAGTTTTTGGTTGTATTTATTGATGACATTTTGGTATTTTCTAAAAATAAGGAGGAGCATGAAAAAAATCTAAGGGTTGTTTTTCCAACTTTAATAGAAAAGAAATGGTATGGAAAATTTAGAAAGCGTGATTTTTGGTTTCAAGAAGATTTATTTTCTTGGGAGCATTGTAAATAAGGATGGAATAAATGTTGATCATAAAAAAACAAAAGTAGTTGATGAATGGAAAAGACCAACAAATGTTATATAGATTTGTAGTTTTCTTGTGTTATAAGGTTATTAGAAATGGTTTGATAAGAACATTGCACAGTTATCTAGCTCGATAACCATGTTAACAAAAAAAGGGGTTAAATTTATTTACATAGAGGAATGTGATGTTTATTTTCTGGAATTGATGGAGAGATTGGTGAGTGCTCCAATTATGGCCTGACCTTCCTGGGATAGTGAGTTTGTAATATATAGTGATGCTTAATTTAAGGGTATTTGTTGTGTTTTGAAGCAGAATGATCAATTAATTTCCTATTCATAAAAAAAACATAATCTTCATGAGCTAAATTATCCCACACATGATTTGCAAATGGCAGCTAAGGTTGTTTCTTTGAATATTTGGAGGCATTATTTATACAGAAACAAATGTCAAATATATACATACCATAATTGTCTGAAGTATATATTCACATAGAAGGAATTAAACATGAGGCAGAGAAGATGGATAAAACTGATAAAGGATTATGACTGCACAATAAATTACCATTTTGGAAAAGCAAACAAAGTGGTGGATGAAATGTGTCGTAAACATCATGAATCATTAAGTAGCCTACGTTTGTAATATGATCCATTGATTAAGGATTTGATAAATTTTGGATTAGAAGTTGTTAATGCAGAGAATACTTCTATTTTGTATCAGGTTTCATTGTAGTTATCGTTGTCAGAAAGAATTAAGCATGCACAGAAAAAAGACCACAGGCTACAGAAAAAGGTAGAATTTGTTAAAATTTGTAGGTTTCCAGTGTCTAATTTCGATAATGATTTTTTTTAGATTTTGTAAAAGGTTGTGTGTGACTTTTGATTTCTAGTTTAAGAAAGAATTATTGTGTGAGGCTAATAGTTCCCCATTTTTTGTTCATCCTGGAAGTACTAATATGTATATAGAACTTCAAACATATTATTGGTTGGATGGATTGAAAAGAGATATTTCTGATTTTACAATGAGATGTTTGACTTGTAAACATGTTAAAGCGGAGTGACAGTTACTGAAGGGGATGCTTCAACCGTTTCTAGTGCCAGAGTGGAAATGGGAGAATGTATCCATGGAATTTGTTGTAGGACTACCAAAGATATCTCGAGGTAAAAATGTGATTTTGGATATTATTGATCAACTGGAAAAATATGGACTTTTGTTTTTCTATTCAAGATACAATGTATTTGAATCTGATTTCTTGATTTTACCTCAAGGAGATTTTCATGTTACATGGAGTTCTTCTTTACATTTTATATGACCATGATCTGAGGTTCACTTCTATCTTCTGGAAGGGACTTCAGAAGTCATTGGGTATAGAGTTAAATTTCAAAATAGCTTTCCATCCCCAATCAGATGGGCTGTCAGAATGAACGACTCAAACATTGAAGGATATGCTTTGGGCTCGTTCAATGGACATTAAAAGAATTTGGCATCAACATCTTTCGTAAGTTGAGTTTTCAAATAATAATAGTTTTCATTCTAGTATTCAGATGGCACATTTTGAGGCCTTGTATGAGAAGTGATGTTGGACACCGGCCTTTTGTGACGAAGTCAGTGAAAGAAATTTGGTGGGGCCAGAATTAGTAGAAGAAGTGGATGAGAAAGTGAGGATGATCTAGAATCACATGAGGAAAACATAGAGCATGCAGAAAAGTTATACAGATAATAGATGGAAAGACTTCTCTTTCGAGGTAGGTGACCACGTTTTTCTTAAAATATCTCCTTGGAAAAGTGTGATACATTTCAGTAAGAAAGGTAAGCTAATTCCATTGTTCATAAGACCTTTTGAAATCTTAGAGAATGTTGGAACAATGGAAAACATTGTATCTTTACCTCCGAGTTTGTTTCAGGTACAAATGTTTTCCATGTTTCGTTGTTGAGAATGTATGTGCTAGATTCCTCACATGTGTTGATCCCAGAAGCAGTTCACCTAGAAGAGAACCTCTATTATGAAGAAAAAATAGTTTAAATTCTTGATCAAAGAGAACATGTAATGCAGAATAACGTAATCCACTTGGTAATGGTTTTATAGTGAAACCACATGGTTGAAAAAGCAACATGGGAGTCTGAAAATATTATGAAGGAAAAGAACCCTTTATTGTTTAATTAGTAAATAAAATTGCGATGACACAATTTCCAGGAGGGTATAATGTAACACCCCAATTTTTTCTAAATAAATAGAAAATCATGGAACATTGATTTTAAGTAAATATTTAAAACTATCCTTTAAAACATATCTTAACACTTCTATGTTTTAAATTTCAAGAAATTGTCATCTGTAATTGTGTTCATTATGTTATTTGGAGTCTATTAGAACCAACTTGTTTTTTTGGTGAATAGTAACATACCCTTATAAATACTAATATTAATAGTAATATGACCCTAATGAATAGTAAATTGTATTAATATTTTATTTTCTTAAGGCTTTAAGATAATAACATCCATATTAAATTTTCTAATGTGATATGAAAGTAGTTATAGTTTTTAAATTATTAATTTTTGAATTAAGTATGATATTATTTAAAAATTAAATTAAAGATATTTATAAATTATTTAAAAAAATGGACTTCATTTTTTATATCTACACATCGATAAATGGTTGTCGTGAATTTTAGGAATTTTTCTCCAACAGTTGATTTTTCAGTGAATAGTAAAAAATACAGTTTTTAGTTTCAGTTTGTTAATGAAAACATTAATGGTGTTATAATGATGTCATAAATATGGTTAACTTGTGTATATTTAAATAAGGCGTGAGGTGTCCTAAATGGCATCATGCATGAGCGTATACAATGGGAAATCCCATGGTTTTTAAAATACAACCCATGATGTGTCCCTTGGAAATTATTAAAATATTCCCTTTCTTTTCCTATAAATACATACCCATTTCTTCATTAAAATCATTCCCATATCTTCCTCAACGAATATCTGGCCTCCCTACCTTATTACTAGTCCTCTAAAGGTTTCCTCAATCCCCCAAGGTCCCAAATTTCATGTTATAAGGGTTACTCTATAAGGTAATAAAATTATTAATTTCTTTTTTTTCCATTAAAGTTGTCATTTATGTGGTATAACATTAATGTCTCCAAAACATGTTATTTTTTATACTTATTCATGATATACAATATATTATGACTCATTTCTGGATGGGTGACCCTTGTCCCCTCTATTTTTAATATTTTTCTAAAAACATGTTGCGTAGCCGTTAGGCTCCCAAATTTTTGTAAGGGGTTTGTAAATTATTCTTTTATATTGTGTTCCTTTCAAATTATTTCTTCATCTCTTCTTACCCAAGAGGCATTAAATATCTATAAATAATTTATATTCTGGATTTTATCATGTTCATGTAAAATTCAATGTCATTGTTTTTCTCCTCTCCCACTTATTCAAGGAATAAAAGCATTGTACGTGATGTGTCGAACTACCGACATCGTGGATGATGTGATGTCAATATTCATTATCTCTATCAAGAATTGTTATGAATCCATTTCTATGGTTGAACCAATTTATAATATATGTATTATTTATCATCAAAGGTTCTTGAATTTTTTTTGTTTCAAGGTTTTAATTTATAAAATGAAATGAGGTCGTTGTTATCAAAGAACCACTAAAATGTTCTAAACGAACATCATTAATGTTCTAACTTGTGAATCATCCTCATGTAATAATTAAAAATAATAAATGGTTTAATTTATGTAACAATATATATGTAAATTCTACTCCATTACAATTTTGGAGTTTCACTTCCAATCGCCAAGAACGTCCACCATGAACCAATCATAGAAATCTTGTAAAGAAGTCAACAAGAAACAATGCATGGAGCAAAATAATAACAATTAAAGTGTAAAATGATGTTATGAAATGATAATATAAGATGTTATAAACCTGAAAATTTTTCTGTAAAATACTAATAACACTGTTTTAACCATTATACTGGACGTTTAAACATGTTTTAAGTAAGACAAAACTGAAGTAGGGGAATTCTTAACCAGATTTCCATTCTTTGGGTTAACATTCTAATTCCTTATTTATATTAAATTTTAATTGTTTGTGTGATGGGTTCTGTTTATATTATGTTTCATTATACGTATTTATAGTATTTATAAAAACTCTATTCACTATATTAAGTCTCTCATCAGTTGTATGATATTTATAAGGGTTTTTTTCTTTAATTTTTATTAAATTTGGTTTTACGAAATCCCAACACAGTGTTTTTACTGAATTACTCATGTTTTATGATTTTTTTTGGTTCATGGAAATAATTTATGATGAAGAGTGGTACCTATATCTCCCTCCAGTGAATTGAGTATGTGTATGTTGGAGGTCAGCAGTATGGTTACTCCATGTGTAATTGTGATGGTAACACAATGTAAGGTAGCCATGGGGGTTACAAATTATAAGGCAACCAATAATGGATACAAATTAAATACGTAATTCCCCAAGATATCTCTAAGATTATATTTATGTTCTCATGTGTTGTGTGGATCTAGTGTAAATCACATGTTACACAAAGTAAATATATATGGGTGAAAAACATGTATTTTGTAAATGCATTCATACGTTACGAGAATTCTTCGACTAATATGCTCTTTCCTTCATTTCCATACCTTATTGTGATTTTGTGCTCATCACAGTTTTTTTAAATGATTTTCACAGATTAATGGATGTGTATGACAAGGAAGGAATACATGTTAAATGTTGACGATTTTTCAATGAGTCATGTTTTATGTTTTAATGTATTATATTTTGAAAAAAATGGAAACTATTTTTATGGTATCCACTCTGTAATAATGTGTATTGTTATGAATGTATTGTCCTAATTCTCTAAAAAAATATACTTGAAAAGTTCCTCAATGTAAAAGGAATTGTTTTCTTGACTAAATTTAAGATTATGCATTATAATAGTCCTGGGTCTTTATAATAGGAGATCAAGGATAAGTTATAAGAGTTATAGAAAAAGAGTTTCTTATGAATCGGTACATCTCCTTGGAGTTCACCTGTCCTATTTGTAAAGAAGACAGACGGTACCCTTAGAATTTTTGTGGATTATCGAATGATGAACTTGTTGATGGTCTAGAACTGATATACCATGCCAAGGATTGATGATCTCTTTTATTAGCTATGAGGATCCTGAGTGTTCTATCAATGATTAAATTGATATCCAGTTACCATCAGTTGCATGTTAGATGATTAGATATTCCTATCACATCATTTCAAATCTGGTATGGTCTATACAAGTATGTGGATATGTTATTCGGTCTGACGAACATTCCAGAAATATTTATGGAACTAATGAACCGAGTGTTCCATTCATACTTGGATTCATTCGTGGAAGTCTTCATGGATGATATGTTGGTGTAATATCACACTCTTAATGAAAATTACACACAACTTCATATCATTTTGTGTACAATGAGATATAATATGTTATATGATATTCTCTCAAAATTACACTGTGGGATGAATCAAATTCACTTCTTGGGTCATGTTTTCTCAGAGACAAGAGTATTAGTAGACCTAAAGAAATTGAGAGTAGTTGTTTCCCAGGAGCAACTGAAGAATATATTATAGGTAAAGCCATTTTTATGGATGGATGGTTACTATAGATGCTTTACAAAAGACTTTTCACACCTATCAGCACCACTAAAGGGATTGACTAAGAATGGTGAGAAGTACATGTGGATTGATTCCTGTGATTCATCCTTTCTGGAGCGGAAAGGGAGATTGCACTCAGCATCGATACTAGTTATGCTAGAGCTGAGAAAGAGTTGTATTGTTTGTTGTGATGAATCAGGTATTGGGATGGGAGTAATGCCTATATAAGGGAAAGGTGTCCTGGCATATGATTCTCAATAGTTGAGGGCACATGAGATGAATTACCTGATGCATTATCTAGATTTGGTAGCATGTTTCCGACGCTATCGCCGGGGCGCGCACATCCGTCCGCCGGGGGAGGGCGCGCTGCTTGTGGCCCCCCATTCCCGCTTTCCAAAGGCGGGCGACATCTGTTCCTTGTTCAGGTACGTCTGCTCCTTGATCGAAACCGGGATGATGGGATGTCGGTTCTTCCTTCCGTGGATTCCTCCTCGGAGATCGTCACCTAGTCCGTGACTCCCTCAAAGATTTAAGACGGATTCATGAAGCTCATTCCTGGTGCCATATCTACATGGACGCCAGTTAATTACGCTGCTTCCGTCAAGACGCTCCAAGGGGTCTTGTCCGGACAGCAACCTGCGGTGAGGAGAATGGTCACGTTGGGGCATCGTCGACATGTTTGTCTTCGGTCCCTCATCACATGGCTTCTCGAGGGTGCGGAAGCCCGAGGCATCCCACATCGAACGAGGGGAAAGTGTTCCATCTGAGGTTTTCCTCAGCTTCCCAGGTTTAACACGGGGTATGTCGCGAGTTTAACGTCTGGCGGCGACAGATCAGGTTAAAGGGCCCCTAGGGGGAACACCGATGTTGGGGCCAGCACGTGGGCGGCCTCCCGCAAAACATGGAGTTGGAATGGGTGGAATGATCTCACCGGGATGTGGCAGCCCGGGTAAGGATCAGGATGGATGGTGGGGTGAAGCATGGGGCTTACGTTCTGAGACGACCCAAGAGGGGGGATACAGTTTAACTTAATGCGGGACGAAATACAGTTTAACATCATGCGGGACGCAATACAGTTTAACTTCATGCGGTACGCGATACCGTTTAACATCATTCGGGACGGAATACCACTTAACGTCATGCGGGACGCGATACAGTTTAACGTCATGCGTGACGCGATACAGTTTAACGTCATGCGGGACTGGATACAGTTTAACATCATGCGGGACGAGATACAGTTTAACGTCATGCGGGATGTGAGATTTGGGGCTTATGCTCTGAGGCAGCCCAAGGTGGTCAGGGGACCGACATGGAGAGGTCGGGGTGACCGGGTGATGGGCTTGAACCTCGTGTAGGCTTCCTACATACCATGTGTTAGTACAGATCAAATTCCACGTAGTTCGCTGGGACGGGGCTTACACTCTGAGGCGGCCCATGGAGGAGGTCATGGTCGATGGGCGCTCTAATCCCACGTGAGTCATGCTCGGTGTGGGAAACAAGAGGCACCAGGGACCAGACGATCACGTCACGAAGGGTGCGTCCGTGAGAAGTGGAATGGGGCTTACGCATTGATCAGCCCAAAGAGGAAATAAGGGCTTACGCGTGGTTAGAAGCCCTTGGTGTCGGGGCTTACTCCAGGGTGGAGGCCCGTGGTGCGACAAAGCGCAGTGGGAAAGACTCTATTGGCCTTGGCAGGGGGGAAGTACGTAGATGCACGGGTGCAATCATCCGTACGAAAGGTTAGGGGCTTACGCTCTGAGGCAGCCCTTTCCCTCACGGACAAACACCGCTCCGACAAGGAGGATCTCATTCCATGTGAGGAAGAGTCCATTCCCGTGGAGACGAGTGGGCGTAATGAATGTCCAAGCTGGGGGGACCCTGCGTGCGAAGCACGGGGTCGGACCACAGTTTAACGTCTTTTGTTAAGGACGAGGTGCTTATCAGTTTAACGTCATGTAGCTTGGACGAGGTGGGTTTACTCCACACCCCTAGGGCTTACATGCCCAACGCCCTCTACACCTTGTGGAAGGGAAGGCATCGGCAAGGCCGTGGTGAAGGGGGCCAGAGGGCAAACCACCGGGGGGTCCACGTTAGCATGGCTATGTGAAGAAGCAATAGCCGTTAGCGTGCCTATGCGGAGAAGAATAAGGCAAATCAACACAACTGGAAACATGGACCAAGGGACCTTGAGGTTACTTCGAACGAGCTTGGAAGGCTGTGCGGGAAAACAACGCATGGCGCGCATGCCCAGCATGAGAGACATCAGGTGCCGGTGCAGGGGGCAGCCAAGGGGGCGACGACTATGCTTCAGGTACGACTCCTTCCAGCACCCACTGCATGGGGTATGGGGTCGCTCCCCCTACCACCGATCACGAGCATGTATTCGTTGTGTATCCAGTCTCCCACTCACATGGAGGTCCTCCCCATATCCCTTTCGACATCTGTCCCGGTGCTTCTCGCACCCCGACCTTCGGTCCCCTCTACCCCAGCTCTATTGTGGCTAGGGGACCAGATGAAGGAAGTCGTCCTTACCTTGAGGAACTACCCAGGGGCAGGAAGGCCGGACGTCGTTGCCGTCGGAGGAATGGCAGTGGAGTCCGAACGGGAATCAGACCAGTCCGTTTCTCGGATTCTAAGGTAGAGTACGACTCGATGATAGAACCACCCCCAACATTTCGAGTTGAGGGTAGGTATGGGGACGCGGCGCGTCCGTATCGTACTCCCCGAATGCGAGATCCATATGATTCCCTCCTCCCTTAAAAGGTATATCCAGGAGGACGAAGACTTGGCGTACAACCATGGATCAGGCCCGTAGTTGCCGCTGATCTCCTCAGAAGCACCTCCCGCCCCTGTTATGGAGGATGAGGAACCTTTCTGGGGACCGACGGAAGGATCGCGAGGCGACACACCCTCGGCGAGCACCGAAGTTGTGACAGGAGGCCCATCCACCGACCCATCCTATCGCGACGTGGCGGCCAGGGAACTGCAAACTCGGGAGGATGACTCGGGGATCGGCGGCCAATTGGCATGTTCACCGTATTCCCTGCCGGCCAGCCCACCGCCCGGATGGCCCGCCTCGGCACCATTGCCAATTCCCCGACTTTCCTCAGTGGACGAGCAGTGCCGGAAAGTTCCGGACCCCGAGCCAGATCCGTGGAGTTTCTGGACCATTCTTGCAGCGGGCCACTTCCCTGAGAAGTTTTGGCTGGTTGCAGAATCTGGTTTTGATGTGCCAGAGTCACTCATCCCGGGAGAGTTTGAATGCTTCCGCCAGATTCTTCGAGCAACCCACTCCCGCCTCCGTCACCAACTAGCTCCTTATCCCGGGAACCAAGTGCATCTCGAGGAGGTTGGTGAGCAGTGCCGCTGGGTTGACCTAGCAGCACTCCCCGCAGTCTGGAACCCCGAGTCGCCAGGCCTCCACGAGGCCCTTTAGCAAAAATGCGTCCAGAGTTTTCAATTACTCTGCAGAGTTATTGAGGAGGCCACCTCCCATGTGCATGTCCGCAGGTGGGGGCAGTATGCTGCTCTCCTCTTCTGTGCGATCCGCCGGCAGCCCGATCCACTGGGCAACCCTAATGGAACGTCGCCAAGGGAAGTTGCAGTCAATATGGACGAACCTTCAGATGAGGGAAACTTTGTGGATCCCCTAGATAGGGACTCACCCCCCGAGGATAGACTGCTGCTGGACCCATCTGGGAGGATTACTCGCCAACAGAGGAGCCTACTGGTCCTTCCTGTACCCACGGAGGCACTGGCGCTGAGCCGAAACATCGGCAGGGGTAAAGAGCCTGTTGGGTATGTAAAACTCGCCGACCAATCTGCCTCAGTGCAGAAGGTAGAAGAAGATCCCGAGAAGGCCACGTTGCACCAACAACTAGCCGAGCAAAAAAGGCTGGTTGATGAGCTCCTGGCCGAACGCATTACAGAGCAGCGGACTGTCAGCGACAACCCCAGACCAGGACAGCAGGGGCAGGAGCATCTACCCCTTGCTGAGACCCCCCGAGCTACCGAGACCGTGTCGTGTTCGCCGACAGGGGTGACACTAGAGCCCATGGAAAGAGGGCGCGATATGTTTTGCTGAACCCTCCCAAGCAGCGAGGCAACCTGGGAGACCCTGCTCGGTTTCCTCCCGCTGCTCTGACAGTCGCTCTGCTAGCGTCCCCCCCCCCCCCCGAGCTGCTGAGCATGACCATCGTATCGAAAAGCATGGAAATGCTCTTGTGGTTAGAGATCCCTGTCAGGACATGAATGCGCCTATGGATGATCTGATGGAAGTACTCATCGCTCGCTTGGAGGCCCTGAAAACTCGGTAGGTGGCGATCCCACAGTATGGCAAGTCGTACCCCGAATGGGTGGATGACATGCCAGCCCCACCAGGATTTGGGAATCCCACTTCTTCCCCCTTTAACGGGACCGGAGACCCGCCACAAAACATGGCCCACTTCAACTCGAGGTGTGGGCCTATGTTGGGGAATTCGGCGCAGCAGGAGGCTGCCAAGATTCGGTGCTTCGTTCAGACGCTGGAGGGACCAGTGTTCGTTTGGTAAAGCCAGCTCCATGTTGGATTAGTGACTAGCTGGGAGGACCTTCGTCGACAATTCCTCTACCAGTTTAGTTACACAACCCGGAAGATGAACATTGCAGACCTTTTTAGGTGCATGCAAAGGCCCGACGAGCGAGTCGCGGACATCGTCGCTCGGTGGAAGGGGCTCATATACTCCCTTGACATGCCACTAACTCAGGCGAAATTACTGATGATATGTGTGGGGAATGTCAAGGCGGATTTGGTTCCTTCCCTGATCATGCAGAATTATCCTGTAGGGTTCCGGGACTTCTCGGACAAGGCTAAGTGCCTCGAAAAAGCCCTACAACAGGCCAGCCAGGCACGTCCGCTTCCTCCTTTGATCTCCGCAAGGAGAGCCACCAGAGACGAGCTCGCTGCTGTGGCGCAGATAGAAGCCCCCAGATAGCTAGAGTTGCTACCAGTGAGGCCAGCTCAGCAGGCTCATAGGGGTCCACCCCCACAGCCACCGGCCCAGCAGCGACAGCCTCAAAATCGGTAGGCGCCTCCACGTAACGCAGCGCCACCACCTAGGCGAGGTAACCCAGCTCCGCCTCCTCGGCCTACTCCTATGGTCTCTGGCCATGGACATCCCCCAAGGGTCCCCTTTATAGGAAGATGGAATCGGGTTTACTCGTTTGACGAGGCCCAGGTCCCCGATTATTTCCGTAGGGCCATGGAGCAGAGGATCGTGCAGCTGCATGAGTGATGGAAGCCAGAAGAGGCGTGTCTTGCAGATCGCCCTGGCTACTGCCCTTATCACCGGTTCCTGGGACACACCATCCAACAATTCTATGTGTTCATGGACCGGATCCAAGAACAGATTGACAAAAACATAGTCAGGTTGGGCCCATCCCCGACACATGTCGCAGGTGTCTTGGTGGGATCGAATGACAGTAGTGATGACGAGGACGGGTGGGAACAAGTTTCCGACTGTGGGTCCCAGAAGTATAACAACTGGATGGCCCAGAAGATGGTCGCCCGTGACCATGGCATCATCTGTGACCGCCTGGACTAGCCAGAGCCCTCAGAATCCAGGAGCGCAGCTTTGGCCTCGTCTTCCCACCCTGCTTCTTCCCAGAAGAGCAGGCGGCGACGCAAGAAGAAAGAACACGCCCTTCCATTGCCGTCATCTTCTCGCATGCTTGGCGATTTCATGCCCCCGGGAATGGGGATCCCTCCGAGACCCTGTCCATTAATGGATGACTCCTCGACAAAGAGCCTAGGGTACACTTCGGTTAACACCGTAGAGTTGGTAAATCCCTTCTTGGCTCCCGACGACGAGGAGCGCCGGGTGAATCTCCCCGAGAGCCCGGGGTATGCATTGGTTAACACCGTAGAGTTGGTAAACCTCTTTGTGGATCCCGATGACGAGGAGCGCCAAGTGAATCTCCCCGAGAGCCCGGGGTACACTTCGGTTAACACCGTAGAGTTGGTAAATCCCTTTGTGGCTCCCGACGACGAGGAGTGCCGGGTGAATCTCCCCGAGAGCCCGGGGTACGATTCGGTTAACACCGTAGAGTTGGTAAATCCCTTCGTGGCTCCCGACGATGAGGGGCGCCAGGTGAATATCCCCGAAAGCCTGGGGTACGCTTCGGTTAACACCGTAGAGTTGGTAAATCCCTTCGTGGCTCCCGATGAAGAGGAGCGCCAGGTGAATCTCCCCGAGAGCCCGGGGTATGCTTTGGTTAACACCGTAGAGTTGGTAAATCCCTTCGTGGCTCCCGATGATGAGTAGCACCTGGTGAATCTTCCCGAGAGCCTGGGGTACGCTTCAGTTAACACCGTATAGTTGGTAAATCCCTTCGTGGCTCCCGACGACAAGGAGCGTTGGGTGAATCCCCCCAATGTCCCCAGCCGTCGTCAATGTCGACGGAGCCGTGGCTACGTGAATCGCCAGGGCATGGTGGTCATCACCTCCAGTCAGGCCGTGCATGCTACCGAGACCAGGCAGTAGGCCCGGTATAGGGAGAAGCACTCGCAACTCCCTCATCCAGTGACAACAGGTTCCCCTGCATCACCGTTCGTGTTGCTGGATCAGGCGGAATCGCCTTACCTGCGTCGCAACCAGCCCATCCTTGCCACTGGCCGACTACATCCTTACGGTCCTAGCATGGTAGCCACCTCCCGGGCTTCAGCTAGTGAACAGCATGACATTCCTTGTACTAGTTAGTCACCGGTCCCGCCAGCAGTTCCCGTCATGCCCCCAATCGCAGAGCGACCTCCTGTAAGAAGAAGCACGTGTTTGGCGTGAAAGTATGATGTCCTGAAGCATCTGACCGGCATTCCGGTGAGGCTTTTCCATCCTTGAGGCCCTTCGCCTATCGTCTGAAATGCGTGAGGCGCTCTCTGAGGCTCTGAGGAGCCCCCTCCAGTTTGAAACGGAGGTAGCAGTCGCGTAAGCCTTCCACACCTAGGTGATTGAGGACGCCGAATGTCAGGAGGTTATCTCATTCTCCGGTGAAGATGAAGACCCTCCCATACAGGGGCACATCTGCCCACTGTACATCACCGGCCAGTTCAATGGTGTGGACATCCGTCACTGTCTTGTCGACACGGGTTCTGGGATTAACTTGATCCCAACTCGGACACTGTGAAAACCGGGGTTGTCTGAGGATGATTCAACTCCCTCCGACCTCAGAATCCAGGGGTATGATAGGACCGAGAAAACTCCACTCGGCACGATTCGTCCGAAGACCCAGTTCGGCGGCATAATTGCCAATACTGAATTCAAGGTTGTCTCTCAGGACACTGCCTGTAACACGTTGATATGCAGGTCGTGGCTCCATCTTCATGCATTTGTTCCCTCATCATACCATCAGTGCCTCAAATACTCCCTTAAGGGTCGAGTGGGTGTGCTCTAAGGAGATGCGTCCTCGTTTGCCTCTTCTGAAGCTCGTTACCTGGATGTAGACTATTACAAGAGCAAGGACAAGCAGATCCTGGCAAGTGAGGTTGAGGCTGCCGCTGTCGCGAGTGATCCCTGGGGAGGTTTGGATGACGCATATGTCTTCCCAATCCATCGGTTGGAGGCCACAACTCCCGATATGGGAGAGTGATTTGTTGTCTCAGGTACCAGAGGAATGCGTATTTCTGGGTCTAAGCGATGGCGGGAAATCACCTCGTACTGTTACACCAACCAGGCCCGGGTGATCCCCGAGCCTCCTACCCCCGTACGATATCGGGACGTTGGTCTTATGGCAACGGCGGTGCGTCATACGTGCATGTTTCACCGAGCCGGGATCGACCGACTCTGGCCAACGCGACACCACTACTTCGATGTCATAATGCGTGGCCCGTTGGGCTGCAGGCTAGATGGGATTGGATCAACCGCCTTTGTCGCTGCGGTCTCTGCGGTGCATGAACCTCCCATCGTGACGACTGCGGCCGCCCAAGCCGGTGCTAGCTCCCCATTAGGGTTGAGAAGCCCCGAAACGGCTCCCCCCGTGGACAATCATTCCCCAAGAGGAGAAGAAGACATGGAAGATGCTCTTCCAGCCTTTGAGGAGGGCATCTCCGCCATGGTCGACGAGCTTGTACAGGTGAACCTCGGTAGTGAGGTGGACCCGAGACCCACATTGGTCAGTGCCACTATGCCTCTCGAGGAACGGAAATGGTACATAGAATTCCTCAAATAGCACCGTGATGCGTTTTCATGGAGTTATGATGAGATGCTGGGACTAGATCCCTAGGTAGTCGTCCACCGCCTTGGCCTCCCAGCAAACCATCGCAGGTTCATGTATCCTCCAAGAAAAATGCACCCCTTTCACGGTGCCATGGTTGAGGCCAAAGTTGATAAGCTCATTAAGGTAAAATTCATCAGGGAAGTCCAATAACCCAGGTGGCTAGCCAACATTGTGCCCATCATGAAGAAGAACAGGCAGATCAGGGTCTGCATCGACTTCTGCGATCTTAATCGCCACTGTCCGAAGGATGACTTTCCCCTTCCCGTGATAGAGTTGTTGATCGATGCAACAGCCGGGTTCCAAGATATCTCTTTCATGGATGGGTACTCCGGGTATAACCAAATCCGGATGGCCCCCGAGGATGAATGGTACACTGCATTTAGGGCTCCCCATGGCACTTTCTACTATCGGGTTATGCATTTTGGCCTAAAGAACACAGGTGCCACATATCAACGGGCCATGCACCGCATATTCAAGCCGATCCTCAGGACACTGGTGGAGTGCTATGTAGATGACCTGGTGGTTAAATCTCATCAGCGTCGGGACCATCTCAGAGACCGTGAGAAAGTGTTCGGTTTGCTCCGTTCTCATCACTTGAAGATGAACCCTTTTAAGTGTGCCTTCGGGGTCACCTCGGGAAAGTTTCTTCGCTTCATCGTCAGGTATTGAGGTATCGAGATCGACCCCGAGAAGATCAAGGCCATCAGTCAGATGCCTCCCCTGAGTAATATTCAAGATCATTGAGGCCTCCAAGGCCACATAGCCTATATATGCCGATTCATTGCGAATCTTTCCGGCAACTGTAAGCCCTTCTCTCGGCTCATGAGGAAAGGTGCCACCTATGGGTGGGATGAAGATTGCCAGACCGATTTTGAGGAAATCAAGCAGTATCTGCTTCAACCTCCGGTCCTGATGCCACCCGTTCCCGGAAGACCGCTGGTCCTTTACATGACCACCCTGGAGCGATCCCTCGGCGCCCTTCTTTCCCAGAAAAACAACAAGGGAACATAGAATAGCCTCTACTACCTCACTCGCATGTTCCTCGATGTAGAGATTAGATATTATCCCATTGAGAAGAGCTACTTGGAGCTCGTATTTGTCGTACAGAAATTTTGGCACTACTTGCAGCACCATGAGGTACAGTTGGTATCTCGGGTAGACCTATTGAAATACATCCTGATTTGGCCTATGTTGACCGGCCGATTGGCACACTGGCCGGTGATCCTCCAGAAGTTCGACATTAGGTTCATATCTCAGAAGGCCTTTAATGGATAGGCTTTGGCAGACTTCTTGGCTTCTCATCTAACCTCTGTGGACCTGCCGCTGGATGTGGGCATTCCTGATGAGGCAATCCTCTCAGTCGATCACGCCACCCCATTCTGGCAAATGCACTTTGATGGCGCCTCCCAAAGCCCTACCGGTAGAACGCTCAACGATCCTAGGCTTAACAGAGTGGGACTAGGTATCGTCTTCGTCAACCCGGAGCAAGACGTGTTGACATATTCTTTCTTATTGTAAGAGGGTTGCACCAACAATGAGGCAGAATATCATGCCCTCATCACTAGCCTCGAGTTGGATCTAGAGGTTAACGTACCCCACATGTATGTAAAAGGGGACTCTGAGCTAGTCATCAAGCAGGTTAACGGTGACTACGCTGTTAGGAAGCCAAAACTCGTGCCGTATCTGGAGTGCACCCTCCATCTAATGGCTAAGTTCCCCTCTCGACCAGATGTTGTTCAGGTTCCCCGGTCGCAGAACAGTCGAGCAGATGCTTTGGCCAGTCAGGCCGCATCACTTGAGGAGCCCGAACAGGATGGCCTAATCATCCACATGGCGCAATGAAGATTCATTACTCCTGTTATCTCGGAGGGCAGTCGTGCCCCGTGGGTGAACCATCTCACCGCTGGTGCCCCCGCGTCGGGACCCCCCAGGGTTCCCGCCGTGGTGATCGAGACAGTCCCTGACTGGAGGACACCCCTGGTTTAATATCTCCGGCATGGAAATCTTCCGATGGACCGAGCGGAGCGGGAACGAATCTGGCGCCGCACGCCGCAGTTCACCCTTCAATGTGGTCGTAGTCGTGAGCATCTCCTCGACAGGCACGTGTTTGATGGTGTTCTCCTCCGTTGTCTTCAAGGTGTTGAGATCCCACAGGTCATGCAGGAAGTGCATGCTAGCTCCTGTGGCACCCTCCAGGCCGGGTTGAAGTTGTCCCACCAGATTCGGAGACTGGGATACTTCTAGCCCTCCATGATCCATGACTGCATCGAATACGCCAAGAGGTCCCACACGTTCCAAGTTCATGCTAACATTGTGCATCGGCCACCAGAGCCTCTCCAAACTACTAAGTATTCATGGACCTTTTCAGTCTGGGGTTTGGATGTCTTAGGGCCCTACCCACGGGCGACGGCCCGCCAGTTCCGGTTCATCTTAACTGCAACAGATTTCTTCTCAAAGTTGGAAGAGGCATCCCCGCTTAGGGAAGTCAAGGCTAGTTCTATCGCCGACTTCGTGAGTTCCAATATCATTCACCGATTTGGAATACCTAACGCTATCCTCACGGATAACGGAACCAACTTCCAGGCGGCTGAGCTGAAGAGATTGTACGCCAAGTACAACATTCGCTCGAACCACACCTCCCGCTATCATGCCCAGGAGAATGGACAGATTGAGGCGTTTAACAAAACCCTCTCTTACATTCTGCAAAAAATGGTTGGTCGGAATAGGAAAAGTTGGATGGACAAGCTCCCCAACGCCCTCCGGGCTTATAGGATGACGACGCGCAATTCAACCCAGGTGACCCCGTATTCCCTGTTGTACGGAGCTGAGGCCGTCCTTCCCATCGAGGTCCAACTGCCCTCATTGCGCACGGCAATCTACGACCAGCAAGCGCCAGACAGAGTTGTCGAGATCCGTCTAGCCGAATTGGAAGCACTGGACGAAAGTAGGCTTCGCGCTCTACATAACCTGGAAAGGCATCAGAGCAGGATGGCTCGAGCTTTCGATTAGAAGGTTTGCCTCCGCTCATTCCTGCAAGGTGACCTGATGTTGGCTCTCAGAGCTCCAATGATTCCCTGCAGGAAACCACCCAATTTGGAGCCCAAGTGGGAGGGACCTTTTACTGTCCACAAGGTCTATCCCAATGGTTTGTATTCCCTGATGACTATCGATGGGGACCGTATCACTCATCCGATCGATGCCAGGTTTCTCAAGAAGTACATTGCCTAAACTGCTGGTCCTACATGACCTTAAACTGTTTGTCCTACATGACCTTAAACTGTATTGTCCTACATGACCTTAAACTATACGGTCCAGCATGACCTTAAACTGTATGGTCTGGAACGACCTTAAAGTACACTCTGCCCTACATCTGGGCTCTCCATGGTCCGAGTTCTATGACCTAAAACTAAGATCTATATTTCGTCCAACATGATGATAAATTGTATTGTCAAGAACTATGTGTGGCTTGATTCCCATCCCAATGGGATACGTAGGACCGCCTGAACACCAAGATGCCAGGTCCAGCCCCATCTCTTAGGAGATCCCACGATCTCCCAGTGCCCAGGGTGTTTGGCATTACACCACTCTTTTTCCCAGGGATCCGCCATCTCTTGGCCGCTCTCGGACTGAGCCCTCTGACCCTTTCCAGTGGTCTGTTGATGTGCTCAAAGCACTCTGGTCTAGAACGTGGTGTGCCAGATTCGACTTAGGCAAGTTCCATCCACTTTCCAAGCTTCGTGTTCCCCTTCATTCGGGCCCCTGTAATCTTTCATACCCGGAGGGACCCCCAAGAACGGTCTGGATACAACACCCAAGTGCTCTCCTACCATCATGGGCCAACGCCCCTGGGAGCACTTCGCGCACAGAACATTTTTGCGCATGGATCCTCCTTTATTTCGTGCACCACTTCTCGGGCCTCCGTATCGGGCCTCTGATTCCGAATGTGACTTCTCTACGTCATTCCAAAAATTCCTCCGGGAGTTGCGGGCTTATTTCGGCGTCAACATAGAAGTAGTTCATGATTTACATTGTTGGATATATTACCCACTCAGAGAGCATTTTCTAATGTACACTGACCAAAAAAGTCACTTGTGTATCGTTACTCTATGTCTTATGAATTTGAGACAGTGAAGGTGGGTTGAGTACCTTCAATATTTTCACATTGATCATTCCTACATGTTTGAGCAGGTGGTCTTAGATACATGTAGGTCTGGAGGCCGGTTGTGAGTGTCACCATATGGCACTATTCTCTGAGAGGCATTTGGAGGTGCATGACAGACATGAGAATAAATTTCTTTATTCTATAGTTGTTACCTCTAATATACTTGACTGAGTGAGAAAAAGTATGCTATCAAATTTTGAAGGCCTAGTCTTGTGAGAGGGTGTGTTAAGAAAGGACCCAATTTTTTGAAGCACTATAGCTGAGGATGAGATTATTGTTTTTTACGGGTTCATATGGGTGTCAAAAGACATATACAAAGAGATTATGCAGGATTTTTATTCTTCGGTATGTGTAGTTCATCCTACTGTCACCAAGATGTATAAGGATATACACCGTCACTATTGGTGGCCCACCATGAATAGTGATGTTTCTTGTATTTTCACGAGGTTTTCCACCTTTCTATAAGTGAAGGAGGAGCATCAGTGACCAGCTGGGCTTTTTTAATAGGTACCCATTCCCAAGTGGAAGTTGAATTATGTCGCGATGGACATCGTGATAGGTTTTACGAGGTCACCTAAAGGGAATAATGTAGTTTGGGTTGTAATTGATAGACTCACGATGTTTTCACACTTTTTACCAATTATGGAGAACATCAGTGTTGATGAGCTAGAATGGTTGTACATCTGAGAGATTGTGCATTTACATGGGGTTCCGCACTCCATCATTTCATATAGGGATACCCATTTTACTTCTCAGGTCTAGACTGGCATAAAGAGGGCTTTGGTTCCACAGGTACTTCAACGTACAACAAACCATCCCTATATAGATGGACAATCCGATCATAGTACAATTCGGCTACTGGAGGACATTATTTGATCTTACATCCTAGATTTTGGAGGATCTTGGGAAAAGTACATACCACTAGTGGAGTTTTCCTACAATAATAGTTTTTAGGAAACTATTCAGATGCTACCTTATGAGGATTTGTATGGTAGGCCATGCTGATCACCCCTATGTTGGCTGGTGGAAGGAGAGGTAGCTTTGTGGGGACCTTGTCTTGTCCACGAGACCACATAGTAGGTGGAGTTAATTCAAAAGAGGATGGATACAACACAGTCATGACATAAGTCTTATGCTGATCCTCGTAGATGACCTATGGAGTTTGAGGTTGGAGTTTTGGTTTTCCATCATGTCACACTGAGGTTGGGACACAAGAGGATTAATGGAAAGGGTAATATTTCATGGAAATACATTGGGACATTTGAGGTTTTAGAGAGTGTTGAGCCAGTTGCCTATCAAATGTAGTTACCTCAGAGGTACCAAGCTATGAATGATTTCTTCCATGTTTCTCACCTAAAACATTACCTCTCAGACCTATTTCATGTTTTCCAACCCATGGAGGTTGATTTAGAGTTAGACACAAAACTAGAGAAGAATCTTATTCAGATATTTGATCACTGAGTTATGTTTCTTTGTGGCTAGTCTGTTCCTCTGGTATGGGTGTTGTGGTAGCACTGATGAGTACAAGATGAGACTTGGGAGAGGGAGGCTGATGTTTGATCAATGTGGCTAGAGATGTTATAGGATTCTTCTTCTTTTCAACCTTATTTGGGAAAATCTGGGATGAATTTCTGTAAGGCTGGATGTATGTAAGAACTCAGATCTACTTTTCATATGTGGATCGTGTTTTCATGTGTTTTTAGGAAAAATGGGAGAGTCTGTAAATTTAAGGAGTACACATTGTGTACTATAGAGAACACATCGTGTACTCAGTTGCCCTGGGTATCCATGTACTAGTCGTGTAATGGCTGAGTACATGGGTGTGTGGGGTGACCTATAGACCACATAAAGAGGGATCAAAAAAGGCATATACAATCCATGTATATTTAAAGAACACACCATGTATTTTTTTAATTGATATATCATATATGTACAACATCTTGTTTACAAAAATGACATCATCTAAACCCATCTTGTCTAGGAACAGTGGTAATCACCCAACTTTTACCAAGCCACCGATTTGCCGCATGTTCTCTAAATTAAACATCGTCGATTGCGTCAGAATCTCCATGGTGAGTTATTCCTTCTTCTAGAGCCTCTCCTATTGATTTCTCCTCTTTCATGAGATATTTGTGGCTGAGCGCTTTTGACTTTTTTGTATATCTACCGAGTTCTAGTTCTATTAAACGGCTGTGGTAAAACTATGTGAATTGTAAAATGTCATGGTAACTGGTTTGTTCCTTTCTGTAGTTGTCTTTGAATTAGTTTTTAACAATGTTCCCAATACCCTAGTTTAGGGTATTGTGTGTTTTGGTTATTTAACCTTTTTACATCCTACTAGGCTTTGTTAGCTTGATTATGGGTGTTTGATTATGAATAGGTCTTATTATTTTTCTATGGATGTGTTTTCCCATGTTTGTTTGATATTGGCCATTGGGTCTAGAGATGCCTATTATGCTAAATTTTTTTTCTTGGCCTAGCATTGTTAGGATGTAGATGTTGTTATATGCCATGCTTTTGATATGAATTTTAGATTTTTATTGAAGTAATATTTGAGTTTTACATTGGATTCTAGATATCATTTATGCACAATTATGTTACATATTATTGT
Source organism: Viscum album (assembly GCA_963277665.1). NCBI lineage: Eukaryota > Viridiplantae > Streptophyta > Magnoliopsida > Santalales > Viscaceae > Viscum > Viscum album. The sequence continues at coordinate 1,457,228,967 of OY728159.1, read as the reverse complement.
GAGAACCTGGTCTAGTGAGGCCTTTGTGGGAATGGATGCAGAGGGCTTCCCTAGAGTGTCTGCTACCTTTCACGTTGCGAGACCATTTGGGATATACATTGAGTTGTCTCTTAGAGTGTTTGTATTATATAATGATGAGAACACATGGGAATCAGACGTTGATAGCTTCCTCAGAGAGTTTATACTTTACTGTTAAAAGACCACATGAGGAATTGATAGTTAGTGCTTCCTCATAGAGTCTTTTTCAATGGCAAACCAGAGGGTTTAGACTGTGAGAACATCCTAGAGGGATTCTTGTGTTTTATTGGTTGATTAATTAATAAATGTAAATTAATTTAATTGAACTATAGGATGATTTAGTTTCTAGTACTTCCTTTGTTATTACTTCTTTTGTAATGTTTCCTATAATATATATTCACTGGTAGTTAGGCACATATCATGGGGAGGTTGCCTACTAGGATTTATCTCACACCCTTTTTGGATCATGATTTTTGGCCAAACATATTATATTGTGCCAAGTATAGATAAGGGAAAGCAACCTTCTAAATTAGGTACTTGATTGCTGTGGAGACGGAGAGAACGAGACCATGCTGAGGATTATAATGCTGTTAGAGTTTACTCATTTTTATTGTACCATGGTGTAGTATTTTATTTCATCATTGTGACTAGTTTGGTTTTTTTCCTAGACATATATAACATGCATAATTTATATATGTTCTTCAGTTGTTTATTTACTTTCAATTTTCCAATGTTTTTTTATTGTATGTTATTACTTTTAACACAGTTCTTATCTATTTGTTTCCAATATGTTACTCTACCAATGAGGGAATAGTTTCCCCAATGTCACACCCAAGGCCCTCACCTATAGCTAGCAGCCTCTAGAATTCTGGTAAATGTGAATGAGTCCATTTGATCAACCAAGTACGGGGCACCATTGGGATGCTGCCAGAACTGGGACATTACAGGAAACAATTTAACTAAGAAATTTGACATATAATCATTATGAACTTTTGAAAATTTTTACTATAAAAAATTGATTTCTCGATCTGACAGTGAGATTAAATTTAAATTAATTTTGTCCAATTTCATGTTTGGAATTTTAAAAGATGGACATATAGTGTTTTAATTGGTTCGATATTTATGATATAATAGGTTGAACATAATTTTTTTTCAAATTATGAATTGAAAATTTATTAATTATTTTTAAGAGCATGATTTGGGTTAAATTAGGCAATTTAGTGTAAAAATAATATTATAAATAGAACAAAAAATTATCCTAATTTAATTATAGAAGTTATATTCCACCAATATCATCGTTGGGGCGATTTTTAGTCTACTTGGAGGGGTTTGGATGACATGAAAACATTCTTATTGTTTTATTTAAATAAATTAAAATTTTATCACACTATAGTTTTTAACAAGTCATAATAATTTTAATATGGGGTTATATAACAGATAACATTAGCTATAAATTGTTTACAGAAATATAAAATGATTGCCTACATCATGGTAATTTATTTTTAATTTTTAAAAAATAATTAATTTTATTAAAGGTTGACATAATGATGATGCAATAATTCATTTTTTAATGAATGAATAAAATAAATTGTATTAAAAATTCAAAATTTATATAATTCGATATATTTTTTTCCTCACACGGACTTTATATATTAATTTATCTTTAAATGGATGAATTAATGTTTTTTTCTTAGAATATATCATGTTTTATGATATTTTTAAAAATTGAAAAAATTAATGTCAAAAATTCCAACAATAATATTTTAAAATGTAAAATATTTTTATAAATGATATAGAATGTATAAAAATATAATATTCCACTATATGATTGGGATATGTCTTAAAAAACAATAAATTACTCATTATGTTTTATTTTTTAATTTTATATTAATTATATTATCCCTCAAAGTGTGAATTATATTATATCATGGTAAGATTTTAAGTGGTGAAATAATAGAAAAAAAAAGATATATTTTAAAAAAAATCAAAAATTAAATAAGATTTATTTTATTGTTCTATTTAGACCTATAATCACCCAATATTTTTAATAAATCTATTATTTTCCATTTTTAATGCAGACTTAATTTATATTAATTCATTACAATAACAATTTCTAATAGTGCTCCTCCCCTCTCTAAAGAAATGTTACCCATTCTTCTCTTTTATCCCAACATCAAAAACCATTTTTTCTGAAATTATATTAAAAAATACCTTCCTTGATACCTAACCAAGTTATAGTATCCTGATTTTAGTTAGAAAAATAATCATAGGGCTGTTAAATTTCTAATCAATGTAGATTTCCTAAAGAAGGGGTAACATTTTTAATTATGTGTTTCTATTTTATTTATTCCTCCACTTCCATAAAATATTCTTCATCCATGGTGAAATAATATTTGTTGTACCTTTTATATAATATGATTTTATTATGTATATATCATGACCTAAATCCATCTCAAATTATATCAACTAGAAATAAATTATTTGTCCACGTGTATGGCAGGAAACCTCCTCGCAAACTGGTATAATTAGTTTTCCAAAACTGTGTATCAGGAATAGTTATAATTATGGAATTATGGGTTATATATGATATTAATGAAATAATTATCATTTTTATATATTAATACATATTTTATTACATTACCCATATATTCACTTAAAATGAAAACATCATTCGTTCGTACATGTGGACTATCACCTCTACGAAGTGATTTGATTCATATATCCAAACCACATCACATGGAAGATATATAAACGTATATATAAATGATTAAACATATATTATGATCTTTAATTAATTATAATATAAAACTTACATCCTTCTCATAATTATTATTAAAAAAATGGAAACCTTACTCATGCATACATATGACCTACCGTCTCCATGATTATAACGTTGTTCATTTTCCATAACCCCAAATAAATTAATTAATTTAAAATTAAAAAAAATTTATAATTTTTTTTATTATGTAATGAATATTGTTCTATAGATTATGAAATAATGACCACTCTGACCATATTTGATTTACCTATGTCATTTTGGAATCTAGTACCGAATATCATCAAGAAATCCGATGTGAACATAAATAATTAAGTAATTTATATAAAATATACATAAGTGATATAAAAGGAATAATAATTTTCGAAAAGGATTTTATGATGTTAAATATTTAACTTATGTTTATCATTTAGGATGATCAAAATTTTATGTGATTAGTCAGACTCAAGGTAATGTATTTCATCTCAATTTCGTTTTATTACGGTGTTTCTTGATGGTATGCTCCTTTATTATTTTATAAGGTTTATATATAACCAATTTTAAATTTAATATTAATATATTATCTACCCTTATGTTATTTAATGTTTTGTTAAACGTTATTCTTTCATGTGGATTATTATTTAAATTTTCAAAGTGGTATGGGACCCTATGAATGTTTAATTATTTAATTGTCAAAACCTTTTCTCTATGTCAATAATTTTTTATATAATTTTAAATATTAATTATATTGATATCACATTATTCTAATGGACATTTAATATATAATTTAAATTTATTTAAAATTCTTTCAATACGAATTTTTTTACATGTTTTATATATAACGTTTTGAAAAAAAATAAAAAAGGAATTCTTTTTTAATGTTTACAATGACCAAAAACTCTCCACATTTATAACCATTATTTGATATATGGATTCCTCTATAAGCCTTCATGTTATTAAAGTAAAATAAACTCTTTATTCCCATTAATGGTTTTTTTTGATTTTGAAAATGGTTTTGAAAATGGATTGATTATTTCAATATCATATAATGATTTTCTGTGATTGCAAATGAAATTTTACGAGTTAAATGATGAGAATTTCATTCCTTTATGTTTTTTGATTATATAATGGTAATTTTACATTTTATGGGTTTTTTACATGATAAAACAAGGATGGGTGGTTCCATTATATCCTCCAATTCATTGGGTATGGAAGTCGTTCGTTTGGCCAGTCCATTTGTAAGTGTTACTTTTATGGAAATCGATCGAATGGTTATTAAATTTATGTGTAATTATGTCACATGTTACCTTAATTAATTCCCTATTCTTGTATTCGTTTTAATGGAAATTTTTTAATTAAAAAATTGTTATAAATGATAATATTTTAAAAGAAAATTATTTACTAATTATTAAGGTTGAAATGTACTACATTATGACAAAGATATTGTGGGTTTTGGTGATTTATATGGACTAATGATTTACCTTTTTTATGTCCCTTAACAGTATTTTTTTTCTAATACGAAATATATTTTTTTTCATAGGGTTTAAGGAATATTTTTTTCAAGGGAGATATCAATAGAAAATTGTGATGACTCATTATGAAAATAAATGATGTTTTATTTTAAAAGGGTTCCATTCGGATAAAAAAGTGGATACTGAGTATTAGAGCCTACATGTAATGTTTGGGTCTACTTGGTAATATTATTTCCTAATACACTAAAACTATAAACTGAAATTATCCTCAAATGTTAATTCTTTTTTAAAAACACTATACTAAGTTATATTTATTGGTGGGTCCTTATACAAGAATAGAAAAATCCATGTCTAATTCATTTATCTTCATATTTAATAATATAGGCTATTTAATATCATTCCCTAATTCTACTAATAAATTAACAAAATAATTGAATATTGATTATATTTTTTATACTCCCTAATATTCATTGGAATCCCATATCTAATTCCCTATACTTACACATAATTTTCTAACATACTTTAATATTAGGATTCTCATAGTAGTTTTCTCACCCTTAAATATATAATTATATAAGACACAAAAAACATATCATACATATATAGGGTATCGTTTGGTATAGTTATTCTTTTATATAATAATTAAATAACTATCATAAAACCAAATAATCTGGTGCCTTTGTATAATAACCAGATAAACAAATAATTACACAATGATAACTTAATATATTATTAAAAATTACCCTTATAATTTAACCTCATTATCAAATCCATATATTCAGGTACCCAATAAAGCCCATAATGGTAGAAACATAGTAATAGTGAGATCGAAATTATTAGTATAAGACTATGTATAAAGATGAGTCTTAGATGAATTGATTATAAACCTTAAAAAACAACTGAACATGGAAGAAATACGGGATCAAGGAAAAAGTCTAAAAGAGTTTATCCTTAAACATGATTACAAAAACATGTTTTATAATATAGTAATATAAAAATATAAAAACAAATACTGAAATAATATTTTATTCATTAAAATAAAAATTAAAAATAAAAAGGAATATAATGAGACATAGTTATATAACATAGGATAATGGCACTATCATAAGTATATAATATCATTACATTACTTTTATTAACAACAATAACATTCATATCAGGGTGAAATTGGATAAACACCTATTTCAAGAAAATGTATACTTTGGATATCCACTATTTTGCTAAAACATTTTTTCATGAGTAACCCGTTCATGTTCCCTGAAAATTATAACATTACATTTAAATATTGGGACATTTATAATGATTAGAATACCAAAATCATTTTACTATGATTACTTTGATTAGAGACCATTTAAATTTAAAATAGGTTGTCAGGTGGTATTTTTGTTCCTAATGAAATATTTTTTTTCGGTGAAATTTAACTTTTTATTAATAAAACTAATAATTAACTCCAAAAATATGATTAATATCATGAGTCGGACTGCACCACAGATTCTAGAATGGTCTGTCTACATTATGAAATTATTATTATTTTGTTAATAATAATAATAATAATAATATTTTTTTATTATTATCAAGAAATTATGTTAATTAAATACAAAAACATTTAAATTTATTTTTTATTCAAATATTATTATATTATTAATCATTTATAACATGAACATAAAATTGATAATGACACATATTGTTCCAATTAGATGATGATTCTCTTGATTCCATTGGATTTTTAACACGAATAATTTTTGGAATGGGAAGCGAATCAATTTTTCATATAATAATGAGATTTTGTGAATGATTTTGAAACATAAATATTTATAATTAATAATATATGTTAAAATTTTAATATCAGCTAAATTGTGCCCATATTGGGAAATAGGCTACTTGACAATCCTCAAAATGAGGTTCATTCATTTGGATGTGTTATTCAGATTTTTTAAATATCATGTTATCATGAAATATTATGTAATGATCCAAAATTATATTATATATTTTATATAAATAAATAATACATTAATATAATATTATAAATGAAACATTTGAGTAAAATGAAATATGATATTATAAAATAAAATATGACCATTAAAATATGGCTATTAAATTATTGTGTATAACTGAAAGAAACTAGAATACAGAATACACAATGGAATAAAATGGATTCGAGTAGCGTATGTCTCTTATATGAATTTCATTTATCCAATATTGAGAAGGGGGTATATTTGATAGTGCTTTATGAGGACTAATCCCATGATGAACACAAACAATTATGGTACATGAGAAATCATGTGTGGGGGAAAACAAAATCAATGAAATTGCCACACGATATATGCTAAGAGTATTTATTCCACCAACTACAACCACAATGTACATTATTCTTAGATCATACATAGATATATTAAGGGGGTACATAAAAATATATTATGATTAAATAAATATGTAATTAATGATGTTTTAATTTATTTATCACTTTTATATTAAATATTATTTCATTTTTTCTTCTAATTTAAAATTATAGATAATTTTTCTATATAAATTATAAATTTATATTTCATAATATAAAAAATATATTTATAAATATTATAATATAAATTATTTAAAATTAATATCTTTTATTATAATTTAAAGTTAACTATTATGAAATTTTGATATTTTTCTAATATAATTGATTTTTATTTGAATAGTCAAAAATATAAAACTTTCAAAATTAAGAGGGGTTAGGAAAATATAAATAATAAATAATAATTTAATAACTTATAAGACACCTTTTTATTATTCATTTATCTATGATGTAAAATTATAAAATTTATAACAGTGTTTAGAATTTTGAATAGATATGTTTAACAACAGATTTATTATTTTCCAATAAGAAAACATTTTTTTATTTTATTTAAATAAAATATGAATTTAGTAAAATTAGTATTATATATAGATTTAAATACACATATAATTTATATATCTTATAATAAATTAATTAGTATCCATAAAATAGAATTCATACAAAATTTTACCGTATATATTGATTAATGTTTAAAAATACAAATTTTCTAAAACCTGTTTTTACAAATTATGTGTTCTAATAAATAACTATTTTTAATTGTGTGTAGATATTTTTTTAAAAAAAAATATTTTTATCTAATAATAAAACTGTTTTATTTAGGAAAAATTTTAAATTTAATTTATTTGTTAATATTAGTTATTTAGCGTAGAAATTAAGTTACAACAGTAAGAGTACATTTGGGTAAAATAAATTTAACTTTGGAAAAAAAAGATAAATAATCTTAAAAATATGTGAGATAATGGTTTTCTATGGATTATAAACCTTATCCTAGTTAACAATATTAAATTGTTAATTTTTAGAGCCTTTAGGATTTAACAATATGTCCCAATGGTTAAAATTTAAAGTAATTTATAATAGTGTCATTCCTAAAACATATAAAATGAAACTTCCACCACCCCTAATTAGAAATATAATTTTTAACTATTTTACACCTTAAATTTACATACTAATTGAATCCTCATTCACTTACACAAGACACTAGACTCATAGAATTTTTTTTATCTATCCATTTCTACTAAATCTTTCAATGATAATTTAATGTTCTCAACATGAGTACTAATTTTTCCTTAAAGATTATTCCTTTGTAATCCAATTTTTAAATTATAATTTTATCATCCATATATGGTTTAATATATAGCTTTTATGCTAAAAGTTATAATTCTATGAGAATGATCATTTTCTATTGTTCAACATTTTCCTTGTGGAAAAATAATAGTATCAATCATGTATTTATGAAAACTACTGCCTATATGATGTAATGTGTTTCGTTTTAGTAATTAACCTTACTACAAAGTTCTGTGAATAGTTTTATCTTATGTCTATTATTTAATTAAATTATTAATTTAATTTTATATAAAATTGGATAATCTATTAATAATAGGAATAATATACTATAAATTATATTAAAACATTGATTATTTTTTGAGGGATATAAATAAGAAATGGATTACTAGTTATCATATATATCATGAAATTAATTATATGTAACAATAAATCTATTCTTCTACCTTCGACTTTGATTAATTTTAATAATTGTGATTATTTTGATGATTTTGTTAACTAAACCCCATTTTTATTAGGTTATATGATCACATCATGATCTCAATATTTCAATGTTTGGTTTCTTCCTCCCATTGTTTTTCTACAGAACATTATCCTACTATAAAGGGTAAAATTTATTTATAATCAGTTCTCTTAATTTGAATAATTCCATTCTCTAAAATTATTACATTATTACCGATAATTCCTATCATATTTCACGGTATATTCCACTATAAATTAAAAAATTCATTTCTGTATAATGTTATCACTTTTAATTAGAATCCAAAATAAGTATTATCTCATGGGGAATTCATATTCAAACTATAAAAAGTTATTAATAATTTTTTATTATTCTTTTACAATGTGATTTTTTAAAACAATTCATTTTAAAACATAAAAACTACCCTTTTGAAGTGGTCATAGTTACTATTGGGGGTTAGGTTGCCTTTATTTTATTCTATTTTTTATCAATTATATTCTTATGTATTTATTTTTTGATAGTTTTTATATGTTTTTTACATATATACCTAGTGTTTAATACTATTCATCATTGGGGGTGATGAAATTTTTGGTTCTCATTGAAATTTTCACATTTATGTTAACCAAATGTAAGGTAAATTAATTATTTAAAATTACATTATAAGTATCAACTATAAAAAACTATTTTAAAACACAATAAAAATGGAAATTATTTTCTTCTTATAAAAATTATCATTTTTTAAATATTGTAAAAAAATCTATTAACAATATATTTTCTTCCTTATATAATCTTATTATTATTTAAATAAGTGCCACATTTAATATTTATTTTTTACATATCCTTTATTCATTTAATGAATGTTCATATATTGGAACATAATAGTTACATAAAATATTTAATTATTATAATACATAATAAGAGAATTATTTTATTCTTTGTCTTATTTAGAATCCTTATGATATATCCTACGGATATGCACAAAAACAATATTATGAAATCCACTTTTACACATGTGTTTTGTCCTTATTATTCATTGAGAATGGATTATTTTTATTTTTTAAAATATGTTTTTATATGTATGATATTATTTTCATTATATGATTAGTTCGACTTGTATTATATTTCCCTTCCAATTAATAGGGTATGGATTTCTTCTCATGAGAAACCATGTATGGTTTATATGTAGTTAGACTAAGTCCACTATGTTTATCGATAATTGGACCCAACAGTATAAAAAACTATAATGTATTTGGAAATGAATTATATCTCATGACTTTATTTTATTGGATTATATTGTTAACCATATAAACTATTCAATTTTTTCACTTTATTTATAGATTTATTTGATTAATCCATATAGCTATGAGAATTTTTCTACTATGTGATGATAGTATTGAGACTGATCATTGAGAATTTCTTATGAATAAATTATTTATATTGATTCCACATGTTTATTATTATATAGTCTTATGATATCATTTCATTATTCCATATTTTCCTGGTTATTTCACACTTTTATTCTATGGTATGTGTTTTTTATTTGAGATCAGATGTATTTCCTTCATGATTTATAAATGAATCTTTTTGTTCAATGTTCCATTAATATGATATTTATCCATTTTTTTGTTTTCCATTATTATTTTTAGTTACCTCTTAATTAAGTGTTTTCCCTTATAGAGTTTTTGAGTGCATCAGTTTAATTTTTTTACCTTCTCCGGGTTATGAGAATAAATATAACATATGAGAATATTCTATAAGGGGATCAAGAAAAGTTGGATTATGGTGAAAGTTTTAGACATTTTTAAACTATTTTTATATGTTACTAGTCATTAGTGACACTAAACCAAAAGGTTTCTTGATTTGAGTGACATTATTATGAGATATATTGTTTAACTTATGGACACAATGTAAATAATATAATAATCAATCGGGTTGTAAAAATTGGTATCATGGGAGTGTTTTGTAAATTTTTATGACTAGTTTAGCTATTTTTAGTATAAGAATTGTATAACATTAGTGAAACCCCAAGGGATATCATTAAATATATGATAACAACATGAAATTTCATAAATGTTTTTATTATCTATTTTTCATAGAAATTATATCATGAAATAGATAATAAATTTTGATGTTGAATCTCTCTATGAGGTATCGAGGAGTAATAACCCTATAAACACCGTATGTGATTTATTTCAACATTCACCTGGTGCATGACAAATTGTCCTAACCATAAACTAGGTTCGAAATACATTTGATATATGTTTTTGGAATAACATTACCATTACAAGATATAATGAAGGATTTCTTATGTTTAGGAATTAGGTTATGAATTATAAGAAAACCAGGTATAAAGAGAACTATATTAAATGGAGAGTTATTTAGATTATGAAAAAAGTGATTGTGATGGTTTTAAGAGTATTATATTTCAAGGAGCATTCCATTATATGCACAGGTATGATAATTCCCTTATAAAGTTAAATATTCATCAGTTGTGTTAACCAAATATTCTTTTTTAATGTTTGAAACCAGTATAAATGATTTTAAAAATGGGTATGAGGTATGAAGAGATGATTACCTCATTCAAAACTCCATTAGAATAGAAGATTGAGTGAAAAATCATGTGATAATGGAAAACCATATATTATGAAATATGATTAAAAACATGTTCAAATTATTATAAGATAAAACAAAAAGTTGATATGGATGGAGAATTAAGTATGTTTAGATGATAAATATTATAATTAAATGAATTTTTAATTTTATGTTATGTCAAAAATGGGGGAAAATACACATAGTGGAAGGTGTCAAAAAACTAGAAGATGTTTTACCTTTGGTAAAGGAGGGAAACAAGCTATAATATGTAAAAGAAAAAAAGAAGGGTTATCTTAATACAATAGGTAAAAATAATTTTATCGCTAATAATTCAGAAAACATTCGATTATTTAATTGGGATAAATTTTTCAATTAAAAACACAATTTCTATAATACTGAAGATTAATATATAAATTTAGAGAAAAGACCTCCTAGAACATAAAAATAATGAAAACTGTATGCAATGAATAATATTTTAAGGTAGTTATATTGTTCAATATATGAAAACCATAGGCAATGAATACTATTTCTGGAATGTCACATCATATGGGTTTCTCTCTCATTTACTTATTATGATTTATTTAGTAATTTACAATATCTTTTTTAATATGGTTCATGAAAAATTTTGTTTATCGAAATCTAAAATAATATCATTAATAAATCCATAATAAAATATTATTGTATACTTAATTTTGATCTCAATGTGGAAATTAATCTCATCATATGAGTATGAGTGTTGTGAGGATGTAAATTACTTAAGGTGGAGAATTTAACGATTAAATGTTCCACTATGTATCCACTAAAAATATATATAACATAGATAAATTATGATTCCTGAAAAAATTATCTAAAAAACATTGATATATTAAAATAAAATTTTCCCTCATAATATATATGTTTAAATATGAAATATTAATGAACAAAACCATGTTAAAAATATATAAAGGTAAGGAATTACATTGAGTAGTGAATATATCCCATATGGGGATAATTTTTTGAGATTTGGAATTAGGTAGGATTACTATTTTTTCAGTATATAAATCTATTACCAAAATTGATTAATTTTGGTATCAATGAAATAATATGTTTGAGGAATTTAAGCTGAAGGAAATTACCAATAGATCTGTGCTATCCGAATCACTATCTTTGACTACCATAAAATCATACCCAATTCTAAGATCATACTTGATGATCATTGGTGGGTATTTAAATAGAAAGTATGATGATGTAAAAATGTACATATTTATTTAATAAGTTAACTGACATATTTATTTAATATATTTTTAATTTTTGAATTTTAAATAAAAATAATATATTTTAGTAAAAATATATTTCTTTGTATAACATATTTTATAATATATTAAATAAATTTAGAATATGAATTAGATAAAACCAATTTCATTTTCTAATTGATAATGTCACAAGTATCTTATTCTAAATTGTTTATATTTTTATTATATAATTCATTTTTAGGTGAATAAAGGGATTTTGTTTTCTAAAAATAAGGCATTTATGGATATATCTAGCTGTCAGTACGACATAGAAACTTATAAAAAAATTTCTTGATAAGTTATTTATTTATTAATTAAAAATAAATATTTCACTTGCATTAGCTTCTAATCCCTTTGAATTATCGTAGTTTATCAATTTATTTCTAATCCTAAAGGGGAAATTCAATGTTCTCAACATGAGTTCTCATTTTTTGCTTAAGGTTTCTCCGTTTGTATCTAAAATTTTATATTAAAATGTTTACCATAATATATATTTATAATATTATTTGTTTTATAATTATTTTTATTATGTCTACGAAGTGATCATAAACCACCATTCGTCCTTTTCCTTAAAGAAAATTGAAAAAATCATTAGTGTGTGAAAACTACTAGTCCATAATGAGACATGTCTTGTTTTCATTTAAAACATTCAAGGATTGTTATATAAATTTATTTAATATATAATTATTATGATTATGAATTTTCTGAATTTATAATAAGAAATTTTTTTAAATCAATTAAAAAATGAATAATAAAAAATCTTAAAAAATTTAATAATCTAAATTATGCATACTTAGAGGGAAGAAATCTCATTGTTCTTGGAAAAATATTTAAGTCAAAAAAACTATTCATCTTTTACAATCCAATTAAAATATATCGATTTAATAAACTTTAAATAAGTTCATTTTTCTTCTTCAATAGTGAAGTCCCAACTAATTCACTTTATAATCTTTTACAAAACTATGGTATGTTTTATAGTTATGATTTCTACCCACATGAAGAATGCTATGAAAAATATAAAAGGTGATAATGAAAACCCAAAAACTAATAATATTTGATCAAAATAAGAACAAAATTATTTTTATTTTGGTTATATAATGGTAATGATAATATTGAAATCAATCTCTATGACAATAACATTTGATTGTTATGAATAAATAAATCATGCTTTTCACTATGTTTATCAGCATGGTTAATATTTTTAAATCACAAAAGAATGAAATTAAATTATTAAAAATAGTTATAATGAAAAAAATTTAGTACCTTAAGTGGTTTTATAATTATATAAATTTGGGAGTCGAACTAATAACAACAATAATTTCATGCATGTGTATAAAAAATTCCCTGATTAACTATACACAATATTTTAAATAATTAATAACAAAAATAATGTTTCTAAATGAGGTGTATATGTGATAATTATTTTTCTTCCCTCAATTAAAAGGCACCCATCTTTGGATGAAAATGAATGAAAAGTGATAATGGCCCTGAGTCCGGCCTTTAGTAGACCCTAGGTAGATAATAACATTGAGAGTATGAAAAGCTATCATATAGAAGGAATTTTCCATTATAATAATATATGATAAGGGGAAAGAATAATAAAAATTCAATGTACTCCATCAAATTTATATAATGTTAGACCCATACCCTCCATCAATGTATGAAAATGTCAATAAATACAAATACAAATATGATGTAAATTTCTAAAGTCAATCCTTTGGAATTAAATCTACAATAGTTCAAAAACCTGTGATAGCACTGTTCATATTAGTCCAATAAATTCTCTAGGAAACATGAAAAACAATTTATATATATTGGGTAATCTTAATATATATACTAATTAAGATTATATATAAGGTCTAAATTTACAAGTGAAAATTTCACACTAATACACTAGTGAATAACCAATATAACAAACATGCACCTAATGTGTTCAACTAAAAAATCTAAACCTCACCATTGGACACTAACCACACGATGAATCCTATAATTTAACACAATATAAATATGACACAAATAATTAGATAACTACAACCAATTAATCATTGATTTTACACTCTCACACTCAAACAAAAAACTAAATGTTCTCACATCCATACCATACATATCACAAAACACATCTAGTCAACCATGATGTGGGACTGAATGCATCCCTACATACCACACACTCTAAGGTCTAGTATCTGGTTCTCAAATTAATCTGAATCACATCACATCACCACCACATAACATAACAATGGATATGGGGTACAATGAATGTGATGGGTGTCAACATCCTCACATCCTCATAACACGAACAAACCCTACCACATATCATGTCCTCATCACCCCTTGGTAATATCCAACACCAACTAATATCATCACATGGAAATCACCAACACCAACCCATTAAATCAATGGGAAATCTATAACACCATCCTATATCAACTCTACTTCCAAAATAAGAGTGGGAAGATGGGTTCACCATCCATCCATATCACTGCCAGCCTAGATATTTTGGAAAAAATAAAAAACTCAAATCATTTGTACATTCATGGGGTTTTTAGCTTATATGAGGTATATATAGAAATAACATAAAATAAATCCAAGATTGATATAAAACAATAACAAACCTAGGTGTTGAAATCAATTACACAATCATAAAACCCATCAACCCCATTACACTACACAATATATGTCATAAACACTGCGATTACAAGAATAAATTATTCTACAAAAACCATACAAATAACAACACAATCAAGCTTCCAATTATAGGATACTCCATTTTGATGATTCTAAAGACTATCAAATATTCCCCATTTACTATTATAGTCATTCAAATTTACACAAAACATCCATTAATCATTCAATTCATTTAATGTAAGTATCACACATCAATTCTTGGCCATTTTTATTCATTTAACAACCACCGACTATTCATTTTCAACATTATAACATATTTCTTGTCTTGTTGGGAAACTAACACAACCAAACCACACAAAAAAACTCAACCATATAACATAAAATATTATCTTATCATAATATATTCTAAACCATCTCACCATAACATCGACCATCACACCATAACAACCAAAAATCACAACCACCGCACATCATCCCATAACACATCCCCCATTCCTTACAACCACTTTCTTTCACAACCACAATGAAAATCCACCACCATAGAACAATAAACATATTTTCCCATGCTATCCAACCATCAAAACATAATAGGCACACACTACAACACATCTACACTTTCATAACATAAATTTTCTCAAGGGATTTATTTACATGAGTACAATACATAACGTAGTTATTCTCACAACATTTCTATATTTTGATAGTAAATATATTCATTATATAGATATAATTTATTGATAATTTCATTCAAGGTTATTAATAAGAAATCCAAATATCAAGTGTCAAACATAATACAAACAAAAACTCAAACAAGGCTCGTAACATCCATGTTTTTCAGTAATTTCATCAAGCATGTATAATAAAATTAGAAATAAACATAAAATAAATAAATAAGTGATTTCATGCTATTAAAATTAATTTTATTTAATCACATTCATTATCCTAATTAAGATGAACTGTACTATCAACCCAATTGAATAAAAAATAATTATGTCCCTACATGTTCACATAAATAGGGAGAAACAAAAATCTCCCACATTAAATGTGTTTTCAGAATCATCATGAAACATAAGGTGAGGGAGAAATAACTATAATACTGTAAATAAATATGGAAAATTTGATTCAACATAAAAAAACATAGGGATCATCAAAAACGGTTCCCAAACACTCCCCAAACAAAATAAATTACTATTATGTATTCCCAAAGAAGAACTGGAGAAAATGAGGAATAAAATAGGATTTAAAAACAAATGATTAGAAAAGAAATACCTCCAGATGTTAATGATTATAGTAGAAGTAAATGGGATCAATGATCCTCTATAAATTCATATGCTTCACCCATGTTTTATGGATATTGATTGTGAAAACAAATAATTCATGCGAGAATCTGAATTTAGAAACAACTAAGACATTAACTCATTTGGGGTGTGAAACAAATATTCAAAATGTGAATATTTATAAGGACCTAAATTTAAAGACTTGAAATCTGTTTGGTCTGTGATCTAATAAAATCAATTACTCAATTAATATCTGCTAATTTTTAAGGAACCATAGCCTAAAATTATCTCATTTTAGGAAATAATCATTCATATTGTGGGAATATTTGGTTCAATATCCATATCCAAACCTAAAGCTATTAATCATAATCCCATAAGATGATAAAATAAATATGTACTGTGAACACATTATCAAATCCTGAAGCACTTGGTGTAGCTTAATTAAATCTCCAAACACTTGAAAAATCTCTACGATTCTCGTCCCAACACCTCCAACTCACAAACCAACCATTTAGTAGACTGAGAAGGATTAATATATAACATTAGATACCTCTAAAATAGATTATCCTCTCCAATAAATCATGTATAAAAAGAATGAAAAATGGAGGTCTTATCAACAATACCATGATATAACAACTAAGGACCTCGTTAGGCTTCAAACACTACATTCGACCAAACACATCAGGAAAATATAAAACATTTGCAATACACCCCCACATACCTATATCACCATACATCACCTTGAACAATACCACACTTCCTTACTCCAACAAATGAAACCTATATCTCATGTAACCACTCACACAATCATTTTACCCTCCACACATCCCATACTAAAAACCTTCTCAAACTCTACCCCAGACAAAAAACATAAGGAATCCCACCCTCTATATCCATATATTTACCATATAGGGTATCACTAACATTCCCTCATAGTAATAAAATGTATCCTAAAAATAAATATACTGGAGTATAAATGGGGATTTAAATTATTATTGTTCATAATGTAACAACACATACCACTAAGGATGGAATAAGAAACATCGAATAGATTCCCAATGTTCAATCATCACATCATCAAGGTGAAAATAAGAAACAGATCCAAAATTAATATGGGTTCTATGAATGAATTTTCGTATCATAATCCAATATAATTTTCTCTAGGAAAACATACCTCCCATAAATATGAAATAAGGGGATGGTTCATCCATTCACTACATTTTCTTAATTATCTTAGAACTCTACTAGGAATTCAATGAATTTAAAATCACCCTTGATATACAAATCCACCAAGTCAATGAAGGGGGATTCATTTTAATGATATCAACGAAGGTAAGAAATTTGAATTCCATTGATAAATTTTTAAATTGATAGTGGAAGAACCAACTGATAGACATCGTTCCAATATGAAAAAACAACTTGAAAGGCCTAAAAAACATGATATAAATCTTAATGCTACAACCAAACAACAGCTACCCCCTCAATTTTAGACCTTCAAAAACTCATGTAATACACATTAAATCTCTATGGGTGTATTCCTATGATCATTAGAGACCTTATTTAGGACATTTTCCACCCATATCTACTCTAAAACCTTCCAGATCTTCTTAATTATTCTTTTTATGAAATCAACACCAATAATAATTGAATAACTAACCTTCAACTAGTACAATGATGAAGGAAATGACCTTCTATATAACCCTTATAATCTAGAAATGAAAATTTAAATTTGGTAGAAATTATTCTAGGGAAACTCAATCAATGATAGGTTCTCTACATAGGATCTATAAAAGTCTATACAATAAGCATGTAACATGTCCTCTAGTATATGGATCACTAGTACCATCATCCCATATAATTTAGGGTGGAATTAAATGTTGAGGTTCATTTGGGAGCCAATGGAATGATGAAACCCATTAAATATGTATTAGATAAATCGTGGATCTCATTTAAAATATATGGTCTATGGTATGCCATGATTCCTAACCATTTCATCCACATACTACCTCATGAAAATATCTGCAAAAAATGATTCATGGATTGCCAAAAAATGACCCAACGTTTTCAATCAATACATAATCACAAAAACTACATCAAATAAATGATAAGAACATGGTAATATAGGAAAAATATTCATAGATATGTCATCCCATTTTCTATATGGGTCTTCAAAGGGATAAAAAACCTCATGCAACATGGTGTTCGACATTCACTTGGTGAAAAACAAAACACGTTTCCACAAACAGTACCACTAATTTTTTGATCATAGGAAACAAAAATACATATATAAGATATAATAACTCATATCCACACAAAAAAAGTATTGTTAAGCGTAATTTTTTAAACTCAAATAGAACTCCCTCCATCATCATAAGTGGAACAAATAGTTTCCCCTTGAACAAAAAACATATTCTGAAAAACCCTATAGGGAATCAACATGGAATACATGGTTACGAATCCACTTTGTCTCTAAGCACCCTTACTAAATCTCCTCCACCAATTGTATTAGAGATGGATCCATACAAAAATGATTAATAAACCTCATTCAATTCTTTCTCCAATATTAAAATGCTGCCATGCAAGATCTTCGATCCCTTTCTTAACATTTGAAAATTCTAGAACATCATCTCCATGGGAAATCTAACTCAACTCACAAAAAACAACATTCCTATAATCTATGGTTATGTATATCACAAAAACATAATATTGGAGAAACACCAACTAGCACTACTTGGCTAATTTTATATACTATTAAGATAGAATAGATTTCATGTTCTTTTGTTGTTTAATACCATAAATAACTCTCAAATGATTTAATTCCCCTACATACTTTTTGCATAAGAAATTCCAAAAACCTCTAATCACGGGTTTTATTGTTATGATAGAGGGGAAGTAGTTACCTTGGCCAATACGTGATCAGTTCCATCCATTGTTTCAAGAAAAATAACAAACCTATATTTGAAACATCCTTGATAACCTCAATCATTGCACACTCCGTAGGAAAAAGAAACACGGGGGAATTTACCAACTTATCCTTCAGGTAAAAATATGATACATGTAAATGATTAGTCCAAATAAATTTATAGTACTTTATAGTCATTTGTATTAATGGGATTGTATTTTGAGTAAAATTAGTCACATGTATATAATAATTTCACAAAAAAATGAAAAAATGAACATATACCATTTACATTGGTGTTTTCCAATAAAAATACCCCAAACATCAATTGGTCCATGACCACACCCTAGTGATACACCATATTTCATATGAAATTCACCTATAAAATCTAAAACACAGGCATGGATAACATTCCATATAGCAGGTGGTGTTGATGTACCTTCATGAAAACTCTGAGCAGATAATTAAACTCCAAATCTAACATCATTTTAATCATGATATGATAAAAGAGTATGATGAAAAACTTACCCATTAACTCAAAAAAGATATTGGGTTTATGAGCCCCATGAACACAAATGATCTATTTGCGGAATCAAATGACAGGACGATGAACACAATGTGTCTTAATCTACTACTAATGATAGTCTTTTTGATATCTACATATTTCTCCCTCATTGTGTGATATCCTAATTGCAAATATTTGATAATCAGATACTTCCCTTTATCTAGTCCAATATATCATTAATCAATGGAAGGATCTAAAGGTTCATGAATATCACCTTATTGAACATTATTTAGTATATGAATAATCGTTGAATATGAATTATTGTCATTGTGATGAACAATAGGGAACCCAAATGAGAAAAAATTGGTTGGAAGAAACCACCATACCTAATAACATCATCCAACAACCTCAATTCCCACAGCTATTCAGGCTCTATTTCATATGGAGCCATCAAAATTTTAGATGTGCCCATTTATATCACTATACAAAAATTAAAATCTTTATGAGGAGGTAGTGTAATAAAATAATTTTGAAGAACATTGGGGAACTTTTCCAAAACCGTTGGAACATCCTCTACATAGTATTCCACTAATAGATTTGATAACTAAGAAAAAATATGCCCCACATTCCTACCACTGATTTTATAACTCCACTTACTAATAAGATCTACTTGAAGTCCCTTCATATCAGAAAATAAAACAATATTTTGGAAAATGTTGTTGATTCCATGAATATAATTTATCCAATTAAGGCTACAGATAACACAAAATGGTTTTATATTTCAATAAATTAAATATATTACTAACTTTTACTACTGTATCACCAACCTATATCTCGGGAACACATCAAACAATGATTTCTCACATCTAAAAATTATAGATAATATCTAGGGAACTAGAATACTCTACCCATCCAGTCCCATGAGACATAACATAGTACGTGTATAAAAGGTGTGTGAGGCTCTTGAATATTATAGGGTAGAAACAATGGTTGATGATAAACATATTGTACATCAAACAACATCTAGACAAGATGGAACTACCACCTCCATCACATCCATCTGAAGATGGTTAAGTCATCTTTGTATCTTATGTATAACTCTATGATTTTTTATGACCATGGTCCCTAAGGGTACATAAAATCACGATGATACCCTATTAAAAACTCATTAAACTTTTCTATTGTAAAGGTTTTGGTAGTCCCTGCTACTACAATGACCTTGGGGGAATCTACAACTACTAACAGAATGGTATGTGACCTGTATTCTAAAACTGGCATCCCTGAGCAGTCAGACACAACTCTTAGAGGTGTCCATTTCGCCAGTTACACATGTAACAAAGTAGGAATCCCCTAGTAGGTACTCTTAAACATCCAATCCAAGATTTATGTAAAGGAGAATGTCCTAGTATATTTCCTAAAAGACAAACCCAATACTGCATAAACCTAGAAAACCCAAAACCCGGACCCTTTATCATTGACATGCCCTAATGGTCATTATCTCAAGAATCAATTACTAATGAAATAATATAGTTTATAACATATTCCTTTTCCCTCAACTCGAAGTATGAAGAATTTATAAATGGGTGATTTCATATATAGTCAATGGGTGTGGCTCCTACTACAAATGTTATTCTATAAACTCCTCATTAAAGAACGCATTAGTAAAAAACCATTGGAGATCTTTTAATCTGATCCCAAGATCCCACACACTCATACAACTATACAGAAGAGTGATAAACTCAAACATCTTTTCCACCTTCATCGTCGCTGATTGGAATTCCATAAGATACTCTATATATATGTCTGAACGCAACACATTTGAATAATTTTTCACACCATTATGGGTTCCTCATTTCATTAACAAGGAATGTTTGAGAAGGAATTTGGAGGATACATGTTATAGTGAAGTCAAATATTTTTTGGAATCTCTTCTTTAACCAGTCATTTTTTGCAGGCTGTAGGATGTTTACACACCATGTATCTAGGTTACATGATGTGTAATGTTTTTTGTGTGAAAACCATGGGAAAGGTTCATAATGTGGAAGGTTACAGGTCATGCTGAGTTTTTACACATCATAAGTTAATTACTAGTTGGTTTTTAGTTTTAGGTGATAGGTTTTCAGTGGTTACCAAAAATAACTATTTCATTATGTGTAATAGGGTTACACATCATGTAATAACCTTAATATCAGTTATATACTGGTATCATAGTTAATAATATATTGTTAACTCCTCTAAAGATTAATATAATTTGACCTAAATCCTTCCCTAAGAAATCGTGGAGCCATCCAACTCTTTCAGGTCCATTCATTCAGTGATCAATCATCGTTGCTTTGTGGTGTGAATTATAGGTTATGTGTTCCTCCTGTTATCATATATTCCCCTCTTCCTCTATGTTTGGGTTTAGTAGATCAAATTGAAATTGATGTATCTAATCCAAATTTTGTTGGATATTTATTCTATGTTCAGTTCCAATACCTTCTGCACCACTGTTCTTGTTGGTGGGTTTAATTACGGGTGTTGATTTTCTATTACAATGTTAAGTGATTCTATTCCAATTATCCTATTTGATAATCCATAAATTTCATTAATTATTTTTTTTCTGAATTTAAAATGCATTTATTAAAAATTTCCTTCAATTAGTTTTGATTAAAACCCAATTCCAGTGAATTGAGATGTTTGAAATGGTTTTTGCAAAGAAATTCATAAAAAAACTAATTCTGTGGAATAGGGGAATGTTAACAAATGGGCAGAACTGGTTTCAATTGATTTTTTGATCATCATTATTGAAATAGAATTGACAGAATTCTTTAAATTTCTAAAATTTATTAAAATATACTAACAGAAACCAAGTGTTTTTATCTTGTTAAAATGGAATTTTTTTATTTCAAAGATTATTTTTCTTTTAATTGGAAAATTATATTTTTGAATTGGGGAATATGATTTAATTTTATTTGAAGTAGTCTTAAAATAAATTTCCTATCATTGATCGTGTTAGAGAACATGAAAACTATTGTAGATAATGTGTTATTTGAAAATAATCAATGATTATATAACATTTAAAAACATAAATGTAGTATGTTACACACATTAGGAAATGGTGACGAGTCCCCTATGACTGATGCCAATGGGACGTGTGTGTACACATACTAATGTGATCACTTATAGAGTGTGGATTTCTATAGCCTATAACATTTTTACCTATTTAGAATATGACCATGATTATCTGTTGTTTATTTTTTAGATATAAATATATGCTCACATTGTTAACCTATTTTACATTCCCTTTAAAATTTATTTAAACTATTTTATATAAAAAATTATTTAATCCATTGTTTCCGAAATATTACATCACTTGTAAATCTGTTAATTAATGTTTTTCCATCATTTTAACTGAATAACATTATTTTTATAAATATGAATTCAAATTCCGAACACATTTATTTAAAATTTAAATATTTCATTTGGTTAATTTGTTATTGGAATCAATTATGGAATCATAATTGGTGATAACCAAGAAGGATTTTTAGCTCTCACTATACTTGTGTGTTTGGGTGTTTGTAGTTTATCTTCCTCCAGGTTCATGAAAGGGTAAATGATCTATTGGAGTTGTATATAGCTACTGAACCTTGTATATGGGGAGTTATTTACATAGGGGCTGGGATTGTTTTAGTTTTTTTGGTTCTTCTGTTTTAGAACATTGGGATTTAATTACTTTTTTTTACTTTCGTTACATTTCTACTAGTGGGGTTTCTTTTTATATGCATACTATCTGGCTTCTTTTACTTCTGTATTGTTACTATAAAAAACATTCTAACTTTAAATTGGTATGATGTCAAGTTCGAGACACTGATTCACAGAGATCAGGATTAAATGTCAGGCTATATCGGTTCTAGCATGGATATCAGGTTAGCAGGGTACCCAGAATAGTTTTGTGACAAAGTTGTATCAGATATCAAGAATGATCTTCTATATTGATGTCAATCTGCATTTTTTAAATATTATCAGGACATATGAGGTAGTATTGATTGAGTGAATAGTGTTATCTCACAGAAATAAACCATAATTCTCAAGGGGTGGTTAGGGAATAATGACTTGTGGATTATATCTAGTGTTTTCTCAATTTCAATTGGATAGAGTGTAACCCAAATCATGGTTTTCCTATCTGTTGGGATAACGTTTCACTTGATTATATATATGAGAATTGTCTAATATCATCCTTGAGGTCTTTTTATGTTTTTTAGAAAAACATACCACCAAGAATACATACAAATTGGATCCAGGAAGAGGCCACTATTGAAAATCAGTGAGAAAATCATGTTGTAGATCTAAATCTGGTTGAGGTGATCATACATAAAATCCAATCATTGGGATATTCAACACCACAATTCCCCATTTAGGAATATATTATTAATCCTCAGGGCTATATTCTTCAAAATAATTATCCAAATTTCCTTCTCAATAATCCACTAGTTTTATAAGGATCTACTGATCCTCAATATATTAAAGAATGGTTTTAAAGGATAGAATATCTATTTGTGTTCATAGAAACACTAGATGACATCAAGGTGAAGTGTTCCGCCTTTATAGTGGAAGGACAGAGCATGATATTGTGGGACACTATAATGATTGGTTATTAACATTAGGTCTTAGAGTATGTGTACAAAAATTTTATTTTCACCAAACAGCTCTATCCATATTCAACGGTGTTGTACAAGAATGTGGTGTTTATCTAGTTTGAGATGGCTGACAGAACTGTGACTCAGTAATAAAATCTCGTTGATGAGCTAGTACAGTTTTCGTATGATATTGTATCTAATTTGAGGAAGAATGATCGATGGTTCAAGTTGGGACATAGATCATATAAATTTTTCCTTGTTTTTTGATGAATCTACTTATTATAATGATGTTCTGGATAAGGAAATGATGTTTAAGATTGAACTACCAAGTAAGTTATTGTTGAGATGAGTTCCTTTTTCACCCAATGGAAACAAAATTTTCTTTTAATGGAAAGGGGAAGCATAATGACACTAATATTTTTTATCAGGATAAGGATCGTTATAGACCTCCAACATTTCCAGGTAGAATGCCTTTAATATGATAATAGTGTGATAATACAGGCAATTCAAAGGGGGTTTTCATTGATGCACCCAAGAACAGTGGTTCTTGTAGACATTTAGAGATATTTTAGTATTTTAGACACAACATTTATGGTCATTATAGTTGAATATGATCATAATCACCTCTAAAAACTATAGGGAAATTAGAAGCATCATGTACAAAATGATTTGGGCCACATGCATCTAGATTGAAGCTAAATCACATAGTGGAAGATTCTCTAGAGGTAACAAATATGGTTCCCATGACTGTGAGATGTTCCATTACTATAGATTCATCTTCAGAGACTGCTCTATTTGATACTAGTCCCCCTCATTCGTTTATTTCAACATGTATTTTTAATCATCCATGATTACCTATCAATATTTTATCTGTTGAAATTGATATTAACACTCCCCATGGTTTTAATAGAGAGAATGGTTTCTATAGTACATCATTTAAATTATCTTCAGCTGATGTCAAGCTTACTTCTGACTCTCTAGATCTCAACCAGAAACCTCTTAATTAAAATTTTGGATGGATTGGCTCATCTCAAAAAATGATCGGATTGATTGTTTTCTTCAATGAGTATCCTTTATAATATCTTGTGGTGTGTATCATGTATTTAAAGGTGAATGGGACCATAGGTTAAGATGTTCCAAACATTCTTATCTGATGTTTGGGAAAGTGATATACATGTTTTCTTTCGATCAGGTGTGAGAATATTTGGGTTGTGATCTACATCATAATGTTTTTGAGTTTCCTGACATGTTTACATCTAACTTCTTTGTTTTTTCACTATTAAAGTATGTAGAGTTTTCTATTGATTTGGCTCATGGTAATCATGAAGATTTATTTCCCTATTTCTACATGGCACTAGTTGAGATGAAATATATGAAGTCCCAGTTGGATGATATTTTAGAGAATGGATTTATATGACTGAGTGTGTCACCTTGAGACACTAAAAGAAATATAACCTATATCAATGGTTCGAACCAAAGGCATTGGTATCCAAACCGTTCGTATAGCCTATATAAACAGTTTGGAGGACTGTTTTCTAGTTTGGCATGGAGATATGTATACAGAAATAGTTCTAGGAAACCTTTTGGTATAGAAGTAAACCAATAGTTTTTTCATACCATTGGAATAGGTCATATGAAAAACATATACCAAATGTTTCATAAAACTATTGGTATATATAATTCAAAAAAAATCCAAGCTTGGTTTTGATCCCAACACCACTCATTTATAAGTCAATGACCTAACAACTATGATTACAAGGCTTGTGTGAACATAATTTCATATATATATATATATGTGTGTGTGTGTATATTCATAATTATTTTATCTTTTGATATATTTTATTATATTTGAAAAAATATTCCAAACAAAATAGGTATACCTATACCAATGGATCTCAGAACCATTAGTATAGACGTAAACCCAGGTTTTTGAGAATTTTTGGTATATCTTCTTTGACTTTATGAGCTATTATAATATTTTTAGTGAATCCATTGACATAAAGTGGTCCTAAACCAATAGCTTGGCCAAAACCATTGGTATAGGTGAAAATAGGTGACTTATAACAACAGTATTGGCCAAACCATTGTTATAGGTCTATATAAGTGACCTATACCAATGTTTTTGGCCCAATAGTTGGAATAGGTCCAAATTAGTGACTAATACCTATAGTTTTGGAAAAACTATTGGTATAGGTCTTATTTCTAGTAGTGGACGATGCATGCTCTCTTTTCCAAGAAATTTGATGGTTGACATCACCTACGCGTGGATTACCAAAAAATTTATCGATTTGTGGTAATGAATCCATGGATTAATGATCTATTTTTTCTATTAAAAGGGGATAAGTGGATTTATAGGATCGAGCATTGTTCTTGTTACCATCAAATATGAATAAAAAATCTGACATTCAGAAAACCACCTTCTGGAGTAGGTATGATCATTATGAGTACCTCGGTATAACCTTTGGACTAACCAATCATCCTAGAGTGTTCATAGATTTAATGAAAAATATTTTCAAAGAGTATCATGATACATTCATTGTAGACTTTTTGGATGAAATCATCTGTTACTCTAAAACCAATGAGGTTCATTTGTGCCATATAAGAATTGTTCTGAGTTTGTTGAGGAGACACTAACATTATTAAAATCTTCTAAATTATGATTTCAAGAGTTGAGAAGTGAAATTATTGGTGCATGTTGCGTTTGCTCAAGGAAATCATGTTCACCTAGAAATGGTAAAAGATATAATGACTTTGTAATAACCAAAAAATGTTTTCAAAATTCATAGCATCATTGGTCTAGTCTGATACAATCACCGGTTCGTCAAGGACTTCTCATAGATGTATTCTATGTTGACTACTCTAAATTAAAGGGAATTATTTTTTCTTATAATTATAAATGATAGTTTTCTTTTGTTCAACCAAAAAATCTTTTGACTACTGCACTAGTGCTGACATTTCTAGAGGCCGGGAAATTCAATTTGGTCTTCTGTGATGCATCGCGTTTAGGAACTGGATGTGTTCTTTTTAAAGGTAATCGTGACGTTACCTATGTATATAATCATCTTAGGACTTATGTGAATAATTATCCTACCCATGACCATACACACAACATTATTCTATCTTGATTAATTGATGGCACCATCAACTTTTCAGAAAAACGTTTACTATTTATTTGGACCACAAGATTTTGAGTTATATCTTCTCTAAAAAATATATGAACCTTCGATAATGTAATTTTGTGATGTAGCTATAATCTTTTCAAATTGATATTTCCTATACAAAATGAAAGGAAATTTAATTCCATATTATTAGATAACGAAAATTCCAACCGACGATGTTAATGAATATTTAGAATAGAATAATTTAAAGGTACTTTTTTCATTGTTGTATATTAGAGTTCCGGAAAAAGGGGTTTGAGTTTATTTATTAATAATTCAGTTGAATTCCACTATTATTGAGATGATTATTTAGTATATATATCTTTATGATGAAGTCATTAACACTTTAGGCTCTCTTTATGGTTGAAATATAGTATCTTAGTGATCATTCACCAATGATGGTGTTCTATGTTATCAGAATCACATCATTTTTTTGTTAGAAGAAATGAATTTTGAGATGGGGGGGTTTATAATTTCAAGTGGGGTTTTCACCCAAGATGCAATAATATGATCTATGACATGTGGTGGTAGTTCTGCTGGCCATGTATGAGATAAGACATTGCTGAGTTTGTCTCTGATTTCAATACATGCTAACTGGTGAAGGCCAAACAGTAGAAACATTCGGGTTTTCTACTGCCACTTCTAGTCCTTACATAGAAATGGGATGAGATCTCCATGGAATATTTAGTTTAGTTTACTCATAATAAAATTAGGAATAAAGTTATATTGGTTGCAATCGATATGTTCACTGAGTAAAATCATGCCATGCTCATTCTTGATATAACCAATGTTGAGGAGTAAGGAAACCCCTATGGTAATGACATTTTATGTTTTCACAGAGCCCCATTTAAAATAGTTTTTGATAGGGATAATCAGTTAACTTCTCAATTTTGGTGAGGCCTCTAGGAGGCACTTGTATCTTAGTTCTGTTTGAGCACGACCTACCATCCGCATATAGATGGCTAGACACACACACACACATACACAGACACACACACATATATATATTCATGAATAAATGCCTGGTTCTTGTGTTCTTAAAATTGGGGGGGGGGGGGTTGGGTTGATTATTTGGTTCTTGTTTAGTTATCTCATATCAATAACTACCAATATATGATCATAAATCCTCTTTTGGAGGCCTTGTATTTTGGGTCTTCTAAATATCCATTGTGTTGGTCAGAGATAGGGGAATGTTCCTTAGTTAGACCATGTTTGGTACAAAAGGAAATATCTAAGATTCATTTTATTCTCTAGATAATATTAATTGACCTGAGCCGACATAAGTATTATTCTAGTCATTATTGTAGTACCATGGAGTTTTATATTAGTGTTTATGTTTTCTTGAATGTTTCTCCTTGTTTGTGTCATTGATTGATTAAGATGTAAGGGAAGCTTGCTACAAATTTTTTGGTACCTTTCAAGGTTTTTGATCATGTTGGGAATACTGCATACCATTAAAAACTTCTACCATAGTCCACATTATTACATATTTTATTCCATGTTTCTTAGTTGAGAAAGTATCTCTCTGATAAATCTCACGTTTCTAGATGGAGTTATCTAAAAAATGAATAGATTTATCATTTACTAAATAGATAGTCAGTGTAGTTATTAATTAACCCATGTTACTTTTTTTAGGAAGATTCCTTTTTTCATGTTCTATTGTATCATGGTTCTATTAATAATGAGATGTGTGAAAGTGAGGCACTAATGAGGGAGAATTTTCCGTAACTTTTCTTCATGGAAGATTCTTCATTTTCATTTAGGGGATAGAATGTTTTTATGGGTATAGGTTGTAACATATAATTACTAATTTGAAATGTACATATTTAAACTTATCATAGGTTTCCCTTCTCATTAATTTGGTGGGATTTAGATGGAGTTGGGAGGATTATTATGATGGAAAAGTCGCAAATTTGTTGGACTCTCTAATTAAACTAGACATTTTTATATAATGTAGGATGTTTACACACCTTGTATCTATGTTACAAGACATGTAATGGTTACTAGGTGTATACCGTGAGAAGGGTTCACAACATGAATGGTTATATGACATCATGAGTATTTACATTTTGTGAGTTATTTAATGGTCGGTTTTTAATTGATGTAATGTGTTTTTTGGAGGATACAAAATTTAGATATATCATGATGTGAAATGTGGTTACATGTTGTGTAATAAAATAGAAGTTGGTTAAATGTAGGCAGCCTAGTTGAACTGGTCACCTTCCCTCATATGCAGTTTCTTTTCTCTTGACCTAAAGCACCACCTAGGTGATCTTGGATCCCTCAAACACTTAAATTTCATTTTTTTTTTGGTGATCAATCATCATTGTGTTGTAGTGTGAGATCATGATTCAGTGTTGTGCATTTTCTTCATCACTTTATATCATTCTCCTATATTATATTTAATAGATCATCTTGAAATTTATGTATCTTAACATCATGTTTTGGATCTCTGTTGTATGTTGAGTCCCTAGAACTTTTTTTCCTTCATTATAGTTGGCAGGTTCTGTTGCGGGCATTGAGTTTCTCAAATAAATGTAGGTGATTATGTTCTGCATGGATAAATTGATTAATGTCAGATTTCTTGATTAATTTATGTAGTTCATTTAAATTAAATTGTATAATTTTATTTGGAATTATTTTTATAAAATAAAAATTATTTTGAATCGGGAGGATTGAAATGTATTTGGAAATAAATTTGGAAAACACAACAATTTCATTGAATAGGGGCGTATTTACAAATTGATGGAAATAGTTTGAATGTAAATTTGGAATTTAATTATTGTTATAGAATTGATGGAATTTTATAATTTTTTAAAATGGATAAGATTGTGTTTCTAGAAACCCATTGGTTTAATATTCTTAAAAATTAATGTTTTTGGTTAAACTGCTTTTTGGTTGAAATGAAAAATTAACATTTGGAATGGGGGAATGTGGTCTAATTTTATTTTTATTAGTCTTAATATGAATTTCCCATCATTGATTGTGTAATTAAACATGAAATTCTTAGGTATATTGTGTGTTTTTGGACACACAATGTTATTATACAATGTTCTAAATCATAAATGTAGTAGGTAACATCCTTTATGTGGTGGCGATGAGTCCCCTATTACCAATTTCAAGAGGAAGTGTATGTAAAAATATATTCGTGATCATATAGAGAGTCTGGAATCCTACAACCCAGAACATTCATACCTATTTGGAATATCACCATGTTTTTTCTGGTTTATATTTCATATGTTAATGTATTGCAATGTTTTTAAACAATTTTACATGAAGTTATGAATTTATAAAAACTAATTTATGTAATTTTTTTTTTCATTCCATTTTTTAGAAATATTCGTACACATATACAACCTTTTTTTAATGAATTATTTTATAATTTGAACTGTAGGACAAGATTTTTTTTATATTCATTGAAATGAAAAACATTTTTTAAAAAATTGAAATAATTCATTTGTTTATTTTCTATTGGAATCTATTTTAGAATCTTGGGTGACATCCTACTATGATTTTTATCTCACACCCTACTTGTGACTTTCTGTGTCTATAGATTATCTTTGTCCAGGTTCGAGAAAGGGGAATGTATCTCTTGGTGGTGGATACAACTATTGAAACATGGACTTGGTGACTAGTGTACCTAGGAACTATGCTTATTTTCTTCATTCTGGTACCTGGGTTATAGTACTTTGTGATTTAATTCATTGTTCACATCTTGTACATTAAACCCAGTGGATTTAATCTTGAATGTCATATTGTTTGGATTCATTTTCTTCTGTATTGATAGTGGAAAAATAGTTCCCACTATCAGTCTTTAAGATGTCATGTTCTAGTCACTAACCCATGGGGAACAATAACGCCCCTTAGTCTATGTCATGTCCAACATAGTTATTGGGTTACCAGGGTACCTGGGCTGGTTTGTGACACATTGTCTCTATATCTAAGACACACTCCTCATACTTTCCCGAACACAACCTCTAATAGGTTTGTGTGACCCTCTCTTATAACACACTACTCTATCATTTCAATCCTAAAATAATAAAAAAGATTAGCATGTTAAATATTTTCTACTAGAGATATTCATGGATGAAGAATATTAGAGATTCTTAAATATATAGGGGAACCCTAAACCTGGTATCAAGGATGTTTATCAAGGATTATTTAATAAATTTTATTTTGATAACCATAGAACACACAACTTTGAAATGATTTCAATCATACATGATTCATGTACTACCCCTAAGTCTCAACCATACTAACAATTCAACCTCAGTAGATCATTCAATAAGGTATGAATATTGTCATCACAAAATAGGTGCCAAAAATCCCATGACATATCTAGACTCCAAGGCCCATGTCATGCCCCCAGATATACACCCAATATTTCCCAACCATCCTATTCAATACTTATGGTTCATAACTCTAAAATCCATTATATATCTCCTCTGAATCATTTGATACAACACTATCAGGACACCATCCTTATTAAGGTATCCCTCCTAAGCCTAAAATGAAGAACATGAGAAAATGACCCTAATTACCACCTTTAATAGGCCCCATATTGGTGATAAGATTCAAGGGTATCAAAATAACACTTATGACAGGAAATACCCTATATAATAATATAGAATTAAGAGGAAGAAGAATTGAAAACCATGTCACTATGTAACAAAATTTGAAATTAATACAAAATGTCCCACAACACAACAACAATGTCAAAAAAATATACATAAAATTATAAAGGTAATCACTAAAAGAAATTCATATGACTCTGACTCAACAAAAGCTCCAAAAGCCGAGATAATAATGGCATGTACAATCACCCAATTCCTCCTATAAAAAAAGATTGTTTATATTTTTTGGGTGACCACAATAGTTTTATTTAATGGGTTCATACCCAAGGTCTCAAATGCACATGTTAAAACTGTATATTAGTGTGGAAATAAATAGAAAAATGAATCTACATGAACCTAAATAGGTCAATTAACAAATCATTGCGTCACTATGGAATTATCCATAAATAAAGAATATGATATCATAACAATTTTTCAAAAGAAAATAAATCTTATATATCCCACAACCACTTCCCCACTAATATTCCACTATCACTCTCCAATAAAAAATGTATTGTTCTCCCATTATATCCAATTACTATTACATCATTTATTCAGTCATCTATAATGTACTTCTTGATATATCCATTCCAAATCTACACTCTGTAGGTCTATCATATGGTTCTAGAATCAGTGACCATCACATGACATCCTCATGGAATCACATTTCAATCAAATAACATAATGAAGGAATTATGATATATTAAATTTGACGAAAATCAACCGCTTTTCCTCCTCATAACACACATGACCCACACCACATATCAAATCTTCATCACCACTAGAAAATCTCCAAAACCAGTTGTATCATTACTAGGTAATCTCAACAACCATCATGTATTACCCCTCATTAATATTAATACACAACAATTATTATAACATCTATCAATGAAAGAGAGGAATAAAGGTTGTCTCCATCTTTCTATAACACCACAAACCAATATGTCTGGGAAAACAACCAAAACCAATTACATTTTTGAATTATCTTGGGTGAGGATCACATTGAAATAATATAAAATACATGATATATAGTTATTAAAAATTACCAAACTTATGGGATAACATGAACTACACAATTGTACACCACAACATCACCATTTCACCACATGATATCTTTGATAACTATCACCAATAATATAATACATTACAAGACACAACCATAACACCAAACCACAAAATTCAACTTCTAAATATAGGTTTCACCATTTTCTATAATATTATGAGTTTCCACTAAATCCATTTACTAATCTATTAATTCACATTTTCTCATCTATTTACATAATCATTAATGTTATTTAGGAAAATTTTCTCACAAAAATTCTATACCATTCATATTAATTTATACACATATGAATATCCATTTTCAACAATATAGTTTATTCCATGGATAACTAGGTAAATAACATAACCACGATAAACAAAAAATTTCACCCATCTCCTGTTAACCAATACAACAATACAACATATTTGAATAAAATATCACCATAATCCAAACAGTCTCCCCATAACAACTGAACATCATAAGAACCTCACCTCAAACTAAATCACAAACACCATTTTCCATAACCATCATATATCCCAACTACTACACACCACCACCACTATACAATAGCCCTCGTCACATCCCATTCCAACCAAGCATCATACAAAAAACAAAAACACAATTTAACACACATTTTCATCCATAATTTTGATTTAATAATATATTTATATTTATTACTTCTTAATTTACCATGGTTATTCTCACAAGAATTAAATTTCCATGAGAAAAAAATTCATTATCCATTTATATGTCATTAATACTTTTATTAATGGTGAATAAATATCAATTTACAAAGAAAACATATCACATCAAGTAAACTACTGCACAAAAAATTCTCTCAATAGTTGTGATTTTTAGTAATGGAAACTGTAATGTATAATCACTTTTGAAAACATAATAAAAACCATTAAATTGTTTTTTCCATATTCTCATCAATTATAATTTAGACAATTTAGTATCTTCTTTTTGTGGACCCTTAATATCCACCCAATGGAAGGTAAAATCATATAATAACCACAAATTCACATAAATTAGAGAGAATGGGGATCCCAAATATTAAAGTAGATTTCATAATATTGGACGAAAATAGGGCATTAGAAAAACAGAATAAAGAACCAATGAAAACAAGGAAACTTTGAATTGAACATAACTATATAATGCGATTATTGAAGGCACACCCCAATAACACCTTGAACTAGAACAAAATCCCCAAAAAATAATCCAAATTTGGATCCTAAAAAATGATTAATAAAAATTGTTTTACTCATCATTGATTTTCAAATTACATCTTTCAAAATCCAAAAATCCAACTAAGTTGAAATGGGGTAAAATATCATATGAAAACACATGAGGTTATTCCAAGGTTTTAAGAGAATAGGATAGAATTAAATGAATTCATGCAGAATTTTTTGACATGATGGACCTCAGTTCATTCACATTGTTAACCACATATTCACATCACGAGTTTCTGAATAACATGTGAATTCCATATGTGAATCATTTTCAAGTCATTAAATCATCAAACTGAAAACACAATGAACATCCACTATTTTTAATGCTACCTCATCCTCAAATTATTTCACATTGTGAATTACCACACCATGTTGTGAGTTAGATAGTCCCATAACCCTATTTTGAACCTCAAGAATTGAATATACAACCTCCAGTCCCTAGAAATCATCTCACTAGAAGAGCCCATGGTCATGATGTAAGCCACCCGAGACAAAAGAATTTAAACTAATAACACTATAAAAACCTCGTTAAGACTTCTCTGAACACCTCAATAACCAAAAATATCTTTGTAAAATGACTACAATATACATACCATTACATTAGAGACCTCTTAAATGACTATTTTACTTGATAATAAAAAAATAAATATTACAATGGAAGGGTTTGGTGAACCATATCCTGAGACACCTATAAGGGATCTTGTTACACTCCCAAAGCTTCTATCCTTCAATGAAATCCATCCAAGAAAAAATATCCACAGAAAAACAAGAAACAACATCATTATACTCTACTGGGAATAAAACCACACTACCTCAATGATACCACATGACATGACTCTCCTCTATAAAAACTGACATAACCATTTCATCCTCCCTAAAACCAAAGATATAAACCACATAAAACACCACAAAAAACTTCTCAAAAAACACATATCCAGAAAAACTACCATCCATAACAATATATTTTTATTTTTAGGAACCAATAACTCACTATCATGATTTTAAAAAAAGTTCTAAATTCAAATAATCATGATTATAAAGTGTTTTTTCACACCTATATATTTTAATATATATTTATCTTTAATAAATTGTATTATTTTTATATATTTCCTGACATGAAAAAATGTGTATCAAAAAACAATGATATACTTTTGAAATAATTTTTTTTTAAATTTTTGCATTATAAAAAATTTATTGAATTGGAAGATTTGAATATGAGTAACTTGAATATGAAATAGTTTTTTTAATTATTCTAATTAATAATTTTTTATTAATGGTCAAGAAAACAAGAACTCATTTTCAGTGATTTCATTTTATACATGGATATTACATTAAATTTGTGGAATACTTAATATATAAAAAAACCAACACATAGGAACCCAACTAGTTTAGTGTCTTTGGAATCTCGGAACATAATCCTTTAATCATGATGAAAGATCTTCAACATCTCCCATAATGATCATCACCTTTTTTTTCTTACCTAAAACCATTATTTATATCCCGGGGAAATGATAACATATAAAGGCTGATCTCAAATGCTCATTAAGGTTATGCATGGAGAAAATAAAACAAACCATATACATTTGAACTTAAAAAAATTAACAAAATGTTTAATCACCAAAATCTTAAGTGGTGAAATAGATCTTGGAAGTACGTAAGGCATAGATCATAAAGGAACATTAATCGTGATAAAATAGCATGGGGATAAAACATGAAATTGTGGAAAACCATTAAGCTCATGTTATGATTTCCATTTTATACAAGGAATTTCTTCCAAGACCAATTTACGGAGTTTACTTGTTGTTCCAGCCCTGTATTAGTGAACCAGATTTTTCATCCCATTCCAACCATGTCTATATCATGAGATATAAATCTTTAACCAATTCATTGTAGGGAGATATAGGTCCCACAAATCTCATAATATAATCATTCTTATTTGGGCCACAAAATAAACAAAAATCATTCATCGTAAACCAAAGAATAAAATGGTTTTCCTAAACATCATCCCATCATAACGCAATCCATATAAAACAAATGGATATCATTTAATCATAAGAAGTATCAAAAATGTAACTAATATAGACAATATACTTGAAACATAATCATAAAAAATAATGTGAACTTAGATGGAAAATAGTTTTGACAAAACACGTGAAATGAATTCTAGAGGAAAATATCCTTTCTTTTCAAAATAATTTTCTTTTCACAAAATGTGAGGTAATTTTAAAATAAAATGATGTTTTTAATATTCATGAAATATTGTAGATGAATATTCCTGAAAATAAGGCGTTATGAAATCATAAAAAATCTATTCACACCGTATAATTTAAAAAAACATTTTCTCATACTTTTGCTGGAAATGTCAAAAAGTTTTCTCGTATGTTAAACAAAAGAAAGATTCATTGAAAAACACAATGTAAAAGTAAAATAGGGGTAAAAATGTCTTTAAGAATACATGGAATAATATTAAAAACTTTATGAAAAACATTTTTTATGGACATTGTTGAAAAATATAACCCCAGTAAATACTTACATATAAGCAATCTTGGATAAAAATGAAATTTGAAAAATTATACCTTACTTTATGTCCAATTTCATAGGTCTATGTCAGAGACTCCTATATTTTGGGTTTAAACATATTATTATATTTTAAAATAACCATAATAAAATTTATGATATCATATATGATTCACTTTTGCCTTTATATAACCCGTTCTTTTGTAAATTCCATGTTGAAGTAGTATTTTGGGTAAAATCATTTCATTTATCATACGTGCTTCGGCCTGTAGTTCCTGATATTATTACATATATCCTGGTTTAATTAATTTCAGAATGTAAAAGATATTTTATATATAATATATATTACGAATATAAATATATATGACATATTTATAAATTGAATGAAATACATCGTTCGTGGAGACGGTAGGCCGTACGTACGCGTGAACACTATTTTAATTTCCTTAATGAATTGAATGTAATAAATAAATGAAAAATTTATGTACATAAATTCCATATCATTATTATTTAATATATTTCATTATTATTTATTATTTATATTTTACAATCATAATTGATGGGTTAATCATGGAAAATGAATTTCATCACGTTCGTGGATACGGTAGTTCGTACGTACACGCGAGCGACAATATCATTCATTTCTTATTAAAATCGTATATAATTGGATGGATTATCATATATACAGAATCATCATAATTTTATATTTATTATTTATATCATTTATACTCATTATTATGCCCATACAAATGATGAAATGTTTGAATAACAAACTACATCACGACGTGGAGACGGTAAACCGTACGTACACACGTGTGGTTACTTTTACATTCATAGGACAAATAAAATAACTAATATAGTTGTCAAATTTTTATAATAACATCAAATTACATAGAATATACTAGAGTTATTATTTTATAATGGAGACAACAAAGAATGAGTAAGTGGAAGAAGAAAGGAACTTGAAATATGTGGTGAGATATTTACCCCTTCTTCGAGTACTTTCATTTGGTTTGATCAAAAGGAATCATTAGGATGGATTTTGGACTAGAGTAAGGACTCTAGGATGAAGGGAGGACTTTTTATAGGGCATTTGGTCCGGATTTGGTCGAGCCAAATGGATTTGGAGATGTGAATTAGATAGAAGGGGGAGTTCTCTTTTATAAGTGGGGTGAGGGGAACCTTAGGAAAAACAAAAAATATTATTTTATAATAAATTCATATTCCATTTATAATGGCTCAAATTTGTCTCATTTCGAGGATAAGGTAGGGATGGCTCTAAATCCTATAAACCAATAGGTTTTAGATAGGTTTACGTTTCCATTTTAACCATATCATTTAGATTTAACACTAAGTTGAACAATTTAACTTTTACCGTGTCTTCTTGTATTCTTACACTATAAGGTTAACAAACAGACTATAAAATACCAATAAAACACCAATTGGTTCATTAATTTCATATATATTATTATATAATACTTTTGGACAAACCATATATTTTTATGACCATTATATAAATTTATAATATAATATTTGATTTCAAAAATAATTATGTCAAATTTTACACTATTTGATATTTTGTTTTCTCTAAATTTATAACAGCATTATTACATCTAAAAAAATTCATATAACCAACCCTAAAATGTTATATTAATCTATATAATTAGTTAAATTAATAAAAAGTCTCAAATTACAAGTATTTGGGTATTTATAATATCAATTGTGTTAGTATTTCATTAATAAGGTAATTACTAAATCATCATTTTGTCATAAATAAAATAAATTATTTAATTATTAAAAATCTTAAATAAAATTCAAATATGTAGGAAATATTTTTATATTTTTAATAAATATTTATAGATGAATTTCTCTTACGTATTACCCTATATTAAAAATGTTTTAGTTATTAAACATTGATTTTAACTATTTTTACTCTTCTTTAAATAAAATAACAAAAACTGTCCTAATCTGATCCAATTGGACCCAAATGGTAATATTTTATTCCTAAGGTTGTTTTTGGTCAAATTAAACATATCAAATAGATTTAGTTCATGTTTAATGGTAATAATAATATCATTTTACCCTTAATTGACCTATTTACTTTTAACCGTGGTAAATAAATGTTAAAACTTACTATTCACCAAAAATTATGTTCATCTCATTGAACCAAATTTTAATTATTGATATCAACCATGTCTCTCAGATTTTTGAAATTCAACTCACATTAGCTGTAAAATTATGTTTTATGTAAATTTTCAAATGCTCCTAGGAGGTGGGTAAAAGACGGTAAAAAGTTCAATAAAATTTTTATATATCTAAAATTATTATATATTAACTCCAATGAATTACATTGAACATATATAGGTATTAAGAATCTATTTTGACCTAGAATAAATTTAAATAATATAAATGGTTATTTAAATAAAAATCTGGTTTTAACTAATAACTCAGTGTTTTCACTATTCATCAAAAATTTAAATTTTTTCGAAAAATACAACAAATTCACCCTAAGCTATTTTTGATATTATGAATCCAAAAATGAAGTCCATTTTGAAAGATAAAATTTATAAAATTTCAAAAAGTGGGTGTTACTATTTATAATAGCTAGTTTATATAATATTTTCATAACATATCGTTGTTTAGTGAAACTCGGTATTACGTACAACGCAAGCTATCGAGGAAGGTTGATCTTACGTTTAACACTAGCCATGAATAGTGTTGCATATACTAGAAGCTAATATGGTTTTGTGTATAGTGCAAGATAATCTTGGTGTAGCGTACAACACAAGACATGAAAAAATTTAAAAATAATATTTATCATAAAATCTCAGGGAAAATAATTCTACCCCCTTTAAAGTTAATTTTTCCAACGAAATTCGTCACGGTTATAAATGGTTTACTACTTGAAAGTTTCATTCATAGAAACCCACATCGTAAATAAGAATACGAAATCTTAATTTTACAAACTAATGTATGAATCTTAATGGTTTCCCAAATTAACTCATCCATGGGTTTCCACATAGACGAACATAGGTGACAATATGGATATGGAAGATAAATATAACCATCATGTTCTGATGGATAGTGGTAGAGAACATGGCTATGAAATAGCCAACAATCACAAAGCTGTAAATTTGTGATGATCTAAGGTACCATCTAACTCATTAGATATGAGGTCAATATGACAACATTTTTTGTTTTCAATATCATTTCCCTAATGTAGAATAATTTTTGAATTAAAAGAAATACGTACTTGATTTTGGTACAATATCATAGTTGTTCGTGCGTTGAACAATTTCCACTTCATCTCTTAAAGAAATGAAGTTGAATTTGTCTTCCGTGAAGTTTTAGCAGATCATGAAATAGAATGATAGGTAATTCAATCATTTTCTAAAATATGTTAAGCAATTGTTATATACATAAGTCCATCTATGGTGCGATTAATTGTATATGGTTCAAAAAATGGACTTATACTTCATCTATCATACCACATTATAATATTAAACTAATTTGTACTAACCAAGGACTTTTTATTGGCCAATGGTAGGCGATAAAAGCCTCTCGCACTTCAGTTGTGGGTTCGATTCCCGCAACCTTGTCCAACTTGATGGGTTGTCACCTATCTTAATGTTGCCCTTTTTCTAAAACTATTGTATTATAAAATTTGATAAATAAAATCATATGTTCTAGCCTTAAACAATACTATCTTATGTATAACTTATTCCATTCCAATTTTAGGATTTTCCAAAATACTTCTGTCCAATCTCATAGTATAAAAAAAAGATTACTAGAGAGGTCATATACAATGAATGTGATTACCATAATTTTTCCTCAATATATCATAAGATATATCATGTTTCTCATATTCCAAACATGTGACTACCTTAATCATGTATTCTCTTG
This sequence comes from Viscum album, assembly GCA_963277665.1. Lineage (NCBI taxonomy): Eukaryota > Viridiplantae > Streptophyta > Magnoliopsida > Santalales > Viscaceae > Viscum > Viscum album. The sequence continues at coordinate 1,457,188,393 of OY728159.1, read as the reverse complement.
AAACATGAATTACCATAAAACCCTAGTGAAAACATGAATGCGGTGAAATGTTAATTCTTTCCACATACCAAAATCCCTAAATTTTTATATACTCAAACCATGATATCACTTTTTCCTTATATCATTAATTAGCTCATTAATAATATCAAAAATTTCATTCTCCTTATCCCACCATTATGCACATATTAGGTGCTTTCCAAAAATATCTGAATAACTTTTCAGGGTTACGAGTAACATTAAATATATACTTTCAAAAAAAAGAGAAATCAATAGTGTAACAACCCTTAAATGTATCTTTATTCCATAATACCATGAGATTACATATACAACATTACTATTGATAAACATGTAATCATTCCACTACCTTCTTAAACCATTGACTGAGCTTCATCATTTTATCCCTCAACACATATTTCATCTCATATATCATTTATAGTATCTTCATCATCAAAAATATAAATACTACCCATACAACCATTCTTACTCTTTTCATGAGATTTTCCCTTATGGAATTGGTTTTCATAATGCCCACACGTCCCAGATTTAATACATTTAATTGTTGTTGATGTCTTAGCAATACCATTATCTGTGTCCATGGTGTTAACTGAACTTTTTCCTTTGAACTTACTAGATTTTTGTCATTATTATCAAAACCCAAAGTATCTTCTAGTTCTTTTGAAACATTCTCTTTGATGCCTTTTCACACATGATTTACATGGGGAAATTGAACATTCATTTCTCTATGATCTTCATGAAACACCATCTTTCTCTTATTAGCTAAGTCCGGAAACTTACCAAAGTTCAGATTATTGATCATATTATGATATTACTGATTAGGAATAATAAATATGTTTGAACATCCAAATCCTATTTCATTTTATTAGTCTTGAATTATATCATTCCATTGTCCATATTATCCTCCATTATCCCAAATATTCTTGTTTCCATCCATTTTCCGTATCCCAAAAATAATATAATGAGAGGAAAAAATGTATGCTATGAAAAAAACATAATAAAGGGGGAGTAACATCAATATATAACATCTTAGGTATAATTCTAAGATCATTATAGTAATTCCAGGACTAGAACCTCTACTTATACTTAACCATAGAGACATCCCTTGACATACCATATAAATATCTCTTGGGATTTCACTATAGTATTCGCATCCTAGTTTTGAAAGGGTAAATAATCCTTTCCTCTGATTCCAACTATAGAGACCCACACTTGACATACATGAACATTACATTACTTTTTTGAAATACTAAATACATAACAAAAACCAGCACTCAAGGACCGTAATAGTTTATTGTCTTTGAAAACGTAGAACATAATATTCTAATCAGGGTGAAAGATTTTCAATATCTACCATAAAGATCTTCCCCTTTTGTTTTCTTACCTATAAACATTATTTATATCATGGAGAAAAGATAACATATAAAGGGTGAGCTCAAATTCTTAGTAAAGGTAATCATGGAGAAAATAAAACAAACCATATACATTTGAACATATAAACATGAACGTAATGATTAAACATCAAAATCTTGAGTGGTGAAATAATTCTTGGTACTAAGTAAAGCATATATCATAATGGAACAACAACAATGATTAAATAAAATTGTGATAAAACATGAAATTTTGAAAGAAAACACTAATCACATGTTATGATTTCAATAGTATCCAAGGCATTACTGCCAGGACCATTATAGTGGACATAATCCATTACTGAACTGGGTTTACCTGCCGTTCCAACCCTGTATTACTGAAACAAATTTTTCTTGAAGTTATAACCATATATATATCATGAGATATAAATCTTTATCCAATTAATTTTATGGAGATATAGGTCCCACCCATCTCATAATGAAATCATTCTTACTTGTGCCAAAAAATAAACATAATTCATTCATCATAACCCAAAGAAAAAAATGGGTTTCATAAACATCTTCCCATCATAACGTAATACATATAAAACAAATGGATATCATTTCTTCATAAGAAAAATGAAACATTGTAATTAATATATTCATTAAACTTGAAACATAATCATATTAATTAATGCCATCTTAGATGGAAAATAGTTTTGACAAAACACTTGAAATGGATTCTTGAGGAAAATATCCTTTCTTTTCAAAATCATTTTACTTTCACAAAATGCAATGTATTTTTAAAATAATAGGACATTTGTTGAATATAATAATAAAATATTGTAGGGGAATCTTCATGAACATAAGTCTTTATGAAACGGTAAAATATCAGTTCACTCCATATATTTAAAAAACATTCTTCTCGTACTTTTTCCAGAAATGTCAAAAAGTTTCTTGTATGGTAATCAAAAAATATATTCCTTCCATTACACAATGTAAAAGTCAAAGAGGGGTAAACATGACTCAAACATTATATGGAATAATTTTTAAACCTTTATGAAAAACATTTTTATGGACATTGATGAAAAATATAACCCTAGTAAATACTTACGTATAAGCAATCTCGGATAAAAATGAGATTTGCAAAATTATCCCTTACCTTATGTCTAATTTCCTCCATATGTGTATGAGACTCCTGTATAGTGGGTTTAAACATATTATTAACTTATAAATAACCATAATAATATTTAGTATATCATATATGATTCACTTATGACTTTATATTACTCATTCATTTGTAAATTCTATGTTAAAAGAAACATTTTGGGTAAAATCGTTTCATTTTTCGTACATGTTTTGACTTGTTGTTCATGATATTATCACATGTATCCCGATTTTCGTAATTTATGAATGTAAAACATTATATATATATAATATATATTCATAATATAAATATATATGATAGATCTACAAATGGAATGAAATACACCATTCATGGAGACGGTAGGCCGTACATACACATGAATGATGTTTTCGTTTCATTATTGAATTAAATGGAATTAAATAAATAAAAAATATATGTACATAAATACAGTATCATTACTATGTAATATATTTCGTGTTTTTTAGTGTATATACTTAATAATCATACTTGAATGGTTAATCATGGAATATGAATCTCATTGTTTTTGTGGAGACGGTAGTCCATAGGTACGCACGAGAGACAATATCATTCTTTTGATATTATAATAATTTTAAATTGGATGGTATATGATATATAAAAAATAATCATAATGTTATATTTATTATTTATATCATTTGTACTCATTATTATACCCATCCAAATGATGAAATGTTGGAATAAAAAACTACACCATGACGTGGAGACGGTAAGCCGTACGTACGGACGTGTGGTGACTTTTTCATTCATAGGATGGATAAAATAACTAATATGGTTGTAAAATTTTTATAATAACATCAATGTATATATTAGATACTGGATATATTATTTTATAATGTAAACAACAAAGATATAAGAAGTCGAAGAAGAAAGGAACTAGAAATAGGTGGTGGGATGTTTACCTCTTTTTCGGGTTCTTCTTTTTGATTTGATCATAATGGCTCCATAGGATCGCTTTATGAATAAGGGAATGTATCTAAGATGAATGGAGAATAGTTGAGAGGGTATTTGGGCCGATTTTGGTTGAGAAAAATGGCTTTGGAGGTGTGAATTAGAGATAAGGGGGAGTGCCTTTTTATAAGTGGGGTCAGGGGAATCTTAGGAAAAACATAAAATATTATTTTATAATTAATTAATATTCGTTTTATAATGGCTCCAATGTGACTTATTTAGATGATAGGGTAGTTATGGGTCGAAATACTTTCAATTTATAGGTTTTATATAAGGTTATGTTACCATTTTAACCTTATCATTTATATTTAACTCTAAGTTAAATAATTAAACTTTTACTCTGCCTTATTGTATTCCTACACTATATGGTTAATAAAAATTCCATAAACTAACAATATAACCCAAATTTGTTAGTTAATGTCATATATGTTATTATAAAAGTCTTTCGGCCTAACCTTAGATTTTTATGACCATTATATCAATTAATAATATAATATTTGTTTTAAAAACTCTTTTTGTCAATTTTTACTCAATTTCGTATTTTGTATTTTCTAAATTTATAAAATCATTATTACTTTGAAAACAATTCATAAAAACATTCCTAATATTTTATATTAACCTATAAAATTATTTTAATTCAAAAAAAGTCTCAAATTACATTGATTTAAGTATTTATTATATCAATTATGTTAATATTTCAGTAATAAGGCAATTACTGTATCATCATTGTGTCATAAATAAATTATATTATTTAATGACTAAAAATTATAATTAAAATAAAATTATGTAGGAAATATTTTTATCTTCTTAATTAATATTTATATTCGAATTTATCTTACATATAACCTGATATTAAAAATGTTTTAGTTATTAAACATTGATTATAACTATTTTAACTTTTCATTAAATAAAATAATAATAAATGTCTTAATCTAATCCAAGTGGACCTAAAGGGTAATATTTTTATTTCTAAGGTAGTTTATGGTCAAATTAAAATTATCCAATATAATTAGGACATGTTTTAGGGTAATAATAATATAATTTTAACACATAATTACCGTATTTACTTTTAACCGTGGTAAATAAAAGTTAAAAGTTAATTTTCACAAAAAAATATTGTCATATCATTAAATCATATTTTACTTAATGATATAAACTGTGTCTCTTGGATTTTTGAAATTCAACTCACATAAGTGGTAAAATTATGTTTTTTGTCAATTTTATAAATCTCCTAGGAGTTGGGTAAAACAGGGTAAAAAGTTCATTAAAATTTTTATATATCTAATATTATTATAAAATGACTCCAATGAATTAAATTAAACATATATAGGTATTACATATCTATTTTGAAAAAAAAAATAATTAAATTAAATTATAATTTTAAAATAAATTCGGTTTTAACCAATAACTCTATGTTTTCACTATTCATCAAAAATTGAAAGTTTTCAGAAAAATATAAAAAATACCCTAGGAAAATTTCGATATTCAGAATCCAAAAATGAAGTCCATTTTGAAATATTAAATTTATAAAATTTTAAAAAGTTGGTATTACTATTCATAACGGTTAGATTATTTAATATTTTAATAACATATCGTTGTTTAGTGAAACACAGTATTACGTACAACACAAGCTATTAAGGATGGTTGCTCTTTCGAGTAATGCAAGTGAAAAATATTCTTGTATATACTACAAGATAATACGTTTTTGTTTATTGCTCAAGATAATATTGGTGTAGCGTACAACAGAAGACATGAATGAAATTAAAAATAATATTTCTCATTAAACCTCGGGGTGTCACAAATTTTTCATATACCGTAATTTCTCTTCATTAAATCATGTCATTTGGTTGTGAAAAATTTTCTATATTTACTATTAATTAGAAATGTGGTATATTATATTAATAATAATAAATTACTTCCATTTAGATTATAAATTGCCACGATTTTAATCTCATCCAATTTTCTGCTTAAATATTTTTTTATGGAAACGGTTTGTGTTTTTTTCAATAGAAATATATATTGAAATTTATTTATACATGTTATAGTGGCTACATATTTATAAATTTATACACTATTTAGAATCAAGAAATTCAAATTTTTTTTACATAGTTTCTTTTTATTTTTGGCCATTATGAAATGTTACCAAGGTAAATATTTACTGTAATAGTTATGTCAAAATGTGTAAAATATGGTTAAATCGTGGGAAAATGATTTACAATTTTAGTAAGACATGATTTTATCTTATTTGATGACTATAATTTATCCATTTATATCTAATTATTCATATGGCCACATGGTATCATTTTTCTTTGATTATTATTTTTATATTATTTTAGTATATGAATAAATACAAAATGTAACTCTGTTAATTTTAATATCTCTAATTTTTTTTAAAGTGATAAAAAGTGTATATGTTTAGATATAAATGTTTATTTAAAAAATATATTAATACTTAAAATAATTATATTTTATTTTAAATATTTTTTCATTTAATAATTACAATAAATAATTATGTAATATAGACACAATATTCATTCAATTAATAGAAAAAATAAAATAAATAAATTAATATTTTTAAAAGTAATAAAATTTTGATTAATTAACATATTATACATTAGTTATCAATAAATATAACATATTAGTGATGTGTGTATGTTTTAACATCAAATTAAAAAAAATAATGACAAATTTAATTTTAATGTAAATGAATAGTTCCAAAAGTGACATTAATGATATTTTATAATAAAAAATAATTTATTAAATGATTTAAAATTCATAAAGTACCTATCACCAATTATTTTAATGGTATATGGTATTAAATATCAACCATGTTCTATTCATGGTTCAATTTTTTCTTTAATGGTATAATTCTTAACGAGTAAAAATTTCAAAACATTGATATTGTGGTATTTTTCAAAAGGGTTTACTGGAGTTAAATAAGTTATAAGGGTGGAAACATCACATAAAAATGTCCAAAATTTATTGAATAAAATTATTTATAATTAGCTTCATCTTACCTTATAAATATATAAAATTAGATTCTTTTTATTTTTAAACATAAAATATATCAATTTAAAATTTTAATTAATTCCTAGACTCCCCTATTCAATGCTTATAAAAGGGAAGTTCTTATATGCACTCTCATTAAAATCTTTGCGACCTTCTAGTAAATCCAATTATTATCATAATATCTTCATTGATTCAGAAAAACATAATATTGATTCTCATCTTGGTAAAATAACATTTATTCAAGGCCCAAAGTTAAATCCAAAATAATTTTCACAATGGAAGGTTAAAAATATTAACCAACCCCTTTCAATTTATTTATTCTACTAAATCCCTTTAATATATGATATTCATCATAAAAATAAATTCAATATCCTTAAAATAATTATTTTTTATTATGATAAAAAAACAACTAAATCCACCGACTATTCCACCAAATGTGATGTGAATGTTTCATTTGTGTATAATTTTAGACTACCACCTCTATGTAGAGATACAATTAATATTAAATCACTATCATTCATTTATGTTTATTATGATTGGTTTATTATCTGATCAATATTTTTTTACTTATCTGGGAATTTAATTGTTTATTAAAAACTTATTTAACTTAATATAAATTTTTTATGTATGAACTAATTTATTTTTGGGTTAGTGGTTATATTTATGAGTTTCTATTGGAAGGAACACTTTAAAATTAAGAATAACAAAATAGAAAATACATGGATTGAAAATCCATAGTACATGTCTATATCATAAACTAGAACCCACACACCATGTATTTAATAATAAAATCTATGTATTCCAAATATAGAAGTGAATGGTGGATGGAATCGATGGTATACCCAATTTACATTAGCTCCACATGTCATGTACTACCACCAATAGACCATCAATATGTAGAATTCAATGGGTGGCATGGTTTTCCACCTACTCGAAGAAAAAACCACATAATTGAATATTGAACAAAGTGCACACTATGTAAATTAATTCTTTATAAATCTAATGGAATACATACCAATTCACACTACTAGAGATATGACTTATAACCGTGGACCTATAGACTCAATTTTAGTGGTCCATTGTTATAGGTTAGTTTATAGCCACAGTTAAATTAAAACTTATGGTTGTAGGTTTTATCAATCACAATTTCTCTTCTTCATGTCACATTACCCTCAACGTACAAACCTCCTGTTCTGATAGTGCCCATCATGACCTCTCCTCTCCCCAACCCTCCTCCTCAGATAGGGCCCCCCGCGGTATTGCCCCTCACTACAACCTAATGAGGCATCCCCACCGCAAGGTCTCATCTCCGACCCTCTTCTCCAAATGCGGCCACCGAACTCAAACACCCCACCTCTCCCCTGTCAATGATGATAATTGGTATCCTCCCCACCTATTTCTTCGATACTCCTATGATTTAGCGGTGACCCCTCCCTTTTATCATTATCCTCCTCACATATCTCGGCCGGTCAAAAAATTTGAATTTGATTACCCTTGAAGGTATTTAGGGGTTTCTATTCTATGTTTGGTGGCTCATATTCCTTTCCCTATAATAAAATCCTTCTCTAGTTTTCATTCACTGACACATTATACAAATAACTAATGCATGATGCCCAATAATCTTGCTACAATAACAGTAGAAAAAAATTCTTGGTTTCTTATTATGTGTAATATTCTAGCTAGTTTTGGAACATGTCTTTCACTTTGGAGAATTTTATTGGGAACAAGAAGTTATATAATTCTTCACATCCATCATTGATAATGTGGGGTTTCTATCATTACCCTTCTTCACCCATAACTATCCAGATTTTGATTTGAAACCAATATTAGTAGATGAAGCTACATTATAATAAATATATTTATTTTGATGACAATTTTACCATCTTTTACGAGCCTTCGGTAGTTTTTTAGAATGTAACATCATTCTCTTCATTTCATTTTGTGATTCGTTTTTGTAAAAAAGTCAATTCTTAATAACACTAATGTTAATAGCTATTTTTCTCAAAGAAATTAAAGATTAATCATGGGTACTTTCTAGATTTCTCAAATTCACGTATAACTAATGACACTTCAATTTTAGATAGATCTTATGGAACTAAAGTATTTTCAACCATTATTTAGATTCACTTTTCAACTTTTATGTATAATATTAATACAACATTATTGTTTCTAGTAGGGATGTTTCATGTTTCTTTATCCTCCTTTATTTAATTTCTATTTGATCTTTATTTATCTTTTTAGGGATTACATATACCTCTTTCACTTTTTATATATAAATTTTGAAAAAACTATTTAAACCACTTCATTCTCAAATACACATCAGTTCAATTTTTCATCAAAAAGAAAAATATTTTTAGTTTAATGTGACAATGATTTATTATTTAAATATTTCAACTGGGTGGAGTTTTCTTGTCCACATATTTATTTTTCTTTTTTTATTTTCACTTTACATTAGTTGTAAAATTTAATTTAAGAATAATATTTATATAATGATTAATAAAAATTCCTATGATTATCAACTGTATGAAAATTACTTGGAGAATAGTAGCATTGACAATGAAAAGAAATTTTAAATTTTAAATTTTAACTCCAATATAAATCTCCCATGATTCTTCACATTTATTTCCATTAAAACTTCCATGAATCCCATTTTGAATCTTATCTTTGAAAAACCACCCATGATATTTGTGATATTAAGGATAAAGAAGAATTTATTGAATTTATTCCACTTTTCACAAAAATTTAAAAGTCTATAAGTTCCTCATTTTGTGAATTATTATCGGAAAATAAAATCCAAGGATTAGTGAATTCATTCACCTTCCCTATAAGTTTTTCACCTAAGTACTATTATCTAAAATAATACGAAGAAGTCATATATTTAATCATAGTCATACAATCTATATTATATTTTTATTTCTAAAAATTGAATTATTGATGAAAATGTTAACTGATCCGATGAATTCTTATGATGAATTCTAATGATTTAATAAAAAAGGAAACTTGAATCAATTTCATGTGGATATGTCATATAAAATTACTTAAAGCAATATAATAAAAATTAATTTGGCACATTATAAAGACTAAAACATGAAAAAAAGATATAAAGTAGATCAAATCAATATTTTATACCAGAAATTATAATGAAACTGTATTCAAATTCATACATTGTGTAAAATTCATACACAATATACCCACTTCATATGATAAATCCATATGTTTTCCTAGGAATTTAAAAAAATAAAGAAAAATAAATTAATATAAAACAATTGTATCATAATAATCCAAAACACATAAATTGACATCCAAATAAATAAAAACAACTTATCTACCAACTAGACATGTTTATACTGTATGGTTTAAATTAAAGACAACTTTTTCAACCACTCGAATGGTATATCAGCCTTCCCCTATGGATTTTTTTTTCAAACGATGATCCTATTTATAAAAATTATTTAACAAATAAATATTTATTCACAAGACACTAAATCAAATACTTTTCCAAAATACAAACATCATGACACTGCACCACAAGTTTGATAAGTGTTCTTGAGATAAATCCATCTCATAGTGAAAAAAAATATAATGAAAAAGTAATAAAATTCTCCCCTAAAATGTCGTCACTCAACTCTTAAATAAAACTACCTATTTAAAAATCGATGAAATAAATGGATATAAATTTACCCACCTCCTATGGAAATCCATATTTAAACAAAAAATTTGTGAACATTCATATTTCACACATAATTATAGGATTAGTGGGAATAACATCCAATTATTATTAATGATATGGGAAGGTCCGAAACCTCATATTCGTACTCAGGAAGTCAAGTTTATCCTTAGGTACATCCTTGGATAAAATATTATCCAAATCAGATTAGTTAGGAAAAACATCCACTATGATATCTCTGTTGGACACTATCTCATTAAAAAATGAAATCTAGTATCAATACGCTTGGAACTTGATTTTAGAACAGTTTTTTGGAATAGAATACAACACTCTTGTTATAACAATGAATTTTGAGAGGTTTGTAATCCTTCAACCTCAAATAATCAAACGAAAACATCAAAAAAATTTAAGTGTATTTATTTCATTTAATAACATATTCAGCCGCATTAGTAAAAATTGAAAGTGAGTACTATTTACTATAGTTCCAACTCACCTAGTAGTCCCTGAAGTTGAAAATTTAACCTGAGGTGGTCCTTAAATCATTATAATCACATACCCAATCAGAATATTCTATCATATATAGATTAAATATAATTTACATGTTATAAACAATCCCATTACTCATAGACCCTTGGATATATTTGATAAGTCTTTTGGATACCATAATATGTGATTCCATTAAGTCACTCTAGTATCTTTCACATATATTGACAACATATAAATATCAAATTTAGACATTTTGAGATAAATTATACTACTAATAATCCTAATAAATTATCTTTAGTTTACACTGTCACATTCATTAACGTTAAGGATGTTTTGTAACACCTGAATGGTAGTATACACTATATTTAATTCATCAATATAAAAATTTCTCACGAACACTCTATAATACCTCTTTTGGGATAAGACAATAAAATTTCCCCTATATGACATGTAAACCTATGAATTATCTTCTCTCACCTATTATAGAAATATCATATATAGAAACTTGTGTTTCATATTTGGATTATACACAAACTTTTTCTCTGGAATAATTCATTTTTACTTTAATTTTCATTATAATGAATTTATATATTTCAAGTATTATTTACAGTCTTACATTTTATGATTTTAATGTTATAAAACTAAATAACATTATATAGTATCTAATTCTATCATGTGTTCTCTTTTCCACTTGATAGATATCATAAAAGGATAACCTCGTCATTATTTTCATTATTTTTTCCAATCATTGAATTTCTATGTTTTAAAAAATAGTGACTTCCAAAACACTATAAATTAATCCATAATTGAATTATATTTTTACAAAATTACATATGAAGTCATGTAATAATATTATCTTATAAAAAACCATTTCATAATATTGATTGTTTTTCACATAGCTTCCCTCCAATAGAGATTTTTTATGCCATATTCTTCTGAAATTTTTTCCCATATCAAAAATAAGATTATTTTTTCATTTATAAACATTATATTGTTGGAGTGTAAATTGAGAGTTGTATAATTTTTATACCATTTTTTTAATATAACATTCAAATTATCTAATTATAAATTCCTTCCAATTATCATATTTGAATTTATTAATGTATATCCAAAATCCTTTCTCAACTATTATTATAAATGTTTTAAAAACGTCCACTACCTTATACATATTATTTATAGACAGAAAATTTTACATTGTAGTTTATTAATTAGTAAATGAAGTGAAATTAGACACATTATGTCATGTTTGTTATTACAAGTTGATTTAAATTTTATTGTTTAGAATCATGTAATTGACTGTCAAAATTTCAATACTTTTATGAATCCCTTGAGTGGTTTTTTTTGGAATGTGTCAAAAATGTTCCCCATTTAACTCTTTAGGTGAGGAAAGACATTCAATATATCACCAATGAAAATATTTCTTAAACTAATTGGAAACATATGACTCAAACTTCTCTAAAATCATTTATTCACATATTTTAAACACCTCTTATTATATTTCATATAAAATATTTTTACTTTAATAAATACTCATTCCAGGAACTTATGTGTGGTATTCCTAATTTTTTTTTATAATTTATAAAATTTATCAATTCCTTAAAACGTAATTTTGATATAATTATTATAATGTTTTTATGAACTTGTTATTGATGATTAATTATTATATAATAAAAAAATACCTATCACATTAAGTAATTTTCTAGATTATTTATTTAATATATTTTTATATTCCTTATAATATAAAGTTACTTGGTGTAAAATTTTGATTGGATCAGTAATGAATTATAGGATTTATGATATTTTTTGGACTTTTCATTCACTAATGATTCAGATAGATGATTGATTCAATGCTCAGGTTTTGATTTTTTTTGAAGAACATGGTTGAAATGCGAGGAAGTGAGTTGCAATATCACTAAACATGGTTTCCAAAAAAATATCATGTCTGGTATTATAATGGAGAAAAATCTCATGTGGTGAATGACATTGATTCTTACAAAATTATTAGTTTGAAAAATATTATTTTTAATCAATTACGTTTTTTCAGAAGATAAATACTCTTGTAGACCAGCAAAAGATGAAATGAATTCCAGAACATAGTTTTCTCCAATTAATCAAGATAATGAAATTGAGAGTGTAAGAAAGATTATGGAAGATGAAAATACACTAATATATCAGGAATTTAAATAAATGTGTAAACAAGAGATTTTAATGCGATTATATGATGGGAAAAAAATTTATGGATTTAGTAATAATATGGTCATCTATCTCCCTTCATTTATTAAGTATTTACTGCATAATGGTTAAATAAATCCCAAAAAATATTACATGCCATCATTTTTGGTTGAATTGTTTTGCTTTTAATCTATTAAGATTCATTCTTAACCCAAATATTGTTGTATATTCTGGAAGGAAAATGCAAATTTGACTCAGTGAAAATAGTCTGGCACATCAAGGTGGAAGACTAATAATGATGGAACTCAATATCACATACCATATAATGTGACATGACAATTCCCTTTAATTCCTAGTCAAAACTGTTTTTGAATGAACAAATGTCAAGGAATATTAGATGGTATGAAGATGAAAGAAATACGGATAATGATGAAATAGTGCATCCTATAGATGGTTTGGCTTGAACGAAATTTGGTAGGTTACTTCCATATTTTTAAGCTGACCCAAAAAAATATTTATTTGGATTATCTTGTGATTATTTCAACCCATTTTTCAAATTGAATACTACACATAGTATTTGTCCTATTTTCATTCACTTACATAACATTCCTTCATGGATATGTTTGAAGAATACATTTACTATCGTGATTTTTTTGATATCCGGACATAGTGATCCTAGAAATGATATTTATGTATACATCGAGCCATTAATAGATGGGTTAAAAGAGCTTTTTTGGTTGGTGAACCTGCATACGACACATTTAGAATGGAGTACTTTATGTTTCATGAATCTTTATTGTGGACAAAAAATGTTTTCCCTTATAATGGAATGATGTATGGTAGGAGTAATAAAGGGAAATTATCCGGCCATATTGGTATAAAAATTAAACATTCCTAATGATTAAATTATGGATGAACTTTCACTTTCATAGGGTATCAATGATTTCTACTGATGGATCATCCATACATGAAAAATAGAAGACAATTTTATAATGTCATCAAGGAAGAATAGATACCTCAATAAGAATTAAATAATTACATTGTTAATGTCCATGATGATTTGAATTATGTTCATGGAAAAAGTATATCTAATATTAGAAATCGAATGCATATTAATTCGAATTTGAAAATATATTGGTAGAAGAAAATCACATTCTTTGAGTAGTCATATTATTCATCAAATTTATTACATAATTGTTTATATGTAATTCATAGTGAGAAAATAATTTGTGACATGTTACTTTATACTGTTTTAAATGTAAAAGAAAAAAGACGATTTCAGTCTTGTCATTATTTGATAGATTGTGTATAAGAGAAAGGCTTCATCCTAAGTTAATTGGTTAATATAAGTGGAAAGCCCCTTTTTCCTATTATTTGAAGAAAAATGTGGAGGAAAAAAAATTTATATAGCACTTTGAAAGTTTGATGGTTCCAAATGGTTATTCACGAAATATTTTGATAAGGGTGAATACACATGATATGAAGCTAAAATCTATTCAAACCCATAATTACAATGTCTGGATACATTAGTTGATTCCAATTTCATTTCAAAATTTACAATAAGATAATGTTAGGGTTTCTGTGATTAAGTAATGTCCTTTTTATCATTACCTTTGTACCAAAAGTCTGAGCATAAGTGTTGTTCTGAAATTATGGAGAGATGCACTGATTATTCTTTGTGACTTGGAGAAACATTTCCCACCATTATATTTCACATTTATGATATTTATTACTGAGAGTCTTCCCAAAAAAATTTCTGGTAGTCCTGTATCGATTCAGTTGATGTATTCTACAGAATGAATGATTTTTACAATGAAATATTATGTCGGATATAAATATCTTCTTGAAGGCCTTATTTTTAAATGCTATTTAGCACAAGAATTCATGGATTTATGTTCATCATACGTGGATAACATCACTCTGTGGTCAAATCAACTAATGAGACCTATTAACAAGAAATATAATCCCATTGCGACTACATTAATTAAACTACTCTAAATAGGGGGGATATATAGACCATACTCGTTGTGTACTTTAAGTAGGGAAGAGTGGGAAATGGATCATCATATATTATTATTCAACTGTGGAGTGAAAGATGATTATGTCATGTATGTAAACTAATAAATATTCATTTTTTTTATTTTTTGATTTCTTCATATCTTCTGACATTTTAATTCCTTCATATCTATAGGGAAAATTTTGAAATTATAAAAAAGAGACATCAATTTAAATCTTGTATGAAGAAGAAACTATTGAACAAAAAGGAATTTGTTGATTGGATAAAGTCAAATGTAATAGATTTATTTTTTTATTTCTCATGACATAACCACATGTACCTATTTAATATTCTATGATTGTATCTTTTTGGTTTTAAATCTACTAATGATTGAATTATCAGATGAAATTATAGTGTTGAGATTTGGTCCAAACGATGTGGAGCATGATTGTAAGGAAATGGTTGTCAATAGATTTAAATTTGTTATAAATATTTGTGCAACAAAAATTTAAACATATAATGTTGGTGTAATGATCAGAACGACAAAAAAATTTTATTTGAGTGTACTAAACAGACAACCATGATCATAAAATATATCATATTATTGTGTTGTTGAAAGAATCATTTTATTATATTATTGTGAACGTTGTTCTGTCGCAGTGATGAAAATAAAGTTGTTGATTCAATGACATGACAAGGATTGAATATTGATAACTATGGATTTAGATTGATTTAAATGAACCACCACCTTCATATCGATGAACCTTATATTCATTCATCTCAATATAGATAGGTTTTTTATGTAAAAGACCCATTATGACAACAATTTGGTGTTACTTTTGATGTCATTCCTAGATATATTTTTGATGAGTACATGGATGAAAATGAAGTTGTGGGGGAACCTGTCAGTATTTATTCAAATTTTAAATTTTATGACACATATGATTAAATTTTTAGAATATATATTAAACTATTTTTTCATAGAGCACACATAGGATTGACATATTTGTAATATTTCACCATATTTTATCACAATATTTTATGTGTGTTTTTAAAATTTCTTAAATGATATCAATTTAACTAGTATATTTTATACCACTGTCAAATATAAAAATATTAAGAGCTAGAAAAATTTATGTTTGATCACATATCTTGTAATTATTGAACATAGATAATTGTTGCTATTTTATCAATATAAATTTAACACATGAAAATTTATGTCATTTTTTATGATAAAAATTTATTATTTTACATTTTGTTTCGTTTTATTTATTTTAGAATTTTATTTTAAATTTATAGGTCAAAATTAATGAATATGATGATACTAGAATATGTTTAAGAATATAGAGACACAAAAAATGCATGTATCTTATGGGAACCGCTAGAAAAATAGTTTATGATTGAATATTATTGTCTTTCTTATTATTTACTTATCATCGTTCAATTTAATTTATCATATATGTTATCTGATGCTACATTATTAAATAGATGGATGGATAATTCAACTGAGGATGATAGAATGTTAAGGGTACTACTACGACTGATTCTAATGTTCCTTATATACCTATGCTAATTGAGTCACTAGGAATCCATCCTCCCATTATGCCACCTTCATTATATCCATACCCACATTTTCCATATTCTTTTTTTCTTGTACAAACATCGGATAATAGTTCTCAGACTCAAAATCCATCTTTATTTTCCATTCCAACCATCCCATGTCCAAAGAACTATGCACCCATATTTCCTACCACCGTATCCATATCCATATCCACACTCATCTGTATAATGTTATCCATCAGATTTTATCCCTTTATAAGTAAAATTTTCATCATCTTCTATATAGAGTACTTCTACTATAGATATTCCACATACCACAGATGTTAATCCCTCTCCTCTAGACACAGAAATTTAGGGGTTAGTAGATCCCCCATCTACTGGTATGTTTTTAAATAATAATGTTACTAATTAATGATAAATTTTTATATATTATTTTCCATTATTTTTTTCGTTGATAGATCCAACTACTACCAGATGAGAACGCCCCACAAAAATGTGATTGGTATTTAATCGACACACGCAAATCATGGTTGCATAGCAAAAAAAGTGTTCTATAATTGGAAATGATAAATAATGTGAAATCATTATGGGAACACATTCTAGGCACATCAATATCATTACAGTTCATCCAATAAGTTATTGGGAAGTTTGTGAAAAAATAAATATCAATGCATTTATGGAGATATGAGTATGTAATATTTATAACCTTTTATTTATATTAATTTTTAATATTTTATTAACAAATATTTCATCCATTGTACCTTCAATATAATTTTCTTGAAGGTCAAAATGAAAAGGCACCATGTTTAATGGAATTAGGTCAAATATGGTGAGTGTACACGTATTACTTATATGGTGATTGAAAAAACAGAGTTGGTATGTAGCTTTAAGAAATACCAATGATTCATGATTTTCTAATATCATAATAGAAAGAGATGATCATCTATTGGAATTTTCAAGGGATTATGGTATTTGTTAAATTTATATAAATTGTCATTTATTTATTTGAAAATTATTTTTAATGTATTAATTACTTTTTTTATATATGTTAATGGAAGTATATAATAATTTTTTATATGAGAAATTAGACAGAAATAAATGAAATAAGAGTGTAATGAAACACAATTATACTAGAAGACACACATAACTCCCAAATCATGATAAATCACGGATAATTTAACATTTAAAATATATATCTTGGTTTAGTGTAATTTTTTGACTTTCAATTTTGATTTAATTACATGTTTTTTGTAGAAAAGGCATTGAATATTGGGGGTTGTGTTCCTCTCTCTACATTGTTTTACAAAAGTATAAAAAAGTAATATGGTACTATATAAAATATCAACACCAATAAGTCCATTATAAGTATATTTCAATTTTATTTTATATTTATTGAATTTAATTCCTTATTTTATTTTATCATTTTAATTGATGATATATATTAATAAATAGAAATTTTTGTAGGAATTGATATAAAAGGAAGCTAACTATTTGTGAACGAATGATCAACTACATCAGGTATTTGGATATTAGAATGAGGGTAGTGTATATTGTCAATCTGGGAAGATGATTGTACTATCTCGATACTGGTCTTTTGAAAAGGATTTTCTAAGTAATGGTTCTGGTTTGGTTACTATGGAAGGAATAAATTCCGTAATCAAAAAAGCATCTCGAAAATCCGAATAGGTGATAACGAAAAATTTGATGAAACTTATTTCTACACATTATTATACACATCCACTAGAAGAAGATGTAGTGGTTGATGTATGTTTGATGTCAATGTGATCATCTTATATAGAATCCATTCTCAAAGCCGGAGCTGGAGCCAGACACGGTGCTGGACCCAGACCCAATGTCAAAGCTTGTGCCGATACTGATGAAGATGCTGATAACGATATTGGTGGTGTGAGAGGTGGTGTTGTGTTTCTATTGGATGATTGAATTACTCTTATCATGATACTAATGATAATTATTTTGAGACTCCCTTTTTATATAAATAGTATTTTTTGGTTGTTAATATGTGTAATTTTATTATGCTGTTAAGTTTTATTATTGTAATATTGAATTGTATTGTGGTGTTTCTGTCTATTTCTACATATATTGAATTATTGTATTATTTTTTATGTTTTTTATGTTGTAGTTATGTTTAATTATTATTATATTAAATTGTATCATAATCCTATGCAATCTTATTACCTCCACACCGAAACTACTCCGAAGTGGCCCCTCTATGTCCTCTAGCACACCTCTAATGATATTTAGTTAAATTTTCCTTTTTTTCAAATTATTTTATCATTATATTATTAATTATCTCACTCCATTGTCTAATATTTTAATTTCATATGTAGGTGAACACATTCTGGAACACCTTTGATGCTATTTTATTTTTGAATCATGATACTTTGGTGACATAAACTTATTTTCAAAAATATATGCTTCTATATATTAGTTTAATTACTGATTTTTAAATGCATATTTTAATATTATAATGTGCTCTTTTTTGTCCTAGGATTATTAAAATTGGGCTATAGAAGTATATGATCGAGAAAAAAAGTGTGTCCAAACTATATAGGATGAATATTTGTGGAAATAAGTTGGATGTTTTACGCATTATGTGCTTTGGATTCAATTCAAATAAATGTTATATATTCAATTTTACTCAATAATTTTCTAGGAAATAGAAAAATATGAAAGATTTTTCCAACTCAATTGAAATATTCCCCAATATTTTCATAAATATATATGGTTTTTGTTCCCATTTGATTATGTTTATCTTATTTGGATTAATTTTCCTACCTACACTATTCATACAGAAGACATTTTTGTTTTTTTATAATGGAATATATATTTTACATAATAGGCCAAATCAATTTTAATCCTCAATGTCAACTAGTTTAATTCATTAATCTGTAATGAATTTGTTGCTTTCACATGCTTTATGACATTGATGTGCATATAACTACTGCTGATCAATGATTTTATAGAACCACATTATGCTTCCTTCACCCAAATCCATTGATGTTTTTGTGGGTTTTACATGAAATGAACTTCGTTTTAGATTGATTTATGTATGATATTTGATCATTTATTCTTTATATTTAATGAAAATGTTATGTTACTTGGTAGAATAAATTTACATCTTGAAATTCGTGTATCAAATTTTTCATGAAATTTGTATCAAACACCAGATTGGTGTTTTGTTCACTTATCATCATTCAGATGACCAATAATCAACTCTATGGCATTCTATTTTATTTCCATAACAGAAAAAATAATACTTGAATGATTTATAATTTCTTATTCCTATTTTAGTTTCATTTTCATAAAATATAGTTTTAACTATGATTGAATCTTTAATATAATAGATGACTAGTAGTTCATAAGATGTAAAATAGGTTTTGTTATTCTTTATCCAATTATCTCACAAAAGAGGTGTGTTTGATCTTGTTGGCATGGAATTTACTTCTTAGTTGTTCTATACATGTTAAGAATCTTATTATGGAGATTTTAATGATCATGGAATTCTTCTATTACGACCACTCTTGGAATTATCAAATAAATATTTGTACAAAGTTAGTCCTCCTCCGGCAAGGCACTATCACAGGTATCCATTACTCATGTGATGTCTTCTCTCCACTACCATCATTCCCCAACGTGGCCAAAATTTGATACTGCTCTGAGATAGTCACCGCACCTCCCATTTTGGTGCACCATTGATGTGGCCACCCCACATTTTTAGGATCATCGTCCTACTTGGCCGATCACACCTCCGGATTAGCCACTAAAGGTATTTAGGTTTTCATACCACTATTTGAGTTTCACTATATGAGGAGGTGTGGACCATAGAGAGTACATTACATATTATGATTTCGAGGATAATAAAAATAATTATCAAATAAATAATGACACTAATTGATGATTCCGGGATAGAAAACAACATTAATTCAAACTCATATTTTAATTCATCATAATTATATTTTTTAGAAGAGTATCCCTATTATCCACCATCACACAAAGAGAAACATTATTAATTCACAACCATGTTCAATATATTTTAATGTTGTTAAGTTTTTTATTCCATTATTATCTATTTGTATTAGGAATATTAAATTCATTTTGATTCATTTTGTTCCTATTAATTTAATTATGATGTGATATATTTAAGGTGAGTTTATAATAATTCATTTTAGTTCAATTCAATTTTCTTTGGTATGGTTTTGTTTGGGTCTTTCTGGTTGAGGTAAGGAGGGTTCGGTTAGGTTGGTTTATATTTGTTTATTCATTTTTGTTTATGTAACATGTTATTACTATTTTCTTTTGTCATGTGAATTTAGATTATTTAATTTAGTCACAGGTTTCTCTGATTCATTTCGTTTTATTTTTGGGTCTCTTTAGGTTAATCTTGTTTGTTTAAATTTGGTTTTATTTGATTTTGTGTGGTTGAGTTTTGGTTAGAATAGTTTAGTTTAGTTCAATTTTGTTTGATTCTATTTTTTAGGTCTAGTTTGTTTCAAATAATTTTTTTTGACCAATTTTGACTAAATTATATTTAGGTCGGTTCAATTTAGAAATGTTCTTATCAATTTATTGTTTTTTCGTTCAATTTATTTCAACTAGGATTATTTTTGGATAATTCAGTCAAACTCATTTTACTTTGAGTATATTGGTTTTGATTTGGATTGATATAATTTTATTTTTTTGTTCTATTTGACATATAGTACATTCAAGAGAGTCTAATTTTCGTTCATTTTTTTGTTTCGTTTAATTTTTGTTTTTCTTGGTTTGGTATGGTTTGGAATTGGTTGATTTTTTTATTAATTATGAGTACCTAAATGTCATTTCATGAATTATTGTTTTCGTATTCCTTTTTTTAAATTTGTTATATTTTTTAAATATAGTCTCATATTTTTCAATTCAGTTTTATTCTATTTTATTTTTTGGATCATCTTCTTTTTGATCGATTCAATTAGGGTAGGCTCACCGATGGTTATTTTGTTTTTGTTAAGATTTATTTCGGATGGTAATATTAAATTTTGTTAGACATGGGGAATTTTGGTTCTGTTAGTTTTTTTCATGCTTGTTCACTTTGGGTCTATTTATTTTGGATTTATATGGTTTAAATGGGTTTGGATTGGTAGTATTCAAATTTTTTTGATTTGGTTGAGATTGGTTTGACTAAAAGTTGATTGATTTGGTTTAGATTGGTTTGACTCAAATTTTTTTGGAAGGTATCCATGTTGCTGATACTCTAGGTTTTCCCCTCAACACATCGTGTTTTTCCACTCGCATGCCTTTAATTTAGGTGACTAATGAAAACATCTCTTGATATTATGATCTCCAATTCCCTATAAACTGATAAATATGTTGTTCTCAAATTAAAGTAATTTAATTATGATCATATTATTCCATGAATGATTGAAATATTAATCAATTAAAGAATGATATATTCAATGGGTTATACATCAACATTGTTTACAAGTAATTTAATTCAGTGTACATCAATGTTTTAGTATTTTATTCACATATTGTTAAAAAATTTGTTTTATAATTTTTCTAATAATAATCTAGAATAACAGTTATATTATTTGAGAATTATATTTTATCTAAAAACTATTCTTTTAATCATAATGATCAATGTTTACATCAATGTTTGGGTCAGTTTACATCAATGTTTATACATAATTTGGTTATGTCTACAAAAATTTTTCAGTTGCATTTTCTACATTCTGTATGTATATTGTCAAACATACAATTATTTTTTGGTTCATTTATATTAAACTGGAGTTTCAAAAAACCTACATAGTTAAAATTTTGTAAGATATATATGCTATGTATGTGTAAGAATACATGTACTGCACATTCACAAGAATTTGTAGTGTAGAGTCATTACTGAAGATATAGTATCATTTGAATGGATCAATAATATTAAGTAGACCCATAATCAATGGGGCGGTGGGGGCTGTAGGGGTCCATAAGGGGTTGGGAGGAGGTGTTCAGGGGGGAGGGGGCAACAGGGTGAAGGGTCCTTGCAGTTGGGAGGGGGGTTGTGTGCAGGTGGGGGGCTATGTGCAGGGAGTGTGGGCTTTGTTTATGTAGGGGATAACAATTTGGGTGCCCCTATGGAAATGACAAAGATCATTAGGGAAGTTGAAGATTTGATTTTTCCTTACATTATAAATTAAAGAAGGATTTTTCAACTCAGATGATGAGATAATTATATCAAAAAAATATTATTAATGATCATGTTATTTTGTTTTGGGATTTACATATCAATATGAACATTATTTGTTCAATTTTGGTTATGGATACATGTATCATTTACTATGTACATTTGACACAATGATCACATATATATAAGAAGTGGAAATATCTCATTTCTTTTCCCACTATTTCTTTACAAGGGGTTTCTTATAATGAGGCCCATTCGATCCACCACCATCGAAGATAGTGATTTCAATATCAGATTCATGTAAGGGTTATTCTGTTTTTTTATTTTTTGGCCCAATTTTAGTTAGGGTTTTGTGATTTGTGGGTTCCTCATATTTTTGTAGAGCATTTTGGATCTTGTTGAGGTGGATTCAAGTCTCCATTGATGAAGTTGGTTATGTGTATGCATAATTATGCATATACATATATATATCTTCTCCCATTATATATATGTATATATATTCAATCTTTTCAGTATGAATTTATATATTTGTGGAAGGTGATCTAACATATATATATTAAAAATGCATCCATGTGTAAGTGTAAACGGGTGTACACAGGTATAAACATATATCTAAGGACCCACTTGTGCCTATTTGGCCATGAAAATATGTACATAGGGGCTTGGTGTCCTTATATATAAGTGAAGTTTCATATGCGTGCAAGTGGAAAATAGGAAGATTCAAGTTGTCATTGTTAAAAGAAGCATGCCTTGATGTTGAGGTAGGTACCCTATGTTACATAATTACTCTACATAAAAGAAATATCTATTAATGAGTTCTTAGTTTATTGGTTTTCTAGTTTATGTAATGTCTTCCCCTATAGTTTTATAATAGGAAAAAACCAATATATTTTCTCTCATATAACCTAATGTGCTGAAAGTACACTAATCTAAGGACAACACATAGCTTGATTCTAGTTCTCAGAGGATATAAAATTGTATCTATATCCACATTCTCTAATCATGTTATGAATTCAACATTTATTAAATTCCCAATAAAATATTAAAATTTTCTCGTAACACAGAAGGATGGGATTTCACCTATTGGCCTAGTGTTATGATGTCAAAAGACTTTAGTCAAAATTTATTCAGGAAAAAACACCTTATGTCGATTATTAATCTTATTGATATATTCAAACTGAGTCCAAAATCATCATTTGGTCAAAAAAACATTGAGTCTATTATTCCTCGTTGCAATATATACTCCTTAATCTGAGATAATCATATTGGAATCCATAATCCATAAATTGAGATCCACTATTAGTGAAACATTTTTTTGATGACACAACCACATGGATTATAGTTCTCCCCACCATAAGACTTTTCTTTCATACTATGATTCCAAACAATGGTTATCCTCACAATAGAAACATACTAGATAATGTTCTCTTCAAGTAGCCCATTGACCTACTAACTGCATCCCACATGAAACTGCTAATCTAGTTCCACTCTCATCATGTTCATCCTTAAGTAGGAACACCCATCATACATCCTCCAGATGAATTTTCTCAAAGCACTCAACCATACCCCAAAACACATTCTCAAAATAAATACCCAGTCCAAATTATAATTCCCACTAACAACCTCCATATAAAGGGTCTCACTCATTCCATACACCATGAAACCATATTCTTTACCTCCCTAAGAGTTCTCATAGAACAGGATTTTGTTACTATGTTTTGTCAAATGTTTCACCCTTAGAATCACATGACCAAATTGGTTCGCCCCCAAAAGATGCAACGAATCCTAGTTTTACACCATACAACATATGAAAAAAGTTGTTCAACCCTTAAACATTTTCATGAATCATTGTTTCACACATAATCCTTGAGAGGAAACATGATTCACCGCTGGAATTACATCATTAATCATGTACCACACTATGAATCTCCATTCGATTAGACTAAAATGCCTACACTAATGATAAAACAAGGCTCTTGATTTCATTATTATGTTAGTCCACCACCAACCACACTGGTCATCATTCTCCCAAACCATGCTCTAGAAAACCTATGATCTTACCCTCTCTTGAAAAATGAAAACCACTAAAATCCTGATTAAAATGCATTGAAAACACTTAACAAATTATCTAAATTTAAAATCTATTAACACACAAGGAACTGGTTATCAATAGATCTCATCTTACAATGACATCACAATGTCACCCTAAGAATTCATCAACTAGTCTCTCTTCCCCAATGACTCTTCAAGCCTGAGGATCATTCACCCACAATGGATACATTTATTCACATTGTAAGAGTATCATTATGGATTTCGGAATAACCCCAAGACCTATTATTTATATCACATGCTTTTTCCATTACCGAAAGAAATAATTTTGTGTGTTCATACCTCTCATAACTGAGTGCCAACATAAAATAGAAGTAGATATGAATGGATTTGAGGAATTTGTGTGATTCTCATTTTTAGTGGAATAAAGATTATATTTCCATATCTTGTAATTGTGGATGTAGGGTCTATGTATTGGAAGATACAACCATAGCTCTGAACCATGGCTATAGGTTTTTTTTCTTATATCAATTCCTAACATAACCACGCCCCATGAAACCATGGATATTTAATATAGACACGGTTTTGGGGTCTATATCCATGTTATATTACCATTGATAAAGCATAATTTTCTAGAAGTGTCGAGGTTATTGATTCTAGATGATGTTCTACCACTCTCCTAACTCATTCCTCCCTCAAATCCAATTGGAGTTCTTACAACATTTTATTTTTATTGTATTGTAATTATTTTCATCTCAACCTTTCTTCATGTATCCCTGGTAGGTATTTAGTTTTCAATCCACCCCCATACCATGAATATTTTTTTCAGAGTTTATGTTAAACAATTTTGGGTTATAATAATATCATGGGTGTGTTGGAATAAACGTTTTGGCATTTTGACATTCTATATGATTTTTTTTATAAATCCTTTAACGATTTAATTTCTAATTTCACTAGGTGTGTTCTATCAGAGTAAAAATTAAACAATTTGGGAAAATAAAATAGTAAAATATGTGTAAACATAATAATTAGGAGAGAATCTTACCATTTTTGGGGTATTTATATAATCACATGTTTTTATGTAATTAATAATTTGACTGAGGAATTGATTTCTAAATGGAATACTTTTTTAGACCAACATAAATCTTTTTATTTTAGCCTATATGTTGGAATAATTTCAAATTGTTTCTGAATACTAATTAATGACTTTAATCATTAATACTAATGTAATTTTTTCCCTGACACCATTCATTTATGGGTTTTCTTCCCCTTCATCTTCATTAAATTTTGTTCTCATTTTATTTATTTTCTTTTATGTATTCACCACTAATTCGTTCTAGGGATAATCAGATGATTTTTTATGAATTTTTTCACTAATTGATTATTTTTTATTTCCCTATGGGATCGATCTCTACTTCCTCTATATTCTCAATACATAGAAAGTGTTGTCTATGTACATGGATTGTACACTCACTTTCATCCAACAATAGCTTCTATAATTAGAATAGATGTTGTTGTCGATAAAATAAGGTATAAAATTTTCCGTTCCATGTGTATTATAATAATAATTATAGAATATATAAATAATGATTTATGTAATTAAAATGGAATGAAGAGTATGTCAATGAAAAGAACATTGAAGTGTATCTAATCCATCATGAGTTTAAATATTTTCACACCCACTTTTGGTACAATGTTCAATATTTTTAACACATGATTTAATAAATTTTTTGTGATTAATTTTAAACATTACATAAAATAATTACCAAAACAAAACAAAACCTATGGTGGGGATGAGTCTACTAGTATGGTCAAATCCCAAAATCGAAAAGGCCTAGGTTAGATTTCATCTTGCCAATCCAGTTCTATCTTTTATAACTAAAATAAAACACCACATCTTGTATTTAAATATAAATAGTCTGTCATGTTTATATTTTTTTCATTAAAATATAAATACACATTTAAAAATAAAATAACACCTAAATATTATGTGTTTATATTGGAAGATTCCTCACCATTTTTCTAAATAACCAAGGATCGAATTCATTTATTCTCCCGATATCATCAAATTTTCCAAAATTAAACCACAGATACTGTATTATTTCTATCTGTAAATATTATTGTGTATATAAAGTTAATTAAATTTAAAAATGATAATAAAATAGTCAATACTAAATCTTCAATCTAGTGGATAAGGGTGAATACCTTGATCAAATCATGCATCAGATCCAACCTCACCACAAGATAACGTGTTATTTTTGTAATTATATTTTTATTTTTAAGAACACACAATGTGTATTTTAATGATGCAATATGTGTATAGGTTCATTATTTTAAATATTTTAAATTATTTTTTAATTTATATAATAATGGAAAAATTTGTTTAGAATTACAATAATAATCATATAGTGTATATAAAAGCCACTCATACACGGTGCGTTCATAGTTATACACATCGTGTGTCCTAGATTTAGAATCCAAACACTCTAACATTACATCTTCACATGACCCTCCCATTTCTCTTCTCATGGTGTAATTTTGAGGTCACCTAACCCCCAATTGTAGTCCTCTATTACAAAAATATTAAAGTACATATTTTTTTTCATTCCAAGATATAGGTATGTACTTTTTCCAGTATTATTTCAATGTTTTCATGCATTTTATATTCTTTTTGTATTTGTGTATCACCTTTTCAAATATCCTTAATACGACATAATGTATGAAAAATGAAAACCATGTTTATCTGGTACAAAACCACTAATTTTATATGTTTGAATTTGAAAACTCATGTTGATTGTGTCTAGTACACACATTGTACTAGTGACTCCGCTCAACCTTGGAGACCCCATGATACACATCAAACATAGTCTATATGTTATGTTTAAAACATTTTGCGTGCATTTAGTACCCACTATGTACAACTATATAGCTCGCACCTAGTAAGGTTAGGTGTGTTACCATTAAAAACATGTTATTCATCAAAAATTACTACATATTGTGTACTTTGGAAATAAAAATCGTAAACATTTTATTTTATTTTTCCTTTTTTCCTCATTTTTTCATTTTTTCCATATTTTCATTTTTAGGTTATGGAAAAAGGGGATCGACAATGGAAATTTTTTCCAATGATCTCTTCTTTTGAGGAGTTCTCCACTCCCCACAATGTTTGTATGGAGATTCCATAAGATCCTTCTGTGATATTTTTTCCACTTTGAAACCCACTAAATTTTTTTATTCTGTCACCAATACACCCACCATAACCATCATCTATAGAAAAAACAAATGATGTGGCTTCTACAAGCCCACCACTACAAATAGGACCAAGTCCTATGGTAGCTATACTTAAACACCACCCGCTACTACATCTTCAGGGACTTTTTCACCATCAGTTGGTAAAAAATACTGGTGTTAAGATTTTCACATATTTTATACTATAAATAAATTATTAATACTACACCATAGTGTTATTTAATGGGAAATTGTAACATTTTAGGTTTCAATTGTATTTTGAGCTTAATTGAAAAAATGTCCTAATTTAAATATTTATAATATTATTTAATTTATGTATTTCATTGTAATGGTTCTGCCCTCTCCGGTCCATTTCATTGTTAAAATTTGGGTCTTGAGGTGTTTTGGGAAATCAAGGTGACTTTGAGGTGCATTTGGGTGGTTTTTTTAATAAAACTGTATGTCCTGTAGCTTTCGCATGGTTGGCGCATAGTTTGTTAAACCCTATGGCCAAGCCATACGTAGCTGGCCTTGATGGAAGTGGAGATTGCATGGGAGGTGCACGGTTTATCTAAACTGTGCTGCCAATCCGTGCTAGCTGAGTGGCTAAGGGAGTGGTGACGGAACGGTTAGCACACGATTTGTCAAACCATGTGACTAGGTAGTGCACACAAATAAATTTAGATACAAAATTTTAGGATATTGACCCTTTAGACTTTATCTTATTCTTTTAAGAACCAAATCATCCATAACATGGGATTACCCTTCCTTGGAGTTAGAAGAACCTCTCCCAAGAAATTTGGAGGCGATCTGGAGGCTTCACTTCACAAATAAAAGTTGGTTCCTCAAGGTATGTGATCGTTCTTGTTGGGTTCTTAGATCTTCTCAGATCTACTCCTTCTCTTCCCTTGGATTCCTAGATCTACGACCATCATGGATAGATCTATGTGTCTGGATGTCAAATGTAATGATTCTTGGTCTTGATCTTTCTAGGAGGAGAGATTTAAGGTTGGGTTTTGGAGAATCAACCCGGGATTCTTGAGCGTTCTTCGACCATTGTGGGTTCTGTAAAAAAAACCTTTGAGGTAGGTATCTTACCATTGTCTCTCTCTATTTTGTGCATCATGTGGGGTGGGTATCCCCTTGTTTTCATGAGATACGGTTGAACCAATAAATAAAGATAATAACATGTTAAAGAACGGGTTTTGGGAAATTCTGTTGATACTGTTCTTTTATTTTTCCATCAATGCTTATCGTTTGAATGTTGTGAATTGAATAGGATTATGCCTACTAAAATTCACAGATATTGGGGGCCTTTCCTTGCACAATTAAATGTTTCCCTAAATTTCTAGACCGTTTCATTGGATGGAAGCTTGTGGAATATGAAAATTGGTTATTCATGTAATGTTTCTGGTTAAATGAATATCTGGAACCCTTGTGTGATAACCCCGGTTGAACCAAATAGAATAATGAAAATGTGGGTGTTTGTTTGGTTACGTGGTGTTCGAAAAAGGGGGTGAATCATGGGTTATTACGAATAGGATGCGCAACAGGGGTGCGATAAATGATATTAAAGGGGAAATGATGTGGTGCGAGCATTGTTTTGTGATACGGATGTGGAGATATTGTTATAGTGGCAGCATGGATTAAGTAATGAGTTATGATGTTAAAAGAATGTGGAAAGTTGATAAATATACTACGGGGAATGATAAAGAATTAAACATAGGAATAATCAATGGGCATTGATTGATGAAAAAAATGTTAGTTTTGTGTTGCTTGTGTTCTATTTAACTTGATTTGTGGTTGGCAGGATCTTGTTCTACGAAACACTTGATATAGTTTGATAGTTTCCCAGTAGTTAAGGAACTAATAAACTAATACTGTTGAAATATGAAAACCTAAATGGGGTTTGGATAGTTTGTTATATGCATGCTTCGTAGTAGTAGTGCT
Organism: Viscum album; assembly: GCA_963277665.1. Classification (NCBI taxonomy): domain Eukaryota; kingdom Viridiplantae; phylum Streptophyta; class Magnoliopsida; order Santalales; family Viscaceae; genus Viscum; species Viscum album. Next base: position 1,457,158,609 of record OY728159.1, on the reverse strand, counting down.
GAGGCACGTGCTCGTTTTCTCTGTTATAAATCCATAGGATGGGCTCTGTGTTGTTATACATATATGTATCTGTATCTTGTGTTTTGTCACAACCCACTCATGTTGAGCACCGAGTGCCGAACACTCCCATTTTATGGGAGAGGGTGTTTTTCTCATTTGTTACTAGCTATTTCCTACTTTTTCTTTTATAGGTTGTGATGGCTTGAGGCAAGCATACACCCAAGAATCTTCATGTAGGTTTCTATAGGTTGTGATGGCTTGAGGAAAACTTACACCCAAGACTCTTCAAGTAGGTTTTGATTGGTGTGATTCTTAGCACAAGACACTTTGGGCTGGTTTTTTTTCATGAATCATTGGGATGTGGCCTAGGTGTGTTCAGGTGGGGAGGTTACTGTGGTTTGTGAGGCCCATGTGTGTTCGGGTGGGGGTGTGACTGTGGTTTGTGAGGCCTAGGTGTGTGCGGGTGGATATGTGGTTTTTGGGGCCAAGGTGTGTGCAGGCGGGATATGTGGTTTTTTAGGAACATGTGTGTGTGGGCGGGATATGTGGTTTTTGAGGCCCAGGTGTGTGCGGGTAGGAAGAGTGTGGTAGCATCAGGATGTTCGCCATTAGGAAGAGCAGTTAGCTAGTGGGGGGAAATGGTGTGGGGTACTCATTATTCTTGTTCTTATATACTACTAACTGTTGTTTTGTGTTTTTGGTGAGTGTGTCTAGTGAGGATTGGTGGATTGAACTCCTTGATAGGTTTTGGTTTCTTCAATTGTTCTCACGGGACATTAGGATGCCCCCCCCCCACCCGTGCACGATAGATTTAAGAATCTCTAATATGTATACTTTTATGCCCACCCTACGTTTACATTCAGGTTTCTAGGAGGTCTAATAGGGTCTTGAGGGACCCTTCTAGTCGGGACAGTTGGATTTGTTGCAGTTGTGGTACTCCTGTTTCTTGGTAATGCACTTTTGAGTTTTCTTGTACATGTACCTTGTTTCAGAATTGTTTAAACATGCATGTGGGATTGATTAGGTTTTATTTTCATTTACTTGTTCCTTTTCCTTTTGGTGTATGAATCATCATATATCAAGATCATAAATAATAAAAACGGTAATGCCTCCCAAATTTTTGAAAACTCATACCCTTGGTGCAAGCTGCCACTCCGGGGCCTACTGGAGGCGGGACTCGGGGGTCATTATCTCCCTTTCACCATTTCCATCTCCGAAGGGGTATCTTTAGTGGGAGGGGGTCATGACAGAATGGTATCAGAGGAGATGGTTGAGAGATAGGATGGAGTCTGGAGTTAGGCACCATGAGTATGGCATGAAATTGTAGGGTAACATTGTTAGGTGATCTTGGTGCGTGGATATGGAAGGGAAGACCGGCTAGGACACGGGATTTTAGGGCCCCTCGTGATCGGATGAAAGGACTCTGAGCCTACAGAACGACCAATTTATACTACATTTATTTCAGGGTAGATACCATAGGGATGGTACATGCATCACAATGTTTGTGTTTTACATGATTTGGATGTTCTGGGAAAGAAATTGAAATGATTTTACAAAATGAAACCTTGAGGAATTTCCTTACTACATGGGATTAGGAGATCTTTGTTTACCGTACAGCTATGGCACATGGACGTCATCCTCAGGTGACTCAAACAGTCGAGAACCCGCAGATTAAGGTTGTCAATCAGTTGAGCAATGATCGAGAGGAGGAAGATGATCAGTGGTAGAAGACTCTCCGTTCTTTCCGGCAAATAACCCTCAAGATGTACGAGGGTGGTACATCAGATATGGAGACAGAGGGGAGGCTTGAAGAGCTAGGGATCACTTTTACGTTGATCAGTGTGATGAGGGTGTACTACGTTCTCCTAGCAGTCATTCAGATGAGAGTTGTGGTGCATCAGTGGTGGATGCTCTACCTCGAGGAGAGGTCAGAGGCAGAGGTTCTATGGGCTGACATTGAGAAGGAGATCTGAGAGGAATTCATTTTTCCATGATCAAGGTATAGAAGTGGAAGGAGTTACTCTCCATCCAACAGGGGAGTATGTCAGTACGATAATTGGGGATCATGTTCAAGGGTCTCCTACACTATTCTCCAGATATCTTTATGGATGAGGAGTCTCGGGCGAGACGTTTGGAGGAGGCGCTTCGTCCTTCGCTCCAGTATGCTATCACCCCCTTCACCCTTATGACTTACTTGGTAGTACAGAAGAAGGATGAGGATGTAGAGAGGATGAACTCCTAGGGAGGTGCACCACAAGTGGGGATCCAGCTGGGATCTTCAAAGGGGAAGGCAGTCAGCAGCATGTCTCCTGTGACATGACCTTCCAAATTCAGGCTAGTAGGGAGCAGGCCCCAGTAGTTCCGGTTCATATCTTCAGGTCCTCATCCCTTTTTCATGAGCCCAGGACCGAAGTGATTCTCTTGCGGTGTTCTCGGGCACATTCAAATTCGGTGCCCGACCCGAGCTCAATACAGTGGAGGTGGACAGGTTCACCACCCACCTCAGTAGCACCAGTTGCCGGCGAGGCCCTTCCAGCAGTAGCAGGACCCTTCTCCTCCGAGGGCAGACTTTTCAGGGGGAGGCCGACCCCAGGGTGCTCCTTAGGAACCTGAACCAGGGTGCGTTTGGGGAGGTGGTCGACATCAGAGAGGTAGTGGAGCTGGGAATCGACAGTTGCACGTAGTAGAGTTGGCAGCTCCATCAGGACCAGAGGTAGTGCGATGCACGATTTGTTTGTTAAGCACTCTATTTTCTACTTTGTTCGATTCAGGAGCTTCACACTCCTTTGTTTCACCCAATCTAGCCCATTCATTGGTTATAGACGTAGAGAGACTTTCTGTACCCCAGTTTCTCAGTACACTAGTTGGAGGTCTGACCATCGTACCTTGTGTTTGGCAGGGATGTGGGATGATGTTGGGACTGCATCGGTCTAGTGAGGATCTTCATTTGCTACATATGTAGCCATTCGATGTCTTCCTAGGCATCGAATGTTTGTTTTCTGTCAGTTCGGTTATTGACTGCTTCCGAAGAAGAGTCGTGTTCTTCGACGTGGATGGGTTGTGTGTTTCTTTTGTGGGAAAGAGGAGCTATTAGGTGGGAAGCCAGAATTTGAAGCCTCATCTTTCCTAGTTCTGTGGGTTATCAGTGTTTTTAGCTGATATAGAGATGATGGATTTTCTAGGTTTTGTTGGGGAGTTCCTCGATGTTTTTCCCAAGGAGTTTGTGACTACCCCTCTCCCCCCCGACGTGACGTTGAGTTCGGGATAGACATACAGCCCAATGCCTGTCCGATTTCAGTGGCCCCATATTGGTTGGAACCTTCAGAGTTGTGGTATTTGAGGATTCATATTGACTATCAGATGGAGAAGGGTTTTGTTCGACCCATCGTGTCTGCATGGGGTGCTCCATTTTTGTTTGTGATGAAGGTAGATGGTGGCCTCAGTCTCTGCATAGACTACTGAAGGTTGAATCTGGTAATGGTCATGAAACTTTACCCCCTTCCAAGGATAGATGATCACATTGACCAGCTGAGGGGAGAAGTTTGGTTTTCTATGATTGATCTACGATCTAGATATCATCAGTTGAGGGTAACAGACATCGACATCTCGAAGATAGCTTTCAGGTGTGGGTACGAGCACTTCGAGTTTTTAGTGATGTTGTTTGGAGTTATGAATGCACCAGATGTGTTCGTGGGACTTATGAACTTTGTCTTCCTAGAGTTTCTGGACTGGTTCGTCATTGTGTTTATCGATGAAATCCTGCTCTACTCAAGATCAGAGGAGGATCACATTGAGCATCTTAGGGAAGTCTTGGATGTCCTTCGACACCACCAGCTTTATGGGAAATTGTCGAAGTGTATGTTCATGATTCAATATTTACACTTCATTGGGATGTGGTGTCTCTGCATGGAGTGTCTATGGACCCATCAATATTGGAGGTTGTTGTTTCATGGTGGTACCCAAGAGTGTGGAAGAAGTTCGTAGTTTCCTGGGGCTGGCAGGTTATTATCAGATGTTCGTTTCAGACTTCTCTTGAGTTGTTGCACCATTGTATTCTTTGGCTTGGAATAACCAGGTCTTCTTTGGAGCGAGCAGTTCTAGAAATATTTTTACTACCTAAAGGAGAAGTTGGTAAGTGCTCCAGTAATAATGTTTCCAAAGGAAGGGTTGTTTAATGAGGTGTTTTTTGATGCTTCTGGCCTTTTATTGGGGTGCGTACTGACACAAAATAAGGGTGTGATCTGTTATGGGACAAGGAATTTGCGCCCTCACAAATGTAATTGTTCCACTGATGACCTAGATCTTGCAGCAGTAGTGTTCGCACTGAAGTAGTGGCGACACTACCTCTTTTGGGAGTGATTCATGGTCTTCTCAAATCACAAGATCATACATTATATATTCTCCCAACGTGACATGAACATATTGAAGTGGATATGGGTCATGTTTCTCTAAGACTATGACATCAAGATCTCTTACACTGAAGGAATGGCTAATCTTCTGGCTGATGCCCTGAGTAGGAAGTTGAATAATGAAGTGGTTCGGGAATCCACTGATGCTTGGAATGTGATGGGAGAGTTGGCTTCCTTGCACTTGGATGCGATGGTAGAGGGAGTTAGAGGTTGTTTGTTTCATATGATGATGCAATCCTCCTTGTTGCAGAAGGTGGAAGAGTCTTAGTGGGGAGACTCCGAGGTGGAAGTAATGTGAGATCGTATCGATCAGGGAAACGCTCTAAAAGGATGGTTAGAGTACAGCTGGTATGAGATTCTTTTTCATGGATAATTTTTTGTTCCGGAGGCGATGCGTGACAGATTTCTCCTTGAGTTCCATAGCTATGCCTTAACGGTACATCCTGGAGTTTCAAAAATGTACTGAGGGCTGAGGGAAAAGTTTTGGTGGCCCGGGGGGAAACAGACAGTGGCAAAGCTTGTGGCTAAGTACCTAGTGTGTCAGCAAGTAAAGGCTGAACACTGTGTTCTTAGTGGTTTGTTTCATCCTTTAGATGTCCCTATATGGAAGTGGGATGAAATCTCAATGGAATTTGTAACAGGACTACCCAGAGCTCAAGGTGGTTATGATTCTATCTAGGTAGTGGTGGATCGACTGATGAAATCTGCTCACTTCATAGAAATAAAGGAGTCGGGCCCGGTGAGTACCTTAGCACAGAGGTTCATAGACGAGGTGGTGCGTTTGCATAGAGTATCAAAGACTATCATCTCAGATCGGGATACTCAGTTTACCTCACGAGTCTGGATGGGGTTACAACATGATTTTTGCAACCAAATATGCCTTAACACTACTTTCCACCCCCAGACCGATGGGCAGATAGAGTGGACTATCCAGACATTGGAAGACATGTTGCAAGCATGCATTATGGATTTCAGAGGATCATGGGTGTGACACTGGCCTTTAGTAGAGTTTTCCTACAACAACAACTTCCACTCTACTATTGGCATGGCACCGTTTGAGGCATTGTACATTAGACCATGTAGTTCACCTATTTTTTTGGAAGAGGTTTGTTAGACAGGTGGTCTTGGGCCATAGGTAGTACCGAGCACCACAGAGAAAGTCCATCTTGTGCGTGAGAGGATGAAACCAGCATAGGGCCGACAGAATTCTTATTCTGATCGTCAGAGGAGACCGTTGGTGTTAGAGGTCAGAAATCATGTGTTCTCGAAGGTTTCCCCTTGACGGGGGTAGCGGAGGTTTGGGAAGGTGACTAATCTCTCCCCTAGGTTCATCAGACCTTTCAAGGTGCTCATGCGAGTCCGCAAGGTGGCATATTAGCTGGCCCTGCCACCTCAGTTGGAGAAGGTTCATGACGTCTTCCACATCTCCCATCATCGTCGGTACTTACACGAAGACTCTCACTTCATCAACTGGGGAGTGTCAGATATGGGGGATGACGTGACCATCGAGGAACGACCAGTCAGAATTGAGGATCATGAAGAGAAGGTGCTCTATGGACGAACCATCTCCTTGGTTTTTGTGTTGTGGAGGCATGACAGCATTGAGGAGAGCACTTTGGAGAAGGAGAATCATATACATGCATAGTGACCAGAGTTGTTTTGACTGTTTTTTTTCATTGTTCTTCTAAGCATTTTTTTGATGTTATACTCTCTACCTTTGATTTATTGAATGCATGGCTTTTCAGTTTTAAGACATTTTGTTTCATTGTTCACTGGATGTGTGTAACATGTCCGGATGTGTGGGGAGGGAAAAACCTGATCCTTAATCGAGATGCATTAATGCAGATGCGATTGAACCCGTGCGAGTGAGAGAATTCCACCTAAAGCAGATATTATGTCAACATGGGTGAGCGAATTCCCCCGTCCATGTTTCCGGGAAGTGTGTTGGTATTACCCTTATGGGGGCGGTGTATGTTGGAAAAATACTAATATATGGAAGTGGGAAGACCCAATTTTTAATCGAGACACATTAATGCAGATGCGATTAAACCTGTTCAGGCGAGTCAGTTCCACCTAAAGGAGACAATACCTGACATAAGAGAAGGAATTATGAACACATATGATTAGGTTTGTTAGTTGGGTTCCTATTGTAACGAGAGCCCTAAGAGGTATCTTGGGGGTTTTCTCTCGGTTGGGTTTTGAATTCTTGGGGATGCGAATTTTTTAAGTGGTATCTTCTGTAATGGCCCGGAACTCTCCAGTCCATTCCTTTCTGAAAATGTGGGGCTAGAGGTGTTTTGGGAAATCAAGTTGACTTGAAGGTGAGTTTGGATGGTTTTTTTAAGAAAACTGTAAGTCCTGTAGCTTTTTCATGGTTCACGCACGGTTTGATAAACAATGAAGCCATGCCATGGAAAGGCCATGCAGGCACTTAAAGTCAAATCCTAAATTTTAGGATCTTGAACGTTTAGCCATTATATTTCTCGTTTATGCCCCTAATCAGCCATAACTCAGGATTACCCTTCCTTGGAGGTAGAAGAACCTCTTACAAGAATTTTGGAGGCGATCTAGAGGATTCTCTTCGCAAATCATAGCCAGTTCATCAAGGTATGTGATCATTCTTGTTGGGTTCTTAGATCTTCTCAGATCTACTCCTTCTCTTCCCGAATTTTCTTAGATCTAAGCCTGTTATGGGTAGATCTATGTGTGTGGATGTAGAATGTGATGAGTCTTGGTCTTGATCTTTCTTGGAGGAGAGATCTAAGGTGGTGTTTCAGAGAATTGACCTGGGTTTCTGGGGCGTTCTTCGACCGTTGTGGGTTCCATCAAAAACCTTGGAGGTAGGGATATTACCATCGTCTTTCTCTCTTTTGGGCATCATGTGGGGTGGGTATCCTCTTATTTTCATGAGATATGGTTGATTTGATAAATAATTATAATAACTGGTAAAAGACCGGGTTTGGGGAAATTCTATTGATATTGTTGTTTTATTTTAACATCAATTATTATCCTTTGTTATGTTGTGAATTGAATAGGCTTATGCTTACTAAAAATAACGGTCATTGGGGGACTTTTATTCTGCAATTAAATGTTGTGCAATATTCCTAGACCATTTCTTTGGATGGAGACTTGGGGAATATGGAAGTTGGTTAATCACATAGAGTTGGCTGGTAAAATGAATATCCAGAACCCTTGTGTGATCACCCCGGTTGAACCAAATTGAATAATGAAAATGTGGGTATTGGTTTGGATACGTGGTGTGTTAAGAAGCGGGTGAATCCTGGTTTATTACGAATAGGTTGGGAAGCGGGGCTGCGGTAAATGATATTAAATCGAAAATGATTTGGGGCGAGCCTTTTTTGTGATACAGATGTGGAGAAGTGGTTATTGTGGCAGCAGGGCTATAGTAATGAGTTGTGATGTTAAAAGAAATTGGAAATTTGATAAATGTACTGTGGGGAATGATAATGAATTAAACACTGGAACATTAAATGGGGATTAATTGATGATAAAAAGGTTTGTTTTGTGTGGCATATATTCTATCTAACTATATTTGTGGTTGGCAGGATTTAGTTCTACGAAACGCTTGATTTGGTTTGATAGTTTCCCAGTAGTTAAGGAAAAAATAAACCAATACTGTTGAAACATGAAAACCTAAATGGGGTTGGGATTGTTTGTTATATGCAAGCTCTGTAGTATTAGTGCCGAGGAACATGCTCAGTTTCTCTGTTTAGAAGACATAGCTTGGGTTGTGTGTTGGTATATATATATATGTATCTGTATCTTTGGTTTTGTTACACCCCATCAATGTTGAGAACCTAGTGCTGAACACTCTAATTTAATGGGAGAGGGTGTTTTACCCTTAGTTACTAGATCCTTCCTACTCCCTCTTCCATAGGCTATGATGGCTTGAGGAAACCTTACACCCAAGACTCTTCGGGTAGGTTTCGATAGGCCATGATGGGTTGAGGTGACCTTACACCTAAGACTCCTAGGGTACGTTTCGATTGGTGTGATTATTATCCAACAACTCTTCGGGCAGGTTTTTTTCCCATGAATCTTCGGGAGGAGGTCCAGGTGTGTTCAGGAGGGGATGTGACTGTGGTTTGTGAGGCACATGTGTGTTCGGGTGGGTATGTGACTATGGTTTGTGAGGCCCATGTGTGTGTAGGCGGGATATGTGGTTTTTGAGTCCTAGGTGTTTTCAGGAGGGATATGTGGTTTGTGAGGCCTGGGTGTGTGCGGGCGAGATATGTGGGTTGTGAGGCTGAGGTGTGTGCGGGTGGGATATGTGGTTTGTGAGGCCCAAGTCTCTACAGGCATGAAGAGTGTGGTAGCATCGGGATGTTCTCCGTTAGGAAGAGTAGAAAGATGGTGGGGGAAAATGGTGTGGGGTACCCAATATTCTTGTTCTAAAATACTACTACCTATTGTATTGTGTTTTTGGTGAGTGTGGCTGGAGAGGTTGGGTGGATAGAACTCCTTGCTAGGTTTTGGTTTCTTCTGTGGTTCTCACGCAATATTAGGATGTCCACCCCACCTATGTATGAGATATTTAGTTTTCCCTATTAAGTATACATGTATGTTCACCCTACGTTTACTTTCATGTTTCCAGGAGGACAACCAGGTCCGTGAGGGACCCTGCTAGTTGGGATAGTTGGAGTTGTTGCAGTTTCTATAATCTTGTTTGTTAATGATGTTATATGTGAAGCATATCATAAGTTGATAACCTATGAAAAGGTTCTTGAGGTTTCTAATTCTACTTTAGGCACATATGTGATGGGTTTAATGAAAATAAAATATATGTTATAATATATCTACCATCATGTTGAAATAAATCAATCATGTTAAATTTTATAATTACGTGGTACAAAATATGTTTTTGATGAGTTGTTAATCATAATACAGACTCTACAATTAGTCATTGGATGTGTTTATTAAACCATTGGGGGTGGTGACTGATTTGGGTTGAATTTTATATGGATTAGATATCGGTTTTATAGAAAAACAGATTGAATAAATAATATTTATAATGAATTTTCCAAAAACATTCTAGAGAGACCAAATGTATCATAAATAATCATTTTATTTATGTTAATTTTAAATAGTTATCAACCATTATTAGAATGTGTGAGGATAAAGTGGGGAAATAGAAACAATAATTAGGTATACTAATGTGGAATAAAGGTTATTTTTATTTTTCTATGAATGGTGTGGGGAATAAAGGAAAAATACATATATGTGCATGTTTTTTGAACTAAATTGGTGATAACATTAAATATATTTTTAGAATAAAAGTATTGGGAGTTAATTTATTAGTATAAATATGTTTCTTTGTATGTGGTTAAAATATTTTCGTTATTGAGAAAATAAAAGTGGAAAAAAATATTTAGTTATAGATGTTGTTGATGAAAAATAATAGTAACATTAAAAGTATGAATGGAAAAATAAATCGTGACATGAACATTAATTACTAAGGATGTATGAAATTTCTATTAAAAATTTAGGTAATTGATGGTATTTTTTAAGTAATTAGTTTTCATGTGTTTGGATTTTTATATTAAATTTAAATTTTAAAAAAAATCTACAATCTTGGTGAAAATTTTATGGTACAAAAAACATAGAGTAGATTATAAGTACCTTTCTGAAAAATCCTATTACTAATAAAATAATGCATATTTCACAATGAGTTATTTATTATGTTTTATAATTAATGCATATTTAAAACTATTAAATTCACACATCATAGAAAAATATTTTTTATAATAGAAAAGAATAATATATGTAGGAAAATGAAAAATAGAAATTAACACACTAATGTCAACTCTAAATGCCTAAATACTCGCATAAAGATCGATCATTCAATAATGAATATTCAAAAATAGAGGAATCAGTAATATGTTATAAATTATCAATGGAAGTTCATAACCATTGTAGGATAATGTTTTTCCATTTTCCAATACTTTTTTAATAGACCAGACATTCAAAACCATTACATTTTGGTAAATTTGGTGCATTAAATTTTTATAATGATTCTTTCAAAGAGGCATATTTATTTTTTTATCATCTATTATAACATGTGGGCGACTGTAATGATTCAATTACTTTTTTTGAATATAGTATACACATTAATTTTAGTGCTAAAAATTATGTTTAATTGAATTGAAGGGGAAGGGAGATGTTTTTCATGTTATAACAATTTTTATGATAATTTGGTATTGGATCTATCTTTTTTGTATCACTAACAATCATATTCATAGTTAACCCTTGTTTCTATATGTCTTGATTCCCATGTTGTTTGATTTTTTAGAAACCACCATAAATAAATTTTAAACAATTATACATAGCTAATGAATTTTTTGCACTAGAATATATGGATTTTGGGATAATTCCATTTTAAAAAATAATTTTAATTGATGAAGACCCTTATGAAAAATATAAAAATTCATTATATTTAATGAATATTTTTTTGGATGTTAATGTGTGGTTTTTTTGTGATAATGCGGAGTAAGAAAATTAGTTTTTTAAAGGTGGAAGTGATGGGGTACAATGATATTATGTATGTCTTCTAATGAAATGTGATTATGGTGTGGTTGTGTAGTGGGTATATGATAGTGACTGTGATGTGATGGAATTTTGTGATGTTTTTCTTGTGAAATATAAATGTGGAGGTTTCTATGAATGTGGATGAAAATGATATTTTTTTGTGATGGTTATTTTGAGGATTGTTATGTGGTGTGGAATTATTCTAGTTTCCAGGGAAGTATAGAATTAATTTTAAATGGAATATGATTATAATGAATAATTAACTATTGGAATGAGATGTGAATCTAATATTTGGTCTTCATAAATAAATTAATATGTCATAATTTCATGAAATGAAGGGCTATTAAAGTTCCATAAATTTATAATGTGAAATATTTAATATTTTTGGCTTCTAATTACATATGAAAAATCATTGTGTATATGCCTTGTTGTATAATTTTATACATTTATAGGTGGAAGTAAAAGTAGTGAAATTGTGATTGGTTGAGTTTTTATTGAGAAACCATATGTTGGGAAAATTTAGACTATATCTATATACTTGTATACTCTTTATTATTTCAATATGAACTCCAACCATGGTGAGTAACATGTCCCAATCCCCACATAGTCACACAAGGTTGTGTTTTTTGCCAACATCTTGGTTAGAGGATGGTTGATTGGACACCCTCTCTTCCCTGCTCTCTCTTCCAATTGTTATTTACATGCATAGGCCATTATTGTATGATTCAAAAGTTCCACTATATTAATGTAACTTGTGGTGGTGTGATGGACTAGGAGTATTTATGGAAGATGTGATGGGATTTATTATAGTGGGGGTCATGCATAGAAGGAGAATGATATGAGATTAATGTTTATTCTACTCGTGATACCCCATTACAGTGGTAATGATATGTGATTTCATTTTCTATGTTGTGATATAATGGCGCACATGTCTTTGGGTGAGATGTGATGTGAAGTGATGGACCAGTTATCTTTCGGTGAGATGTGATGTGTCACGACCCGTCCTCGGGGCCCGTGTTGTGACTACCCCAAGCCCGCCTTCCATAGGCCAGGTGCTAGCGACTAGCACCAAAGGAGAAAAATCCCGATAACTAGGAAGGCATTGCCTTTATAAAAGAAAACAAGCACCACATAGTATAAGCGGAAGCAAAACACTAATTACAAAAGAAAATATGAAAAGTAAATGGGCCAGAATACAAACCCAAAAGAATGTACGACAACAACCGAACAAAGTACAACAACAAAAAGACAAATGGGTGGAAGAAGGAAGCAGCTCCTGGGTCATCCTCCTCGGATCCTACATGAAGGGTAGGTACAGATAGCACAGCTCCTGGTCATCCACCGACCTCCTCAGTGAGTCGTCACGTCGTGTAGTCCACCTTCAGGTACTGACTCGTCGTGTAGTCCACCTCCGGGTACCGTTCAGTCCCTGAACACTCGGCCTCCGTCAGCACTGCTTGTCGTCTGCAACCAACACAATGAGGTGCGGTCATAGCCCGTGCAGGGGTGAGTATAACGATACTCAGTAGGGTCCCCGAGACCCTCAAGGTATCACTAAACCAACACGAATAACCACAAAGAAAATCTCAACAGATAACCTCTACTTAGGTATATGCCTATACATATACCTAAGTTATCATGTAACCCATCTCAATCATGAAGAAACACAAGGATTATGAAAACAACGGATTACCACTACCCAAGTATATGCCCATACATATACCTATGTTAGCAAGTGACCCATCTCAATCATGAGGTAAACACAAGGTCAAAAGTCTCAGCTCAAACCAGGATTTTCATTATCGAAACCATAATTGCTGGAGAGCTCCGTCTCTGGAGTGTACAGTGGTCCTGTCACGACTCCGAGGTACTGATCACTAACCTAAGACTTCTGAAGTACTACTCTTATCGAGTACCGCGGGTCAGTACCCTAAGGTGGACTACACGATTTGACGACTCACTGAGGAGGTTGGTGAACGACCAGGAGCTGCACTATCTGTACCTACCCTTCCGGTAGGATCTGAGGAGGACGACCCAAGAGCTGCTTCCTTCTTCCAGCCATTTGTCTTTTTGCTGTTGTACATTGTTCAGTTATAGTCGTACTTTCTTTTGGGTTTGTGTTCTTTCCCATTTACTTTTAAGCTTTTCTTTTGTACTTAGTGTTTTGCTTCCGCTTGTACTATGTGGTGCTTGTTTTCTTTTATAAAGGCAATACCTTCCCAGTTATCGTGATTTTTCGCGTTTGGTGCTCGTCGCCAGCCCCTGGCCTATGGACGGCGGGCTTGGGGTAGTCACGGCATGGGCCTCGAGGACGGGTAATGACAAATTGGTATTAGAGGAGTTTGGTTCTACTGCAAAACTTACAACTCTGATTTTTTCTTTCTGTGAAGAAATAGTGTTAAGAGTACCGAGTGTGGATTTCAGTTCAGGGAGTCCAGTGTTGGTGTGGGCGGCCGACATATCCATACACCAGGACCCTGACAACTGATTTCTGATTTTGTGCATGAAAACACTGATTGTGTGTGTGTTTTAAAAGGTTTTCCCTTAAAACAGCTCAAACCAGGTCAGCTCACCAGGTATAAACGTTTGACTATGTCAGCTCAAACCAGGTCAGCTCAAACCAGGTCAGCTCAAACCAGGTCAGCTCAATTTTATGAAAAATATTTCTAATTCCTTAATTAATGTATTTTAAATAATTTAATGTTTTATAATTATATATTATATTTTAGAAAATTGTATGAACTTTTTAAACAGTTATATCCCATGTATTTGATGATATCCACCTTTAGTTTTCAACTAAACCATATCATATCCCTCTAGTTTAGGAACTGATAAATCTAAATATGAGACCCTTCATTCATTCCATCTTGATTTCATTATCTTTAGATAAACGGTTCCAAATCCTTCATCCCTTTTGGTTTTGGAACCGTGGTTCAGAAGTTGATTCTTATTCCCATTTGGTGGTCTTATTCGGTTCGTGCATCTCCTATTTTTAGTGCTGTAAATTTGTTTAAAGATTCATTCATCCACATAGTTAATTCCTTTATTTCTCATTAGTTGTAACATTTGGGATAGTTTCATTCATCTGTTACCTTCTAGGAAGATATAATACACCATATTAACTAATAAAATAAATTGGTTTAACTAAATCTAAGGGCAATTGGAATTCTACCCTTCTTTTTACAGATTCTTTTGATAAATTAATATTTGATGTATGATTTTTGTATCACTAAAAATCATGTTCATTGAAATTTTGATTATTATTATTATTTATATATGTTCTGATTCCTATGATGTGTGATTGGTTATAAACCAATGTAAATAAATGGTTAACCTCTTATACTCATCTAATGAATTGCTTTCACCAGGGTATATATATTTTAAGATAATTCCCATTTAATAATGAATTTTAATTGATGATATAACTTATGAAAAATATTTAAAATTATTTTTATGTAATGACTATTCTATTTGAGGATGTGCTTGTGTGGTTTTGACATGTTCTGAAAATGTGGTGTATGTGATGCATTTTTATTATGGTGGATGAGATGGGGTACTATGATATGAGGCACGACTTGTGATGGAATGTGTTTGTGGTGTGTGTGTAATGGAGATACGATGGTATTTCTGATGTGATGGAAAGAAGTGATGTCATGTCTATAAAATTTAGACGTGGAGGTGGCTCTAAATAGTGATGATAATGGGTTCTTTGGGTTTTTTCTTTGTAATGTGATGTGTCATTTTTTCAGTTACTAGGTAGTATAGAAATAAAATGAAATGTAATGGGTGTCTCTTAAATAATTAACTATTGGAGTAATTTTTTGTATAAAATGCTGTTTTTTATAAATAAATTAACGGGATGGAATTATATAAAATGAAGCACTATTAAATTGGAATAAACATCTAATTTGAAATCTTGAAATTTTATTTTCTAGTAATGATATTCGAAAAATTATTGTGTCTTGTGGCTTGTTATGTAGAATTATTCATTTATAGTAAATAATGAAATTGGTGATGTTGTGAGTTGGTTAGTTGTTTTTAACCCATAGGATGGGATTGTGTGTGGCTCAATTTATATATACTTATTTATTCATTTTTATTTCTATAAATACCCCACCCATGTCATGCACAATGTGATGAAATCCATATAGTCATATTGGGGGTGTTTTTCTTGACATCTAGGTGCAAGATATATGGATGGACACCTACTCTTCCATACTCCATCGTCCAATATTTAATGACATTCATGGGCTATGATGGGTAGAAGTCAAAAACACAAATTTCTATATTTAATAGTTGGTTGTGTGATGTTCCATGAGTCATTATGTGGGATGTAATGAGCTTTATTATACTTGGGGTTTTTAATGTAATGAGGGTTGATGAGATTTATATCCTTCATGTTCATGGTACCCTACTACACTAATTATGAGCTATGATTTGATGTGATATAATGACCCACAAATCTTATTGAAGTATGTTATGTGATTTCATGGCTCATGTACCTTTGGAGTTGATGTGTTTTAATGTGATGTACTTGGTGTATGTGGGTAGGATTTGATGTGATGTGATGGAACATGTGCCATTGAGATGGATGTAATGTGATTTGATGTGTTTTTATGTAGAATTTTTAGTTCCAAAAAGAGATTTTCTACTGGGTTATGATGTTAGATAATTAGTGTTAATGTGTTGTGTGGTACCCATTATCGATATGCCTCTTATTATGTTATTATTCTTGGATGTGTTATTTGTTGAGTGAGCTATGGTAAGGATGGTATTTGTTAGTATACCTATTTAGTTTTAATTTGGTTCTGTTTTTTTTTCTAACAACTATATTTTTATTTTCATTCAAATGTACACAAAAAACATGGGTTTTCAAAAGTTGTATACTTTCGTTCTCACTCTACATACCTAAAATAATTTTTAGGTTTCTAGGATAATTTCACGGACCATGGTGGACATTACTAGCATGAACATTTGGAGGTCTTGTTGTGTCACTACCTTTACTTTTATTTTGGGACATTCATTTGGAGACTCTTATTTATATATGTTTTATTAAACCATTCATTGTGGGATTTATTTTGGGATTACTTTTTATATATATCATGGAGTTTCTGATGATATATTTATCCTATATTCCAATAATTTTTTATTATAGATGGTAATCCCCTCTATTAATGAGAGTTTCATAACATTAGTTCCAGTTTCCAACTAGGAGCATATAGGTTGTATGACTCAAGGTTCAATATCTCTCATCCTTAATTGTGATATCTTTGGAGGGAGGGGTTTTGAAAACACTTACTTCAAATACCTACATTAAGGATTTAATATACAATTCATCAACTTTACCTATAAATATTCAAATATCCACCCATATTCATTCACACCCAATTTCATTATTAGGCCCCACCCTCTCTTAGTCTCTCGTTAATTCTTTTACAGAAACCCCCATTATCTCAAGTAATCTTTGTTTTAGTTATTAGTAGATTTAATAATGGTATATAATTCTCTTCCACAACTTTTTAATTTGAGTTCATCCTTTACAATAAGATTTATAATTTTCAATTATACATTTTCATACACATAAGTTCATTACATTATAGTCCAAAATATATTATATCAATGAGAGGATTGCATTCTCTCTCACAAAACCAATCTAGTTATCTTTTTTATACCTTTTATGATCATGAAATATTTATTATTTTCTATGAAAACATGTTTTCTGTGAATCAAAAGTCGTATTTTTACTCAATAATATTAATAAAAATATAATTATGAATCACTAATATTGTATTTAAATGTTTGAGGATCAAATTATATTCTCAAAGGTTCAATATAATGAACTATTCGTGCAATAATTCTCTTTAAGAATTCATTATTTATTTTATAAAACTTATTCTCATTTTATAAGGATTATTAATGAATGGATTTATAATGTAATATGATCTAAGTGTCTCACATAATGTTATACATGAGGCTTTTTCTCTAATATCACTCCAATGTAGTGGGTATTGTTTTCATCTCATGAGATCCCATTTATTGTGGATGACAGTTCAGCTAAACACTTGGTGATATGATGTATTGGCTATGAGATCTCACTTATGCTTATGTATTTTAGTTTTATGTTCCTTTGTTATTGTTATTATTCCATTAAAATATAATATAATCTTCTTCATGTCAAAATTATATGATATTATTATATTTTATATCATCAAAATATTCCTTTTTAACTCATATGTATCATGCTTATGTGGTTTGATCCCTCAAAGGGATTTATAGAATACCAAATTTAATTATATATTAATTAATATATTTGATGTAGTATTATATTATCAATGTGTTATAAGCGAACGTGATAGATTTTATATAATGATGATGTATATTTTTCATAATTTTATTATATTTATGAATCTCATCTTGTTTCGACAGTATAACCCTAGATATATGTCAATTGTTTAATGTATCATTAAAAAAACTTATTTCAAAATCTCTACTAACGATAAAGGTTATCATAGTTTGGATAAAATAAATGTCTAGTCATTTTTGGACTATGTATTAATTTTTTTTAAGGAAATCTAGTTATAAGATTAGAAAAATTAAAAACTACAAATTTTTGTAAATTGTAGAGTGTTAAGTTTCATTGAAATTACAACCCCATATAGATGTGGGAAAGTGGATGTGTTTATATCACTGATTCACATAGGTGTAAACACCTCGAAAAGGGTTGGGGAGAATCATCTTGATTTTCAATTAGTGTTTGATGAGTGGGCCTAATAATACAGACCTATCTAAACACTAATATAGGATATTATTTTGATAAAAAAATGTTTTTTAGAAATTATTGTGAGGATTTCAATATTATGTTATGGAATAAAATAGAGAATATACCATATAAAATCATAATTTAATCATAGTGATTCATTTTTTATGGAATATATTTCATTCATTATATGTTATGTATCATTCCTTTATATTATTGTTGAATAATTTACACTCACCCTAAACAAACCATTTTTATAAAATCAATATTAATTGATGTCACCACCACAATAACATATATTGTGGGAAATGTAATAATCACCCTAACAAAATACATAATATGAAGGGAGACATATTCAAAAAAATCACTTAATTACTAATGAAAAACTCAAATTATGATTAACAACATAAATCACATCAAACACCCACTATTTCCTAAATAGACCATTTTTTCGATGAATCCATTAATAAATAATTTCCTAAAACATGTAATGGATCTTATGATCCCCTAATATAATTTTTTTGGATTAACTCTATAGATAAAACATTGTACCTCCTTTAATTATCTACAATAGAGAATGTCACTTTTTCGTCTATCTACTAGAGGGAAAATCTAATAAGTTGACAAAATCAATAAAAAGTACAAATATTAGTGAATGAATTGTGTCCTTGTAATGAGATGGATTAAATAATATATTTTTAATAATTATTTTTTGAATGATCATTATTAGTGATATATGGAGGGAGATACCTAGGATCATTAATAAAGAGGATAAATCATCTTGGATTTATATATATAGCATCAGAATGATTACATGATACTCTTGTAGATTATTCAAGGATTATTAAAATAATTATGGACACCATTTTATATGACTTAAATTGTTTCATTTAAAAGCCTTAGTGATTTGATACTCTGATAGTTGGGTATAAATTATTTCGTGTTCCTTATATATTGAGGTAATGTTATTTCACTATTAATGGTCCCACGAGAGTTGAGATAAGATGAAATGAATATATCTTACGTTGGGCGGATAATTAGATAATCCTCATGGTGGTAAGAGAATAAAAAATTTTATATGAAAAATGTGTTAAAAGATTTACCCAATAAACAAAATGATTGGGGAGAGAAATCATTAAAGGATAGAAGGTAAAGACAATAAGCTAATGAATGACTGATGGGGATGATGAATCCCACTAATGTTATATAGTAAAATATTATTTTGATCAATCGTCTAATTATTGAATAATGTTTCATTAATAAATAATATGTCATAATGATAAACATCAACTAGAGGCATGGTTTCTTGGAGACAACTAATGACATAATTCTCTAAGGGAATGGGAGAAAGGATGAGAATACACCCCCACTACTTTTTTGGTGTATTCCAGTAATGCAGTGCATATATGTAATCTGGAAACCAATTCATGAATATTAATCATATTATTGGTTTTTGAATATACACATTCTTTTTTTCCAAAACATGTAAAAATATTGTCATGATTACACATTAAAATATGGATGATTAGTTATTTTTCAAAAAGAACACTAGTAATGTACTATATCTTTAGCCAAATAGTTCACCTTGTTCAATATTTCTAGGATCAATTTGTTTGATACCATTTAATTACCTCATTAAAGAGATTATATTTTGTACATGTAATGGAATTCATATTATTTAATAGATCACATATCAATATCTATGAAATGAAACAACATTCCATGACTTTAATTAGTGTCCCATTCTACAGATGTGTATGGATGAGGGTGAATCATTTTAGAAACATCTTCTCACAAAAAATTAATGTTTCTGTTTTCCAATGAATATCTCTCTCAAAATAAATCATACACACATATGAAACATCATTGAATACACGAACTTTTAATGGGAATATAATACAATTTTCATCAAGGATTTTACAGGAATTCCTCATACCCATGTGGTTGAGTTCATAAATGAAATTATACATCTTTCTCAAATGATATCCAATAATCCCTATATAATTCAAACTATTGATCTAGAAGAATATATCTAGATGCAAGTGATTATTGAAAAAGGTTTCATGCACCCATGTTTATCACCATGTAGGGCACAAACATTCTTTTTTATGAAGAAAGATATGTTGATAAATCTCTACATATAATATTGGAATTTCAAAAAGATCACTATTATAAAATAATTATCCCCATCCACATATCTATTACTTTGTAGATACAATATTTAAAGTCAAATACATATCCAAACTATAAATTTGGTCAGTTTAAAATAAAATAAAAGTGGATAATGAGGATAAATGTAAAATTTACATCCATAAAAGGTGATAACTCTATGATTTCATAGTAATTCTATTTTCACTCACTAACCTTATAATGTTATTAATGGATTTCATTAACGGAGAACTTGTATAATACATCATTTGTTTTAGTAATTATTGATTATATTATAAAATTCTATAAATTATTCAAGGAACAAGAGGAGTATTTTAGATTTTTCATGATATCATTGAGAAATGAGAAATAAAATTCTGTGTTAATAATGTCTGTATTTCTTAAAAAAAACATATCATCATTGGTTATTTATTTAAATATGAGGGTATATTTATGGAGCCTTAATAAGGTGATTAGAGAGTGACCCATTATGACATATATATTTGATACCCCTAGTTTCCATAAATTATTTATCTACTACAAATGATTTTTGAGAATTTTTTTGACACTGTCAAACTCGCTAACAAAGATAACATAGAAGGGTTTATTGTATTTCTAGATTAATAATTGTGAAAAAAGATTCATGTGGATTATAAAGATTCTAATCATAGAAAATGTACTCACATTACCCACCTTTATGGAAGGATTTTTGAAATATAATGATACTTCCTAAAAGGGATTAGATTGTATACTTAGAAAATCTAATAATACCATTTGTTAAGCCTCTGGGAAGTTGAAATTCAATGAGGGAATTTTTTGATGCATGATATTAGGGTAGTAGTATTAATCTTCACATTGATTATTTTGTGTAATTGTCTTTATATGGAATTTTTTAAATATATATAGATCGTAAGAGCCTTAATTATATATTCATGTGAAACATGCACCAACAAAGATGGTTTTAGATAAAAAAGGATTATGAGTGTCCAATATATTATGCTATTGTAATTGGGAATAAAATTTTAAAATATTTATGTAATATGAACCTAAAATGGTATCTTTTATGAGTATTGAGAAGGTTTACATAATCATATATATTTAATAGATAAATATGAGAATCAAAGTAGGAGGAAAATCATCATATTTTTCTTAAAAAATTACTCAACCATTTAATTTAGATAATAATAAGGAAATAATTATTGAATTATATAGAGTTATAGAATAATGTGGAATATATAGGTTAGGGTAAACCCTCATAGTTCAACATTGATAAAAATAGTGTTCTAAAATTTCGGTCATGACAATGTATTGAATTAAAACCTTACATAAAGAACGAGTTCTTAACTGATTACGAACGCTCAACATTCTTTATCCTTTATGGGATCTCAGTGATATATAAGGATATTTAAATGAAATATTAGTGGTATAATATAAATAGTAATATAATGGTATATAAATCAATGTTCACGATATGTTAATATGTTATGGAAGAAAGGAGAAAAATCAAGAATATGGTGTAATATTAACATATAACTTCATGGAAAATGGATAACATCAACAATGATTTTTTCCATTTGTATTTAAAATAAAACCAATGGGAATAATCACATATATTTTATAGTAGAAAATAATAAAAATATTGATCTTTAATTTTAAATTTTACATTACTTTAACTTTTAACAATAAGTAAGAATGTATACTATAGAAGTTGTGAGGTAGTATAAAAACCGCTACTGATTTTATTTGATTGTGATATGATATTAAACATAAAAGTCTAGAAGTGTATAGAAAATTATGTGAAAATGACATTAAAATAATTTAAAATATATCACTCTCTAACTAATGAACAATACAATTGAAAATTATACACAGATGAGTACATTTTTTGAACATGATCAATAGACATTAAAGGAGGTTCTGATCAATATTTCATTTTAGACAAGTCAGAAAAAAAATAACACTCCCTAAAGTATTTATATAACTTTATGTGATGCCCTCCATGGAATAAAATTTATAGATCCAACATATAGGTAAGAATTTTGAGAGTGGAAGCTACTCGGTGTTAAACAGATAGATTAATTTTCATAGAAGTTCAAGACGATTTGAAATCACATTATGGGGTAAAAATGTTAATATAATAGTTATGAGGAAAACCATCAATGGGAACTATATTTTGAGGATATGGGTATTTTTTCCTTTGAATATATCCATGAAAGAGAGTCAAATGTTTTTAGAATAAGGGATACATATTTCTAAGGTATATTGGCCCATTCTAGATTATTTATCACATCGGATTTTTAGACTCACATCTAGCACTCCACAAAACAAGTATAATGTGTTTTATGTGTTTTTCTTATCGATTTTAAGGGTTCACAGACCATATCACTCATTTATATTACACTAAAGTTGGTATATATTTAGAATATCAATTCATATAAGAATAATTTGGTTATAATATTGAATAATAAAGAAATAATTTTACACAAAAAGACCACTCACCTTGTTTTTGTTCCATTATATAATAAATAATACGATTTAGATAATTCGATAATAGAGAAGTAATTAGTCCAAATAATGATTGAGAATATTATTATGGGCTGGAATAATTTAATGACCTTGTATTTAAAATTTTAAATTAAATTTTATATATTTTTGTGTCATTTGTAATAATATGAAATAGTATAAAACAAATATAATTGATAATACATGTTGATCCCAAAATTTAATTGGTTATTTAAAGAACATATGAATCATATGATAGTTTTATTATATATTATAGTTGTATATGATTAAAAAACTATTCAAAATTCACATGTATTGTAGTAATATTTTCAATAATGTTAAGGAATGTTAAATTGAGATAATTGAAATTCAGTAGTGCACACACTACTGTAAACTCCTGCTTCCATAATTCCTTAATAAAGAGAACCCCAGAACTATATGCTAAAAAAATGAAAAGGACGCATCGAGAAAAAGATAGAAATTATACGTGTTACAATATAGAATTATATGAGAAGTAATTAATAATGAGGATTGATAATGGCAGATTATATATAGGTTTAAAAGGTAAATGTTATCATTCAAATATAACTATAAACTGACTATTACCTGATTTTTTTAACACGACCATTAAATGATTTTTGGTCTACTAAAAAAATCAAATTAGAATAGTAATACACCAGTTTAAAAAATTATCATGACCGAAATTTATAAATGTTATTATATGTCCACATACTATTTATGAATCATCGTGTTCAATTTTAGAAAATTTATAATTCATTAAATTTAATAAATTATGAGTATTTCTTTAATTTTTTTTGAAAATATGAATGTTTTATTTGAAAAATATTTCTAATACATTAGAATATATTTCTATATCATAAAAATGATATTTGAAATCAAATTTTTTATATTTTATTAGCATAATATTTTGATAATTTTCAAAATCACTTTATTTTATAAAGAATAGTAAAAAAAATATTGAATATTTTCAGTGGGTTTTATGACATTATAAATATTTAATAATAATGTAATTTTTTTATATGAGAATTTATGATGATAAACATGTATCATTTTTCTATAATATTTTTTAATTAATTAACATAATTTTTCAATCATGTAAATAAAATTCCAAAAATAGAAAAGGAAATTAATGTTTTTTAAAACAATATTATTTATAATAAAAACATTATTACATCCAATATAATATTAAAATGTCATTTATATTATGTAATTAATAAATTTAAATGAAAAAATTCCATAAGATTTAAATAATAATTAATTACATACATGTGTAAGCTAATTGTATTCCAATATCTTAAACCTTGATTTTAAATGACGATATTATGAAATTAATAACAAAATAATATTATTTAGCTTTATACCTATCCCTCCAAAAAAATATATATCACTCATTATCTCAATTGAATTTAGAACCCTATCTTATTATGTCATAATGAAAATTGGTGTACACCCAAATCTATCATGTAATATAACTTTTATTATTAAGAAACAATATTTAATCGAATGGATTCCCCCTATTTTTCACTAAATTACATCCATTGTAAAAGCCTTTAACATTTTCTAGTATCTATATTTTATTAAAATTTATATCATTTTATTAGTAAAAAAATATTGATCTATTCATTTAAGATGCTTATTGTCACTCACTAATCCCATAAAATTAACCATTTTTTATACATGTTCTATTGTTGTAATCTTTAATTGATTCTCAATGTCAACCTTTTTATTTAAATACACAATACTAATCGATTATGGATGTGGACGTATGAAACTCACATTATGTTCTCATGGGATTTAAATATTAAATATATCATTATTTTACAATGTTATGAACTCGTTGATTATAAAATAAAATCGTTAAGCATTCTCCATGGGTTATTATATAAATTATTTCTTATTATATAATTTCTTTGCCGCACACGTAAAATAATAACTGTCGTGTGTTTTAAAATTGAACTCCATTATATATGGTATCATTTTCAATTCATTTGATTCCTTATACATAGTATGAGTATTTATATTGGAACACTATATTATGATATCTTAGTAGAATACCACCTAATATTCATATGTTTCCGTGTTTTCTTGTTTTCGTGTTGGTGAAACATTCAATTTTTAAGGATCTTTTGATATCATATTTTATATGCAACATATCAATGATATTATAGTCTTTTATGTAATCCTATTATGTCTGTTGTCTCATATATATAACTCTAACACTAATTATTCCATTAATAATATATATTACTCACCCCCTTTCATTATCTATTCGATATGATATAATATATGATAATATAAGATAAATTGGATATAATACAATATTATAGAGCCCAAATTATGATGTTGTATATTTTGTTCAACATTTTTTATTTATGTATCTTACAAACAAGGATAGTGATCAACTATATCCATGTATTCTGGTTTTTATATTAGTGTGTAAAAAATAATTTAAAAGAATTTGTTATGTTATTTGGGTTGTAATAGATTTAGAGTTTATTTGGTTATCCCTCACAATGGGGTTGATTCTCCAACTGATGAATGTTAGTACAATGTGTAATTTTATGATGAAATCTATTGATTGAAATAACAACATTTATCAATCTTTAGTTTTTATTTATATTATTCAATAGTATGAGAATATAGGAACAAATATGGAGTACTGGGAAACCCAGTGATGTTAGGATGATGTTTTTTTAGTGTTTCAGGATGATTATGGAATGAAAAATAAATTATAATTATTTTAATTAATGATTTATAACATAAATTTAATGTATTTAAAATATGGTAATTAATTTTGGACTAAATATTATATATATTTTTATGTTTCTATACTCGTTAGAAATAAAAAGGGATATATTGTTTTCCTTACGTAGATATTTTTGTGTACTCACTTCCCCTTGGATATTATACACCATTGTTGGATGGATGTCGATAAAGGATAAATATTGTGGTTGTTCTCATTCAATAAAAATTTTAAATTTTTTGGAATTGAGGATAGTCCGAATCTCTTTATAAATCACTAATATGGTTATAGAATAGAAATAATTAATAAAAATATATACCTTTATTCACACACAGCTATTTGTAGAGATTTAATATAAATATTTAGAGGTGTGTAGGGGAAATATATTTTTCCAACATATGAAATTTTATATAGATGGATATGGGAATTGACAAAAGTGACCCATATATGAGATAGATACATATTTTATAGGTGGATATGGTTTATTCCTACAACATCTCATTTAAGAGAATGATATGGATAGTAATTCATCCGGATAGAAACATTATTTATATACCACTGCTCCAGTATTGGGGTTGATCATGATTCATTAGATGCTACCTCTTCTCCCTACATCCCACTTTATAAAAAATTATATTAGATATTAAGAATTTTTGTTTGATATGTGAATTCCCTATTATGTAAAAATTCACATCATTAAACATAGTTATGTTTATTTACCCTAATTAATAGAATTATATACATTTTACCATTAGAGAAGATTGTTTTTTTCGATTGGGAACTCTATTTCATTCAACACATTAGATATTGATGGAGGTATATATTTCACCAGGTGATATTGAGATCAATTGAGATATATTGTTTTGTCAATAGAATCATGATATATTTATATATGATTTACTATTTTGGGAAAATCCAATAATGGGGATTGATATATATTTTCTAGTTAAATATAGGGATTTATTAATGAGTGTAGTAAATATTTTCTATCTGTTCAACAGGTCAGATTGTTGTCATTCTTTGGATAATGATTTTTTTTGTAAAATGTTCAACACAATACATCAAAAAAATTCATGTTTTCTATTGAAATATATTAATTTTAATGACATCATTGGATGTCCATTCAATGTATTGATATACTATCCACAACATTCTAACTTGGGCATTGATTTCCTATATCACGTACAGGTCAAAATATAAATATACGGATATTCCTAGAGTATAATGGTTTAGAATTGGTGAACTAGATATCTCAGGATGGAAGAAACTTTTGTTTCATCCTTATTTATTGTATAATCTATTAGGGTGGTCTGATAGTAATAACTATTGATTTACATGTCTCATTTGAAATTGTATTGTATTGATATTTTTATATATCCTAATGTTTTTATTCAATTTTCTATCTCAATAATGTTATTTTGGAATTATATATTTGATATAATTTTAAATGTTTTATATTTTTTTAATTTATATCATAATCGTTTGACTACCTCAATGTTCATTGATAGCCCCGGGACTAGTATAGGCTTACTTAGTGAGTAATTTTCAAAAATTCCAGGATGGATCAACAGCTCATGAAGTATAATACATTATCAATGTGGAAGGATATTAAATTCCTATAATTAAAATTTGTAATTATCACATTCCATATGTCATTAATATGATTAAAGTCACACATCATTACATGAATATCCCTTGAAAATAAAATTATTTACATAATCATTTCATTGAATATTTCATAATAAGTACTAATGAAATGGATTTTAATATCCCAAAAATTAAATTACATAATAAATTTAATTATAATAGAACATTTTCTGTATTAAATAAATAATATTTCTAAAAAAGATTTTTTATATATGGATTTTTAAATTGATGCTGAATATTGAATATAATTTAATTTACTACATAGTAATGATTTCCTAAAAACTACTATACATGTCACATTCAATACCATTTTTATTATTTTAAAATAATCAAGAAAAATATTATTTTTCTATACAAATTACAGTAATATTTAACTAAAATGAAACTTCATTAATATTGTTGATCTTTTGGGTGATATATACAAATTTCAACAGAGATTTAATGTATATTTTAGTCATTTTATTTTATTTAAAAGGAACCCATACTAATGATTGTGATAAAATGCTTCTAATATATATATATATGATGTGTAAATATTCGATTATATAATTAACAATCCAAATATAAAAATATAATATTTTTTCATGAATGAACAAAGACATGGAGTAAATATGAAAAATATAGACGAAACAAATTACTCTAAAAAAGCCATATTTTTATGAATTAAGAGAACATCAAAAGTAGAAAATTGGTATCTGAAAATTTATTTTCCTTAGAAAGAATAATAATATAATGGATTATGTAGATAATGGATTTAATATATAAATATTTTGCAGAATACA
Organism: Viscum album; assembly: GCA_963277665.1. Lineage (NCBI taxonomy): Eukaryota > Viridiplantae > Streptophyta > Magnoliopsida > Santalales > Viscaceae > Viscum > Viscum album. Next base: position 1,457,131,054 of record OY728159.1, on the reverse strand, counting down.
GTCAATGTAAAATGATTCAGACACCATGAAATATGATTAAATCAAGAATAAATCTTACAAAATATAGTGTAAATGAATCTGAAGTCATTAATGGATATAATATAATTATTAGTTGTATTAATATATTAAAAATAAAAATAAATTATTTATTTAATGTTTTAAATATACCATATAATGGGAAAAGTTTTACAATTTGATGATTAGCTCATTGAATGAAAAATGAGAAGATGTATCATACCTAAAAATTACCACTTGTCAGAACACCCAATAACCATATGTTTAATAAATTTTAGTTTTTTATTTATATATTCCAAAATTAAAGGAATAATTTTCTTAAAAATAACATCATATTTTTTTAAGATATATTAATAATTAGTTATTCTAGTAATTTTACTGAGTTAACTGTTTTGTTTATTCCATTCATTCTTTAGTGTTTGGGTTTTCATCTTTGTTCCATGATCATGTGTACAACACCTTTAGAATGTTCATGGTGATGTTATAATAATTTTTATAAACTAATGGTGATCCATGATTTATTTCATGTATGCTATGATAAATTTATTATGAACTCCATGATAAGATTCATTTTTTATAAATTTTATAGCAAACAAAAATTAGTGAACTTTTTAATGAATGTAATTAAGTATAGTACCATAACATATTATTTAAAACATCATAAATTAATCATCATTACAACATATTAAAATATTTATTATTTATTAACAAATATTCATGGAGGATATATATGTTTTTAAATATTTGTTGTAAAACTGACCATATCAAGAATTAGTTATAATGAATGAATGAGAAATAAAATGTTACTATATTATAATAAAAAATATATTTTATAATATTAATTAAATAAATTGAATTTAAATGTAATTTTAATTTTTATTAATATTAGGTGGATTATGAAATTTTAAAATAGAAAATGGAAAAATAATATCTATGCTGATGAGCTCAATCTTTTCTAGAAGAACCTCAAGGAAATTATTGATTATAGACTCATTATTTTAAACAAACATCCAATAATGCGGGAGATGATTTTTTGAAGATTATGGCAATTAATTTAAGAGTTAATTAAAGGAATGGTGTGATTGGAGGTGATTGGAGGATATGTCCTTCTTAAGATTAGTTGTATAGGAATTTACATATAGACTCATTCCTTGGTTTATAAGGGATGTTAATTTAAAAGGAAAGTTGATCCAAAGTTTAAATATAATGTTTATTTACTAAAAGCTGCCTAATTTATATATTTTATTTTCATGTTTAGAAATATTTTTGGACAATACTTTTAAATATTACAAATTTACCTCATTTTATAGTTTGTTTCCCTTACAATTTTTTTACCTAGGTGACTAATTTTAATGAAAATTTACTAGGTTTAAATTATTTATTAATAATAAATTATTGAATGAAAATATGTAATGTGTGTTACTAAATTTTTTTTTATAATTATTATTAAATTAATTTTAAATTATTAATTCAATACAAAATAATTTTTTTTACAAGTGCATTTATAAAATAAATGTTATTTTCTTCTCTTTCATTAATTTATAATAGTAATCTCATAAATATTGATGAATTATTATTTATATATAAAAATAAATATCACATAAATAATTTTTATACTATAAAAAATTTTGATTTATTAATATAAATCATCAACACATAAATTTAAAAATCATTAAAAAATACATTTTATCAAATTAAGTGTTCTATACTATTTAAAATTAATTAATTAAAAAAGGATTGAATTTATAAATAAATTTTTATTTAATTATTTCTCATATTTTTATTATTTCATCTAATTAAAATCATTCATGAAATATAATACATTATATATAAATGAAAAATATATATAAATATTTATTAAAAATAGAATTCCTAAAGTATGGATTATTACACTATTATATACCCATTGATATTATCATAAACTCTTCCTGCGATACCACTCACATAATATAAACAATTCGAATAGGTGAAATAAGTAATTGGGGAAGATTTATAAGGTGATTCAATAGACTTGGTTCTCATAGTGATATCTACTTGGATGAACATCCTTCAAAGATGATTTCCTTCCATCTATACGTGTAATTTTCATCATATGCTTGGGAAAGGGAAGTTCCTAGTGATTATAAATCTATTTAATGATTTTATAAAAGAGAACAATATGGAAAATATATTTTATGTGATTCTGTACCTTTATTATATATATATTTATGAATATGATTTGATCAATATAATCATACCATGCCATTAATTATATTTAAAATTATTATATCTCCATAAATTTATAATTATGTATCAAATATTATTTCCCATGATAATGTAATATATATTATAATTATTTATTGTATTCATTGAAATTAAATTCTGATGGAAAATATTTTTTCACGGACCATATATTCCCAACATCAATATAACATTGCCTTATACTTTTTATATTCTAAAATTTTTAATTACATAAATAATAAAAATGAATCCATATATTACATAATTTTATTTATTAATATTTTTATCATATTTTTATCATTTTTAATTCTATATAGAGTAATCATAAGTAGTATAATATTCAGTTAAATGCACGATGATGAGAATTTAAACCTTTTATGTTTTTTATTTAATAGGGATTTATTACATTTATAATTTTCCTAATTCAGTCTCATTTAGTTATATTATAATGTGTTTCATTCTCTAATTTAATAATCTATCTTAAGGAAATATATAAAACTTTTTTCATGTAATAAGTCATATATTGGAATGAATGGGAATTTTAAAAAATAAATTTGGGGTGTTACATTATCCTCCCATAAATGAAATTTTACCAACAATTTGTATTACTCTAATGAAAATTGATTTGTGGACATTAGGTTTCAACATCACATCCTCAGTATAATGATTGCTCCATATAAATTTTACTATATTTTTATTCATGTTTCATCAAAATTTATCACTATTAATCAATGTGTTATCAAATTACGCATCATAATATTGATCATCTTCTAGTTATAGGACTTCAATATTTATTATATATCATTGATATGGGTTTTACATATTATGATATGATACATTGTATATCACATGATCATTGGGTGGGGGTGGTTTCTCATGGGGATATTTCCATTCGATATAGGGTAAATAATATCAATCTAATTGAAATATCTATGGAACAAAATTCAATTATCATGTATTCATACAGACCCCTAATACGGTGATATTTTAAGGAAATATTTATCAGTAACATCAATCTCACAATAAAATCAACATTTTTCTAGTAAGATCCATTTATAAATTTCACAAAATTAATATCATAATGAATTTTCAGAATATTAATTTTCATATCATGAATATTATCAAGTACCAACAAGGATCGCTTTGAAAAATTATACTATTTTTTAGAATTATAAATCTCATCCCATATAGAACATTATATAGAACAATTTTAATACATCAGTTAAAACTATATTTATAGGAGATCCTAGATAATGATATATATTTATCCTATAATCCATTTAAATATCTGAATAAATATTTTATCCCATCATTCAATATATGAATATCCCATATAGATGGAAATTCTATTTTAATATTAAAATATTTCAATAATTTTTTTCACTGTATGAAATCATTTTTTCATACTTGTCAAGATCATTTATATAAACCATGGATCATTATTTGATTAAACTAAATGTTTTACAATAAAAAACCATAACAGTTCTCTATCAATGACATGAAATGTTGATCGAGTGTGAAATCCTATTGATTGGAAATTTGGTGTGTGTTATTATGTCAATCCACTTTTACATTGATAGAAATGTATTTGTCAGTGTTCATGGGATGACATATGAAGAATAAGGCGGGGATGGTCTAATTTTTTTATATGTATGGGTAATGGATTTATCAGCCCCATAAACTTTTGGCATTTACCACTAACATACTAGAAGTCCTTCCATTGAGAAATTTAATCCAAAATATCACAATTCGTGTTTTAAAAGCAAAATTTCTATTTAATATTAGTATATATATTTTTTTTTCTTCATAGGTTTATTAAGAATTAAAATCTATGTGACTTATCTAAGAGAACCTTTCTAGGTTATTATATTTATGGGATAATTATTGTGGTTCTAAATCATTTAAACCCATAGTAATCAATGATGATCCCTTATACTTTTTTTTCAATATTTTTTCGTTGAACATAATTTTTTATACACAATTGACTCCATATAGATTGATGGTTCAAAAATAATTTTTTTAAGTAATAATTCCATCCCTTCCCTTTGGATTTATTTTTTGATACTTAGAATATCAAAATATTTTGGGTCTCTTTGAATCATAGTCAATGATTTGGGATCTTAATACCTTGATCACAAATTATTTTCCATATTGTTTTCCATTTTATGATGGTAAGGAATTATGAAGTAATAATATATGATTATATTTTACAATATCTTTTAGATCATTTATAAAAAATTCTATGTGATCATATATATTGTGATTTTTATATCACTATATATATCCTAACTCACTCAATCAATACAATGACCCCATATATTTTATAAACTATTTAATTCTTTTACAGTTAGAAAATACATTTTATTTTATTTCTACTAGTTAATTTATTTCTAAGAGGATAATTATATAAAATTATCTTTTTTATATGGATAAATACTAATCCCTTCAATGATACATAATTTCATATCACAAACCCTTCTCTACTAACTTGTAGAGTGATTAAAAAATACAATAACTAACTTCTTTTTACATTCCTAGTGTCTTTCTTCACATAAATATTTATTGAGAAACAATATTCCCTTCAAGTTATCATCATTAGGGGATTTGATAATCATTAGAAATATCTCCCAAAAATTGATATTTGAACATAGTATATCTCTATTATAGATATTCATATAGAACATTATACAATCAACTCTATATTTGAATAATCTATATATTTAAAATCTCTTGTTATTTAATGAAAAATAAGAATACTTATTTTATCTAGAATTGTATATTTTTTATATATAAAATACATTAATCATTTATAATTTTTTATAACAAATTCCTTAAATAAAATTAAGGTCTTCCTTGAAATATGAATAATTGACATTATAATCAATAAAATCAATATAAAATATTATAAGGAAATATTTAAACACCCTACTGATCAAATTCAAGAACATAGAGATAGAAATTGTAAGTAAAAAGGTATTTTTATAAATTCATAATGTGTATATCATTTCTAGAAGGATTTCATGGGTATATATTCTGAAATCATCATTAGTTATTGATATCTTGACCAATTATCCACTTTAGATATTTATTACGTTCCTCTATGTTGGTAAACAAAATCACTAATATTGGGAAGAGGAAATTCATTTTTGATTGTGATATATTTAAACTCATGATAGGAAATGAATAGAAGAATTGGCATGTCTTTATTGATAATGGTCAATTGTTCACCACATGTTAAATCACATTTTCCTATATAATATTTTTCCTTTTTTCCATTTTATTAATATATAAATAACTCTAACAAAATGATGGTTATTCAGTAAGGGATCAATGATATAGGAAATAGACATTATTGGAATTGGATTTTAAAATTAACAACATATTCCAAAGTATAAAAACATATAAATTTAAAAAATTTATCTATATACACTTTTATAATTTTCATGTAAATAATTTAAACATTCTTCAAAATAATTTGATAAAAATATTCCCAATTTTTCTATTTCAAGACCCATATTATGGAATTAGTTTTCAAATAATCGATAGAACCATACTTAAATAAAAACATGATCAAATATATTATTTTGAACAATAAATGATATTTTAATATATAAAGAATCGATATAAATACAATATAGAGAAAAAACCACCATTTCCAACAATATGGGTTATTCTTCCTATGGTTGAATAAATTGAGCTGTATCATGTAACACCCCACAATCCTAAATTAATTAATATTTATATACGTGGGATGTATTTATGATAATAGTAAATATTTTCATCAATAACTAAATATGAAAATGATTATTTGAATAATCAATAATATTTGAAAATCCTCATAAAATGATTAAATTAAATAAATGAGAATACAATAATACATTTGAATATTTTTAGTGGAAAAATATTACACCTTTCATTACATAATAATAATGATATACATCGGTGGCTAAGATCATGCAATATTTCATTATTCCATGCTATTCTAAAGTTCTTTCATTGAGAATCATTATTATCACTTGTAATAAAGAACATTTCATTATAGATACTAAATTATTTACTTATAAACATTGAACTAATAATAGTGCATTTCTTATGAGTTTTTTATTCCATTTTTTTCCTTATAACTTCATAAAGAATTGTCAATCATGTGCATAAATTTTTTTCCATCCACACATTGAACATTTCACTATTCAACTATGGAATGATCCATTGTGATTCATACTATAGATTTGTCAAGTGGGTAAAATAACATCATTTAATCCATCTTCCTTATCATTAAAATGTAAATTAAAATTCATTATAAATTTTTTATCTAACATTTTATGAGAATAATTTGAGAACCATTTTTAATTCATTTATAAATTGACATCGAATAACTTTATTGAATCTAATAAAGTCACTTATAGCTAGTTCTATTTAGAGACCTGTCATTACAACATTAATGAAAGGATGAATTTTTTATTCGGATCTATAATAATAATAATGGTGAAACATGCCTGTATTTTATAGTATTATTCATATAAAAAATAAATTTTTATAAATTTTATTTACCTCATTTAATTCCCAAACAATTTTGATCGGATGACTTTGAAGAAAAAATTTTGTATGTAATTTTTAATTGAACACCTCATATTACATGGTTCCAATTCATTGCTATTATAACATTTTCTGGTCAAATCCCACCATTGGTATGGTTCATCATTAAAATAAAAAATAACAATATTAATCTTCCATGCCCAATGCATTTAATGATTGAATTTTTTTAATATTGGTCTATTTCACGAGTACTAGAAAATATTATAATGAAAAATAATATAGTGTTAATTCACACAAGAATGACATGATAAAAATTTAATCCCTCAATATCATATGTTGGAGATCAATATAGTTTAGGTTATTTCAAATAACAAGAGATAATTTAACCATGATGGATGGCCCACTATCTCTCGTATTTTTTTTATTAGGTCAATCACACGTTTATAAATAATAATAATTCTTCAATTATTATCTCTAGAATAACAAAACATATTAAAAATTGCTAATAAGGGTAATGAAAAATAATATATTATGAATATTTTAGTAATCAATCATATAAATAAGAAAGATTATTCCAAATATATCTCATTCTGTGACACCGTTATTCATACCCATGATATATTTAGTTTGACAATGGATTTTTAAGTGAGTTTCTCATATACTAAATAACATATTACACATATATTATTAAACTATATTTTATATCAATTGGGTATCTTCGATAAAAGTGTACATATATTTTATAGATATAAATTACATATCTACATTATAACAGACTCCTAAAATAAAAAGGATTATTGTCTTTCAAGATTAACTATAAAATAATCTTTCTAAATTATAACACATTTATATTCCGAATACAACTCTCTACATAGATTTTCCCCTTTTCTTATTATTATATATATATATGTTCGTAAATAGTGGGTAAAGTATGAAGGGAGTGATATTAATAGATAACAAGGTAAAAATTATATCAATGTGTTATAGATATTTAAATCAGTATCATGTACTAAAAAAACAAAAAATACCTTCCAATGGAATAAAATCATACGATCTAATCACAATTCAATATTATATCATCATAGAACAAACATATTAATATAAAACCATCATAGAATCATCATGAAAGTACAAAATTTATCATTAAATAATAATTTTATGTCAAAAGTAAAATTATGTTTCATAGTGATTAATACTTATAATGTGAAAATACATACACCTAAAAAATCAAAACATATTTTTTGTATAACAGTTATGACCTTCATATCATGACAGAATATTTTATCATGATTTTCCAAAACATAGCACAGTTGGAATGAAAACTTATGCCCCAAAACAGAGTAGACATGAGATAAACCATCTACTCACATAACATACCATGAGATACAAATCCCAACCCAATTCACTTTAGGGATATATAATTTCAGTCCCTCACATCACATTGTGATAACTGTATATATGTTCCATATGAAGATATAAATACATCATAGCGAGGATAAATCACCGAGATGAAACATAGATTAAGAGAACTCAGAGAGTGAAACCTGATATATAAATAAACATATTATTTATCATTTATCGATACAGATAATGATTTATAAGAAATCATGAAATGTTTTTTTGTCACATTATTCATTAATTATCATAAAGAATTGTTTTGATTTACTCATAAAAATAATATTTATTTATTTAGAAAAAGTCATTTAAATAATAATTTCAAAATAAAACGTTCTAATAATTGATCCTTAATAAAAAAATCGTAAATTATAATAAAATTATAGTGAAATACTCAATTTTCAGGGAGGTAAAATGATTCACTTTTTAAGAATTGATAATTTTTTAAAAATTTAACCACATTGATAAAAGTTATACAATATTTTAATTTCATCAAATTTTTAAAAAAAAATCCATGTAATGAAGATGTAATATATTTTACATTCAATATTTTAGTCGATAACAAATTTGGTAAAATGAATATGTATAATGATGATAAATATAGAATATAAAGAATGAGAATTTTTATTACCAATCTCACATTTTTATGAAATATGTGATTAATAAAAAAAAATTTATAAAAATAATAAATTTTTTTAATGATAGAATAAAATTTCAATTTGAGATATAAATGGGGAAATATATATCAAAAAATTAAAAATATCATAATATAAAATTTTTTTACATTGGTAAATGAGATTGGGCTAAGGGAAATGCTACCTACTTTTGTGGTGTATGTACAAAGAATCAAAGAATTATGGAATATAATAAAAAACTATATATTATAGTCTCTATAATTAGAAAATAATAATTTATATAATTATATACACCATATCATGGAAAAATGAAAATAATATTAAATAATCATTAATAAGGGAAAATTAATATGAAAACACATGCTTCAAAATGAAACATTGTCGAATAAACTCTAAACATATAAATATCATGGTATTATTGTTCATTAATTTTAGACATACAATAAAAGTTATTTTTTTTAATACCATATATGTATTGTTTTATGTCTCACATTTATGAAATATTCACATGTAAACTAAATATTTTATTGTTAATTGAACTGTTTAATCCAATATTGCTTTATTTTTATATCCATGATCAATTATAATATATTAACCATATATATAGTATTCATAGACATGGTATAAAAGTTCCTTTATTTTTTCCAGGGTTCAATTATTTTTTCATAAATAATATATTAATTGTCTTTTATGAAAGGTTTTAAATGCATCTTTTTGCGAATATACGGTTAGAAATTGGTGATAAAGATAAAAAATTAGGTATATGTAACATCCCCTAATTTTAGAATCTATTTTACTATTAATATTTACCTCCATAACTTCTAATAAATTTAACACCAAAATATATGGAATTGTTATTAATTTCATTATTGCAAAATACTATAAGTCAAAGTGAAATACATTACAAGATACCAAAATGAATAATATTTTTTAAAATTAAAAAACTAATGAAATTGAAAGAAAATTAGTCTACTATATGGTTGAAATTAGCTTCATCATGATCATCCAAGATGATTATATCAGTAATTATAACTAAATAAAGGATATAATATGGTAAAAATAATTTAGACAACATGATAATGTAATGGATAAAATGATGAATGGTTTTAAATATGCATGTATGGCTATATATAAGAATGTTATATGACTATTTTATTTATTTCCACAAGACAAATGACCATTGGAAGTATGATCATTAAATTTATAATGAATGGATATATGGTTAACATATATACATGTATCCAATGGGAATGTCGATGTTATGTAATTTATTATAACAAACTAAAAATAATAAAATTAAAATATATAATATAATATTATAATTACATAAAAATAATATTATTTATGAAACAAATTATGGTAAAATATATATTATTAATCAATATATATTATAATTTTTAATTATTTATAAAATAAATTATTTTATATGTTTACAAGATTAATATAATGATAAAAATAAATATGTTTTCGTAACATCTTATGGTAAAAAGGTAAATAATCAATGTGATATGATTAAAATATATCAGTATTAAGGTTAATTTTCAAAAAATCGTTTTTTCTATTTTATGAAATATTTATGAAATTTAAATGATTTATTTTAAGTTTTGATTTTAGTACAAATAATAATTTAAATTTAAAAGTTAATTTTTTAACATTCAATTGAGTAATTGATGTGAAATTAGATTAATAATTTAATTTTTAGTATAGTCTAAACTCATTATTTATTGAATTTTGGGAATTAGGAATTCTATGGTGAGGCTAATGGAGGATCTGGAGGAGATGGATTTAAGATACTAGATATATAGGTATCTAGTGGTGTGTATATGTGTTTTGTAGCATAGTTGAGTCCATTCTAGAATGAATGAGGTTGTGTATTATGGGGAATTGAGTGGATGGGTTCTTCATCGATCTAAGATTTTAGGAAATTAAATACTGTGGAGGTGAACATTTACAAAAACAATTAAATGGAAATGTCACAACCTGTCCTCTAAGGCCTGTGTTGTGACATCCTTAAGCCCTCCTTAGAGAGGCCATGGGCCTGTGACAAGCACCCAATAGGCATATCCCACAAATGGGATGAATTATCCTTAGAAACTCTACACATGAAACCAATTGAAAGCCACAATGATGGAGAGAGAAAACACCAAGTTAAAAAAAGCCTGTATACCACTTTAACCCAACAATAGTGTAAGACAAAAAGTAAAATAGTAAAATACAATCAGGCCCGAATACAAGCACACTAAATGAAATACCACTACATAGACCAAACCACAAACAAGGGTACTCAAGCTGCTGTTGAAGCTTCTTGAAACACCTCGGCTCGTCTAATATCACAAGGCACTGTCTGGTCTTGGTCTCGGTCCTGAATTTCCCTAGACTCCACCAAAGCATCGATCAACAATATAAGACACAACACAAATGGGTTAAGCTCATGCATGGGTGAGTAAAAAAATATTGTTTATGGGACCCTGAAAACCACAATGAAAAACCCACTAAGAATGTACAGTCATCTCAACACAGGTATATGTCATCAACACATTTAATAAGAACATTTAAGTATAATTTTCATGTTTTCCAAGATTCAATGACTCATCTAATGCATGCCATAAGGTTCTGCTCATATAATGTTATATTCGGGGAGATCCCACTCCTCGTGCTATCTGAACGAAAAGACATATAACAAGTCTACCGAAAGTATCTAAGAGAACATATGGACTGGAGACATCATGAAGATTCCTTGACAGGTTTGATATATCTATGATATTCATGAAAAGTACATTTTTATTCAAAATCAAAAATCGAGAGCATAAAACCAAAGTCACCAAGGAGGGAAAAAGTAATGGAGACCAAGAGCATCATTTCTGACAATGAGTTTTCAATCATCGGTCATAGATCCCAAGCTAGTGTAGGTAATCAGTATCTCTCATGATGTTCCTTTAATAGCAAACAAGTCAGCCGCACAATTCCATTCACGCCAACTGTTCTTGACAGAAATATTAGAGTTGGAAAATGTTTTACTGAAACAGACCATATCAACCAGCTCCCAGGGGACAACCCCATTGCCCTGAAGAAATTTTTCCATCATAGCAGAATCCATCTAAACTTCAATGATGTGGATATTGAATTGCATGCATAAGGAAATACATGTGACCAAGGCTTTAGCTTCTGCACCCAAGGAATTAATGACACCAATGTAGTAACTAAAGCCCATAAGCATAGAACACCTGCTGTCATGAATCATCCCACCCCCTCTCATTTCTCAGTTCAAGCAAGAACCATCCACATTCAATTTTAGCCTCGTACAAGGAGGGACCCATCACACCCATTGGCCTGGTTTGAGTTGGCTGGAAACCAAACCCGAGCACAGACCATGGATAAATCTTCTCAAAGTCACAGACTGCCTTGCATTATTAATAAGGGCCCCCAACTCCATCACAAGCAGCCTCACCCGCACCTGTAAATAGTTTCATGAAATCATGGCTCTATACCTGGCTTTGTTCCAATATTCCTAGAGAACCCAACATGCAAACAAAAAAAACCATATTGCAGATCTGAACCTCTGTCCCCAATTGCCCCAACCCCTGGAACTAGCTTGAAACCGCCTCCTGCATTGGACCAAAGGAGACGTGGATATTGAACCCCTTTTGCAGGAAAGACCGGACACCTTTGTCCCAATCACCGTTGAAGAAATGATACTCTGACATTTCATGTTGCGGCCTACTACAAAATTGGCACCAGGAAGCTAGACTCGCTCCACTTTTTTCACATTCTCATCTGTTGGTATAGAATGATTCCTCAGGCGCCAAACCAGAAAGATCATCTTCCTTGGGATCTCCTTGCACCAATGCATTGAAGACCACATATCTATACCCCTGCTGGCATGGGTGAGGATCCTGAAATCACGACTGGAGAATCTACCGGAAGAGGATCCCAAAAAATTACACTGGTTCGGCTCATCCACCCAGATGATGTTGTCAAAAACTTCCCTTTGTTCCCTGTTCAGGATTACATCAATGAATTCCGAGTGTAGACATGCCACTTTAAACGAGATGGTCGGAGTTGGGCAGCCTCAAAAACGAAGAGTTCTTCCAAAAAAGATTGAGTTCCAAAAGTTGACATCAACATTGCAAACGGTCCATTGGACACTTCCTTCCATTACCTCCAAATGATTCAACATGCAGCGAGAAAGGCCAGATAATCTCTTGGGATTCAATGACCTTCTCCACCAATCCATCCCATATCTATCATTGAGGAACTTTGACTAAAGGGATATCCCTTTAAAAATCTCCCAAGCCAATATTGCATGCATATCTTTCATGGAATCCACCACATCGAGAAGACCAATACACCCTTCATCAATAGGTCTAGCTAGTCGCTTCCACGAGGCCCAATGGAAACACCCAACTTGATTTTCATCCCAATGGAAGTAAGTCATAATATTTTCCAAGGTCTTGAGAGTTCCCTTCGGAGGCCTAATAATGGACATCACATGCATCGGGAAAGAGGTGAGAACAATATTGATGAAGTTGATCCTACCTCCAAAGGAGAGAAACCAATTTTTTTAATTACAAATTCTCCTTGTGATCCGGTTAATAATTTCATCAAAGAATAAATTTTTGACTATTCCATTGGAGATGGGGGCGCCAAGATACACCATGGGCAGTTGGCAGCGTTGAATACCCAACTTGTCTTGGATAACAGAGATGTGTCTTCTAGGGCACATATTAGAAATGAAGATACAACTCTTTAGAAAGGTAATTATGTTACCACTCAACATGCCAAATATAGACAAGGACATAGAGAACCCAGAAATTGATTTTTTCCTGCCATTAATAAAGAATAACATATCATCAGCAAACATGAGATGAGAGACCATGCCATTCCCAATCCTATAACGAAAAGGAAGGATCATCCTATCCATAATCCTTTGAGGAATATTCCATGTGAAAACCTCTAGAGCCACGATGAACAAACTAGGTGACAGGGGATCACCTTGCCTTATCCAAATCCACCTTAACCAGAATATTGGAACCAACTATATTTTTATTCAGGTCGTCGACCATTTCTTGGGAAATTCCAATGGCCCCCTGAATACTTCTTCCTTGCAAAAATCCATGTTGCTCCTCAGATATGATTCTTGGAATAACAATACAAATACTTTTGTTGAGAAGAGTGGATAAAATCTTATAAACAAAGTTACACAGACATATATGTCTCCACTGCTTCAAAGCAGATGGATATTTAATTTTATGGATGAGAACAACTTTAGAGGCAGATGCAGCTCTAACCAATGGGCCACCTATAAATAAATATTTCACTTCCCCCACGACATTTTCATTAACAATTTCATAAGAAACAACAAATAAGGCACCTGGAAAACCATCTGGTCAAGTGGCACTTTCTTTATTCATAACAAACACTGTACTTTTCACCTCGTCCTCCTCAGGAATCGCCAGCAACATGTCGTTGTCCCTTTTCTCCACCAGCCTTGGAATGCAATTCAGAAATGACACCTCTCTGGACTAGGAACATAACATGTCAGTAATAAAAGCATTCGGTCGATCTAGGAGATCTTCCAAATTCTCCAACGCCTTTTTCCCAACCACATGAGCATCTGAACTGACGGAACTGTCTTCAATACTGAGGTTAATTATTCTACTCACCCTTTTTCCATCATACATTCCAGAAAATAAGTGGTGTTTTTGTCTCCTTCTTTGAGCCACAAGGTTCAAGATTGTTTTCTACACTCCCTTTCAACCGCTAAAAGTTTTCAGCAAACATATTCAGCATTAAAACCAACATAGAAAAACAGTTATCATCCCAAGAGTCAAGAAGGTCATTCTCAATATCCCCAATCTCTCTATTGATATCTTCCATACTGCTATCATCATTCCTGTTATTGAGATGCCAAGCTTGAATATCCTTCCTCAAACGCTGGATCCAGTTCATGAGACCAGCCCATGTCGTGCCCTGCTCAGGTCTTTCCCATGAGTTCCTAACGAGTTGAAGGAATCCATCCCACTGATACCAAGAAGAAGAGTAGAATAATTTTCTAGAGCCCTTTTTCTTTTTCTTTGAGAGTCACCAGTATATGATCATTATCCGACACAGATTTGGAAAGATGAATGACAATGGACTGAGCAAAATAATCCAATCCTTGAATGTTGGCTAGGCAACGATCGAGTCGACAACAAATCCTCCTGATGCCTCGACGGTTGTTACACCATGTAAACCTACTTCCTGAAAATCTCAGATCAATAAGTCCCATTGTTGCAAGAATGTTCCTGAAATACCAGGTCGAGTTGTTGGAGATCTCGATTCCTCCTCTTTTCTCAGATCAATCAAAAATATTGTTGACGTCGCCTCCAACAAACCAAGCATGACTACTAGTCTCTATGGCATGAAGATGCTTCCAAAGAATACTTCACTCGGAAGCCTCACAACTTGAATAAACAAAGGAGAAAAGAAAAACATTTCCCTTGACCTCATTCTTGATAGATATAAACATCGAGAAAGCCTCCACGATATCCACCTCAACCCTTTCTTTGATGAAGAGCCGTATAGGCTTGTTATGAGTACTAGAATGCATGTTATTCGAGAAACACATATTTCTGGCGAAGGAAGAAATGCGAGCCACATCTTGTTTTGGTTCCAGAATAACAACGATAGAGACATGATGGCGACGAGATTCTGAAGACATGAAAGCACACTTACGATTATCCCCTAGGCCCCTCGAATTAAAAATGATAATATAGATAATTTAAAATGAGAGGAGGGTACCTTCGAGTGAGACAAAGCGGACTTGGATAACGAAACTGGGGATGCAGAAGCCCGAGACCTCGATCTGGTGATAGGCCCACCCATGGGAGTAGGAGAACACGCCTGCGAAATGGAGCCTTTCCTAGAAACTGGTGAAGAGTACCCCGTGTCAGCAACATCTGGTTCCTCCAGCACAGAGAACCTATTGTAAGAGAGGACCAACTGGCATTTTGGTCTAAGGGACATCTCCTCTGAATAGAGAGAGACAAATTTCATCCTCACCTGTGGCCTCAAGGGCTAGGAAGCTCCATCAACATGTGATCAGAAATAAACATTGCCCCCAAGACTTCAAACCATCAATAGGAACCCGCAAACATATCATGGGAATCGCACAAATGCGACGGTGCTGGAGGAAAGGAAAGGGATGGGTAAAATCCAATGGAAGGTCATGATCATCGAAAGTCCTGGAACCTAATCCAGAAGGCACCGTGACAGGAACAAGATCCACATAATTTAGTGTAGAGGCACCAAAGGAGGAGGAATGAACCAAGGATTTCGAGAAATGCTCCGAAACAGAAACATTGCAAAGCACCTGGATCACCAGATTCAGAATAGAAGGGCCGCCCGCGGAATGAGGCATGTCACCACCCACCAACACGGAACCAGAGGACACCGCCACTGATCCTAGAGCAACCTTCTCCTCAACCACCGCAGAACCCACTGACACAACAACAAAAGAATACAGAGAGGTCATAGAAGAGAAGTAGGAATCCAATGGAGATCCCTCCTTGATTCTAGAGTGGCGTTTCCTACAGACATCCACGGAATGTCCCTGAAGGCCACATTTCACGCAGAAGTGAGGATGCTCCTAATACCAAAGACGTTGCCACCATGGAAACCCGACACCAGCTCTTATCAGCACCTTGGGAGGGAGAGGGTCCGTAAGATCCAATTCCACACAATCACAAAGGCACGATGCAGCATGAAGAAACCTAGTATCATCATCAACTCATAAATATCCACCCAAATAATTTCCAACAGATTCCAAGATTGATGGTTCTGAAGAGGAAAATGAAGCCCAGGAAACTAAACCCACACCGCCGCCATGCTCGACTACTTTCCAAAGTGCGCATCCCATGACCAGTGAGTTAGATAGAAATGCCAAGAACCACATCGCCTCTCTTTCCTGGACCACATCCTCACAAGGTCTATCAGGACACAATGGTCTACTCGTCTGATGGGCCACCAAAGTTCTCTTTTAATCACAAGGGTCTAATGAGCCACTGAGGTCCGCTCGTCATTTGGGCCACTAAGGTCTGCCCATCTGTCAGGCTACTAAGATCCACTTTTCTACCATGACACTATGGTTAACGAATATTCTAGGCCACTGAGGTTCACTCTCCACTTCCTTCATGTCAATCTATATGTAATATTTCCTATCATCTTGTGCTTGAGTTCGAGAGAATATACTCCTAAATCCATAATTCATATCTCAACCTCCACTAAAACTAACTTGTAGTATGCTAAAACAACAGTCTTATTGCAAGGTTCCCAATGCAGTAAACATCTCATCAATCGGGCACCCGGTTTAAATGTTATACTTGTTTTTCTAAAAGGGGGTAGGATGGATCATGGCCTAATTCGACCCAGCTGGACCGACCCAACCTGAACTAATTTTTCCGACCCATTGGGTTGCACATGATGCCCGATATCCTGGTCCTCCTCTAGCTCGACCCACACTAGAAGTCTGGTTTCTTCCCAGTTGGGCTGCCCCAGAAGCTTGGTTTCTCCCATGCTCGTCCCACTCTAGTGGTTTAGTTTGGTTCAACCCGGCCGAGTCTATCGGTGCTCCTACCCTTTTCCGTGCATCCAACATGGTTGAATGATTCCAACGCATATATTCCCACTATCTTCTTGCCAGCACCAACCAATGGACTATCCACGCATCTTCCTACCTTATGTGGTGCCCTGCGTTCTCTGTGGTTCTGCACCACTACAACCCACTATACTTGGCCTATCGACCTGACATAGTAACCTGCTCGAACCACCGTTCCGCTCTGCCATGATTCACTAATCATAGACTCTTCCACAGTAGTGTTTCTCTACAACTAGAGGCCCCATTCTGCCTCCCGTGGTGATTTTCGTAGGTTTCACCCACTTTTTCCATCGATATGGTGGCCCTTGACACCGTCGTAACCTTCCATCTCCACAGATACAGTACTTCTTGGACACAAAATTCCATTACATCATGAAGAACTGAAGAAAATCGGTGGAGATGAAGATCTCACTAATAACACACAAAGGATGGACCACAAACATTTGTTCATGTTAGTGTGATTTATCCTTGTTTGGAGTTTAATAAAGGAATATTAGAACATGATTAAAACTTCCTATAGCTCTCAGCATAAAAAATCCCATCCCCAAAAAGACCACCATACCAAGGGTCAAAATGTTAGTGTATTAACCCAAATTACTCATTGAGAAAGTGATAATGGGGGAATGGTAAACACATAGAAATTAACCCTTGCCTAGAGGTTGGCCCGTTCTTTGGCGGACATCAGATTTGAACCTCCACCTTTCATCATTCATTGATCCTCAACTCATCGTCGTTGATGATTCATTTTTCGTCATCATTCATCACTAACCAACAAAAATCCTCCAATGATTCAATGAAATCATAGATGTCTTCCAAAAAACGTGTATTCAGGTAATCCATTAAATTTTGGGAACACATATTTGCATTTTTATTACACTGTTTCATTAATGAAATAGTGTTTTGGTTATGATCAGGTTGCAAAATCATTTCATTGTATCAAAACTCAAATTTGAATAAAATAAATTCCTAATATTTAATTTATTTTTGTCAAGTAACATTAATTTAAAAGGGCTGAAATAGAAATTTTTCCATCGATCCTCACCAATCATGATTATGTCCTTGTTAAGGAAAACATCTCACAACGAACTCAATATTGGTCTTTTATTTTTAATCCATGTTACCTTTTGTGAGTAATGAGGATTCAAAAATTAAATATATTTTATTTAAATTATTATATTTACTGTTATGTCCCAAAAACCTTCTTTCACATATGGTCCACGCTGACTGATGTTTGTCTCCACCTATGAAATGTAGAGCTTCAAAATCTCAATGGTAGTCTTTGATTTCCTCCCAAGGTTACCATTCATGAAATATAAAATCATGAAAATATTATTTATTTATTTAGTTATTTTATTTACAGTTATGTTGTTTTCAAGTTTTCTCACTGGGGACCCGCGCTGACTAAACTTAAGTCTTTCCTCATGTAAAACCACTTCAGTGAATGCAATGGTGTCCTAAAAGTTATAATCTGGTCAAACATTTAATATTTATTCACCTTTTTCAGGAAGACTACTTACTCAAACTATTTAAAAACATTATATTTTTTTTGAGATTTCATTTTGTGAAATCTAGGCCTCGGAATCACAGGTCGTATTATTTCCTGGTCCTGAAAATTTCCCGAATAATTTATTGAAATAGAAATGGGATAATCCAAGCCATTGCAAGAAATTTTTCCCTCGTTAGTATCTTTTGATCATTGTATTTGGTGTGGAGTTGGGATGTGGTGTGGAGGCCTCAAGTGGCCTATCTTTTATTGTTGTTTTTTGGTGAAAAACTAATTTTAGCAGTATAGAAAAAGGTGGTTTCTTAGTGTTTATTACTTAATATATTGATTATAAATTCCAAACCCATTTTCAAAATCACTATTCATCAGACATATTTCTTGATTTTCGGGTGGCCTGATTACAGTTTTTGGTGTGTTTTCACTAACTTTTCATTGGGTTTTATCATTATCAACTAGGGATTTATTATTGTCTAATCAAATTTAATTTCCTCTTCATTACTCTCATAGGTTTCCCTCTTTTCAAATACAAAGGGTGTTGTTGTTTCGGAATGGTTAGTTGGAGATATTTTTGTGGAATGATATTTATGGAGTATCATGTGCTCTAGACTTTTGAAATTTCCACGTGTGTTTCTAATCTTTTTTATCTCTATTTCACCTGCTTAAATATAGTGTAGTTCATTGAAAACCATCATTCAAGGTAAAGGATCCCCATTCTATCTTTATTATTAGTGATTCATTGAAACATGTATTATTTTGTTCCAATTTGGGTGGATGGTAATGGGTGATTAATAAATATAATGAATGTATTATAATAAAAATTGAATTGACGAGATGATAAACATGTGTTTACTTTGTTCTTCATTGTCATATATATATTACAGAATCTTTTTGCTACTATTGAGATTCACTGTAATTGTTTGGACCTATATTTGATGTGTCTTATGGGAATTGAGAACCCTTGAACTGCCTTTTTAAAAACCCTTCATAAAATTTTATATAAATATAGGTGGTTAAAAAACCTGTTGTTTTTGAGTTTAGAAATATCTGAACGTACACATAAAAAGAGATAATGAAATTCATTGATATCCCCTAGAATGTAAACTATGGATGTTAAAATATGTTGTTATATGTGTCTGTGTACTTTATATAGTTTCTACTGTGATATTTTTGGACATATGGTTCTTGAAAATTTATTGTTATGAACAACATGGATGTCGCTTTTGTTGTGGTGTTGTAGACATGGTTGTTTGTTATGGGGTTTGTTGTAGGTGGAGTTACCGTGGTTGGATGATGGATGTTTAGGTGCAATGGTGGCTTTCATGTGTTCACTAGAAAATTAGGTATGAAATTAATATTTCTAGATGGTTGGGATCATATGATGTAGCGTTAATTTTAATTCACTTTTAACTATATGATCTAGTTTTTGGTGATGAAATTGTATTTGAATGTTCTAGAAGTTGTATTTTGGGTGATGTGATTGATTATGTGGTAACAGATTAAAAAAACTACCGTTGATAAATGAAATGGGTAAAGGAATAATTTATCTGTGGGTGTTTATCAAAAGGGGTTTTTAGGTATGAGTATAATAATTTTTAAATGGAATGTGGCTTATAGTATGGACAGCGTAAAATGGGTAGAATTTATAAATAGTGAATAAAATGATGACATGTTTCATGGATATCTAATTTTCGGATGTTTCGTATAACAGTGGATACAATTGGTAATGAATTTCAAGTAATAATGTTTTAGTGTTGTAGGAAATTATATTTTCATTTAATCGAACACTTGGGTTGGGAATTTTTTACATTTTATTATCAATGTAGTTTCATGTTACATATATACACACCATGCTATTGTTGAATACTATAAACCCACACTCAAATAATTAGGTCTATGTCTTTCTAAATATCCTGGTTTGTGTTGGAATGGATGGTATATATTCCCCATTTCCCCTCACATCATTCAATAGTGGTATAATGTTATTGCATAGTTTATGGTACAACATAGCCCATAATTATTACATTGTTTGTGGTGATTCATGAATATAAGTTGATAATTTGTGTTGGGGGACATTCATAGTAGTAGTATGGAATATGGTTTATGTAATTAATGTTTATGAAACCCTATTGCCCGGGTTACAATATATTGGGTTGATACTATGATGATGTGGTTGACGATTAATGATAGCATAAGATATAGGGCCATGCAGTATACTGGGGTATATAGGGTTCTGAACTAATTGATGTCCCGTATACATTGATGGTATGAGAGAACATGATGCTCAATTTTGGGGTGTTAAATAAGAATCATAGTGGGGAAAATGATGATAGGTTCCTCAATTTTTGATCTATTGAAATTAGTTTTTCATTTTGGATGGATTATTTATTGATTAATGTAATCAATGTTGAAAACATAATGCGATTATCCTATATTCATGATCATGTGGAATTAATTTAGTACATTAGATGGATTATATGGTGAGTAAGAATTAGCGAGGAAAGGAAGGAATACTTACCTATTGAGGTGAATGTTAGTTATAATTTTTGTTCACAGGTGTAATAAAATTTTCATCTAAAATTTTCAATAGATTCAAAGGGAATGATATTTCATTAAATATAATTTTTTTACAACCATATATATATACAAAAAATCATGTTTTCCTGATGACTTCTGAGATCAAGTTAGAAATTACTCTCTTATAGGTAGCTTCAATTATAGAGTCACTTCCTTATGATTTACCGTGGTACTATTTTATATTAGATACTTTTTTTGAGTGGTTTGACATTAACTATTTGATTTTCTAAAACATTTTATATTATGTGATGGAGTAAATTGGCGGTTTTTTATCATTTCTCCTAATCTGTTTTATCTATTATAAGGGAAATTCCTCTCATGAGTGTGATTTATATTCCCTTGACGATATTCATTATTTTGTGACCTATTATAAGTTGTATATCATAGTTGATTTCTCACTCAATTTAATTCTAATCGAAGAGGGGTTCCACTAGATAGGGATTCACAGGATATTGGTATTCTTTTGATGTATATGAAATTGTGTAAGGATTACTACTAATGATCCTTGTAAGGGTTTGTAGAGAAATAGTGACAATTTAGCTTAGTATATTATGTGATCAATTGATATTAGCCATGATTCAAGATTTTTGGCCCCCCATTATCTAGAATATAGTCCTTAATTCTTATAAACGATCTATGAATGAACATGTTTCTCACAGTAAAGAGATTCATGATATGTACACTCATCATGTATGATTTTATTATCAATTTGACGAGGTATTGTAATTTAATTATTTTAGTCATAAATAAAAAAACCAAAAAAATAAATGACACCAATAATATGGGTTGTTGTAACGCCCCGACCTCAGTTACCTAGAGTTGGTGCATTGTTACATAACATTGGCATGATCACAAAATATCAAGTCTCAAAAGACAGATTAGATTAGTAGCCTTGGAATGACTAGGTATATTCATAAAGATTACATTACATCATAAAGTGATAACTACACAATATATTGTCTCCACACATATCTCCCCTTATACAATCCCTACAGGTCATTCATAAAATATTTCTTCACATCATGGGAAAACTAAAACATTGAATGGGTTGAGATGAATTGCCCAGTAAGGATAACAATATATTGAAAACATTCATAAATAAGCATAAACATTTAAGGCAATGTATAACTAAAACAAAAAGGCTTTTAAACATGAACATCAACATAATATGACAAAAATCAAATGCAATAATGCCATTTGCTTATTCACATGGATATTCTACTAGTCAAATAATCACATCAAGTATCAACAACCACTATCATAATGATGGAATGTATAATTCCAGAATATCATAACCACATAGCCAAAGCCTTGTGCCAAGACTAAAAATAAGATTTTGTAAAGGCCTCATGCCAAGACACTAGTTTGTCTCATGAGACCTACCGATTCATCAATGAGCTATAGCGGGCTCCACTCGCCACTTACTAAGTCCAATGCATTCTTCATATGAATAGGTTTAAATATAACATAAACATTTGTATTAAAACATGCAAACGAAATGTCAATACATTCTCCATAAACCATTAATGGTAT
Source organism: Viscum album (assembly GCA_963277665.1). NCBI lineage: Eukaryota > Viridiplantae > Streptophyta > Magnoliopsida > Santalales > Viscaceae > Viscum > Viscum album. Next base: position 1,457,108,007 of record OY728159.1, on the reverse strand, counting down.
AAAAATAAGTCATTCATAGTCAAACATATCACAAAACCTTCAATACAATATAGAAGTTTTGAATCATAATAAATCATCTTCATATAAGCTTGAAATCCATCAAAGGATGATGACATAGATGAAATAAAATCTATTTGGGAGAAATATCTCTTTTTTTGAAATCCTTTTAATGTCCCACATTTATTAAGGAACTAATTTAAAAGACATTTTTGAATCAAAGTGTTCAATTCCACTTTGAAACTGTCGAAAAGAAATATCATTTCAAAACATTCATGTCCATATAAATATATCCTTAAATTTATTTTGAAAACATGGACATTAATTAAAAATATTTAGAAAGAAAAATATATAAAACATTTAAAATTCTGATCTTGATTGGTAACTTTTACAAATTCTTAAAATATTCATTTTGAAATCATATAAATGTAACATAATTATAAAGTAAAACATTTACATTCAAAATATTCTTATAATATTGTAAGGGATGCTTCGACGAGTTTATAACAGTAGAAAATAGCCGCAACCGCCGTATAAGTTTAAAAAATATTCTTACCTTAAATTTGTCGAAAAGGTCAAAAGGTACCTTGTTTGGAAAATGACGGAAAGATTCCATTCAAAACACATAAGGTTATAAATTACCTTAACCCATTTTCTAGTAAATAGTAAAACTGTTTTGAAATATATTTTCATGAATCATGGATATGGATGATAAAGAGGTCCAAGTAGATAATTATGTATAAACAACCTCAGATAATGAAGAGATTGTGAAATAAACCCTTAACATGTAATTTTCCTTGGTCTAGGGTAGGTTAACCTACTGTATAATAGTTAAATAATTGTTATTAAATTATAAAATCATCATATATATATATAATATCATATAAGATGTTTTAATATTTTTTTGTTAATAAAATTTTAGTATTACTATTGTTTCGGGTGTTAACTGGTCCATTTTCCTTTATATGATTTGTTACGTACATCATGTTCATTATGGATAGGTTGTATCTTATTCATATCCAGAATGATATAAAGTCCTTAAAAATAAATTTTAATCATCAATTGAGAATTATTTTTGAATGGATATGATGGGGAAATGAATCTCATCACGTTCGTGGAGACGGTAATCCGTACATACGCATGAACGCTACTTCGATTTCAGTTTTCATTTTCAAAGGAATTAAAAAATAATACATATGTATATTATTATTACAGTATAATATATTATCTTTTATATGTTACTTTTTTTCATTATCATCATGCTTTATACATTCCATGTATGGTATGAACGAGTCATATCACTTTGAGGGGGCGGTAGTCCGACCTTCCTCAAATGTAATTATCATATATATATATACAAAATGAAATGAATAATGGTATGATATAAACTAGAATTACAGAAACATATATATTAAATAAATATCATAAATATAATATTTAATTATAGTGCCATCATAATGGCCACCATGAGAGGTGGTATGAGATAATTGAACAATCATCGTTTCATGAGGCGTTTGGTTACCATCCACAGAAACATTATGTTCTTCACCCATTAGATGGAGGTGTGTGTAAGTGTAGTTAGAAAAGTTCTCATAATAATATCCTTGTATATTTAGAATTCTGGTTTTGTTACAAAATAGGAGAATAAGAATAATTTAGGTGTTGGATACGTAAAATAATAGTAATGAAGCAAAGAGAAATCGTTACCTTTAATTTTGGTACCTCCATATGGTTTGACCCATAAAATTCTTGATGTGCCTTCTGCCTAAGGTAAGTCGTCTATGAGGAGTGTAGGGATGTAGGTAGATTAATTGGGAAGAGGTCGGAAGATCCAAAAGGCTTGAGAGGTGTGAGGAATTGGTTAGAATTGGTGTCCTTTTATAAGGGGGAGGAGGGGTATTTAAGAAAAAATTAATGTATTATTTTATAATAACATCTGATTTGGTTTCAAATGGATCCAAATTAGATAATTAAAAGTATATGGTGGGGATAGATCTAAAACAACTTAACCAATAGGTTTTAGACCGGTTTGGGTCACTTTAATAACCTAATCTTTTTTATATAACTCTTAGTTAATTAGTTTGACACTTACCATGTCACATTGTATTTTATTATTATATATTAAATCAACTTACTAAATACTTACAAGAGACCCCAAACTGGTCCATTAAAGATAAAAATATCATTATATAATTCCTTTGGTCGAACATTAGATTTTTAGGAATATAATATTAATTAATAATATAATATTAGTTTAAAAAATTATTTTATATCAATTTTGACAATAATTAATAATTGATATTTTTAAAGTCATAAAAACTTTATTAATTTGAACCAAATTTATTTAATCAATCCTATAATGTAATATTAACTAATAATGTTCATTTCTGTCATAAAAACTGTCAAATTATATTTATATTAATATATATAATACCAATTATTCGATTCTAGCATTAATAATGAAAATATATCATTCTTATTATGTCATAAATAAAGTAAAGTATTCAACGTCTAAAAATTAGAAATAAAATACCATTACGTAGGAAATAGTTTTATATTTCTATTGAATATTTATAGACTAAAATCCAACATATATAACCCCATGTAAAAATTTTATTTCTAAAAGATATATGCTTTGGTCATTTTTTCATTTACATTAACTTAATTATTATAATGTGTCCTAATCAATTACAAGTGGCTACATGGGGCCCCATAATCGACCCAAAGATTCCCATGCTCGTACATGTATCAAACAATAGGGTTAGGACACATTTTAGGGTAATTTAGTATTAATATAATATTATTTTTTTCTTTATTTATCGGATTTACCCTTTTACCATGGTAAATAAAATATTTACTGAAGTAATTATTCAAAATAGTTAAAAATAAATGTTACCTATTTACACAATTTCGATCTCCTGATTCTATATATGGAAAAAAAATTTCCAAATTCAAAACACATAAGTGGCAGAAATTAATATAAGATTAATTTCCGTTGTTGAAACAAAAAGCGTGTTTTAAACAAATAATATTTATCAAAAGATTGACACATTCTTATGTCTAGTTTAAATATGAAATTATGTCCAATGACCAAAATTCTATTAAATAATAAAAATATAATCTAATTATAATTTAAAATCACAAGAAATCATATTTTATCACTATTAATTATTTCGATTAAAAAAATTGTTTTTAATTAAAATTAAGTAATTTTCACTACGCATCAAAATATGAAAGTTATCAGAAAAGTACCAAAATTTCACCATAAGATAATTTCGATATTATGAATCCAAAAATGAAGTCTATTTTACCAAATTAAGAACAAAAAATTTGGATTTATTAATTTAAAATTAATTTCCTCTATTAAAACCAAAAGGCGTATTTTTTAGAAATAATAACTATCAAAAGTAATACAATTGATTGTGTCCAATTTCAAACTATAATTACATAAAATTACCATAATTGTATTAAATGGTAAAAAAATAATCCATTTATACTTCAATACCATTAAAATTTAAAATTTATCAATATAAATTATTTTTATTAAAAAATATTTTTTTAGTTAAAAGATAGTATTTTTCACTATTCACCCAAATATGAATGTTATCAGAAAAACACAAAAACATTTTTGAAACTAAATTAATATGTAGAAATTATAAATAAGAAGTTAATTTTGTCAAATTTAATATATAACATTTTCAAATATTGGATTTAAAAAGGATTCTCCATTAAAATGCAGTAAAATTGTATTTTTTGAAAAATACTTCTTTCATCAAAAAACATTTATTTGTTATTACATTCTGTCTAAGAAACATATAATATTGATTATAAAATTATAAGGATTATATAAGGTTTAAAATTCAGTTAATAATATTCATAACCACTTTTGAATGGCTTGTTTGGTAAGTCATGGTGTGCTAGAACTCGTTGTTATGGTAATGAAAGTTAATGATTTACTTTGAAGAAATAATGTACTATGAAATCATGGGGTGTTACAGTTGTGATTGTTTTAATCGGATAGCCCAATAGATCATTGTGGGACAGAATTTAAATTTTTGTATTAATTGTGGTATAATAAACATCAAGTATTCTAGGGTAAAATCCCTTCCAAGTATGGAGGGAGATTTACTTATCTATAGACAGAGCATAGGCTAGAGGACCTTTAGACCTCCTCATGTGTGTCATGGTCATGAGATCAGTACTATGATTCTATGTAAATCAATAATATCATTGTAGAAAGACATAATTATTATATGTTTTATCATGTATTGCGAGCTAATACAAGTTTAAACTGGTCTATTTTCCATTAAAAGATAAATTCATATTTCTTATCGTCAATAATAAATGTGAAAAAGAGGAAAACGGGGTTATCCCTTTATTAAGGTATCATGGGAATGTAGTGTAATATTAATGGGTTTAAGTGCAATTTATTTATTTTCATCTTCTTCTTTTCCTATCCTGTAAGATCAATCACACTTCCAGGAGGAGTCGTTGAACACATCATTCAGATATGTAGTTATGGCACATACACTTCCAACATATCTAGAATTATTAAAGAAGGTGTAAGAAATCAAGTATAAAATATTATATGGAGGGGTGATTTTACAAGGTGGTCTATATATCATCTTGAGTGATAAATTATTGAATGGGAGGATTTCAAATGATTGGATATTTTTTGTTCAGAGAACTATGTAGTAATCCGTATAAGTATTCTTCATTATTTTTTGGACAAGCAGTTCTCAACTATCTACCATGTGTAGTTGAATAGTGTGTTTCACTTATGTATATTTTTAACACAATCATTCCATGTTCTTGACTATTCAGGGATGTCATTAATGTTTTCTCGACAGGTAAACACTCTATTCATAATAGAAATATATTACCTTGTGGGCTTTTCCATAGTAAGAGGCACTGATATTAATTCAAATACTTGTTCAGTAAAGCTACAATTATCCAATATGTGATTACGGTGGAATAGTCTATCCTTGGGATGGTCCACACCCTTGGATTCCAATGTTTTATTTGTCACATAGAGGCCTCCATTTATGAGGCATAAAAATGTGGTGTGAGAAAATGACTTCAATGAATGCATAAGCCCCTAAGTGTGATGTTTTTATTCAGGATACAATTAGTTTTTATTAGATCATGGTGTCTCCTTTTGTACACTAGATCTGGTCCATGTTTTATAACCATTATGGGAGAGACATATAATTCACTTGGTGTTGTCATTTGTTATTTGAGTCCAATCACTAGTATTTGATGTCTATTGGTGTGGAATACTAATAATCAGAAGAATTATTCGATGTATGAATTATTCCTAATATTAATACATCCATACAATTTCATCAGTTATATAAATTATTTTAATTATTGAATGTATGAATTATTCCTATTATTGACATGTGGTTTGGATATCATCAGATGAGTGTGAAGGTGTATTATTTCATGAAGTATAAAATTAGGTGATAGTATGAACACATATAGTTTTTATCCATTTTACATATATAAAAAATGAACACATTTTGTCTTAGTGGATCATAAACTACACCTAATATGAGTTTCAATACTAGATCATTGTCATGTTAATCGATGAAATCTTCATCAGTATAAAACATATGTATGTGCATGTTTTACAGAAATAAATGGTATTAATAATTCTATGAAACCACCAAATTTATGGAAAGATTCCCATGTTCCTATTTTCTTTGTGAGATGTGTTCATTATTAAACAAGTGGTGTATCAAAAGGATGTTTTAGTCGATCCATTGAGAATCAATGAAGAGGTTTATTGGTTGAAAATCAATAACATGGTATAAGTTTAAAACATCCATGGACTAACGAGTCGTTAATATTTGTTTCTATAAGACATTAATTTGATTTTATCTACATTGAGGGTTGTAACATCGAATGATCATACATTCATCGTATAAGATCCCTGTGAAGACCAATTCAAATTCCTAAAAATTAGATTGTTATGTTCCCTAGGGTGGGGTCCCCTCATGATGGGGTGATGTTTGAGAAATTTTAATACGCATCCCATTAATGATTGATATGTGTATTAAATATTTAATGGGATAAAACTAATTATGGTTCTAGTAATTTACACCCCCATGAGTGTACCCATTCTACCCATGACATTATGTTAGTGAGAAATGTAGTTTCCCTAAATTTTTTGTGATACCTCATCATTAGTATGTTCTTTAAGAACATCACCATCCAAAAAATTCAAAGGAATGATTCCACCTGGGGGAATATGGATGTACTTATTTATGGGTTTATAGATATTCTACTATGTAATGACTTTTTGATATCATATTCCCTAGGAAATGGTATTATTTTATTTAATTCTATAGTCATTAAGATGCAATGATATATTTTTTGAGGGTTTGAGGATGTATTTAAAACTATGAATCCCATGTAGAAAATTATCTTGATATAGAGTTAGATAGTTACATAGGATGTGTATTGGATGATGGTGTAATATTATATGATGTTACTAGTGTAAGAGTTTTATTGGGGAGAACCAATGTTATAGGTGATTAAAAATGGTGTCAGGCACATTTATGCTCATGAGGGGTGGTCAGAGGATTAGCTAAATATAATCGTTTTTCAGGGGTGGTTATATATTTTCTTTTTACATTTTTATGGATTTCTATATAATATTAATATATAACCCATCTTTCATCACCATGGATGGTTTAATATGTATCATGTATTGAGATGATCAATATGGTAACCTATTTTGAGGCAGTCACATGAAATTATTATAGGGTGTTTTATGTTTCATCAATAGATGAATGCAAGCCATATTGTTTCAATAATGTTTTTATAGTCTTCATATTACATTTTGTGGAAATGGTATCATATATTTACGGATTTCATCATAAAGGTTACATTGAGACCTCAAAATGTAATGACATTTTTATAATAATAGACTAACTGGAAATGTTATTCCATTTTCCAAAGATTTATGAGTTGTGTTTCATGGATTTCACATAAGAATGTATATGGATGTTGTTATGAGGAGTCATTTCATTACAAGGACCACCATCATTAAATATGTTTATTGATTCACTTCATGATTCTAGAGGGGATTAAAATATTATTCTGGCTGCAAGTTTTGAATTATCAATTTTTTATCCCTAAATAGATGACTAGATAGATCAGAACTCCATGATTAGAAAGTATATTCTACATGCCTATGTTATTGACATTGGTGAATTTTGGGTGCAAAAACTAACATTTATTGAGTTTTCTTCCAATAAGAGATATCACTCATTCATATGTATGGCTCTATTCAAGGTTTTTAAAGATGGTTATGACAGCCTCCAAGGTGCTAGATAGAGTTTGGGGTGTCAGAAATCCTAGGTATTTATGAGGTGTTGAGTTTGATGAAAACATTACATGTATTTTGAGATTAGATTATGTCAATTCAAGACCTCTAATGTACTTATGATAATAGATTTTCAACACACTTTTTCATTGTGGTTTGAGTCCACACATTCTTTGGGTTTTACCCTAGTTTGTTGTATCATAGTTTCTTATGGTGGAGAAATTTTTTCCGTATTAATTGGGAATTTTGATTCAATGAAATGGATTAGTGATGTGGAATATCATTGGGAACATCCATTATAATTGGAAATGTTCACCAATTCCTTCCTCATTACAAAACTTTTGGGATAATTTCATTATGGAACTCGTATCATTTTTATAGTAAATTTCAATATTAAGGTCTATGAGAAATTCAGAGAGTGGCTAGTTTATATCATGGATCATTTGAATTAATTTATTATTTATAATAAAATACCATAGGATCATGTGTTTTGGAAGCATGTCTGTCTAGAATATAGTACTTAGGAGAGTGATACAAAATTTCTTTCTCAATACCCTGATTTTTCTTTATAATTGATATGTTTAAAATTAACCTACATTTTTAATACCTAATTTATGATATGAAATAATATTCTTAATTAATTTGAAATTTTGTTGTTTTTTATTGTTCTTTGTATTAGTTAATGTTTTATATTGAGATTTAGTCAGTGAATTTTGAGGAATCTCATAGGGTTTTTTTAGACAATCCCCTTTTCTCCAACCATTTGGAGTTAGATTTTATTATCCTGGATATGAATAATTTTAAATGTATCTAATATTATGTTAAATACCTAATTCACCCATTATATATAATTATTTGTGTTATGGGTGTTTTAGGTAGAAGATCATGGAGTATGTAAAAAAGTTGGGGTTGAGATCCTAGTTGGAGGAAGATATTATGGCATGGTTAGGAGGTTTTCCTATTAATGGAAGACCTTTTGGTATTATTTGGATCATGTGGTGTAGGGTTCTAATATTATGTGTTTTTATGGATATGGTTATTCATTAATGGTTATAGAATAATTTTGAGTAGTGTTGTAGATGAATGAGTGTCTGATATTTCTTAATCACTACCTATATATAGGTGGTCAAATCATTCAGTGGGGATATCGTGTGGTGTCATGGAAAAGATTTTCATGTGCCTATATAATTTTTGGGGTAACTAAGGAATGGTATTTTGGTTTCAGGATAGCCTTATAGTTAGAATATAACATATTAATGTAATCTAAGGTATGGATTCCAAACTCTTATTTGGATGGGGTTGGTTATGGAATCTAATTTTATAATAAGTAATATTTTAATGTTAATAACTAAATATTTTGCCATGGATGTTTGTTATACAACATAATATTTTAATTAACTTACTAGGTATGCCATTATGAACCCTTTAAAAATACAACCATAATTAAAAATCTATCATAACCCTTGGGAGACCATCACACAGTTTTCTAAGGAAAATTACACCCTTTTAGTGGAATTAATCCTAATATATTAGATATTAATTCTTTATAATTTATGATATGATCCATTAATTTCCTCTCTAGTTTAATACTAGATCTTTTAATGTAGAGAATAGTGTTCTGGGAATGGTTTTTTAGGGTGATTTTCTATCTTGGTATTGATGAAGTTGTTGAGAATGTTTTAATTCAAAAAATATTATTAATTTCTATTTGGGTTTGATGATCACAAAAACCCACATTTATGTTAATAATAACGATTATTTTATGTGATTTTTAGGAAAATAGTATTTTTAATATTACTTATTTTGGAATCATACACAATTCATTGGTTCGAGGTTAAAATATTTGTTTTACAAATTCTAGATGTGTTTATGTATTCTAGAAAGACTTTTCATACCCCATTTTTTAATGTATAACATATCGTTTGGAGACCCTATGTTTTCAATGAATGAAATAGATCATATACATTAAATTTATAAAAATGTATGGATCTGAAACCCAATATTTGGATGAAGACCTACATTTAATGTAATAAATGATTTTTTATCAACCATACATTTACAATCAACCAAATATTATGAGTTTGGTTATTATATGAAAGAAAACCAACCTCTTTCTATTCAATAACAGTGTACTATATTCAAGATATTATCTATTTTTTCTGCGATGGTCTCACGAAAAGTAAATACATTATTAAATTTGATTTATAGCTAATTCCAAGGGTTAAATATAATGGATTAAATAGTTCCAATTTTAAAGGGATGTTATGACACTCCTTCAATGACTTGATTTAAAATATTCTCAATTTATTATGCCAGATTTAAGGATTTGGTTTGAACTAGATCACTTCAACATCATGTATAAATATGGATATTTTAATCATCAGAAATATTATTTGAGTATGATATATACAAAAAAAAATTGTGTTTGAATGTAATAGGGTTATGTTGCCTTCAGATATACACTTTGGAGGCATACATTTTTTGAACTATTTGATAGACTTCCTATTGTTTTTTCTACTGCACCTTATCATTAAATCTTCTTTTAAAAGCACAAAGATTATTATTTAGAGATGCACTTTGTATAAAAAATGTTTATACATATCTCTGGTGTTTTGTCAACTATTATTTATATGAAATATTATATAACATAGATGATCTATTTAATAGTAATCTATGTTAGTAAATATCAAATACATATTTATGTTATTACTGTATCAATAAATAAATTTTTTATTTTAAATATAATCAATATCTATTGATTTATTAGTGTATCAATTTCTTGTTCTATGATAAGGATTTATAGTTCACTATAATAGAATTAGAAGGATTTTTAGAAGTCTTATTGTGAGGTCTCAAATAATTTTAATCTGTTGTTGAGGTCTCCAGATAAGAGGACCTATTATTAAAATCAACTTAGCTAATGGAGTAGAGTGCTGGTGGAATGGACAAGGGGATCTTTTTTATCTAAACCAATATACATCATGGTGTTATTTTCTATATATATTTATGATTCACTGTAGCGAACCAATGTTTTTAGTAGAAAATCCCTTCTTATAAATATGCCATAAAATCACATAGTAATGAGCTACTATGTGACATGTTAACTTTAAACTTAATTTTGTCACTTCTATGTTTGGAATTTTGAAAATCTGACATACACGGTTGTGTTGAAGATGTTTTTTAGAGTCCATTAAAAAAATAATTTTTAGTGAATAGGAACCTACCATAATGAATAGTAACATACCCTTATGAATATTGATATACCCTAATTAATAGTATCCTCAACTATGGTGGTATAAAAATAATATTCATGTTAGAGGTAAGATATACGTATTGTTTAGAATGAGTTAACGAATGTTTTAAAACTTGTTTTGATAATAAATTATTACTTTAATTAAATATTAAAATAATCATATTTAGATTTTTTTTGAAAAATGGACTTAATTTTTTGGATTCTACACGTAGAAGAAATGGTTAGGGTGAAGTTTTGATATTTTTCTGTGATACTTGATTTTTTTTATGAATAGTAGAATCTGATAATTCACAATAAATGCTAAATAATGGATTAATTGAGTCATCGATGATGTTATGCTGATTTATACTGACATGGTTCGAAATCACATGACCCATTCACTATTCTTGGTCATGGAATACATACTATTCCTTTTCTTGGGAAGAAATAATAATTTAATGATTATAATATCATGAAATCCCTCCTCTCCTCCACTATAAGACCCCCCTTCACTCCCTCTTCTATTCACTCCTCTCAAGTTTCAATACATCCCTAAATTCAGCCCCAATATCTCCCCAAGGTCCTCCCCCACGTCCAAAATCTCTCATCCTCCTCAAAATAACAAAATCTCTCCCATTAAGAGGTTCTCAAAGGAGGAAGTCTCAGGAGGTAAACTCATCTTCCCAAATTTCTTCTTTTCATTTAAGTTCTTTTATTTTTATTTATTTCCTCACCTCCCTTCAACATAATAGTATGATAAATCAAGTAACATAAATGTACTATAATGTCTTAATACTAGTGGTATATTTCATTATCTTCTCTCCTTTCCCCACCCTTTTATTTGAAAGAAATGAAGTCACTATTTTTGATGTGCGAATTTAGAACATTCAAGGACTACGATTTATTAATTTATATTATTATATTTATTTATGGTCATGAATACATCTGTCTTATGGTTGACCCATATTATTATATATAATATATATCCTATTTTTGGTTCTGTAATCCTTTGGTAAAAATGGAATTAAGTTATAATGAATAACCCATTCTTTTTAATCAAATCCATCGATTACCAAAAACGGTTATCACTAAGGTTATATATATTGTAATTTGACATCAATATAATTATCCTAATTAAAATTATAACCATGTAATCTACTGGATATGAAATAAATAATATAACTTCAATTATGGACAACCACTTTCATCTTGCATATAATCCATACTTGAATATAAGTGAACCGATCTTTTAAAGCCAAGTAAACAAACGAGCCCAAAAAATGAAATTGAACATTATAACTAATCAAAAGGCTTTGAATGAACTAAAAATGGTCATAATAAATAAATTACATATAGAAGTGGTTCAGGATTTTTAATTAGTAACCCTAATTTGATTATTCATGTCATTAATAACAAGTGGATAACACCATCGGATTTAAGGTAATGGATCCTCTCCTTTTCACTCTTAGTAAAGATTTTCTTCTATACTATGCCATTGTATGTGTACTATAGAATTATGGGGTATGTTTAAGAACCTCCCCCATAATTAATATTGGATTTTTAGGTGATTAGAAACCCCATTTCTCTCTCATAAACCCCTCTTGGCCACAGCCGACATCATCCCGATAAAATCATAACGAATTCTACCCGAACCTTCTTTGTTCTTTAGGGTTGCCTTATGATTCATTCAAAATGGTGTTAGGTTATTTATTTATTTGAGTCTTATTAATTATGGTTATTTTTACAATATTCTTATATCATGACACTTTAATCACATTCTTTTTGTATTTACATGATTTTGGAAAGATTACCTCCTTAGATCCTTCCGATAAGCAAACCTGTTTTAAGTGGACTTCCCAAATTATTACCCAAATTTCATCTTCACTATTTCCTATATTTAGAAAGACCATGTTATTTATAAAATCATAATTTTTATTATGAAAACATTCATGGTTCAATTCTAGTTTTACATAAAATAGTGTCCTCTTTTCTATTTGAATAGCTCCAAAGTGTTTTCCAAAAAACCGTACAAAAATGTATTAATGATAACGATTCTAAAATACATATTTAATATGTTTTCACTTATATTAGACACCACTTACCATTTTATATGACTACATCAACCTATTAATGTCCATGTTTGTTCTAATATTTTCATTTCATGGAAAATTTTGTGATACACCCATTGGATATGTTTTATGTCATGATTGTTGTACCCAATTATTTCCATGGGTACCCTTATGTTTATGTATGGTTGATTATATATGATTATTTAAGTGGAAATAATATTTATGTTGAAATAATATTCATTAATATGTTGATATATGTGTGCCCAGATAGAACTCCAATGAATTGGGTAAGGCTAAGTCTCATGAGATGCGACGTGAAACAGGATAGGCAGCTAGCCTTGACCCGAACTAAAATGGGAAACAGGATTGGCGGTTAGCCTTGACCTATAATAATGATATGATTTATGATTCTGAAACATTTATATGATTCCATGTTTATATGATCCCATGCTTATATTAAATTATTTCAGAAGTTTCAAAATTTGGATATCATTATGTCATGCCTCTTAACTGATGTGCTTGATATCTGTTCTTCTGTTCATTCCCTTACTGGGATTTTTAGCTTATCCCTTTGTTCATTTGTTCCCCAAGGTACCCTAAGAAAATTTAAGAGCTCAAAGGAAGTTATAATCTATTTATGGAGATTAAATAAAGAGGTTTTTTAGACCCATGATTTATGTTATATGTACCTAGTCTTCCAAGACACTAGACTGAACGATCCTTGGCTAGTACTCCGATGGTTAATTATGCTTGAAATAATAAAATTTTATATGTAAAAGGCATGTGTCTCTATAGTTGGTATCAGAGGATGATCGAGTATTTTTGGAGATTAGGAATAGAACACCTTAGTGATAACATTAAGGATGAGTCTATGTATAAGAAAACTATCCTAAATTTTTGTGAGTATATAGTTAGTGGTTTATCAGGAAAATACATCCCTTTCTGGATACGAGCAGGTAGAGTCATCTCTGGTACAGATGTATCTAGGGGTAAAACCCGAAAACACAAGTTTGAGCTAGACATGAACGAGAAAATGTGCATGATAATGGGCCATTCTAAAATCAGGGTTATGACACCCCCAGGTGATATTCTTTGGTAGATTCACAATATTGGTAAAAACCATTATTATGGGATAAAAAATCCCATAAGAATTTTGGTTAGGAAATAGATCGAGGATAACATAGATATAATCCTAATGAATCAGTAGTTAGGATGTACTTCTTCTTTATAAGTTTATCCTTTAATGTTCAATGATTCCTTTTTATACTCAATAGCTATGTATCCAAAACCTATAATTATAAGTTCTTTTTCATAATTAATGGTGGGAAATAGAAGAACGCATTCAAACAACCAATGTGATATGCAATGTAATGATTGCCCTAATTACATACCTGATGTGATGGAAGTGGGTGCTCAAAATGTCATGGTAGTACTTGCTCAGATGGATCAAGTAATGAATAATAACTTGAATATGGTAGAACGTCACCCAAATCCAAGGAAAGATAATGTTTCCGTAAAATCCATTATGTGGAAAAGGCCTCCCATGTTTAGCGTGTCATTTGATCCCCTGCTCGCAGAACAATGGATTAACTCCATTGAAAATATTTTCTCTGTCATCCAGTGCTCAGAAGAAGAGAATGTTGTAATGGCAGTCTTTCGTTTTGATGGGGATGCTGATCAGTGGTGGACACTAATCTAGAAGACAATGTCCCAAGAGGAAATTGATTCCATAGATTGGGAGGAATTCACAAGGATGTTTTTCAAAAAATATTTTCCTCTAACCCTCCATATCAAGATGGAAAGAGAGTTCCTTGGACTAAAGCAGAAGGAAGATGAGTCCATCATGGTGTATGAATAAAACATTACAAGGCTTAAAAATTATGCATTTGGCTTTGTCTTGAACACAGAAATCAAGGTGGATTGCTTCTTTAGCGGACTAATGTCAGGTCTACAAAATGTATTAGCAATTCGAGACTTTGACAGCTATGAGATTATTGTTCATTGTTCCCTCAAGTTTGAAATAGAGATTGGAGACTCTCAGTGGTATCATGTGCCTAGGGAAAAGAATCAAAAAATGGAGAACAACATGGGTGGTTCATCAAACAAATCCCATGATGGAAAGAAGCATCACATTCCCCTTTGTAGGAATTGTGGGAAGAAGCATCTTGGTAACTGTCTCAATGGAACCAATGAATTCTTCAAATGCGGAATGTTTGGTCATCTGCCCATGAAATGCCAATGGGATATGAAATATCATGCTAATTTTGAAAATGAACATAAGGTTCTGATCAACACTTAGCCAGCAGTGCAGTGTTTTAATTGCAAGGAGCATTTGCATTATGTGAACCATTGCACTAAGTCAAGGGTTGTTGGAGGAAATCAGCAACAACCTCCAAGAAAATAAGGAAGGGATAATGTTATCACTGCTGCTGAGGTGGAGCCGGAAAACGATGTGGTTATAGGTACACTTTTTATTCATTCAAGAATAGCGAACATACTATTTGATTCTTGTTCTATGAAATCATTCATATATTTCAAGATAAGAAGAACTATTCCAACACCACCTCAAAATTTGGAAGAAAAGTGATCTGTGAGAACAGTGAATGGGGAAATTATTGAATCCCTGGTTTATAACTCCTCCCTGGTTAATGTTTCTGGACTGAACCTCCCAGCTAACTTTTCAATACATCCTTTAGTGGAGTTCGATGCTATCATGGGCATGGATAGAATATCTTTATACAAGGACAACATTAATTGTCAGTAAGGAGAGATTACTCTTCATATCCCGAAGCATCCCCTGATTCTTTACAAGTGCAAGGCGGAAGATTAGTCCATTTTCGAAGCACAGTCTCAAGTGTGGATAATTCTTCCTTTTGAGCATGCATACCTAGATCAAATGATTGAGACAAAGTAGATAATCATTCTTGAAGACATTCCCATCGTGAGGGATTACACTATGTATTCCCTGTAGAGATTCCCGGTCTTCCTCTTGACCAAGAGGTTGAGTTCTCAGTTGAACTTATCCCTTGATCTCTGCAAATCTCAAAGACACCTTACAGAATGGCCACCGTAGAGATGGAAGAGATGGTGAAACAGTTACCGGAGAATATGAAGAAGGGTTTTAAATGCCTGAGTGCTTGACCATGGGGTGCTCGAGTCCTCTTCATCAAGAAGAATGATAGATCTATGTTCCTCTGCATTGATTATCGTGAGCTCAATACAATCACTATGAAGAACAAGTATCCCCATACACGGATTGATTACTTGTTCGTTCAGCTTCGGAGGCCAATTATTTCTCTAAGATGGACCTCCATTTTGGATATCACTAACTATAGGTGAGGAAGGAAGATATTTCCAAGACAAACATTTGAACGAGGTATGGACACTATGAGTTCATAGTAATGCCCTTCAGACTCACAAATTCTCCAGAAATTTTCGTGGATTTAATGAATATATTTTTTAGAGAATTCCTAGAAAAATTTGTTGTGGTCTCTATTGAAGATATTCTGATATACTCCAAGAGCAAGTAGTAACATGAGGAGCATTTGGAAACTGTTGTAAAGACATTGCGAAGGGATAAGTTGTATGAAAAGTATTGTAAATTTGAGTCCTGGATGGTGGAATTATCATTATTGGGGCATGTTATCACCTGGAAAGGAATATATGTGGACCTTTACATGACGAAGGCAATTGAAGAGTGTCTGAGGCCAAATTCTGTAATGGAGATCCGCAGCCTTTTATGTTTAACAAGGTGTTATCAACGATTTGTGAAGAAATTTTCATGATTATAAAACCAATGACCAAGCTGACACGGAATGGAGTAATGTTCGTCTGGACACCGGAATGTGGAGACAATTTCATGGAGTTTAAAAAGAGGTTATCACTGTTCCTGTACTCAAACTCCCTTCACATGGATAACTATTTTTGGTGTATAGTGATTCTTCTCAAAAAGTAATAGGTTGTGTGTTAATGAAAAATGATAATGTGATAGCCTATGCCTCAAGGCAGCTAAAAATCCATTAGCAAAATTATCCCACACATGATCTAGAGTTGGTGGGTGTGATCATTGCGTTGAAAATCCGGCGGCATCATCTCTATGGGAAAAATGTGAGATATATACTGACCAAAAGTGTATCAAATATATAATCACCAAGAAAGAGCTTAATATGCACCAGTGAAGATGGATAGAGCTCATCACAGATCATGACTGCTCAATCCACTACCATACTAGTAAGGCAAACAAGGTGGAAGATGATCTAAGTAGAACTGATCATGCATCATTATCAATGAAGAGAATTGAAAAGGATCCAATATTATTGGATTTGAAAAGGATGGACATGGGAATCATTAAGGGAGGAAAATCATCAATCACTTCTCAAATGAATTTTCAACCATCCCCCTTGGAGAAAATAATTATTTCTCAATGAAAGGATGTGGAAATTCAGAAAAAGGTGGAAGCTGTTAAGAATGGGAAATCCTCTAATTTCAAAATTGATGAGGAAGGAGTTGTAAGATTTGAAATAGGATTATTTGTACCATTTGATATAGAGATAATGACTGAGATACTGAATGATGCTCATAGATCGGCTTTCTAAATCCATCATGGGAGTACGAAAATGTATTTTGATCTCCGAGAACACTTATGATTGGATAACATAAAGATGGAGATTGCGGAATATATATCAAGGTGATTGGATTGCCAGCAAGTTAATGATGAGTGACAAAAGTACAATGGTATGATGCATCCATTGCCTGTACTCTTGTGGAAAATGTAAAATCTTACTATGGACTTTGTCATGAGTCTCCCGAAGATGTCAAATCGAAATAATGCGATATGGGTTGTGGATGACTTACTCACCCAGAAAACCCATTTCACCACTATTCGAGAAGATCTCTCGCTTGAACAACATGAAAAGTTATATGTGAAGGATGTGGTGAGACTGCACTGTTTCTCACCCTCAATTGTCTATGACCATGATTCAAGGTTCACATCTAAATTATGGAGGAGTCATCAACATGCTTTGAGTACTGAGTTAAATTTCAGCATGGCCTATCACCCCCAAAACTGGTGGCCTGTCTGAAAGAACTATTCACACTCTTGAAGATATACATAGAGCCTACTCTCTTGAATTCAAAGGTGGTTGGTATTATCATCTCCCATTAGTTGAGTTCCAATACAAAAATAGCTTCCACTCGAGTATTCAGATGGCTAAATATGAATCTCTATATGGAAAGCGATGTAGAACTCCAACCTGTTGGGATGATGTTGGAGAAAGAATGGTACTTGGACTAGATCTTGTTCAAGAGATGACAGAGAAGGTTCAAGTCATCCAGAAACACATCAAAGCTGCTCAAAGTCAGCAAAATAGCTATGATGACTACCGTTGAAGGGACTTGGAGTTCGACGTTGGAGATAAAGTCTTCCTTCGAATATCTCCATGGAAGAGAGTCATGTGATTCGAGATGAAAGGGAAGATATTACCATGGTATAATGGCCCCTTTGAGATCCTTGACCGCATAGGAGAAGTGGCCTATCGGCTTGAACTTCCAACAAATATGGATCAAGTACATGATTTTTTCCATGAATCACTCTTGAGGAAGTATATACATGATCCCTCACATGTACTAAACTCAGAGGTGGTGCAGCTAGAAGACGATCTTTCCTCTGAGGAGCTGCCAGTAAAGATTCTAGATCAGAGAGAAAAGGTTATATGAAACAAGAAAACCCAACTTGTCAAAGTGTTGTGGGTGAACCATATGTTTTAGGTAGCATCGTTGGAGCTGGAGGAATCAATGAAGGAAATTTACCCACATCTGTTTATGTCCAAGAATGTAAAATGAAATTTCGAGGGTGAGATTTCTTAAGGGGGGAAAAATGTAACGACCCAATGTTTTTAATGGAAATTACCTTCTTATAAATATGACATAAAATCACATAATAACGAACTACTAAGTGATAAGTGACATTTAAACATATGTTTATCACTTCTATGTTTTGAATTTTGATAATATGACATACATAGTTGTGTTCAAGATGTTTTTTGGAGTCTAAAGAAAATTAATTTTTGGTGAATAGTAACCTACCCTAATGAATATTAACATACACTTATGAATAGTGATATACCCTAATGAATTTTATCCTCATCCATGGGGGTACAAAAATAATATTCATGTTGGAGGTACGATATACCTGTAGTTTAGAATGAGTTAAACAATGTTTTAAAACTGGTTTTGATAATAAATTATAAATTTAATTAAATATTAAAATTATCATATTAATAAAATTATTTTATAAAAATAGAATTTATTTTTGGATTATACATGTCGAAAAATGGGTTGGGGGAATTTTGATATTTATCTGAAATACTTGAATTTTTGATGAATTGTACAATCCGATAATTCACAATAAATGCTAAATAAATGATTAATTGAGTCATCAATGATGTTATGCTGAAATAAGACCAATTGGTTCGAATTCACATGAACCATTTACTTTTATTAGTCATGTAATACTTACCATTCCTTGGATTGGGAATATATAATAAATTAATGATTATAATATCATGAAATCACTCCTCTCCTCCACTATAAAACCCCCCTTCACCCCCTCTTCTCTCCACTCCTCTAAAGACCCCTGTGATCCCTATATTTTGCCCAAATCTCTCCCCAAGGTCCTCCCCCACGTCCAAAAGCTCTCAACCTCCTAGAAATACCAATACCTCTCCCCTTAAGAGGTTCTCAAAGGAAGAAATTTCAAGAGGTAGACTCCTCTTCACAAATTTCTTCTTTTCTTTTAAGTTCTATTCTTTTAATTTATTTCCTCACCTCACTTCACCATAACCGTGTGATAAATATAGTAACATAAATGTACTATAATTTATTCTTACTATTGGCATATTTCATTATCTTCTCTCCTTTCCCCATCATTTGATTTGAATGAAATGAAAGCACCGTTTGAGATGTGCTAATTTAGCACAATCATGGACAACCGTTTATCAATTTATATTATTATCTTTAATTATAGCCACGAAAACATTTGTGTTATGGTTGAACCAGATTATTATATATATAATATATCATATTTTTGGTTCTGTAATAATTTCATACAAATGGAATTATGTTATAATGGAAAACACAATCTTTGTAATCAAATCCACCGATTAACCAAAACGATTATCAATAAGGGTATATATATAGTAATTAGACATCACTGTAAGTAACCTAATTAAAAATAAAACCAGATAATATCTTGGATATGAAATAATGAATATAACTTCATTTTTGGACAACCACTTTCATCTTGAATATAATCCCAACTCGAATATAAGTGAACTAATCTTTTAAAGCCTAGTAAACAAATGAGCCCAGACAATGAAATTGAACCTTATAAGTAATGAAAAAAATCTTTGAATGAACTAAAAAGGGTCATAATAAATAAATTAAACATATAACAGGGTCTTTAATTTTTAATTAATAAGCCTAATTTGTTCATTCAGGTCATTAATAACAAGTGGAGAACACCAACAGATTTAAGGTAAGGGATCCTCTCTTTTTCTCTCAAAGTCAAGATTGTCCTCTATACTATGTCATTGTATGTGTACTAGAAAATAATGGGGTATGTTTATGAACCACCCCATACTTCCTTATGGATTTATATGTGACGAGAAAACCCATTTCTCTCTCATCAATCCCTCTTGGTCACACCCAACACCATACCGATAAAATCGTAACGAATTGTACCCGAACATTCTTTGTTCTTTCGGGTTGCCTTGTCTTTCATTCAAAATGGTGTTATCCAAAATATTTATGTGAGAATTATGACTTATTTATATTTGTACAATATTATTATATCACTATTAATTCATCACATTATTTCTGGGATATAAATTATTTTTGAATGATTCCCTCCTTAGAACTTTCCGATAAGCAAACCAGTTTTAAGGGGACTTCCAAAAATTTTACCCAAATTTGTCCACTCTATCCTATGATTTAAAACACCATTGAATTTATAAAATAAGTATTTTTATTATGAAAAACATCTTTTTTCAATTATGTTTTTACTTAAATTAATGTCTTCTTTTCTATTTTAAAATCTCAAGAGTGTTTTCCTTAAAACCACACAAACATATTTTAATGATAATGTTTCTAAAATACATATTTAATATGTTTGCCTTATATATGACACAACTTATCATGTTATATGCCTAATTTACTCTATTAATGTCCAAGGATTCTCGAATCATTTCCTTTCATGGACCCTTTCATGATACACCCATCGTATATGTTTTATGTCATGATTGTGGTACCCAATTCATTCCATGAGTACCCTTATGTTTATGTATGGTTGATTATGTATGATTATTTATATTGAAATAGTATTTATGGCCAAGAATATTCATGAATATGTTTAGATGGTTGAACCCAGATATCTCTCTAATGAATTGGGTAAGGTTTAGTATCATGAGATGCGATGCGAAACGAGATTGGCGTTTATCCTTGACCCATACTAAAATGGGAAACGGGATTTGCAGTTAGCCTTAACCCGCACGAAATATATGATTTATGATTCTGCCACATTTATATAATTCTATTTTTGTATGATCCCATGCTTATATGAAATTATTTATTTAGATTCATGATTTGGATATAATTATGGCATGCCTCTTAACTCATGTGCTTGAGATGTACCTTTATGTTCATTCCCTTATATGGCATTTTAGATCATCCCATTATTCATGTCATTCTCTAGGGTACCCTATGAAGATATAAGAGCTCAAAGGAAGTTAGAAGATCTTTATGGAGATTAAATAAAGATGTTTTTTTAGTCCCATGTTTTATGTTATATGTACCTAGTCTTCCAAGACACTAGACATAACAATCCTTGCCTTGTACTCTAATGGTTAATTATGCATGAAATAATGAAATATTATATTCCAAAGGCAGGAGTCGATATATTCAAACTCATATATTAGATAAAATTAAAGGATCAATCTATAAAATTGGAGTTTTTTTAATTCATAAAATGGTTTTCGAAGAACTAGATACATCCCCACCGACTTCTTGTGTCACTGTCTTCGTTATTTCCCACCTGAAAGAAAATGAAATATAAAAGGCATGTATATATTGGTATGTTTTTTTAATTTAACAAATTATTTTGTATTAATATGATATAAACAAGTAATATAAATGGTGAATCTCCATTTATATATTCCTTGATTATTCAATTTTATTCTAATAACTAATTTAAATGTTTCTTATTTTTTCAGCATAAATAATTTTTATTGGCTCTAACCAGCCTAAGATAAGGATTTAGATGATGATATAATGAAATGGATGATTCTTGAGAATTTATATCGATTATTTTGTTCTCATTACATTAATGGTGACAATTATGGATGTTGGAAGGAACATATGATTAATTATTTGAGAAATGCTGGAATACGGATTTAATTAATAATTTTCAGTCCCTTTTCAGTTTCTATCGAAGATCTAAAAGAATGTGATGATTTTTATGAAAAATAATTTGATTTTATTTCTTGGTCTATGACTGATATTTTTTATGGTTTATGGACTAGTGAAATTAGTCGAGTTTCACTATGTATTTCTATTTATCATATGTGGAATTGCTTTTTCCGATGAAGGGAATACATATAATTAAAATAATGTATTCTATTAGAAAATTAAAATTTGACACTTTCAAAATGCATAATGATGAATATATTACTAAGATTAATGGGAGATTGATTTAAATTTTAAAAAATTGCAACCTTGGGATGTTCAATTAAGAAAATCATATCAAGAATTTAAAGTACATAGAAATTTTCCCACTAAAGGGAATATAATATCTTCTTTTTTTTGAGAATCTACACAAGTTAATGTTTTATAAATGAAATAATTAGTTGGAACATTAATTATTAATGAAAATAAAATGAAGGATGATGCTGAAAATCAAATCAAATGTGAATTAGAGGCTCTCAACACTACATTGGATGAATCTACTGATTAATATTATCCAAATACCTATAATGATTTGTCAACTTTTTTAAATTTTTTGCTATACTATAAAATAAAATTACGAAAGGAACTAAGGAGAATATATATTGTGAGTCTAAATAAAAAGGTCCCGCAAAGGATAATTGTCATTGACATAAAGCCTAAAGAAAATCTGATTATAAAATAAAAGTCAATAATGTTTTCTAGACTAATTAGAGTGACTCTTCTGAATAAATATATTATTCATCTATAAATTCATATGTTAACCATAAAAAATAAATAGAATGCCTTCTAGATAACACTTATGAGGTAAAATATCTTCACTCTTTATATTATATCATTAAAAAAGACACATATGGTGAGTTAAATAATTATTGATTTATGGTAAATGAAAAATATGAATCATTAAAAAAGAATCATAGAAATAATTGAAAGTAGTATTATTCAATAATATGATATAAATAAACGATAGAAAAATAAACTATATATTTAAAGTCTAATTCTCCCAAATATTTCTTGATCTACATGAAACTGCAACTAAAGAATATCAAAATCACATAGAATCATTAAATAGTGCTTCTAGAATATATAATAATGATTAAAATATATGAATTAGTTTCATAGAAAGTAAACTATACGAAATAAAAAATAATGAATTTAATGTAATGGGGAAAACCAAATGTCATATAGGAATTATTTTATTCAATGAAAAAACTATAAAACCATGTCAACTGTCAAATTTTATTAATTTGCTATAAATTGAAATTATGAAAATGTATATTGAATTAAAATATTATTATTAAATAATATTATTATTGTCGTATTAAGAATTTATATGGTTCAAAATTATTATTAAACTATTATGGTAAAATATCTACTCCAAATAAACAGATGTGTTTACCTAAAACCATATTTTCTAACACTATCATAAGAAAAAGAATATTGGAACCAAAAGGAAATTTTGATTATTGTTTTTCAGAAATACACCATTGCACTGTGTTGTTAAATAATTAAGAGTCAACTGAAAATAATTTAGAGATCTCTCTCATAATAAAGAAGTGACCAACTATGAATTCATTAAATATCAAATTTTCGTCATCCTTGAACTAATTTTACATTATGTATTTTATTATTATTTTCATATTATTTATTTATTACATTAACCATTTTATATAGTTTATAAATATATTTAATTTTAAATTATTAAATCCATTATTTATCATTGAAATAAACTATTAATATTTAGTTTAGATAACTATTTAACTTAAATGATACGATATTTTGATAGATCGGAAAATTGAATTTAATATGCTTCTTTGTTTAAATTTTTATTTATTTGATTATGTTTCATTTAATAGAATATATTTCTTTTGTGTAATTCTTATCAAAATTTTAATATTATTAAATATTAATCTATATTTATGATTCAAGAATGAGAATAATCGTATGAAATTTTTCAATACCAAACATATCATTTTATCTTAAAAATCTAGAAGTCTATTTTTTAAACTTTTTAAATATATGTTTCTCCTTCATAGAAATACCATCTTCAAATAATTACTAAATCCAATTTGAGCAAGATGGAGTGAAAAATAACTACACATTACTAGGAAAATCATTCTCATTGAGTAATTAAAGGTAATCCTTCTTATGTCTTAAGATAACATTCTGTTTTGTTTGTTAAGGATTCATTTGTAAAATCATATGAAAAAGATAATGATGATCATGTTTTTAAATAACTAAAATTATATTCATATAATTTTTTTTATAAATAGATTATTTCCAATATAAACACTATGAAAAAATAAAAACGAAGCTTTAAGACGATCTAAATGCATCTAGATAAACATATGAAGAGCTATAGAAAATGCCAGTTTCAAAAATAGTCTTTGATAAACTTCAAAGAGAGTCTCAGAATATTAATAATTTTTTTTCAAGAAGGGACTTTTAAGTGTTATATGTAGTGATTGTTTGTAAGGATAAGTTTTCTGAAGAGTTTTTATACTATATTGGACATTGATAAGATAAAAACAAATTTGGTTCAACATGTTTCATTTTTTTAATTATATAAATGATCTGTATATATTCAATTTAATAAAGAGAAACTATCATGAAATTTAACATATATAGGTTGAAGATTTTTATGTTTGGAAAGGTTTTGATAATCTATCAGATCTATCCTAATGCTGAGACTCTTCTTCTTACCTATATTTTTTTTAAAATAAATATTTTATTTTTGTTTCAATTTTGTAATCAATAAATATGATTTAAAAATGGTTTCATAATTTATTTTTAAAATTTATAATCCATAGTAGTTATTTTATGAATTGATTGTTGCATAAATTTTTCAATTCATTATATATGTAATACTAGTCAATTAACATGAGTAGTGAAATTATACAAATTTATCAGAATTGTTATTTAATTATGAAAACATCAAAAATTAGTTAAATATTTAAATCATCAAAAAAATAACAATAAAATACATTTTAATTCATTAAATGTCGTTTATTATATGAGAAATATATTAATTTGTATCTAATGGGATTAATATATTCATTAAAAACCCACACTATTCATTGGTTAATGGTTTATATGATTCTTTATTTTTAAAGGAAGTATATATTTAGGTGGAGTTTCTAGAGTTATATTGTATTCTGATAATTTTTATGCCAAAAAAGGAGAAAGATTGTAATTAATGTGAGAAAATTTTAAAGAACTTTATAGGTGAAATATTAAATAAGAAGATAATTTGGATATATATAGTGGGAATTTGTTAATAAAGGGGGCATTGTTGAGTAATTTATGAAATATTAATAAAAGAATATATAATTATATATAAATATATTATAATATATATTTCAAATATTGAAATTTATTTTACGGGGTTTATGACTATCAAAAAGGGGAATATTTTTTAGAATGTGTTGATTCAAAAAAATAGATAATTTATATTTGGTCTTGATTCTCACAAACACCAACTTTTTTGTTACTAATAAAGTTATTTTTTATGTTAATTTCAGGATAATAATATTCATTACTATATTTATTATAAAATCATAGTCATGTAATTGATCTAGGGTTAATATATTGGTTTAATAAATTTTCATCAGCATTATTTATTCTAGAAACACTAATCATAACCTATATTTGTATGTGTATTATATGGTTTTAAAAACATGTGACTGGAATGAAACATATAGATCATATAGCCTATTTTATTGGAAAATTATAGACCATACATCCAATGTTTAAATGAAATCAAACCTTTAAGGGAATAAATGTATAGTTAATCATCCATACATTTGAAATAAACCATACGTTGCCAATCGCGATTTTGGATTTTTTTAATTATTTAAAGGAACTATATGTTTTACAATTCAATGATAATGTCTTAAATTCTAGATATTATCTATGATTTCTATGATATAATCATTACAAGTAAATAACTCTTTAAATATATTTGATGATTATTTGAAATTATTGATAGGAAAAAATTAAATTAGTTCTATTTCTAAGGGACATTTTGACTACACTTGAATGATTTAAATTCAAATATTCACAATTTATTGTGTGAAATTTCTAAATCTAGTTTGACCTAGATTGATTTGTAAAATAGTATAAATATTGTGATGAACATCATAAAATAATATATGAGTCTAATATTTCTAGAAAAAATGAAAATCTGTGTGTTTGAAAATAAAATTGTGCATCGCGATCAAAGATACACTTTGCAAACATACATGTTTTGAGCTATATAATCAAATCATTTTTTTATACTTCTATAGTTTATAATTACATCTTCTTATGCATGTTTAACAAATATTTTATAAGAGATAATAATAGGAGATATACATGATTAGACATCTGGTAGGTGTTTTATCAAATACTTTTTAAAATACTTATAATGAATCAATGAAGATATATTTATGGTCGTTTTATGTTCTTTATGAACAAAAACATATTTTAGATTCTTTTACAACTAGGATAATATTTTTATTAAAAAAAATCATATGATTTATTGAAGTACCAGCTTCTCAAACAATGCTATGGATTTATGGTTCACAATAAAAAAACAATAAGGCTTTGTAAAAGAATTAATATATGGTATCATCTATTAATACTTATTCGCATAGGCCTCCTTTTAGGAGGACCTATTTGTTAAAATATCCATGGTGTAGTAGACTTGGGGATCTTTGTACCCTGAAGCATCATACCTCACTATTTTGTATTCATTATTTGTTTCCTCTTATCAGTCATCAGTATGAGAAAAAAAGGATCCCAACATAATAAGAGATGTGTTTTTGAATTTATCAAAAGGTTTTAAAATAAAAAAATTTCACCCCAATTATGTCTTTTACTTCGTTTTTTCCATCATGGAACAACATATGTATTTTTTTTGAGATTCATGACATTTCATAGTGTGGTTTTATTCTTCAGGTAATCTCGTTATCATGCTCGGATCATAAGGAATGAATATAAAATCCTTATTTGAGATTGGGGATCCTTTTTCCCTTCTAATTATTGTTTCGTCATTGATTTTATCCATTATTTATTTACCATTGGTTGAATGGTAAGGGTTAACGAACAATGACAATGAAAAATGATTAAATATAAATAAAGGGAATGGATTAACTATAATGTGTTGTCCATTTGAGGTAATTTTTCCCTTGTGTTTGTAGAGACTTTATCCCTTTACTGAGACACATTTTTTTGTTTTCCCTAAATGTGTAACACCCACTGATTTCATAGTACATTAATTTTTAAAGTAATTCAATAACTTGCAATACACACAACACTGAGTTCAAGCACACCTCGACTAACCAAACAAGCCGTTCACAAGTGGTTATGAATAGTAGTAACTAAAATTTGAACTTTATATGATCATTATAATTTTTGAATCCATATTTTGGGTTTCGTAGACATAATTTAAGAACAAATTCATTTTTTTCCAGAAAAAAGTAGTATTTTTTAAAAAATTAAATTTTACCGCATATTAATGGAGAACCATTTTTAAATCCTATATTTGAAACTTATATATATTCAATGTGACTAAATAAATTTCTTCTTTATAATGGGGACATCAAAATTTACATTGTGTAAATTTTTGGGATTTTGTCGATAAATTTAATTTTTAATGAATAATAAAAAATATTGTATTTTAATTCAAAAGTGCCTTTTAATTTAATTTATTTATATGTTTATATTAAATTTTTTATTGGTTTTATAGTGTAATTAGGAATTATTTTTAACATTTAATAAAATTTTATTTATTAGAATTAATTTCACTTTAAAATTAGACATAAACAACTATCGAACTTTTGATTGTTATTGTGCTTAAAAATAAACAATTTGTTTTGGTAATGAAAATTTATTTTTAAATTAATTAATGACACATGTGTGATTTTTATTTGGAAAAATAGTCATCATTTTTTATTTCGTAATATCAAATATAGCTGAGGCTGAATTTTTGGTATTTTTCTAAGAAACGTCAATCTTTGATGATTAGTGAAAACACTAAGTTATTGGTTAAAAATGACGTTTTATTTAAATATTTACGTATTTTATTAAAATTTATTCTATGTAAAAATAGATACATAATACCTATATACGTTTAATGTAATTCATTGGAACCTGTTTATAATAATTTTAGATATATAAAAAGTTTATTGAACTTTTCACCGTCTTTTACCCACCTCCTAAGAGAATTTGTGAATTCATATAAAACATAATTTTACCGCTTCTGTGAGTGGAATTTCAATAATCTGAGAGAAAATGATTATATTATTTTGTAAAAGGTGGATCAATAAGATAAAAATAATTTTTTTGTGAATAGAAACTTATTATTTTTATTTACATCAGTTAAAGGTAAATAAGGTAATTCATAGTAAAAAGAATATTATAATAATTCAAAATTACCTTAAAATTTTTACTAACCATATTTGATGAGTCATGGTAGACCATGGGCATATTTACGACTATTTTGGGACCCCATGGTGCCACTAGTAAGTGATAATGACACATTATATTAATTAAGTTAATGTAAATACAAAAATGACAAAATCATATATCTATTAGGAAAACAATTTTTACATAGGGTTATATATGTTATATTTTCGATAATAAATATTCATTACAAAGATAAAAAAGATTTCTTACATAATGGTATTTTATTTATAATTTTTAAGCATATAATAATGAAATTTTATTATGACACAATAATGATGGATTATTTTCCTTATTAATGAAAAAATCATAAAATTTGTATTATAAATGTAACAATAAATATAATTTGAAAGTTTTAATGAAATACACGAATTTTATTGGATAACATGACATATTATGATATCATAAATGAATTTGGTTCGAATTAATAAAGTTGTAAAGACTTCAACAAAAATCAATTATTAAATTGTGTCAAAATTGACATAAATGAGTTTTTAAAACAAATATTATATTATTAATTGATATTTTATTCTTAAAATTCTAATGATCGGCCAGAGGACATATATAATTATGGGTGTGTCATTAACGTATCACTTGGGGGTCTAATGATATTATATACTGTTTTTTATTGACTATATAATATAAATATACAATGTGACATGGTAAATGTCAAACAAAATAACAAAGAGTTAAATCAAAAATATAAAGTTAATATAGTGACCCAAACCTATATAAAACATAATGGTTTAGTGTTAGTAGACCTATCCTCACCATGGCCTTAAAAAAATATCTTTTGAGCCTTTGGAAACCAAATATAAGTTTATTATAAAATAATATTTCTAGCTTTTCCGAAGGTGCCCCTCAACCCTCTTATAAAAGGGAAATCCCCCTTCTCACTAATTCACTCCTTCAAAGAATTTTGGATCAGCCAAAAACATCGCAAATAACCTATCAACTATACTCATTTCATCACAGAGGAATTTATGTAGTAATAAATCCAACCTATGGACCCCTTTCGGCCAAATCAAAAGGAAGAACCCGAAGAAGAGGTAATGATTTCACCACAATCTTACAAGTTCCTTTTTTCTTCCACTTATTCATTCATTATTATTTAAATTCTAAAAAAAGACTCCATTCTATTCTATATACTCTAAATTTATTATAAATATGTTACAAACATATTCAGTATTCTATCCATCCTTAGAATAACATGTCACAATACATATGTACGTACGGATTACCGTCTCCACATCGGGGTGTAATTGTTATTCAAAACATTCTTATTTGGATGGATATGATAATGATTTGTAATTGTAGTAAATAATATATATAACATTATAATGATTATTTATATATGATATATCATCCAATTATATTTGATTTTAATATCAAAAAAATTATATTGTCGCTCGTGCATACCTACGGATTACCGTCTCTAGGAACGTGATGAGATTCATTCCCCGTTGTATCCATTCAAGACTAATTTTAATTTGATGATTACAAATAATGTTTAATGACTTGATATAATTCTGGATATGAATAATATACAGATGATACATAACAAATATGACTTATATAACAAAACATATAAAAGAAACAGAGTAAGTTAACACCCGAAACCACAATAATACTAAGTTATTATTAATAAAGCAATGTTAAAATATCATATATGAAATGATATTAATGTATACGATTCTTGTATAATTTAATAACAATTATTTCACCACTATAAATGCGGTTAACCTACCCTATACCAAGGAAATGTAAAAGTTAAGGGTTTATTTTAGAATCTCTTCATTATCTGAAGTTTTTTATACGTAATTATCTACTGGGACCTCTATATCATCCACTTCCATGTTTCGTAAAAATGTATTCCAAATAATTCTTAATATTTTTTATACTTTGGGTGAAAAAATTTTATACCCTTGTTTGAATTTTTATAAGAATATTATAAACAAATCCTTCCATCGTTTTCCAAACAAGGTCATTTTTAACCATTTCAACAGAATAAAGGAAATAATGTTTTTTAACTTCTACGGCATGTGCGGTTATTTTAAGCTATTATAAAATATTCGATTCTTCCCTTAAAAGATTATAAGAATAATTTCAATGTAAATGTTATCTTCTATGATTATGTGACTTTAAATTATTTCCAAAAACAGAGATATTTTTCTCTCAAATAGTTTTGATTTCATCTATGTCAACATCTATTAATGAATTTTATGCTTATTAGAAATTGGTATATTATGAAACAAAACTTCCATATTTTAGTGAAGGTTTTGTGAAACGTTTGACTGTGGATGTGTAATTTTTTACCATTCATTGTTTATGGAGAAAGTATTTACATTTTGTATGCTAGTTTTAATATGAATGTTTATTTTATGTTTAAACCTGTTTATATGAGGAGTGAATTGAACTTAATATGTGACAAGTGGAGCCTTATATATCTCATCTATGCATCAGTAGGTATCATGAGACAAAATAGATTCTTAGCACAAGGAGTTGAAAAATATTATTTGAAGTCTTGGCACAAGGCCTTGTATATGTGCTTATGATAGTCTGGAATTATGCATTACATCATTATGAAAGTGGTTATTGATATTACATGTGATTATTTGACTAGTAGAATAACAATTTGAATAAGTAAAACAAATTATTTCATTTTATTTTTTCCATATTTTGTTTCAGTACATGTTTAAAAGGCTTTTGTTTTAGTAAAACATTTTATTAAATGTTTATGCTTATTTATGAATGTTTCTGCGTTATTTTTGTCCTTACTGGGCATCTGAGCTCACCACTTTATATGTTTTATTTTTACCAGGATGTGAAGAAGTATTTTATGAATGTCCTATAGGGATAGAATTAGGGGATATGAGTGTGGCCTTTGTAGACACGATTTTGTTGTAGTTTTTCACTTTATGCTGTAATAGAAACTTTATGAATGTATCTAGTGATTCCAAGGCTACTAAACTAATTAGTCATTTGAGACATGATCTTTTATGATCATTCCATTGTTAGGTAATAATTCACCGACTCTGGGTGAGTAGGGTCGGGGTGTTACAGCTGGTATCAGAGGAAGTTTAGTACAAATAATTGAATCTAGATTAAGATAAACACTGATTAGAGCACATAGACCTAAGATGGATTTTGAGGATTAGTATAGAATAACATCCTAGAATTTTATTATTGTAGAGATTTTGTGAGTTTTTTGAGCTATACATCCATGTCTGGATATGTGCAGGTAAAGGAGGCTCTGGCACAGATGTACCTAGGGGTAAAACCCGAAAACACCTCTTTGAGCTGGACTCGAACTGGAACAGGTGCTCGATAATGGGCCTTGCTGCACTCTTGGTTACAACACTCCTGGGGGATATGCTTAGGATAATTCTCATTTTCTTTACAAAACCTTATGAAGGTTTTTTGAGTATATAATTTCCCCAAGAAAACATTTTATATGATTATAGATTATATCCAAAAACTGTTCAGTCTGTGTTAGGTATTTTACATGTTTGGAATTATTCATTTCAATTCCTAAACTTACCTAGTGTATTCCATTTTAAATAAATGGCTCCCAGTATAAGGAATTCAAAATCCAGAAATACGTATGATCCAAAAGTAATAAGGATAATATATTTAATGGTATTAAGACATCATTTAGAAGTGAAATTGTCTCCCATGTATTCGCAACATATGAATAAATAGTATCATTTGTTAAAAAGATATGTAAATGATTTTCTGAGTCATATGGATTTAAGGGAAGAAAGAGAAGAAATGTATGGAAGAGAGAAAGATGGATAATGGGATTATAGAAAAGAAGAATTTTCCCACATGTGATAACTGTGGGAAGAAACACCCTGGAACATGCGAGTAGGGATTGAGAGTGTGTTATAAGTGTTGACAAAAATGACACCATGTATATGACTGTAAGGTTATGAAAAAGGTTTCAAATGTACAATTCTTCATCTGCAAGGAGATGGGACACTACACAAACCAATTTTTAAATCATATGAGTATTCCCCAAATTATGCTATTGGATAATAATTATGTTATGATACTACCACAGATGAAGAATAATTATTTGATTTATTATTTTTTTTATTAAAGAATTATGTCATTTGAATGTTGTATCAACGTTGTACTGGTTATAATAATTATGGGGTGACCAAGGATTGTACTATAGTACTATTTCATTATGGACTTCAGATTGTGTGGAATCGATAAAAGTGACTCAATAACAGGTTAAATTTTTGGAAAATATATGATGAGAGAAAGATAACCCATAATATGGTTCTGATACCAATGTAGTGATTTTGGAATAATGCATGATTGATTTGTATAAATTATATTGGATATTTGTGAATACCCTAAAACTGATTAATAATTTGTACATTCCTTCATTTTTGGAGTTTAAAAAATTTCTCGATAGAGGGAGTATATGTAGTATTCTATAAGGAATGAGGTATCATGAATGTAAACAATAAGCATTTTTGGTAATTTAGGATGTTTCTGTGTTTTAAATAAATACATGATGAAGGTTTTCACATGTTATTACGCAGAAAAAAAGATCTTCATTGTGTTTACATTGTTTATAAATTTTGTACTGTGAGTCTGGACAGTATTATTTTGGATATGTCTAGTTTGGGATTTTTTTTCCATAAATGGACAACCCGGAGGCCAGGCGACAACTCATCGTGTCCGGCAAGGCCGCGAGACTTGAACCTGCAACCAAAGGAAGGCAAGGGTGTATCACCTACCACTGGCCCACATGATGTCCTGGATTGAATAATGTAGTTTTTCTTATGTCCTGATAGGTTATTTATAAGTTCATTATTTTTGGAAACCAATACGATTATGATAAATATAATATTTTTTTGAAGTCTTTTGGAGTGAAAGATGAGTTTTTGGTAAGAACAAGTTGAAGGATGAAACTCAACTTATCAAGTATATATATATATATAAAATTTTTTCCCACTTATTCTATGGTTAAATTAATTCTTAAACATTAGGTAGGGGATCTTAACACCAAAAATGTGTTATCTTAATACCTTATGTGTTGTTTTACTGATGGTATTTCAAATCATCATTGATTGATTAATTTAATGCTCATAATTTTACCCTCATTTGTGATTGATGACCTCAATCATTACCTATAAATATTTATGTTTTCCTCTAATTATATGTCTCTAATTTCCACCAATTTCCAATTAATCGAGATCATAATTTTTGGCGAACCTTTCATTTCCCCTTTTCCTCTTATTAAGACTAAATTTTATTAACCTAATTTTTGATGTGGGTTTTTTCAAAGGTATTTTATACTTTCAACCATTAATTTTAGTATTAATTTTTTGAAATTGTTAGGACTGTATTTA
This sequence comes from Viscum album, assembly GCA_963277665.1. NCBI lineage: Eukaryota > Viridiplantae > Streptophyta > Magnoliopsida > Santalales > Viscaceae > Viscum > Viscum album. Next base: position 1,457,074,068 of record OY728159.1, on the reverse strand, counting down.
CTAATGGAGGGATGAATGTAACACCCCTAGATTTCATAGTACCTTATTTTTTCAATGTAATTCAATAACATACTCTACACGCAACAATGAGTTCAAACACACCCTGACTTACCAAACTACCCGTTCAAAATCAGTAATGAATAGTATTAACTGAAATTTGAACTTTATACAATCCTTATAATTTTATAATCCATATTATGAGTTTCTTAGACATAATTTTAGAAGAAATTCATTTATTTCAGATAAAAGTTGTATTTTTCAATAAATAAAATTTTACAGCCTTTTAATGGAGAACAATTTATAAATCCAATATTTGAAAAATATATATATACAATTTGACTAAATAAATTTATTCTATAGAATGGGGACATTCAAAATATACTTTGTGTAAATTTTTTGGATTTTTCAGATAAAGATCATTTTTTAATGAATAGTGAAAAATATTGTATTTTAATTCAGAAGTTCCTCTTAATCTAATTTATACATATGCTTATATAATATTTTTATTAGGATATAAGTGTAATTAGAATATATTTTTTCCATTTAATATAATGTTTATTATTTGAATTAATTTAACTTTGAATTTGGATAGAAACAAGTATCGATCACTTGATAGTTATTGTTTCTTAAAAATACGCTATTTGTTTTGACAATGGGAAATAATTTTTAAATTAATTATTGAAACATAAAAGTTTTTAATTTGGTAAAATATACATAATTTTGGAATTTGTAATACCAAATATATCTTAGGCTTAATTTTATGTATTTTTCTGAGAAACATCAATTTTTGATGAGTAATGAAAATAATAATGAGTTATTGGTTAAAACCGCCTTTTTATTTAAATAATTACTTTTTTATTTAAATTTATTTTGTGTCAAAATTGGTAAATAATACCTATATATGTTCAATGTAATTCATTGGAGTCAGTTTATAATAATTTTAGACATATAAAATGTTTGTTCAACTTTTCACCGTCTTTCACCCACTTCCTAAGAGAATTTGTGAATTCATATAAAACAATATTTTACAGCTTCTCTGAGTGGAATTTCAAAAATCTGAGACACACGGTTGATATCAGTAAGTAAAATGTGGTTCAATATGATAGAAATAATTTTAGGTGTATAGTAACTTTTTACTTTTATTTACCATGGTTAAAGGTAAATAAGGTAATTCAATGTAAAAAAGAATATTATAATAATTTAAAACTACCTTAACACTTTTCATAACATTATTTGATGAGTCATGGACAACCATGGTCATATTTGGGTTGATGTTGGGACCCCATGGTTCCTCTATTAATTTATAATGACACATTATATTAATTAAGTTAAACTAAATAAAAAATGACATAAGCATATATCTATTAGAAAAAAAAATTTACATAGGGTTATATATGTTATATTTTCGACTATAAATATTCATTAGAAATATAAAAATATTTTTGATATAATGTTATATTATTTATAATTTTTATAAATTTAATAATTAAATTTATTTATGAAATAATAATGATGCAGTATTTTCCTTATTAATGAATGAATCAAATAGTTGGTATTATAAATGTTAAAATAAATATAATTTGAATGTTTTGATTCAATCCACTAATTTTATGGTTAATATGAAATGTTAGGATTTTTTAATTGAATTTGGATAGAATTAATAAAGTTGTTAAGACATTAACAAAAATAAATTATTAAATATTGTCAAAATTGACATAAATGAGTTTTTTGAAAAAATATTATATTATTAGTTGATATTTTATTCATAAAAATCTAAGGTTCAGGAAAAGGAAATATATAACGATGTGTTTATCATTACTGGACCACTTGGGGATTCTTGGAATTATATAGTAAGTTTATTGACTATATAATAAAAAAATAAAAAGAGACATGGTAAATGTTAAACTATTTAACTATGAGTTAAATAAAAAATATAAATTTAATATATTGACACAAACCTATCTAAAAACTATTGGTTGAGTGTTTTTAGACCTATCCCCACCTTAGACATTAAATAATTCATTTTGTACATTTTAGATACCGAATATTAATTTATTATAAAATAATATTTCTAGGTTTTCCTTAGGTTCCCCTCACCCCTCTTATAAAAGGGAACTCCCACTTCTCACTAATTCACTCCTTCAGAGCCTTTTGGATTAGCCAAACTCTTCCCAAATACCATATCATCAGTCCTCCCTTTACCATAGAGGCTTTTAGTTAGTCAAAAATTCATCCTAAGGATCCCATTTGATCAAATCAAAAGGAAGAACTCGAAGAAGAGGTAATGTTTTCACTACCCTCTTTCAGGTTACTTTCTTCTTCCTCATCTTTTTTCTTTTTTATTTCCATTCTAAAATAATAAATCCAGTATATTCTATATACTTTGATGTTATTATAAATATGTTTTAACCATATTCAGTATTCTATCCATCTTTTGAATAACATGTCACCATACGTGCGTACGTACGACTTACCGTCTCCACATCGTGGTGTAATTGTTATTCAAAACATTATTATTTGGAGGAGTATGATAATGATGTGTAATTGATGTATATAATATATATATAATTATAATGATTCTGTATATATGATATATCATCCATATATATACGATTTTAATATGGAAGGAATGACATTTTCCCTCGTGCTTACGTACGAATTACCGTCTCCATGAACTCGATCAGATTAATTCCTCATCGTATCAATTGAAGACTAATTTTCATTTTATGATTAAAACTAATTTTTAAAGAGTTGATATAATTATGGATATGAATAATATAAAACCTATCCATAACAAACAAGAATTATGTAACAAAACATATAAACGAAAATGAGTAAGTCAACACCTGAAACAACGATAATACCAAGATATTATTAACAAAGCAATGTTAAAAGATCGTATATGATATCATATTAATGTATATGAATCTTGTATAATTTAATAACAATTATTTAACCATTATAAAGGAGGTTACCCAACCCTCGACCAAGGATATGTACAAGGTAACGGTTTATTTCACAATCTCTTCATTATCCGAGGTTTTTTATACATAATTATCTACAGAGACTTCTTTATCATCGACATCCATGTTTTTTAAAAATGTTTTTCAAATCATTCATCCTATTTTACAGAATATGGGTTAGAGTAATTCATACACTTTTTTGACGTTTTTATAAGAATTTTATGAAGGAATATTTCCGTCGTTTTCCAAACAAGGTCTTTTTATCATTTTCCACAGAATTAAGCTAAGAATGTTTTTTTAACTTATACAGCATGTGGGGCTATTTTCCAACGTTATAATATAGTCAAATATTTCCTTACATTATAATAATAATATTTTCTAATTAAATGTTTTCTTTTATAATTATGTGACTTTAAATGATTTAAAAAAAGAGATATTTCTTTCAATTAGTTTTCATTTCATCTATGTCCACATACTTCAATTGATTTTAAGCTTATTTGAAGTTGATTTATTATGATACAAAACATCCATATTGTATTGAAGGTTTTGTGATACGATTGACTATGGATGTGTTATTTTTATACCATTCATGGTTTATGGAGAAATTATTGACATTTCGTATTCTAGTTTTAATACAAATGTTTATGTTATGTTTAATCCTATTAATATGAGTAATGCATTGGACTTAATATGTGACACATGGAGCCCGCAATAGCTCCTCGATGAATCGGTAGGCCTCATAAAACAAACTAGTTTCTTGGCACATGGCCTTGACAAAATCATAATTGTAGTCTTGGCATAGGGCCTTGGCTATGTGGTTATGATAGTCTCGCATTATGAATTCCATCATTATGAAAGATGTTATTGATATTTCATGTGATTATTTGACTAGTAGAATATCCATGTGAATAAGTAAATGAAATTATTTCATGTTATTTCTTCGATATTATGATGAAGTTCAAGTTTAAAAGTCTTCTGTTTTAGTTATACATTTCCTTAAAAGATTATGCTTATTTATGATAGTTTCTGCTATATTTTTATCCTTACTGAAATCTGAGCTCACCCCTTTCTATGTTTTATTTTCCCTAGGACGTGAAGATGTATTTTATGAATGACCTGCAGGGATAGTACGAGGGGATATGAGTGTGGTCTATAGAGACAAGATGTTTTTGTAGTTTTTCTCTTTTTGTTGCAATGGTAACTTTATTAATTTACCTAGTGATTCCATGGATACTAATCTAATTGGTCTTTCGAGACTTGATATTTTATGATCATGCCAATGTTGAGTAATAATGTACCGACTCTAGGTAACTGGGGTCAGGGCATTACACAATGCATGACTTGATGAAATATTTATGAGAATCCTTGTTTTTTTGTTATCAAAATTTCCATTAATAAGTTGTTATGTATATATATATATGGAAAAAAAATAATTAATGTTGGAATATATAATTTCGTGAATGTACCCATAATAAATTATGATAAAATGTATTGATAACCCTCTTGAATATAAATTATTTCGTACTGTGGAATATAAAATCTACAATGATATATAATTTTGTGATTTATATAATTTTAGTTATGAATATGTAGTAATTTTTGTGTCTTAAATGATTATGGATGTGACTAGATCTGGTGAAAGATGAGTTAATGCATCAAGAATGTAGTTTTTTGGAATCGAGTGTGTTAATGTTTCAGTAGTGGAAATTGTTCTACAGTTGTTGATGTGTGTTTGTTGGGATGTTATATTTACTTATGAAAGAGTTGAGGTATTTTATTTGAGATATATACATTTTTATTTATATCATTGTATTATATTTGACAGTTTGTTATCAAATAAACATAATAATGACAAAATAGGAAATACATGGGAAGGAAGTTGAGTAATAGAGGGTTGAAGTTAATGGTATGGTAATTTTTTATTGAAATAAATATTAATATATGAAATGGGAAATAGATTAATTTACCATGTAGTGTTCTTAGGATGGGTTTTATTTTTAGTAAATGATTTAATAGTTCTTATTTATATTTGGTATGTAGTTTATAAAACCGTAAAGTGTGATTAATCTATTAATAATGGAGGAAACATGGAATGAATTTAGGTTTACTGATGTTATTATGTTGAAGGTAGAAATTAATGTCATTGGTTGTGGATATCAATTGATGATGTTGTAGTGTTATGGGCATTTCTAGTTTCATTAATGTGAATGCTTAGGTTGGGTACTGTGTGAAAACTATTATCCATATATTTTCAATGTTACTTTTATTTTCACCACACTCACATCTAGTACTATGTCAAAATAGGCTTTATCACTGATTAAAATGGGATTTAACAACATTAAAAAAGTGTTGTAAATCTCAACACTGATATGGGTGGGGGCCCTTTATTAGTGCTTTTTTATCATAGATAAATGTGGACATTATTAGCGATAAAAATGTGCTAATAACGGTATCCATTATCTGAACTAAAAGAGAGCCAATAAGGGGGTCCTTTATCAATGGTAAAAAGATGTTGATATAGGATACCTTTATCAGCACTATAAAAGCACTGATAAATGGATTCTTTATCAGCACCTTTTGAGAACTGATAAAGTCTTCCTTTATCACTGCTAAAATGGAACTGATAAATGCCTTGAATACTGTAATATAAAATTATACAGTAGCACACCCAAACATGACCTACAAAAAAATCAGCATATCAACAAGTAGACCAATTAAAAATTGACACATACATCATATGGTAATTACAGCAAGTATACCCATACAAAAAATATACCCACACACAATTAACACATAATTAATAACATAATTAAATACATAAATATTTCAATTCAGAATTCAAGGGGTTGGAGGGTTGTTTCGGGGTTTGGGGTGGCTTTCCAAGGGGGATAAGGGATTTCTAGGGGGTGGGGGTGTGCGGGGGAATTGGGGTGTCTGGGGTATAATGTTGTTCAAGGGAAGTGGGGTGGTGTCCAGGGGGTGGTGGGGGCTTTCCATGGGGGTGGGGTTGTCCAGGGTTGTGGGAGTGTCCATGTGATGGGGTGGAGTCAAGGAGGGGTGGGGGGAGTCCAGGGGGTGGGGTGGCCATCTAGGGGGATGGTGGGGGTGTCCAGGGGGGGATGGGGGATCCATGGGCATGTCCTGTGGGGGTGGGGTGGTGTCTAGGGTGTTGTGGGGGGGGGGGGGTTTCCAGGGGTGGGGTGTCTAGGGTGTTGGAGGGATTTCCAGGGGTGGGGTGGCCCAGGGAGTTGATGGGGATGTCCAAGGGGCATGGGGTGGTGCCCAGGGGGTGTGTGTGGCTATCCAAGGGGGTGGGGGCGTTTAGGGGGGGGGGGGGTGGTGTTTATGAGGGTTGGGGGTGTCTTCCAGGGGGTTCGTGGGTGTCTAGGTGGTGGAGGTGTCCAGGAAGTGGGGGGTGTACAGGGTGTGTGTGGGCGGGGGGGGGGGGGTGAGTTGTCAATGGGGGTGTCCACGGAGGGTGGGATGGTGTTCAGGGGGTTGGGGGGATTTCTAGGGGTGGGGTGTCTATAGGGTTGGGGGTTTCCATGTGTGGGGTGGTTTGTAGGGGAGTGGAGTGTGGTCCACGGGGTAGGGGGGTTTTCCATGGGGGGTGGGGTGGTGTCCAGGGTGTGGGGATGGTTGTCCAATGTGGTGGGGTTGTCTAGTAAATGTGGACAGTGAACATGTGGTGTTATTGTGCTTTTAGTAGCTCTATGTGATAAGTTGTATGATATTTTAAATGCTTTTGAGCCGACATTTCTTTTCACCCCCTTCCCTTTCTCCGTCTATACTAAAATTCATTGGTTCAGACACTTTTTTCATTAATTGTTAAAGGTTTAACTTGGAAAAATGGAAATAATATCTATTTGTATTCTTGTACTCTAAAATGTTGTGAACGCCATGCAATGAATGACCCAATAGCCTTTTCGACCGTATGAATACCATCGTCATCATGTGGAGTAGGTTTCTCTTTATTTGGCTCGTGAGCTACATTTATTATCACTTTTAGATGAAATTTTAAAATTGGTCTATTATGCTGCTTGCCCTCTGGGATATTGAACACGGTAGCCCTCACTACACGGTGATAGGTGGGTGTTGAAATATATAAATCACCATAATTATCACCCTGAAGAATATTAGTACAGAAAAGTATCAGTGTCTGTCTGATTCTCATTTCATGGGAACAATTATTTGAATATTGATTACCACGGCTAAGGCAGTTCATTGTGGGGAATGGCTTGCCTCAAAGATGGTGGGTGTGGGGTGGGATCATCTCGTGTTGGTCGTTCCTATGTTATGTATTCTCCTTGAATACCACCCTTAAAAGATGATAACAACTCTCCCTTCCATTGAAATCATTTTTCAAGAATGCCTAGACTTTCACTCATTTGTTTAAATTTTTCATCTTTATCATCAGTTTGTTTTTTTCTCATAATATACTCAGGGTGTCACCCCAAACCCTGCACCTCTAACACGACCATATTGTTCTAGCTACATCAAAGCAGTTGATAAATGGTCTACATCCGCAACAGGATTAGCTAATTCCTGTGAGTGTCGGATATAGAAAAATAAATTATTATTTTTATGTAATACCAATTTAAAACAAATCTTTTATTTGGGTCGTACTTACACAAATTTTCCACAATTTTTGGGTGTTTTTATCTACAATTTTCCCTTCATTATTCACATGTGCAACCTTCTATAGAACATGATGTGGGATGGATGTTTCTTTGGTTTTAGAGTCATCAATATACATATAAATATAGATAGATAATTATGGCGTTGTTTCTATAAACCTAAAAATATTACTATAAATTTAAAATATGTAGCATTTTCTTTTATAGTGAAAGAAACCCCATCCATGCTTTAGGATTGGAGTATGCTGGTTTTGATGCACGTTTCATAGTTTCAGTACCAGGTTGTTGTTTCATTAATGAAATATTTATAATCAATGTGATGAATTCATGTATCCTCAAACAACATATTATCTGCCACAATGTACCTGAAACTTCTCGTCCCCACAACGACCAATAAATGAATCCCATGCTTCGCGGGATATCAGGTGAGCAAAGAAAAAGGGTTGGTGAAGGTTTATTTTACCTTTGGAATATTTCAGTTTAAATTTTCATAAAATAGTTGGAAAACCTCGATGACACCTTCCAGTAAGAATTAGTACATAATTCTTGTGAAAATCATCTAATATAAAAGTACTCTGCAAGATATTGGGAAGAAAAATACATCGTTTCATTGAATTATTTTCTATTAAATTAAATAAATAATATCATAAGGTTGCTATAATTTCTTCCCAGATCATAGCCTTTAGCCAGGACATAACATGGTGCCAGGAATCTATTTCAATCGGAATGCATTGTCGAGTGAAAATTTCAGTGTAACTACTAAACACAGACATTTTGGAATTCACATGTTTGCCTCATTCATACATATGACATCAAATTTGATGCATTTTCATTCCACCTTAAGAACATTGGATAACACTGTCAAACTACGACGCACCTGTGTTTTTTGAGATGTCGATCCTTTATCCAAACCCATTTCATCAATATCAACATCATCTATATGTTCATCTAAAATGATTGAAAATCCATGTGTTAATGGTTGTTGGACCTCAACACATGGAGGAGAAATAGGTTCAGAAACTTGTTGTTTCTCTATAATGTGAGCAGCCATTGAAGCTATAGCAGTAGTAGCAGAGGAAATAACTTGAGAGACTTGTTCAGCCTCGAGGTTAGGAGCACCAGAATGTGCAAAAGTCATTATTTTCAAATGTTGTTAAAGAGTTAATTTAAATTACACAAATTCAGTAATGATAAGATCACAACATGAGATAACAATATCTATATTACAGAAAAATATAACCTATTTATTGGACTCTATTTCTTTTTTTACAAGTCTAAAGGGATTAGACACCTCTATCGATTATCTAAATCACTTCATTGTGGTCTTCTCTAACATATAAAACATCATCTACATTGGGACCGCTGCAAAATGATTGCAACGTACCACTGAAAGGATCATCCTCAACTAAATTTTCATAGGACCCTTCATTACTTTTGGATGATAACAGAATAATCAGCCACTCTCGGTTTGCGGGATCTAGAACAAAAAATACTATTACCGCTTGTGATGTCCTTATAAACAATTTTTCATTGTACCATTTTTTACAAAAATAAACTTTTATAAATTCCAATTTATCATAAAAATATGGACCTGAATCCATCCTATAAACTAGTTATTATGTGTATTTGATATCTATTTTCCATCCCATGATGGATAAAACTTCCTAAGAACTTCTTTCTGGGTTTTAATACATGGATCAACCTTCCAAATGGTATGAATAACATAAAGGTGGGAGTTCTCCCGATCTGTAATATTTATTGTCACAACATCTCTTGCAGAAATTCACTCACCCTCAATAACTCCAGTGCGATAAGATTTCAGGATACCAATGCCTTCCACATCAGATAGGTATTCCAAATAGAATTCAATGGCTTCTCAATAATATATCACTCAACTATAAAACCCTCTGGCCGACTTCAAATTTTTACATACCATTTGAAAATCTTCATATACAAATCAAAAGGTTACATCCATCTATAGTTCATAGGATCACAAAGTATAATCTCTCTCACCAAGTGAAACATCAAATGAACCATTATTTCAATGAATTTCATTGGGATGAACATTTCTAATTCAGATAATATGGGTGAAATTTATATTTCCATAGCTGGAAATTTCTCTGGGTCGAAAAAATTATTATTTATAGCTTTAAAAAAGAAAAAATGTTTGGATAAAGTATGAAAATAAATCTATGAAAAAATGAAACCTAAAGATATAGGAATTTAATCTTGCATGAAAACATGGCAGCCATGTGATTTAAAAACTTTTAACATCAAATAATTCATTGAAACTATGTTCTTGATATTTGATGAATACCATTATGGAAACATTACATCATTTAATATGTTGAAAAACTAATATCTTTCATCCCTGGAAAGAGTGTAAGCATCTAAAGGAAGAACCATTTGGTTTTCACCCTTCACGAGAGCCAACTCTTCTTGTATTTCAATGTCAACCACGTCCAATTGTGCCTTAATTCCACCCTTTGTTTTACCAGGTGCATTTATCAACATTCTAATAATACTATCACATACATTTTTCCACATTATTCACATCAACAAAATGCTAGATGTACAAACAATTCAATTATGGTAATTCAAAAAAACTGATCTCATTTTTCAACTGATTTTCATAAGGTTTTTCGAAAATGGTTTACCAAAAATAGTGTTCACATCTTCTACTTTCTCAAACATGTGATCACCTATTAGTGGAGACAGTGTTGTGCATTGTTCTGATCTTCCATTGAATGATGTTGTCCAAGATCAGTACTTATGCCAATGAGGTATAAATCTAAGATGTCCATAAAACATAGATTTCGAGGAATGCTTCAACCAAATTGATTATGTTTCTTCTCCAAACATGGTAAGCCCTTGAGTTCCATTAATGCTATAGCTGAAAAAAAAAATTATAAGAAAGGAAAACATTTATCATCACATACAACATCGCTCTCAGTGTAATGTATTCTCTTTTATAAGCATCATACAATATAACACTGGAATGCCATAATATCTTCAAATCCTCAATCAAAAGTGACAAATAAACATCAATATGATTACCTGGTTGTTTTTGTTTGGATATAAGCATAAATAACATGATGAATTTCTACTTCATGCATAACTAGGGTGGAAATTTATAATTTACCAACATTACAAGACATGTACTATGAGTGCAGGTTGGAAAACCAAATGGATTCACTCAATCTTCAAATAAAAAATATATGAAGGTTTCTCATCACCTTTTCAAATTCAGGATAATCATGATCAATTATATTTTATTAGGAGAGTCAGTTGGGTGAAATAATTTCCCATCATTATTTTTTTCATCGGCATGCCACGACAATTTTCTTGTAGATTCTTCACTTCCATATAGACTCCTAAACCTTGGAATGGTTGGAATGAACCATACAACATTCATAGGATTGGAATTATCTTTCTTGAATTGAGAATCACCACACATTGGGCATTCTGTATGTGATTTTTTCTACTCTCAAAATAGTATACATTATTTTGGGCAGGCATGTATTCCTTCAGAAATCATACCCTTGGAGCGTAGCATTCATTTAGCATCTTATGTCTGGTTTCAGAGATCATTATCTTCTGGGAGCATGTCATTCAAGAGAGCATGAAGTTTCAAAAAACTGGCATCACTCAATCCATTGCCTACTTTCAATTTATACAACTTCAGTACAGATGATATGTTGTATATTTAGTGCAGCTAGCATATAATGGTGTCTTTTCACAACACTTAAACTTCTCAAAAAAATTTGGGAAATCACAGAGTTCATATTCAACTGTCCTTGTCATTTAATCAAAAAGATCATCATCATAATTGACATCTATAATCACAAAATCCATATGATCCTCTTCATCATAAATATTTGAATTCATATTTGATGATCCATAAAACACAGTTTTATTTTAGACAATAGATACATTCTCTTTTTCTTCTTCTTTATTCCAACATTTATAACTCTGATCTATTCTATGACATAACAAAAGATCATCCAACTCCTCTGGAGTAATTAGTATAGAATAACACTAATGTAAACATGGAAAAAGTATTTGAGAAGAAGCCATTGTGTGATCCTTTACAAACTTGATGAACTATTTCACTCTGTTCTCATACTCTGTTGTCAAACGATTAATGTCCATCCAATATTTATTTATCTCTATACTATTTGAATATAAAATATTAGTATATATGATTCAAATAAACAAAACAAGACATCCATATATAGTAGAACATAACCACATCCTTATAAAAATATAGATCAATAGAGACTAACCAATTCCAATAACGATTTGTAATTCAACAGAACCATGATAGACCTTCATCAAAATAAAAACACTTTCCAACCCCCTTACCAATAGGTCTAGAACGAACATTTATTGAAGAAAAACAGTAAACATGCTTTTAACCACCCCTACCATCCACCTCATTCATAATAAAATAATCACATTAAATAGGAAAAAACTATAGAACAACTCAATTAAAATGAAAATAAGGATATAATTTTGTGGAGAAAACTAATATAGTGGATACATTTCCAAAAACCATGTGGTTCACCAGAAAAACAAAAAACCTAGGATTAACCAAAATTAATATGGAATATCATAGTTTTGCTACCCAAATTAAAATAAGAAATAAAAAATTAAGGTTTGTGAAAATTATTTCTATCATGAACATCTAAAGAATAATCTATAACTCTCCCTCACAAACATGGAGCTCTACCAACGCCTACCGTATACCTAGAAAATAATTGAACAAAATATGAAAAATAGTTTCTTGTACCAATTTCTAATTGTACTACAAGAAAGTTAAAATGAACATAGATTGTACTCTAATAACTCTTGGAGTATCCCAGTAAAAAGACTCTAGTGACTAAAAGTATCCGAGATTCAAAGCACCAACTTCCCAATATAGGAGTGTTCTACTTAGGGGTAGTATTTTCAGAATCAAAACAATGTTCTATCCACCTCATGAAACTCCCTGATCTCCTCCATCGCTTTAGTTCTGTACACATCTCCTTTATCTAAATCCTTCCTCTGTCTGGGATATTCTTTGAATGCCTCCCTAACGATATCATGAATGTAAAGAAAATTCTATGTGATAGGTCTATACCCACACCAATAATATTAAATTCCTTGGAGTAATGGGATATCATTGAGGTACTTATGAATGACAGTGACTTCGGAGATGAGACTTGAATCACACACCAACTGTGGGTGGGTGATGCTAACCCTACATCCCTGAAGATCACTAGCTTAAAATATTATGGTATCAAATCAAACCATAGGCATAATCATAGAACACTAATTTAGCTATCCAAATCTTAGTATTACATGTTGAATTCCCTAAACCACTAGAGGTCGGTCTATGAATTGATCAACATAAATAAATGGATTTAATAAAAAGATCTAAATAACAATCCATGAAGTGAAATACATTTAAATATCCTGAGAATAAATTCATCCACCATCATGTAATCAGGTTCTCCATAGTGTAGTTGTACTTAACCAAAAACACTTGGCCAGAAAAACAAATGGTAGTTATTTACTAGAGTAGCCTCCATTAAAAATAAAAATATTAATACCCATAATATGTATTAGGGAATAGTCACTATCTACCCAATGAAGTGCATGATGTCTCCACAGTTTCATGAAAAACCATCTAGACAAGAAACTATGAACTACTGGACATTGAGGTTCACTAAGTTAACAACAACTTTAAATTATTCTTGACATAAAAGAAAGATGTGTGGAATTTACCAATGATCAATTTCAAGAAAAATCCCACAATCCTCGAATGAATTAGCCACCCTAATACAACTACTGACATGTTCATACCTCTATCTAAACCAAATGTCCTTTTCCAAATAATAACATTCAACATTCCATGGATGCGCTACTCTGATCTTCTCATATTCTATTGACCTAGTGACAGATGACTGAAGGCCACTCCATGAATATTGGATTAATAATAAATGAACCTAAATAGATTATATTGTCTACTATAAATAGTCTCAAGGAGAGATTCAATTTAGTACACTATAAATTCACAATGACCCGAATCATATCTGGTATATAGTTTGATGCATACACCATATCAATACCAAGAGTTAACCATATGTCTCCCTTATGAAGAATTTGATAATTCCATGACATCCATAGGGAAGACAAGTATTATTCCTATACACATGAAATAAAAACATGCTCATCAACTATGAGAAATATAACTTAACTTCCACAGGGTTGGATACACTTTCAATATTTAAGGGGTCCTAATCACTATCATAAATAGAACCTTCCCCCCAAACATAATCACCAGAACATGATGACACCCAAAATGTGTATCCAATTAATAATGAGGTGGGAACTATCAAAACTCTTCATTTTCTGGAATAGTATTAAAAAAAGGATGTTTCCCCATTATAGATAAACCCACACCACCGGAAGGATGAGGAAAAAAACTCAACATTTATAGAATATTCATGTATAAAAAGGCCTTGTTTTTGGTTCCACGAGAACATCAAACCCTCATACATATGTCATTTTGTGAAAAATAAATTCTAGTTCCAAATATCATAAGTACCCATGGGGGATAAAAAAAATTAATACTTTAGTTCAAATCATATGATAACCAAGTAAAAGAATCCAATACATGTGTTATTTCATGACATATATTGTTAAAACTATATGTTTGTTAGCATCTAATCCAACGGTGGTGATCATGGGGAATAATCCAAACATCAACCTAATTAAAACTAATGTCACAAATACTATCCAAAAAAAATAATCCTAAAATTAGATGTGGGATACTTACCTAGAGTAGATTTCACCCACGGTGGGGGTAGAGAAAAATCTTCGAGTGGTCAGGGAGCCTTCTGCACTACGTTTGGATGGGAAGGAGCGACCGTGAGGGGGAGGTGCACAAAAGGAGTCACCACCAATGAGAAATGGAGGATTATGGTTCCTCGGGATTATGGTCCAACAGAGAGGAGGAAGTAGGGTTTTCAGGGAGGATGATCTGCAGAAGGGGTTTGCGGGGGAGGATAAGAAGTATGGCTAGCGGCGGAGGTCCATCAAAGAGATGATTGAGAGGGGAGGGGAGTTGTCGGAGGGGTAAAACACCATGAGGGATTGAGGGAATGACAAATAAATGATACTGTTAATCAAATTTTATAAAATATTGAACTATGGTTTTATCACCCTTCAAAAATCACTAATAAATATTTCCTTTATCAGTGATTTTTCAGCATTGATAATGTGAACACATTATAAGCGCGTAGAAAAATGAATTGATAAAGGGATTCATTATCATATCTTTTCTACCATTGATAAAGAAATAGAAGATAAATAATTCCATTATTAGTACTAAAATTTTAGCGCTTATAAAGGGTTCCTTTATCAGTGCTTTTTTCTTAGCACTGATATAAGGTAGGGATTCCCTTTCCCCTTATTGTAGTAGTTTAGTAACACTTACCAAAATCTGAATGATTTTTTGGTATTTTTCCTCAATATTTAGGTTGATATTGAACTTATTTATGATTACCAAATATTCCAAGAAATTCCTAAAATATTTTTATCAAATGATGGTGTAGTTTGTGTAAGATCCAATACATTTATAACTGTATAGTTCATGTTTATTAAAGATAATGAGATGATAATGTGGGTTGTGTGTTATAAATTGTAGGATTATGGAATGAGTTTGGTATAATTCACATTCATGATACCATATTTATCATGTTACAAGGTTTTTTTTATATGATGAGGATGGAAATGATTTATAATTCCAAAAAAGGATATTACACCCTCTAGGAGACAAGAGTAGTTAAAGATGTGGCCCAACCCACATTATAGATATCATGATTTGTGATGGCTGGTATACATGGAAGTATTGTGATCATATGATGTATGATATTCGGTTCCGAGACTAGATACTAAATGGGGATGTGGTTTTTTGTTCCTTTATATATACTCTCTTAAAGTAATTTTACTTCATTGAATTCATTATTTGGTTGGGGAGTGTTAGTGAGGAAATAATAAAATGTTAACATACTAAGGTATATATAATTTTTTATGATTTTAAATTGGTTCATTCATATTCTCAGTAACCAATTTCAATATTTTACTTATGTATTATATTAATGATTATGAATGTTATTCTCACAATACATATATAAATATAATTTTCCATATTTATATGAGGTATTTGGAGACCAACCATGACATTACTATCTTGGATGCTCATGTTTTTTGGTGTTACTACCCTAGGATAATCCTTTTTAATATATTTCTCTATGATATTTATTCTCTTGGGTTGAAATTAATTTTAGTATGGTGTAAATTAATTTATGTTATGAGAATGATTTTATTGGATGTAGATTATCATATCTCTTTGTATTGTTAACCTATTATGATTGTAATTCCTCCCATGTATATAATTTATATATATTCATTTCTAGTGCCCAACTCTAACTAAATCAAAGGTGTGAAATGGGGTTAATATTTCCCATTCTTCATTTTTTCCTAAGAGGGATACATTTAGAGGATGGATAATTTCATAAATAAAACATAGTGTTATGGAAAAATTTTTATACAAATAAATATTTTCTATATATATAAATTTTCACACAAAAAATTAAAAATTCTATGTTTTAGAAGATAAAATAGATAAAATAGGGGTTGAATTTTTAATCATCAGCTCAATATTTTGAATAAACTACAATTTCATATATAGATATAAAAATACCATAGCAAAGTAAACATAATTCACCAAAATGAAGCCTCAAATATTATTAAATAGTAACACTAAAATGTAAATACATAAAACAATATTTGTAAATTAATGGATAAATGTATTATGAAACATTAATTTTCTTATTGTAATCATGTATCTACTTTTTATACAAATTCATTGTTAAACGACAGACATTACCCATTGGAGAATGAGTAGTGGCTGAAATACTACTCGGAACTAGTGCATATAAGGTCCTTTACTATAAAACATCAAAAAAACTATTTTCCTTTAGAAATGACATTAATAGATTAATGGATTCCATA
This sequence comes from Viscum album, assembly GCA_963277665.1. Taxonomy (NCBI): domain Eukaryota; kingdom Viridiplantae; phylum Streptophyta; class Magnoliopsida; order Santalales; family Viscaceae; genus Viscum; species Viscum album. The sequence goes on along the minus strand of OY728159.1, from coordinate 1,457,057,405 downwards.
TAATTATTTTTTTAGGGAATGTTTGAGAAATTATGGTTGAATAAATAGATCATAAATCACATATTTTCTTGAGGCCCCTAATAGGGGATTCAAGTATTCAATGTCAGTGATATCCCCTCATTAATCATTCTTATTTATCATCATTATCCTAATACTATTAAATATGTTTTATAAATTTAATAAATTTATTATGAAATCATTATTCATTTTTAAAATTTCAGTTATTACTATGAAATATGTATTTTATAATCATTCTACCATTATATTGTTTTTTTTAGTCATTTTTACCAACAACGTGAATGTTTTTATAATGTTTACATATTGAATAACTTGTAAAGAATAAAAAATCCTATTATTTTATAATTAATAATTTATGTGGTTTCCAAACGTCATTAATAGAAATACTTAAGTGTATACTCACTAATAAATTCTGTTTTTTAATTCATTATTCCTTAAAATGGTGATTTTAACACATTCAAGACGAATTGGCATGATATGTTCAGTGAAATATCATAGGGAATTCATCCCTATATCAAACACATGTATTGTATCATCCTGAAAATAGTGGATTTCATGAACATATGATCATAGAATAAGGACTGGATCCTATAAATCGAATTGTTCACAGAAAAAAATATCGATTAACCATTAAATATTAATCTTAACTATATATAGTTAACTTGTTAGTATAAATGAATTATTATAGACCTTTTTTTGTAAAATAAATATTAATAAGGCATATATATATAAAATAAACCTAAAAATTACATTTTGTTAAAGTATTTTTTGGCCATACATAAATTTATGTTATTTGTTTATCTCTAATATTCCTTTTAAATTTAGTTTTTCAATGAATAAATTTTAATATGGGTAAATTTTATGTAATGTCTATAAAAACCAAAATCTTTTCTTCTCCAATTATTTTATATGGTTTTGAATTATATTTTTATCATGTCAACTCAATTTATATTACTACTAATCCAAAAAGATTCCTATAATTATAGCTAAGCTTATCTCATTTTTTAGTTAGTAATAATTCTAATCTATATTCATATTCATTATATTAATTAATGGTTTTAATCTTCAATTAATCAATGAATGCACGAATTAATTTTCTAATAACTATTAATTTCTTTATATAAATGTGAATGGACTCTCTTTTTAATTTTTTCCACATGGGTTATTTTTCATTGAATTTGAATTTATTTACAACATAGTTAATGGAATCCATTTTTTAACCTTCTCTATATTAAAACATTCTCCCACCATTTTATGTGTTTTTCATTAAATTATTCATTTTACAAGTATTAATGGTATTCCAAAATAGTTTTTTTCTCAATTTTTTATAAATTATTAAAATAATAAAAATGTATTTAAATATATAGGTCGTTTCTTCTCATTTTTCAATGAAATTTTATGTTCCTATTATAAATCATTTTCATCAATGCCAATATAATATAATTATTATTATGTTTAATTTGTGGTTTCAATAATTTGAATAATCCTATTTCATTTTATGTATGATTCATTTTTCATTCATATTGAGTGTCTTATGAAAGCCATTTCATTATCATGAGTTTATTATATTATGATGAAATTGCAATTTATTTCATTATTATATATCAATCGTATGTATGGTTTTTATTTCTGGATGCATGGGTCCATAATAATATAAACATAAAATTCATTGGTTAAAACATTATAACTTATAAAATATAATTTAAGGGACTATACATTGAACCCGAACCATAATGAGACATTTTCTACCATGTTTCTAGGACTTGGGAGCGGACCAGTAAACATTGGTCATCAACCCAATGAGTTTATGGGAATATGTAGTAAACCCCATCTACATTAGGATTATATCAAATATGATTGTCGTAGTGGTGATTCATGACATAAAAAATAATTTACATTTCTTAATTATATGACACATTCCTATGCTAAAAATCAATGTCATACAACATTCCACTTTTATTCTAACGCTCATGAATATTGAGTCACATTTCAACAAACCAAGGTCGATGTACAATTTTATATATAAATAATCATATCATGTATCATCATATATGATCTTTGTATTATTGGGTATTTTTTCATTAGAATGTTAATGCTCCTTTATTTTATTATCAACCCGACATTATCATCTTATTATCACTTGTAATATTTGATTGTCATCTCATATATTTACCACCAATGGTCATTTGGGATGACCCATTTTTTATTTTTAGATTCTCTATATTATAAATAAGATAATAATATACGATATGTCACTAAGGATATCATGTGCGGTAAATATTTGTTTGATATGCTAAAGAAGTATTGTATCATAAGTTGGTTTTTTATCAAATGTACAAATCTAATGAACCTATATGTATTTTTCGGTATAATTAATTATTTTAGGTATTGAATATTCATATTAAATTATTATAATGTATATATGTTATGGCAAGATCATCATATTTGGTATCAGATTAGTGAATAAATAATTTTTGTGATAAAGTTATATCGAATTGTAAGGTGGAATATAAAATAACCATTATTGAACAAAAAAAGTGAAAACTAATTAACATAAAATTCCATAGGATGAAATGAAAGTGTTATGTTTTAAAAAATTAGATGATTATTTTTCCTAATCATATGATTTGTTATTCATGTAACTAAATAATGAATCTCAAAATAACGTATTTAGTTTTTTACATGTTTGAAACCTATAAGCATTGAGAGGAAAAAATTCAATGGGAAAAGAAATGATTTACCAAATAGAAACAAAAAAATGGTTTAGGAGTGAAAATAAATATTACAAATCTGTACACATGTTATGAAAATTATAAATAATAACATAAATCATTTCAAGAACCCAAATTCACAAAGGAAAGAACAACCCCCCACTGAATCCTTCATGAGGTAGCATCTATCCACCATTAATGTCTTTGTTAACCCACTACATTCTATGTAGTGGATAAACAAAATAAAATCCTTACATTTTGATATCTGCTGTCGAGATAATAAAAAAGATATTTTATCCTTTAATAAATAGGATTTTGAGTCATATGAATGGTTGAATATAATAATGAATATTCGGATGGAGGATGAACCGAACTCCATGGAATGAGATTAGAATACGAATTTAATTATTAATTAATAGTTTTGTCGAACAATTATCACAAAAATAAGAGATATAAAAATGGTTTAAATAAAAAGGATTTTAAATAAATTGGTTACTCTGAAAAAAACATAACATGACATGAAATGTATATGTTTAGTTTTATCATTAACCTCAGAATAATAATCAATTATTTTATTTTTTATAAAAAGATATTCACCAAAATAAATTTTCTATAATACACTTTGGTGGTTTTTAGTTTTTTATTATTTTTTCTCCTGGTTCAAATGAGAAATTTTATATTTCTATAATTTAATTATGTTCAATATATGAATAGAACAATTGATGTTTTTTAAGAAACTCATATGATTAAAATCATTGAAGAAATAATATTCATATTCGTACATGTCTAAATAGTGGTGGAATCGTGGTGTTATTTCATTAAAGGAATGATTATATGTTTAAAGTGTGGAAGATAATCCCAAAAAGACCATGGTTATTGGACGTATATAATGGTTATAAAAAATAGAAATTATGGAAATAATATTCAAACTATTGCAATTCTATACTATAATGCATCAATTGTAAGTAAAATTGACATTATGACAACTAGTGCACTAATATATGTTTTAATGATGAAAACAGTATTCAGAAACTAAAAAATCCATAGAATAAGGGGAAAGGAAATTAAAGTATAGTTAATGAAGTGGGTCATATATATAATGTTTTTAGTATTAAACTCATCATTTGACAAGTAATAATTAATTATTTAATTTTGGTACTACCTTAAATATCATATATATCATGTTTTCAATGTTCAAAAAATTCCCACACAATGAATAAAAATCAAAATAATTATGAAAACACATAGTGGTAATATTATTTCCCACCATGTCTTTAAATATTATTCTAAAAATTATTGAGAAAATTTAATTCCTAGATATTGAATTATTCATTCATTATAGAAATTTTATTTAATTTACGTATTGTATTATGACTTTATACAGAGATCCTATATTAGTTATCAAGAATGGGATTTCATTTTCTCCCCAATAAAACCTATAAATTTTTATTAGTATTGGGATTACTATGGTATCCTTATGAAAATTGCATCAATTTTATGTGTCTTAATAACTAATAATGATGGGTATTTAAATAAAATAATTGGTTTGGTACTCAATATTGAGGAATTAAATATTAGGAATATATATGTTTATGATTATATTAATGAGTTTCGTTGTCTCTCCATAAATAATTAGGTACATTTTTCTATATATCTAATATCTGGGGTTAGGCTTATATTCATGAATCCTTATATAATTCCTATTATTGAAATTTATTAAAAGAGAAATAACTTAATCAAATCATATATAAAGTGTTTATTCTCTTTGGTGACTCTCTATGGGGTGTACCAATATTCATTATTTTGAATAATGATAACTCTACCCATTTATTATAATTTCTTAAAAAATATTATAATAAAAAGAAAGTATCCTCTGAAATATATTGTTAACATGGTCAATGAAAAATAAAGGGATCGATATTTCTTGAATAGTGACATCAAATATTGATATCATTAATTACATATAAAGTGAGATTATAAACAAAAAAAATTCTTTAATACAAGATAATGACTCGATGAATTCTATTTTATTATATATAAACATATAAATTCCCACACAATTATCCTTAATCTAATGAATGGTGGCACTATATATAACCTTAGTCAATTTTTTGTATAATTTATAGATAATATTCATATATATTTCATAGGAATGTAAAACAATGATGTTAATTTGATTATTATTCTGAAAAAACAAATAAATTAGATATTTTATGACAAATTTATAAAGACTAAATTATATATATATATATATGTCATATTATTCTTAGGTCGCCTTATTTGATTTAAAGGTATATCTGTGGTTTTATCCAAAAAGAATGGGGTTATGAAATAAACCAGAATACTCAATATAATAATGATAAATAGATTTCATATTTTCACATGATTTAATCAATTCATTTTGATAAATTTCTAATTATGGTAAAAACCACTATCCAATCTAACTCATAAAGAAGTTTTGTTCATTAAAATGGATGAAATTGAAGACAATTTCTTAGACATTAGGGAAATGTTGGTCACTTTACCATTAATAACACTAACCTAAAGTGTTGAATGGTTTAGGATATAATTTATTGAAAAATATAAGTGATGGGTAGGGTTCCTCACATGAAATGTAATGATAATATCTAATGCCTCATGTCAAATATAGGCTCATGAGAAAAAATACCTATGAAATGATTTAGAATTAACTGTGAAAATGTTTTCCTACAAATATAAGTTTTTTAATTTTATAAAAACATATTTTATTATTATGAATATAACCTCAATGAACCAATATCCCATCTAGTAACAACCTTAGAACCAACCCTAAATAGAATTCAATATAAGGAAACAAAATTCATATTTCCTGTTCCACCTGACTTTTGATTCATTAATTATTTCCTACCATATTTTTCTTAAAACATCAAAACTCATATATCGTCTAGATTCCTTTATAAAGAAATAATTGGTACATCAATACTCAATATAATTGCCTATTTATCTTTTAGGGTTGTATCAAATGAAGAAAATCTTTCCATCGCCAGCATTTTCTAGAAACAAATCCACTACCATCAGTCCAAAACCACAAATAAGATGATATATTACTTGACTCATAATCTATATTAGAGATGATGAAGTGGAAAGAAAAATAAAAAAACTAGATACTTCACTTATACTAATACAAATTTTATAATATATCCATATCAAAATTAATAACCATCAATAATATAAAAATTATGAAGGAACACTATCACTAGAATAAAAACCAATGTCCGAAATAAAAAAACTAATTGTCTGAATCCACGTCTATAGGAAAATTATTAATCACCACAATCAATGACGTAGATATTGTTATTTAAAAATCCATATAGACCCCATAGAACTAGACATGACTCCAAACAGGGAAACTACATTGTTCATGCTCTCTAGACCTATCACCAACTCAACCTATCTAAATACAAATTACCTCAAAAACCAATATAACCAACTAAAATGGGGTCTTATTATGTGGGAAAGGTAGTAAGATATTGGTATTGTATGATTATAATATTTTTATTTGATTAAAAAATTTGAAAAAATCATATACTAGATAACTCAATCCAATAAAGTTGGTATTTCTGATACACTCCAATAACAAAAACCCAAACCTACTCTAATTCCATCAGACTAAAATAAAATTTGATTATAGCATGATTATTTTGTAATATTTTATGAGTTTTAGAGATTTAAGAACTCTGACTACTAAAATTAGGCATATAATCACCAAACACCTCATATAGGGGGATATGATAAAGGAGGACACTATGAAATCATTACCCCTAAATAAAGTAAACTTTGAGTAGATTGTGATAAAGTTATTTCTAGTAAGGGTGTACAAAAAGATGATATCTCCATATTCATGGGAGGAAAACTAAGAGGGGTAATCTAAAGGTATAAGATATTTTGAAAGTTCATTTGATCAAAAAAATTTATTAATTAACCCAAATAATCATAAATACCAAAATTGAATTATTTTCATTAATAAAATGTTTCTATTAGATCAATAGTGAAAGGAGTAAAATATATACATACACAAATATTAATATAATATTTTATCTAAGAAGGATTTTTAAAAATATATATTTATCTGGATATTATAGGTCACGTTTTATGATTGATCAATATATTACCACCCCAAAAGCTTAAAATTGATGTTGAGGCTCTATGTATATAGGTTAATTTTACCTTTTCTATTACGTGGTTTAAAATAAACATAATACACATGTATTTTTAATAGAAATACCTAGATATCATAAATTAATGGGTGAAATAATAGCTTTACCAAATGAATTCTCATCTATATATCCATGTGAAGATTAAATAACCACAAAGGTATGATATTGAGTTGTAGGAGAATGTGAGGAATATTCTAGAGTATATCTATAAAAATGATTTAATTATAAGATTCCATTATTAAATATGTGTCCCTTAAATAAGATATTTGTTGTTTGTCTTTTTGGATATATCTAATATATCATTAATCCATATATATTATGGAAGAAAATAAATGTTAAAACTTATAAAGGAATATTTTTAGAGAAAATACATAAAGAGGGACATTGTATAGTACCAATATCAATGCATGATATGAAAAAATATAACGGGTGAATGGTAAAAGAGAAGTAAAATTATGAAATAATTACCAATACAATTATGGAATTGGGAAAATATCATCAATGATTAAAATTTAGCTTATCCAAATACCTTTAATGTATGTAATTATGTTTTGTTTATAGTTAAACACCCTATAAATATAGAAAAATTAAATGTCATTTGAGAAGTTATATAACATGATCAAAATTATATTATATAATAAAATATATTAGCGAAGAAAAAAATAAGTACCACATTCTATTGAATCTGATTAGGATCCATGGGTTAGATCAAGATTTCATATATTTACTTAAAATTATTTAAATATGGATTATGAGCTTCCACAAAACATATCATTATAAAAACAAGGGTTATTCTGAATCAACCATTCAATGTTGGGATCAATACCATTACATGGTAGGGTTCACATATAATTATATTATCCATTGTAGTATTAAAATGGTGCTATATATGGAATTGTGTAAGTATATGTGAATACATTTTTCATGATTGGATGATAATGGGATGCATATTATAATGGGACTAGATTATTAAAATTATATGGTAAAGAAGATTCAAACCATTCAGCAGTATATCAATCACAAATATTATATGGAATAACTAGTCAAATAATAATAAAAAATATTTTGATATTGAAATTTAAGATAACATATTCTATTAGAAATCACAATGAAATAGGGTTATGGAATTCTAGAAGATGTATATGTTTAGTTGTGGGTATATTTATTCTTTTGAATTCCATGATTTGGTGGGTACGATAACCAATCATCTTATTCTTGCATAGATTCAATCCAAAGATTATGTTGTGGTATATGAATAGCATTTTAAAAAATACATACCTATCATGTAATATGTATTATACTCAAAGCTAGAACCACTAGAACATGATCTCTCACAACCTAAGAAACTACTATAATTCAGGAATCATGGAAATAATGTAATGTAAAATAAGTCCACTTTCCTATTTAATTTTATCTAGAGGAATTCTAATATTTAAGAATAAAAATATGAACATGATGTCGTAATAATGAAGTAAATATGACTTTTCACTAGAGTAATACTATTTATAGTAAACCGTTTTATAAATGGAGGTATACTTTAATAGCCTATGATTTAAGGATTTATTTTTCTTTGATAGAAATTTTTGATATCCTGAAATTCAATCAACACAAAACTAAAATGATTATTATTTTATGTCAATAGGTAATATCATTATAATAAAAATTTTAAATTATATTTCATGTGACTAAATGAATAAAAAATTTTAAATTTACTAATGGAATGAATCAAAATGAAAATAACACTACATTATAGTTGAAAATATTATAATCATGGTTTAGCATAAAGATAAAATTCTTGAAAATAATTATTGATAGAAGAAAATAAATTAGATATATAAGAATAATTATGTATTTTAATATAAATAAACTAAATAATGATTATAGAGATGTATGCAAGGCTATTTAAAATAATTTAATTTGCTAATTTTATATTTGGTTGTTTAATATATTTTTGTTGGATACATTTTAATTGGATATATGGTCGTAGTATAGACATGTATCTAATATGTATGTTATTATTTATAATTTTCAACAATCAGTATAAATAGATATAATTTAAGTAAAATAAATATAGTTTTAATTAATGAAAAACATTAAAATTGTATAAAAAGTTTTTTTATAGAAATATAAATTAATATTACTAACATATCACTACAATTTTTGTGAAATTTAATGATTTAATGTGTATATTAAATTTAAATAATTATTCTAAAATCCAATTATTTAATTAATTTTTTGGTTAGAAGAAAAATAATAAATGGAGTGAGATTAAAATAATTTAATGATCATATTATTTTTATGGAATATTTGTTATTTATATTATATATTTATATTGACCTTTAAGAAATTGATAAATATTTTAGGAAGACGCAAATAAATTTTTTTTAATGTACTAGCTAATAGGTTAAAAAAAATTTATTAATAAATATGAAATAATATCATGAAAAATAATGTAAAAATGAATTATTTCAATAAAACTATTTATTAAATTATATTATGATTTAATCTAAAAGATAAAATTTTAATTTTTTAAATATAATTGGATTAAATGGTATAAAATTTTTTAATTAGAAAATTGTTGTGATTTAATGAGTTCAATTTCATTCTCTATTTTAAAAATATGTTACTATGTTAAAATTATCCACCCTAATAAAATATATGTTTTGGTAATATTGTTTAAATAAGTGGTAAATTCCTGATAAATTTTCTATAAATGTATGTATTATGGTTTTAATGACCCATCCTTATCTAATAAGAATTATTTTTCAAATGTGGATATAGTGTGTATCTAAATAAACTTACCTTATACCATATAAAATCTATATTTAAGGAAATTAATGTCAAATATCACCTATAAAAGAACCAATCCTCTTCCCATCTTATTACAATATTTTCATTTTTTTTCTTTTTAATCAATACACATATTACATATACTAAATCCTTTTTAGTCGTCTTGTTATCTCTTCCGAAAATAATTCATCCCAAAACTGTAACATTTAAGAGGCTCTCTACATGGAAATTCAAGTATTCAACAAAAGAGATTTAATCTCTCAAATAATTTTAATTAGTCCTAATATTCCTATACATATTTAATATTATTTATCACATTAATAAGATGTTTTTGAAATTAATAAAATAAATTAAAAATATTTTATTATGATACAATGTAATGTAATTAATCATCTAAAAGTTTTAACATGTTCTGGGTTTGGTTGGGTTGAATACCTAAATACGATATGGAATAACGTTTACCAGAAAAATTACTAAGAAAACATGAATCTTTGTAATATACTATATTCATTAATAATTTATCATGTTTTTATAAATTTGGAATTTAAATATTCCAATGTATATTAAGCAATAAATTTAATTCATTTATAAATTAAATTTTCATAAATATAGATATTTTAATTTCATTCACTTTTAGTGTTTGTATTTTTTAAAACATCTCATTTACAAAGGACTTCCGTGATAAAAATTATTTGTGATGGGAGCCCGTCTATGATGAGACGTTGTAAAAACATCATCATAATTGTGTTTTTTGTGATAGTCCACTGAAAATACATATTATTTTTCAAGGATAATACATCGATCAATAATTATTCATAAAATCTATTAAATAAGTAATTATGATGGGTCCATCTGAATTAAATAATTCTCATGGATCATTGTATGCATCACAATTATAAATTTTTATATAAAAATTAATATATATATATATATATATATAATTAAATATAAAAAAAATATTAAAAATAATTTTCTAAAAAAACATCAATAAATTACAATAAACAGAAATCATTTATCACCTAAAAATATACAAGAGTAATAAAAAATCATACAATACAAATTGGTATCAGGTGGAGGAGGATCAATTGAATGATTGGAGGGAGGAAAATCCATACCAATGCCACACTCAAGCCGTAATATATACTCTAACATCTTTACATCTTATAGATATAGCATATCATTCTCAACCTCCATCTATCTTTTACATTACCATATCATCACATTTTAATATCTAACGCTCTCCTCTTATAGTTCAGTAGATGATGATGTTGAAAATAACTCCCCATGACCACCCATAAAGCTCACCGATTAAATCATAGACGTTACATAATAACTTATAAGTGTAATTCGGGAACCAATACCAATAAACCAAACATTCTTGACACCATTCAATCTTTCCATTATACATGCCCCCTCCTCAGAACCTGAATCACTAGTAGCATATTCTACTCTCTTGTAATTACTCTCTCATGAATGAGAATTTTTAACATCATTAATTTCCTTCAAATATAATATGAAATTAAAATAAAAAAAATTAATATTATTGAAAAATAAAAATAATTACAAATAAAAATACGATGTTGTTAGTCACCTTAAAGTTCTTTTGTAAGGGTATCAATATATATCTTATTATAAATGTATAAATTTATAATATAGGGGTCAGTATAAGAATGAATAAAATAACAAAATATTTACATGTAATGTATATTTAGATGTAATGTATATTTACATTAATAAATAATATTACTTACTCTATGTCTTATATGTCTACAAAATATAATAATTCTGGCCCTATGTGGGAACTCATGCCTCCCCCTACTCTAACTTCCAGATGATGAATTCCTCTAAGAAATATCTCCCAACAAGTAGAAGGAAAATACGTCCCATAGCTGAGTTGTGATATAGTCATGTTGATAGGAGATACAAGATCGGTCAAAATTAGTAGTAGAATCACCATCCATATCGATCTTTTTTAGGTTATGGAAAAACTAAAAAACACTCATGTATAAAAATCTCTCATTCCTCTCAGATAGGATCTTTCTAGATTTCATTGATCATATATAATAATCTCTGCATGAAAATTAAAAAAAATATTTCATTAATTAATTTATTTGGAGAACCTTTATTTGATTTAATAACAAACACTTCAGTGATTGAGTAGATGTAGACAAAGGATTATGGGAACCTGGTCCCAGTACACTCATGGTTAGAAATTGTTTCTATAGAATCACACTAGTTTTTTGATATACCTAGATGTGAAAAATATGCCAATAATCACAGATAACTGAAATACTAATACCCAAATTAATAAAATAAATTATTATGAAATAAATATCTTAAGAAAATAAACATACATTGATAAAAAATTATTATACTAATGTGAAGGATGTCTCACTTGAATGTGGACCAGAATCATTAATCGAGTAAGAAAATGCCCCATCTTAATAGGCACAACATCTAGTGGATCAGATGAATTGGGCTCTTCAGTAGGACTTCTGGAATTAGTGAGAGGATGAAATAAAATTTCCTGTGTATCTCCAGCCTTCAAAATCATGTAATCTTACAAGTATTAAATTTTTAATATAAATATAAAATTAAAAAATCCATATTTACTAGCTTTAGTGAAGGCATATAATAGATCATCATGTCTGGTGATCTGAAACAAAAGATCATTCCATAAATAATTGTTTATAATATATAAAATATAAAGAAATAATAAATACGTGAACATAATACAACAATCTTCATCTTCATCATAGTTTTCATCAAGGACAATATTTTAAACCTCATCTTCAGTATCATCTATGTATATATAGCTTTTAGTTTCATCATCTTATATTACATCATTAATATTATCATGTTCATGAGCCCTTAACTACAGTATTTCATCAAACATATTTATATCTCCCCGTGTAAGACATATATTTGGGATTGTTTATTAAAAAATTACAATATTATGCACTTTTATTAAACCATTTTTATTTTCAATAATTTAATTGTAATGTGAATTCATTTTTATTACACTCCTCCTGTCATTCAATTTTCTTGATGCATCATGGTAATATTCATATTAATTATTATGTTATTGATGATCCAACATAAATGTTGTATTTGATGCAAGAATAATATTATATTTAATTTCAAGGACTCCATGTCATGGATGATCTTTATATGATTAATTAGTTTTGAACAAATGAAATTTAAAAATTGCATCACGATTTTGTCATAGATATCATAACCCAATTGTTACATTCAGAATGAAAAAAATTCAACATAACATTATTTATGAAGATATCTTTTCAATGAGAACCCATTATTCATTGATTTCATTGAGTAACCATATATGAGTTTATGGAATCTAATTACATTGAATTCATACCCATTATATGAGTTTACAAAATATTGAGGGGTTTTACAGAAAAAATCCAATAAATATTTTATTTTCATTATTTTTTGCCATCAAATAATAAAAATTAATTATAATAGATGACATTAAAAAAATTAATTTATAATTCCATTTAATTATACTTAATATAACACTCTTTGTAACCAAAATGAAAAATGGAATTGATGATGTTCTTCAAAAGAAGCATATGAAATTTTCATAATTTTTTATATGGTCCTCACACAGTCTTAAAAAAATTGATAATAATAAATTTTAATAATATATTTTTTAAAAAATAGGGTATAAATTATATACCTAATTTTTTTATACTATCAGAAATTAGAAGAACAGCTTTATATTCCCTGTGCAATTATTCCTCTGAATGAATTTGTTCATGAAAACCACCAAGACAATGCTTTTTCTAATAAAATAATGATTACTAATGGTCTATGAAAACATTAATATTTGTTTCTGGGTGACCCATCCATTTAGTTTTTGAAGGATAATGTGATTGAAAATAAAAATTGTAGAAATCTGAAATATCCACCTAGAAGTATGATTCTACAATTGACCATTTAACTAATGATTTGTGACATAATTTCTTATGTAAAATTTGTATAAATTTTTAAAATGGGTATAAACATTATAATTGTAAAAGACATCAACATTTATCTTCAAATATAAAATGTAATATGAAATGTCCAATTGAGACAAAAATATCAGTGAGAATACTTTCTCAAATTTACATAAAATTAAAACAATAACCTTTTCCAGCGTACTCAATTTATCATAATATGATGTTTCCATAATAATATATTAGAGGAAATATGACATTTTAGTTAGTAAATCCCATATAAAATAATTTAATAGACCTCTAAAGAGAATTCACAGTAATCATTCTTTTATAACATTACAATCCTTAATTTTAAAAAAACATATATACCAATTTTTTTCCTGACAAGACAAATTAGAATAATAACCCTTTGGTAACCTCAAATATCTAATCCATTGATTTAATAATAAAGAAATTTATATTTATAGAGCATAATCATTATTTATATTCATTAAATTTTACAATCTTTAATCAACAAATAATTAATGTTAAGGACATCTACAAATATGGGGAAGATGTAATGTAACACCCCAAGGTGTAAAAAAATTAGATGCACAAAACATTGTTTTACGTAGAAATTTATAACAAGCCTTTAAATAAAATTTTTCATCATTTATTCTTTGAATTTTGATAAAAAGTAATCTACAGTTTATTTCAGTAGGTTATTTAGATTTTGATTGAATCACCTTGTTTTTTTGGGGAATAGTAAAATACCCTTATGAATAGTAATATGAATATTAGTATTAACCTAATGAATATTAAATTATATTATTATTTTATAATCTTATTTTTTTAAGATTATAAAATCTTTGTTGATTATTCAATGTTATATAAAAGAAGTTATATTTTTAAAATTGTCAATTTTGTAATTAAATATGAAATTATTTAAAAATTAAATTTATTATATTTTGAAAATTATTTCCAAAAAATGGATTTAATATTTGAGTTATGAACATTTAAAATTGGTTGGGGTGAATTTTTGGGATTTTTCTGAATGAGTTGATTTTTCGATGAATAATAAAATTACAGTTTTGAGTTTCAGTGTGTTAATGACTTCATTAATGATGTAATAATGATGTTATAAATATAGTAAACTTGGGTACAATAAATATATTATTTATGGTGTCCTATGTGGATAATACCATGGTTAAATACCATGGGAATGCCCAAGGTTTTTCAAATACCACTAATTTGGTGTCCCTTGAAAATTATTAAAGTATTCCATCACTATTGCAACAAATACCAACAAATTCATTTATTAAATCCATAAAATATCCCTACCAAATGAATATCTAATCTCTTTACCTCTCTATTAGTCCTTCCATGATTTCTTCAAACCCCCAAGGTACAAACCAAAATGTTCTAGGAGTTACTCTATAAGGTATGAAAATTCTCAATTTCTTTCTTTTTTCCATTCAAGTTATTTTTTACGTGGTTTAACATTGAAGTTTCCATACAATGGTATTATTTACTTATTATTCTTGATCTACTATTTATTATGATTATTTTATATGTTGTTTAACCTTTTCCCCTCCCTTTTTAATATTTTCTAAAACTATACAGCATAGTCGTTAGGCTGTCGTATTTTTGTAATGGATTTCTAAATTATTCTTTTATTTTGAGTTCATTTGGTTTCTTATTCTTTCATAATCTCCAATTACCCAAGAGGCATAAAATCTCCAAAAATATTTAATAATATGTATGTTTTAATGTTATGGAAAATTCATCATCATTCTTTTTATATGCTCCCTCTAATGTAAGGAATAAAAACATTGTTCATGATGTGTCGAATTACCGACATCGTGGAAGATGTGATTTCAATTAGGATTCATTCATTCAAGTATGGTAATTAATACATTTTTATTGTTGAACCTATTATAATATATTTATTATATTTCATCCTTTTATATGAAATTATTTTTCAATCATGGTTTTAATTTAAAAGACAAAATGAGGTCATTATTATCAAAGAAACACTAAAATTATCTAAACAAGCATCATTAATAATTTAACTTATGAACCATAATCATAAACAACATTATATTTATAAATAGAATAAATAATATTATTGTAAATATGTATATTTATTTCTATTCCAATTTAGAAGTTTGACTACTCATCTACAAGAATATCCTTCATGAACCAATCATGGAAAACATGTAAAGAAATCACCCAAAAATTCAAGGAAAAATAATAACAAAAAAATGATGATACGATATAATGAAATGATCATATAATATATAATAAAGGTTGATATTTTTCATTAAGATATTAATAATACACTTTTAACCATTATAAAAAAGGATTAAAAACATTTTAATTAAGTAAAACCCAAGGATTGAGAATTCTTAACCCAATTTTCATTATTTGGGTTAACCTTCTTGTTTATTCATTATATGTTATTAAAATTATGGTTGTTATGAATTATTTTTATATTATGTAGTATAATGAGTATTTACAGTTTATACACATATCCTTTCAATTTTTTTAATTATCGCTCCAATTATATTTTAAAGGACTTTCCTTTTAATTTTTTTAAACTCTATTTTATAAATTTCAAAAGGATTGTTTTTTCTTATGTGTTTGGAATGAGTAGTTTCCCCTGATTTCAAAATACTTTATTACATTTATATTCTCATTGTACATTATTTTTTATGGGTTGTACCCATTATAGCTCATGATATGTTGGGTTTCACCCCTTTATAGCTCAAGATATGTTGGGTTGACCTCATTTTAGCTCAAGATATGACAGGTGATCCCCATTATAGCTATCTAATGCACTGGGTAATCCAGTGATGGAATATGACCAAAGGGTTGTTTCATGTATAATGGATAATGTAAGAGTGATATGGTAAATATGTACCAAGTAAACTACATGATGTTTTTATGCATATGAGTTTTTATGATTATGGGTTTTATTGGTTTTTATGTTATCACTTGACTAATGCTTTCCATATTTATATACCTTACTGATTTTTATACTCATTCCATGTTTTTAATTTTTTTCAAAAGATATAAAAATGGGTAATATAATGAAGGGATTCATGATTTAATATATGGAGTTTTGTCAATGAAATCATACTTTACGTTTTAATGATTTGTATTTTAAAAAAATGGATACTATTTTTAGTAGTATCCTCTTATATGATTTTGGTATGTTATTTATGTAAGGTATCTAAATTATATAGAACAATAAACCCAAAAATATCCTCAATGTAATAGAAAGTGAGATCTTGAATAATTCTTGATTACATAATGTAATACGGTTGGGTCTTTATATTTGGTATCAGATGATAGTTTTGATAACATTAGGGGTTGGGACGGTATTTAAAGAAATCCACAACTGATTTTTACAATATGGAAATTTGAAATGCAATAGAATTTAAGGGTACCATGTTTCTTCATCTATGTTATGTTTTTATAAAATGGTTTTCGGTAGAAGAAACAGGGAAACTGAAGTACGAAGGCACCAAGAGGCTGATGTCTGTTTGAATCTGCAGCCCGAAATGGTGGGAATCAGAACAGAGTAGTTTGTGATAGTAGTTCCTAAGTTGAATCAAGAAATAAACATAGGTGTTATCCATGCTACATAAGAGCATGATTAAAAATGAAAAAACATGTCTTTTGTGGATCATTTTATGGTTAAACATCCTTCATCATTTAGTGGAACCACAGATCTAGTTATTGTCGAAAGATGGATTAACGCTCTAGAAGAGATATTTGATGTCATGGGATGTTCATAACGTAAAAAATAAAATACAATCCATTTATCATTTGTAAGTTTAAGTCTATAAATGGTGGTCTCTGGTTATGAATAAAAGATAAATAGATGATGTTGATAGTTTTTAATGGGATGATTTTAAGTGTATTTTTTCTGGAAAAGTATTTTCCCAAAACTGTTTGACTCAAAATGGAGAAATAATTCTTGGAACAAAAGTAGAAAGTTGATGATTCTATGGAAGAAAATGAAGTCAATTTTAAAATACTATCCATGTATGTAAAATACATTACTGAGTATTTTTCTATTAAAATTACAATATTTTACTCTGGTTTGAAACCGTTTTTTCAAAGAGATTTGGCCTCGCATGATTTTAAAAGCTATGAGAAGATTTTTCATTGACCTGAAAAAGATTATATTGACTTTTCGGACACATATGTGCCTCGTGATGACAAAAATAAGAAGAGTTCAGCATGGGAAAAATGGGGAATAAGTCATCAAAGAAGTCTAGAGGTATGAAAATTAATTTCTGTTCTTGTGAAAAGTGTGGAAAAAGGAATACTGGTGAATTTATTATAAATTCATTGAAATTCTACCAATGTGGAATGTTTGGAAACATGTCTCACGAGGGAAAGAAAAATGATCCAAAAAGTAATGAGAAGATGATGGTGGGATTCTTTAACAATAAGGAATTGGGTCATTTTACTAATTTTTTTGCTAATCGAGATACCAAGAAGGGAATTATTAAGATAGGAAATAGAAGGGATTGGAATTTTCAACAAATTTATAAGATGTTGAACCATCAAATTAGGTAGTCTCATGTACATTTTCTTTTTTTACAGATTTCTATAATTTTCTATTTGATTCTGGGTTTACACATTCTTTCATTTCTACAAAATTATCAGAAAAATTGGGAATAAAATCTCATTAAACGAAACTAAATCTCATGGTAAAAACACAAGGAGAAAATATTGTGGATTAAAGAAATTATAATAATCTACATAGCCTTTTATGTGGAAAAAGTTTACCTGTATACCCTATTTATTTACCTCTAGTATAATTTGATGTTATTATGGGTATGTGATGGATTTATTTTTATCATGAAAGGATATATTATAGTGATAAAGTAGTTTTTTTCTTGAAATAAGTTCATTTTGTGTACAAGAATGAACCCATACCATTGAAAAATATCAGGAAGCAAAGCAACTGATAATGTTTGTAAATGAATGTAATATTTCTCGTATTTTTTATGGTAAGGAAACAATCCAGATTAATGATGTAAAAGTGGTAAATGAATACTTTTGTATATTCTTGATGAATTTGCTGGTGGTATTCTAAATTGAGTGGTTGAGTTTACTATTGTCTTAGTTTATGATGCTAAGCCTATTTTTAAAACTCCTTCTCGAATAGACCAAATGGAACATCAAGATTTAAGAATTCAATTCAAAGAATTACTAGATAAAGGATTCAACTGACCCAACACATCACCATAGGGCACTCAAATCATGTTTGTTAAGAAAAAAGATGATTTAATGAGGCTTTTTATTGATTATTGATCCTTGAATAACCTTAATGTTAAAAAAGTAGCAATTTCCTCATATCTTTGATTTATTTGATCTTCTCCTAGGAGAACATTATTTTTCCAAGTTTGACCAGAGTTCGGGGTACCATCAGTTGAATATAATGGTTTAATACATTCCAAAGACTCTGTTTCATACTAGATATGGTCACTATTAGTTTTTAGTTATGAATTTTTTGTAAACAAATGAACCTGTTGTATTCTTAGATCCTATGAATAGAATATTTCATGAGATATTAGATAAATTTGTGGTTGTATTTATTTTTGTTATTATGGTATATTCTACAAGTAAACTGAATCATGAAAAACAACTAAGGGTTTTTTTTTCAAACCTTGATAAAGGAACTATATAATGAATTCAGTAAGTGCAATTTTTGGTGGAAATAGATTTCATTTCTTGGGAACCTTATAAATAATTATGGAATAATTGTTGATCCTATAAATAAGAGGTTTATTAATGTCCAAGAACAAAAAATGTTATAGATATTTGTAGTTTTCTTAGATTAGTATGTTATTGCTGATGGTTTATAAGAATCATTGCACAGTTATCTAGCACGCTAACTAAGTTAACACGAAAAGGGGTTATATTTGATTGGATAGAAGAATGTGATGTTTTTTTAGAAACTAAAGAAGATATTGGGTAATTATTTAGTTTTGTCCTTGAATTCTTAAAATGATGATTTTTTCATCTAATGTGATGCTTAATTTAATGGACTTGTTTGTGTTATAATAATGAATGATCAGGTAATCACCAATGCTTTATGAAAACATAATAATCATGAGTTTAATTATCCCACAAATTATTTGAAATTGGTAGTTGTGTTTATTGCTTTGAAAATTTGGAGATATCATTTATACCGATCCAAATTTCAAATATATACTAACCATAAAATTCTAAAGTATAAATTCATATCGAAGGAATTATACATGAGGCAGAAGAGATGTATTGAACTAATAATGGATTATGATTACACAATCTATTATCATCTAAGAAAATAAAACAATGTATAGGATTCATTGATTTGAAAACATCCTGAATAATTAACCATTTACCATTTGAAACACGACCCCATGATTAATGATTTGATTAATTTTGGATTATAAGTTCTTGTTGCATGGAATACAACTATTTTGCTTCATGTTTTAGTGCAGTCATATTTATTAGATAGAACTAAGCAAGCACATAAGGAATACCATGATCTAATGAAAATGGACTAATTGGATATAATGGTTATAATTCATGAATTTAATATAGATAATGATTGTGGTTAATTATTTGGAAAAAGGTTATGTGTTCCTTGTGATTCATAGTTGAAGAGAGTCTTGTAGTGTGAATCTCATAGTTCTCCATTTTTAGATCATTTTGGATCTACTAATATGTACATAGTCCTTCCAGAGTATTATTGGTGGGATGAAATGAAATGATTAATATGTAATTTTATGGTGAAATGATTGACATTTAAATAGGTTAATGTAGTGCGACATTTACCAAAGTGGGTGATTAATCATTTTCTTCTTCTAGGGTGTAAATGTGATAATGTATCCATGTACTCTGTTTTGAGACAACCAAAGACTTTTGAGGTAACAATTCGATTTTGGTTATTGTTGATTTGATGAAAAAATCTTCATATTTTCATTCTATTCATGATAAAATGTCATTGGTTAAAATTTCTCAACAATACCTCAATGATATTTTTAGGCTACATGGAGTTCATCTTTCCATTGTATCTAACTGATATCCCTCGTTCTCTACAAAATTTTAGAAGGGTCTTCAAATGTAGTTGGGAACAGAATTAAATTAGAGTACACATTTTCTTCCACAATCTGATTGGAAGTAAAAATTAATGATTCAATAAATAGAAGATGTATGAACCCAATTCTTATTCTTGAGGTGTGAGTTTCTTCATTTCCTTTTTTCCTTTAATTTTTTTGAGAAAATAATGAAAATGGGTAAAAATCTCAAATTTTTTGCATACACGCCGTATACTTTTCCACACGACATGTACATTGGCTGTGTGGGATGAGTATGCAGGCCCTGTAGGCCTGTCGACAATAAAGGGTGTAAAAACTGACTACATGCTGTGTGCTTTGTATTTACATGATATATAATCAGTCAGAAGTTGAATAGTACAGTGGTGGGTGTATCCACTAGAGGGATAATACATGTAGTGTACTAAGAAATACACACTATGTACACCTCTCGACAGATGAATAGTGTGGCAGTGAAATGTCGTCGCAAGAGGAACAGTTAAAAAATGAAAAGTAAACGTCGTGTATTTGAGAGTATATGTCGTGCATTTTTTTTATCGCATAAAATAGGCAGTAGCCTCCTCCTTCGACAGAGAAGATATGAACGTCAGAAGATTGCGTGAGAGAGGGATGGAACTTGGAGGAGCTCCCAATCATACACTAGAACTCGATTTCCTTCGCCGATGGTCTCCATTGAACTGCACATGTGAGTTCTACAATTTTCATGAACCCTTCCATCCAATTATTTCACGTGGGTAAGTTATTTGGGATTGAATGCTTTTTTGTTTATCCCAGATCTACAACGTTCTCAGGTGTTTAGAGAGGCTTCATTCACATATACTGATCAGAGGAGATTAATGTAGGTGGTCTGAAGTTTAATTCCAACTGGTGGGTGTTTGTGTGTACTAGTATTCTAAACACCCATGTATTTGGTGTCAAACAGATGAAGCACTGATTAATTAAGATATCTATAATTTTCTAGATAATCTGGGATAAATTATAAACCGATGTCTGGGATCATTTCTTGGATCCAGGGCCACCATGTGGGTGTGTTTCCCTTTTTTATCCGTTTGGCCAGGATACTTGAGGGTATTCCAGGATTGTAGCATTCTGGATTTTTCTCGAGGGATAATTTATATATAATTGCTTGAATATGTGTTGTGTTCAGACCATTTATTTTCTTATCCCGATGGCAGTATTCTGTTTAGCCTGAGAGCTTCGTTTCTTATGCATGTGGGCAAGTGCGTGTTTATCCTGAAGGAAATGTTTTATATTCCTAAGGGCAATAGTTTCTCTACCTAAGGGAAATATCTCATACGCCTTAGGATAATATTTGTTATGCATGTGGGCAACCAGTTGAGGGTTTCGATTCCAACTACATGAGGGTAATGCTTTTTATTTAGGAGTACTCAGTTTACATTGCATATAATGTGGTGATTTTACATGTTATACCTCCCAAGCTAAACCACAAGCTTGGTTTCATTTTACCATGTACATATAGCTTGTTGTGGTTTATTTGATGGAACTATTTATGAGATTGTTCGCT
Source organism: Viscum album (assembly GCA_963277665.1). Lineage (NCBI taxonomy): Eukaryota > Viridiplantae > Streptophyta > Magnoliopsida > Santalales > Viscaceae > Viscum > Viscum album. The sequence continues at coordinate 1,457,035,100 of OY728159.1, read as the reverse complement.
GATGATCAGTCTCGTACACATATAATTCAATTATATTGAATTGTTAAATAATAAAAAAATAGAAATGGAACTGGTAGGAGTATTTTCTTTTGAGTACTTCCTAGTTTACTGCATTTTCATTACTGCACACTACTATTGCACAAATTCACTGACAGTTGGGCATCAGCCTTTGGTGGTTGCCTACTAAGATTTAATTCTCACACCCTGGTTGGGTCATGTCTTGGGCCAAAACATATTATATTGTCGTAGGTGTTGATAATGGTAAAAGTCCCTATATAGGTACATGATTGTTGCAGAGAAGTATGAGAGCATGGGACCCTGCATAGGCTTATAATGCTGCTGAGTTCTTGCTGTTCTATTTTTCTATGATTTTTCATACTTGTACCTTGAACTATATTGTTTAGATTGCAGTGTATCCTGTTTTGGATGCTTTCATAGACTAGGGTACATATTGCATCAATATATATGACGGTCGTTCATTCCTTTACTTCAGTATTGTTGTCCATTTCATCTTGATATTATTTACTACTTTAACATTTTTTGTTTTATTATTATTTCCAATGCGCTCCAATTTGAAAAATGAGGGAATGGTTACCCCACTTTCATTTCTAGACCCTCTCTTCTAGTTTTCAACCTCTGGTGTTTGGGTAAATGCGCTTGAGGTCATGTGACCATCCAGGTTCATGGCACCCGTTGAGTGGCACCCAGACCCGGGACATTACAATGTCCAATCAAATAACTTTTTCTTTTCTCGAAGTTGATTTCTTATTTGGAGACGACAAAAATAGATATAATATTATGGAAATTGGTAATAACTATGACCGAGAGTAGCTGACCAGTGTATTGGTAAATGCCATATTTCATCGAATTAAAATTGTGATTTTGGTTTATGATTATTAGAGTTTATTTGATTTTAACCTTTGGGTGACGAACTTGTGGTGTGCTGATTATATTTTTATAAATGTGTTCTATTTAGTTGAAACCTGTTGAGATAAGGGTATTCCATCTAATACATCATTTAGTCACATATTAGCATCACATTGCATGCATAGTTTTCATGCCATGTAGGTGCATTAGAAATTTCGTGATGTTTTGATAGATGTTTTGATTGAAAGTGCATGTTCTTGTGATAGATTCCTTAATAAAAGACCATCTATTTGTTAGGTTATTATTGTGTATGGTTATGGGAATTAATGGAACTCTTTGGTTCTTGAGGAGTGTGGGCCCTCATCGACCGAAATTTGGTGGATCATCGAATTGTTTACTTTTTTATAAAACATATAAGATGAAATGCTTTGAATAACGTGGATTATGGGGCCCCACTTATCAGAATTTGGAACAAAGTTGTTGGTTTAAGTTTTTTTATGGTCTCTAGTGTAGTTCTAAGGATTACTATCTGGAAAACCCCAGAATACACACCAGGTAGTTGTGACTACATGACGTATACTATTTTGTTTTGGAATAAAATAAAAAAAATTAAGTACACACCGTGTTCTGTATGTACACGTCGTTTCTTTCCTGACCGTGTCACAGGTCATGTAGGTAGAAACATGGGGAAGGGGAAAACTCTAAGGGAACACACCATGAACCTGTTATACACATTGTGTTGTGTCGACTCTGTGTCTGTCGTGTAACTGACAACAAAGGAGGGGAAAACATCATTTGAACATGCCTTGTCACTTTTGAACAATCTGTGTATTGTAAATGGGTAATCTGGCCATGTAACTAACAACACAGGTCGGTTTTATCCTTCCTAGTACCCATTGTGTCCATCTAGAGAATTTTGTGTAGTGTGATACATGTTTCGGGCCATGTCACAAATAACTAGGGTCAGAAAACCTCGTCTTATACATGTTGTGTACCTAAGGGACACTCCATGTAGTCTTGACCAGTGAAAGACATTGTGGACTTGACCATGTGGCTGGGGAAGAAGGGTGGTGTACACACCATGTGCCTGTGTAACATGCCATGTAGTGTTAGCTGAGTAGCCAACTATGTCACTAACAACACGGGCAGTTGGAATCTAAGCATTACATGCCGTTTTAATGTCAAAAGTGCCATGTAGTTGGAGTTGTGTACCGAGCCATGTTGAAGACAACACGGGTCAGTGAAGCTTGTTGAGTGCACAACGTGTAGACCTTATACACACCATGTAGTCTTGTTCAAAATAGAGATGTGTGGCTATGCCATGTAGAAGGACTTGGGCATGGGATGAACATTCAAGTACACACTGTGTGTGTGGACAACACGATGTGTGTTTGGGGTGTTACATGACCAATTTTGGTAGAAGTACATGAACATTTGAATGACTTGAGGAAAAATTCCGTTTAATTATCATACACATCATTTTTTCTTGTTTTGTAAAGTTTTAATGATTTCATTATCATGTTCCTTTCTTAAACATCATGTTTTAAGTCCTTCATGGTCTTAATTTATGGCGTGTTTTCACCTTGTAGAGTCATGTCACCGATACAACCACAGGTTGTTCGCTAGGACAACAGTAACGAGTATATTACAGAGATGATAGGCCATGGGCTACCAATGGATCCTCCATTAGAGACAAATTCGGTGCCAGCCATTATACCAGACACAAGCACGAAGGTGTAGTTCCATGAAGGATTCATACGGTTTATGCATACATTCTAGGGGGCACCACCGTCTACCACATCTATGGCAGAGTTGACTAGTATATTCCTACAATAACATCTACCTATGTTTTCATGGGATGGAAGACCAATGGCCATGGAGTCATGGCTGGGTTCTATGCAGACTATCACCGAGCATATAGAGATGCCTCCTGGGTGGAGGTTCTAGCTCACTATTTACATGTTGCATGATTCTTCCAAGAGATTGTAGGATGTTAACACCTAGACCGAGAATCAGAGGGACATGTCATGGGAATATTTTCAGGTATTCAATTATGGTTTTTTATTTCTGGAGACACTATGGCCAGATCGACCTCGAGATTTCATGAATTTGTAGTAAGTCACCAGGTTAGTGATGGACTATTCTGCCCACTTCACCGAGCTATAGCGCATTGCACCTGTTCTGGTGGGTGATGATACATTGGGGTCTCGACTCATTGAGTATGTTCCTAGATATGAAATCTTAGTACTGGTGAATGTTTTTATGATTCCTATTGTGTATGATATTGTGATACATGCACTGATAACTGAGAGTAACCTACGAGAAGCTAGTGGTGCTGGATAGATAGGTTCAGCACCAGTTTCGGGAACTATTTCTATAGGTAAGAGGAAGATACAGATGGAGTTCCGTCACGGTGGAAGTACTGGCCATATGATTTCTTTAGGTGGAAAGGTGATGTGTAACCAGTGTGGTAATGAGGGGAAAAAGAGATCTCAGGGTCCACGTGACCCAGTGGAGTTCCGATCATACGGTATGATGGGTCATCTACAGTGTTATTGCAGGGAGTTTCCACCAGTGGCTAGTGAGAGGGGTTCTATGAAGACTTCGCGTGCAGAAGCCGGGCTAAATGCTTCTTACCAGTCAGGGAATTGGATTATGTCGGGATGTTCAGGCCAAGGTGGTGGTCATAGTCATGGTAGCCATACACTGGGATGTTAGAGACAGCAGGGCGGGTCATCTCAGGGTAGCCAGGCTGTGTCGCAGGGCCATGAAACAATGCAGGAATATGCAGTGCAATAGACCCAACAGGAGTAGGATCCCAGACCATCCACTATCAAAGATACAATTTTAGTTTCTTCTATTTTATCTGCAGTACATTTTGATACTGGTGCTACACATAAAATTATATATGTGACCATTGTGGAGACCCAAGGGCTCCATGTTTCTTCTTCTTCTAATATTATGACACTGGACACTCCTTTGGGAACTTGAACAACAAGTCTGCATCAGTGTAGGGAGTTCCCCCTAAAGGTTGGTGGATTTCACTTTCTAATGGAACTCTAGGTCATAGAGAAGACGAGTTATGATTTCATTATTGATATGGAATGGTTGGTACCATTTCGAGCCTTTGAATATTTCTATCGTCATATGGTGAGTTTCACATCACCAGAGGGTGGAGTGTTTCTATACAAGGGTGAATGGGATGTCCAGGAGAGCCGAGGTGGACCTGAGCATCATGGATGATGTGGTGTGACTGCCCAAATTGCGAGGTTATGTCTAGATGACTAGAAAAATTATCAGAATGATTTCCCTCTAGTAGTTGATCGTTTCAGGAATGTCTTCCAAGATGTCATTTTAGGACTACCTCCAGAGCGAGAGGTTGATTTATCTATTGAGTTTGTTCTTGTACTGGCACCGGTGTCCATACATTCTTATAGGATGGCTACACTAGAGTTGCAGGAGCTCAAGAGGCAGTTGGAGGAGTTGCAAGCAAAGGGTTTCATCATACCCATTACTATTCCTTGGGGTTCCCCTGTCCTGTTTTCAAAGGAGGCAGATGGTACCATTATACATTGTGTGAATTATCGGAATTTGAACTTTTTGATGGTTAAGAACCATATCCCTTGTCAAGGATTGATGATCTCTCTGATTAACTTCGAGGAGGAAGAGTTTTCTCGAATATTGACATGAGATCCAGATATCATCAGCTGTGTGATAGACCATCAGACATACAACTAACTGCTTTTCGGAGAAGATATGGTTTATACTTGTACTTGTTCATGTAATTCAGACTCACGAATGTGCCATCCATTTTCATGGATCTGATGAATCATGTGTTCTACCCTTATATGGATTCTTTTGTGGTAGTCTTCATGGAAGATATATTGGTGTACTCTGACACTCAACAAGACCATGCCACCCATATTGAGATCATACTGAGTACACTGTGAGAGCATCTATTATATGATATGCTCTCAAAGTGCCAATAATGGATGGACCAGATTCACATCTTGGGTCATATTATCTCATAATCAGGAGTTGCGGTAGACATTGAGAAAATGAGAGTAGTATTTTTCTGAGAGAATCCTAAGAAAGTAGTTGAAATATGGAGTTTTTTAGGGCCGGCTGGTTTCTACAAGTAAATTATACAAAACTTCTCCCCCTTATCATCACTGGTAAAGAATTTGATTAAGTAGGGTGAGAAGTTCATTTGTTGAGAAGCTTGTGAGAAATCCTTTCAAGAGATAAAATAAATATTGACATCAACACTAGTCCTGATACTTCTAGTACAAGGGAAGTGCTGTAAAATTTACTGTGATGCATTAGGTATTGGGCTGGGAGTAGTGTTGATGCAGGGTGATCGAGTATTAGCATTCGAGTCTGGCCAGTTGAGGCCACATGAGAGGAATTACCCAATCCATGATCTTGAGTTGGTTGTAGTTGTTCATCCGTTACGCAATTGAAGACATTATCTATTGGGAGAAAATTGTGTGGTGTTTACGGACCACAAAAGTCTTAAATATATGTTTACCAGGAATAAACTAAAATTGAGACAGTGATAGTGGTTTTAATACCTTCAGTCCTTCGTCATCGAGGTTGCATATACCCCTGGTAATGGTAACATATTATCTATGGCACTGAATTGGAGGATTCAGTCACATGCAGTGCTGGAGGCCAGTGGTGTGTGGCAGCTTATAGCTTTATTCTCTGAGATGCATTTGGAGGTTCACAATAGTCATGGGTGAGCCTATCTTTCATCCTTAGTTGTGACTTCTACCCACCAGGATAGAGTGATAATGAGGCAGATACTAGACTCAAAAGGCCCAGTTCTATGGGATTCGGTGGAAAGTGAGGACCCTCCTCCCGGTTGGATGATAGGTGATGATGAGGTTCTACATATCCATGGACGAGTGTGGTTTACAAGAGATATAAATGAGGATTTTATGTGGGAGTTTCATGATTTATCTTGGGAAGTGCATCCTGGATTGAAAAAAATGTATCGTGACATGAGATGCCAATATTGGTGGCCGGGTATGAAAGAGAGGTAAATAGTGTTATTACGAGATGTTCCACCCGTCAGTAGGTGAAGGTGAAGCATCATTGTCTTGATGTACAGTTACAATAGTTATCCATTTCTGGAGTGTAAATGGGATGATGTCACGATGGACTTCGTGACCATGTTGTCAGGGTCACCTGAAGGTAGTGATGCCGTGTAGGTTTTTGTTGACATACATACAAATGTAGATCCATTTTTTCTGATCATGGAGACCTTTGGTATTGATTATCTCAGAGATTTGTATATCCTATAGGTGGTACATCTTCATGTGGTCCATAATTCTATCGCTTCAGATAGGGACCCCCACTTTACATCTCGTTTTTTGCATAGTTTTTATAGTGCACTGGGTACACAGCTGCTTCTGAGCACAGCTTACCATCCTCAGACCGATGGCCAATTAGAGCGTATGATACAGGTTCTTGAGGACATGCTGCGAGCATTCATTATAGACTTAGGGTGCTCTTGGGAGAAGAACATACCCCTGGTTGAGTTTTCCTACAATAATAGTATTCAGGGAACTATTTTGAAGCAAACATATGACGATTTATATGGTAGGGAATGATGATCACCCTTATATTGGTTAGAGGCAAGTGAGGTAGCTTTACTGGGACCACGTCTCATGCTGGAGACTTTAGAGCAATTCTAGTTGATTCTGAAGTGGATGGCTACTACAGAATATCATTAGAAATTTTTTTCTGATCGCCGTAGAAGACCTTTGGAGTTCGTGTTTGGGAATTAGTTTTTCTTTCGTGTTTCACTAAGTATGGGACATAGGCAGATCAAGATACAGGGTAAACATTAACTGAGGTATGTGGGGATGTTTGAGATTTTGGAGAGATTCAGGTCGGTTGCCTATCAATTTTAGTTACCATAGAGGTATCATTCCATGCACGACCTCATCCATGTATCTCAGCTACACCATCTTCACTCAGACCGATCTCACATATTTTAGCCCGAGGAGGTAGAACTTCAGGCCGATGCATCCTTTGAGGAGCATCTGATTCGAATGATTGATATAAGCAAAAAGGTTTTATGAGGCCGGTCAGTTCCTTTTTTATGGGTTCTATGGTAGCATGTTGGAGTGCAGGATGAAATCTGGGAGCGGGAGACCAATGTACGTGCTTAGTGGCCAAAGGTGTTTTGAAATATATCTTCACCATCCCTGGGAGGGAAATTTGTGGGAAAATTGCTTTAAGATGAGATGTTTGTAATGACCCAGTTCTTAATCTTGGGTTATGAGTTTCTTCTTTTCCTTTTTCATTTAATCTATTTAGGAAAATGACAAAAATTGTAAAAAATTCCAAATTTTGTGGGTTCAGACTGTGTGATTTTCCACATGTCGTGTGCTTTCTCCATGTGGGATGAGTACATAGAGCGTGTAGGTCTGTCAGCATTGAAGGGTGTAAAAACTGAATGACACATCGGGTACATAGTATTTTAACATCGTGTAATCAGTTGACAGGTGAATAGTATGGTGGCGGGAGTAGCCACCAGCGAAGCGACAGTACAAACCGTGTTCTCAGAAATACATGACGTGGACTCATGTCGACAGATGAGCAATGCGGCGGTGAAAATTATCTTCCATACAAAATGTTGACAAATTGAATGTACATGTCATGTACGTGATAGTACACACTGAGTAATTTGTTTTTTTCTCTAAAAATGGGATTTAGCCTCCTCTTTCAACAGAGGAAGCTAAGAAATTCATAAGTACATGAGAGAGAGGGATGAAGCTTGGAAGAGCTCCCGATCGTACACTAGAACTCAGTTTCCTTTGCCAAATGTCTCGACTGAACCGTGTGAGTGAGTTCTACATTCTTCTTGAACCCTTACTTCCTATTATATTGTGAGGGGAAGTTATTTGGGTTTGAAATTTTTTTCATTTATCCCAGATCTACGATGTTCTTGGGTGTTTCTGGAGGCGTCGTTTATGTATGCTGATCATAGGAGATCAAAGTAGTTGGTCTGATGTTTAATTATATCCACTGAGTGTTTTGGTGTACCATTGTGCTACACACCCATGTTTGGTGTATCGTATGGACGTGGCCTTGATAAAATAAGATATATTGTATTTAATAGATAATATTATGAGTATTATAAACTATTATTTGGGATCATTTCTTGGATCCAGGGCCACCCCGTGGGTGAGTTTCCCTTGTTTAGCCATTTGGATAGGATACCCGAGGGTATTCCATGATTATATAATGCTTGAGTTTTCATGAGAGAATATATATATATATATATATATATATTGCATATGTGGCTTGGCACTTTTATTTTCATAGCATGAGGGCAGTGATCTGTTTATGAAGAGGGTAGCTTTTTTATGCCTGAGGGAAAGTACTTGTTTATCCTGAGGGAAACGTTTCATATGCCTAAGCAAAATTGCTTCTATGCCTTAGGTAAATATCTCTTACTCTTGAGGGAAATATTCGTTATGCATGTGAGAAATCACCCGAGTGTTTTGATTCTGACTACCTGAGTGTATGGTTTTTCATGTCTGAGGACTCTGGTTACTTTCCATATACTATGGGGATTTTAAATTTTATACCTCCCAAGCAAAAGCACGGTCTTGTTAATGATTTACCATATACTTATAGCTTGTTGTGGTTTTTTCTATGAAACTATTTAAGAGATTATTGATTGAGGATGAGTCTCAGAAACTTACAATTAAATTATATCTATTTGTTAAATAATAATTAAATAGAAATGTAACAGGTAGGAGTTGCTAATTCTGAGTACTTCTTAGATTACTACAATTTCATTTTTGCACACTGATGTTCCACAAATTCAATGATATTTGGGAACATGCCTTTGGTGGTTTCCTACTGGGATATACTTCTCACACCCTTTTTGGGTCCTGTCTTGGTCCCAAACAGATTGTATTGTTATAGGTGTGGATAAGGGAAATAGTCCTTATACGGTTACATGATTGTTGCAGAGACGTAGAAGAGCATGGGACCAACATACGATTATGATTTTGCAGAGTTCTTGATGTGCTATTTTTCTTTGTTTTTCCATACTTGTACCGGGTACTGTATATTTTATATTGCAGTGTATCCTGTTTTGGCTACTTTCGTTGACATTGGGACATAGTTCATCAATATATATGAATGTGCTTCATTTATTTTGATTAGTACTATTGTCCATTTCATTTGGATATTATTTAATACTTCTGCATTTTTGTTTGTTTGTATTGTTTCCACAACGCTACTCTTTGTCAAATTAGGGCATAGTTTCCCCACTATCAGTCCAAGGCCCTCACTTCTAGTTTCCCGCCTCTTGCATTTGGGGAAATGAGCTAGAGTTCATGTGACCAAATGAGTTCAGGGCATCTGTTGAATGGCCGCCAGACCCGAGACGTTACTGAGAATGTGCTCCAATCTTGTTCAATGGAAAACATGGTAGGATGGGATCTACATACTTCTTTAGGTGAGTTTTCTAATAATAATAGTTTTAATTATTGTATACAGATTGAACCCTTTGAGGAATTGTTTGGGAAGAATTTTCGAACTCCATCTTTTTGAGATGATGTCATTGAAAGAAATTTGATGGGGTCAGAATTAGTAGAACAAGTGGCTCATATAGTGAAGATGATCCAACATCACATGAGGATAACTCAGAGAAGGCAGAAATGTTATGCAAATAACATAAGGAAATACTTCTCTCTCGATGTAGGTTACTATGTTTTCATTAAAAAATTGTCTCGGAAAAGTTTGATTCATTTTGGTAAGAAAAGAAAGAAAATTCAACTAGTCATCAGTCCTTTTGAAATTCCAGAGAACGTAATTCCAGTGGATTACTATGTAGATTTTCCTCTTAGATAGTCTCAGGTACACAACGTTTTTCATGTTTCGGCCTTGATAATGTATGTACCAAATTCATCACATGTCTTGAGTCTAGATGAAGTTCATCTACAAAAAAACATTTCTTATGAAGAGAAACTGGTATAGATTCTTCATAAAAAGGAACAAGTATTGTGGAATAAATTAATCCACCAGGTAATGATTTTTTGAAGAAACCACATGGTTGAAGAAGTAACAGGGGAATCAAAAAATGATACAAGGGATGGTTACCCTAACTTGTTTAATGAGTAAATAAAATTTATAGGACACGATTTCATGAAGGTGGGGATAATGCTACACCCCAAGGTTTTAAAAATTTAAATTCATGAAATTTTTTTAAGTATATATTTATAACTACACATTGAACATAATTTTGTAAAAAAAATTTTGAATTTCAAAAAACTGACTTCTACAATTTTTTTCAGTAGGTTATTTATAGTCTGATGGAACCAACATGTTTTTTGGTGAATAATAACATACCCTTATAAATAGTAATATGAACCTAATGAAATGTAAATTGTATTATTATTTTATTTTCTTAAGGCTTTAAGATAATAACCTCTTGGATAATTTTTCAACGTGGTATTAAAGCAATTAAAATTTTAATTTTGTTTAATTATGAATTAAGTATGATTTTATTTAAAAATTTAATTTATACTATTTAGAAAATTTATTTCTAAAAATTGAATATATTTTTGAGTTCAACACATCGAAAAATGGTTGTGGTGAATTTTTGGGATTTTTCTAAATCTGTTGAATTTTTAGTGAATAGTAAAATTATTGTTTTTCGTTTCGATGTGATGATGGCATCATTAATGAGGTAATAATGATTTAATAAATATAGAATACTATTATATAGTAAATTAATAAGTTTGGTTTCCCATGTGGCTAATTCCATTCTGAAATAACATTGGAAATCCCATGGTTTTTCATGTACCACTAATGAGGTGTCCTTTGGAAATTATTAATACATTTCCTCACTTTTTAAATAAATATAAACATATTCTTTCAGTAAATTCATTCTAAATCCATCATAAACTATGGTCTTTCTTCCTTAACTCCATAATATTTTTTTAAAGGTTGCCTCAGTCCCCTAAGGTCCAATCCATCATGTTATAGGAGTTACTCTACTAGGTAAGATAACTCTTAATTTCATTCTTTTTCCATTCATGTTATCTTTTATGTGGTTTTGCATTCATGTTTCCAAACAATGTTATTATTTCCTTCTAATTGTTCATATAATTAGTATTATGATTCATTTATGATGTTTTTTTCTCTTTTCCACTCTCTTTTAAATATTTTCTAAAACCATGTTGCATAACAATTAGGATGCTGAATTTTTGTAAGGGATTTCTCAATTACTGTTTTATTTTTAGTTCAGTTATTTTCATATTATTTTTACATATACTACTACTAAAGAGGAAATAAGTCTCTAAAAATCTGTTATATTATAGATGTTTTCATGTTCATTTAAAATTCATCATCATTCATCCTCTCCTCTCCCACTTATTCAAGGTATAAAAACATTAGTCCGTGATATATCAAATTACCAACATGATGGACTATGTGAATTTAATTTGAATCCATTATTTCATGTATAGTAATGAAACCATTTTATGGTTCAACCAATTTATTATATATATATATTTAGTCTCATCCATGGTTCGTTAATTATTTGGAACTCATGGGTTTAATGTATAAGTCAAAATGAGGTCGTTATTATCAAAGAACCACTAAAATTATCATAAAAAGCATCATTAAAATTTTAACATATGAATCATCCTCATATCAAACATAAAAATGATAAATGGTATAAATTATGGTACTGTAAAAATATAATACCATTCCATTCTTATTCTGGAATTTCACTTCCAATCAACATGAATATCCATCTCGAACCAATCATGGAAAACTTGTAATGAAAACACCCCAAAACAATGAAAGTAACAATGTACTAATAAATAAAGGGTGAAATGATGTATTCAAATGATCATATAAGATATTTTACATAAGGATATGTTTTGGTAAGATATTAATAACACTATTGTAACCATTATACAAGTGGTTTAAACACATTTTAATTAAGAAAAACTGGAGGTAAGAGAATTCTTAACCAAATTTTCATTCATTGGGTTAACCTTTTTTTCATTATGTGGGATTAATATTATTGGGGTGATGATTTTTTGTTTATATTAATTTTTATTATAATTATTTATGGTGTATACACATATCATTTAGATTCTATAAATTCTCACTCAAATTATATATTAATAGAGTTTCATTTTAAAATCTTTTTAATACTCTCTTTTAAAAATTTCAAAATGTCTGTTTTTTTTCTAATGTTTATGAAATGAGAAATTTGTCCTGATTTCAAGATACTTTATTATCATTATATGTTCCCTGGAAATTATTTATGTTGGTTTGAGTCCATTATAGCTCATGATATGTTGGCTTGAGACCCTATATAGATTATGATATGTTGTGTTGAGCCTATTATATAACAAGATATGATTGGAGAGCCCCATTATAGCTCTCCAATGCATTGGGTACTCGAGAGATGGAAGTTGAACAAAGGTTTATTACATGTGTAAAGAGAAATGTAATTGTGATATGGTAAATATTTCCCAAGGAAGCTAGATGATTCTTTAGTGCATATGAATTTGTATGATTATGGGTTTTGTTGGTTTTTATGTTTTTACTTGATTAACGCTTTCCATATTTATGTCCCTTACGGATTTTTATACTCATCCGATTTTTAAAAAAAAATATCACATGATATAAGGATGGGTATGAGAAATAACCAATTAATGATGGTTGATATGAATTGTTGTTAATTAAATCAGGATTAATGGTTAAATGTTTTATATTTTGAAAAAAATGTAAATTGTTTTTGGTAGTATACTCTTGTCGGATTGTGGTATGTTATGTATGTATGGAATCCTAATTATGTATAACTGTAAACCCAAACAGATATTCAATGTGTAAATAATTGAAATATTGACTAAATTCAAAATTCTATAATGTAACAAGGCTAGGTCCATATTGTTGGTATCAGAGGATAGTTTAAATAAATTTATGGTTTGAGATGATATTTAAAAATACCAAAAATGATTTTTACACTATTATAATTTGAAATTATATAGAATTTATTGGTTACCATGTTGATTAATATATGTTATGTTTGTATAGAATGGTTATCTGTAGAATAAATAGGGAAGTTGAAGTAAGAAGGCACCAAGTGGCTGATGTCTATCTGAATATGCAACCCAAAATTGTGGGAATATGAAGTGAGCAGTTTGTGATAGTAGTCACTCAGTTAACTCAAAAATTAAATGGGGGTGGTAACCATGATAGAGAAGAATATGATAAACCACATAGAAACATGAATTTTGTGGAGTATTTTACAAGGTAACATCATCCATCATTTTGAGGAAGCGTAGATCCAGTGACAACCTAATGATGGATAAGCACACTAGAAAAAATACGTGATGTCATGGGATGTTAGGAATGCCCAAAGGTAACACTATCCCTTTATCAATTGTATGGTGAATCTTATCAATGGTGGTCTCTAGTTAAGAAAATGAGAGAAATAGATGATCTATTCATTTTAGAGTGGGATGATTTGAAGAGTCTTTTTCCAGAAAAATATTTCCCCAAAACAGTTCAAATCAGAATGGAGAAATAATTATTTGAACTAAATCAGTAAGATGATGATTTTGTGGCAGTATATGATTCCAATTTTAAATACTGGATATCTATGTACAAGATTTTACTCGGTATTATGAATGTAAAATTACTAGATTTTATAAAGGATTGAAACATTTTCGTCGATGTGATTTGGCCTTTTTGAATGTTTAAAAGCTATGAGATTATTTTTTTATTACACTGAAGAAGTTGATATGGAGTTCATTGACCCATATGTGCCTCATGATGACAAAAATTGTAAGTGTTTAGGTTTAATGTTAATGGAGACAGAAATCATCAAATATGTCTCGAGGTAAGAAAATGAATTTCCATTCTTGTGAAAAGTGTTGTAAAAGGAATCTTGATGAATTCCTTGTAAATATTTGGAAATGCTAAAAAGAGATGGAAGTTGAACAAAGGTTTATTCCATGTATAAGGAGAAATATAATTGTGTTATGGTAAATATTTCTCAAGGAAACTACATGATGTTTTAGTGCATATGAATTTGTATGATTATGGGTTTTATTGGTTTGTATGTTTTTACTTGACTAACACTTTCCATATTTATGTCCCTTACTTAGTTTTATACTCATCCCAAATTTTTTTAAAAAAATTCACATGATATAAGGATGGGTAAGAGAAATACGAGATTAATGATGTTTGATATGAATTTTTGTTAATGAAATCGGGATTAATGTTTAAATGTTTAAAATATTGAAAAAAAATGTAAATTATTTTTGGTAGTATCCTCTTGTTGGATTGTGGTATGTTATGTATGTAAGGTATCCAAATTATCTATAATTGTAAACCCAAACGAATACTCAATGAATAAGGAATTGAAATATTGACTAAATTCAAAATTCTGTAATGTAGTAAGGCTAGGTCCATATAGTTTGTATTAGAGGATAGATTAAATAAATTTAAGGATTGAGATGATATTTAAAAATACCACAACTGATTTTTACACTATTATAATTTGAAATGTTATAGAATTTATTGGTTACCATGTTTATTCATCTATGTTATGTTTGTAGTGAATGGTTATCTGTAGAAGAAATAGGGAAGTTGAAGTAAGAAGGCACTCAGTGGCTGATGTCTATCTGAATCTGCATCCCAAAATTGTGGGAATATGAAGCGATCAGTTTGTGATAGTAGTTGCTCAGTTAACTCAAAAAATAAATGGGGGTGGTATCCATGATAGAGAGGAATATGATAAACCACATAGAAACATGACTTTTGTGGAGTATTTTATAAGGTAACATCCTCTATCATTCTGAGGAATCGTAGATCCAGTGACAACCTAAAGATAGATAAACACACTAGAAAAAATATTTGATGTCATGGGATATTAAGAACTCCCAAAGTTAACACTATCCATTTATCAATTTTAAGGTGAATCTTATCAATGGTGGTCTCTAGTTAAAAATATGAGAGAAATACATGATCTTTACAGTTTAGAGTGGGATGATTTGAAGAGTCTTTTTTTAGAAAAATATTTTCCCAAAACTGTTCGACTCAGAATGGAGAAATAATTTTTTGAACTAAATCATAATGATGATTATTCTATGGAAGCATATGATTCCAATTATAAATACTAGATATCTATGTCCAAGATTTTACTTGGTATTTTGAAAGTAAAAGTACTAAATTTTACAGTGGATTGAAAAAAAAATTCGAGGTGATTTGGCCTTTTGAATGTTTAAAAGCTATGAGAATATTTTTTATTACGCTGAAGAAGTTGAAATGGAGTTCTTTGACACAAATGTTCCTCATGATGAAAAAAATAATAAGTGTTTAGGTTTGAAGGTAATGGATAAATAAATCATCAAATATGTCTCGAGGTAAGAAAATGAATTTCCCTTCATGTGAAAAGTGTGGTAAATTGAATCTTGATGAATTCCTTGTAAATATTTAGAAATGCTACCGATGTGGAAAATTGGGACACATGTCTCATGAGTGCATAAAAAATGATTTGAAAACTAATGAGAAGCCGATGGTGAGATGATTTAATAGTATGGAATTGGGTCATTTTACTAATGTTAAGCTAGTTACTCAATCTGGGAATTAAAAAGATAGGAAACAGAAGGGTTTGACCTTTGCATCCACATCAGATGATATTGAGCCTTTAGTTGGTATCAATTACATTTCTTGTATTTACAGATTTTGCAAATGGGTTGTTTGATTTAGCGTCAACACGTTCCCTAATTTCAGAGAAATTTTCAGAAAAATTTGGAATTCAACATCATGAAATGAAACTAGCTCTCAATGTAAAAACACACGGAGGAAATATTGTGGAAAAAATAAATTATAACAATATACCTATCCTTTTCTATTGAGGAAGTTTACTTAAAATCCTTACTTATTTGCCTCTATTATAATTTGATGTTATTATAGGTATGGTCTAGCTTTTTTATCATGCTAAGATAGATTGAAGAGAAAAAGAAGTCATTTTTCAGAAATAATTTCAGTTTGTGTATAAGTATGAAACCATACCATTAAAAACATACTAGGAAGCAATGAAACTAATAATCGATGGAAATGAAAGTTATCTTGCTCATGTTTTTGAAGATAATGTAACTGTCCAGAATAATGATGCACTAAAGGTAAATGAATTTGTGAATGTTTTTTCTGATGATTTTCTCGGTGTTATTCTGAATCAAGTGGTTGAGTTTACTATTGACTTATTTCCTAATGCTCAGGAAATTTCTAAACCACCTTATTGAATGGATGAAATATTTCTTCTGTATTTTAAAAAGAATTTGAAAGAATTATTAAATAATGGCTTCATCTGACCCCAATACTCACAATGGGGCGGTCCTGTCTTATTTGTCAAGAAAAAGGATAGTTCAATGATACATTGTATCGAATATAGATCCTTGAATAACATGACTATTAAAAAAGTATCACTTTCAACATATCAGGGATTTATTTTATCAACTCTAGGGAGAATTTTTTTTAAGGATGACATGAGGTCAAGGAACCATCTGTCGAATGTAAAGAATAACGACATACCGAAGACTTTGTTTGGTACTATATATGGTCATTATGAGTTTGTAGTTATTTCTTTTGGGTTATCTAATGCACCAAAAGTATTCATGGATCCTATGAATATAATATTTCATGAGTTATTGGATATGTTTGTGGTTTTATTTATAGATGAAATTATGATATATTCTAGAATTAAAGAGGAGAATGAATAACATATATGGGTTGTTTTGAAATCACTGAAAGAAATGAAACTATATAGATAATTCAATAAGTTCTATTTTGGGTTGCAATAAATTTCTTGTCTTGGGGACATTGTAAATAAGGATGGAATAAAAATTGATCCTGCCAAAAAAGTGGACGATGAATGGAAATGGCCTAAAAATTTTATACGTATGCGTAAATTTCTTGGATTAATATTATATTACTAACAGTTTTTTAAAAAAATTTCACAAATATCTTTCCCACTAACTAACATAATAAAAAAGGGGTTAAATTTGTTTAGGTAGTAGAATGTGATGTTTGTTTTTGTGAATTTAAGAAGAGAGTGGGGAAATCTCTAGTTTTGGCCTTACCTTCCTGAAATGGTGAGTTTTTTCATCTAAAGTGATGGTTTATTGAATGGACATGGATGTGTTCTGATGAATAATGATTTGGAAATAAATTATGTTTCATGAAAACATAAACCTCATTAGATAAATTATCCCACACATGATTTGGAATTGGCAGTTGTGGTTTTTTATTTGAAAATATAGAGACATCATTTATACAGAGCCAAATGTTATATATATACTGACCATAAAAGTCTAATATATATATTCAATTTGAATGAATTAATCATGAGGCAGAGGAGATATATTATACTGATAATGGATTATGATTTTACGGTTAATAATCATCTAGGAAAATAAAACAAATTGGATGAAGCCTTGAGTCAAAAACATCATGTATCATTAACCATCTTATGTTTGGAACATAGTCCCTTGATTAATGAATTGATAAATTTTTTCTTATAAGTTGTTGTTGCAAGGAATAAAACTTTTTTTCTTTTGGTTTGACTGCTATCTTCTTTTTTTGACCTAAAAAAGAAAGAAATAAAGGAAGTCTGTGAGCTATAGAAAAAGGTAGAATTTGTTGAAATAGGTATGCTTCCAGTATTTAACATTGATAAAGTTGTGTTTTATGATTTGGAAAATGGTTGTGTGTTCCTTGGGATTCCCAGTTGAAGAAATACTTATTCTGTGAAGCTTATTATTCACCATTTTTATTTCATCCTGGTAGTACTAAGATGTATAAAGGTCTTCATGATTAATATTGGTGGGATGAAATGAAAAAATATATTGCTAATTTTATTGTGAAATGCTTGACATGTCAATAGGTTATAATAGAGTGAAATTTACCAAAGAGGATGCTTCATCCTATTCTAGTGCCAGAGTGAAAATAGTAGAATGTGTCAATGGACATCATGGTGGGAATACAAATGACTTCTCAAGGAAAAAATTAGATTATGGTTATTATTGATCAACTAACAAAATCTGCACATTCTCTTTATATTAAAGATAAAATGTCTTTGGATCAGCTTTCTTGACTATACCTCAAAGCTATTTTCAGGAAACATGGAGTTCCCAATTCTACTGTATCTGACTAGGATCCCATGTTCACATCGATCTTTTGGAAGGTACTTTAGAAGCCATTGAGAATAATGTTAAATTTATGTCTATCGTTTCATCCCTAATCATATGGGTAGTCAGAATGAACAATTCTGAAATTAGAGGATATGTTTTGATCTTGTTCAATGAACTACCGGGGAATTTGGGATCAATATAATTATTTTCCTGAGTTTTTGTATAATATTAGTTTTAATTCCAGTATACAAATTGAACCTTTTGAGGCATTGTATGTGAAGCGGGGTCAAACTCCAATTTGTTTTGATGAAGTCAAAGAAAGAATGTTAATGGGGATAAAATTAGTGGAGGAATTTGAAGATAATGTGAATATGATCCAGCAACACATGAGTACATCTTAGAGTAGGCAGAAAAGTAATGTAGATAATAGATGAAAATAATTATCACTCAAGGTAGGTGACCATGATTTCATTAAAATATCTCCTTGGAAAAGTTTGATGCATTGGGGGTAATAAAGGAAATCTATGTCTGTGATTCACAAGTCCTTTGGAAATCCTTGAGAAATTTGCACCAATTTCTTACTGAGTAACATTGCCTCAGATTTTTTTTGATTTGCACAATGTTTTTCATGTTTGGATATCGTGAAATTATGTACTAGATTCATCAAAGGTCTTTAGTCCAAAAGTAGTTCAGCTAGAAAAGAACCTTTCGTATAAAGAAAAACCGATACAGATTCTTGATCGATGGGAACATGTATTTTGGAATAAAGTAATCCTCTGGGTAATGTATTTGTGGATAAACCACATGGATGAAGAAGAAACATGGGAATCTGAAAATGCTATGAGGGAAAGTTACCCTCACATTATTAATGAGTAAATAAAATTGTGAGGATGCAATTTCTAGATGGTGAAGATAATGTTACACCCCAAGGATTAAAGAAAATTAAATTAATGAAACATTGTTTTATGTAGATATTTATAAATAGAATTTAAACAATATTTTGAAGCTTTAATGTTTTGAATTTTGAAAAACAATCATCTACAATTTTTTTAAAAAGGCTATTTAGTGTCTAATAGAGCTAACTTGTTTTTTATTGAATAGTAAAATACCCTTATGAATAGTAATATGTATTATAAAGACCCTAATGAATAGTAAAATGTATTATTATTTTTTCTTAATTATTTATTATTATAACATCTTGGTTACTTTTTAATGTGATATAATAGAAATTATATTTTTAAAATTGTTAATTTTTGAATTAATTATGATTTTATTTAAAAATAATATTAATAATATTTAAAAAATTATTTACCAAAAAATGATTTCGTTTTTTAATTCTACACATAAAAAATGGAATGGCTGATATTTTGGGATTTTTAGGAATCAGTTGAATTTTTGGTAAATAATAAAATTCATGGTTTGCGTTTCAGGTTGTTAATGCCATCATTAATGATATAATAATGATTTCATAAATATAGTCAACTTGATTACAGTAAATTAATATTTTAGGCTTCCCAAGTGGCTAATACCATGGGAGGCCCATGGTTTTTAATATACTACTAATGAGGTGCCCCTTGGAAATTATTAAAATATTCTCTCGCTTTTTCTATAAATACCAACCCATTGTTTCATTAAATTCATTCCAAATCCCTCATAAACAAATATTTGTCCTCTTTGCCTCCCAAGTAGTCCTCCAATGGTTTCCTAATGCACACAAGTTCCCAACAATCATGTTCTTAGGGGTTACTCTACAAGTTAAGAAGATTCTCAATATCATTCTTTTTACATTCATGTTATCTTTTATGTGGTATTACTTTAATGTTTCTATACTCTGTTCATATTTAATTCTTATTGTTGATCTATTTTGTATTATGATTCACTTATGGATGGGTTTCCTTTTTCCCTTATTATTTATTATTTTCTAAAACCATGTTGCATAGCCATTAGACTGCCTAATTTTTATAAGGAATTTCTCAATTATTATTTTATTTTGAGTTTATTGATTTTATTATTATTTCCTCATATCCTTTTACAGAATTGGTATGAACGATATAGAAAACATATATATTATAGATTTCTCATGTTCACGGAAAATTCATAATCATTTTTCGTTCCACTCCAAATTTATTCAAGAAATGAAAACATTGTCCACAATGTTTCGAATTACTGACATCGTGGATGATGTGATTTAAATTTGAATTAATACTTTATTGTCTAGTAATGAAACCTTTTTTACGGTTTAAACATGATATAATATATGTATAATTTCTAATCCATGGGTATGTAATTCATTTTTACTCATGGTTTTAATTTATTAGACAAAATGAGGTCATTATTATCAAAGAACCACTAAAATGATCTAAACAAGAATCATTAATGTTTTAACATATGAATCATCCTTATATAAATCATCAAAATTATAAATAGTATAAATTATAGAACTGAAACTATGTAAATAACTTTTATTCTAATTCTGGAGTTTCACTTCCAATCTTCTAGAATATCCATGTAAACCAATCCTAGAAAACATTTAAAGAAAACACCCCAAAACAATGCAAGGAAAAAAATACTAACAAATAAAGGGTGACATGATTTAATGAAATGATCATATAAGAAATTATAAATATTTATATGTTTCTTTATGATATTAAAAAAATTCTTTTAATCATTATATAGGAGGTTTACACAAATTTTATGTAAGAAGAACTGATGGTAAGTGAATTCATAACCCAATTTCCATTCTGTGGTTTACCCTTCTTCTTTATTCATTATGATATATTATGATTATTAATGTGATGATTTTTTTTATATTATGTTTTATTGTGAATATTTTTAGTGTATACACATATCGTTTAAATAATATTAATTCTAACACCAATTATATTGTAAAGGAATTTTTTTAAATTCATTTAAAACACTCTATAATAAATTTCAAAAAGACTGTTTTTTTATTATATGTATAGAATGAATAGTTTCTCCAGATTTCAAGATACTTCATTACCATGATATGTTCCTTGTAAATTATTTATGTTGTGGTTATCCCATTACAGCACAAGATATGTTGGGTTGAGACCCTTTATAGCTCAATATATGTTTGGTTCAGCCCATTATAGCTTATGATATAACATATGTGATCACCATTATAGCTCTCCAATGGATAGGGTACTATAGAGATGGATGAAAAAAAGGATTATTACATGTGTAAGTGTTAATCTAAGAGTGATATTTTAAATATGTCCCAAGGCAACAACATGATGTTTTTATGCATATGAGTTTGAATGATTATTGTTTTTAATGGTTTTTATTTTATCACATAACCCATTCATTCCATATTTATATCCCTTACTATGTTTTATACTGATCCCATGTTTTTAAAAAATCAATGGATTTACGGATGGATTAATGAAATAATGGACTGTTGATATTTTATATGGAGTTTTTTCAAGGAAATCATGCTTTAAGATTTAATGTTTTATATTATGAGAAAACCTGAAACTATATTTAGTAGTATCCTCTTGTATGATTGGGGTATGTTATGTATGTATGCTATCCAAATAATCTATAACTCTAAATTCCAAATATCTCTAATGTAATAATGTATATTCTTTACTAAAATTCATTATTAAGTATTGTTTTATGGTCGAGTCCTTTTATCAAACCATGCCTTTACATTATCTTTTTTCTTCCCAAGTTTGTCCAACATAGCGTAAAATATAATGTAAAAAAATATTTTCAAAATGAATTACATCTAACATGTGAATATACTAAAAATCTAACCAATATGGAATATCCCAAAACATACTCTAATTTATCCAATTCCGATCTCTCTCAAATTATTTGTTCATTTTTTATTAGATTAAAAGTTACAAGAGATGATGAATAAATGATAGATTTTACCTAAATTCATATTATAACTTGTGATGGTTCAAATATATCAATAATTAATTTTTAAAATTTATATTTTTTCTTTTTGATATGTTGATTTGTAGAAATGCATCTATGAGTGAAGTCAAAACATGAATTCATTCTCTCATTACCAAGAATAAACGATTTTATGTAAACCAAGAATTATAAACATGACTTATTGAATATGAGTTCTCATTATATATAACATATAATAATACATAAAGTCAATGATTTTTGAAATTAAATAAATCATCAATTTATAATTATGATTTTTGAAATACATCAAATACAACCATACTATTGTTTTGTAATTAATTAAATCATCAATTAGTGTCTTCAAATATACATTATTATTATTTTTCAGATGCCTTTAAATTAATAAAACCAAATATAAAAATATAAAAATATATATATGGTTAACTAATTATAATCCAAGGAGTTATGTTGTGTAAATTAAGAAAAATATGATAATAAGAATATTTACTATTGTGTGAACCAAATGGAAAACAATCATTAGAAAAAATTCCCAACAACATGTTGAATTTTTTTTCAGAAAAATTATGCTTAATTTGATTAAATTAGTTCCATGAATCACCATCACATGGATAATTTAGGCTTTTACTGACACAAGTATTTGATTAATGTAATTTCATTAATGAAACTGTGTTTTGAGACATATATAAACTGTAAAAAATGTATACAATGAAAATACCTCAACTATTTATGATGAAATTTAGACTTTCCATATTTTGTGTCATTATACCTTGATTCTCCATATGTTGAGAAATTAACTAATTATTTATAGTCACTTTTATATAAGATGATGTCATTCAAAAACACATGAATCTTTTGATAACTAAGGCTCAAATTATGAAATAACCATTTGCTTTTATAGAAACTTGTATGTAATGTATTTCCATCAAGAAATAACAATTTATCCAAAGATAAAATCTAATAAACAACATAATTCTACAAATTATATAATAAATAATGTTCTAATTCAGGATTTGGAAGGTAATTCAGATTTGTAGTTTCCAAAATATACTAGCAAGTGGCCTAATGTACAATATACAAAATGATATATCTAGAACAAAAATAATTGTATTGTCTATTGAATTATGTTCACTATGTGGATTACAAAAAATATAATATTTCCAAAATCCAAAACCTAGTATATGAAGTAAAACACTGTAAAACATTTCAAATTAACATAGATTTCATTTCGTACATGGAAATTTAATTTTTTCCATCAGAAGAGAATTCTTAATATGAATTAAAAAATTATATAAATGTTTAAAGAACCTCGATATTGATAATATTTACAACAAATCAATTGGTATTTTTTGATGATTTACCCAATCATGATAACATATTAAAAACTATTTTAATGTCACATAGTCTATAATTACCTCAAAAAATAGTTATAATATTATATTTTAATAATTTTTACCAGTTGTAAAATATTTTTATATTATAAATACTTGGAATATCATATTGAATATGGTAAGAGTGAGGCATTGAGTTAAAAAAAGATCTTGGGGCTCATAGAGGCTCAATGTATATAGAATAAAAAGTTCAAATCTATTATATCACATGAATGTTACATACTAAAAAATAGAATATCTCAAGAATAATGTATCATATACAGTAATATAATGCCATCATTAGGTCCCAGATACGGGGTTTACCCAAGGCATGACATAAATTTTCTTTGCATCTTGTGTTTGGCCACATTGCAGATGATAATAATTAATTTAATATTTTAACCATAATTTCATAGATATATATATATCTTGAAAATAAACTCATATATGATATCAAATACCATCATTATGTTTAATATATGAGGTTTCCCTAGGCATGATATAACATTTTTATGTGTCACATGTTTTGTTACACTACACAAGATGGTGATTCATTAAATATTTTTAATGAAAAAATTTCCATAAAAATGTGAAGTATTTCTTAAACTACGTATTGTATTTAAAATCACAAGAATATTGTTATTTCGGAGATGTGGGATTTACCCAATGCGCAACATAACATTTCAGCGCATTGGGTGTTTTGTTAAATTTTTTGTCAGGGTAAATGAACTAATATTTTTATTATATCATTATTCAAAAAAAATTAATTATCTCTTTAACTATATATCATATATAAAATTTTATATTGTTGAAAGATTTGGGTTGTGGGGTTTACCAACGGTGCGACATAACACTTGTGAGTTTCGAGTGTTTGGTAACATCTTGCATAAGGGTAATTCATTTATTTTCTTTATCACAAAGTTTTATAAAAAAATGATACATCCCATGAACTATGTATGAAATGGAAATACTAGAAAATAATTAGTTGTGAAATCTGTGGTTTAAACTAAATGTGATATAACATTTGTGTGCATCAGGTGTTTAGTAACATCACACATGAGGGTAATTCTTTAACTATTTCAATTACTTTTTTATATAAATTGAATTATCTCCCATATTTTTCAATATATGAAAATGTGAAGACCATTGTTTGGTCTAGGATGTAGTGTGTACCCTTGTTGACAAATAAATTTTTTGCATATTAGGTGTTTGGTGACATCATATGCAAGGATATCTTTTTTAATATTATATATATATATATATAAACAATATTACAAATTACAATAATTTGTTAATATATAATAATTATTTCTAAAATTGGCTAATAGTTTAGTAATTAAAAAAATAATTTAATAATTAATACTCATATATTAATTATTAATACATTTTTTACTTATTAGTATGAATTTCAAAAAATTGATGATGTATTTATATTTTATTTCAGGTAATTACACATGTTTACTAAATATTATATCTATTTATTATCTAATACTAGTTATTTGTTAATTATAAATAAAATTGATCAAAAACTATTTATTTTTAATCTTATTTTTAATCAATTTAATGCATCCTACAAAGCTTATTCATTAAAAAGATGATCAAATTGTTTATGAATGTAATATCCCATTACCGATCTATGAGGTATCTTATTAAACATGTCATGGTTTTTCCTTTTGTATGATGAGTTATGTTTGAGATCAAATTCAGATCATACCTATAATTATAAAGTCATATATATTTCTTACTCTAATCTCTAACCGACAATTGGAGTAGTGTTTCGGTGGATTACACATCGTGTAACAGTTCTGTGTACACGTTGTGAAAGGCATCACGTTGTTATGGGTACACATCGTGATGAGGATTTAAACATTGTGAATAAATTAAAGACGATTTTTAATTTTGGAGCATCCTTGTTTAAGTCGATGTGATGTTTTTTAAGTGTTTATGGAAATTAACTATTTAATGTCATGTAATTGTATTACAAGTCTCATAATACCTCAACATTGATTTTTCAACAACAAGTGAAGCATATATCTTTTCTTTCCTTTAATAAAATTTCAATTCCTTCAACCTAGAGCTTTTACTATGTAATCATGAAGCTTTTAAAACCTTATGGATCCTCTTATTTGGTGTTTGATCGTCTTTATTCTTGCGGTGTGATTCCTAGGTAAGTTTTCTCTCTCATTCTCCATCTTTATCTCTTTCTCCTATAATATAATTTCAAAATATTTTCAAAAAATTGATGTATCTATTCCTTGTGGTGTTTGATCTTATTTCATAGTTGATTTTGATGTCTCAACCAACTTCATTCATGTTGAAGGTTGCTGTTGCGAGTGTTGAGTATCCAGAAAAGGTAGGTGGTTTTGTCCCGATTAGCCAAATTTATTAACATTTAACTAATTTATATATTTCAATTTTTGATTTAAATCCAATTTCTCCGACTCATACTTAATTGACATGATAATACCTAAATCCATTTAATCATGATAATTTATTTATTTTAGCGTGATAAATGGGAGATCCCCCAATTCCATTGAATTAGGGTTTTCTTTATGAAATTTTGTTGATTTAAATTTTTTAGTTTAAATTATTGATTTTAGGTCCATTTTATCACCTAAATTGTTTATTTCAATTGTGGAGAATGAATTTTGAAATCATTGAATTGGTATTGAATGGATTTCAATCTAATGGAAATGGCATAAAATCTTTTATAGACACGATTTTCTTTGATCTAGTTAAGTAGGAAGGTCTTTTATTAAACTCATTTTGTTTTTAAATGGAAAATTGGTATTGAAATGATTATGTGGTATTTATTTATATTTTATGTGGTTTTAAAATAAAATTCTTTTCATTGATTTTGTAAGATAACAAGAAATCCTTAGTTAGTTGGTGAGTTATTTAGACACTCTATATGCTATTTCACCTTTCTAAAGCATACATGCAGTTGGTCACATCCTCGATTAGAGGGTTACAAATGGCCTCTAGTCAGTTTCAATGAGACATCATTATACACTTGTTAATAAGATGAATCAATGATTCAAGTGTACTATAGTTAAAAATATTGTAAAACCTATTTGTGAGACGAGCATGTTTCTTTCATGTTCTTTATATTTAAGATATAAAAGTATTCCAATGTTGTAAAACTTATTTACATTCCTTCTGAATTTATATAATCAATTTTATGTAACCTTTTTACTTAATCCTTGATTTTTGAAATTTACAATAATTTCAAAATCCTATCCCTAAATTATTTTTCAATCAATTGAACTGTATTGAAGGATTTGTTAAAATTAATTTAAAATGAAAAACCTGATTATTTTTAAAATTAAAAGAATTTATTTTTCAATATTTTGTAGGAATCTATTTTGAAATCAGGTGTAAGACACTACTAGGTTATTCAACTCACAAAATACTTGTCCCTTTTGGTGTTTTTTTACCATCATCTTCTATGTTCGAGTAGGGGGAATGGATATATTGGAAGTGGATCTAGATGTTGAGCCTTCGACTTATTGTGTTTTTTCCTTAGGGATTTGGTTCATGTTTTCATATGTTTTGGTACTTCATTTCTAGTAATTTGGAATTTTTTAGGTTTTTTTTATTTCAGTACTTTATTCCCAGGGAAGTTTCTTTTGTTATGAATACTACCTTTCTTCTTTTAATCTGAAGTATTACTGAAAAAATAGATCCCACTTTTTGTTTCAATAATGAAATGTGCTAGTCTCCAAACCATGAGGATTGGGAATAGAATTCGGGCTATGTTATTGTCAGCTCATTTATTAGGTTACTGGGGTAACTGGGATGGTTTGTGAAAAGGTGATATAAAATCTCGATGTGGATTTTTTATTGAGGTTAGTGTGCATTTTTTTTAATCCTTTCAGGACATATGGGGTAGTTGTGATTGAGTGTCTGACTAGATCTCACAATAATGAACATTATTTATATAGGGGTTGTTTGTGAAAGAAGTCATGTGGTTTAGATTTATTCTTCTAACTATTGTGTTTTCGATAGAGTAAAATGAAAATATTGTCTGGTTCTTCTATTGAGTATAATTTCTCTTGTTTGTTAGTTTGAGTGTTAATCTAATGTCTCTATTTTGTTAGCCAGTGTTGTGTAGAATCATGCCTCTGAAAAACATGTGAATTATATCCAAAATGATGATGCAATTGAGATTCAGTAATCAAATCTTGTTGGGTATCCAAATATATTTTTGGTGGTTGTTCACACTATCCATACTCTTGGAATTACACCACCTCCAGTTCCCTCTTAGTGTCATGTTGTGGATCCTTAGGGGGGGGGTATTCTTCGAAATCACTCTCAAGAGTTGCTTTTCCATAAGACACTGGTTTATAAGGTATCCACTAATCCTCAACCTTGTGAGTAATTATTGGGAAAGATATAAAGTCTATTGGATTTCTTAGAGACCCCAGACATGATCAAGGAGAAGCATTATACCTTCGTTCATGAAGGAACAAGTAATTAATAGTGGGAAATGATGGAGATGGAAATTAAAAATGATGTTTTAGAGTAGAAGGGATTCAATTTTCATTTCTCCAAAAATTTATATAAAAATTCAATGGTTCTTGGTAGGGTTAAGGAGTTTTTCTGTCTTGTGCATGCTGACAGAACCATGACTAAGTACTCAAATCACATTGCTGAGCTAGTTTAGTTTTCACCTGAGATTGTATCTAATAAGAGAATGAATTATTGAGGGTTCGAGTTGGGAATTCAATTAAGTATACTTTATTATTTTTCTTTCTGAATCATCCCACTTATATTGATGTTCAGGATTGGGTGATGATTGTTGAGATGGACCTCGCTGGAAATGTAGGGTTATCAGGAATTCGTTTTTCACTTAGTGGAAGTGTGAGTTCATTCAAGGGAATGTGGAAGCATGATGAATATTTTAGTGGTTCTAAATGGAGGTGTCATTATAGATTTCATATAGTGTCAGGTGGAATTCCTTTTACATGCTATCGGTGTAGAAAACTAGAAAATTCTAGGAAGGTTTTCACTGAGGCACCCAAGCACTTTGGCCGCTACATGCATTTAAGGAACATAAAGAGATTATGTTATAACTTTTATACAATGGTTAGTGGTACATGATCATAATTTAATCCTAAAACTAATGATACATTGGATTATTCATGTGTAAAATAGTTCCAACCATAGGAATCTAGAACAATGATTCTTCATGTGGTGGAAGATTCTCTAATGTAAGTAGACACTAGTCCCACAAACTTGAGAGGTATGATTACCACATCATCATCATTAGTGACTTATCTATATGATACTAGTGAAACTCAGTAATTTATTTCAATCCATATTGTTAATAGGCTAAATATTCTTATTGATATTTATCTTGTGCAATGGATTTTACTAAAACCCATATTATGAAGAGAAATCAGGGTCTCCATACTCCTGAATGTGTATTATCTCCATTTGATGTTGAGATGGCTTCGATTTTTCTTGTTCTTGATATGAAATCTCTTGACGTCATTTGTTGTATGGAATATATCATTTCAAATAAATCCTAGAATGTCTATTATATTTGGCTGGTCTACCATACTACACTATTTGTTGTGTATTTTGTATTTTATGGAGAATGATACCCAAGGCCGAGTAGAACTAAATATTATTATCCAAAGTTGGTGAAAAAAATATCAATGTTTTCTTTTGATTTGGTGTGGGAATCCTTGATTGGTGATCTCCCCTAGTTGTCATTGAGTTTCCCAATTAATTTCATTCTCACATATCTAGTTTTTCATTTGTAAATGGCTGTTATATTTTCTATTGACTTAATGTATGGTACTCAACAAATTTATATTCCCTCTTACTATATAGATCAAGCTGAACTGAACTAGTTGAAATCCTAGTTTTGAGAACATATTGTGAAAGTATTTGTGTGACCGAGTGTGTCCCATTGGGAGGTTCAATTTCTATTATCTAAGGAAGAGGATGGTTCTCTTCAACTTTGTGTCGATTATCATTAGATCAATCGAGTTACGGTAAAGAAAAATTATCCATTTACTTATATTGAAATTTTTTGGATTAGTTGAATGGTGTGAAGTGGGATTCAAAGTTTGATCTTCAATATTGTTACCATTAGTTAATGATAAAATATTATATCACCCTAAAAAATTCCTTTCGAATCAGGTAAAACCATTATGATTACCTTTTTCCCATTTGATCTGACAAATAATCCTATTGTTTCTTGTATTAAATGAACAAGATTTTCCATGAGTATTTGGATACCGTTGTAGTGATCTTGGTTGATGAAATCCTTTTTTAATCTATATATGAGTTGGATCATGTGTATCATCTAAGAATAATTCTATTTCATCTGAGAAGACACTTACTTTATTCCAAACTCTTGAAATGTGACTTATCGATTGATGAAGTTAAATACTATAGACACGTGGTTCCAGAAAAACAAATTTTAGTTGCTATTGAGAAGTTAAAAGCTGTTATAAATTGTGAGAAACCCTAAAATGTCTTCGATATATAGATGTTATTGTGATTATAGAAATATTATTGTCAATTAAGGAAGAACTTCTCAAATTTGGCTTCTCTGATGACATCTATAACTCGAAAAGTGGTACTATTTTTTATGATGAGAAATATAGGAATTATTTTTATGAGACAATTTTTTTAAAATTGATCTAGTGGTGAATCTTCCAGAGACCAGAGATAACAATGTGGTCTTTTGTGATGCATCAGTTTCAGTTTTGGGTTGTGTTTATATGTTGAGTGATCGTGTAGTACCTTATGGATCATGTCAACTTAGGCTACACAAGAAGAATTATCTTACCCACGAACTTAAACATTTAGTTTTGATGTATATTATTATTATTTTGTGACATTATGATTATAGATAAAGGTTTATTGGGTTATTGGGTAATAAAACCTAGATATATATTTTCTCTAAAAAATATTTGAATATTTACCAGTGGATTTGGGTGGAGTACCTATAGTCTTTTAATATAGACATCACTTATATCATAGGGAAAGGGAATGTAATTGTAGATGTTTTGAGTATGAAACATTAAACACATGAAGTAAATGAATATTTATATAATTATAACAAGATTTCTCTCTTTTTATAGTTTCTTATTGGTGTTAATAAGAAAGGTGATGAAGTTTCATTATACAAAATTCAGTTAAAATTTTCTCTTCCCAAAAAAATTCTCCTGAAAAAACGTATTAATTATAATTTTCATATTATTAGAGTATATCTATTGGAGATATAGTTTCCCAGTGGTCATTCTCCGTTGAGGGTGTTCTATGCAATCAAAATCACATCATTGTGTTGTTAGTATAAAAGAAGACTATGATGGTGTATTATCATAATTCCCACTAGGAAGTGTACCCATGAACCACAAATATGTTCTCTAACCTACGGTGGAAGTTATGGTGGTATGGTATGAGGCATGTCATCGCATAGTTATTCTCTCGTTACAATAAAATCCATATCCTAAAGACCGAGCACTAAAAACCTTCAGGTATCCATTAACAACTTCCAATACCTACATGGAAGATGGATGAGATCACTATGAATTTTTTTTAGATTACCACATACCCATAGTAAGAAGAATGTGATATGGGTTACGATCGATAGTATGACCAGGTCGTCTCACTTCATACCCATTCATGATATATCCAAGGTTGATGAGTTAGGAAATCTCTATGTGAAAAAGATTTTTCATTTCCATGGAGTTCCATCTACTACAGTCTCTAATAGGCATCCTCATTTTACTTATCTCTTTTGAAGAGGTTTTCATGAGGCACTAAGAGCCATGGTCCATTTGAGCATGGCCTACCATCCAAAGTCGGATGTCCAAAAAGAGGTATCTATACATATTCTTGAGGATATTCTTCAAACATGTGTTATTGAATTTTATGGGGCTTGGTATTTTCAATTGGGGCTAGTTGAGTTTTCATATAAAAATAGTTACCAGTCAATAATTTGAATGGATCTATTTGAGGCATTTCATTGTCATACTTGTAATTCTCTTTTGTATTGGTCGGAAATTGGTTAATTTTACTTTTTAGACCATGTTTGGAGCAAGTGATGAAATTTAGGATTCAGGAAATTTGTCACGAAATGTTTATGAAACATAAAAACAATAAATCTTAAGTTGATCATCATCATTGAACTTTGGAGTTCTCAGTTGGTGACCATGTGTTCATGAATGTTTCATCCAAGTTGGTTCATCAATATCTTTTGAGGCAAGGGAATATTTATCCTCTTTTTGAGGGAACATTCATGGTAGTTGTGTAGGTGGGGAACGATTCATAGCATTTAGAACATACACCATAGATGATGTCGATAAATAACATGTTCCCAGTATCCCAATAATGAATGTATCTATATGATCCTCCTAATGTTTTGAGATGGAGGGATCTTCAGAGTGAACCTGGTTTATCATTTACTGAGCAGTAAGAAAGGATAGTTGATTTTGAGGACAATGTAATTCATGGGAGGGTGATACCTTTGGATTGTATGTTATTGGATCGTGGTTCTGATAATCATAAGATTTATGAACATGAGGCCCTAGTGAGATATTATTGGCCTCATTTTTTAGGCATTAAAGATTCTTCATAGGCATTCTAGGGAATAAATATTATATGGTGGGATGTTAATAACATCCCGTTACAAATCATACAAGTATGTCATTAACATTGTCATGGGTTTTCCTTTTCGTTGGTGGGGTAGGGTTGAGATTTAATTTGATGGATATCTACTGGGGTGAAGTCATAGTTTTTTGGATTCTCACATCTAACCAGTTTTTTGTTTTGGCTTTCTGTGGATTACACATCATGTAACATGGTTACACATCATGTAACTAGGTTATACATCATGTAATGGTTCTATCTACATGTTGTGAAAGGATTCAAACTATGATGAGAATATTTTGGGATGATGCGTTAAAATTGTTGAATGCATTAATGATCATTTTTTAAATTTGGATTGTTGGTATTTATGTTAATGTGATGTGTTTTTCTGTGGTTATGGAAATTAAGTATTTCACATCGTGTAATAGATTTGCACATCATGCAATACCCTGGCGTAAATTTTTTTTAAACTGATGGTGCATATGATATATTTTATTTCTTAAGATCCATTTTCTATTCCCTCAAACAAGAAACTTCCATAGATGAAATTTAATCCTTCAAACACCTCTAGATCAACTTATTTTGCATTCGTTCATCTATATGATTGATGTGTGATTCTCGGGGAAGTGTTTTGTCTTGTTCTTCATCTTTATCTCTTTCTCCTACATTGTGATTTCAATAGATCATCATAAAATTTTTGTATCTATGACTTATGTTGTTGGATCTTGTTCCAAGGTTGAGTTTGAGGATTCCATCACATTCTTCCTCGTAGATAGGTGCCACTGTGAGTGTTTAGTTTTGGTAAATGGTTGATGGTTCTATCCCAATTAGCCAAATTTGTTAACCTTTAAGTGCCAGATTTATTTCAATTATTGACATAAATTAAATTTCTTAAAATCCATTTCAATTTTTTTAATAAATTCCAATTTGATTGAATTGGGATATATGAAATGGTTTTTGGAATGAGAATGGGGAAAACACCTATTCTATTAAATTAATGTTTTCCTTATGGATATTGGTTAATTTAAATTGTTAAATTTAATTTTTTTTTCTTTGAAACATTTTCAATAAAATTTTTGAATTTCTTAATGGTAGTTAATTATAAAATAATTTATTTGGTTTTGAATGGACTTCAAACTTATGGAAATCAGTTAAAATCATTTAAAAGAATCCAAGTGGTTTTATCTTGTTAAAGATGCATGACTTCTTATTAAAACCCATGTTTGGGTTTAAATGGAAAATTGGAATTAAAATGGATGATTGAGATTTAATTTTATTATAAAAACTTTCAAAATAAATTTACTATAACTGATTCTGTAAGAGAACAATCAATCCTTAGTTAGATGGTGAGTTATTGGGACACACTATATTCTATTACAATGTTCTAAAACCTATAAATAATGGGACACATTTCTAAACGGATGGTGATGAGTATCCTATGTCCAATGTTATGGGGATGTGTGTATACACATATTATTGATATCTCATAGAATTTGAAGATTCCTATACCCAGAAACACTATCATACATTTTTGGTAGAGGACTATGTTGCATTCATGTTATTTATATTTGAGATATAAATATTTTCCAATGCTGTAATACTTATTTACATGCCTACTGAATTCTAAAAACAAATTATGTAACTATTTTACATAATTCATTGTTTTAAAAATATTTCATAATTTGAAAATATGTTTCTTATTGTACTTTTCCATAATTTGGGTTTTATAGCGTGATTTGTTAAGATTTGCTTTAAAATCCCAAATTAGTTTATTTTTTTAATTAAAAGCATTCCATTGGTTAATCATTTTTTAGAATCTATTGTGTAATATGTGGTAATTCCCTAATGTGTTACATAGCTCACACTATACTTGTGACTTTACGGTGGTTTTAGATGATCTTCTTCCATGTTAGATTAGAATGAAATGATCTCTTAGAGGTTGATCTAGCTATCGAGCCTTGGACATGGTGAGTTGTGTCCTTAGGGACATGTGTCATGATTTTCTCTATTTAGGTACTTAGGTTGAATTAATTATGTATTTTTTTATTCCATTTTGTATTCTATTACTTTTCACCTATTAGATTTTCTTTCGTTATTCATAGTACGTTGCTTCTTTTACTTCGACATTATTCATGTAGAAATTGTTCCCACATGTAGTTTTATGATGTTAGGTACTGGTCACCAACCCATGGGGATCAAGAAAACCCTTTTGGCTATGTTAGGGCCGACACAGTTATCAGATTACCAGGGTACCTGAGTTAGTTTATGATAATTATCCTCCATAAATATTTTCACGGATAAATAGATTCATTAATAACTAGTAACCATTTAAAATAAATTTTTAATTTTTAATTTGATCTATTTATTAAAATAAATTTTAAAATGTTATTTACTAAAAAAATGTTTTTTTAAATAAATGTTTCTTCAAAAATGTTCTAAAATTGATTTTATCATTATTTTTATAAATCACTAGCATCCGATTTATTTCATATGTTATATATTTATATTTATATATTTGTGTGCGTGTGTGTAAATTTATTACCTAATTTCTTAAAAACATAATTGTATATAAATTATATTTATACAAATTTTTTAAAACAAATTTACTTATAAAAGATATACATGCATAAAAATATATGAATATTTATATATATAACAAAAACATAAAAAATTTAAAATGTATATATATATATATATTCACATGTAAATAAATTTATATGTATATATATCCAAACATTTACAAAACTATATTTATGTGTTTTAAATAAATTAAAATCAATCATAATATAACAATCAATCATTGTTCAATATCACAACCACAATCTATGACTTATTTTAATTCATCTACATTTATATCAAAAAGATGCTTTCAAAATAATGATAAAGAAGAAAAAATCTAAAATTTATTAAAAAATTCTAAAACATTATCATTATACATGATTATATATATAGAAATATATATAAACATGGTACATAATTATATATAACAATATATATTTATAAAAAGTAAATCAGTGTTTATATATATAAGTTTAAAATATATCTTTTTATATATCTATATATATAACCTTCTATATCTTTGAATCACATATATTTCAAATATATATAAGATTATATATTTATATATAAATGTAGTGTGTTATATGTTACCAGGTAAAATGTGTGCACGAACATTGGGAGTCATAATGGTGGATAGATATCTCAAAATAAACCAAGGCTAACATGAAAATATTGACATCTCATAAATATTATGGATAAATATTAGAAAAAATCTCAAATTAATTAAAATAAACTAAAATAGAGTCAAAAGATGGTTTATTTGATAGGGGACACCCAAATAGAGATTTATAAACTTGAAAAGTCCCAAAATTCCAAATAAACGACAAAAATGTATTATCATTGTTGATATATGGTTTGAGAAAATCAATTTACACACAATTGAAATTGAAATCACAAAAAGTATTACGGATGATAAAAGTGTAGTGCATACCTAGGAGATTCAAACCTAAATCTATAAGAAAACAGTTTCATAGAATGATTTTGGATTTCATTCATCAGTGACATTCATGGCCATCTATGTTTTGTGATAGGGAGAAGAAATCCAGGCGAGATGAAGAGAAGATGAGATTGGCTTATAATTTATTTTTTTTTTTTTTATGATGGGTTAATTAAAATAGAAATTTAACCAATCAGAATAAAATGATAAAGAGTATTGGGGGAAAATAGTAAAACTACTGACTAATAATCCTTTATCAAGGGTATTTATGATGAATGTAATATTATTACACTAATATTAGTTGTTAATGAGCTTCCTAAGTGATGGTGTGATGTAACGTCCTGACCTGGGTTCCACACCCTAGTTCCCCAAGTATGTTGGTCACATAACCACAACTATGCCTCCTCTTATGATAGAAGTTGGTGACTAGCAGCATGGGTCTTATATATCAACATGGGTAT
The DNA here is from genome assembly GCA_963277665.1 of Viscum album. Lineage (NCBI taxonomy): Eukaryota > Viridiplantae > Streptophyta > Magnoliopsida > Santalales > Viscaceae > Viscum > Viscum album. The sequence goes on along the minus strand of OY728159.1, from coordinate 1,456,999,198 downwards.
AAAATTACCTATTTATCAATGTATCATAATAGCATAAAAAAATAACCGAATGTTTAATCAATAACCAAACACACTAATATCACATGATGATAATAGTAGGAAAAAAATATCCCAGACAAAACAGTAGATCTGTCATTACAAATAGGTTTCAAGTGTCAATATTCTTATCTGAAAATAAATAAAGACACTGACTAATCCCATGTGGGTCCCTAATCATATCTGGTTTACTCATCCACACTTTATCACAACTCATTTATCTTATATAAACTCTTTCTATTATCATTTCTTTAAAACATTATGTCATTCAGGTAACAATCATGAATTCTATGTAGGGTGTGAGTAAAACTCAGTTGGACATCACAAAAAGTGTTTAAAATAATATCTAATTGATAATAGTGTATTCAGTTGTATAATGAATAAATGAAAAGCAATAAACTAAATAGTTTACATGTATTCAATTACACTTCATTTAACCACATAACTCATGCGTTCTAGTAGAGGCACATACCAACAATACCTAACTCATCTCATGCTAGAGTCTGATCCATATCACATATTGAATTTACAATTAATTATAATAAATGGGATCTAGATATCCATTTCATTTCATGAAATTATCATAGACAATTGAAACTATATTACAATGAAATACATTTGGGCATAGATCACCACTCCATAGACCCCATGGGTATTTTAATCAATAGTCTTTCACCCACATCTTATTTATCAATTAATCACATAAGTGGGATTTTGTAGCAGAAGTTAATGTCCCATAGATATTTATCACTATAGGGTTTTTATAAAACATACCATGTCCCACACACATTTATCAATTTATCACTATTGTATTTTGATGAAACATGCCATGTCTTACACACATAAATCACATACATCACAATATCACATTAATTACATTAATCAATGGTGAAAAAATTTAACCTTATTATCATATCTTACAATTACAACAGCTATTAATTAAATCAAAAATATATTAATCTAGTTTTATCATTTTCATAATAAAAATATTACCAATTAATTAATTCACTAATTAATTAATCCAATTAAAAATCAAAATATCCAAATTATTTTTTTAGAAATTAATTATTCCAAATTAAAAAAACCTAATCCCTCATTAGTTAATTCAACAATTAATTAATCCAATTCATCAATCCCAATATTCCATTAATTTATTAATTAATTAATTAATCCAACCACACAATTTCTATTTCCTAGATTCAATTGAACTCTTTGTCAGATGGAAACTAAATCAAATGAATTCAATTTTCAATGCAATTTCCCAATCATTAAAATTTCAAACACATAATTACATATAGAAAATTAAATAAAGGCCATGGGATTGTAATTTAGGCCACCTATCCCAAATTTGATGAAAAATTTCCTCCAATGAAAATACCAAATTATAGTATAATGATAAATAACATGATGAAGAACAGTATCTAGTTTTATAACCTAAATATAAGATAAAAAAGATCAAGATCTATTAATCATAGATCTATATCTTATACCGACAAGAGAAAACATTCCTTAAATGGATGGGAGAAGAGTATGAGACAGGTGAGATACCAAATAGGGTGATATTATCTTGTTGGGATAGGTTCCTATCTTCAATATAGGCTTCAAATCTCTATGAACCGAGTTTGGGAGACCTAGGAATCTATTCAATAACCTAAAAATGAGAGGAATATGTTAGGACTGTGTTGGGTCAAATTAGAATTCACTCTTTCCGGGGAAGGGATTCATGGGTTTTCAATATTTTCCCCATAATTGTTTTCCTCTTCTAGTGAGTTGCATGGTTACTCCTAAGTGGGTGCATGGTTCGACAAACGTTGTGCTTTCCATGTGAATCCCTCAATTTGGTTTCTAGAATTTTTTTGAGAAGGGAACAAATTTTGGGAAAACCATGTTATAATAATGCACAACCTCTATTTCATCCACTATTCTTCAATTTTCATCCAAATATACCATAGATACCACCTAAAAAATACTCAAAATAAAGAAAAAGAGTACCATTAATTGACCATGAGACATCTCCATTAATGGCCAGTTTCTAAAAATCTCCACACCTTATTACAGTTCTTCAACAATTTTTACTCCCATGTATCTCTAACATTATGAGGTAAAAATATCATCCCAAATAGCCCAAATATCCACTTCTATCTCCCATTATTACTCCTAAACAAGCTAAAATTTCTACAATATTCAATATATTTACATGGTCCATCCACTCAACACTTCCTCACTATGATCCAACACAAGTATGAGATTCTCCATAGATGATACATCGGTCTCGAGATTGACATTATATGCATCAATCATAGTAAAATATATGGGGTGACACCGTTAAGGTTGTGAATCATGAAAAACATAATTTACAGAATTGTATCTTAATTAAAGATACAATAATTATAAAACTGGCCCAATTCTCTCCACAACCTCAAAAGGTTCACTAAACCTTTTTTTTGAACTATCCATATGTTCATATCCTATGTTTAAAAAATATACATGACAACTAATAGAATACAAAATCACCCTCTATAAAACCCTAGGGGTCATCGAAATCTATCAACATATAACATTTTCTACTATGAGCTATAGCCATATATTTCCAAATCAACTAAATCTACTCTATCATATCCTGAATGAGCCTTGACCCCAACTTATCTTACACACTAGCCTTCATCCAACATAGATGTGATCTGTATGGCCTACCATAAAGAGTCATGTATAGTTCCATCTGAATAGTTTCATAATTATTGTTGATATATGATAATTCTATTAATGGTAGGTTATTTTCATAGGACCTACCAAAGTCTAAAACACATGATCACATCATATCCTCAAGATAATGTATTGTATATTCTGACTACCCATATTTATGTGGGTGGAAATTTGTACTCAGTCAAAAATGTGTACCAAGCACTTTCTATTATCCCTGCTAGAATCATGAAGTAAAACATGATCCTGGATCTTAAACAATACTCCATACAACCATATGATGATGGAATGTCTCATAAATGTACAAATATTTCAACTGATCCAATTATACGGTCTCTTGCATAGGTAAAATATGTTCTACCATTGTCAAATCATCCACAATAAATAAAATATAATCATTATTCCAAGAAATCCTCAGGAGACCCACCACAAAATCCATAGTAAAATCATTCCACTTCCATTCTATAATATGGAATGTATGAAGTAACCCACCAAGTAATTGATAGTATATTTTTGTCAAACCTGGATGCACAACCCACCATGAGGCATAAAATTCATGCATCATCCCCTCTAACATAATCATAGGCACAACTACATGATTCCTAATATTGATGATCCCATCCACATATATCATCCAATCTGATGGTAACACATAACCTTCAAGGAATTTCATTAAGGAAAATCATTCTAGATTATCATATTGTCTATTGCTTATATATATCAATAGTGTAGAATATAATGAAATTGAAACATATGCCATGTTCTCTTAACTCTCCTGAACCACAATTGGCATCTCAGTAGACAAATTCATCATCATCCAATGGCCACTTGAATCCTAAACTGCATGAGTCTGTGATTACATATAAAATGTGTGAACAACATCATTTACACTCTCATGGGGATATTGTAACTTAAAATTAAATTAATTCATATACTCTACACTCCCACACTTCCAAAGATTCAAATCGCAATGTAAGAACATATACCATATTCTCTTGTGGTCAGTATACGGAGTAAACATTTTTTCCAATAGTTAATGATTCTAACACTTCAATGAATTAACCACTACATCTAACTCTAGGTTGTGTTAAGGGTTATTCCATTCATGTGACCTCAATTTAAAAGACCAAAATGCCAAAATTGATTTCCCAGCATCAACAATGGTCCATGACCAATCCTAAAAGCTTCATAAAACAAAATTTACATCTGACCTGGCTCGGGGAGGATCAATATCAGTTTCATTTTCGGGCATATATTCAACTCTGAGAAATAATTCATGGATTATATAAACCATTAAAACATTACTCCCTTATTGGTCAAGCTCTAAATAGGTTAATCCAATCAGGATAAGTCATAGATGAACCATTGATATTATCCTTCTAACACCAAAAAACTAAATATATAAAAATATTTCTTAGAATACTCCCAATATACTAATGCTTTTAACCTCTCCGGGTTCACTAACACACATTCTTCTGAGATGATGTTAATAAAGAATGGTACATGAAAAATCACGAACTGATTCATCAATATCTTCCATTATAGATGGTTCTCGATTAGTGTACTCAGAACTGTATCACAATATTAGGCATGATAAGCATGAGTGTTGGAGTTCGTGAAAATGTATTGTGAAAACACAACCACAAAATAATCCTACGACAGATGAAAGATTCTATTTATCATGGGCATAAAAATTGATGGATATTTCATCAACCAGATGACATTTCTAAGAAATCATTACGTACATCCACACAGTTGGTAGTATTCCATGATATAGCAGAAGGTTTAATTCCCAATTAATGATACCCTGATCTCATGTAAATCATTGAGAAAAAATGGAATCCCATAAACAAGTCAAAAATATCGTTGATATGTGGAAGAGGATGCATGTTCTTTAATGTCATTGGGGTCAACTTCTAATAACAGACACCGCAGTGCTAGGTACCATCAGCCCTTTCTAAAAATGATACCGGAGAACCCAAAGGTGATGTACTCAGATTGACCGACCCCTTATCATTCAACTCTTTTAATTTTTTATCGACATATTGATGCTTTGTAGGTTCCATTATATATAGATGGATATAAAATGGCTCAGCCCTCGGTATAATCTCAATCATAAATTACATATCCCTATATGTTGAAATAATTAAGAATTTATCAATAAAGAATCCTGGAACCTATCAATTATAGCAGTAATGACACTATGATTTACACAATCATCATCCAATAATAGAATTAAAACTCATGTTGTGATATCATTCTGTTATTGATGAATTGGCCTTGTACGGCCCACCAGTATATACCATAATACATGGTGAAAATAACATTATAATTTTGGTGATTTAAATTTCCCTATAATGATGTAAAAATATATATCGGACCGATATGCTACTAACTATTCCATACCCAAAATTAGGCCAAAACATTCCAGGTCTATGACATAAATTTCCCATTGAAACTGATACTCCCCATTCTCAGGAGAACACACATGGAACAAAGAGATGTCCTTAGAACATACTTAATGTAGTGTATCTATTATCACTAAACCACTTATCAAATACACATTCAGCCTCAAACCATTCATTATTTGGGTATAAATTATATAATGGGAGTCACCGGTATCAAATAACTCATCAGAAAGAATAAAATAAAAAAATTAGTATGTAAAATTGTCAATTGGTTGGTCTTTGTATCCTCAAGTGTAGGAAGAAATGCAGGCAATTATCTTTCCCCTCTTCCCTATGATGCATTCTAAGTCCCCCAACACACACCACACTACTAATATGGGTGCTCATTCCTAGAAGAATCGTGTCTTCCTCCTCTACCGCCATGACCAGTAGAACTATATCTTCTAGAATGGTATGATGTTGATGATTCAATTCCCACACTCTAGTTATACCTAGTTGTCCCGTCATTATTGGTCTTCTATGGGTTCCTGTGGAGCATATATAGGCGAAAAATCATGGAACAAGATCCAAACTCTACTTTTAATTTGGGGAACCTTCTTTGGATGTTCCCCATCTGAACACATAAATGGCAGACCACTCTTTCATGGTCCTATATAACTTTCCCTTCCCCATATCAACTATTCTTCTGACATCTCTATAAAAAATTATCATAAAATCACATTATTATTTTGGAATTCATACCTCTTAATAATCCTATAGAAACCAAATGTCACCCATTGTAATACTCCTTCAATTTCCCCTTAGATATGGTATCCTAACTCACAACATCTAAAAACAACTTCAGCCTAAAAATATTTACACTGGACAAATTTTTCATTTAATCCCATCCTCAATCAACGTGGATATAGTAGACACATATCCCATAAATGATGGATAAAAGAGCAAAAAATCCATCAAGAATCCCACACAACCAATAAAAAAAATGTTCGTTTGATTCAACATTATAAACATTTTATATCTCTACTTCCTGAGTGTCTCATTATAAAAATTCTCTAAGAACTTATCCTTGATATCCATCCACTTCATAGTCCCCATCAACTCGTCCAGAGTCTAGATGTCCAACCATCACTTCTCTTGACCACATAACAGGTAATAAATTGATTTTACACTATTCTTAGTAGGATTCTCCATGTGTTCATGTATAATCAGGAAATACTCAGTCACGAAATCAAGTATCATTGGTCCAACCTATTGAGTAAATGTCCAAGGGTACTACAACTAAAACTCTTTTTTTCGGTCAGACATAATCTTCTCAACCCACCTCTGTAACTTTTTATGAACCACATGAAGTGAGGAAAATTATCACATAACTGACCCATTATTTATTAACCCGCATAATCGGTGAATTGAGATCCGCTGTTGTGGGATCATTTCCATTCATAACCTAATATCGTACTCTCTAAAAGAATTATTATGAATGAATATCTCTATAATTCCAATCACACATCTTAAGAAACATTTGAATGAATTATCACATTAATCAAGATTCACTCAAATTAATAACAATACATTCCCCAAAAAAATCCACACTATCATAATTGTGGCACTATCACTACCCCTAACCATCCTACGTCTAGGTCATGGTCATCAATATGTAAAATCATTCTCATAATAAATTTTCTAATTAAACACCCAATTAATCACAATTTTTTATCATTTTTCAATAATCATGTCCTTATAAGGAACTATTTTCATTTAAAAAATTAATAAAATCAATAAAAGTAATTTGATATAAAAAACTCATCGAAAAAAAAAATTTCCATAAGCGCTCCAAAAAAAATTATTTTCATAGTAATTATTGAGTGCCTAGAATGATTCATGAATACTCAATTATGATTCCATACGGGACCATCAGTCAAATATCGAATATTAATAGAAACAATAATCACAAGACAATACAAGTGCATCAATCAAGATGAAATAGAATTAAACTATTATATCATGCATAAAAAAAATAATCCCACCCTATATACTTGGATATTACCCTCATATATGGGACAACTAGTCCAATGAACTAACTCTTAACCAAGGCCTATCATATTCAATTATAATGTCTAAATTTCCCAAAATTTAATACAAATAAAATAAAAGATAATAGCTTTGATTCCACTTTGTACCATCCCAACATAGGTTCCACACATCGGATCCCCGAGTTGGTCAGTCATATGACCTCAAGGGAACCTCCTCAAATTCCAGAGGTTGTCGACTAGTAGTGAAGGACTAATATATCAACATAGGGAGACTATAACCTCTATATCAATATATCACAACATTAGAAATAAATAAGAATAAAAATGATATAATCAAAAAAAATACACACTACTACCACATGGTGAGCAAAACACAGAACATAATTTCAAAAACTAAATAGTAGCTAGACATGAAGCCATCAGAATTCTACTTTCTTATGCAGAAGATATGAATTTAAAAAATATATAAAATAGAAGTAAAAAAGCACATTTATAAATGGTTATATAGCTGACGATGTCATTCCTGAGAAATGCCTGGTTTTACAGACCCTCATTTTCTGAATTAATATTTTATGTTATCAAAATCATTGTATGGTTCAAAATAAGATCCAAGAGCTTGGTATGATAGATTAATTACTTCTATTATTTCCAACAGTTATAAAAATATAAATATGTTATCTAACCTTTTAAAAAAAGCTAATTTCCAATGATTGTTTAGTTTTTCCAATCAATGTAGATGACATTATATTTGGATCATCAAGAAATCATTATGTGTTGAATTTTCTAAAATAATTCAAAATGAATTAGAAATGATTTTAATGAGTGAACTCGAATTCTATCTTGGATTTAATCTAATTCAAAATAATGATGTTATAATTTTAAATCAAATTAAATATATTAGTGACCTTTTCAAATGTTTTGTATTGGATAACACTAAAAGTGTTGAACTCCAATTAGTACCACTTGTAAGTTGGATCTATATGAAGATGGAAAATCTTTTGATCAAACAACATACATAGGATTGATGAGAAATTTACTATACTTAACTACTACACAACCTGATATTTTGTTTATTGTGTGTATGTGTGCTCATTTTCATGAAAATATTAAGGAATAACATTTTAATGCTATTAAGATAATTTTTAAATACCATAAGCATACACCCAATCTTGGATTGTTCTGTCCGAGAGGACAATAATTTTAATTAGTTAGTTATTCTGATGCTGGCTTTGCTGGTTATGATTTAGAAAGAAAAATAACCTCTAAAACATGCTTGTTTTTAGAAACGTCACTAGTATCATGGTGTTGTATGAAACAAAACACCGTTGCAACATCTACAATCGAAGCTGAATACATAGCTACTATTAGTTGTTGTGAAATAAATTTGTGGATGAAACACACATTACTATATTATGGATATCAATTCAGGCATGTACCTATAAATTTTGACAATACAAGTTCTATTAACATCTCTAAAAACCCCCATTTAATAGTATAATACTAAACATATTGATTTAAGACATCACTTTTTGGGAGATAATTATAAAAAAGGTGGCATCACATTGGAATTCATTGATTATGAATATCATCTTGTTGATATGTTCACCAATCTTCTACATTCTGAAATAATAGAATATGTCATACATAAATTGGGTATGATAAATATTTAGTAGTTATCTTAATATTTCATTTCATGCGGTTTCATATCTTATTGTTTCATATCATACTGTTTCAAAATTTACGGTTTCACAAATCAATATAGTAAGAATATAGTTTAACAATCATAGTTTTATAGTTTATTATCTTAAATATTATTGTATCATGTTTATGGTGTAATTGTTTCTATTTCTTAGATACTGTCTAGCACTTACTATCTCAAACATTACAGTTGCACAGTAGATAAATCACACTATTATAATGTCACCATGAATGCCTATTACTGTCTCACCATGAGAATTAATTATTGTCTCACTATAGATATGGCTTATTGTTTTAATTAAACAATATATCCCATATCATTTTAATTACTTAATTTACCCTTTCACCTTCCCGTTCTTTTGTTTTTTTAATGATTGTTATTCCAAAATGATAAAATAAAAGAAGTCTCACTCGCTCTTCACTTGAGCTCTATTCTATTATCTCAAACTGTAACCCTTCTTCAAATCATCTCAATCTCAAAAATTCAGTGAATTCCAAGGATAATTTTCCCTTCTTCGTCAACTCCTAAGAAATGTAGTTCAAAGAAGAAGAGGAAAATACTGCCAAAGATAACACCCGAGGGACCTCTGAATCCAAAACTAGTGAACAGAGTAGTGGTACCAAAAAATGATATTTTCCCTAAGTGGATTTTGTCATGTACGTTTATGCTTTAAAATGTATAAATAGATCTAATATGGTTAGACTATTTTAAAAAGGAGGACATGCCTATCTACTCAAAGTTAGTTTCACAATTTTACCAATATGTTCTATTTTCTTTTAATTCTGATGATGGTTATATTGTAAGAAGCTAGATAAATGGACATAGATGCACGTTTTCAATGAGTTTATCATCTGGATTCCATAGGATACCTCATGAGGGTATTTGTGAGGACTATCAGAGAGGTCCTCCACCCCCAATTGAGATTTTTTGGATGATTCTTTGAGAAGGTTGACTATAAATAAAGCTAAGAGGAGAGCTATAACTGCAATGCTAGATGGGGAAACTGGACACTTGTTTAAGTTTGTTCAGAATCTGATTATCCCAAGAAATGGTTATTTTTCTATATTCAAGTTGTTGGGACCACATTGTTTATTAAGATTTTTGTTTTTTAATAGTTGTTAATGATGGTCAAAATGTAGAAGGAGATTATGGAATCCAATGTTAGTGGTGATTCTCTAAACCGAGGATGCATGGAGAATTATGAAGATCAACTAATGTGATGATGTATGGATAATTTTTATGCAATCATAGCATTGGATTTCATGCTTGGGAAATTCTCCATGAAGATATATCAGATGATTGTTGAACTGATCCTAGGTTTAATGAACTTATGTCTAAGGCAACAAATTGTTTAAAATAATGATGAATGTCAAGGTATCTTCCATTTGAAGATGATTGATGAAGAATGAGTATTTGATGAAGACTGAAAAATTCTTTATGATTTCCTATGAACCATGTAACATACTACGTGATTAATGGAATCATACGATTTTCATGAAGAGAGTATGATGGGTGAAGAAGAATAGAGAATGTCAGAGGACTTGCATTCTGATATTTCCACACATTTCTTATGGTATCCAAAACCATATGATGCATTACTCTTTTTATATTTCATAAATATCATATGTTAGGAGAACATGTGAAGAAAACCTTATGATGGAAAGATGGAGAACTGATGATGCTAATCGTATACAGTTTTGATTGGAAGGAATGAATTTTCTAGAAGATAGTGATGTTTAAGTACTTTCCATTGCAAATATGACGATGGTAATGCAGTTCAATCAAATGATATATATATATCACAACAGTGGTTTTTGTGATGAAAGATAAGGAAAGGTAATGGGATGTAGTGAATATAGAAATTACAATGGAATGGACAAACTGTAGGTGGCATAGGTGGAGTTCCATGATTCATCACTTCCCATTTGGTATGTTTCACACAAGTGGAGTTCCATGATCTGAACAACAAAATCTGGAAATGGGGAGGCTGGGGCGTAATATTTGGTTTTGCGCATAAGATTGATTTTTTGATGCAAGATTTAAGGGAGTTTGAAATCTTGCGTGGAAGCCACGATTTGAGTTCCAAACATGGAAAAATGGAAAAGGGATGAAGTGCACAAAAGATTTAATGAAGTGTGCGAAAGATGAGGTTGGAACAAAAGAAACATACACTCCCAAGGCAATGTCAAATGTTTTTTTTCCTGAAAGGCATGATTTGAGGTCCAAAATTAGAAAAATTGAAATCGAAGGAAGTGAAAAAAATATTGAAGATGTGTGTGAAAGGTGAGGTTGTCATGATAGAGACTTATGCGCCCAATGCAACGTCAAATGGGGTTCTGTGCGACGCGTCTGGATATTGGGAGACACATTGGGGTTTTTGCGCATAGGGGTCGACAGGTTCTATAAATAATAGGTGAACCTCTCACATTTTGAATTCTCCATTTATTGAAGAAATATAAGCTCTAAATTGTGTATGAAAAATATAAAAAGTTTGTTTCTTGAAGGAATAGAGTTGCACATAAGAAGGAGAATTTGTGCCCATGAAGAGAGTTGTGTGCAAGATATAAGTTACATGTAAGAGGACTTCCATGACCAATGATTAATGTTGCGCACAATTCATTAATGTTTCCTACAAGTCACCCAAAAGAGGGTGCGTGAATGACTGGGGTCCCACATGCCTTCCCCAGGTGAATAACACTGTCAAAGTGACTTTGCAAAGAAGGAAGTACCATGAAAAATCTGGTATCACGAATAGATGTAGAACCACACTCACAGAACTGGTGTTTAACACTATCATTGTGATTTTCAATGTTAAGAAGAACTAGATGTTTAACCGAATTCAAATATACACAAATAAATAAGGCCGCATACCGATACACTTCTGTGTTTGTATTGAGAGTTGAAGAAAGTGATTAAGACCATCATGTACGATTCCTTATTATAATGTTTCATATAGGAAGAATAGAAGAAGAAGGGGGATAGAGTATTACCAAGGGAAGTCTTCAAATTATTCAGGTTATTTTAATTCATATGATTCTATGTGAGCAGATCCTCAGTGTTTGAATAATCACATTGGTGAATGTGATTCCTGATAAAGAAAGATGAATATTAGTGCAGTCAATTATTGCACAAAGAAGAAAGAAGAAGTCTACTACAGTTCGTATTTCCTTATAGAGGAAGATAAAGAAAGAATAGAGAATTACATGCCTACTTCTTTGAAAGTAATCATGTGAAGAGCACTAAAGTCAATCAAGAGAAAACCCTACCTTTTGAAGAAGGAAGAATATTGTATTCATATATAGTATAAAGAACCATCTAGATGTTGCAAGATGTACTAGGATATCAGTAGTCCAGTGTAGAGGATTGTTTCACACCCACTCCAAAGTGTAGGGACTCACACTAACTGGATAATTGTTTTCATATCCAATACATTATAAAATAATATCACATTCTAGAATAAAATCCACGCACTGGTCATCCCCATTTATGGAAAGGATATAACATCTCTTATAGAGTGGTGAACCTTGTAAAAATATCATGTGCATATTTTTACTACATTAATTTTATTCCATGATATAGTTAAAAGAGAATAATAGAATCAAGATCATAACATGTCAAGAGGTATGGGGATAAATAGAAGAAATTTGTTTAAAAATTTTCTAACACTGATTCACCCCCTCTGAGTGTTAGGCATATCCCAAAACAGTCCCCTAACAAGTATCATGATGTAGTTTTCATAAATCTAAAGAAAAATGAACATTATATCATCCTTTGTAAGTATATTATACACCATAAATGAGAGTTGATTAAAAAAAACATTTACATCAACCTCCCTATTTTATTACAAGAATATCTCTGCCATGCTTCATGAGAAGGGATTGGATGTACCAAATGAAGAAGTCATCAATTATTATGAGTTTTTTCCTTTCAAAATTTATTGTAAAGTGAATGAAAATCAATTGGAATCCATGGATAAAAGAATGGGATGAAGAAAAATATAGGATTTATGAAATGTTAAAACAAGTGGAAAACTATTCAAGACCTAATGGTATTTTTTATCCTAGTTTAGAACCAAATGAATTTGTTGAGTAGTCAGTAGAAGAAGAAGAAGCAGAGGTTTTTGTGCCAACAACAGAAAAAAACATGTATTAGGAGAAGAGTGAACCTATTCTTCACGAATTAACTAAGTACGAAGTGTATGTTTCTGAAAATGTAGATGATTTTGAAGAACGACCTTATTGAAAAGAATATTCTATTGTTATTGAAAGAGAAATAGATGTTGTAGAAGAGCATATAGAAGAAGAATCGTTTCCAGTTCAAGAACCTGCTGATGAGGAGAATATAAAATAATAAAAAAATTATGAAGTAATTATTTATTCTTGAGAGTGAATGGAGCTAGACATTCAGTTGGCTAGATTGGAAAAGGATGTATAAATCGGGGAGTAAATAGTTGAAATAGATCAAGGATCTAAATCTCTCAGTCTTGAGAATGATGCCAATGTTGAGGGGGAGTAGCCCACATTCTAGAATCCGTTGAAGTTCCTAATCCTCTTGATCCTAGCTTAGAGGATATATCGTAAAAATTTCCCTGTTAATTTTATGTGAATGATTCACATGAAGTCACAGTGAAAGGCCTTAATCTGTCTATTATCATTCAGTTGAAAATGGAATCTACTCCTAATGTTATCTCTACCAAAAAACCTGAGTATGTGTTTTCTTTTATCACTGATCCCTCACAAGAACCTTCAATCTTGTGAAATAATGATGACCTGAAAGCATTTGGTGCTACCCTATTCGCAGGAGATGATAAACATAGGAATACGCAACCAGATCATGTAACAAATCTGAGTGAGAGATATGATTCACTATTATTGGATAATTTTATATCGAATATTCAACCCAAAATTCATCATGATATTTGGAATGTCAGTGTTGATAATAAAGGTCTTAGTGATGATGAAAAGACTCTAAGATTTATGGTTGATGATATGTAGAGAGTGTTAACCTGATACCAGAACCTGCTTCTCACCCTGATGAGAATATTGTTACTCAGTCCCCACAAAGAAGTAGCTTCACTCATTCAACCTCATCCAACCGATGTAGTAGAATAAGTAGATGAAAGAAATTGTATGATTATTCAAGAGATGTATGAAATATTTATTGGACTTAACTACTAAAATGATGAGTATAAGGGGTGCCTCAAGAATGTTTTAAATAAACATAAATCCCTTACCTTGACTGTCACTACTTCTCGTACTACTTGATAATCTTTTCAACCTTCTTTAGACAATGATCTATTCAAAACTATTGTCAAAGAATAATTTCAAGCTATGTTTTGTGGCTTTAATAAAGAATCCTTATCTAATGTAATCAAGAACTGTGATAGAGTTCTTGATTTGTTGAAAATCCATCAAAGATGTCCAAAGATGCTCAACAATAAATTTCCAATAAAGTGGACATCTAATTTAATCAGATATTTTCTTATAATGACCAAACCAACCATTCCATGTACCTTATAGAAAATTTTAGGATTCCTCCTATTACTCATGCTTTCAAAACTCCAGTCCAAAATCCCTCATATTTCACTCTTTTTTGAACATGTTTATAAAAAAAGGATGACTTTGAAAAATCCATGCAGTATGGTGGAGAGATCATTGCAGATTGTATTAATCCTTTTTGGCCTTATATTCATGTTTAGAGTATTGCCATTGTGGCTCCTGTAGTTGTATCTTTGATATCTTGTTTTCCATCCATCACCTCTCCCCTAGCCTCCACATTTATGTCTATCAATCACCTCTTGAGTCTGAAAATGAATGAAATCATTGATCAAAAATTGACTCGGTCTTCTACTAGCCCAACCTAGGCCCCTTCTGCCTTTAAAGGTCTTTCATTACCTTCTATGTCAACCAGTTCACTCCCTTATTTTTCTTCATCATCTACTCTTATGGGTTCTTCTTATGATGTTGCTGCTAAGGGGAAAGAGAAGACATGCTAGTGATAAAGAACATTGACAACTATCTTTTCATAGAGATGCTTTTTGTATTATTATTACCTCTTACTTGTAATGACATCTTCTTTATCTAATGAATTGTGCACTTTTATTATCTATTTCTTATTCACTATTTTTAAAAATCCAAAAGGGGGAGAAATATTCCAATTATATAAAGACTAGAGAAATATGTATTTTATATGTACACTAGATACATATGTATTCTCTCACTCACATGATTTGTGATAATAAAAAAGGTATATATTGTTGGACTCCTCATGTAATAATAATTTTTTTATGATCAAAAATCATTTATATTATGATAATATTTTTAATTCAATGTAATATATATCAAATCATATATACAGATGGTTAGTATCATTCTACATTAACTAAAATTATGCAAGATCTAAATTTTTATACATTAAGTCTTGTTACTATACACTATATTTGATTTAATTTATAATGATTTATTTGATGAATGATTAAGTATAGTAGATTCTATGAATATCACTGCTTATATATGAATAAAGATATTTGGAGAAGTCTGAGACACCATTATTCTGCCACTAGTTGTGTTTTTTTGGCAAAGGACCTAGACACCGTGACCAGACACCGTGACCAGACATTGAGACTAGACACCATGACTCGACACTATGACCAGACACCGTGACCAGACACCGTGACCAGACACCATGACCATCCATACACCCTGAAAATCCAGACACTATTTTAATAGGGGACACCGATTCATCAAGACATTGTTTACAGAAAAACTGTGACAGCATTTCTGAATCTATTTTTTCAATTTTTTCATTTAATTTATAACTGTCATATTTGAAGCATTTAAACGAACTAACATAATTAATTATTATTTTTGGAAATTCCATCTGATAGTATGAGGTACGTGGTGTAGAATACATATATCCTATCGGCTCCAACACATGACCTCGAATAATAAAAGAGAAGTGTGACCCAGAAAAAAGAATAAACAAAGAGCGTAACAATGAAGAACAGACAAGATTACCTAAGAAAAGAACCGAAACATGAAACTCACAATTCATAAAGAACAAAGAATTCAATTTCAATTCCACAATATATACACCATAGATCAGAATCGTTGAGCACATATTCGCATTGACAATACCATGATGAACAGGAGCAAGATCTCGCTGACGTATGATACTCTGTTTACCCTGAGAGGAATCGATTTCTCAATCGGTTTCATCAAAGAAGCCCAAAGCTTCATAAATTAACACTGAGAGAACTTCTAACCTTATGTCTATACATTTTATCTATTGTGTAATGTTTTCAACATTCGATCAGTGTGTGTGTCTATATAAAAACAGACATTATCTGTTGCATTAAACTGAATTATACAAGATATCCTTTCTCAAACACCTTTTACACTTGTTTATACCCACGAATAAGTGTGGAAGATGTTTTGTGTAACCTATTGTTTATACCCACGGGGAACTGTGGATTAGGTCATGTGACAAGGATTGTCTTGTGTACTGTTGTAAATCTCGATACATGGTGTGTTACTAGATTATTTATATAAACTGTTTTGTGGCAGGTGATCACCATGTGGCGTGAATTATGAATCGGCATGAGACTAAACAACTTGTTTTATATTTTATTTTTTTATTACTATAGTTTTCTTTTTTTTAAAGATCATTCTAGAAATCACTAAATTTACTTTGATAGTTAATCATTGAATGAAGTTAAAATTGAATTACCTTATTAGAGTAGCTTAAAAGGTAATGTTAATAACCAATATTATGATTACTGATAATTAATCAATCTTCTAGGAATTTATTTATATATTGAAACTTTTATAATAGTATAACCATGATTAACAGGATTTTATTTAACATTATTTGGGAACCCTTTTATGTATACTTTTTAAACATAATTTTTTTAATAGATTCTCAATTCACACCCCTCTTGAGTACTCAACTCCTACCAATATGTGTGATATATAAGAATATAAGTGATACATAAAAAAATATGTGATATATATATAGTGAATATATGTGATATTATAACCCACAAAATTACCTTTTCACCCATTTTGGAAATGATAACATTGCGCATGCGTACATACAACATATCATCTCCATGAAGTGATGTGTTCCATTCACCATTTTTAAATATCATTAAATATTATAAAAATATATATAATTATTAAATATGAAATTTATAATATTTATATCATTCTACATATGATTTATATATATTTTATACACAAGAACCATAACTTTCATGATAATGCGTGCATTATAAAACAAGGAAATTAATACCCAAAACAATGAAAATAATGAAATATTATTAACAAACTGTTGGTAAAATGTTCTAATATGATCATATGTGATATTTAAAATGTTATTATAGTTATTTAATAAATTAGTAACATTATTAAACAAATTTTATATGATATTAAATTACATTCATGTATACAAAAGTGTGAGGTAAGGGATGTTATCACAATTTCCCTTCATTGAGGCATAATGTAATGTTATGCACCTATTTTCATTTTTATAGTGTATATAATTCCCATTGTTAATGTTATATCACGATTATATAATTTTTCATTTCATTTTAATTTTCAATTTCAATTATTTTATCATAGTGGATTTTACTTGATAATTACCAAATGAAAAAAGTTATTGTATAACCTCACATTATTATATGGCTGGTGACATTTTTAAAAAAATAAATTCCTTATGATCATTTATCATTAGAAATGTTATAAATTTTAAAAATAAATACTAGTTAATGATTTATATTATTATTTTCTAAAACATATAGAATTATTAAATAAGATGGTGTAAATTGAATGTTATTTCATTAACCTGGGAAATATTGAAAAATATGTATCCTTTAAAAAATACTAATATTTGATGATATGTAATATTGTTCCTGAATTAAATCATTTATTGGATATATGTTTAATGATCTATACATGGTAACATTTGAAAAGACTAGTTATAGATAGCCCCTAGATCTATTAATAGTCTCATGAGATGAATATGATTGCCAAATCAGATGGACTTTTACCCAATATCGTTAAAATTTCTTGAGGAATGATCTTGAAGATAGAGGTATCATGTTCTAGGGAAACATGGTGTATAATAATTAATCATTTCGTTAATTTCTAATTAAAATATTATTATTATCCATGAGATTCTCTCTATGATATTATCTATATATTCATTTCATTCTCAATAGTTGATTAAATTTAATGTGTTTCAGTTATTTATCTTTTAATACTTATTTTTTCATATCTAGTTATGATAGGCAAGTTATTGATCAAATATCAGTTGGGTTTATTTATTTTTCTTTTCATGTTGAATAATCATTACTGATTTATGTTAGATTCTACTGTATAAAAACATTACTAATCTTTTTAACTCACCCTTATTTTTTCGCTTTCCCTAATATATATTGAAAAAATATTTGAATCAGTTTTAAATGACGTAAATCATTTTTTTATTCTGTTTTATGTTTTACTTTATTTTCCCAATAAAAAATAAGTATTGAGTATATATCTAGTTTTCTATAACAACTAAACAAACCAGCCATTTGGGATTTATCCACTTGTGTCAATACTATTTAATAATGTAAGACATCATCTCTAGGTTATTAATGGTAGGGGTTGTTACAGATAGAATCATATAATGTGTAATATATGTCTTGGGAACTATATTATAGAAAATATGGATTATAGAACGTAACCATCTGATATAATTTGAGGATAAGGGTAGTTGAACACAATAAATTTTTTTATGGAATATATTATTTGGGGTTCCCTAAATATATATCCTTATTTAGATACAAAAGTGGATGTGGTTCTTGCATAGAGACACCAAGGTGAAATAACACTAAGGTCACTTAGGGATTACCCGATCATCACCTAGTGCATGACAAAAAGGTATATTGCACACCTTGTTCCACACTCCTTATGGATATTCTTAGGGTAATTTATAGTTTATTTAAAACCCATTCTGAAGGAGTTTTATTTGATATGATGGGACCTTTTCCATAAATTTAAGGGTCTTTTATTAAGAAAAAAATATCAACTAACATGTGTCTGGAAATGTGAGATTTACAATGATTCCTATTATGAATTTGAGGAAGATCATCTAGTTCCTGATCATACCATCGATATTTAATGTCACTGAGAAGATTATTTTCAATACCATCCACAACAAAATTGGATTCCATATTAATTTGTGTGGAAATATTTTCCATGGTGATAAGGGAGTCCAAGAATTTGATCCATCAGTTAATGATCCTCTATCATAAGTTAGTATATCCTATCCTAATGGAAGACAAAATAATGGTAGAATCGGTCTCATTATAGTTATTTTTCACATTTTATTATTTTATTTCCCCTCCTCCATGATAATTCCAAGAATCTATGACAAAATTAAAAATTTAATAGCATGAGTACTATCAAATCAACCAAGGAGAGCCCTTCATTAATCTATAAAAATTAAACCATAAATAGATGTCCCCAGATTGCATCTTTAGGCTCAAAATATTGTTTATCCAACTAGAAAAAAACTCCTCCTTCAAGAATTTGAATCATTAATGCAGTGGCCTAAAATATCCTTTGAAACCAATCTTACCATTAATTGATTGTTCATGAAAATAATTAAATAAGAAATTATTCTTCAGTGTCAAAGCATTTTTAAAAATGGTAAGAATTTTTGATAAATTATAACCAACCATAAATCAATAGTTATCATGAATAAATTTATTCCTATCAAACCAAATAATGTGGATGTGCTCTGTTGTAGCTACTTGAATAAGACCCTGTTGCTATGGAGAATAAGCAATTTTGTGTCTACCCTATAAGAAGAATCGTATATAATCCACAATGGGAAAACTAAATTTAAATATATCAGCTACATATTTCTATATTGATGAAGTATAATCACAATAGGAGAACAAATTATCAGAATATTCTACTTTTGATGATAATGAAAAATTGAAGAGTAGAGGGAAAGTTGACCAGATTTGTTTGAATCATTATATTTTCCAATATCTATTCTATGGTGGATTGAGTATATATGATGAAGTTATTGTGTAGTTTCCCCAAATATTATAAAACCACATTACAAATAAATGTGTGTGATTAGAAGAATAAATATGAAATGATACCATTTTTATCAAGTTTCCATACCAAGAAATTATCTCTGTTAGAAAACAATAGTATTTGATACTGTTGATGATGTGATTCAAGAGTACCTCCATAATCTAGTTTATCATTGATAGTAAAATCCAGAACCAGATAAATATCATCATCCAGAATTGCATCTGAAAGGGAGATAATAGTCCAATTGAATATTTATAAATGTGGATATGAATATATTGATACCAACCTTATAGAATGAGAATCAATTGAAGCGTAAATAGATTTAAAATGAACCACAATATTGAATAAAAGTGACTATAAATCACATTATTGAATCTATTCATGAATTTACCCTTTTGAAAATCAAGATCCTATGAATTAATATTGATAAGTATTCACAAAAATGATTCTAGAAATGAATAATTATAGGACAAAAGATTATCAATAACTATACCCCTTGGATCATCTGGTTTATAGCAAGTGTTCGCGGAAAGCATAGCTAATTTTTTTTATAGAATATTTCCCCTCAAATTAAATTAACACTAGAAACATTGATATTATTAATTAGTGAAATAGTCCATTTTTATTCCATAAAAAAGCAAACAAACTTTTAAAAAATGAGAGACTTAGCCAAGAATACCTAACTAACCAGGGTATGTGTTTTACCCTTCTATGTGGAAAGATTTATTATAAACATAAAAATAATATCATAAAATTAGTATGCTCTTAGTCTTAATTAATAAATAATAACATAGAGATATGTGACGAGATTTTCTCCCCCATGAAAATCCAAAACCCTGATAATAAAAATCATCATGGGAGTAGATATATTCCTTCCAAAATAGACAAATGATTATCTCAAACTAATAATCTTACCAGAATCTTATTCATAATGTAAAAGAGATAGGTAGATGTTTTTATACGTATTTTATCCACATAATTGAATAGTATGATTTCATTGGTATACAAATAATTAGTGGAAGAAAAAAGTCCATTTTCATCATAAATAGTCTTCAATATTCAATTTATATCCATAATGGAAATAAATCATCTTTGATAGTCGTCAATAATATAACAAATTATTCTATAAAAGGGATCACCATTATTGACACCTATAAAGAAATGAAAATAGAATTCATGAGACCCATTAATAAGGACAAAGATGTGAGAAGATATAAAAATTATTTTGACCCCAGAAATGAAGATACCATTAATTCCAAATATATGAAGAAATATACAAATGAGTCTATAGTCCATTGTATCGAATTATTTCTTAATATCAATATTAGGAGTAGTATTACCACCCCTAGTGGATTCATTAATTAGGTAAACACATTTTTATGATGTTATTAGACAATCCTGAATGGATCCTCCCTTAATAAAACCATACTGATTTGGAGATACAATCCTACTTGCAATTTAATCCAACATATTATCCAGAATTTCGAAAATGGATTTATAAATGGTGTTTACTAGAGAAACTGGACTGAAATGGTGGATCTCATTAGAATTCCCCATTAAAAGAATAATATAATTAAATTGATCATTCAAACCATGATGAACGGTGAATCCTTATAAAAAGTTAATAACTAACATGAAAACATCATCATGAAAAAATAACCCAAAATATTTTGGAATATAATTACTGAAACCATCCCTGATAGGAGAACATTCAGATTTAAGGCTTAAGGCCTCTTCCTTAATTTTAAATTCCATGGGAATATGGGTAATCCTAGAGTTTTCCTGTTGATTCACATGTCTGGTAAGAGTACCCTCTTCCAAGTCATTATGAAGATATGATCCATTGAAGAGATCTTTAATGTATAAAAACACAGGCTATGAGAGTTTCCTCATGTTATCAATGATCTAACTACCATTTATAATAAATTATATAGGCTTGGAAACATCCTGATTTTATGAACATAATTAAAATTCTGGAATTTTTTTCACCATCTGTTATAGAGTTTTCCTTAAATGTATGTCTTTGAGATACATATTTGAGGTTAAGATGATTATAAAACTAAGATACCATCTTGGTTTCCTCCAAAACACCAGTAGAGAAATCTTTACATGTATTATTCTCTTGAAGATACTAGATATTCATCAAGGGAGTAGATTTTGGAATCAAGAGAACGGAAGTGATATTTTATCCATATTTTAAGATACATCTTGAGAAGATTGAGTTAGAAAACCAAAGCAATGTAATCATTCTTGCAGTCCACCATGTTCAAAATCTATTAAAAAATTGACCTACACTCAGGATGAGAGACCTAATCCTTATTGAACCTAAAAGGTAAAGGATATTTGGGGTCCTTTCCCACATGGTTGAATAATATCGGATAATGGTTATAATTTAGTCTAGATAGAGTTTCAAATGATACGAATCACCAAAAATCAATGGAGTCTTCATTGATAATGGCTTTATCAATTCTTCATGCAACAAACCTGTTAAAATATTTACTATACTAAGTGTTTTTTTCCTCTAGATTAACGTAAATCATCCCTTTATGATCAATTCACATTTTTAATTCATTATAAGAAATAGATTAAGTTATAGATCCCATCTTCTCATCAAAATTCATAATATAATTAAAATCCACAAGGATTATCCATGTGCTAGTACTAATAGAATTAAGAGAACCAATATCCACCCATAAGCTCATATAGTCCTAATACGTAATAGGGTAAAAAAATAAGGAGTTGGAATGATGAGTGCCAATATAGTCGAAAGAAGATGTGACATTCTGATCACATGATTCAACAAGAGAAATATTCGATAAAAAAGAATGATCCAAAACCCAAAGACTTATAACCTCTATCAAGAACTTGTCAGAGTCAATCAAATGAATCCCCAATTTCTCTATTTTGGAAATTCTAGAGGATATGATTATTTTATGTTATGATAGACCTATAAGAATAGGAATGTGATGCTAAATGAGAATCATAAGGTATCTAATGGTGTTATGATTGCAGAATTCCTGGATGTTATAGAATAAAATCAACATTTAAACAAGAATCAGGGGTTGGATCCCCTTTCTTTGTCCCTACTGACTTATTTTATTATTATATTAGGAGGTCATCATACATTCATTTAGGAACAGTTGTTCCTTGTAGAAGATAATTTATGTCATAGGAATTGATAATTCCATTTATAGATTGGAAATACATGTCACTTCAAACAAGACATGGAAGTGTATTGTAATTCAGATCGTTGGCCACATTTTCAAAATCATTGGGGACTTTAACTTTTGGATATGAGCAGTTTACAATAGGGGTAAGTTCATATGTAGTGTTTTATAGTTATTTTATATTGACTGAACTCAAAGAATCCTCTCTTTTTGGATGGCCATTAATTGTGATGGGAACGTCATCGTGAAGATCAACTGGGATGGAAGGAGACTTAGAAGCATGAAATATAGAATATTTGATAAGAGCATCAGTAGAATATTCATTTTTTTATCAAATTACATGGGACCCATATCATTTCTTAACATTATTGGATCTAGAGTAGAAGAAAGCATTGGTGAGCTGATTGGATCCCCTAGATTTATATTCCATGATCGATTGGATGATTCTTCTAAAGTATATGGTTCTTCAAGATTGAAAACCATAGAGGGTTAGTCACTATCCAAATGTGAAAGAACCAATACCGTTATGTTTTATTCTAGTTCTTCCATCATTGAAATACCATCTGTTTTTTTTAATATGGATAACCAAGAAATAAATATATATTGATAATTCCAAACTCAAATCATGATCCTCCAAGTGATAATTTTCTATTGTATGCATCTCCTCATAACCCATCTTAGTAGGAGGACTTGAAAAAGTATGGTCCTTAACATGTTTATATTCATTAGCTATATCTTTCCATGATATCTTTAGAAGGATAATATTATTGGAGGGGTCGGCCTGAGACTTTGTTTCCCCCAAAAATACATTCTTAATATTTATATTATGATTAACTTCTTATAATAAGTAACTTTGGGGGATATATTCATCTTCTTTTACATCATTATTCTGTTATGAAAAGAATAACTAATAATCTGAAAAAAAAAGTGGGAAAAAAGTTCATATTCATCCTTGACATTAATTTTGTTTCTATTATAAAGAAAGATGATGATATATGGTCTTTTTTATTTTCAGTCTAAGATCATCCATAATTTTGGAATAGAATGTACAATCCCCTTATAAAGTACTTTAATCCATTCGACATGGGGTTCCAATGCAATTTTGTAGTTTTTAAGCGTCATGGGATTCATGTACACCAAATTCAAACTGTGGAGCTTGAGCCAAATGTGAGAATTAGTTTGCTTCAGATTAATGGATTTTAATTTATCATCCCATTCATATAATCTTAGAGTTATATACTGGATTTGATGATTTCCAAGGTCTCAATCTATGTTAAATGATTCCCTATATTATAGAAAAATATGAAATAAGCCTCTTTTAGTATGAATTATCTTCCAATGACTAAAGCCTAGAAAATGAGAGACCACATTATCATGGTCAATGTAAGACCAAGTCATATCATCCATTGATTAAATAACATGTCCCAAGATCGAGAACTTGCGTCGATTAATTCTCTGTTACAGCGCCTCTATATATTCCACCATGGAAAACCCAGCATAATCAGTTCTACTGATGTTGGTGGATCTAGAAGAACCCACCTTTGTTCAGATATGGGGAACTAGAAAGAGCATACACAAAGGTAATACCCTTTATCCTCGAAAAAGAAGGTTCTTGGGAGTCTGAGATCTTTTTAAAACCCTAGGATGAGGGTCAATCATCCTTGAATGAAAACTACCAATCATGATGAAATTATTCCCTGGATAATATCAAATATGAATCTAGGATCTCGTGATATCACCATCTCAATGTTCAATGAGATGGGTTCCCACTATCGACATCAAATTCCAAAAGAAAAGCTGGTTTTTAGGCCTAGTGAGTTAGAAGTTATTACCAGACCATAACCCATCCCCTTGTATATTTATGTGATTCTCCAGCCATAGCCCCAAATGTAATCTCACATGGGATTTCAATCCATTTCTTCACACGATTGATGGTCTCTATAGTGATTTATTCAATAATCACAGGCATTTTCAATGAATGGAATCAATGCTGGAACATTAGTGAAAGATTCCACAGCTGCATCCATCTCCACCATGCCCAGTTAAAAAAACCTTTGGATGTAGTTTAAAATTATTATATCCCCAAAGAAAATTTTTATGCTTCTGAGATTAAAAATTCACAAATTTTAATTTATTTTATGTTTTATACAATATTTATAATTATAAATTATGATTTAAATTCATAAGATCATCATATAATCTAATAAATGTCATTATTTAGAAAGTTTACCTGGAAGGAATAAAGTTATCAATACTAATGTTCTATTTAGAGATCTCCCATCTAAATATTCTAATACAGATACTATTAAAATTGAGTAAATTATTGATATATTATGGATTATTAAACAAGTTATGAAAAATAACAATTCCATAACAGGAAAATAGATTCTATAGCGAGATCCTTCTATGTTGAATATCTTCATGTAGTAGAATCCTCCTTCATTTGGTAGGACTACTAGTCCAGTGGTAGTTGAGAAATGGTTTAAGTGTCTAGATAATATATTAATGGTTGTTGGATATGATGATAAATAAAAACATACACTTTATGTGTATTGAATCATTGGTGATGTTGATCAATTGTGGTCGATGATCCAAAACACTAGAGATGAAGAAGACGTATAACTCATGGAAGGGAATTATATTATGGATACATTCTTCAAAAAATATTTACCTCATGATAAAAAAGAGAGATAAAGAAAACAATACATATATTAATGAAAAAGGAAGAAGAAGTTATTTTTTAGTTTGAGGATTCCTTTATTAGTTTTTCCATGAATACTATGGATTACATACACAATATGGAGTACAATATTGACCATATCATTGAAAATATTAATCCAACTCATGAAGGGTTATAATATCTCAATCGTTTTCTTAAGATAATGAAATAGTTTTATTTTAAATTTTAACAGAGAGTAAATTCTATAGATCCTACATTTAATAGGTAAAATAATAAATTAAAATATTGAACACACACTAATACAAAGGGAATGTGTCAGCCAAAAAGAAGAAAATAAATCAATTTCCATATTCTAATAAAATTGAAAAAATTACCCTTGGAAATGCCTAAAGGGTAATGGATTATATTTATAAGTGTAAATAAATGTTTTATCAAGATAAATATAATATTTTTGTTAAGATAAACACTGATATTTAGTGATTAAACTATTCTGATATGGGGATGTAAGCATAAAAATTCCTTGAGCATCAAGCGAATCCACAAAAAAAGAGTCCAAGGGGAGAAGGCCATGCTTATGAAATTGCTACAAATATGGTGGAAGTAATAAATGTGGTGATGTATGTTATTTTAATATTCGGTTGAACTTTTTTTAATTCTTTATTTGATTTTAGATCCTCAAACTCCTTTATATCTACAATGTCTTCCAAGAAAATCATATATTTACCTTTTAATTAAAGAAGTGTGTTGTGAGTCAACACTTCTAGGGGAATTCTATATATAACAAGGTTTTGTTTGGAGGTACTCATTATGACACAAAAATGTACTTTATTTTTAGACCATATTTTCATACCGATGTTTTACTACAACATAATCTTTAGTAGGAACTATCATTCAAAATATGATGAAAACATTTATTATAAGAACAAAAAAATAATGATTGGTGAGGAATATCTAAAATTACTAATCATTACATAGTATAGTAATAATATAAGTAATTATATAATAAATAATTTTTATATTTAATAAAATTATTTACATAGTTTTATTTGTTATAAAAATATTTATTAATTTAATCAAAAAAGAAATTTTATTAATTTAACACCTTTCTAATATGTTTTTATTTAAAATATTTATTTTTCATAAATTTCATAATTTTAAATTAATAAAATTATTATCATTTTTTAAATCATCATTCCCAAAATTAGATTCGATGAAATTTTAGGAATATTTTTTGAAAATACTGATTTTCAATGAATAATCAAAAATAATGTTTCTGTAGAAAATGACATTTCTTTTCATAAATTATGTAATTTAAAATTTTCAATGTATATGGAATAATATTTCATGTAAACTATGTATTATTTAATTATATTTAATCTAGTAAATTAATTTTGAATCTATGTTATATTGGTTTTCTATATATGTTTATTTTTGGGTTTAAGGATGGGTTATTCTAAAGTGTATTAATATGCATAATGTTTCACATTTAAATTAATTAAAAAATTCCTAATGGGTAATGTTAAAAATGAAATTTATATACTGTATATTAGTAAATATTATTTGAGTTTCAGGTAATTATTATTATTTTTTATAGAGTCAGTATATAATAATATTTGTCTAAAAAAAATATTCTTTTAAACCATTTGTCTAACCGTGACTGGGGGATTAATATTAAAATTAATTGTTCCAAATTATGAATTTCATTTGGAATAATTAGTTCAATATTTTAAATAATTATATTTTATAATTTCATGTAATTTCAGATTAATTTTTTTACCAATGTGATTAATGAAAACACTAAAAATTTATCACAGCGATTAAGGTAAATATGAGTTTTCATAGTAGTTAAACATTAAACATTGGTACCCAAATGACCAATAAACGTTTGAATAATCCAATGGATTGACATATTTTTAACATATAACTTTATTATTTATTATTTATTATTGGATCCACTTTAATTGGATTATCTTTTGGTGGAATTCCCTCTATATAAAACATACATGTTTTCCACTCACAAACCACCCATATCCACGCAAACAGACCACTATGTCACGTCCCAATTCACCACTCAAAACATTTTGTCACATCTATAATAATTAAAAATCTCCACCCACATATTGAAACACGAGAAGAATAATCCCACATCACAACAAATACACTTTGGCTTCCATTTATTCAGTGGCTTTATCGCATTTCTATTTTATATATGCATGTGTATTATCACCCCATCCAGATACCTAGGGGAAAAAGTAGTTATTCATGTATAAGTAATTTAAAATTTTATTTTGGTTGTGATAAAAAAAGATGAAAGGTTTATAAAAAATAATGACTAAAAAAATAACAGAATACAACAATTATTAATTTCAAAATTTTCAACAGCCATGAACAACAACATAAAACAATGTAGAAAAAAATAATAACACACGAGTTAACTCCCCAAACCCTCGATTTTATAAATTACAATTAAATATTTATAAATGTTCCAACTAATAATATCAACATTATGGTAATAAAAAAATGAAATTCTAATATGTTTGACGCAACACCCCAACCCCTCTAGGCTGGAGCCGATGCATTACTTGTGATATTGGAATGGATAAAGGAAATAAAATCAAGAAGAAACGATAAGTTGAGTTTTCTTAAAGAAAATAGATACATAGATGTAACTCAAATTACATAGGAAAAGGTTACAATACATAAAAATGTTTACAATACATAACTATGGTTAAAATACATAACAAAGACTAAAAACAACATCCACAGGAACTCAATAAATGATTTCTTCTTCATCTCCTATTTGAAATTAGACAATGGAAGGGGTGGGCTGAAACACCTAGTAACGGTTACAAATAGTGTAAGAATGAATACAATTATAAGATAATCATAGTCAATCTGACATAATCAATATGGAATGGTGAATAAATGAAAAACTAATGCAATTAATAAACTGAGAATGAAACTACATCCATATATTTTTTCATAGTGAAAAACTTATGGAAAAGAATAATAACTAATTATGAATAACCATAATACCATAAAACGGTTTAGTTCTATGTGTAGAAACCCATCTGATTTTTTGGAAACAAACTCGATGGGTTTGTTGCCAAACTGATTTGTCTCATGTGACCTACTGATTCATCGAGGGGATATAGAGGGACCCAACTACCACTGAATGTCCAAATAATTCTTTATAAATTTATTCAATACAATATAAATATCCCTTTCAATATCTGTAAAGAATAGTGTATACAGATTCATCAATATTTCCACAAATTAAATAACATTCCAAATAAACACCGTATGAAAAATGGTATATAGTATAGACAAAAAACATATTAATGATATGATATTATGGATATTTTGTATAAATATAACCTCAAATGGAAATTGATCTAAAATGGGCAGTAGGTACACAACATAAGGATTTTTAGGTGCACCATACATTGTTAGTCCAACAAAATAGTAGTTGAGATAAAGGCCCTTACAATAATGTATTCGGTCGAATCATATGACCAAAACATAATAAACTCCAATTTAATCATTGATTAACATGAATATAAATATAATCGTGTTATTATATATCAAATTTAAGTACACATATTACAAATACATGAGTTACGTGGCGAACATTGAAAATATCATTGAAATGAAAGTAAGATGAGAAACCCCTTACATTTTTCTCGACTGTGTTCCTCATTTGTTTTTATGACCATAATAAAAAAATTTAGATCCATTAATAATTAATTAAATAACCTCATATACATTTAATTTATTTAGTATATCCTTTTTAGGTTCATTCATGGCCCTTTTAATGGGTTTAGGAGGATCAATTTTATTGTTTTTGAAGCATTTTCGTCCTTGGTTTTCATGATTTGTTTACTTACATTCATGAATATATGTTAAAATGAAATGTGTTTAAACATAAATAATTGTTAATATATCTTATTAATGAAATTAATGAGTTATTAATTATCTTATAATGATTTTTGGTTATATACCATGGTGATGATTTATTAGTTAAATGTTTATTACAAATATTAGAATTAACTTGGCCTTTTTGTTCATAATGAACATGTTTTTTATTATTATTATATATTATAAGTGTATAAGGATTCCAGATCCTTAACTATATGAAATAATAATATTATTACATTTTTTAACCATAAAAATTGTCTCATGACCAGTAATGAAGAAGAAGGTGAAGAATGAAACTCTGCCGTTAACAAACCTTACAAATTGGAACCTCACAGATGTTGATTTCAGTTATAAAAATAAAAGTGAGGGTGTAAGAATATTGATGATGGTTCTTCGATTCACATGATATAATTCTAGAATATATATTATACTAATGTTTTCATGGTCATTTTGACATATGAGGTGAGGAGAGAAAAATAATAGAGATGTACTTGAAAATAAAAGAAAAGTGGATAGATCCCTCACAAAAAATCGGCAGACTAACGACGTCGCATAAAATTTCCTAAAACGAAATGATGAGACAAAAATGGTATCTCATCATATTTCAATCAAAATGAGAGTAATAAGAACAATTAAATCAAGCCCCAATATATGAAAAGGAACAAATAAAATTGATAACGTAAAAGGAGTGTCGACTAAAATAAGAAAATGAAGGATTCTATTACCTTGAAGAGTAACTCCTAGATCCAGAAGGATGGAACCTTGGGGGATCAATGTCACTTTGGGAGGACTCCTAGAGAGGTAATACCACCAGATCTGAGAGGATAGTTAGTTTGTAATGGAATAAAACGAAGGGGGTGAGTGGGTATTTATAGTAATTAAGAGAGAGTTTTTAATTAATTAAAAGGGACACCTCGTCTGTGGTTTTTGAAAAACCATGGGGATTACCATTGTATTTTCCCATGGTTTAATCCATTTGGGACACCTCATGTCACAAGATACTGTACACAAGTCAACTATCCCTTTATTTTATTTATTACATCATTATGATGTCATTAAACATTTGATAACTCAAATATGTATTTTTACTATATACAAAAAATTCATGTATTTTAGAAAAATCCCAAAAATTCCTCCTAACAATTTATCAAAATGTATAATTCAATAGTGAACTCATTTTTTTGAAAAAAAATCTCTAAGTATTTTTAAATTAATTTTTAAATAAAATCAATGTTAATTTGAAAAAATAACAATTTAAAGGTATATTTAATTTTGTATTTCATTGAAGAACTAATTAACTTCTCATTATCTTATTACATAAAGAAAATTAAATATTATCATTATTTACTATTTATAAGGGTCATATTACTATTCATATTACTATTCAAAATGGTATGTTACTATTAATAAAAAATCAAGTTAGTTCTATCAAACTCCAAATGACATACTGGTCATAACTCCATATGACCATTTTTCGAAATTCAAAACATAAGAGTGGAAAATTTATGTTTAATGGATAGATTATAACTTTATCCCATAATGTTTTGATTCATAAAAGACATAATGCGTCATTCAATATAGGTTATCAAATGAATATAAAGTATTTAATAGGAAGATACCATAAAATGTTTGGAGTGTTATATTTGACATGAAATCGGTGATAATGAGGACCCCCTACCACAAGGAATGCTTATAATCTCACTACACACTGTATGATGAAAGAAAAACTTCCCAAGAACAACCACTGAAAAATAAACTTGTATTTCAACCTACACAGAACCCAATGAACATCAAAATACATCCACAACACATAACCCAATCCTAACCATAACTCTATAATAAACTCTGAAGAATAACTTAAAAAAACTGCAGATAATGAGAGGAAGAATCACCACAGATCCATGACTGGATTCCAAGGTTCAATGACGGGAATGAAACGATCAATCCTCATTGAAGGAATACGAAAATGACCCATGGGATAACTGTTGGTTTCCTAAAATGATAGATAGTGTGTATGATGTTGGATTCCTCATGTATTAATAATTTTTTAATGATCACAAATCCTATTCAGTCTGTAAACCTTATTAACTCTATGAAATATATATCACATCAAATGCACAATTTCTTAGTAAAATCAATCCAACGTTCTTAAGTGACATACACTAGTTTGGATACTATATAATATCTATTAATATACTTTATAATGACTTCACTGAAAAATCATTGAGTTTAATCCATTCCATAAATATCACTGATTAAGTCTGAATACAAATATTTTCCTAAATCTGAGACACCATGAACCATACATCATGACAACATGACACCGTGACATCCAGACATCATAACATCCATAAACCGTGACATCCAGACACCGTGACATCCAGACACCGTGACATATAGACATTGTGACATCAAGACATCGTGAACCAGACATAGTGAACCTGACACCATGAACTAGACACCGTGAACCAGGCACAATGAACAAGACAATGTGAACCAGACAACGTGAACCGGACCCCGTGAACAAGACACCGTGAACCGGACACTGTTAACCAGACACCATGAACGAGACACTGTTTCCATGACAAATTGTGACACTATTTTGTAATATGTTTGGTCATCTATTAATTTAATTTCTAACAGTGATATTTGAAAATTTTAAATGCACATATATATTTAATATTTCATTATAGACATGTCATCTGAATGTACGAGGTATGAGGTGCATAATACATGCAACCTGTCGGCTGACACACATGCACTCCAAGAAAAAAGAGTAATGCCCAGAAACACAGTAGGGAAGAATGATACTAAAAAGAATAACAAGATTATGGGCATGAGAACGAAAATAGAATACCCTTTAAAAATTCTCGATGAAATAATGGTCTCATGCAACTCAACGCTGCTGGAGAACACATGAAGTTAAATTGAATCCCATAATTGAGAACATCTTCACACTGTCTAACATCACGAAGAAGACAAGACAGATCTATCAAGATTGTGATGTTGTGTTTCCCATATGGGGACTTGATATATGCAACTACTTCATCTCAAAAGTCCAGAGCTGCAAATACTAACATTCAGAGCATTTCGATACCTATCTCAATAATTTTTCTCTATTGTTTATCATTTTAATATCTTTCGAGCATTGTGTATATCCGTATAAAAACACACTCTGTCTTCTAAATTAAAAAACAGGATACAAAATATCATTACTCAAACATCATGTCACACTTGTGTATACCCATGTATATGTGTGGAATAGGTTCCTATTTGGCCTGGTATCTAGTACCCATGATGAACTGTGCAGGAGGTCCCTGTGTGACTAGGACAGTCTTGTGTACTATTATTTAACACTGATCCAGGGTGTGGATAATGTTTATTTATATAAACTTCATGGTGGAAAGTGATCACCAAGTGGAGTGGATTAGGTGTCAGCTAGAGACTGAACCACTTGTTTCATATCTGTTGTGCTGTTTAATTTAGACTATTCTATTTTCTACTTTACTGTATAATTATGAAATCACAAAATTTTTATTGATACATGATCTTTTAATGAAGTTATAATTTTATTTTCTTATTATAATTGCATCAAAATTAATATTAATAATTGATCTTAAGATTACTGAGAACTAATCAAAATTCCTAAAGTTATTCAAACTGTCAAACTGTTATAACAGTATAACATTGACTAATTGGGTTGTATTTAACCTTTTGAGGAATCATTTTTAAGAAAACTTCTTATCTAGAAATTTTTTTAGTTACTCAATTCACCCCTCCCCTCTTGAGTAATCTACTCCAACCAATATAGGTTTTGATAGAAAACCTTAGTTTATCCACTTGATAAAGATGTTCCATATAGGGGAATTACATGACATGTAATACCTTTTCACATCATGTAATATTCCGTGGTTAGTTTCATTGAAAATTGAATCTCTTTTTTATTATTTATCCCTAAAATATACACATTATGAACTGGACCTATAATATTCATAAAAATAACTTTCATGTTATGTAAGAATTAAATGAATTTTACTTCCATATATTCCAATTATTATCATTGAATAGCTTCTAGTCTCACTTTAGGCCTCTTCCAAGCACCATCGACACCAAAAACCAGGATATTAACTGGGAAAGAATGAACGTACCATTAAATTAGATACCTCTAAATGATTATTTGCCTAAATAATTAAAAAAAATCTATAATTAAAATGGGTCCAAACAACTGCCTCATGACATACATCCCAAAAATCTTGCCATACCCCAAATGCTAAGACCATCTAAACACACCAAAATACGGAACACAAACACTACAGAACCACACCACCATCTCTCACTTAGAACAAAACTAAATTATAAGATACCATCCACAACCATAAATTTTCAACATAATAAATACATGACCATCTAAACTCAACAAAAACCAAACCAATAAGACACACTATCCTGAATATATGAATCAGAGAACCTCATCCTTCAATTCATGATAATATGTGATTTGGGATGCACTAAATAATTTGAATGGGTTTAATTGAATCATAGTTAATTCATATCAATTTGGATTCAGGTCCCCCCATTCAATGCATTGTAACATTTTCATGCGTCACTGCATCAAGTAAATAAGCACATCTCATTACATAGCATGATATGAAGATCACATAATAAGAAAAAAGGGAAAAAATCATAGTATCTCTAAGTACTAATATTGTCTATCTATATATCACTCCCAAGTACCATCCTTTGAGACACCATGCCTCCACATCAAATGAACCAATGGAATGGTAATTATATACAACACGTTCTCTCGACGACCATGAATCTCTACTAGACACTCCATGAATTTCATGTCATCCTCGATATAAAACTATCCACAATCTATGACTTCGGATTCACCATTAATATAACAATAAATCTAAGAGATGCGAAAGATGTTGTGGATCCTATCCATCCATGTTTAAAATTTTTACTGACATTTCATCACGCTAATATGCCCAACCACTAAAAGGGAAGGGAAAACATAGTAGAAATCATACTCACTATACCAAACCTCAAATTTCTATGCTAAGGTTAGACCCTCGGGAACACGTAGTATCCAACTTCAAATTGTAGGTGGTCCACCTATAATTGGCACAGACCTTTTGATGGTTATACACCAACCTAATCATCTTTAAAACTAACAGGATCATCTCGACCTTTATCTATACTATATCAAGACAATGAAAATGTGCCCCTCAATCCTCTATCTAGAATAATGGAGAACAACATATATTCCCATAAAACATAAAAAACAGAGCCATACAAATGGATGAATGAAGGATATTATTGTACACAAACTCGACCAAGGGAAAGGTTTGTATCCAAGATTGACTAATGTCCAAGACGCATTCCTATAATATATGATTTGGTGTATGGATAGTATTCTCCATATTCCCTTATGTATAAGTTTTTAAAGTATATATAAGGCATAACTATGTAATAAAATTTTGTTTTAATCCCCTCCATAATCATGAGGTAAAACTAGGATCTTGATCACAGATGATGGTCCATGGTACCCTATGAATCCTAACCACATCATACATGTATGACCATTCCAAAACAACAATGGGAAACGATTAATAGTTCTATAATAAGTGAGTTGATTTATTCAATAAATCTATAGTTACCCCGATAACATCACAACCTATTTGATCTCGAGGTAACCCTATGACAATATCCATTGATATTTTATCCCATTTCCACTAGATAACATCTAAGGGATGTAGGAAACCTCATGTAACATGATTCTTAAAATTTACCTCTGGTAGAACCATACACTATGCCATAGACTCCACTAGTACTCATCTCATCATCGACCACAAAAACTCCATCATCAATCCATGATACAATATTCTTCATACAAGGATTTACCGCTAAATGTGAGTAGTGAAAATCATATAGAACACCCAAATTTATCACATGTGGGGGAAAAAACCTCCCTAATAACAAATCATAGTTCTTAACCTCCTCTAAAAACCCCACTAGAGCATCATCATGGCCAAAAAAATAATGCACCTATGCTATTAAGTCTCAACAATGAGATTCCTCACCCTCCAGACATCCCTTAAAAAATTTCATTTCAACTGAAAAAAAACAACCTCTACCATAATACACCCTTGAATATATGTTTAGGGCTTCTAACTCCAACATCACATTATAAACATCTTTAGACTCATGAATAAAATCATTTTTTGGCATTATTCTCCAAGCATTGGAAATAAAATTCCCTTTTATAGAGGAATAAGATATCTGAAAATCAAAATTCTAAAGAAACTCCAACAACCTCCATTGGAATAGAATTAGATCACGTTTTTAGAAAAACATATACAAAGCTCTTATGGTCTATGAAAAAAATAAATCACACACTGATGTGGTAATTCCTTAACAACATCAATGCAGAATCGACCACTTCTAGCTCTAGATCATGGGTTGCATGGAGAATAACATAATGACAAAACTTTCTAGACCTATAAGCGAACAATATCTATTTCTAAATCAACACACATCCCAATACCTGGTGGGAATAATCATAAAACCCCACAAACATCACACCCCCAAAAGAAAATAAAGCACTAGAGAACTAAAAAATATTCTCTTCACGTAACTGAACCCTACCTGGAAGAGAGTAGTCCACACAAAATCATGGTCCATCTCAATCATCTCTTTCAATGTGAATGAAACTCATGAGAAATGTGGAAAAATACATTGATAATAGTCTGTGAGACCAAGAAAGATATGAACCCCTACTAAATTGATGGTTTATTCACAAGAAAAAACTAAAATGGCCCTCAATGGGTCCACTTCCACACCCTTTGAGGTAATACATGTCGAAAGAAACATGCCTATCGTGTCGATAACTCACACATAGGTGAATGACTATAAAAATGGTGGTGTTGAAGGACCTTAAAACAACAATTTATTGATGGAAATATTCCTCCTATGACTTTGAATAGACCGAGAAATCATCAATGGTACAACAAAGAACTAGCCAGGAACTCAAAAGAAAAATAGAGTTCATATGTCCCATGAACATAGCCGGTGTGTTCATAACAGTAAACATCATAACCACAAACTCAATGTTCGCATACCTGAATCTAAAACATTCTTCTAAATATATCCATACTTCACCCTCATCTAGTGATATATAGACTAACAATATATCTATGAGTACCAACATGGTCATATCAAATAGTCAAATAGATCATCGATCCTCATAATAGGGCAATGAGTCTTGATATTACCCAATTCAATCTCTTGTAATCTATGAAAAACATCATAATTCAATTTGCATTCTTGGTGAACAACACTAGATCACCCCATGGTGACGTGCTAGGTCTGATGAAACCCCTCTATTTCTTATCAACCTTTTGTATCCTTAGTTCATGGAGCTCTATGGGTTCCATCTGATAGAAAAACATTAATATCATAGATTCACCTTACAATAACTATATTATGAACTCTTCATCATGTCGAGGAAGTTGTTCCATAGCCTCCTTTAGAAAAACATACATGAACTCCTCCACAACCATGGGAGAACTCCCAACCTAATATTATATAGAAAGATCCACCAACTATAAAAAAATAGAATCCACATACCTACAATCCACATGATAATACCGCTCACTAATGAACACCACTTGTTGGCCCTTCACATTGGAATAAATGGATATCCTATTGATGTAGTTGATGAATGCATATTCTGAAAATAGAAAATCCATACCAAGAATAATAACATATGGTTTTATATAAAACAAGAATAATTCCAACAATTATAAGTGTTTTCACACCAGTAATCTGTACTCTCGCCACACATCAAAAAAAGGACTAATATCCCCCAACTAGTGTAGAAAACACAAGGGGAACTCGATTACTCTCAATGAAAAATCCAAACATATGAGCCAAGGAAGGAGAAAAACTTAACTGCGAGGATCCAAAATTAAACTAGGCACAAACAAGGTCACTAAAAAATTGTTTATACCATGGAAAACTCCTGTCTATAATGGCACAACTACCTCTTATTCGTGAATCTCACCACACCCATATCCTCTACCTATCTACTTATTCACACCATGGTTATGCTCTAGACTAGTTCCCTATTGAATAGGTTCATCTTGAGGCTAACCTCATATAACCCCAGTTACTCTCAGCTATTGAACATAACCCTACAGCCATTGTCCATGGAACTGTCTCAGATCTAATTATTTCTACTAAAAATGGGTGTGGCTGCCAATATAAAACATGGCTACCTATGTTGTCGAAAATTGAGCATGAATGTGTCTATATCACCAAAAGATATAGAATGAAAATGGAATATCCCTCAATGTAACTCAAATTCATCTTTTCCTAGAATGATAGGATATAAATTTTAATAGCTAATTCCCTGCTGAATGGAACCCTGACTGCCTGGGAACCCACACACTTCAACCTGAGGCTCTCTACCTCAAAATTCTCTTATATCCTCTCTTCTAAAGCTCAAATAAAAATATGAATATATTAGACAACCTCATCCATCATCTATAACTCTAGATAATTTTGGAGAATAAATGGAATTACCTCAAACCAAATCATTGGATGAAAATACTCTTCCAAATTCCATGATCTAGACTCCACATATCGGAAACGATCTGTAGAAAAATGAATGTGGCCCGTGAACCAACTTTGAAACACAAAAATTCAAAGATTCCACTATTTAAGGGGGGAGGGGGAAGCTCCTACAAATTAGTTTCCCTCATCATCAATGACATAAACTCTACTTAAAAATACCACTAAAATTCCGACCAAAAGACATCTGTATTTTTTCAATCATAAATAAATACCATCAACCACTAACGCATGGGACCCCACATCTGACTGGCTAGAAATGTTACACAAGAAATAGATCTTCATTGTATTAGATTGAATGAAATATCATGATCCATTATCAAGTACTCTATACAAATCAGATATAATACCAACATACATAGCCAAAATATACCATTGAAAGACACACAAATCCTACTTCTATTCCTCATACTCCACTATCCGGTCAAACCTAGGATGATCAAATAGATTTCCTTGTTGAACCTCAACTTCGTAAGATTCTCACAGATAATGAAGAAGATCTATTTTTTTAAAAAAAGAAAAATATCTTGATCCTAGTTGCATGAAATTTCATTAAATATTATTTATTTTATTCATTTTATTTCCCCAAAACACCCAATTAAAACATGAACACATGTAATCATGATGTATGTACCTTTTCTAAGACACTATCCTATAAACAGGTCCACCTTACTTGGTCGTTTGGTGGGCTCAAAGACCATGCACCAGATAATGGGGTGATAAAATCAGGTTTCACAGCCAGTCTCCCAAGCCTATGTCACACACCATGGTCAACTAGAACTATTTTCATACAAACCTAGGCAATCCTAAGTGTGCATAACTCCGGAATCCATATTATCTCTCAGCTATCACCACTGATACCACACTGACATGACCCCCTCCCCCAAATGTTTCCACAATGAAGGGAGAGAAATAATGACTCCTAAGTCCCAAATATAGTGGGCCAATGGTTGGAGACATGCACCAGGGGAATAAAAATATCACAATATAGAGGAATTACCCTCTATAAAATAAATGGGGATAAATGATATGATTATTGATAACTATAAATATCCCAAAAAACAATAAAAATTAAACCAAAAACTATCCCACATTGCATGAGTGAATAAAATTGACACCTATAAAATATCCAAAGTCAAATACCAAAAAACAATGTTTAGGAGAAACTCAATTGTGAATCTTTCATGTCTAGTAATGTATTAATTTTTTCCCAAACTCATGGAACCCTAAATTTTTTTTACATTTGATGAGTATAACTGGTATACTCGGTAGGGGCATTGCCAGGGAATCTAGTGCAAATTTGTAATGGGAATACTAATGCACTAGTAAACAAATAGTAGAACCAACAACCACCAATACATATCATCGAACAAAAACCAGCCTCACCATAGATCACTCACCAAATATGCATTAAATTTCATAATATATCATCAACATTATAACAAACCAAGGTGCACCACTGATTCTTCCCAACTAATTTTCCACTCTCATTCCCTACCATAAAACATCATATCTTCCCATAGATTCCACTCATATCACATCACATCACACCCACAAACACTTTTTCAACACATCACATCATGTCACATCCTTTATTAACACACCTGGGTCACACATCACATCACATCACATCCTTCCTGCACACACCTGGGGCACAAATCACATCACATAACATATGGAAAAAGAGAAGTATGTTATCCTGAACATGAAGGACTTAAACCTCATTCTCTCATCCTAACTGATATGACCCCTAACACATAACATATCACACAACATATCATACAAAAGACACATGAGACTACACATCATAACTCATCCATAAGATATATAGGACAACACTACATACCACTCTTAAAAAAACATCCGCAACACATCACACGTCTCTGAAAAAACACATAGGCCAATCATCACACCTCACCAAAAAATACATGGGCCCAATATCAATATTGAAGGATGAGTGTTTGAGAGAAGGGGAAGTCAGCCATCTAACGCACTATAGTCTATGATATTGTGTATAATAGCTTGAAATCATCACCTATGAGCATCTGTAGGGTTATCAAACTCGGTTGAGATGTGTATAAAATAACATAAAAATATGTGATATATATAGATACAAAACAACACATTGAATATATTTTATCATAAACAATAATAGAACACACCACATTACCACTATGTACCACACATCAACTGTGACAAGTGATTCCACCATTATTTGAAACATACTACACATCTGTCACAAACATTCTCCACTTTCAACATAAACCATGCACTAATTTCATTCATTTGATTAATCATTTCAAATTATAACACACATTCTATTAAAATATATTCGTTTATCAAATACCTATATACATCCCACTATGTTTATTTAATAGCATAATTTTTTTTATAATCATACTTCCTTCCATGGATAACCAGGAAGAAATCTCAACTATGCTGTATAACTAGCCCAAAAAACCTAACCACTTCAATGTAACAACACATATTCAATTGGTGTTTCAAAATATCACCCAAGAAACCACACCAAAATAAGACACTCCACTACAATTACTATGCTACATCCATTGGAACACAACCACTAAGACAAAACCTCATCATACCACACTGCATAATTTTCCTCTCATATACACATCAATCAATCATGACACCACTACTCTACACACCACACAACCAAACTAGTATCATCTATTATAACACAAAAACCCAAAATATGTAGGGATACACAAAGAGAATAATCCTACATTACAAGACATATATTCCAAC
The DNA here is from genome assembly GCA_963277665.1 of Viscum album. Classification (NCBI taxonomy): domain Eukaryota; kingdom Viridiplantae; phylum Streptophyta; class Magnoliopsida; order Santalales; family Viscaceae; genus Viscum; species Viscum album. The sequence continues at coordinate 1,456,958,064 of OY728159.1, read as the reverse complement.
ATCGATTTATTATGTGGATTTTTCACATTGCTTGTTATCTAAGCATCAATATTATCACACAAACTAGATATCTAGAGGATACTAGTTATTATCCCAAAATATGTTGATTAACAATTTATTCATGGTGAGATCATATAAAAACACATTGAGGGTCATAACACATATCAACTATAGTGAAATAATGGATTTGTATAGCCTCTATTTTTAGAATTACAAACAAGAATTTATAAAAAAAATCAACAATATAAAAAAATAGTAATTTATTTGATAACACCCCCATTCACATCAATTTTAGACATTCCAATTAATTATATGATTATTTCAACCCCTAATATCAACACAAAAGTATTAAAAACATTCAATTACAGCATATAGAATTTAAAAAGGTCATAATGGGGATTCCCCACCACAAATAATCTTACATATCTCATTATGCACTATAGGGTAATGAAGAAACCACCCATGAACAATCACCATAAAAGAAACTTGGGCGTCAACATACATCGCACCTGATTGCTGTGAAAACATAGACCAAACAAAAAATACAAACTAATGCACACAAAAATATAAAACTACTAACAATAAACGATATAAAGAGATGATTATGAGAGGAGAACACACCATGGATTGATGAGGGGAATTCGTAGAGTGAAAATGGGATACCATATATAAATCATCATTGATGAAATCTCAAAACACCACATGTGATCAACATCTTCTGCTTGAATGAATGAGAAACAATGATGTATGAAGAAAAATCATAAGAAACTCAACCATTAAAGACTTGTTTCATAGAGTGATTACATAATGTGTTGTCCCCTTTCAAGTCTTCTCATCATGGGGGCTCAATTTCATCGAAAAACACATCTCCTTTTAATATTTATCCACTAAAATCTATAAATCATGAATTGTAAAATGACATTTAAAATAATGGTTGATGGGATTTGATAAATTTTTCTGGTGTGTTCAGTTTGGTCATGGGATTAATGTTTGTAATGAAAATATCCCTGAACAAACAAAGAATGAGTAACCAATAGCCATCCAATAGAGGGGTGTTTTAGTTACAATGAATTGGGTCATTGTATTCATTTATGTATGAAGTATGTTCCCAAGATTAAAATCAAGATAATCATAAATAAAAATGTTGTATCAAATTCATTTTCCACTATTATTGTTGAGGATGGGCCTTTGAATGAAGTTGTGATAGGTATATTACATGTGTATTAGAATTTTTTCAGAACCCTATTTTACTTTGTTACATAAAATTATTTAATATATGATAAATTTTCATGTAAATTGGGATTGTCATATAATGAAATTAAGATATAAATTTTGTTTAAAAATCTTGGTGGAAGTATTAAATCAACAATGTTTTATAAAAATCACTAAAATATTATCAATGTGATAATATATCCAAAAAATATTGTTGACATATACATAGTAGAGTTTTATATAATTCTTGGAAGGGATTGGATTAAGGTTTGTTATGATAAGATAAATTTCAGTTATTATAATGTTTTGTTAAATGTTTTCATTCCATTAATAAATTACCAATATGTTGATATATTTACTATAAAGTGTAGTGAATGTTTGATAGCTCATATTTATTAAAATAAAGAAACTGTTAAAATAGGTTATTTTTCATTAGTAAATGAATATATGGATGTTTTCAGGAATTTTTTTCACTGTGTTATACCTTATCGAGATGGTATCATTAAATTTGACTTAGTACACGATGGCAAGCCTATTTCTAACCACCAAATCGAATAGATCAAGGAGAACATTGATAATTTAATTATAAATTGCAGTAGTATTAGATAATGGATTCACCTAACCTAAGAATTCATCATAGGGTTCCCCTAATCATTTCATAAAATATAGTTTAATAATACTTTGATTTAATTATAGCGAATTGAATAATATAACTAGTAAGAACCAGTATCATTTTCCCCATATACATGATTTTTTTATAATATCATGGTGCATAGTATTTTCTGAAAGCTAAAATGATGTTTGGATACCATTAGTTAATGGGAAGGAATAAGACATTCCTAAGAATACATTTCAAACTATATATTGGAATGATAGATTTTTAGTTATGTATTTTGGGTTTATATAATTAACATTTTTATAATTAATAACCTTATAAATAGAATTTTTCATGAGATATTGAAAAAAATTTATTATGTTGTCTGATGAATTTATTGTATATTCTAAATATCAATAGTAGTATAAAAGGAACCTAAGGGTTGTTTTGAAATCATCAAAATTATAGAGAATATATGGGAAATTTAGAAACTATAAATTTTGGTTATGTAAAATTCATTTCCTTATACATATTTTTTCTAAATATGGAATAAGTACCGAACCTCCCAAAATAAATGCTGATGAAGAATCGATAATAAACCCAAATATCATAAAGATTCAATATTTTAATAGATTAGTATTTTATACAAGTGGTTTGTTGAATACATTTCTTAGTTTTCAAGACCACAAACTAAGTTTACTCTAAAAGGAGTTCTGTTCATCTGGTCAAATGAATGCGATGATTATTTTTTGTAATAAAAAATAAGATTGGTGAATGATTCAGTTCTTCCAATGCCTTCTAGAAATATTTATGTTATCATCTATAAATATGATTAATTGAAAGGAATCAGTTACATCTTAATGAAAAATGATCAAATAATATTTTATGATTTATATCAGTGGAACCAAAATTAATAAAACTATCCTAGATATGATTTGGAATTATATATTATTGTTTTTTTCTTTAAAGATTATATGTAATTATTTATATTGTGTAAAGTTTGAAATATATATTGATCACAATGTTTGTAATTTTATTATCAATCAAAATAATTGGACATAAGAGAGATAATATAGCTATAAATAACATTTAATTATGATTGCATTATGCATTATCATATTGTAAAAGAAAAAAATGGTTGATTCATTGAGTAAAAAAATCAATGATGAATTAACCACGTTATGTTTGAAACAAGTCCCTTTGGTAAATGATTTGAGGAATTTTTCCAAATAATTTTTGGAATTATGAACATCCTCTCTATTTCATTAGGTTTTAGTGGATTCATATATTTTAGAAATATTTTAAATATATCAGAAGGATGATCAATCTTTGCAAGAAAAGGTACAATGAATTATGAATGGTATATTACCTATTTTTAATATTGATTAAGAAGGTGTTTTGTGATTCTAAAAAAGATTACGTGTGCCATGTGATACCCATTTGAGGAAAGAGTATTTGATCAATGCTAATATTTCTCTATTTGTTATTCATATAGGCAGTACTAAAATGTGTAGAGAACATCACGGCTGTTATTATTGGGATGGAATAAAATGAGATATTGATGAATTGTCCATGAAGATTTTTTACTTGTAAGCAAGTTAATGAATAATGAAAATTGCCAAAGGGGATGCTTCAACATTTTCTAAATATTGATTGGAAATGAGAGAATATATCAATGGATTTCTTTTTTAGGATTATTATGGATTTCTCAATGTAATAATGTTATTTGGTTTATTTTTTTTTCAATTAACTAAATATTCACATTTCCTTCCCATTTAGGATACAATTTCATTTTCTTAGGTTTCTCATCAATATCGTAGGGGTATTTTAAGGATATATGATGTTACTCTATTCATTATATCATATTGTGATCCCATGTTTACATACTATTTTTATAATGGACATTAAATGTTTTTGGTTACAATATTAAATTTCTCTATGACAATTCTTCCTTAGACTAATGGAATTTTTGAGTGGAAAATTCAAACATTGGATGATATGATTTGTTATCCCAAAATTGACTATGAGGGAAGTTAAGATCAATATTCAATTTTGGATATGTTTTCTTTTGATAACATTATTAATTCTAGTATAATGATGGAACCATTTGAAGACATATATGGAAAGCGGTGTTAGATAGAATCATATAGAGATGATGTGGGTGAAATAAAGTTAATTAGAAAAATTTAGTACAATAAATATTAGAGAATCCTCAGCCAATGCAGTGACACAGGTGGAAAAATTAGAGTAGGTAGAAAATATATATAGATAACCAGATGAATGATATTTCATTAAAGGATGGTTAGAAAGTCTTGGAAAAGCATTATCCATTGAAAAGTGTGATAGGTTTTTGTATGAATTGGATGTTGAATCCACAATTCATTGGACCATAAGAAATCCTAGAGAAAGTGAGATTATTTTTCTACAGAGTGAAATTTCCTTCAAGTCTATCTCAAATAAAAAAAAATTTCAATGTCTCAATTCCATGAAAATATGTTTGGGATTTATATCATGTTTTAAGACCTTATGTATTTTAAATGAAAGAAAACATTATTTATGAGGAACATCCCATTATGATTCTTAAATGCAGAAATCAATTATTGAAAAATATAGTGATTCCCTAGGTTACGGTTTTAGGAAAAATATTATGTTTGAATAGGTAATATAGGAATCATAAAATTATATGAGCGAAATATATCCGCACATGTTAAATATGTGAAAAAATGTCATGGATGAAAAAAAGGGGACAAATTTAACAACCAAGGTAGTGATTTAATAAATCATTTTCATATTTTAAAATATAATTAGATAATTATATTAGTTCTAAAAATATTATGTAATTTTTAATTTATAACAAAATTTATTGATCGTGGGTAGTGCACCATACTATGGTTGATTTTTTCCTTTTGAAATAGCTATCAATCATCTATTAGTATGAATCTATTTAAAATTTGATTGAGACATAATTTGATTATCTATTGTACATTATATAGGTTGTAGAGTTATTACTTCAAGACCCTGATGTTGTGAAGATAATGACTGAGATTATTGGTATGAGATTAAATAAGGGTAGTGTAGGATCCCATAATGTCTAAATTGATCATAACTGGAGTCTCTATGAGTTTAAATTAGGAGACCATGTATTCTTGTGGGTCACCCCACAATGGGGGAAACACGGGGTTTTTAGGGGGATTAAGCATTCTTCTTTGTTTTCTGGGCCTTTTGTGGTTTTGGGACCATTTGGAAATATAATGTATAAGTAGACAGTTACACCATGGTTATATAGTATCAAAGAGGTCTTATACAAGACCATGATTAATTGGTGATATCATGATGAATCCAAAATCATTAAATAGGGAGTTATGGATATCGTGGATGACACAACATTCCTGAATCTAGTAGTAGATATGCAGAGTCATTGAAATAAAGTGATACGTGGATGGAACATCCCCTTGGATCTTGTGTTTTTGTGGCATGGTGTCCTGTCAGAGAGTACTTGGGAGTCTGATACGTGCATGTGTAACCATTAACTAATGTATACTAGACATTTTCCATATTCAATCTTTCATAAATCATGTGATTTTTAAACCTTACGTATTTATTCTGTGTCCCTTTTTCCTTACTGCTGATAAATGTTCTGGAATTGAGTATATAAATTTTGTACCATCCGTTTGTAATCAAGATTTTTTATGTTTATGACATGTTTGAAAACCATAACAGTGAATTAATTCAAACTACATTATACGTTATCATTATATAGAGGGATGGTTTCTATGTTTTTTGTTCTTAGATAAGTGTTATGTGAATGTTAAAGAGGTTGATGGCCTTGATATTACAAATGTTCACATGGTAGTGTTAATGGTTTTGTGAATTAAAGGTGGATTAAGCCTATAGTGAGATAATTTTTGCTTAGTCCATGTAGGGGATAATGATGTAATTATGTATGGTTATTCAATGAATATTTTGGATATGGCCGATGTGATTGGTTGGGGGTAGTGTTTGACATGTAATGAGATCCCTAAGAGGTGTCTCACATAGTGGTTGTTTATACATGAACCATTTTTTGTTTTATTTTTGCGAGTTTATGAAGCATTTTAGAGGTATCTATTAGAATGGTATTTTTATTATAGTTCAATTACATTTCTAGTTTGGTAGTTGGAGGTGTTAGGAAGTTTCTCACAGAGGGTTCACGGGAGTTGTGGTCACATTTTAATTAAAATAGGTAGTTCACATTTTGAATATGTATTATCATAATGAGAGAATAATTTGTGACAAGGAGGGTGGAAATTAATTACATGAGTTTTTGATGCAGTTTATTTTTCCAAATTAACTGTGGTTGTAAAAGGATACTTCCTTCATGAATTAAATCAATAATGATTCATCATAAATATAAATTCATGGTCATCATGTTTTGAATTTGATCTATTCTAAACCTGATTATGATTCATGTATTTAATTTCATTTTCTTACAAAAAATAAAATTTGGAATATATAATTCACCTCATGAATGTTCTCAGGCATATATATTTTATAAAAATAGGTATCACACTAATTCTTTAATTCCACTTAGATTTTGGGAAAACCATAATAAATTTTTAGAGACCCATTATCCCCACTCCTATTTCATTGATCCTTGGAATCAAGAGGTCGATCATTGGAAAATAATGGTTTTTATAAGGCTTTATATTGTGGTTTTGGTCTACTGGTTATTTGTCTTTTCTCCTATTATGAATATGAAATCATAATTATTTTTCAATGCAGGATTTCCTCATACTCTCTAAATGTATTTACATGTGTGTGGATTTCATTATTTTTCCCATGAATTTTGGGGATAATAAAGGTGAAATTAATAAATAAAATTATTTAAATTAATAGGAAATTAATGGTAATAGTATGAAATCTCATGTTTTAATAAATTTGATGATATTTTTATGTGATTATTTATTCTTGTTTCTATTATTGAAAATAATGATTGTTGGGATCCTTTCATTTCATGTAGTTGATATTTATAAGAGACTATAATTATGTTTATTATTTTATCACACCATGAATAAAATTCTATGATGGTTTATATGGATATTGTAATAGTTTTACATTGAAATGTTGAATTTGTATGATAATATTCATGCTAAATAATTTTGAAATGTAATTTATATCGTCGAACATAATTTGTGGTAAATTTTGGTGGACAAGAGGTGGTACTATGTGTGGTTTTTTGTATTTTGTGTTTCCTTAAGTGATGGGGATATTATAAGATGGTGGGGATGACTAGTGGTTTCGTAAAATAAGTGGGTGGGGATGTTATGGTTTGTTAGCATAGGATACATTGTGGGAGGTTGTGTCACGACACGACCAATGCTAGTTCTTGAGCCACAACTACCCCATGCCCGCATGCATAGGCCAAAGGGTAGAAATAAGTTTCAAAAACACAAAAAAACTTTTTTATGCCTTTTATTATGTACCTATACACACACACATAGCTAACTCAATGAAATCATTTAAATATATTTAAATAAGAGAAAGAAAAATATAATAAATAAACCAAATATGGATGGACATCGAAACGTGACTGAAATATGGCAGTGTAAACTAAAAATAAAATGGAAGAACACGAACCTAACCAACAGTGTGTACCAACCTGAAAAAATAGAATGGTGAGTAAACACATTAGAGATCCAAGATAATGTATCCCATCCTAATACCATTATATGCAGCCTAATAACCTCATATCCCTAAGATCCTCTTATGTCATGATCGACATGCTAAACCCAACAAGAGAGTGAAAAATTCCATGAGCGGTGAGTATATACATACCAATTAAAACAATCCAAAATGATTAAGGGGGGTAGTAAGAGGCACACTGAAGGGAAAAATAGTAGAGAGAACAAGGTACAATAAAAGTGTAATGCTCAACCCAACAAGAGAGTGGAAAATAAACTCATCGAAGCATAAGGAGCTCGACATGGTGAGTAGATAAACCTCTCATCATGTCTTCACTACCTATAGTAGGAGAGTAGACTCGTCCAACCACGATAATCTAGACATGGTAAACATGTGGAATACCCAACACCTCTTCACCTCTCTTAGAATGAGAGTAACCAAAACAAAAGGAGTGGGTACTGATGTTGGATATATATATATATATATATATATATATATATATATATATATATATCAACCAATGATTCCAAAATAAGAGGGTAAGGAGATCACCATCTCACACCTTAGCACAAGAAGAAGAGTGACCATAATTTTCAATACAAATCCTATTCATGTTGCCCAGCATCACATTCTTCTTTCTAGAACCCACAAGTATATGGGACTCAATCAGAACACCTTTATACTATCTATTCGAGAAGAATTGACTTGACCACATAGTTTTAGGTGAAGTCTAATTAATTATTCTATGAGGGGAAAGTGACACTATGTCCCATGACTCCCAATGTACATTAAATCACACCTCTTCATAAGGTCACACATTCAAGGGGGTCACCAGTCTAGGGAAAGGAACTTGTTACATGGTACGAAATGAGGTTCCTACTATGATAGTCACTGAAGAACTCCACTGCCCAATACTACAAGAAGCTACCACTCCGTAAGGTCATTGGGGAACACCAATACAACTTCATAGTAGAGGATAATCCTAGAGATTCATTATGGGAACTCCCCTACCCAGCCTAGTTGTAGGGTTACATGTCACGACCTGCCCTCGGGGCCCGTGCCGTGACTACCCCAAGCCCGCCTTCCATAGGCCAGGGGCTGGCGACTAGCACCAAGGCGAAAATCCCAACAAAAAGGGAAGGCATTGCCTTTGAAAAGTAAACAAGCACCACAAAGTAAGCAAACGGAAAAGTAAACACTAAGTAAAAACTGTACAAACTGTGCTGAAAGTAAAAGGGGGCCGGAAATACAAGCCCAACTGTAAAGTACAACTGAAAGGAAAAACAGCAACTGAAAAGGGAAAACTGCAGCATCGAGCCGTCCTCCGGAAGTCCCACCTGAAGGGTGGGTACAGATAGCCTCCACTGCTCCTCGGGTCCACCTAACCGCTCCGAGTACGTCCCGCCCAGTGGTCCACCTCCAGGTACTGTCCTGCTCCGCACGCCTCCTCCACGATCAGCGCTGTCCGTCGTCTGCAACCAACACCACGAAGTGCGGGCATAGCCCTTGCAAGGGTGAGTATAAGCTACTCAGAAGGGACCCCGAGACCCCCGAAGGTCTCCCGAAATCCACAAAGGATAATCCACAAAGGAAAGATACAATCACGAAGTAACATGTGACACGACTTAGGTATATGCCCATACATATACCTAAGTCTTTAATTCCCGTTCGGCTCCATCGTCCGAGCCCAAGCACAACCCAGTCCACACAGGAAAGCAAAACGCATACCCACGCAGGATAGAACAACACAATCCACAAAGGAGAGTAAACAGTATATCCACATAGGAAAGCTCAACACAATCCACAAAGGAGAGTAACTCAATATTCATCTCACACAGGTATACTTCTTCGGATGACGATAAAGATGATCATTGAACCATCTAAGTCGTCGGACCCACGAAGGATCGATAGGTACTAACCTTACAGTGACCCACACAGGATCAGGCCCACGCAGGACCTGTAGGAGTTGGCTCACACAGAACCGCTGAGAGATGACCCACACAGGATCGGGCCCACACAGGACCGGGCCCACGCAGGACCTGTAGGCGCTGGCTCACACAGAACCGCTGAGCGCTGACCCACGCAGGATCAAACCCACACAGGATCGGGCCCACACAGGACCGGGCCCACGTAGGACCTGATGCACTGATCCACGTAGGATCGCTGAGTGCAGGAGTCGTCGTAGTCCGCTGAGGATCTCTGCACAGTCGTCGTCGGAGTCCACGTAGGATCTCTGCACAGTCGTCGCTGCAGTCCACTGAGGATCTCTGCACGGTCGTCGCTGTCGAAGTAGCAGTCGCAGCCAGCACTAGGGTTCCCGCACAGAGCAAGCTCATTTGGGAGGGTCCGCTCCACGAGCCGAGAGGCTGATTCATCAACTGACACGAAGTCCGAAGTTGATGTATCCAAAAGTTCCGTATCGTCAACAGGAACTCAACGTCGCAGACGGCGCATCAATCAGACGCCCGGTCTGAGAGATATTGGCATTTTCGTCCCAGGGGCCCGGTTGGTTTTTAAGGCAAAACGAACCCGACCGCACTCCACCTGCGTCCAAACCTCGGGCGGAGTATGCCCAAAGATCTGTCTCACTTAGAGGAATTCAACAAAGCTGACGACACGTCAATCGGACGTTCGTAGCTCAAGATACGAGCGTTTCCGCTCCGAGGGCCCGGTTGGTCTTGTGTACGAACCTACCCAGCCGAACTCAAAGTATTCTGAAACCTTTAGTGCGAAATACCGAAACGACTGTCTCGATCCAAGGATCGTGTTGCCGCTGACGGCGAGTCGTTTTGAGGCACGAAGCTCAAGATACGGGCGTTTGAACGAAAACGTCCGAAGATGGGGGGTACGGGCCCGGGCCGACCCGGCCCGAACCCCCCTGGGTCGGCCCGAACCGGGTCCGACCCAGCTGGCCCAGCCCGGCCCGGCCAGGGCCGGTCCGGCTCGGCTTGCCCGAGCGGCGCGGGTGGAAGCCGCGGGCGCCGACCCGCGGCCTGAGAAGAAACCGCGGCCCGCGTGCGGCCTGCGCTGGTGAACCGCGGACGCGGCTCTGCCGCGTCCCGCCTGGATGAAACCAGACCCGCGCGGCTGCGGGTCTGTTGGCCACCGCCGCCGCGGCTTCAGCAGCGGTGGACTCGTCCGGCGGCGCGCCGGGGCGACGCCGCGCCGGCAACCCGTGCCGCCGGCAGCTTCCGCGGGGCCGCCGGCGTCGCTCCAGTAGCCCGTTTTCCTTCCCGTCTGCGCCGTTGCTCTCCCGGGATCCGTTCTTTAATGCGGGATCGGCAAACGTCTGCTGCGTCACATTCCGTCATCTTCCGTCAAATCCGCACAAAATGAAGAACGGCGGAGGTCATCGGGTCGTGTTTGTTTGGCCCGCACCCTCCGCATTAGAGATAAACAACCGAGAGAAATTTATTCATACAGGAAACAACAATTTTTAATAAGATTAGAAATTGTTCACAAAATGGTTCTTTAATTTCTTTAAAGAAATATTGACGGATAAATTAAAAAGGGGTAATTCCCATAATATAAAAAAAATCCCTACCTCGTCGATCGTCGCCCGCGGGCGTTCTTCGCGGAAAATATCGTCGCGGAAGAGAGGGATCGTCGCGTCATCGCAGGAAGGCGTCGCGTCGTCGCGGGATCCGGCGTTGAGTCGGTGAGCTCAACGAACCAAGAACAACAGATTTAAATTATTAATATTTAAATCTGTGTTTCGTTTAAAACCAAAAGAAAAGAACTTGAGAGGAATACCGAGATCACTCACCTCAAATGGTCGGTGATCGGAGATCGGAGATAGGAAGAACGTCTCGGGCGAAGGCGTCATCGATTTCCGGGTTCGGCATTCTTCGCGTTCTTCACGTTCTTCGCGTTCTTCGCGAGGGAGAAGAAGTTCGAGGGTTCTCTCAAATATTCTCAAGCGCAAATAACCAGAGGTTAAGCGTTGGCCTTATTTTATTATTACACCAACGAATTTGAAAAACTTGTTAAGAAACGATCCATCAATTCGTTGAATTAATTCAACAAAAGAAATAGGCCATTAAATTCACGAATGAAACAGCCCATTTAATGGTCTGTTAAGAATTTAGAAAACGCGTCATTTGACTTTCATTAAGACGGGTTTTCACGGGAGCGTTTCTTAGCGGAAAGAAACGGCGGGGCTCGTGCGGGCTCCACCTCACAAATATCCTACCAAGGGGGTAGGATATTTCTGGATAGCATCCTATCCAGTTCAACTCAGTTCAAGCCGCCGTTAAGTGGCTTCAAGTGGCTTCCAAGTGGCTTAAGTGAAATAAAATAAAGTTTGTCGCAAAATTATTTTATTTCATAACTTTATGCCCGAAAATTAAAAACCACACCCGAGCAAATGCAACTCCGGAAAAGGCGTTTCTAAGCGAATACAGGCGCTGCGATTTCATCGGTGCCCTCAGAATTATATTTCGGGCAACGGTTCAAAAGTTAGAAAAACCCGCTTGTCCGTTCACTGAACGTACCCGAGCCAAACTTCGGAAAATGATTCCGGGCACACCGGGCCTCGGAATCAGGCGCCGTCAGAAACTGCGTTCTTGTAAAATTCCAAAGAAAATTACGAAAAAAAAATTTCCTTGAAATTTACGGGTATTTACATTACTCCCACCTCAGGACTTTACGTCCCCGTAAAGACATCAAAAACTAGGGAAACAAATGTGGGTACTGGAGCATGCATTTGAGCCTCCCGCTCCAAGTGATCTCCTCGAGGTTCCCATGCTGCCATCTGATGCGCACAAGAGGAATCGATCGCCCACATAGGACCCCGCTCCTGTCGATCCTCTATCTCCACTGGGACCTCCGCAAAAGTCGCTCCATCATCCACGTCTAGATCCCCATAGTCAATGATGTGTTTCGGGTCGTGCACGTATCTCCTCAGCTGGGATACGTGGAAGACGTCGTGCACCCGGTGCAACTGAGGTGGCAGAGCCAGGCGATAAGCCACCTCGCCAACCCTGCTGAGGACCTGGAAGGGTCCGATGAAGCGTGGAGACAACTTGTCGCCTCAGCCAAATCTCCTCAAACAACGTCGAGGTGAGACCCGCAAGAAGACGTGGTCGCCATCCTCGAACTCTAGTGGCCTCCGCCTCCTATCAGCATATGACTTCTGCCGGCTCTGTGCTTTCCTCATCCGCTGCTGGATGATCTGGACCTTCTCTGTCGTGGCCCCGGACCATCTGTGGTCCCACAAATGCTGACTCCCCAGGGTCTGTCCAGCACAAAGGAGATCTACAAGGTCTGTCGTACAACGCCTCGTAGGGTGCCATCCCGATGGTGGAGTGGTAGCTGTTGTTGTACGCGAACTCCACCAAGGGTAGGTGGTCCTCCCAGCTGCGACCAAAGTCGAGGACACATGCGTGGAACATGTCCTTGAGAGTATGAATGGTCCTCTCTGTCTGACAATCCTTCTGATGGTGAAAGGTGGTTCTCAGACGTAGTCGTGTCCCGAACGCCTCCTGCAACCCCTTCCAAAGCTGAGAAGTAAAACGAGCGTCCCGATCGGAGACGATAGTCGATGGCACACCGTGAATTCGTAAAATCTCTTGAACGTAGAGACGCCCCAAGCTCTCCACTGTGCCCTGCTCTCGGATGGGTAAGAAGTGTGCCGACTTGATGAGTCGGTCAACAATCACCCAAATGGAATCGTGACCTCTGGAAGTGCGTGAAGTCCAGTCACGAAGTCCATAGATATCCCGTCCCACTTCCACTCCGGGACCTCCAAGGGATGTACCAAGCCTTCTGGTACCTGATGCTCTGCCTTCACCTGCTGGCAGGTGAGGCACCGTGAAACGAACTCTGCCACAACCTTCTTCATGCCCGGCCACCAGTGCTGTCGTCTGAGATCCTGGTACATCTTCGCCACTCCAGGATGTACCACCAAAGGAGAAGTGTGAAAACTCTCTCAGCACCTCCTCTCGTAAGGCGACTGGTACCAAGGTACATCCTTTGAAAAGGACATCGTGCTCTGCTCCAAGGGAGAATCCAATAGGTGCTTGTCCCGAGGATATCTGTGCACGCCGCGTCTCACAGTCAACGTCCCCATGATGTGCCTCTCTGACCCGCTGAAGAAGCGGAGGAGAGACTGTGAGAGACTGAAGGAAGGCTGCTCCGTCTCTATCCACGAAGGATATCTGCAAAGCGGCTAGCTGCTCTGTCGCCTCCTCAAGTAGCTGGATGCCCGTCCTCCTGCTGAGGGCATCAACCACTACTCCCCGTACTTCCAGGAGTATAGACTATCTCAAAGTCATAGTCCTGGAGGAACTCGAGCCATCGCCACTGCCTCAGGTTTAGGTCCTTCTGAGAGAAGATGTACCTGAGACTCTGGTGGTCAGAAAAGACTGTGAAGCGCTCGCCCCATCAGATAGTGTCGCCATGTCTTCAGGCCAAAGACCACTGCTGCCAACTCTAAGTCATGGGTAGCGTAGTTCTGCTCATGAGGCCTCAACTGACGTGATCTGTAGGCAATCACGGCCCGTTCCTGCATCAGGACACACCCGATTCCGATCCCTGATGCATCGCAGTAGACTACGTATCCAACTCCCTCCTCAGGCAACCTCAAGATAGGTGTGCTGGTCAACCTCTGCCTCACCTCCTGGAAGCTCTACTGACATCTGTCTGACCACATGAAGGGTTTCCCCTTCTTCGTCAACGCTGAGAGTGGGGCTGCAACTCTGGAGAAGTCTGGCACAAATCTCCGATAGTATCCGTCTAGGCAGGCCAGAAACTCGGCACCTCTGTCACCTCTTGGGTGGCTCCCAAGCGAGCACTGCCTCGATCTTCGCGGGATCCACTGCAACTCCCGCCTCAGAAATGACGTGCCCCAAGAAGTGGACCTCACGTAACCAGAACTGACACTTCGAGAGCTTGCCATAAAGCTGGTGCTCTCGGAGTGTGTCTAGTACAACACGCAGGTGGTAGGCGTGCTCCTCCTCCGTCGTCGAGTACACCAAAATGTCGTCGATGAAGACCACGACAAATCGATTGAGGTATGGCTGGAAGATCTTGTTCATGAGGCTCATGAACACTTATGGAGCGTTGGTCACGCCGAAAGGCATAACCAAGAACTCATAGTGACCATACCGACACCTGAAGGCCGTCTTCTGCACATCCTCGTCTCGAACTCTAAGCTGATGATAGCCCCGACCTGAGGTCTATCTTCGAGAACCACCGTGCTCCATTGAGCTGGTCGAAGAGGTCATCAATCCTGGGTAGCAGATACTTGTTCCTCAATGTCACCTGATTCAGGCGACGATAATCGACCACAGTCGCAAGCTCCCTTCCGCCTTCTTGGCGAACAAAATATGGGATGCCCAGGGCAAAACACTGGGTCGGATGAACCCCTTGCCCTGCAAGTCCTCCAACTGTACCCGCAGCTCTCAAAGCTCAGCGGGGGCCATCCGATATGCTGGAGTGGATATCGGGATGTCCCGGGGTACAGGTCAATAAAAAAGTCTACTTCTCTGCGAGGAGGTAGTCCTGGAAACGTCGTCGGGAAAGACGTCCGCGTACTGATCCACCACTGCAGGAAAACTGGGACTCCGCACGTCAACTGCTCCCAGGATGAGGCTAGCCAACTGATGAGTGATGGGCTGTCCTCTCCTCTGCGTGAGTCCATCTTGCTGCTGCTAAGGCTCCCTTATCGCCGGTGAAGGTGAACCTTCTCCCGTCGGTGCGCACACATCGCACCTTGCGCCTAATGCAGTCAATCTGAGCATGGACCGTAGATAACCAATCCATGCCCAAGATTACGTCGTAAGGCCTCGACGCTGCTACAAGAAGATCCCAGCCGAAGCTCTCGCATCCTAGAGTAAGCTCACACTGCCGGCACCAGTGCGTAATCGTCGAGTCTGCTCCCGTAGGAGTCTATATCCGTAAGGATCGAGCCAACGGCTTTGTCGGAATCTCCCGAGCTCCGAACAAGGGCAGTGGCTATGAAAGAGTGACTCTTTCTTGTGTCTATCAGAACTGCAGCAAGGGTGGAATAGACACAGATCGTACCTCGAATCATCTCTGGCGCGCCGTGGTCGTAGGCCTCCACTGCCTGGAGCTGAGCATGTCTCTGCCCGCCAGCTACCTGTGGTCGGGGCGGGCCTCCTGGTGGTGGTGGTGGCAGAGCCTCAAAGCATCGCCCACCACCTGCTGCTCGGCCAGCTCCTCTGCCTCATCCGCCTCCTCCCTGCGGACCACCACGGTCGACCCTCTGCCTCTTCCTGGGTGGTCCCTCCACCGTCGGCTGCCCCTCGGTACGACGGGTCGGGCAGTCACGAGCCATGTGGCCCTGCCCGCCGCACTCGTAGCACTGTCTGCCTCTCGGAAGGCTGGGTCCGGGCCGGGTGCCCTGCACTGCTGAGCTAGTGTCCTGAGGTCGCCTGCCGGAAGGTCTGGTCCGCCTGGAACCCTGAGTCATCCGCCGACTACCAGCTTCCGAAGACTCCGCTATCTACCGCCCTGCGGTGGGTCACGCTGTGGACTCAGCCAGGAAGCTCTCGATCAGGAGGGCTCGCTCCAGTACTCCTGCCTGGGTCGGGATGCTGAGTGAGATCAGCGATGCCCTGATCTCATGTCTCAAAACCTGCTCGAAGGTCCGGGCCCGGAAGAAGGGGTCTCGTACCATGTCTGTCGAGTACCGAGAAAGGTCGGTGAACCTCGCCGCGTACTAAGCGACCGTCAAGCTGCCCTGCCGTAGCTGAAGAAGCTCCTGGATGCGCACCGCTCGGAGGGTGGCCAGGACGAACTCTGAGCGGAAGAGGCTCTCGAAGTCCATCCAGATGGGGGTGGCCTCATTGTGTACCTGGAGCATCAGGCTCCACCATCATCCGGCTGTTGCGTGCAGTAGGCTCGCCGCGAGGATCACCATGAGGTCTGCTGGCGTCCTCACTAGCCTGAAAACTTGGACGACCGCCTCCAGCCAGTCCTCGGCTGCCTGGGGGTCCGACTCCCAACGAAACCTGGGTGGTCGCTTGCGCTGGAACTCGTGCAGAGCTCCAAGGCGTCGTGCGTCATCAGCTGCCAGTGCTGGAAGCATCGGGGGCTCAGCGGGTAAAGGTACCGCCGGTGCCTCTGCTGTCAACGGGCCCTGTACCGAGGCCTCGTCGCTCGGCGGGCTGTCGTCGCGCCCTACTCTGGGAACCCTAGTTGGCTGCTGTCGTCGTGCCATCCTGAAAAGGAAACTAGTATACCACGATCAGAACAGTATACCTGGTGAGCTGACACAAGTAATCACAAAGAAAACTTGAAACACACACGCAATCAATGTTTTCATGCATTAAGTCGGAAATCAGAAGTCAGGGTCCTGGTGTATGGATACGTCGGCCGCCGCATCAAAACTGGACTCCCTGGACTGATAACTACACTCAATACGATAAACACTATTGCTTCATATAGGAGAAAGATCAGAGTCTGCGGTAGAACCGACCACCTCTGATACCAATTTGTCACGACCCGCCCTCGGGGCCCGTGCCGTGACTACCCCAAGCCCGACTTCCATAGGCCAGGGGCTGGCGACTAGCACCAAGACGAAAATCCCAAAAAAAAGGGAAGGCATTGCCTTTGAAAAGTAAACAAGCACCACAGAGTAAGCAAGCGGAAATGTAAACACTAAGTAAAAACTGTAAAAACTGTGCTGAAAGTAAAAGGGGGCCGGAAATAAAAGCCCAACTGTAAAGTACAACTGAAAGGAAAAACCGCAACTGAAAAGGGAAAACTGCAGCGTCGAGCCGTCCTCCAGAAGTCCCACCTGAAGGGTGGGTACAGATAGCCTCCACTGCTCCTCGGGTCCACCTAACCGCTCCGAGTACGTCCCGCCCAGTAGTCCACCTCCAGGTACTGTCCTGATCCGCACGCCTCCTCCACGATCAGCGCTGTCCGTCGTCTGTAACCAACACCACGAAGTGCGGGCATAGCCCGTGCAGGGGTGAGTATAAGCTACTCAGAAGGTACCCCGAGACCCCCGAAGGTCTCCCGAAATCCACAAAGGATAATCCACAAAGGAAAGATACAATCACGAAGTAACATCTAACCCGACTTAGGTATATTCCCATACATATACCTAAGTATTTAATTCCCGTTCGGCTCCAACGTCCGAGCCCAAGCACAACCTAGTCCATACAGGAAAGCAAAACGCATAGCCACGCAGAATAGAACAACACAATCCACAAAGGAGAGTAAACAGTAAATCCACACAGGAAAGCTCAACACAATCCACAAAGGAGAGTAACTCAAGATTCAGCTCACACAGGTATATTTCATCGGATGATGATAAAGATGATCATTGAACCATCTAAGTCGTCGGACCCACGAAGGATCGATAGGTACTAACCTTGCAGTGACCCACACAGGATCGGGCCCACGCAGGACCTGTAGGAGTTGGCTCACACAGAACCGCTGAGAGATGACCCACATAGGATCGGGCCCACACAGGATCGGGCCCACGCAGGACCTGTAGGCGCTGGCTCACACAGAACCGATGAGCGCTGACCCACGCAGGATCGGACCCACACAGGATCGGGCCCACACAGGACCGGGCCCACGCAGGACCTGAAGCACTGGTCCACGTAGGATCGCTGAGTGCAGGAGTCGTTGCAGTCCGCTGAGGATCTCTGCACAGTCGTCGTCGGAGTCCACGGAGGATCTCTGCAAAGTCGTCGCCGCAGTCCACTGAGGATCTCTGCACGGTCGTCGCTGTCGAAGTAGCAATCGCAGCCATCACTAGGGTTCCCGCACACAGTAAGCTCGTTTCGGAGGGTCCGCTCCACGAGCCGAGAGGCTGATACATCAACTGACACAAAGTCCGAAGTTGATGTATCCAAAAGTTCCGTATCGTCAACAGAAACTCAACGTCGCAGACGGCGCGTCAATCGGACGCCCGGTCTGAGAGATATTGGCATTTTCGTCCCAGGGGCCCGGTTGGTTTTTAAGGCAAAACGAACCCGACCGCACTCCACCTGCGTCCAAACCTCGGGCGGAGTATGCCCAAAGATCCGTCTCACTTAGAGGAATTCAACAAAGGTGACGGCACATCAATCAGACGTTCGTAGCTCAAGATATGAGCGTTTCCGCTCCGAGGGCCAGGTTGGTCTCGTGTACGAACCAACCCGGCCGAACTCAAAGTATTCCGAAACCTTGAGTGCGATATACCGAAACGACCGTCTCGATCCAAGTATCGCGTTGCCGCTGACGGCGAGTCGTTTGGAGGCACGAAGCTCAAGATACGGGCGTTTGAACGAAAACGTCCGAAGATGGGGGGTACGGGCCCGGGCCGACCCGGCCCGACCCCCCCCCCCCCTAGGTCGGCCCAGCCCGGCCAGGGCCGGTCCGGCTCGGCTTGGCCGAGCGGTGCAGGTGGAAGTCGCGGGCGCCGACCCGCGGCCTGAGAGGAAACCGCGGCCCGCGTGCGGGCCTTGCTGGTCAACCGCGGACGCGGCTCTGCCGCGTCCCGCCTGGACGAACCGGACCCGCGCGTCCGCGGGTCCGTTGGCCGCCGCCGCCGCGGCTGAAGCTGCGGCGGACTCCTCCGGCGGCGCACTGGGGCGCCGCCACCTCCGGCTGCCGGCGCCGCCGCGCCGGCAACCCGTGCCGCCAGCAGCTTCCGCGGGCCGCCGACGTCGCTCCGGTGGCCCGTTTTCCTTCCCGTCTGCACCGTTGCTCCTCCCGGGATCTGTTCCTTACTGCGGGATCGCCAAACGTCCGCTGCGGCATGTTTCGTAGTCGTCCGTCAAATCCGCACAAAATGAAGAATGGCGGAGGGTCGTCGGGCCGTGTTCGTTTGGCTCGCACTCTCCGCGTTAGAGATAAACAACCGGGAGAAATTTATTCCACACAAGAAACAACAATTTTTAATAAGATTAGAAATTGATCACAAAACGGTTCTTTAATTTCTTTAAAGAAATATTGACGGGAATAAATTTAAAAGGGGTAATTCCCATAATATAAAAAAAATCCCTACCTCGTCGATCGTCGCGCGCGGGCGTTCTTCGCGGAAAAGATCGTCGCGGAAGAGAGGGATCGTCGCGTCGTCGCGGGAAGGCGTCGCGTCGTCGCGGGATCCGGCGTTGAGTCGGCGAGCTCAACGAACCAAGAACAACAGATTTAAATTATTAATATTTAAATCTGTGTTTCTTTTAAAACCAAAAGAAAATAACTTGAGAGGAATACCGAGATCACTCACCTCAAATGGTCGGTGATCGGAGATCAGAGATCGGAAGAACATCTCGGGCGAAGGCGTCGTCGATTTCCGGGTTCAGAGTTCTTCGCGTTCTTCGCATTCTTCACGAGGGAGAAGAAGTTCGAGGGTTCTCTCAAATCTTCTCAAGCGCAAATAACCAGTGGTTAAGCGTTGGAATTATTTTATTATTACGCCAACGAATTTGAAAAACTGGTTAAGAAACGATCCATCAATTCGTTGAATTAATTCAACCAAAGAGACAGGACATTTAATTCACCAAAGAAACAGCCCATTTAATGGTCTGTTAAGAATTTAGAAAACGCGTCAGTTGACTTTCATTAAGACGGGTTTTCACAGGTGCGTTTCTTAGCGGAAAGAAACGGCGGGGCTCGTGCGGGCTCCACCTCATAATTATCATACCAAGGGGGTAGGATATTTCTGGATAGCATCCTATCCAGTTCAACTCAGTTCAAGCCGACTTTAAGTGGCTTCAAGTGGCTTCCAAGTGGCTTAAGTGAAATAAAATAAAGTTGTCGCAAAATTATTTTATTTCTTAACTTTAAGCCCGAAAATTAAAAACCACACCCGAGCAAACGCAACTCCGGAAAAGGCGTTTCTAAGCGAATACTGGCCCTGCGATTTCATCGGTGCCCTCAGAATTCGATTCCGGGCACCGGTTCAAAAGTTAGAAAAACCCTCTTGTCCGTTCACTGAACGTACCCGAGCCAAACTTCGGAAAATGATTCCGGGTACACCGGGCCTCGGAATCAGGCGCCATCAGAAACTGCGTTCTTGTAAAATTCCAAAGAAAATTAAGAAAAAAAATTTCCTTGAAATTTACGGGTCTTTACATTACACGTAGAATATGTCATCGGGGAATACCACTCCCTATCCATACTAAAGGGAAAGCCTTGTACTGCACATCCCAATTGAAGGGTAAGACCAAATCATTGACGAACTTCACTTCCCAGTCAAATTGAAGGGTAATTCAGAATGATCATTGAAGAATTCCAATTCCCAACCCTATTGGAGGGTATGCATGGAAATATCATGGTGATTTTGTCTGAATTCTATCATCATCGGGTGTCTCCTTATCATGTTCACAACTCATTACATTTCACATCATAACTCTATAGACTCTTCTAATTGAACCATCATGTTCTACATTGAAAAATACTTAGGATATGAATCTTTTAGACTAAAATCATTGATCAAATGAAGGTGATACAAAACATTGATGTTTCAACAAAACATGGTACACTACTTGTCAGGGACCCACATGGAGTGTTGTCCCACTATTTTGTGTATTATGGTCTATCCCATAAGACGTCTTTCTAGTCATTTCACACAACATTGGTGTGTAATGGTAATAGAGGGCGAATCTGATCCACATTCATGCTGAACGTATGAGGCTCATCATCAGCCCAAGGGTAAAAATGTAAATTTAAAAATATTCCGATTCAAATAGACTCGTATTTCTAAATGGATTAATTCATTGTGATCCATAGGTAAAAATTCCTAAGATAGTCTATTCAATTGTCTCAATCAGATGCTCGATGAAAAAGTGGCATTTCACTATATCAAACTAAAATGGTGTCATGTGGGAGTAAGGAACGAGTCCAAATTAAAAAACAAAAATGTTATTGAAACATCCACATTAATATTAGGGTCACATCATCATAGATGGTTTTTCATTCTGAAAATATATGAGCGAGATATTTCAAAAACAATACCCCATAATAATAATAATTTTATTATTATGTGGATTTCCGTTGACCTGAGGCATGGGTTTGAAAAAGGGGTCCAACATCAGCCTTAAAATTATTGTTTCTATTTTAGTGTAATGTTATTACAGATCATTCATCAATCAAACATCATGTGATGGAGTTATAGACCAATTATGATTTGATGGCCAAATTAATAATAATATTATTATATTTTTTCTCTTAAAACACAATTCTAGAATGCCTTTCATGCATAAAAAATCATTCTAAACCATATTGTATGTGGGATTCCCACCCAAAGGCCCCACCATAAATCCTTTAATTTAAATATTTAATACCCTCATCATGTTATATAAATATTTTCATCAATACTCCCTTTTTAAGTGCTCTTAATGTGCATCCTTAAACCTCCTCATGATCAACACCCGCCAAAACTCAAATATCTCTATTTAAATTCTAATTAAACCCATTTTATTAAAAAACGTTTTCTTCAATAAATTAAAACCAATTAATTTAAAAATAGTTTTCTTTATTAAGATAAAATCATTTAATTTAAAATATGATTTCATTCTTAAAATAATACCATTTTATTTAATTAAACCACATGATTTATTGCACATTCATTGATGGTATCATTTCATATAATAACAATAAAAATGTGTCATTAATTTTATTAAATAATATACCTTATTATTAATAGTTATTATTATTTAATGCTTTATGTGTCGACTACGTCTGAACACTTTTTTAGAGATTTATGTCTGGTCTTCATCATAGCCACAACAAAAAACCTTCTCTCTCAGATCATGTGCATGGTGTATACTTAAAACTGACCCCATAAAATTGTATGTCATCGCCGCACACCAAAAATGTAAATTGTGGGTTTTGAACAGATCATTAACCAAATCCGATCGCAAACATGCACATGTGGTTCAGATTCAGTCTATTCCCCAAAAAACAAATCCTCTAATTTATCAATCCTTTTTCAATTCATCGATTTGCATGTCATTCATTAAACTGAAAAAAGGGGGTTTTATCATACTCAAAAGCACCCCAACAATGTCGTATCATCGCATAATTTTCTAATGTTTAATAATGAAAGGAAATATGGGGTAAAATAACTAATAAAAATGTTTTAAACAACACCTTCCAAGTGTTATTGTTCATAGATCAAGAACGGGGCACCATGGTTATATGATGAAATCAGAATATAATTCAAAATCCAAACATTGGCTAGTGAAAAATGTGTTCAAGTTAACACTGATAAAAGAGAGATAATTTATCATGATCATGTTTTTTAATAATATTGAAAAAACACATATTATGAGTTCTACCACGATTATGGATCAGTCATTGGTTAAGAACACATATGTTAGCAATGAAGATGATCAGCAATGTCTTCCTTCTGTCAGTTCACCTTGATATGATCACCATTCGTCGTCCAGTATCAATCAACAAATGGAAAATGGATAGAATATCCTCTCAATTATCCCAGGGTTATGTTTCCCCTAAATATTTTTCATAGAATCTTATTTATAGTGAAAATAATTTTTGGATATCTAATTTTAAGTAAATAAATGAAATAGTTTGTCTTACTAAACGCGCTCCCCAGCAACAACATTATTTGAATGTCCCACACCAACCAACAGTAGGTAGCGCTTGGGTAAAAATATACATTGAGAACTCAATAGTGGTCTCATATTTCTGATTTATGTCTCTTTCTATGAGTTATTAGTCTAATTGTTATTATCAACTATATAAATCAAATTTATATATTTATTCAATACTCCCACTGACAACTTCCCCATCTGAACATGCTGCACTGATAATATTTAGGTAACACCTAGTGTAAAATCTATATTCTTGATTAAACCATTGTATCATATTTCTAATCTGAAAAATCATTTATGAGATATTATACTTTTATGGAAAAACATGTTCACATAATAAAAATATAGTTAATATATTTATAAAATTAATTCTAGGTTTATTAGGCCTCAGAATCATACGTTGTTTGAGCACTTATCTCTGAAAATATTCATAGGAATATTTCAATGTCATACATAGAAAAACAAGAATCTCAATAGTGTTTGTGATGGTAGTGATGTGTGGAGGTTTTGTTTTGTAGTGGTTTTTATGTGATATGGTTTAGATGGGTGGTTATTGTAGAGATTTGGCATGGTCGAGGTCATGTTCTTGGAATACTTAATGTGTGATGGATGAGCTATTGTGTCATGTTTTGTTGTTAGTTTTCTGACTACTCAAAGAATAAATTATAACTCTAAAAATAAATATAATGAGTTGGAAGATGTTTTAGAATGAGATGGAAGTGGGGTGTGATAATTGGATAATTTTTTTAATAGAATAATGAATGATTTGTGTAAATGAGAATAAATAGACGATTAAATGGAAAATAGAAAAAACTCATTAAAAGGGAAATTTTATAACCTGTTATTGGAAGTATAATTGTGTGGTTATGTATGGTGGTTGTTTTTTGTGTAAATTTAGTGGTGGGGGTAGTATTAATGGATGTAGTGTGGTGTAATGATGGTGTTTTTGTGTACACTAATGCAGTTCCTGTAAACCCACAAGTTGTGAATTTTTTTTTTCTATCTATTATATAATTTATATTATTTATATATTGTCCCCACATGATATAGAGAAAATTACCAACACTATTTTTGGGGTTCCAGGTTCTTTCCCCAACATTCATTTTTTGTGGTGATACAGATGGATAATTACCCCATTATCCCAAATCTTCCATTAGCACCTATGATGATATAGGCTGGTGTAAGAGATTACTCAGTGATGATACAAGTAAGTGTTTTAGATTACCCAATAAAATTGATCATGTGATATATGGTGGGGGTAATGTGTTATGGGAGGAGGGAATGAGTTTAATTTCATACACATTCATAATACATCCCTTCCCTAGTTATTTGATGAGGGTATGGTGTGATGTGGTTGTGATGTGATGTGTGTTTGATGTCATGTTTCTCTTATTGAATGAGAACTAATTTCATAACCAGATGCTAAAAATACATAGGGTGGGGTAAGTGGGGATTTATCCTAGATGAAATCAATTATAGATTGATATGTGTTGTGATATGTATGGAATTTATGGGAGCAGAAGACATTTGACATGGGTGTTGGAGAGTGGAAAATTAGTGGATCAATGTCTAAATGGCACATTTTCTTTATGTTCATGATATTCTGTTACTATATTAAATGCATGATTTGGAGAGAATGATATGGTGTGGATGGGATTTGATTTTTGAAGTGCTTAGGTTCATGTAAATTATGTTGATTGTTCACTGGACCATTAGTGTGCCCTTTTCAAATTTGAACCTGGGACCTTGGGTATGATCATAGTAAGTATACAAGTTTTTATCACCATATGTATATAAATTTATTCTCATGTTTTCATGTGTATTATCAAGACCTATATACACATTACTAGCTAGTATTTGATGGTGTTGTTGAGTATCTTCAATATTACTATATTGTGGTTTTCAATTAAATACCTGAATTTTTATTTTTTTTCATTTTGAATTCATTGTGGGATAGTTTTTGTGTTTTGAATGTTCTAATCTAATGTATTTTTTTCTATTAGTCATCTTATGTTCAGGTTTTATGTTATATAGAGTGTAATTTCACACATATATTAAAATTTTACACCATCAATTCTAGTCGCCTTCCCAGAGCCTACTCGAGTTCGAATTGAGAGGTTTTTATCTCTCTCTCTCTTCATTATTTTTACAAGAGGGGTACGTTCGAATAAAGGGTTTCATGATAGTAAGTTACCTAATGAGATCAAATTATTTTTTCTTGAAATAATATTTAATGTAATAGTTTACTATCTTGAAAATCATTTTCTTTTTTCTGTAGTTGAACTATAGACATGTGAATAAACAATTTATTTGATTTTTCTTATTATATTATGTTTTTAATTGTTGAAAAATTAAAATATTATTGTTTCTGAATACTATGGTCATATAGATTGAATGTATGGAATCATCACTTAGGGATCATAATCACAGGCTTGGGTGAGCATAATAGTGTATTACTCAATGTTATTAATCCTTTAATGAGATGACTATTAATATACATATTACGTATTATTATTTTTTATTTTCATTAGCATGTGGTATTATAACATTGGTGTATAGGTCGAGGTTCCCATTATTATAATTTTGGAAAATATAAATGGTTTAGTACTATTATTTTCGAATAATTTGAATCAGATATTTTTAGTAATATATGATCCAATATAAAAGTAAATAAATTCATTAATGTATTTTGTATAATATATTTCGGTAAAAATACAAGAATTGAATCAATGCCTGATTCAATTATCTGATTCAAGTATAATCTCCTCAATGTTCTATCATCGGAGCTTAATGAAACCATGAAAGGATTGATTTAGATCAATAATACATGAAACTCTATGATTGTGGAAATCAATTTGAAATTCATATACTATTTAATAGAAGAAATAAGTATTTACCACATATTTATGATCACAAAAAAGAAAATAATTATAGTCTTATAAGGAGTAATTGATCACATATCATTCACCTTTAATGTTTCATTTTCTATTGATATATAGGATATATACAAGAGACTACATTAGTGAAAATGATCAAATTTAATATTCATGGGACTGAAATTTAATTTTATAGAATTATGTCATTTTTAAATGGTTATTAGGTTCTTTAAGAAAGAAATATCATATATTTGATACCAAAACACACTGATGAATTATTTAACATCACCAAAAATTTAGTAACATATTACAAGTTTCTCATAAAAAATCAACATGTCTCGGGGTTAAATAAAAAAATCCTTACATCATTGTCTCCCATATATTTTTTTCAAACCATATTTTTTTAACTTGTTGATTGAAAAAAATATATTTTATTCATTTATTTATACTGAAATAATGACTGAATTTCATGCCATATTATTTTAATTACTATTATATATCTAATAAACAAAATATAATTTATCATTTTGAATTTGTTATCATGGAATCATTCGAAATTTGGCACTTATCAACTCATGTATGATGGGACTGCATCACCAGCAACATCAAATTATCTGAATTGGTGGACTGTCTCCATGTACTTTAAGTCTGTTACTATTAGCCCATTGATAAAAAAACATACAATAATGATATTTTATTTGATAAATTCTCTGTGTATCATAATATATAATGTTTTAAAATATATATGATACCCAATTTTAGAATACATTATCTTTCCTTAAATTAAACATTGATAATATTAAAATATATTTTTGTTTTATTTTGGTAGATTTTGAGATCTAGTGAAAATTAAAAGACACATAATATTAATATAGTATAATTAAATTATTAATTAATTTTTTTAAAATAATAAAATATAATAAATAGTGGCCATTGATAATAAATGAGTTCTGAATGGAACCTAATTATGAAAATGAGATGAGGAGTAAAACCATTTTAAAAAATATATTACATGATTTAATTATTCAGACCTACGGACTTCTATGACAATAATAATTGATATTATAGTTATAGAATGAATGTAAAACATTAGAATTATGAAATAAATATTAATAGAGGAAATCAGATTAATGATTTTATAAATTAATGGTATGTTATATAAATAAGAAAAGGGGTAAAAATATCCTTTAATGGTCATCAGTTGTGAGGCGATTAGATATCTTGTTTCAAGATACATTGTCATTAGTTGTACATATATATTATAGTTAAAATCATGTATTTATTATTGGAGTATATATGTTATTGTTTTTTAGAAAATGTAATTATTTACATGTGATTAACATATAAATTTTAAATGAAATAAAGATACTGTAGTATTTTTGAAAAAATATATGGAATTAAAAAAAATATAATCCTATAGGTTATATGTTTTTACTATAAAAATTTAAAATATTTAAAACATTAAATAATAATTTTAAATAAAAAATTTTCATTTCTAAAATAATGAAATTATATTTATCAAATGATTATTCATTTCCTAGAATAACGAAATAATATATAAATGTATTAATATCTTGTTTTCATAAAATTTAATTTTATTCATTATTAATTAATATTCTAAAATGAAATTTTTACATTTATATTTTTATTTTAATAAAATTTACATTATATATCAATTTATTATTCTTAAAATTGATAATAATGATAATTTTGTTTCAAAAAATATATATTTTAGAGGTAAAATGTGTGCTTTAACAATAATGGATTATATAAGTTCAAAGGAATAAATATTATTAAAATGGTAATATCACTCTATTAATTATCAAAATAATTTGTGGATAAAATAAATAACTACATATCTTCAACCATTTTTCAATTTTTAGCCACATTCCTTATGAAAGTTCATTTTTTACAAATTAACAAAGGGTATCATGAAATATGCCACTCAAAATCACCAAATAATAGCCTCTCCAAAACTCCTTCTTTGAGACATATAATAGTTTATTACCATTAATTAACATAATATAATTATATTTTTAGTAACACTATTTCATTTTTTAAACAACATTGTAAAAGTATTATTTTCCACTTTTGAACGAATAAATTTCTTATGAAAAGTTTAGATTATTCATCATAAATGTAATATTTTTAATAAAATGTTACTGTTATATTATTCCAATAAAACATAAATAATTTGATACATAATATTATTAACATATAAAATATATCATTATACATCATGACTATTTATATTATAAAAATTTACAACCTAGTTACCCTCATCAATTATTTAAATCATTTTTTGGATTTATTCAATTTAGCCCCCAAAAAGAACAATATAATAAAATTCCCATAATTAATGATTATGAAAGAATATAGCCAAATAATATATGGTTTTTAGTATGAATCCACATAGTATTTATATTTTTTAAAGGTGTCACATTAATATTTATTCATTATTGACTTAACACCTTCTGATTTTGAAAATTTCTTAAATTAATTATTTTAGTAATGTCTTCATTATAAATTATAATTTTAACAACCATGGAATAAACATGATAAATCGAAACTAATAATTGAATTATTAATCACATACTATGATATTTTTTATTTGATGAACTCATTAACAAGTAATAAATACAGAATTCACCACAATGTATCATGCATGTAATTATTAAAACATCATATAAAGACATATCAATATAATAAAGGAATAATTTATATACACATAATAATTGAGTCAAGCCGACTAGTAACAAGTAATGTTAATATATATATTTTTCGAAAATATATTTTAAATATCATTTACAAATATATAATTGGGGTAAGAATGTAATCCTTGAAATAATGTGTTGTGTTATAAGTTTTTATTTATATATCATTTATCTTGTTATTGAGAATACTTTATAATTATCTTTATTTATTTATGAATATAAAATTTTGAACTTTGGATTTATATATCTATATTATTATTTTTATTTAAGTGATAAATATTATTTTTAAAAATAGTAATTGAATTATCATTAATACATTAAAAATCATGTTATTTGTAATGGTGTTTTCTATCAAATCCTATTGTGATACAAAATTATAATATTATATTATTTATATAGAGTAGTTTTTTTTTAATTTTCTAACTTTAATAATTCCTCCACTTTTGGTAAATTTATATATTTTAAACTCTTTTCATTATTGAGATTAAAATTATTTATATTTTACCCATTATAAAATTTGTAAGTGTTTTAATGATTTATTAACAGTTCACTTTTCCAAATAATTTCATCATTTCCCATATCAATAACTGATTAATAGATAATACCATTTGAGTATATTATATAGTATTCCATCATATTAACTAATAAATTATTCTTTAATTACATTAACTATTTTTTTCCTCATTTCTTGTAAAATATGACATGGTACAAATATTTTCTACTCTGTCTTTTCTGTATTTTTGTTCTATAATCACATTTTTATAAACAATTTTTTTATTTTAATATTTTAAATTTATATTATATATGTTTAAATTCTCTATAATTAAATTTAAAGTATAATTTTATATATTTATTAATCTGTGATATTATTTTAAATGGTTTTTAAAATAATTAAACATATTTTGTTAAACCTTCAAGAAATATTCTATCTGTATATTCTACATTAACAATTTCTAATTTTGTATGTACATTAATGATATATTTTATAATTAAAATATACATTTAAAATTATTTTAATGATCATTTAGATATTATTTTAAAAAGGTAAAATATAACTATTTAC
The DNA here is from genome assembly GCA_963277665.1 of Viscum album. Classification (NCBI taxonomy): domain Eukaryota; kingdom Viridiplantae; phylum Streptophyta; class Magnoliopsida; order Santalales; family Viscaceae; genus Viscum; species Viscum album. The sequence continues at coordinate 1,456,928,419 of OY728159.1, read as the reverse complement.
ATACTTACCCAACAATAATACAATGAAAATTCATTAAATTATTTTTATTATTTTTTTCTTTATTATGAAGGCACATTTTTTTAGAATAAAAATGTTAAATATTTAAATAATATTTGTAACATTTTATTATGTATTTTATTATAATTAGAGTTTTTTGAAATTTATTATTTCATTTAATTAGTTTCTGATTTGTAATTATTTTAGAATTAAGAAAAATAATGGATTTTTTGTTCATATATTATTAAATTATATGTCATCATTTAAAAGAATATTATTCCTTGTGAATTACCAATCCCTTATATTCCATAACACTGAATTCTTTTTCAATAAAAATTATTATAAAAAAATTATATGTTATTTAATTAGTAAAATTTCAATGCTTAAAAGTTTATGCAGAATGTAAATATATAAAAATAATTAATACAAAACAATCTTTTAAATTAATTATTAAGAATAGTGTGAAATTTTTTTCTACCAATGTCATTGTATTGTAATTACTCAATTCTGTCTAATATTTATATAAAAGGAATTATCTATATAACCATACTATTTAGTTGGCTGAGGAAATATTTTTTCATGTTCTGAAACACTTTTATTTTATTCAACGTTTTACCTATATGAATAATTATTCTATTTTACTCATATTTACTTAGATATTATGTAAAATTCTTCATATAACTATTATAAATCGTGTTTTTATATTTGTAACTCATTTTTCATTCAAATACTAGTCGTTCAATAATTCCATTTAATGTTTAAATTAATTAATGGGGAACAAATACATGTGGATATATCCTTATAATATAATTAGGAACTAAATAATATATCCCACTAATTAATTGGGTAATGATTTATATATGATGATATTAAATTGTCGTTAGCATGGGGTTTATACAAATCCACTATGTTAGATGACGTTGGTGGTTAGCCTAGTGCACTATGTTATTAAAAATGGGATCATGACCTATACCATTATTTTATGGGACCTTATTTGTTAACCTTATTCACTATGATATGATAACCATAGATAATAATTTTTTTTATAATGTCATGAAATTCCATCTTTGTAAAAGTTTTTAATTAATAAATTCAAATATTTTTTTCAGGATATATTCCTATTTCTTATCAATGTGATTCATAATTATTATTTAAGGATATTACATTATACAATCATTAAATTTGTTTTCTATTAAAAAAATACATTCATAGAATTTATGCTACGGTCTATTTTTTCAATCTTTATTATCACATATAAAAATTCCATAATTTTATTCCACCAATAAATGATTTTATTTCATGTTCAATATTTCAATGTTCTTACGAGGTCATAATATATTCTTTATGGATTATTGATATTGATTTAACATTTGAAATAAATTTCATCTCCCACCTATAATATTTTTCCATAGTGCACCAGAAATTTCATATAGATGCTTCCCTATATTAAATTAATACGTTGATAATTATTTAGAATGTAGTGGGTGTATTGGATACAAAAATGGATTTGTATCTAATCACTAATAACACCAAATCTACTTTTATATAATGTTTCATTTCATAAAGAGATAATAATTATAATCCTATAAAATGATATATGATAGTTTGGGAAATCTCATTTCGTATAATATTATGTTTATAAAATATATATTAAGTTATCCATAATTAATTTGTATGGATTTGGAAATTATTTTTTATATCAGAATAGGGATTAATGATTTCAATGGGTTAAATTATGAATAATAAGTGGATAAAGAGTATGGCAACATAATTTTTCTCAATAGTGGCACTGTAGAACCCAAGGCTTCATTGGACATTATATCTTATTTTTATTTTTTAAATATGCTAAAAGTGATTATATTAAATATTTTAAATATTCTCACAAACCCAGAACATTATATATATTGGTGCTACTTAGGAGGAGCTAAGGGAACCAACAATGCATTTGAAAATTGATGTTTCATTCATTTGATCAAACTTATCAAATAGTTTCTATATTAAAAAAAATAAATGTTGTTGTTAAAAAACTAATATATGTTTTGAATAATAATTTAAATCATTTTGAATAATTAAATTCATTGATGAAGGAGAAAATAACAATTTACTTTACAAAATGGTGACAATTATCCTTTAATAGATATGTCTATTAATTACTGTTTTATCAGGATATAAAATATTGTTTTTCCATTGATCAACAATAAAACATATATATCGTACATTAATGATATAATATAAAACCTAATAAAAATTTATAGCCTATGAAATTGAATAAAATCGATAAAAAAACCTTACCATGATTTTCATTAAAAAATTATGACAAATTCATTATATAGAATCAAAATTAAGATGAACCCATTAAGATATATATAAAATAAATTACTAAAATTTAAAAAAAATGTCTCTCTAAAATCATTAAATTGAATAAACAATCTTATATGATAAATTTTCACTATTCATACAATTGTAAAAAATTTATAACAGTATCAATATATAATTTTTTTAGAGAGATCAAATGTATCCTATTAATATCCGGAATACTATTATAGTTTTGTTAATATAATGAATAGATGATGTCATTCATATTTTATAGATAGCCTCCCCATTTTTTCATTAGTGTGATTTGATTCAATTTATATTGACAATGCTTTTAATGGATGTGCTAATGTGACATCCGAATTTTTAGAACACATAATCATTCAATAAATTACATCCCAATATTTAATTAATAAATTTTCCGTTTTTTAATTTTATTGGATTGGTAAATGAAATTATTCACACATAATAATGGGATAAGAAAATTAATACTTTATACTAATATGGTTTAATATTAATAAAAATAAAATTATTATTATTATTCCAAGAAAATTATGTGAAATTGTAATTATGAAAATTATGAGGAGGGTAAAATAATTTAAATAAAAATATTATGATGCAGATCGGATCAATATTTTGGTCTCCAATGATGATGGTATTACTAAGTGTACATGTGGAATAAAATTAATACATTAGTAATATTATAGACATATATATATACTAAATTTGATGGATAATTGTACTAAAATATGTAAGGCTAAAAAATATATAGAAATGTGTAATATGATGTTCATATTAAATACGGATATATAGATATTAGATAACATGTTGTTGGAGATATTTATGTTGGCTCTTTAACTATTGAATACATATATTGAATGTCTTATAATTTTTATGTAGAAGAGTCTAATGTGTTAGAGAAATAAATATTTTAAATTTAAATAATATATATTTAATAAAAGTTATAATTTTTTAATAAATTATTTTAGAAAATTTATTGTATTATAAATAATGAATATATTGATATTCTATGTGATTTTATTACAAAAAATATTTGATATATCAAATTTAATGAAAAATATTAATTCTTTATAACATATATATATATATATATATATATTTGAAATAACATTACACTAATTTTTTTAATCACTTTGAAGTAACAAAAAAATATTTAGGTGTGAGGAGATATTTTTATCAAAATTTATTCTTATAAATTATACAAATTTATAATAAAAAAATTATGACTTTGAGAATTTTAAATTAATAAAATAGAATTCAAATTTTGAACTATTATGAATAATGTTTATAAGATGTTTTCATTAATTTTTCGGAGTAGGGAAATTTAAATCTATTGAATAGTGAAAATGATGGGAAAGGGTAAAATAAGGTTAAAAGAAAATATTAGTTCAAATGTGATAGAACATCTCTAAATATTATTGCTAAAAATTACTAATGATATAATTGATGAACAACCCTTATCCATGTTCTATTTTTTTAAGATACCTCCATTTTAAAATTACATTACATGCACATTATGGAATGATTATTCACAAATATAACACTTTTGATGTTTGAAAAACATTAAGGACATGATACAAACCAAAATGAATGTTATTGTTCCAAAGGGAGATCAGAGAGGCATAAAAAATAGACCACTTTATGTGATAAATAACGTTATTTTAATGCTTCATGATGTATCATATTATTCTCAAAGTTCTAGATTATGAATGGCATAAATAGATTAGAATCCCCTCCCTGATTTGTGAATGGATGTAGTTAGTGGCATGAATGAGGTGTTTTTAGGATCAATGTATAGAGATATCCAGAATTTATTGAATGATATATTTATTTATTTTCATAAAGAATGATCAATAGTAGTGCGAACCTAGAGGACATAGTTCATGGTTATATACTTCCTACCCCACCAATAATTTCGGGAATATGGTGACTTTATACATACTATAATTACTCAATACCCACCAAAAATAAAAATAAAACCATAGAAGAACAAAAGGTTGACATGGATAAAAAGGTAAACACTTAGTATAACTAGTGGCTCCATGGTGAAATTTAGAGGAATGGAGATAATATTTTACCTTTTTGTATTTCATTAGTAGTTATATTCATAGTCAATACTCTTAGAATGAAAAGTGATTCCAAAAGGTCTGCCTTTATGATGTGACTTTTTTATTCCATTATGGGCTCCATACGTAGGAAATATTTAGTAATAATATTTTTATAGGGGTGATGCTCAGATAACATCATTCATGAATCTCATATATTTCTATTCTATGCACAATCTCACCTCATTTGTGTAACACTATACCTATCTGAACTAGATTACCTAATTGGTACCCATTGACATCCTCACAAGGACTATAACTCATGTTGCAATTGGTTCACCATAACTAAATCACAACGAATTCATGTTATTACCGAATTGACCTCTACCATGTCATTTACTTCACCCAATTCACCTTATTATGTCATATTAACCAAAAAAACATTTATGTATTCATATTACCAAGTACAAAAAATGAAAGAAATAAATAATACTTTCTCCCAAAACAGTAATCTTCCATGATCAAAATATGTACAAAATAAATAACACTATCAAAAATGTATTCTCATGATAAAAGGTGTATCTAATTTTCCTCATAGACATGTTTAACTCATATGGTGATCATGGCATGTTATTCCTCAGAAAAAGAGACTTTTATTTATGAGGACACTAGAGTAGTTTCTCCTTAGACAACATACTAATCGAGGATCGTGAATCCTATCAATGGGTAATAGGGTAATGGCCTTCCCTAAAATGTGTAGGTCCCAAACACATTTATATTCATTACTTCTTTACTAGGAAAAAGAAATTATAAAGTAACTTGTATATTCATGTATCTTAAACTCATTTGTAATCCCAACTCAAGAACTCCATGTTCCCATGAAAACCCATTGGTATCAATCTATTTACAAGCTCTGCCAATACATTCATTTCTGATTTATCCACTTTGGTAAATTCAATGAGCCTTTCATTCTATAATGGGTTTCCATTGTATAGGTCCTACACACACATCATTGTTTCATATATATATGTGGTGGGAATCATTTTTAGAGGTATAGACCATTCAATCATGACTTCATTAATTATCTCATCCAGATAATTCATTTGTTCTTCTAAACTGGGTATCCCATTCATATACCCTACTAAATAATTTTAGGTTTCATCATTTAAAATAGAAGGATCCCTATAAAACTATGATAATGAATTTATCGTCATCTTAGTGTTATGATGTAAAACATAATAACAACATCCTTACGTATTGTTTTAAATATGAATGGTATGATCCTATCATATGGACTGAGACTGTACCATTCATACAATGGGGCCCTTTATCTCTTCTAACACATATACATTAAATTTTACTTTGACATTCAAAACCTTCATCAAAATATATTGCCTTACTGGACCACATTCCAAATAAAACCATACAATGTATGGAAGATTTTTTCCCTTCAATATAAAAAATAATATATCACTCATTGATATATATAACCTATGATACTAAAGACTATTTTCTATTATCTATTTCCATTTTAAACCCATTATCATTAGAATATATTACATGAAATCCATAAAACACCATATCAGTCCATACACCCCAGAACCTCTCACACCCAAACAAGAAACTTCTCTATTGTTTTATTAAATTTTTTGAACTGCAATTATTTTGTGGATTTATTGGGTATATTTCAAGAAAAACGGTAGTTTTATGTTGGGTTGGTGATGAACATGGTTGGGACATGGTTAAGAGAATCATATTTCAATCTAGAGAAAATGTGATGTCTGGGAAGAAACATTGTCCATGGTGAACAATTAAGAAAATGGGAAAGCACCCTTCTTGGTATACTGTGTCACCCGTTTTCCTATTTTGAAGTGGCCATCGCACAATTAGAGTGAGTTCATGAAGACCTTGAGGATGACCAGTTCTTAAAAAAATTAGAAAAAAATAATTGTTTTATGAATAATAATAATAATTTTGTTATTATTATTGTTATTGGTATTGTTATTATTATTAATCCCACAAAATGTTTCTCCCGGATCCCAATCCATGTGTGACACCCCTCCCCCTGGTTCTCAAAACATATTCCCGAAGGTCTCCCAATACACCTCCTCCCAATCTATCTCCAATCAGACATTTCTCCTCTCGATTCGCAATATGATATCTTTTTCAGGGTCTCCATTCTCCTATTTTTCCTTCTTCTTCCTCCATTACATGGTTTTATTTTCTCTTGGGTGGTGGGCATGAGTTTTTCTAAAACCTAATCCCATGATTAGGTGATTATTTTGTCTTCTCTTGAATTTTATGTCTCTTGGGTCTAGTTTATGTCATTTCTGACCACCATAGATGACGGGAGAAGTTTCACCATCGATTTTCGGTAGGTTTTCTTAATTAAATTCATCTATGATCCAATATTAATTTGTTATTGTATAATATTTACTTTTATTTTTTTATTTAGGATAATATGTAGCTCTATGATTGTTCCTTTTAAGTATATAAATAAGTAATTCAATATAACCTAATTATCTATTTGTATATATTCCCTAATGGAGAGTAGAATATTTACATAATGTAACGGGAGATATATATATATATATATTATTTTGTGAGTAGAGGTTTATATGAATATAATTTTGAAGTGGTTACGAGTTGTCATTGGCATGGAAGAGTGTTTTGATGTAGGTACTATCAGATACTATCCTAGACAAACCAGTAACCTAACACCTATGCAAACACTAACATACCCCAAAGGTTATTATCAGTCCCTATTGGTTGGAAACTAATACTAGGCATCAAACATTATAACATAGTGAAAAAATATTACACATAAAAATAAGAAGAATATATATATATATTATTAGTCTCAATGAAAACACCCTACGAAGAAAGCACAAGAAGTCAAATAGGTATCAAATACGCAAACTCTACATCAATATGTATGATGAAAATGAGAAAAAATATACCATGTTCCAATGGACCTAGAAACTCAAATCTAAAATATAAACAACAACTAAGACCTCAAAGTGTTTTTTTTATTTTCATTAACCTGGAAGAAGGAAATATACAAATTCCTGAAGGAAAACATAGTGTGTATGATAAAATCCCAAAAGGGACTCATCATGTGTTATATATAAGACACCAATAAATAGGAACCATTAGATGATTTTAAATTTAAATATAACATGTATGATAGTACAATTTCATATATTAAAATATGCAATTCATTCCAATTGATGGAGGCATTTATAATAATCTATTAATGGAAATTCTATATTAAATTTTTTATATAAATCATAAGGAATTTGGATATAATTTTTACAAAATATGGAATATATATAAAAATAATCATAAATGAGAAACATGGACATCTTCCAAGTGGTATGCTAGTTTTAGGTTATGAGATCCTCATACAACTATATTTTGAAAATAGAAATATGTACACACATCTCTATAATACTAACTAAACAAAATTCCACTATGGTGATGAACTGCCAATAAGTTTATGATAGAGTTGTAAAGAATCAATTCATTTCTAAGTAAATCCCAACCTATCTCGTTTTTCCAAAAAACTCATTTACTAACTAGTATTTAATGTGCTCAAACAAATAATCAATAATGCGAAATTTATTTCAAAATAGATTATAATTTAATTAATCTATTCTCCATTTCAATATAACTATTTATCATTTAAAAACATGGGTTTTCAATCAATTCATGAGTATTTAAAGATATAACCAAAAAGAGTTCATTATCAAATCATTTTCATCCATTTTTTTTAGAAACTGATTTTAGAAATCAAATTCCACATTTCCATCATATTTGAATCAAAACATAATTCATTGGAACTGGGGGTTTTCATAAAATTCATAACATTTCAATTTAATTCCCAATTCACATCTAATTTTCTTTTCTAAATACAATTGAAATTAATATAATATAAATCATGAAAATAAAGGGGAATTCAATTTGAAAAACATAGATACAACAACCAACCATAGATCATTAGATCAATTTTATCAATTCTCACAATAAGATTTTCATATAAAGAACGACTACAAGACTGATACCACAATCCAACCAATATTTGGAATCTATAGAAATGGATATTAGTTCTATAAATAAAAAATAAATGTAAAAAACCCCTAAGGAGGAGAGGAAAAGAGATTAGGAGAGTAAGAAACTGAGAAAAAAATTTACTGGAGATGAATCAATGACATTATACTTGCTTTGATCCACTTTGGAATAGATTTTGAGGATCCAAAATAAGATACTAGTAGCACTAAATACCAAGGAATTCATAATACCATAAGTTAGGATTGATTATAACAATAAATGGTTGTCTGGTAATTTTAATGTTAATTTTCAAAAATAAAAATCAATGCACACATGGTTAGCATTTTATGAATGAAAGGTTTATCAATCTGTGCTCCCTAATTATACACCCCTATGATAGGATTCATAGTTTCTACTAGGCTGGAACACAATTTTTAAAACAATTGACCAATCGTGCAGTCCCCAAAATATTTGAATGGTTTACCCATGGTGAAAATATAGTTTTGTAAAACCATGCACCAACCATACACAACCTATAATGTTCCATATTTTCCCAAAATTTCCCCTAAATGAGACCCAAACAAATCATGATAAAAAATAGGTTTTATGAGTAATATAAAATATTAATAGGATCTTCCAACCTCCTCTCTATTGAAATTTTATACCCCAAAAATATTGTCAAGATGTATCCATGTCAAAAGGATGAAGCTGTTATTCTCTCATTATCACCTCTCTCCCCCAAGTCTCATGCCAATTATAACTATATTACCATAGCACTTGAACAAACATTATTATCCTTCCATATTTTACAATGTTTTTAGAATCAAATATACTAACTGAATTATCTGTCATTGATAAATGATGCTCAATATTATGATCAATCAAACTCAAAACATTCGATGGATTAGAAATATACATTCACAGCTGTAATACATGGAACACATTATGTATCAACATAAACTACGGTGGAAGTGATAATCAATAATCCTCTTTCCCCACCTTCTGAAAAAATTCATAATGTCCCCCAAAATGATAAATTAGATTCTCATGACTCCCAATCCATAGTTGACCAAAATGAGATGATGCATTCTAGAGCACATGATGGCCAACTAAAAACTCCAATGGTATATGGTGAAGACTAGAATAAGACTTATTACAGCTCCGTAATGTAAACATTCTTTGATGAATCATTATTGATTTCCCTTGAACCATTCTCTATCCAACCAAGGAACAATAAATTATATCTAACAAAAAACTAGGGATTTACAAGGCTATATATACAAGGCCCCAGTATAATTCATCATGATCATGGACTGGTAAATATTTCTGTATAAAAAATCACATTGTCTTAAATGTTCATCCCAACATCCACAAAATTTAATAATATAGTAATGAATCATATCCTCAATATTCTATACATCCCTTTATATTTGTTCATAAATATGTGTATGGTATTCCATAAATAAATGAACCAGATAACCAAGTGCCTTTTCAAGACCACGTCAAAAGCTTTAAGTAAAACATGGATCCCTTTCAAAGGGTATATAATATGTAAATCTGTGAAAATACACAATATCATTCATAACAAAATTTCATTTCTTCTCAACGTTGTTCATATCAATAATTGGAATAAAGTTAGTCGATTTGGTCTGATTATTGATCGAAGTCCATATCACACTAGACGGTCTTGGTTGCTCTGTCTTGACCTAATAGAACATAAAATAATGAGAGAAAAACTCAGCAATGAATCCTCTAATACATGAACCCCACAATTGATGTTTCATGTCATAAAACATATTTGTTGTTCCCGGTTGCACAAGGCACTTAGAATTTTTGAAACATCCCACAACATATTTCTTTAAAATTAATGGTATAATGTGCTAATTTAGAAAACAAATAATACCCTCTATGGAGAATTACCAATTAAGAATCCCCCAACAAACAATAAAGAGAGAATCTAATTCTGAAAAATTCATCTTCAATCTTCAATTCCTAATGAATCATCCCATCACAATTAGAAGTCTGCTGAACACTGGAAAAAACAACAACATCCCTTGATTTTGAAACTCTAATATGAAACTTTGGAAAAGAGACATCATGTCCCCAACTTCCAATGATTATTTCATGACCTGGGTTAGAATCTTTCAGATCAAAAAATATAATACAAAATTCTATTTCCATACGGTATATGTAATATTAAAATTAAATTATTTCCAATATTACACCTAATTCCTCTATCATTGACTCAAATATTATTTATAGAAGATATAACTCAAGATCTTGAGGACCAAATACATGGTAAAAAATTATATAATGAGATAATTCTACTAACCATTAAGATCATGCATCACAGCTGAAAGTTTTATGTCATGGGTAAGGTAATATTTCCCTATTGGCCTAAGTTGTCGAGATCCATAACCAATGACATGATCAACCTACAGAAGGAAAAAACTGAAACCAGAACCCGAGGAATCATAGAAGACCATATAGTCCTGATCATATTTTTAAGGGTTAAAAATGGTGAAAAAAGTTAAAATAAGATTCAACTCCACAAAATAAATATGACACATCTCATCCAAAAAAACAATAATCCCCTCTGGGTTTGGGAAATACATAGAGAAGAAAACATTGATAAATCTTTAATGATCTGATGAGTATACCCTAATAAAACTATGAATCTCTGAATCTCAGTGACATTACATGATTGTTATCATGTCATAACTACTTTCAACTTCTCAATATCAACTGAGATACCATTTTCTGACACCTTGTGTCCCAAGAACATTATTTCTCGATTCATGAAATCACATTTCCATATCATGTCATGAAGTTAATGTTTTCACAAAAAAATAGAACTTTTCCCAATTGAGACACATGATCCTCCTAAAACATAGAATAATCTATGATGGAATCTTGAAATATTACAATGAAAGCATCAAGATACCCATGAATGATATTATTCATCAAATCAATAATTATTATTGGATAATTAGTTAGACCAAATGGAATGCCATGGTACTCATAATGGCCATACATGTATTGGAAGGAGGTTTTTGGATGTCATGTTATTTATTTATAACTAGTGGTAAACAGATCTAATATCAAACATAGAATACCACTTCTCTCTTTTCAATTTTCCAAATAGACCATCAACCTATGGAAACATATACTTGTTAATTATAGTAACATGATTATGTTGTTAGTAATCTACACAATAGTGACATAACCCTTCAGCTGAGTCCAAGTGGTAATCATCCATATGAGTCTTAAAATATTCAATTTTTTTGGGATCCATGTTTTATAACGGTATATATAACAACATAGTACCACATACTTGATTAACATAAAAATATACCTCTCAAGAAGGAGGGAGATAAACAGTCAGTTAGTTTCACTCCAAAAAAAAAAGAAAACACTAGTATTACAATCCATAACTCTAGAAAGGACGTAGTATATCTACTCAACCTTAGGTCCCACTCTTCCTGAATGATATTAAGCACTCAAATGCGTGTTTAATGGTGCCCTTTCAGTGATAGAAATAAATTTAGCATTTCTTAAAATTGATTTGATCCATGCAAAAAATGATTTCAATAGGTTTCATATAGATAACAAGAAAATCCAAAGAAATGTAAATCTATGTTAAAGAGAACCTACTAGAATGAAAATGGAGACCATACTCTATTTATTCAGATGGGTGTACTAATTTCAATCATAATAGAAAAAATATCCAGATAGAGATTTATAAGATTCCTAATATTGGTTGAAATGAATTAATTAGATGCACTAATATTAAATAAATTATTTAGTAAATGTTAATTTTATGTGATTATATCATTCACGTTCAATGGACTCGTATCTACATCCATTGGACACTCTTACATTGTTTGAAGAATCTTCATTGTAGATTCATGTGGATGGAATAACATTGATCTTAATGCATCTGATTGCAACATAGTTTTAATATGATATGATGATCTCATGCCGCTATGTGCCGAAGGATAGACATTATTGTGCTTCTAAAACATACAAGAGCTTGCATAGGATCCGCATATCGTGGTTATCTTTTTGAAATCCCATTTTTATTTCCATGTCCTACCACCTTAGTATAAAATAAAAGGGCCTCTTCCTAATACCACATGTGGTCTCTAAATTCAATGTAGTTAAGAAATTATACTTGTCTAATAATGCTTCCTCTTAGATTTATAGGAACACACACACCTTCCACTAGGAGAAAAGGATACTCTTGTCAACACTAACATACCATCTATGTCCTGGCCGACCATCAATGCTCTACACAACATGTGAGAATAAGAAGAAGCTTCTGAAAAAAACATAATAACAAATATTAGATTAAATTCCCATCTAAAAAAATTTATTCATTATTTTCTCAGTCGATAAAATCTTAAGTTCAAACAAAATAAATATCAACAAAGTGATTTCACATTATTTCACAGCCCTGTCATCTTGATTTATTTTTACAAACTATATAGATTTAGCTAACATCATAGACTCTATATATAACTGGTCATTGAAAATAAATTTGATATCTCTCCACACATAGACCTCATGCTTCTTTTCTGTCACCATAATGTTCCACAAACTCATACAAAATACATCAGGATGGAAAGAGGCACATTTCTCATTGATTTGATTAGGAATTTCCATGTAATCATGTAAACATTCCATCTATCTCAAAAAATCCTCAACCTCATATGGATCACTAAATCCTTTAAATGGTAGTGGCTTCTTGAAAAGGAACTCAAAAGAACAATTCTCAGATTCATCCCTATAATGATTCATAGTTGGATTCTATATGGTAACAATAGTGGGTTACTATCCTAGAGCTTGAACAACACATAGAGTAATGTAAACTATATTTTATTTCATGAGAGGATTTTCTCATTGTGGTTTATGAGTAGATTCCTCCTAGATCCTATTAGTACATATTCTCAAGAGTATGATGCTACCCAAAATCCAAAAAAACATTAAATATGTCATAAATGATACATAGATCAACTCTCAATCAAGATAAATAGTTAAAATAATCCCATCAAATAGATAAACTAGATTTATATTTAAACTTATGAAATAATAAAAGTGAATCAAATAAAATTAATACTATATACATCTTTCCCAAACCACTCCTAGTGACTTTAGGCTCATTATAGTGAGAGTTATTATGGAACTCAATTGAAACTAACTCCTATGTTTTGAAATGATCTCAAACTGTATATTGACATCATAGAACGATTCTTAAACTGCACCTTTTATATCTGTTTTTTAAAAACATTCCTAGAAATCCTTTTACCCAAATTCCCAACATAATCAGGAAATAATTCCATGGGAATTCTCTATCCCCATGGGTTGGTGAATAGAACCCTTCATCTACAAGATAAATGAGCGAACAATTTTTTCATCTAAATATTTGAAGAACATATATATATCAGTATTATAAATGAAAACACCCTAAGGAGACAGTTCCAGAACTCAAATAGGTATCAAAAACCAAAATAATACAAAAAAATTATTAGTAAAACAAGTTAAAATTTCCCAAGTCCCAACATACCCATCTTCTCAATGTCAAAAGGTCAAAAAAATTTCCACCTATACGTGCCAGTTTTCCTTTAATCAAACATAGAATAAGGGACCATACAATATCTTGAATGCAAAGGTAGGTTGTGGGATAAAATCCTAATATTATATCACCAAGTGTTCTCTATAATATTATAATATGATTAAACCATTAAATTCAATCAATTTCAAAGAAAACTTTCATTTTATTACAGTTTCATATTTACAAAGAAACATAATATTCATTTCTATTTAATGGATTAATTTCAAATAATATCATAATAAACTATTCATATATAAAAAATTTATATCTCAAGGAATGTGTAGAGTATTTTTACAAATAATCGAATATATATATCAATATAATAACAATTAATAAACACGACCATATTTGAATTGGTACATTAGATCTAGGATATGAGATCCTAAAACCCTCATATTGTGATAACAACAATGTAAACACATGTCCTTCCAACATTGGATAATGAGTAATAACCAACATCCCATTGGGAGAATTATCTACTAATAGGATTAGGATAGAGTTGTACATTATCATTCCATTGTTTGGGAAATCCTAACATAGATATTTTTACAAATAACTCACACAATACTTAAGATTACATGTCCTGAATCAAACAATTGACAATGGGATTTTTTTTCAATTAATATAACACTATAATTAACACATTTCCCATTTAAATATGTAAATATATCTTTAAAAACAAAAATATGGGATTTTAATCAATTAATATCTTTTTTCAGGATGAAACAAAATGGGAATTCATATAAATTTTTTAATTACATTTTTAGAGAAAATAATTTTCTGAAATAAAGTTTCACCAATCAAATTCCTCAATTTTCATAACATCTAAATCACACCCCAAATCATTATAATTGATGATTTTTTCGAAAAACTATATCATTTCGATTTAAATGCCAATTAACATAAACTAGGATTTTAACAATACTATTGAATGCAATTAAATTTAAATCTAATAGATCAATTGTTATTTAATGTAAAAAACATAGATAGATTCACCTGTATTAGATCCCCATATCATATATCATAGTACGGAAAAAGGTATTTTCTATTCAATATTTATGAAAATAGATTTCCAAGAATCAAACATATATTCAAGATGTAAAACAACGGTGTTTAGATCTATCAAATACAAGAATATCTAATAACTCTATGGAGGATAGAAGAAGGGAGTGGGATATATGGAATAAATAATAACTCTTACCATAGATTAATTGAATGAACTTTACCTTAATTCGATCCACAAGTAAATAGGCTTATAGAAACCAAATAGGGTTATTGAGATCACCAAATACCTAGTAACTCTTAATAAGCTGATCTAGGATAATGCATAATGTAATACAGGGGTTTGAGAATTTTGATGTTAATTTTGGGAATTGTCAATCACTACTCACATAGAATGATGGGAAGAGACACAAATTCTTTTAATCCATAAACCATCTATGAAAACACACGCTATTTTTTTAGGGTTTGGGAAAATTTTCTACCAATCATATACAACCAATATTCTTCCATTTTTTCCAAAATATCACCAAAACCACCACTAAATGATAAAGAACCAATACATGATCAAAAATAGGGTCTATAACTACCTAAAACAGTGATACTATGTTCCATGGTCCCTATTTCTAACCCTTTAATCTTAATTCCTTAATTTTTAGAGTGTCAAAAAAAATTCAACATTAATTATGTTATATTCTTTGAAAAATGGTTATGATTATTTTTATTAAACCTTCCTTTATTTTTATTGACTAACTTTATGTTTTTATGCGGGTGTTCTTTATTTAAATATTCATCTAGGCTTGTTTCACTAGTCTCGACATTTTGAATGACTAAATTTTTTTTTCGTAAATGGTTTTGAGTGTGTGACTTGTCTTTTCAAAGATTTTTTGTGTGTGTAAAATAGTTTTGAAATAGATTTTTGCCTAATGTTTGTATCAAATTATTGTTCATAGCTTGAGAAGGTATACATGATTGAATTTGGATTCATGTGTTATTTGATAAAATGGGAAATTCCATGTTTTGGTATGTTTGAAAAAAACTTGGTCATCATAGGGATATAGGTGGGATGTCTAGGTATAGTACAATAATCTAGTCAGTAAGGTTGAGGCCTACTATCCCATTAAGGATTATGTCACAACACATACAACAATTATATGATAGAGATTAGTCAACATGAGTATGATATTGAAAATTGATTCTATGTTTTTATCATGATGAATATGAATATGTCACAACCATGTTAACATTATTTAATTAGTAAGTTAACATTGTTCATTCACTATATTAATTTAATTTTCATTGAACTATTTTATAAATTCTATTTTTCAAAGATCCGGGTAAAAAAATGTTATGAAAAGAATGTCTATTTGATCGTGTTTTCTATAGCACTCCTTCCACATGAATTTTATAATGTATTGGGAATTATTTAAAAAATGTTTTAGAAAATTTTATTATGTAAAAAATGATGTTTAATGATTTCATTTGAAAAAATTGAAATCCATCATTTCAATAAAAATAATATAAACGAGCATGAATGGAAATTTTTCATAGTTATGTTAGGATGAATATTTTTAAGGTTTGTCGACTGAGTTTCAATACTCACACTTTTATCTCTATCGTTGTTTTAGCTACTTTTATGGATTCCATCTTGGACACAATCACTAGGGAGAAATATTAGTTTAGTAGTTAATGATTCCCTATGAGGGAACATAATTGTATGTCCTATTTTATTTATTTTTGCTGTCATTTTTTGTTTTTGGTGTTCAGCTTATATTTATTTATTTCCATCCATTATGGGATAAATAATTACTAGTAGAATATTTTCTTTATTCCTCACAATAGTTTCTAGCCTGGGATGACTGATAATTCCTCTCAGGACTTTTTGCATGTATTATTAGGTGATCAACTCTGGGATGATCTGTGCCGGTTCATGATAAAATTGTATCATAGCTGGTTTAGCCCTTTATATTTAGGGATATACTCTAGTTAATAGCTAGTAATTTCATTTTTCATGTGTTCTGTTGTTGGCAGGTCCCTGATCATTACCTATTGAAAATGATAGTTTAATTTCCAAAGTAATTTGGGATGGTTGCACCTCAAAATTAGAGCTTAGATCTCATGATTTTTATGATTTTGGGTAATTTTTTTTAGTTTTTGTGATTGAATATTGGATTCGGTGGTGGGTTTTTTAAACTCCATATGTTGGAGTGGATTTTTCAAAGGACTTATATGGTTCATGGTTTCTATTAATGTTTTATAAAACCATGCACATTCCATGGAGCTACCATTTTCTATCTTATATATTCTCAAATGATTGGAGAATGACCTACCAAACTGTATGCCTATGTCATGTGTAGTTATTTTTTGTGAATTTTTTTGGGATTTTTTTATCTATTTTATGTTGAATTATATCTAGTTAATTTTTGTTTTGGAATGTTCATCATTTATTTTGAAACTATGTTTAGTTTACAAAATATAATTTTCAAAATGAAAACCATGTGTTTTTTTGGATATATGTATTTGTTTGTTTTGAAAAATGGTATGTGTTTTCTAAACCAATTAGGAATTTATAATGTATTTTTAAAAATAATATTATAAATGGGTTGTAAATTATTTTGGGGTCTTTTTGGATGTTTTTGAAATGTGATATGGAAGTATATTTACTAAAATTATTTTTGAAAGGATTTTTTTAGAATGATAATAGGTGAATTAATGTTGCTTAGTAATTTGAATTTTGGTTGAATGGTTTGTTTTATTGGTGGAATTTCATGTTTTGGAATTCTATATTCTTATCAATGATCACATATATGTATGTGTGTTCATGTGTATAGTTGTTGGTATGTGTGGATGGAAGATTTACTTAGAAAAGGTATATATAATTTTCAGTATTCATAGAGTCACAATGGTAGGTGTTTGGTTTTTTATTCTTGTTATATTTTATGAAAATTTTATTCAAACATTGAAGATTTCAATGTTTTGAAAATTTAGCAGTTGTTTTGTGTTCTCTTTTTTTGTTTGGAGTATTCATTCTTATTATTTTGGTTTTGAAATGATGGAAATGTGGTTTTTATGAAATCTTGAATCAGGATTTATTATTTGTGATTAATGTGTGTAATTCTAGTTTGTGATGTGTTTTATTTGGTCTCGTGTTTTGTGTTTTCATAGTAAAACCCCAATGAGTTTTAAGGGATTTTTAAATGCATTGTGGGTGGTTCTTACAGTGTGTGACTTTCAGTTAATGAATCCATACTTTTAATGTTTGGTTTATTCATTAAAAATATATATCTTGGTGGACCATTATATCATAGGTTCATCTAGAGGATCCTAGAGTCAAACCCTTTTCATTTTTTAGAAATCCTGAATCCTTGATAGCTGAAGAATGGATATGAAATATTCCAGAGTTATTTATTTGACATGAGTCTGCAAAACCTCTCAATCTATGTCATTCCACAATCATGATGGAAGTCCCAATCATTGAGTGTTGGATTTCATATCTTTAGGAAGAACCACTGAAGAATTAATTATGGTAATGCTTCAAAAAATTGTTCAACCAATTGGACTTATTTGATGATGTGAGAATACTAAATTTTTTATCATTGTATTATCTCAAGATCTATGATTAAATGGTGTTGGAGTATGCTAAGAGATTGGTTGATCTGACGGTGTATCTATATAACTTCACCATGGATGTATTTTTTAAGGCATTTAACTATGAAATTATCCTCCAATTACAATTTAATTTCGAAATTCTATCATTACAGAATGGTTATGAAGAAGTAGCAATGTAGTATGTTCAATATGAAGCTAGTTTCTTTATTTCAATCTAGTTGAGAAGTGGTATAAAAAATATGTTGTGTTCTAACTAACCAAATTCATCTGAGACTAATCTCAGGATGTGTTTCATGTATGGGATTACCAGGAACATAATGTATTCATGTCACAATGGACCTAATATATATCATATATATGGCTATTTAGGTTAGTTATAATGATTTTTCTAGGGGGTTCCAGGAAGAGATATAGTTCTTGATCCAGTCCTTTTGAGAACCTTCTAGCTCGGTTGGATTAAGGTAGCACTGGCTCGTTATTAAATGGGTTATTTTTTTATTGTTAATTTTTTTTGTTGTAATTATTTATTCTATGGTGGTTTCTTATTTTTTGAATGGTGATCGATGTTATAGGTATATTTTTATCTCTTTTTAAAAATGTAATTATTTTAAAAGTTCAGAATAATTTTTATATATAATGGTGGTGTTTGTTATCCCATGATTTTTTTTGTTTTGGGATTTTGTTTTTCTTAGTAAATTTTGAGATTTTCCCAGTTTGTGGATATAATTTATCATAGTGGTTCTAAAATGTCTTGGAGGCCATTCTCAAAGACCTCATGGTGAGCCTAGGTCTCTATTACCTTTTTTATTTCTTCTTATAAATTTAAAATTCTAGTTGGCAATGTGATTCGTTGACTCTTCCCCACCTGACCTTGACCATAGTAGTTTTATTAGCTTTGGTAATGTGTCATCTAATAGATGTTCTTGGATATCCAAAACAAACAATGATGGGTTCCTTGGTGTATTCTATGATAGGGGGAAAGCTATTCCATGTTTTGTGATATGTTTGGAAATGTATGTTACTCTATATTGCTTCGTTCATTTATTGATTCAAGTCTTTGGATCTCATTAGTTGTTATTTGTATCTCTACCTTGTTATATGAGTATTTCTATTCTATTTTTCTTGTGTCATGAAGTTTTAGGTTTTTTGTAAGAAGTGAGTTTTTGGTTCTTGGGCATCCAATGGTTGATTTTTTACATTGGGTATTGGCTTCTTCATGTCACGATCTGTCTTGTATATGGGGAATTCGGTAGGTCGAAATTGTTAATAGTTGGGATAATTTCAACACCCCATCCCAACATTTCTATATTATTTTATTTATTTTTGGTCGTACCATTATTATATGGATTTTGGGATGACTTTTTGAAAAAATGATGATTTTAGGAAAACCAAAGAAGTTTCATGTTTAGTGCACTGTTAGGAGAAACCATGTATCAGTATTGTTCTTATCATGTGGCCTAGACTATTTCAATATATATAGCTCATCACACAATTGTGTGAACCTCATGGTAAACAATGAATCCATCTATTTTTTTCAAAAAAATATAAAGAAAAAAATAAATTATTTATTATTATTATTATTATTTAGAAATTAATAATTATTATTTTTATTATTTTTAATATTTTTATTATTATTAATATTATTATGATAATTAATATTAATAATATTATAATTATTAAACCTTATATAGGATTTACCACCTCCCCTTTCAACATGGAACACTCCCTCATCCCCATATTTCGTGAAACCATAGCTAGAAGGGCTCCCAAAATGCCTCCTCCTCCTCCTATCTCTCTGGGGGGCCATTTCCCATCCAAATTCACAATGTGATATTTTCTTATCGGTCTCTCATCTCCTCATATTCCTTCTTATTTCTCTATATCTTGGATTCATTTTCCCTCGGGTGGTGTATGTCAGTTAGACAGAACCCTAACCGCCCATTTGAGTGTTTCTTTTGTTGTCACCTGATTTTTAGTGAACTTTGGTCCCATTAAGGCCGGTTTTGTCAATCCTTGTTGAAGGTAGTTGTTTCTCCATTTGTTTTAGGTAAGTTTCCCACCATTCATCATCTTTTTCCCAATTTTTATTAGGGTTTTTATGATCATTAATTTTCTTTTTTATTATTTATGGTATCATGTGACTCTTTTAATGTATCATTCATATATATACATAAATAAGAACACACATGCACACACACACAAACACATATATATATATATATCCTCATTGTATATATTCCCTCATAGAGAGTGGAGTATTTAAAAATGATCATGGTAGACATATATATATATATATATATATATTTGTGTGTGTGAAGGTGTATATGTTTTTAAGTGAGAAGTAGTTTTTGGATGTCATCCACAGTGATATTATTCAATATTTTTGAGAATTTAATTTTAATTCCTTAATTTGATGAATATTATAATATAATGTTTTTATATTAAAAAATATGTATATTCTATGAAAAATGGTGGTGATTATCAGTATTGGACCATACATTATTTTTCATGTTTACCTTTATGTTTTGACATGTATATTCTCTATTAAAAAAATCCCTAAGATTGTTTCATAATTCTCAATATATAAAATTCATTAAATTAGATTCCTAAATTGTTTTTAATGTGTGATAGTTATTTTAAATGAGTGTTTATTTGTGTGTAAATAGTTTTGAAATAGATTTTCCCCTATGGATGTATTGAAATATAGAACTTGGCATGAGAAGTTTGAATGGAATGAAGGTAGAATTATGTGTGGTTTGATAAAAGGGAACATTTCATTCATTGGTATTTTTGAAAAATCACATGAGGATCATGTGTATCTTATTGGTAAGATTAGGTCATATACAATACGCATGTATAAAGGGTCGAAGGCCGATCAACCTAGCATGATCATGTCATAACACTGACTAATCATATATTACTAAGATTGGTGGGTCAAGAAAGAGATAGACCGTTGTGTCAAAATTTTGATCACTCAGAGTATGAGGGTCCTTGGACCAATCTAACCAGGGTTATAAATGAATTTTCTATCGTTCTTTCACCATTTTATTATAGTTTTCAAGTTACAATTTTTTAAAATTAAAATTTTCATATTTCTTTATCAAATATATAATTATTATTATATCTATTTTCATATTTGTTCTATATATATACTGCAACATCTATTTTATAAATTATTTTTAAATATTTCAAAAATATAATAAAAAATGGGGCTTCTTAAGAATGGAATATGGATGATTGTTTTTAAAAAATTGAAAAATCCTACATTATATAAATTTTATTTTTAAGATCAAATCACTTGGATTTCACTTTAAATGTAACGAATAAATATTTGTTTATTCCAGAATCTTTGTTATGTTTTAATAATCACACCAATATCTTTATGTTTTTTGAGCTTCTGGTGCGACTATCATCTCAGACATGGTCACTAGGGATAAATGTTGGTGTAGGGGATGATGGGGACATGCATGGTCAAATAGAGGTACGTCCCGTTTTATTTTCATCCTCATCCAGTTTTTATTTTTATTATTTTCTGTTTATTTATTTAATTTTCTTTTGTTATTTTATTAAAAATTCCAAATTTATTTATTTCTTGATCCTAAACCCTAGTTTCCATCCTCATAGGATTTGGAATGCCACTCAGTCCTTGTCCTTGGTCGTCTTGGGTGACCATTTTTGGTTTGACCTGGGCAAGTTCATGACAGAATCCATACCAATTTTCATAAAAGCCATATATTCCTAATGAGATTAACTATAAGCTGTTTGTGATTTGAAATCCTCATACTAAAAAAATTTAGGTAACTTTAACCTTATTTTCCTTCTTGTATGAAATTAAAATTCTTGTAGTAGGTCCTTCTCACATGATATTAAAAATGGAATGATATTTCCAATTAAGTGCCCCAAACTATATGGGTTATAATTTATTCAATTTAAAATAAAAAAATACACTATAATTATATCAATAAATATATGAAAACACCATCCATCCACTTATATAACGAGTAACTCATGATTTTTAAAGTGTGTGACATTAAATCATAGAATAATTAAGGAATCCTTGAATAAAAGATATGGATAACCCATAATATATACATATATATGTGTGTGACTGATTTCTAATCTATGTATTTAAATAATAAGTCAACTTTGTGGTGGTAATTAATAGTGTAATAATTTATAGAAGGAATTAATTATGGAACCTTACCATTAATATATAATATATTCATGGAACATGAAACCATTTCACCAATGTATAAGGATGTAATGAATTTCAAATCCTCTCTACCCATGCATAATCTTATATTTTATTTCATTATCCTAGGGATTTTATAACTTTGATTTGTAGACAAAAATAAATCTTCATGGGTAGTGAATAATTAGGGGTTTCTATAGAAAACAATATGGTAACAAATACTAAATTTTAGGGCATTCTTAATAAGGAAGTGACTTTTGAGTCACGTAACATTATTTGAGGATTCCATCAAAAACCATAATGTTGAACTCAATTCGAATTCCATTGAATTAAAAATATTTTTAACTTAGAGTATTATATTCATAATATGTTTTCAATCATTTTTAACATGTGTCAGAATAATTCAATCTTCAATAATTCCATTGGAGTATAATACATAGTTATAATCCCCATTTTTTCATTATTTTACTAAATCATTACCCAATGCATTGAAGAGTGATATTAGTCTCAACCATCTTCATAAAATTTATCGTTCTCTACCCCATCATCATTTATAATTCGAATGTTCCATGTCATGAAACTTTTTTTAGGATTGAACTTTTCTACATAAATACCATATAAATACTCATTGAACCCATAAAATACACTTTCCGTTTTCTCATAACCATAATTATAAATAAATTTTTTATTTAAAAACACATAAAATTATAACATAATAAAAGGGAATGGATTTGATATTATATGAAAAAAATTTAACATTTAAGGGAAGAATTTTTTCATTTAAATATTGATTTAATAAAATAACAACTATGATGATGGTAAATTTAATTCAATATATATACAATAAAAAACATTATATTTAACTTTGGTAAAACAAAATCAAAATTACACAAATGATAAATTTTAAAAGGATATGTTTTTAGTACATTTTAAATAAATTCCGAATTAGTTTAACTTTACCTTTAAAAATTTTATATGAATAAATAGGAACATATATTGGACAATATTTAGGAAAAAGATATAGAGGTAAATGTTTTTTAAATGGAATAAATTAAATCAAATATTTCAAGAAAAATCCCTTACCACATTGGTGACTTTTTTTCTAAATATTATTTATGGTTAAAACATGATATAGTTTTGTAAACCATATTAATTTATAAAAATTAGTGATAATGTAAATACATAATGTAGTATATACATCACATAAATGGAAACATGATTTGAAAATCACATTAATCCCAATGGAAATAATTTTAGCTAAGAAATCCTTACACTTATGTATCATATAATAGTATACATTCTCTATAACTCGTCAATAATAAAATTATATAAATTTACTATTATATAATAACCGATTTATTTTTTAATTTAATTTATTTTTCATTTTATTTCATTAATTAAACTGTAGTATTTTTTTACAAGATTGGGCAAGTTCATATTTGACATTTTGATGATGTTTGGTTTATAACCTCAAAGAAACATAAGTGTGTTAACCTTGGTCAAAGTGGTTATATAACTATTACCCTAAGAATTTTATATATGATATAATTTTCATCAATCATTATTAAATTTATTTGTAACTAAAAACATGTTAGATGTACTAAAAAATGATAGAAGTCATTTCATGGGGACAATATTGTGTATGTACTCATGAAAAGGCCTTATTATTTTTCCAATGGGTGATAAATATATAAATTAGATTATGTTTTAATTTTATAAAACATAAAATATGTTATAAATGTGATATTTATTCATTAGATCTATCTTAATGACCAACCATATATTTTAGTTATTGAAAATGAATTATAATACTTCACAGAGGTGGAAATCAATACATATGCATGATAGACCTAGTTATTTTCCCACCGATGGATGAGTAATAATTTAGAAAATATAATATCTTTATAGAATCATAATTATTACATATATACTATTTATATTTATATTAATCAATATTTTTAATATCCATATAAACTAGAGATAGAAAAATAAAAATACCATTTAATGGAGGGGGTATCCACACGTATGAACGATCAATGTTTCCATTTTCCATTAGATTGTAATGGGGAATAAAAAAGATTTTCAATAATAAAAATAACAATTATTTATTTTGAATACATTCATTTAAATATTTTTTCATTTTTAATGAAAATTGTATTGAGGTAAAATTATAAATAATCAGTGATCACTAGATTATGTGTTATACACCTTCTTTGTGAAACCACCATATGGATACACCTTAATCCTCCATGGATTGGTGTTTTGGTGAGATAAAGACATAATAGAAATGGGGTGGAATTATGGAAAAAAATGGTCATGTATTTTCAAAACTAGAGTGCTCAAAATATGTAGGGAATGGAGGAGATGATGTTTTCTTTTATATGCGAGGGGAGTAACACACTATAATTTTTGCAAGCCAGTTTATTTTATAAATTTTATAATCCTGGTCATGTTGATAAAAACTATAATATTTTATAGAAATGGTGATAATTTTTTAAATTTCATCATCCCATAATAATTATGGTAATATTTGGCTTCCATGTCACATATTTTTTACCTTAATAAACCTGAATTACAATTTTACCATGGAGAAATAAATTCTACATTTTTTATATTGATTATGAAAAAAATGAAATTGACCTCATTAATTAATTTTATCCTCATAATTAAAAATATTGAATTAATTTTTTTTATATTTTATTTTTTGAATGGGTTAAAATTTTAATTACAAAAATTTCTCATAATGCATCCAAAAACTTTTTTAAAACAATTATATCTGAAATGATTAAAATATACTATATAAATATAAAATATAATTCTCCGTTATTTCTAAATATTTGGATTATTCATTGTCAAATTGGTCTCCTATTACATTAAAACAATTTTAAAAATATAATATTACTTTTAAATCACATTCTTTAAAGAATGAAATTTTTTCCAAAATTACCATGATTCAATATTCAATAAATGAATCTTTTCGGAAAGATAAAAATCAATTCCCTATGTTGTATTCAATATGATGTTTAAAAAAATTCATTTTTATCATATTTTACTTATAAAATTAGTAATTTATCCTTCTAAATAAAAAAATTAATTTATTGATAAAAAAATTTGTTAATCAAAACTATTATTTTTCTGATTGAATACTCTTGTAAAACTATTTGTCAAATTATGATGAATATACATCACTAATATGAATAAATATTGATTATAATGTTTTTTATTCTTATGTTTAACTGGGTTTTCACAACCGCCATCCTCTAAAATTTTCTTGTAATCATCTCGATTTCGTTGGATCATATGAGTCTTTCTAGTTCATGGCCTCCAAACCATCAGTTATTGACTATTTTTTATGAAATGCATTTCATCCCATATTATTGAAGGGATATTATTATTTAGATGAATCAAAAATTCAATGGTTTTTATATTTATATAGATAAATTAATTTGAATGAATATTTTTTTTCATTTCATTATGAATTGTAGATGTTAAGGGGAAGGAATCATCACGCATTTAAAATGTTATTTTTACACCACATTATATAAAAACATTTTAGAGGTTTATCCCTAATACTCGACACACAAAATGAATGTTTTTAATATCAGTTATATTATTAATAACATGATTGGGTATTTTTTGATTGATATAGTGAGAGAATAATTTTTTGACATAGAGAAATTCATATATCAAGAGCATGTTGATATCATGATTTAATTGTTCGGAAATATGGCATTCCTAAAATGTAAAACCCTATTCTATCTAAAAGATTACCACAAGGTAGTCGTCCTTAAATAATAATCATCTTATAATTATTTTAGTTAGGAATATATTCTCAATTGTTTTATATATTTGGTTTTTGGGTTCTGGCGCTCGATTTTCCCTCATTGATGTTAAAAGAATAAACCCAAGTTCATATACATATCAGTGGGTTTCATTGTTAAATAATCCCATTATTAATATTTTAATTTAACAAACCAAGGTGAATAAATATCTATGTGATAAGTTGGTTCTTAGTGAATTATAATGTATTGTCTATACTGGAAAATAGGCAAAATTCATTCATTAGTAGTGTGATCAATATTTTATAGTTTCTAAAATGATCCGCTATTTGTTTTGAAATAAAATGAGGTGTTGATTTAATAATTAATATTTAAATTTCCTTTAATTAATTTATAGTTTCTATAATTATATCCATATAAGTATGGATTATAATTTTTTAAGATAAATTTTATATAAATAATTGGATAAATAACTTTCTATTTGAGAAACATTGAAAAAAATGACAACACACTTTTTTACAAATAACAACCATATGATATATAATTTTTCTATATAATCCAAAAATATACATGTATTTGGTATAACATCAATATATAATTTTTTTCATTTTAATAATTTCATATAGAGTTCTTGATCATGAGTCTTCAGTGGTGTACAAATTTTTATTTGTAATGAAATAATACAAATTTAAATATTATCCATATTGAACGATTCATATTTGGTTATTAGGAGGATTATTAAACAATGTAAAATTTTTTATTTCCCATTGTTCTATTTATTGAATTTCCCTTAGAATGAATATACCATACAGAGTCTAAATTATCTAATTAAGATCCTTTGAATTCACTCATTCCAATTTCAATCAGTCATGATTATAAATGGAAGAATTTATTGATACCAAAAAATGGAATGACCTATGAAATATATAATATATATTAAATGTTTAGAAACTACATAATAAATAATCTTGAAATTGGGAAATATCATCAGATTCTTGTAAAATATAAAATCTCGATAAATTATCCTCATCGTTGTGAGGTTATTCTTTGTAAGGGACATGATAGGTCATGGATCTACACACCCATAAATTACTAATAATTAATTCATTATGTATTTATTGTTTTCTTGATCAATTTATATTTATTTTTAAAAATTGTGATTTAATTTTTTTTTGGCATTCTACGTATAATGATCTATTGTTTGCGGTCAAATGAAAGATGCAGTTTGTATTTGTGTACTACCTATGTGGCCACCGATTTTTTGAAAGAGGAAACCAAATAGTACATGTAAATAAACCATAACAACCACTGGTAGATATACAAATACATATAATCCCATGATTAGTGATGAAAATAGGTAAACTCTTTAAATTTAAGACACTCCCAAAAGATATTTGAATGAACAGAATGAATATATTCCCTTCACAAGTATGTAAACATGAAAATTTAAAGTTAAGACATGGATAAATATAAAATATTGTATAATGGAAATCCTTTATTAATATAAAATGTGATTCGATTATTGGGTCCCAATGTTGGACACTCCAAAAAGATTTGTTCATGGATGGGAGTGGAACAAGTAAAAACAATTTAGGCCCCCTTAAATCCATGTAATATTCCACCTCATATCCATTACATAGAAATACAACAATGAGAATAATATATCATATAATATTCCTATCACTATGCATATAAAAAAATAAGTCACAAGGAATTAGGTTTCCCATAACAACATTATGAATAATCCTTAATGTAACAACCTGTGATTTTGGAATATATTTTTTCTATAAATTAATATTATCTCTAAGAACATTCTTAACACATAAAATAAAAAAATGAGGTTCCAAAAAATATTTTAAAATTGTTATTATAATTTTAAAAATACTATACTATATAATATGTAAAGATATATTAATCAATTTAAATTTAAAATATTTATAAGATAAATAATTAATATTAAAAAGGATATTTAATAAATTTTTTCATTTATGTTTTGTTAATTTACAATAATAAATTATGTTCATCACATTTACATATTTTATAAAATGAAAAATCAATTTTAGTGTTTATGATCTTCTATATTGGATTCAATGGGAGTCATAGACTTATTAGGAGTTTTCTACAGGGCTGTTGGATTGGGAACTAACTGTAGAAGGAATTTACATCATAAATTATTAATTTAAGACATTTGTTATGTATTGGGAACTATCCATGAAAATGGTTTGTGAAATAAAATTACCTACACCATGAATTTTACGTTTACACCATATATGTGTTGATTGGGATAATTTAACCCAATGCATTGTGTTTTTTAGAATGCATTAAACTTGGGATATTTATACCAAAAATCCATGATAAATGACATAAATACATACTTACTAGTATTTTTTATCAATATGAAGGACTGACCTCTATTCATTCGATGTGTATAATCATAATATCTCAAACCTTTGTTTCCTTCCAGGAAACTATGGGTTTATTAGTCCCTATGGATCACTTTGATTAATAGGTTTTTTCTCTAGTGTGTCAGTTTTTTTCCATTTAGGTTCGTGTAAAATTATTTCTTATTCCTAGAACATGGTTGTGAAATTGGCAATGGGATGAGTTTTGGGTTCATTTGATCATATGATAAGGCTTATTTGGTCTCTTTAAGATTATTAGTGTGATCATCATCTATAGGAAAATCATTTTGTTAGTTGTGGTCTAGTGTACTAGTTACTTAAGGTATGTGTGATATAACATTTACGTTGACCCTTTCATTTATGTGATTAAATTATAGGATGTGGGATTGGATTTTAGGGTCTCCATTCATTGATCCAATATTCCTTCCTATTTTTTGGATCATGTTACTGGTGGTGTACAACCGGAGTATGAGTTGGGTGGTTCTATATCTAGAATGTTCATACTGAATTGTAATTTATATTTCCTTTATAAATCATTATATTATTGATTGTCATGATATGTTGTGAGTTAATTTGTTTGTGTAAATAAATTATTTAGAAAATATAGTTTTCCCATTTTTTTAGTAAATGAAATGTGATTTCCAATCATTGTTAAATGGATTATGAATTGGTATTTCAAATATGTTTTTGATGGAAACGAAAGGGTTTTTTAATTTTTATTTTGAGTTGTGTAATCACTTTGCAATGATTTTAAATTAATCACATGTGAGTCCTGGTTACATAGGCGGAAGGTGTATTATTATGAATTTTCTTTAAAATTATATGGGATTCCACTTTCTATATTGTCCATTTATTCCTATATTGAGATGAATTTGCCTCAAGTAATTGATTGACATGGTAGGAGGGTTTAATTTCTGCAGTGTTCCTCTATTTCATAGACCCGGTGTCATGGGCCATAGGGACTTGTTGTTTTCATATATATTATTCATGTATGGTTTTTCAATCTATCCTTGGATTGGGTTTTCCATTCAGTATATTATCCATTATACATGTATTTATACTAAATTTTATTTGATATTTAAACATGATAAATATTTTTTGAAATTATGCTTTGAAACTGTTTTACCAAGATTGTTCTTGAACTATAGAAAATTGGAAATATTTTACTATTATTTTAATTTAAACTATTTTAATATTTTTCATTCCATGTTTTCCAAATTGATAATATTGGAATTATTATTCATATATCTGATATGCAACAATAGTTTTGGATCATATTTAGCTATTTAATTCACAATCCATACACCCCTTCATTAGAGTGTTTCATTGTATTATATCATGATGTAGAAAAAGAAATGAAACTATAGTGAGGCGGTGATGTAGATGTCAGCTAGTAATGGGAAGATGGTGTTGAGATTGTGGTACATTTTTCACATATTACCAATTTTAGTGGTTTCCCATTTTATTCATCGTTGTCGGTTTTTATACTTATGCCTTAGAGATTTTTCATATATTTATGAGTGGTATCACTACCACTGTTTTACAATATTTATTTAGAATATTATTTCTAATTATTATTTTTTAATTTTTCCCACTGTTAATATGTTTCAACTAACATGATACATGTTTGGGAATCATTAACTATATTTATTTTTTGATGCCAAGGTGA
The DNA here is from genome assembly GCA_963277665.1 of Viscum album. Classification (NCBI taxonomy): domain Eukaryota; kingdom Viridiplantae; phylum Streptophyta; class Magnoliopsida; order Santalales; family Viscaceae; genus Viscum; species Viscum album. Next base: position 1,456,897,729 of record OY728159.1, on the reverse strand, counting down.
AAGTATCTATCCTTTGGAGATTAGTGACATCTTTCGGGTATGAGGAAAATTGGGTTTGGTGACAGTTTTCAGTGTATCCTAGATCGATTATTAAAAATTGATATTCATGGTGGTCCAATTTCATGTTTCATGATTTCCAAGAATCTTTTAGACATAATATTCTAATTCTGATACATGAGTGGTAGTTTTTGGTGAGTTCGTAGGGAGATATTTCCATGATGAGGATCATGTTACAATGATATTTTGGGATGGGTGACTCATATATTGGGGTTCTAAATCTAGATCACACTTTTTTCTTTTTTATACACCTTGGACAACTATTTTACAATATTTTATCATTATCATCAATTTATTAGGATCAGTAAAATACCATAGTGATGTCATTAACTGGTTTCACAAGAGGGTGTAGTGATATTTTCTTCTCAAGGAAATACAATTTTGGAATATAATCTTATAGAGTTGTTTTTTTTTTGGAAATTCATGGTTGGAGAAAAATTATAAAAATTATTTAGAACCCAGTCATTGAGGCACATATATGAGTTGGAGGAGACAAACATATATCACGATTGTACGTATACAAAACTCCCTCATACATTAGGTGTATGAATGAACCATAAAAGATAGATGTTTTTCTTGATAAGTTCAAATTGGTTTTCAACATCTTGGATGAACCTGATTCTATAAAGGTGAAGTTTGTGAAGTTCTAGATTAATGGTCCTTGTAAGAAGTATTTGAATTACATGGTACATGAAAATCGTCACTTTGGATTGGATTTAATGGATTTAAAGACCATCTTCTTTCAAAAAGTTCTTCCTAGAGTCACCAATGATAGATAAATATCTAGTTTTCCTCTATTATTAGTAGTGAGAGTTCTTAGTGTCATAGAACACAAATCATTTTTTAGAGTTGGTTCATATTACCCTAGAGATAGTAATGAATGGTCAATATAGATCATGAAAATACAAATGATTTTACGACCAAATATTAAATCATGGTCAAATATACAGAGTCATTGCGGATATTAAAGGATAATTGATAGGGATATGATGGAGGAAATGGATGTGAAAAGAAATATTGGATTATCTAGCCATTCTCTTCCTCCTAGTGGTTGTTTCCGTGGTGCATAGGGGATGTATAGAATACTTCATGACTATCGCAAGGGTTATGTGGGTGTTTCTTAGTTGTAGGCTCCCTATGAACCCATAGTGATATATATTATTTTTTCCAGAACATTTTATTAGATAGTTATGGTTAGGAACACCATAAATACTTTTCCATGAACCACAATGATGTATAATATTTTTCCCACAAATGCCATTAACAATAGTTCTTATAGGGTATGTCTTCACCATGTTATGATCAATGATCTTCGATTAAAATGGAAACTATATCTCAGTTAGATGATAAATATAAAATAGGGATATTACTATATTCTTAATGGGTTAAGAACCTTCATTTATTGGATTTTATTCAAGTGGAGGTCTATGCATGACAATGAAATTAAATTGTACCATCTTTGTTGCATCGTCTATTGTTACTACATTATTTTATATCGGTTACATATATGCATTTATATTTTCACATTTAATTTAATCAAATAAGATATTAATGTATCCCATTTTATTTTAAAAGTATTTGGAAACACCTTTTAGAAATAGAAACGATAATGATTTTTTATGTTTATATTATTATATATTGATAGCTAACATTAAGTTTCATGGATAAATTTTTATTCTTCTTCTGGATCTCATAAATTTCATAATTGAGATAGATTGGATGGGTTCTCATCATAATAATAATGATTGTTACCATTAGTTTGTCTCATACAAACAAACAATAGTATCTTCATGTGTTTCGAGTAATGTGGGACCTAAGGTTTGGTCATGCCAGACCTTCCATCCTAGAGATCAGAAGATTGTTTTATATTGTAATAGTTGATACTAAAAATTTTATTTATTCGAGTGATATTCCCAAAACTATCTAGGACTTCTCTAATGTCATCCTAGATTAAATTTCTTGTATTCTTCCATTGAGGGAGTTAGGGTTTATTATTGACCTAATTTTGGGTGAAAAAAATGATTTCGATAAATAGTTATCACTTCGTACTGACAGATTCTAAAGATCATAAGGTCTGGTTGGATGACCTTATGGAGAATGGTTCTGTTATCCCTAGTATTTTACCATGTGAATCCAAAATTATCTTTTAAAATTAATGTAAGGGTTACCTCTAGTTTTGAATAAACTATCAAAAGTTTAACTAGTGGATAATTTTGAATAAGCACCCTCTTCATAATGTGGATTACCCGTTTCATAAATTGAATGGGTAAAGTAGTTTTTGAAGATCAATCATTGGTAGGGGTATCATTATCTATGTCATAAAGAGTTTAATTTCATGGATACCCATTTTAAGAGTAGGTATGGAAAATATGAATATCTATGGGTTTTTTTTGGACTAACTGACACTTCTTTGGATTTGATGCCTTTGATGAACAATATATTCTATCAGTATCTTGAATGTTTTGTTTTTATAGTTGTGATGATATATTTCATTATTCTATATCCTATAATGATCTTGAAAACTATCTAAATTTTCAGTTGAACGTATTGAGGGTCTAGTTAAATTATGGAAAGCATTTAAAATTCAATTTGTGGAACCAAGAAAAGAATTTCATGGGGTATATAATTTTATAACATGTACTTTCTATCGATCACGAAATGTTGATGGAAATATTTTCATGGGAAAGAACCATCAAACAACATTGATAATCTAAAATTCCTTTTTTATTGATATTAACAGTGGTTCAACATGGTATTCTAATGTTTGTAGTCATATTTGACTTCTCATACAAATAAAAGGTTGAAGTTTACATGGGGTGATAATTTTTATACAATGTTTTGGTGAATTGAAGCAGTTTTTAACATCAACCCATATTCGAATGTTATCAGAACCTGTTAGGGGGTATGTTTTAAACTATGGAGATATTGTTTTTGGTATGGTTAGTGTTCTTAAACATGATAATCATGTCGACACATATATATCTCATTGCATTCTATCACAAGAGAATAATTATTAGACTCGTGATTTGTAGCTTGTTGTAGTTATGAATTCACTGATATATTGGGGGAACTATAATTTTAGAGAATTTTTTATAGCCTTTTCTAATCATAAAAGATAAATATATATATATTCCCAAAAATAATTGAATTTGATATAGAGGTGATGTGCTGAATACCTCCAGATGATTGACTTCAACATTGTATATGCCTTGTGGAAATGGAATGACATCATTAACACTCTAGTTAAAAATGTTCCATTGTAGGTTATTAAGTAATCAATATAATAGTTGATTTTTAAGAGTCTATTTCTCATAGTTTCATTTATATATATAAGAGAATGATTCATGTTATGTTGTGAACATTTTTTTATAATCAACATCATAGAAAGAGTCTATTGGGTAGGTTTTGTGGTATGATGAAGGGTTAAGAGGAATCAAGTAAACCTTATATGGTGGGGAGGCCATTTCTATATGGGTTTCCCATTTTGATGATATTATATACATAAATGGTTATTTTCATCACCTCATCTATGATGATTTTAGTTTTTCACAATATTCCTAGTTTTGTATGGTTTATTCACCCTAACACGATACATTTGTAGTATGATATTAAACAACATTTATAGTGGTTGGGTATGAAGTCTTACTTCAATAATTATGTGTCACAGGGTTACACCTTCTATTATAAACCAACCACTTCCATTACATGTTTGGAAATGGGATGAAGTGTCCATGGATATCATTTTTGGATTTACATGGACACTATAAGGGAATAAATTTATCTGGTGCTGATTTCTTAGTTGATATAATCAGATAATTTTATTCTAATCAAGTAAACCACCAAGGTTGAAAATATGGGTACATTTTAAATAAAATAGATCGAAATGTTACAAGGGGTTCCTGTTAACATTTTATCTAAAGGGATCCTAGTTTTATTTCTAGATTCTGAAAGATTTTCTAGGAGGAAATGTGGACATGGGTTAAATTTATTACAACATACCATCCATATACAAATGGAAAGATTGTGTGTTCTATTCAAGTACTAGAGGATATGATTCATACATGAATCTTGTATTTCATCAAATCATGGGATATCCATCAAGTAATTCATGGGTTATCTTATAATAAAAATAATTATTCATTGACCCGAATGGATCTCATACAAGATTTGTATGGTCATGCATGTATATCAACTATTTGTTGAGAAGAGGTAGGTGAGGCCTCTAATGCGGGCTGATTATTATTTAGGATATTTATTATATGATCTTTGATATTCATCAATACTTGGTTATAATTTTTATACATTTGGAATCATATGTGAAATGCCTATGTCTTACATTATTTTTTTTCATTCTTGATTCGGTTTTCCAGAATGTATCTCCTTTGATAGGTCGCCATTAGCAAGATAAATAGGGAAAATTATCACTAAGATATTTTGGAATATTTTAGGTCATTGAGATTCTTATCTACGTATTCATCTATTGAAATTATTGATGGATTTTATAGGTATCTATGATGCTTTCAATATATCTCAGTCCATGAATTACATTCCTGATCCAACCCATATTCGTTGATGGGGTGGGGATGACATTATTCCAGAACATTATGTGTATAGAAACTACATGATGATCATTTATTTTCTAATGAATTTATTCTATGGAAGATCTATTATATATTTCAAATTGTTGTCGTGGCACGAATCAGATTTTCATAAGACATGGGAGTGTGAGTCGTCGGTGGGGGACCATTGTCCAAACCTTTTTCCAAAGTATCCTTATTCCTCATGACGTCCTGAGGATTGAAATTAATATAGTGAAGAGATTATAACATATTAGATAATTTTATGTTATTTTTTGTGTCTATCAACTTGTACATTATATTTATAGGGATAAGAGACTTCATGGTAGTTCTCAGTAGGGATGACACAATGGGTGCTAGATGTACAAGGAATTTAGGATATAAATTCTATATTTATGATGTATGTTTATCATCAAGAACTAGAAATGCAAATGGATTATGAAATTATAAAATATTTTCCATAAATGATAGGTTTTCAATTTAAATGTTTCGTTTGGGATAATTTGACAAAAGTTAACATGTTTTCTAGTGTACATTAAAAGTGAGATATTTACACAATAAATCCATGATTTACATCTTAAATGATTCATTCTTAGTTGGTTTTATCATAACTCATGACTAACCTCTTACCATTCAACGTTCACTCCCTCTCTATATCTCCATCTCTATCTCCCTTAGACACTAGGTTCCTTCCATGTGACATCAAGTGTTTCAGTCCCTCCAAAGAACACCACTTGTCACTTTTTATCTCCAATGTGTTGGTTTCTCTCCATTTTGGTAAGTGAGACCTTTATTGTTATTTATTTCACATAGCTACAATAACTATTTTGTATGCATTTGATTTATTTAATGATCATATGATTATACATGGTTGATCCATTTTTGAATCATTGTGTAATCATCTTAATGAGGTCAATCCTTGCGTTAGTTGTATTGTGGAAAGTGTGTTGATTGAGTTATATATTGTCAAACTTATACACTAACCATTTCATATATGTGGTTTAATATGATATAAGGGAACTGAATTTATGTCCTCCATTCATTGATCATGTGTTCCTTCTAGTTTGTGTGGATCCCATTGTGGGTGATATATGACCCGAGATTGTGGTGGGTGGTTCAGTCTCTATCATATGTTAGATGAATGGTAATTTATCTCCATTTTATAAAATAATTTATAAATTATTGGAATCATTTTTTGTGATTTAATTTTTGTGTGTAATCCTTTTTTTAGAAAATCTAGTTTTACCGTAGATTTGGTAATATAATGTTGTTATCAAAGAACTGTGAAATGGGTTTTCAGAGAGGCTTTTAATATAAATAAAAAGTTGTTTGAAATTGTATTGTGAAATGATTAAGCTATATGGAATGATTAGAAATTTCTCACATGGAACCCATAGGTACATAAGTTGTAGTGGTTGTGTTTCATATAATATTTTATATTGTATGGGAGTTTAATTTTTGGGGTTTTTTAATTTTTCTAGATCAAGATTCATTTGGGTATGTGATATGATAGACATGGTTGGTGATATCACTTCCTAGGGTGTTCCCTCTATATGCTAGAACATAATACATGAGTACTAGGGATTTGACGGGTACAAGTCATATTGAAGTATTATTGTCCCAGACAACATAATCATTTTCTATAAATGGATTAGATATATCATTATTAAAGGTTTTGTACTACTTTTTGATTAATATACCTTTTGATAAATATTTTACTTATATTAATTTATAACTCTAGATAAAGGTTAAATGGTTTACCATAATTTGTGTATAAATTAATTTAATTCATATCTTGTAATTTTTTTAAATTGAGATTATTGAGACTATTGTATAGGTACTTGATATGGGACACTTATATGGGATACTACATAGCCTATCTATCTAACACCCTAAACAACCCTTCAGTGGTGTGTAGGCCTTTTATTAACTTTTTATGGAGGAAAAGATAGGGATCCACTATCAGGTGGTGATATTTATGTTATCTAGGTATTGGTAGTTGCTGGTAAAATGCAGGGACATTTACCACATATCACATACTGTTTTGGTTTGTAGTTTTGATTATCCATGTTTTTTAGACTTATGCCTTGTAGTTTTCTTAATCTAGTATTGAGTTATATCACCACTATTGTTTTCCTTTATTTATGGTTTTTATTATTTCTAGTTTTTCTTCCATTAATTATTTCAATAGTGCATATGTTCCATGTATCTTTTTAAATGTTGTAAAAAATCATTCCCTCTATTTTTTATACCTGGGATTAAGTTTCTAGCCTGTATTGGTTGTGAATACCCTTTAGTTTTGTGGCGGATCGGGTCAGGTGCCCGTTTTGTGGTTTTCACTAGTCAATTCAGTAAATCAAATTTCAAAAAAAATTGAATAAAAATATATGATATATAAATATACAATCTATTTCGTCCATACTTTTTAAATTTTTGATTGACATGATATAATATTAAAAAAAATGAAAAAGGTATTTTTCAGTAAATGTGGATTATATTTATATTATATATTCTCCTTTAATAGATGAATATATAATTTTGAGAATTAGTGTTTTATAAAATGAACCTAATTTTTTAATTTATAATTCCAAAATAATATTATTGTGAATTATTATTATTTGAATAAGATAATTGATTTTCTATTAAATAGTCCACAATATTATTTTAACAAAAATTGAAAATTTTACAGCTTTCAATACATGGGAAATAATTTTATGTGGATGAAACATTTTAAATTATTAAATATTTATTGACGAAGTAAAAAAGGAATCATTAAAATATTATTTTTATCTTATACAATTGATGTTTCATTTTTAGAAATTATGTTACACTTAATTTTAAACATTGAAACAAATTTTATCTTTTATTTTAATTAAATATTTTTATGGAAATATTATTTTTAGTATTTATCAAAAAAATATAAATTTCTATTATAATAAAAATATTTAATACATGTAATTTAATATTATTTATAAATTTAATTCACATATAAATATTATGTTTAAGAACATTATTTTTTTAAAAAATGATGTTCATTTGCTATAATTATGAAATTATATATTATAACCATAGATAAATTATTTGATCATGTTAGTTTTATATTTTAAATAATTATAATAAATTTTTTAATAAGGTAACTTTTAATTTCATTCCTTAAAATTAATTACCATAAATAGAAATTTATTCCAATTTAAAAGTATATTAGGTTAAATATTAACAATTAAAAAAAGTCATAAATCATACATCATTGTATCAATATTAGTGGAGATGACCATAAAATATCTAAAATTAATATTTTACACTGTTGTAATCATGGAACATTGAGTTATAACATTCCATTATTAAAAAAATTGGTACTCACTAAATATCTCTTCATATCAATTATAAAAGGGTACAAGATACATACCTTAATTTAACATTTATTCCTTTAAATTTCATCCTATAACACTACCATTTTTTCCTACTAGAAAATAAAATCAATTTCCAAACCTTATGTTTTCAGTTATATTTTCTCTAACATCTATTTATAAGAATATTTTAAATAGAAATCATATGATCTCAACATAAGTATTCATTACCCCTTGGCCTTTATTCTTAACCTCTATTACAAAATTATTACATCCACCCAAATATAATAATATTATAATTTTTAATAAAATTAAATGTTATTTATTAATATAAAAACCATTATCGAGTCCTTTAAATCTACTAGGAAAACAAAACAATGTCAATCATGTGAAATTATAGACTACCACTTCCATGAAATAATGTTGTTTAATTTTTATCACAACCTATAATGGAATGTCACATCGATGAATATTATGAATGTTTCTATTTCTTAAGTCATTATTATAATTATAAAATATTAATTTATAGAATACATTTATTTTTTATAATTATTTGAGGAATAGAAACGTTAATTATAAAAATGTGATGAATACTATATCAATTAATTATGAATTTAATTTTTCATCACCATCCTAACCATAATGGTTATATTAACTAATATAATGAACTAAAATTACATTTCAATAATTTTTAAGCATTAATAAAATTTAAATTTAAAATAAATGAATAAATGTACTTACTCATTAAATTAATATAATATTCTACCATTATTTCGGTCTTTGAGCCTACAGGACTAGAGTTATAATATTATGTTTATGAATGTCTAAGAATATTATATAATTATAAAATAATTTAATAATAAAATATTAATTTTTTATTAATTTGGAAATTTGTTTCGAATATATAATATATTTATAATTTTATCACCTTTTGATCAATAAACACGTAGAAACATGTACTTTGTAATTTCTTTTTTCACAAACCATACAATCACCATTCCTCAAAAATATATTAGAATATAATGAATAATTTAGTTGACATTATTCATATATCATGAATATTATATGAATGATAAATATTTAAAAAATAATTAATAATCATCCCCATAACCATGGTCCTCATATAAAATAAAAAAATTAAATTTCATAAGAGTCGATGTTGGAAATTAACTAAACTAGGAAGTATATTTTCAATAAAGGTTTATAAATGTATTGAATAAACGATTATAGATGTGAAAAAATATCATATGGTGGTGATTTTTATAGGTATATTTTTTATATGAGATTTTTTATATTCTACTACGTTTGGAAAAAATGAGTGGATATCTTGCTTCTTATTTGGGTTTTTTGCAACATGATTTGTGTGTGAAACATTTCTCATTATAAATAGTGTTCCATTTATTTACATCCCTAGAAGTTATTAACAAATATATTTCATGTAATTAAATGGTTATACATAACACCACAACTCCAAAAACTATGAGCCAGAGTTTATATTACTTCTATGGAACTAGATACCAGAGATTGTTCTGAAAGAATCAAATAGTTTAGTAATCTTTGAATAATAACAATATACATGATCTTCACATTACATTTTAAAACATAAAAAAAATTAAATATATATTATTATTATTTCATCTATTACACACCTAAAATCATTTATGGAACAGATCATGGTATCGTGGGGAGGAAAAAAAATATTAAAGGTGGAGATAAATTGATCGGTAAAATAAAATATACAAAAGTATATATCAAAGAATAAATAAATCATGAATAATATGGTGGAGAAAAAATAATGAAATAATAAATATAAATAATATCATAAAAGGTTAGTATAACCATGGATGATATATCATCATTAATAAAAACATGGATAGTAATGGAAATTTTCATAATTAGGTAAGTCTTAATGTTGTACATCATAATCATATAAACAACACTATATGTCAAGTCATTATAAAAATACAATCAAAACCATTATGTGTAAATTAATTATAAACATCATGTTCGGTACTGTTGCAGCCAAAATTATTCATCCGATTCAGGAAATTGGGCCACAGGTATGGGCCTATGGTCATAAAGGGCCTTCAAGATAGCAAAATTCTTTCGAGCCATAGGGCCTTTGAGCCATTGAGGCCATATAGTTTCCAAATTCACCCAGAGAAGGCCCTAGAAGAGGATCATAGAAATAAAAATAGCAGCCACCAGAAGCAGCGCTAACCGAATTGGAAGAATGAGAGAGTATGAAAAAGACTATCGGGACCAGGCACCTGGCATCACTGTACGAGGAAATTCTAGCCAATCAGAAATACAAGGTGGGGATCTAGGAGATCAATGATACAAGAACTAGGGAGGGGAATTTCTATTGGGTTGGGTCTACGGGTCATGTATTGGGCATGGTATGGCTCAGGTCCTTTGGGTCTTATATTGAATGTCTTGTTAGGCCTTGTTCCTTGGGCTTAATGGTCATGTACAGGTTCCCCTTCAACCCTTAAAAGGGGTATAATGGATAAAAAAATAAAAAAAAATAAGTCCTTTAGGCCATTCATGCATAGTCAAAAATAATTTTTTTATTAAATTTCTAGAATATGTAATTGTCATATATCCCCCAATAAATAAATATATCAACATGATCATAGGTCATAAAAATAAATAACTTCTATATTTATTGTATATCACTGCTAAAAAATAATATTTATAAAAGGATGTTGAAATTGATTATAATAATTTTTTATTTTTTGGGGAACGTTTCACGTGGAATATAAATTTGTCATTTTAAAATAAAATAGTTGAAATATAAAATTATCTAGTATATTTGGGAAAAAAATAATTTAAATGAACAATGGAATAATTTTTTGGGATATTCATGGAAGGTAATAGTGATGGGTTAATGAGAATTTGTTCATGTGGTAAAAATTAAAATATATATTTTGATCACAACTTTTGTAAAAAGTCACTCATTTAGAAAAAAAATATTCAATTTAAAAACTTGAATAGAAATTTCAACCTAGATAAAAATTAAATTAATCAAATACTGGATAATATTAAAATCATTATTATTTTTAATAATTTAAAATAATGGAATAAAAAAATTCATACAGAATTGAAAAAAAGATAGCTTTCATTAAAAAACATTCTTTAGGAATTTTGACTAAATACGAAGAGGTAAATATAATGAAAAAAATTATATTTTCTTGTATAACCAAAAGAGAATAAAATAAATGTTTTTTTTTGATATATATATCAAATAATTCCATTATTTTAAACTTAATCATAAATAATCCTTAATATGGATGAGATTATGAAATAAATCCTTAAATCGTTAATTCATTTTCAATAAAAATACCATGAATGTTAAAACATGAATGGAAAAATAAAATAAAATGATTAAATATTAATGAATATTATAGTATTTCAAATGGAATGTATTTATACCATATAATTGAAGTTATGTGTATAATATAATGTACAACTCTATTAAGTGAAATTATGATGAAAACCCATTTACAAAGATCTTAACAATGATGTAAAGATTAATTAATGTTGCAATTATGTATAAAATATGTAAATCCACATGATAAAGTGGGAATAAAATATCTAATTCACACAGGTAATTAGACATATAATCTAGAAATATCATAAAGACAACTATTAATATAACTCAATAAAAATAAATTGATTTAAGAAACCACATACCTCATGTTCAAATTTCCTCAAAATTTAATCAAAAATTATGTATAATAAATTTATTGCTTTTATAATTATATAAAATGAAAAATTAAATAAATTTAATATGTTATATTATGGCTTTGTAACATTTTAACACTCGTTTATTTGTAATTCATTTTTAAGATACACATTTTAAGTGTAAGTTGTTTCATTTTTAATATTTGTTTTTGTTCAATATTTTGGGTACTTTTATCTTGATCTGGGTTTAATAATTAGTAGAAACATAATCACATAATAAGTATCATATTCATTCATTATAAATTTTTTTACCATTCATATTATTTGAGATGAAAATTTAATTTCACTAACTCATACAGATGATAGTCTCTAAATACACATGAATGACGAATAATCATTTTAATATGTGGAACTAAATAAAGGTAAATAATAATCAAAATTTATTTATTTATTATAATATCATAAAATAATATATATCTATTTAATATATCATTATTACCATCCATGTATAGTGTAATGGAAAAAAAGAAATCATATCACTTCATGGATATGGTAATGCACATGTTCGCTTGAGTGATGTTATAATTCTTTAATTGGTGGAAGGATAAGAAGTTAAGTTATATATTATATATTTACAAAAATCATAATAATTTTAAAAATGTCATATATAATCCATCCGAATAAAATACCTAGATCAATATTGATTTGAAATAATTCATATCTCTGGGTGGAGAAGACAGTACAGACTTACACATGAGTGATATGCTCATTTCCCTTTTGATGGAAATGAGGTCAAAATCATTTCCTTGTTTCCATAATAAAAAATAGTATAATTTTGATAGTGAGATAATTATCATAGTATGGATATAGTATATTTATATTAATTATATGATGAAAGAAGCATATAATGATTTGAGAATGATGATGAATTATTCTTTGAGAGACCTCCATTGAAGTGCACTTTAATGATTCTTATAATGGTCTTAGGGTATGAATATGAGAATAATAATGAAGGATTGGAATATAGGATGGTATTAATATTGGTAATGGATGATCTATAAAGACCAAACCTTGTGAATAATGTAGGATAGGATGTTTCCTTTAATCATTGAATATAGCACACACTTTGAATTACCTAATGGATTTAAATGAGATTAATTTATTTCTCAAGTGAAATAATTTTGAATAATCATTTATTTAAATATAATGAAAATAATTTATAAATATAATCATCCCATAATATTTATATAGGGGTATTTGTTTTTTTAAACCTTAAATTTTGGTCTAAACATTTAAGTAACCCTTTTTAACATTAATCGTGGTAACACCTTGTTATCCTTTACAAGTAAGCATTTTACTTAAAAGATGGAACTAAAATAACTGTTATATGGATGAAATTTTAGACAATTTACTATTTCATATGTTTTATTAATGGATTTTTGTTATTATTTTATAATTTAATTATATTTCATTTAATTAAAATACCATTAAAGTAATTTTTGTTACTGTTCAATTTAATATGGCATTAAATCCATGAAGATAAAAATTGATTTCTATTGTAAACCCTTTTTAATTAATATAAATATTATTATTAACAATAATATTCACGGAACATGATAATTCATCAAAAATATATTTCTTCTAATGTTTTAAAAATATTTTACAGTATTTTCCCTACATCTTACACAAGTTTTGTGTCGGTGTTGTGTAAACATTAAAGGATATTATAAAATATATAAATAATAATAATAAATTATACACATAAAAATAATGTATTCATATTAAAAATAAATATTTATAAATGATATTAAAAATTTTTATCCATACGATAATATATTATATAAATTTAATGTAATATAGTGGCATTTTTTGTATATTGATTATGTAAAATAATATTTCAACCAATATCAATGAAAAATGACACAAATTTTCACTATCACTAAATATTGTATGAGTATGGTTGAACTAATATCATCCAAACAAATTGAGAAATATTTATAAATATTTATAAATATTTAATATATTAGTTTAAACATTAATTATTTGATTTACCCATTACCATGGTGAAAAATATTTTACATTTTTGATACTCATAATGACCCTAAAAAGAAACATTTACCTAAAGTAAACCTCTTGATTCCAAATTTGGAATTCATATATCATTATTAATTTTTTATGTTGTTGAAATAAATATTAATATAGTTTCATAATACATAATGAAAAACATTTTTTAGAAAAATAAATTTTAATCCTTTAGATGGAATTATACAAAAATAAAGTATATTTTTAAATAATATGTAATTAATTAGATTATATATAATTAAAGAGAAATTATTTATATTTTTGATAAAATTTTAAAAAATAATTGTAATTTTAAATTACATTATTTAATGAATTGAAATGACAGTTTTTAAAAAATGGTTATTTTTCACTATACAATAAAAATTAAATCCTTTTAGAAAAACCATAGAAAAACTACCATAGGATAATGTTTACTAGTGGAATAATAATATGATAACCATTTCATAAAATAAAATTTTTATAATATGGTTCGATGTTATTTTTATTTCATCCACAAAAGAATATAATAAATATTTTTGAAGAAACATTTTTTGTAACATAAAATAAATGTATTGAAAATCGATTATTTCTTAGTTATGTATAAATCTATTAATTTTAAATATATATAAAATTTATATAATTTTCTTCAAAATATATTTTTTTTCTATTCATACCTCATATTTTATTACTAGGTCTTAATTATCACATTTAAATAATAATATTTTAAAATTATATCTCAATTTCATTAAAGCATAGTGATGTTTGTTATAGAATAATAAAAATTATTACTAATATAATGAAAATATTTAGGGCGTCACATCCCGCATAAAAAAACAAATTTATTATTTGAATATTTAATTTCATTAATCATTGGTTAGATATTGTAAAATACTTTTACAGGAAACCCACATCATACAAAAGCATAATTATACAATCTTCGAATAGGGAATATGGAAAAAAATATTCCTTGAATAAAACGTACTCAGCTTCACAAATACGGATGACATTAGTGGGAAGTTAAAATATGGATTTAGTGGTGAGTGATAATTTATAATGAATAATAAAGACTGGAAGAGATCGTTATCAGGGTAATTTTAATAAACACAAATACATTCATTTATAAAGGATAAATAAAACCATAAATGCATAAGAAATGGCGGAAATGTGTAAATGTTTTATTTTAAGATACATATCCTAGAGTTGGGAGATTCTATTTCTATCCATAATGAGATAACATGATAATATAATTCGATTATTTCATGCCATTTTATAGGACTGAATAATTTATTTGGTTATTATTTGATCAATTTTAACTTCTATATTGTCATATAATCCAAAAAATGAATATTCAATATAGACTTTTCATTCCATATGTACTAAAAATAATATTCAATGATTTATAATATCTGTTAAAGGATAACAATTTATACAACCTATATCTAGAAAAAATCCAAATTTCTTATGACAATTTGAGATAATATCCAATATGGAAAAAAATTATGTGAATAAATACAATACATTTTTTAAAATACTAAACAATAACATTAATTATTCTATATAAATATATTTAAAATTAATTATCTAGACAACACTTTTATAATATTCTTGATAATATCTAGACCCAAAAAATAGGGATGATTCGATCATATATTCTATCTATATTAACCTAAAATTTACAACCATTAAACAATAATAAATCATAAAGAAACATATCTAAAATATATATTCACTAACCATAGAATGCCCTAAATATTCCAATATATTCAATAAATAGCCTAACTCACCATAAAAAACAATATTTTCATAATTTATTCTATAAATTAAGTAAAAAATTATTACATAAATTATGTATATCTTATCATATTATATTCCTCATATTATGTACTCCTTAAAAATAACATTAATCACTTAGTCACTAAATAATATTTTAATCTCAAGGTTATCTATATCATAATACATATGTTCCCAGTAAGTAATAACCCTTTCTCACCAATTATCCTTATTAAGATCATTGATCATATTAAACCTATAGGTTATTAGTAAATTTTACCATTTTTCTATAAAATATTCCACAAATATCCTTTTTAATCACATAATACAACAAAGGGTTGTATTACAATAAAAGATTCCCAAATTATAATTAATTATATTAAAATCCAATAATATATGTAATGATATCGATTTTCCAAGATTATTCTATTGTTTTATTGAGGATTCTAGGGGTCCATGGGTGGTTGAAAATATTATAGAGGTTGTTTTGAAAAGAATTTTAGATTTATGTGTTATTTTTATACAAGATTTATAAATTTTGGAAACATTTTTTATATATTATAGGTTTATTTGGGATTTTATTTCGAATTATTAAATTGTTTATAATGGTTTTATAAGTGTATAATAATTTTATAAGTAAATATAAACCAATTAACTAAAAACATGTTAGTTATTATTATAAAAAAAGAACTATTTTCAATTAAATATGTATCCTTTTACTTGAAATTGAAGTTTTGAAAGTGTAATTATGATTTTTCTAAAGTATTGTACAAGTAAGGTTACCTTTCCTTATTCTATATAATTGTAATCTTAGATTTAGAAAACCTATGTAAGGTTATTTTGACTGATTCATAATGGTAAATAGTGAGTTTAAAAGGATGCATATAATATGGGTATTTCTTTTGTAAGGGTATCCATGGGCTTCCCTAGCTCCGATAAGGGTCATCATTGATTTATAATGATCAAATTAGGTTATTCCTCTGCTCACATATGATTAGATCCCCAATCAGATAATGATATACCTTGAATCCTAAATCAAATTTAAGGGTCCAACCAAGCATCATATACTTATGTAAGGGTAAGGTAAAATGTATAAAGATTGAAAAAGGGTAATATTGAATTTACCCATACATGGGATCATTTATGGAACAATATTGGGGTATAACAAGTTAACCTTAGTCCAACCAATCCAATGTTCGGGTAATGAAACATTCTATTTTTAGTAAATTTTCCTTTCTTCATTGACTTATAACAATGATAAACAACTATCAATTGAAAATAGACCTTCAAAATAATGTTAATTTATAATTATGACTCATTTAAATTAGATAAAATAAATATATACATTATAAATTTTTCATAATAAAGGTTTGATTTATAAAAAATTAAATTATGTATTTTAAATGTTATTTATTTCTAATATTTGGATCGTGTTGCTATAATTATAATGAAAATTAATGATCCCCCTATCTTTTTTCCATATATTTCTATTATTCCCAGATGATAAAAACTCTCCCTTAGATTGTTATTTCTAACTTCAACTATTTTTCATTGTCACTAATCCCCTTTGGTCATTCATTCCACATCTGGGAGTGTCACGTTTCATCTCTCCCTCCACTATTTTGGGTGCGGTTTGAATGATCCTTACTTTCTAGTAAGTGGATCCAATTTCTCTCTTAATTTTCTATGAATATGTTATATTTTAATTTTTTTCCCATTTGGATGGATGGTAATAATTTCCTAATGAAAATAATTAATTAGATATGATGAAATTGAAGGGGAATCTAAGATATTATATGTTATTTACTTATTATCATGATATTAATTTCCAATGAATATTTGGATATTTTATTATTATGATATGAGTTTAATAAAGTGAATATTTTTTATAACATTGTTATTGAAACACTTCACATGAAAATGATAACACTTTTAAGATGGCAATTGAATCGACTTTGATTAAATAAGAAGAAGATGTGTTTACCCTTCTCATGGGAAATTAATTGATTTGATGTTATATGTAATGTATAAAATTAGAAATGTTGTTGGTTGTAGGTATTTACTTGTGGGGATGTGATGGTGATGTGTTATATTATAATATAATGATGGTTTGGGAATGTTTTATTCCATTATCTTTTAACATGGTAGTGACTCGATAAATATGATGTTTTTCAAATGTGGTTAGTTATAGTTAATTGATATTCATTTGGAATGAATGGTTTGAGGATAGAAATTAATTAATTATATATGGGATAATTATTTTTATTTTTAATATAGAATTCTGATTTATGAATGTGAACATGGTTATAATTTTA
Source organism: Viscum album (assembly GCA_963277665.1). Classification (NCBI taxonomy): domain Eukaryota; kingdom Viridiplantae; phylum Streptophyta; class Magnoliopsida; order Santalales; family Viscaceae; genus Viscum; species Viscum album. The sequence continues at coordinate 1,456,879,915 of OY728159.1, read as the reverse complement.
TGTGGTTAATTAATAATGATGAAATTTATTTATTGCAGTTTTCATAAACGATTTGAAAGAAAAAATAATGAGTTGTCTAAAATTAAATGTATGGGTAAATTGGCATTAGGGAAAAATCAGTAATTATAGAAAATTGGACCTTGTAACTGATGTGTGATTTGTGTTGGTTGTGTGTGGTGTATTTTTGGTATGATGCATTATTTGTCGAAGTGAAAGTTGCAAAGATTGTGAGGATTTTTGGTGATGTTGGAAACCCCCTCTTCTCTAGACTTTCTTCCTAGAGTGTTTGATAAGTACTACTTATGATGGTAAATATTCAAATCTACAATAGTGGTGATGTTTTCTGAGATTTATGATTTAGTTCAAAATAGAGTTCATGTATGGGTGGAGGAGGATACATGTATATTATCATCAATGTTCCCAATACCCAACTATTTTTGTTATGGAAGAAGATAGAATAATATGTATTGGAATAGGTTTTTTAGGATGTTTTGTGGTGTAGATGCCTAGCTGTTTTCAAGAGGGTGGTAATGGAAAATTTGTTGCATATTTCTTAGAGTTATATATTTTCACATATTTTATTGGGAATGATTATTATATAGAAGGGATGGGAGTGCCTGGACATTTGATATTAGTATGTGACAGTGTATAGAATGTGGTAGAGTTTCTCCGAAAACCATTTGTATAAATATAGTTCATATTATTTTAAAATACATGGATTTATTATTTGGAGTGTGATCCACAGAGATACCAACAACTAGTTGACCTAATAGGTTCGTGTTGATTCTATTGTTTTCTCAATAGGTAATTAGTATAATCTTATCATATTTTCATGAAATTCCTTGGTTATGATCTTATTGAGTATGAATATAATACTCACACTATATATATAAATTTTTTTAGTTTTCCAGGCGAATAATATTAACATTACTATATTAGGCATTGTAGTTGTTTTTTAGTTTCATCCATATGATTTTCATCGATATTTTACATTGAAACGTTCATTGTATACGTATGAAATTACATGGATGATGATATATTCTTTATTATAACATTTATTGTATAATAAATTTATTTAGTATTGTATTTCTTATCTTTTGATCCAAATTTCCATTATATTTATGGTAATTCCTCACATAGGTGTAACCTTCATGAAACACATGGTGATAGTCACCAACCTGGGCCTACATGAGGTGGGGCTTGGGGAGTTTTTTTCTTCCTTCTTTCTTTTTAAACATAAGAGGGGTACACTTGGAAGGATTGAGTCATGAATAAGTGGTATCAATGTTTTATTCTCAGGTATATTTTGGATTTTGGAGTTCATAACATCACATATTGCATGGGTTGGTTGGGAAATTGTTCCAGTTGACCTCAGTGCATGACATAGTCTACGGAAACTAGATTAGAAATGGGATTTTAGTGCCTCCCATTAACCTATAAAAGGACTCTACGACCACCAAATAACCAAGTGAGGTGGCTCTAATATCACGGTAAGTACCTTGGAATGATACATAAATCATGATTGTTTACAATTTAGATTTAATTATGTGGTTTTGGCATGTAAAAAAACAATAATTAAATTAATATTGAAATTTTATGTGTTTCTTTCTATGTTTTCTTATGTTTTGATTTATAATGAGATGTTTGTGTTTTTCGAATTATTGTTATCGCCTAAAAGGAAAGAGTAAACTGGACATTAACTTTTGATGTGCCCACACAAAATCATTAATTGCAAATGGGAAATAAAATTAGAAATTTATATTTTTCCCAAACAGCAACAAAGTCGTAATATATTGGTAGGGTGATATTTATCCCATAGAGAAATGGGAAAAGGGAGATGACTTTTCTCCAATGGTTTTGTCACCTGAATTTTAATTTATTTTATTAAACTAAATAAATAATGATTTTAAAAAAATGAAAACCCCGATGAAAGAGAAACTGATTTCTAGTGGAATAATTAATAAATAAATTAATAAAACTCATCTTTAGAAAATTTATTTGAAATAATTATTCAACTATTCAATTTAATCAATATGAGATAATTAAAATACCTATCGATATATCCTATCATTACAATTAATTATTTCTCAAAAATTAAAATAACTAATGATAATTAAAATTGTTTTTCTGAGAGTAGAAGAAGAATACAGTTTAATGGTTATGGAATAATTACCTCAATCATGTTAGAGTTCATTAGTAATCAATATAATTTTTGAAAGAACAATAACTAAATTGAATAAATTTCAAGGAACAACACAATAATATTGAATAAAATTATGTTGTGAGTAAAGATAAATCATAATTTTTCTATAAACATCCCCGTTAACTATTTTTTCCTTCCACTATAATGATTATCCAAACATCACCAAGTGATCTCCTATGATTTATAAACCAAGGATCATAGAAATTATAATATATTTATGATATTTAAGAAACATATATAGAATTAAATTAAATTTTTTATGTTAATAGAAAAATTTAAAATAATAATGTGGAAAGAAAACTTAACCGTAAAAAACATTATCTGGGTTGGAACCATGTCAGTCGCCTCCTAAGAGTCGAATCCACATCCTTATGATGAATAATAAAAATGAATGTGTATTCATATAATCCTCTATATATAGAGATTCATCCAGCATGGGTTATATTTAATTAATCCATAAATGTATCATTAATGATTATAAGGTCATTCATAGAGTTTAAGGCTAATCTGGGTTATAAATTGCATCTTCCACTGAATGTTATGTTGATGGAATGTATCATGGGGAAGGCATGTAAACTCTATATTGTAAAAATATTGTTTAAATATTAAAAGTCATAGGACCTCACCATTGTTATTTTAAATCATTATTTACACTATAAATAATTTTACGACCTAAATTGAGTTTTCAGGCCCTAAATTAATTTGCAACAGTTTCACTCTATTTTATAACTCTTCTTTAGTTATGACACTTGGAAGAATACTATGGTCATCCTTTGACATATAAATTCATATTTTAGTGGAAATATCAATCTGTTTAGCTCATTGTTATCATTTTTCAATCAAATTTTGTATCCTTCTGTAGAAATATATAAATTATAAATTTGTCAGGAATTTCATAAGAAAGAAATTAAAAACATATTAAACCCAATGAAAATATTTATTTAAAATAGACATATCCAATATCCCAGAACTCAAACTAATGATCTACATTATGTAAAAATATTAACCTGGAAACATATAGGGTTCACACATCATCAAGAGAATTTTAAAATTATGATGCACTTTGAAAAAAGTTATAACTGAATATTCAAAAAGTACCTTCATATTAATTAATTAATTCATAAATCACTCACATCTTCCATTATTGTTTCTTATTGAATAGTACTTTTTGAGGGCTATATATTTTTGAAAACATTATATAAATTTTTTGTAAATTTTAATATGAATATATTTTATTTCTATCCTTCTCCACTACATCTTAAATCTTTTGTTCATCAATTGTTGGAGTGACTCCTTGAATTGGAGTTACCTTTTTTTATTATTATTATTGACATTATATAAGTGAATCAAATTCTTATTTGGTATCTTGAAATCAATTTAGGTTGATGAATGTTATCTCATTCTCCTAATCCATTTATATTTAATCTTCATTAAATTCCATGGATTTTTACTCTTTTTCCTCTAACTGATGTTTATTTTTTATCATATAATAAATGATCACCATCATGTTTCATTTTTCGTATTCTTTTAAGATAAATTTTTAGTATTGTTTATCATATTTTTTTCTTTTAAACATTTAAGGGATTTATGAGGATCGTATTAATTTTCTTCATAATTTATAAGCTCATCACTTTTGGAAATGTTTTTATACTCCAAACACTTTTCATTGATATCAACCTATATATATTCTTTTTTTATGTCAGCGGATTTGAATTCATCCACTTGTTGATCTTATTCTTCATTATACCATCTTATCCATATATTATAAATTATTGGTATGATACATGTGAGGGAATTAATATTAAAAATAATATGTGAAATGTTGTATGTATTTGTCTGTATTATATGATATGTGTTTTTGATTGTCCATCATCTTATTCATCACTATAATTTACCATGAAAGAAATCTGGTGAGTCTATATTCAATGTTATACTCATGTGGATTCTTAATATAACATCCTTCGTGACTTTACTAATAATCCAAATAATATTCATGATAATCTTGATAGTTAAGGGCCCCTTTATTAGGATGATAATAGGTTTACTTCCATTTTTAATGTTGGAATTCATCGTAAAAATTAGTATTTATTATTCCTTGATGTTATCACCCTTCTAAAATCAGTGCCTCCATTCTGTTTGGTTACTCCTAATACTTGATATATTATAATTGTGGTGCGAATTACAACTAATATGACATGTATTATATCATTCTCTACATAAAAAAACTACCAGCTGTATAAAATAATAAAAATAAAATAAAATGAAAATCCTAATTTAAAAAAAATAAATATAAATAGATAAAAAAAATATTTGACATAAATAATCAGTTTAGAGTCATCTAAAAAGCCTTATGTCTCCCTAAAAATAGCATCAATATGTGATGATACAATACAACATTGTTAGTTTTTGATGGGTGATCAAGTTACAAATATTAAATATTCTCATATGATACAAATTTCAATGGTTTATCATAGTGGTAGTACAAGGTCAAGTCCACAGAGAGAGGGGAAGAAAGTGATGAATTATGAAAAAATTGTGGGTCACCCAAAATTTCATTTGAATTTATTAAACTATATTAATTTTATAAATTAAAAAAAATACAAATGAAAAATCCTAATATAGGGGAACCAATTTATTATTGTATATTTACGAAATAAACAAATTAAAATTCAAAAAAAATATTTGTATTAAATATTTGAGAAACCATTCTATTAAATTCATATAATAAATGATAAATACCTTTCCATATACACTATATATTCTGTTAATATTAGTTTGAATAATTAAAATAACTAATTTTCATTAAGAAAATATTTCCAACAGTGTAATAATAATCCAATTCAATTTTCATGAATTAATTACCTCAAACCTGTTGGTGTTCATTCATAATGAAAATCATTTCTATAAAGTGACGAAAATAAATAGAATAAATATATAGGAACAATAATATAATATTGAATAAAAATACCTTATGAGTGAAGCAAAATTAGAAATTTTTTCAGATTTATCCCCCTTAACCAAGTTCCCATTTCCCTATGGGGTTTAGCTAAGAATTTTCAGATGATCACTAATGATTAATATTCAATAACCATATCAGAAATAATAGATTAAATAGATTGGATAATCAGGAATTGAAAGAAAAAATATATCATCTAAAGTGCATAGAAAAATATAAAACAAGAAAAATGATAAAAAAATATAACTATAATTAACAATCTTTATATTGAAACATGAGTGATATCCGCATGATGGTTGAATCCATATGCCTCTGGTGTATAAAAAATGAAGTATATGCCACCTGAACCAATATTTCATGGTATTAATCACACTTTAGTTAGATTTAATTCATGCATAAATGAATATTTAATGATTCCCAATTCAATATCAGTTCTTAATAGCCATCTGGATTGTAAATTGAGTCTTATAATGAATGTTACATTGATGGAAGTTGTTATTGGGAGTGTTTGGATACTTTTACTTCATAAAAATATAGTTTTCTCTAAAAAATTCATTGGTCCCCTTAATATTTGATTTAGATTTTTTAACCCATAAAAATATTTAGGACCTGATCTGAGTTTTCATCCCCTAGATTCGTCTCCAAAAATTTCACATTATTTCATTCTGATTCTTTAATTAGAACCCCAAGAATCATCTTATAATCATTATTTATCTTGGATAACCCAATTTGAGTGGATATATCGATCCAATTTCTCATTTTTATCATTTTAAACAAAATATTATTTCCATAAATGGAAATATATAAATGATAAATTAGGAATGAATTTGATAAAAAATAAATTCAGACATAATTTAACCACATAAATAAACCTGCGAATTTTTTTATACAGGACATATATTAAATTGGGTTCTCTAATTTTGATGTTATGTTATGATATTAACATAATAATAATCATGGTAAAATTGTGTCCATTGTAAAAAATTTGTTTGAAGAAATAAATTATCCATTCCGATTATGTATATTATTTTTTGGAAGAATGTTAAAAATATAAGGTTTGATATCATTCTAATAATGTTTAAATTTTCTTATAATTATGAAAGTGGTTATATATGAAACATATTTGAGTTCTAAAGTTAAATGATGGGTCGATAAATTGAATGTTGTCATTTAAGGTTATCTAAATTAGTTGATATTTTGGACACCTTAGTGACTTAATTATTAGTGAAATTATTTTGGAAAAAGGAAAATAACATTATTATTTTATCATTGTAAATTTTTTTATAATCAGTAATTATATCTGCTAAGACCCATTTGAAAAATAATTTCTTCTCCTAACATGATTTCTTAAATAAACTACCAAAAAAAATTTAAATTTTTATTTCTCATTAAATAATATTTCAAATGGTGTGTGAAGTTTTTTAAATATATTTTTTGAGTAATAACTATTTTTGAAGAGAGATAAAAAAAATATTCTAATAGGATGACATCCGATTAAATAAACTTAAATATATAAGATATAGTGAGAATTTTTTATCATCATGAATTTGAAAATAAAATTTTTTATTATAAAATGTTGTGATACATGTATAATAACTAAATAATCATTTCAACGGATTGATTATGATTGGATATTTTTAACATATAGGATTTACTAAATTCCTAGATGTTGAAAATATTTGATTATCAATATATTTATATCTAAGAATAAAAAAAATGTTCATGAGATGTTAATAATTCTTAGTTTTAAATATTTTAAAATAAAAATTAAATCATTATAAATTAGAATAAATCATCTGTATATTTTGTATTTAAGGGATTTTTTAATAGATATTGTCAAATATAAATATATAATAATGTTTTCTCCAACATGATTCTCTATTCTTTTAGTTTAAAATAATATGATGTGATTATTTATGATGATATTCGGATTTATTGTGTTCATTTAATATAATTTTTTTTATTTGGGTTTTTAGGGTTATATATGTGTCTATGTTCCTATTTGGGAGGTATCTCCCTCATGTGTTTCTCTTTAATGTAATTTTTTTTTCTAATAATAGTGATATCCTTGCATTGTATCTTCTATAATGGTTTGTTTATCCCTCATCATTTTCACATTATTCCTATTTTTTATTTCTCAAGAATGATGTATGTTTGAGAGGTATTTAATGTCAGAGTATAGATTTTCCTAATCCATTAAATTTTATTTCGTGTTGTCCAGTGGTTCTAGAGACGTTTCATAAACTATATAACTTGTTTTAATATTATATTTAAATTTATAACATACATTTAAAAATGTTTTACAAATTATAAAAGTAATTTTATTTTTTTAAATTTCTATTTTGAAATTAATATAGACGTTTTAGAAAGATTAAAACGTTTTTGGATGATTGTAGAATTTTTAATGTAATAATAAACCATTTTTATAATTATTTAAAAGTCCTTTTAAAATATTGAAATATTTTCAATGAATTATATACCATTATGCTTGAAATTAAAGATACACATGAGTTATACTGTTTTTCCAAGGGCTATAAATATGTAAGATCATTTTTCCTTTTACAAAATTGAAGGAAAATGGGATTTCCAATACCAACTTATGGGTAGTCTTATAGTTTAATAAGGATAAACTGGGAGTTCTAAAGGATTCAATATGCATGGTTGTTTCCAAAATTAAGTGATATTTTCTTTCCCATGTTGGGGATATACCAGAAATCCAAATCTCATTTAAGGGTATTCCTCGACTCAATTAAGGTTAGTATAATACTGAAGTTAAGATATACCAATAATCATAAATGAAACAAAAGGGTCCAGAAAGACAACGTATACATACATAAGGGTACGGTATAATTCTCAAATCATACATAAGGCTAAGATAAAATTTACCCTTACATGAGGTCCTACATAGTCTAGTATATGGTTAAAAATGTTATTCTTATAAACACCCCCTAACTTGTGTATGTGTAGTTGGATTTCAAGGATTTTTCATTTTCCCCTAATTCAATAATCTAAAACTCCTAAAAGTCACACTCTATGATTTGAAAATTTATAAAATCATAAGAATTAATGTTCTTGACTTATTCCCCTAAAATTAAATAATTATTAAGATTTTGATTTCTCTATATTTAATATTTTTGTTTTACAAAATTAAATTTTTGTTTTTGAAAGCTTTAAATTTTTAATTTTTAAATCATTTCACTACTTTTATTTTAAAATTTCCTATACCAACCCCACTATTTTCATCATGTTATCTAATGTCAGGATGATCAATCATCATTTTAAAGACATGGTTTCTTATCAAGTATTCTACAATGATTGGAATCCCTATTTGTTCTTGAATTCCTAATCTGGGTGGGTCATGGTTCCTCTATATCATTCTCTTATATTTTGGGTATAGAGATAATGATCAGGGTTTTCTAGGTAGATGATATTAGTTATATATTTATTTAATATGTATTTGTGAATTTTTCTTTATTTTATTCATTTTTGTTGGATGGTATGAGTTGTCCTATTGATTATAATTGATTAGATATAATAAAAATGATGGGGAAGGGGAAATAGATCATACCCATTACATATTTTCATAATACTGGTTAATATGATTTCTTGGAAGATATTATTTATTAAGAAATGTGTTCACCACTATAAATATTATATTATTCATTAAAATATAATTCTTGAATCTCCTCACTAGTAAATGGTAGTGCCCGTAACGATGAAAATAGAACCAACTATGTTCAAATATTAATATGTTGTGTTTCTCTTTTTATATTTTAGTTTAATGATGTTATGGTATGTGTAATTTATTGAATTATTGGTGTGGTTTCTTGTTTATATCGACTTCTAGGTCTGTGGTGCTGATTTGTGATACAAAAATGCATTGTTTATTTGAGAATTTTTGATGGAATTGTTTGGTGACATGGTAGTTACTTTGTAATTACGAAATTCTTGATAAGTGGTGCATTCTAATTTAACAAACATTAGTTGGATGGAATGGTATGGGGATTGAAATAAATTAATAATAAACTGGATAATTATGATTACATTTAATATTGAATGATAATCAATTAAAGTGAAAATGGTTTTAATTTGATGTGGTTAGTCGAGAACTATGGAATTGGTGTGTGTTAATTAGATTTAATGAATTAAAAGATAAAAATATTTTTTGTATAAAATGAAATGTATTGGTAAATTGGAGTTTGTAAAAACTATATAATTCTAGAAATATTATAACTGTAAATTGATGTTGGATTTTTGTGACAAGTGTATAGCAATTGTGTATGGAGAAGCATTAATTGTGACAGAAAAAGCAACAATGGTTGTGAGTAATTACAGTAATGTTTGGAGTTAACATGGAAAAACTATTATAAACCCCTAGGATTGGTTTCTGTCTGTGATTATTATATATTTCATTTTAAATGAGATTTCTATATACACCCTACCCATATCGATGTCAATGTCAGATACCTAAATATTTTGGGTGTGATTTTCCTAACATCCAAATGTTGAGGATAATAGGATCCATCCCTCTTCTCCCCACTACCTCTTCCAAGAGTGTTTGATTTCTATGTGTTGTGGTGGGAAGAATTCAAAAGTGAACCAGTGGTGATGTTGGATGTAATTTATGTCGTTTTTCACAATTGTGGTCATGCATGTTCATAGAAGAGAAGGAGGTTAATGTTTATAATTAACCTGAAAACATATTATTATTATTATTTTAGTTGTATAGATATGATGTGGTGTCCCATCTATCTTCGGTTGGGATGCGGTGAGGATTCACATGTGTTTTTTGGCATGATATGATGGTGAATTGCTAGCATGGTTTTTAGCATGAAATTATTTCCCACATGTCTTTACACATGATTGCTATAATAAAGGGATGTGGGTCTAGTATGTGTCTTTTTTGAAAAAAAAATTGATTATATTTTATATGTTTTTATATAATGAAAATAACCTTCACTAAAAACCCCTTAATTTTTAAACTACAAAACCCATATTAAATCTCATTTGAAAAATTATTTAATTGTTAATTGTTTCAAATATTATTAATATACTATATATTTAATTACATATTTTTTTCACTAAATGTTATTTTTAAAATAGTTTATTATATTGGAATTTATTGTAAATATTATTTTGAGTTAATTTTTAAATTACTTTAAACTCAAATTATCAAAACATTTATAATGTAAATGGATAATGTATATGTGTTTAAAATATACATCAGATAAACTGATGAATTTAATATTTTCATTTACATAATTTATATTGTTTCTAAATAATAGACATATTTCTGTATATAAACATATATAATTATATTAATGTATAAAGATTCATATTTTTGGATTTTATTGTTTAACATCACTCTGGCACCTAGTCTCCTTCCCAATATTAGACATCCCACCTATATCTCCTCCACAACCATGCATTAGCAATGATAGCACCTATAAAATTTCGGTTTTTGGCTAAATCTCTTGAAATCCCCACTTCCATATGATGTGACACTATAGTGTCGACTTTGGTAATGATGGTTGGAAGGTATTCTTGCAAGACAACTAAATCATGCACAACAATATCAAATATAAGATCCCTCATACATATTTAATTTTCCAACATCCCTATACTATTTTCATGTGAGGATATAATAATATTACAACACAAAAACCCACATTATCACATAATCTCTAATAATAGAAAATTAACATGATATGGTAAGGAATCTTACCATTAAGTCAGTTTGGAATTTTCCATGAGATGGTTCTCTGGATAATGTGTGTTAAGTGCTTCATACCATGAGCGATAGTTTTAACTTAACATGATGTAATTTCCATATGTGAAACTATTTACCATGATTTATTTCCATAAGAAATGGCATGTTACGTCACCATGATGTGAATGTTCCATATAATTTAATTTTAACTACAACTATTGTTTAACTACATAACAATTTCATTACATTTAGTTCATATATTTTAAAATATTTTTTTTAAGTTCATGATGATAATAAATTAGTATTTTTAAACGAAGGCATGAAATGAATGACAACACGGTCAGTAGAATAATTGTACAACCAATTGGGTCACGTTGTCAGCATAACGACCGTCTGCACAAGGTAAGCATACCGGACATAAATTATTGCAGGGTGATAATACTTATCCTGATTATTGTGCCTCACATGGTTAATACAATTATTAATTTATTTTATTACTAAAAATATGTGTTTTTATATCACTATGTTTTAGTTTTATTTTTATTAAAAATTTTACATCAATCTTACTCAATTTTAATAGAGGAATTATTATATTTAAAATAATTAATTACTATCATAATGAATTTATAATCTGGTGGACAGAAATTATTATTATAATTAACATGAAAATTTTATATTTTTTTATTCTTTTATGATATGTTTTCTATAATATTTGAAGAATTCATTTACTTCATGTTTATATAAGATATTTTATCCACATTAATTATATGAAATATTCTACATTAATTTATTTATTATATTATAAATTATTTTAGATGTTTCTTATAGGAATAGAAAAAAGAATTAACTCTTTGTTAATAAAAATTACTTTTTCAATCTACAAGAAATGGTAAAATTATTTTATTTTTTTATTCACTAAAAATTGGATTGCAGCTATTGATTATGTAGATTCTCTGAGAAGATATTTATTTTAATGAATAAAGATTAATTTATTAAATATGTATCTATGGAATAAAAACAATTCTCATGTAGATTATTCATGATATTTTTTGTGATAAAATAGTGATATAATTATTACAATTCTTATTCATTCGAGAAACTTCTTTGACTTATTCTCATTGGTTTTGATCATAGTATAACATCCATGTTCTACATTCCTCAATGCAAGTGATAAACAATCATCATGCTCTATCATCATCAACATCATTTGATCTTCTTTGTATTTCTTTGTATTTTTATATCTTTATATAATCTTTTATTCTTCTATTTGTATTTATTTAATTTTGGTTTATGAATTTCCCTATAAAAAGCAGTTCTTTCATTGATTATTTAATAGACAACCAAAAAGGAATTTTCTTATCATTTCCATTCAATATTCAGGTAACATAATATGTTTAGTCTAAAATAAAAATAATGAGTTATGCCTCTATTTTTTGAACATTACAGAGTCTATAACATGTTATCACACCCTAAAAATATATTTTCATAATGGGTGAAGACCATGTTGCAGAGTATAGAAGATTGAGAAGTGTACATGGGACTCTGTGATCCGAATCACAATAATTCTTAGGTTCCTTCATTTTTGTTTCTGCTAAAAGTCATTTCATGAATAATACACTCACTATAGTTTTTTATTTTGCATACTATAATTTATTTTTTTCATTAAATTATTAATTTACTGTTAACCCCACCACTAGTCATTAATTTCACCATCGATCTAAAATTGGGTTTCAAAGCCATGTCTTTGAATGGTTATTCTTTAGGAATTACTTAATTTGATACCCAACTATTTGTATAAAAAAATGTACCTAATTAGTTAGAATAATTAACAGTTTTAAACCTTAATAATATTTTTATTCTATTTATTATTAACTCTATACAAACCAAATCTTCTATAATTAATATTATAAATAATAAAAGAAAAATGTTCCTTTATGATGGAATGTATCAATGACAATGATCGATGGATTCCAAAAAACACTATCTTCCAAAGGATGTGACTAACACTACGTGAAAGATAGAATAGAATCATACCTTAAACTATTGAGTGAGGATCATTGGACTATCATGAATAATTCATTAGAGATTACAAAAGTTGATCTAGAGAAAATTATAAGTGATTACAAGGAAAATTATGTTTTCAATTATAAAGATAAAAATACATTATACTGTACTATATGTAGAGGTGTCTATATACATGTTTCAAATTGTAATACATACCATTATATATGAAGAATTATTCAAGTTAATCACTATGGAACTGACATGATCATGAAAACCTTGTATGGAATGCAATGAGTATAATACAAGGGCACTAATATTGGAGCTCGAGAATCAGTAAATCATATTTTCCACATGTTTATAAGTATTACAAATGGTATGAGCTCTATTAGATATTTTTTAGGAAACATAGATCAAGTGGAAAAAGTACTGAGATAACTTCCAAAAATATTGCATGCAAATAAGGTTTCCATCGATGAGAGCAATAATTTTAAAGAGTATAACTAACATGAACTAAGAGGATCTCTATTACATATGAATTAGAGTTGATCATCATTGTTGATGATGAGTCTAAAAAAAGTTATTCCATTTAAATATAATTTTATTGATTCTTATAATTCCTCTGAGGCTTATTTCTATAAAAGTGACAAGGATAGGGTTGATATTAGTAAGAATATTTTCATGTTCATGAAAAACAATGATGGAAATAGATGATTCAGAATAACGATTAATAGGGTCTACAACATCAGTAATATGAGTAACAAAACAGATTCATTAATATTAACATGTTATGTGTGGAAAAATAAAGGATAAATAAGTGATGACAACCATAAAATCAAATATCCAATGAAAGAAAAATATAAAATAATAAAATAAAAGAATGTTTTGTTAGAGTTTATGACTACTCAGAAAGTTCAGACTCTAGATGTGATTCTGTAAGTGAATAGAAGACATAGAATCTTACCCTAATGGAAATATAGTTTGAGTTAAATGATTCATTATTTACTTAATTAATAACCCCCAAAAAATTAATCATGACGCTTTATCTGAAAATAAAAAAAATTAATTCTAATTCAGGTTTTGTGATTTACAATGTTAAACAACCACTTAAAGAAAATGAATAATTATGAAATGATTGTGTTAGGATAATTCAATGTTATATTGACATAAAATTTAAAAATAAAAATATAATTAATGAAAATGAGAAAATAAAAAGGGAATGTGATAATTTTTAAATCTTCCTTTCCAAGATTAATAAATCTAAATAGAATTATGATTCGGAGTTGTTAAAACTAATAGAATAAAATAAAATGAATATGAAATTTTGGGAAGTAAATTATAATATCATGAATGAATATTTAATTTAGTTCTAGATGATTTTACTAATGTTTTAAATAAATAAAACATAAGCAAGAAATTATGAAATTATAAAACAAGGATTCTGTATCCAATGTTAGGGTTTATACAATATTAGATACTATTAAAATGGAGAATTTTAATTTGATGAATTATGTAAGAAATATTTAAGATAAGATTTCTACATTTGTTATATGTAATGAAAAAATGGATAAAATGAGATTTTATATGAAAATAAACACTAACAAAATTGGTTTTTTATAAAAGGATAAATAAAACTAACATTATTAAACTCTCAAAAGTTTTTATTTCAAGTGTAACAAGTTTTAAATGCACGTTGAAATAAAATTATGCTAATGAGAGTTCACAGAAATTTAAACAATAATTTTGAAATACTAATACTTCCATTTTGGTATATTCATTTTCTAAACACTCTAATAATTAATTCATTAAATTAATTTAGAATATAAAATATTTGGGTATTAATCTAGTTTTACCCTGTTAGAATGGGTACATAAATATTCTAGTTAAATTGTTTTGTTTGAGGAAATTTGACACATATTTGACATCATGTTACATTGTATATGTCTTATGAACCCACTATTTGATTTCCCAATTATTGTTTATCTTTGTGGGTCGTTTATGTTGTTTTTTACACTCAGTTTTGTTTTCTCAGCATGTGCATGGATTGCATAGGTTTTGAGAATTATTTATCAATGTGTATAACCTAGAAAGTATAAGGTCTTATGGTTGGTGAATGATTTGACAAAGTGTATAGACAAACCAGGAACCACTTCCAGTGGCTCTGTTTAGGGTGCATAGATTTGTCAAGTTTAGTGAAAACCATGCAACATAACCTAGGAAACTATATATGTGGTAATTAATGTTTTGAAAACATTAATTAATTACCTGAAACCCCCCTAAATAACCATAAAATCATCCCATTCGATCATAAATCGATTATTTGGATATTGGAATCTGTTTAATGGAATTTTGGCTTCACAAACCTTATCACATGGCAGATCTATGTGCCCATCAATGTAGTGATCATCACCCATTGAGTTATATCCTTGTTGATGTTCATCCTACATTCTCATCTTTATTACATTTTCTTAAAGGTTATTAAAGCCTTTCATTTTTGGGATATTATTTTATTGATATGGAATATTATATCTTGGATCTCTTCTATCATATATGGAGATCAATATTCATTGTTCATTTGATCTCCATCGAAGGTGAATCATCTTGTATTCATTATGATTGGGATCCTTAATTTCCAAGTAGGTGTTTCTATGATTTCAATTTTTTTTTATTTGATACTATAAAATTTATTTATAATTTTTTCATAGTTTCTTAAAAAATTTCTATGATTGTTTTCAATTAAATTCCACTTAAAAAAATATTTGAATAAATTCCCCCTTAATTGGATATAGAATGAATTAAATTTTATTAACATTGATTTGTCTGACCTTTTGTGAATTGATAAACTCCATGATTGATTAGATTTATTTTTAAATTTCTTTTAAATGGTTTTTTGCAGAATTTGTGGGACTTTTCCAGGTGTTGATTTATTAAATGGGATTCGGATCAAGATTAGATTTATTAAATAAACATAAATCATTTGAATTAAATGAATTTAATATTTTATTTTTTTAAAAAAATATTAAAATGAATGAATTTTTTAAATTACAGAGTACCCCCTTTAAATGATATGATTATCGTTTGAAATTGGTGTTTATGGTTTACATGAAATGAATGATTTATCTTCATGAAAATGGTGTGTAATCCAATGTTTTGAAATTTATTCAATCCCTTTAAAATTGTAATACATATATTGACTACTTTAGATATGGTATTAAATAAATGATTATTTTAGATGCATGTATGGATTTTTAATGATTATTTGTGAAATGAAGAAGTTAATTTTTCCAATTTAAATATTTCATTCTTTAAAAGAAATTTTTATAAATTGATGATTAATATTAATGGCCTATTTTGAATTTTAATGTTGGTTAGGGAATGGAAATGATTTTTATTATCCATTAAAATATTGAATTGTTTAATCGGATTTGGAATGAATTGTTGATTTTTTTAATACCCCATTTGGAATTTTAATGATGAATTGTTAATGGAAATAGGTATTATTACCCTTTAAAATAATGAATTGTTTAAAAGAATTTGGAATGAATTGTTTATTGTTATAAAGGTACATTTTTTATTTTAATGATGATTTGTGAAAGGTAGGTGGTATTATTATCCATTTAAATATAAAATTGTTTAAAAATTATTTAGAATGATTTGATTGTTATTTTAAAAACCCAATTAGAATTTTAATGATGATTTGTGAAAGGATGCTCCTATTATAAACATATTAAATATTGATTTTTTTAAAAGTTTTTGGAATGAATAGATTATTTTTTAATGGCATGTTAGGCATTTTAATGAGGAATTATGAAAGTAGGCCAATATTATTTCCCTTTTAAATATTAAATTATTTAAATGGATATTTGATGATTTTTTACGGTTTATTATATTATTTCAATGATGGTTTTTATAGGAAGTGGGTATTATCACCCTTATAAATATTGAATAGTTTAAAAGTATTTGGAATGAATTTATTAATATTTTAATGGAACATTTGTAATTTTAATGATGAATTGTGAAAAGAAGTGGTTATGGTTAAAAAAATTTTTTGAAATTAATTAAGTGGTTTTGAAATGTGGTTATGGTTTATGATCGAAATTATATCAATTTATATTTTTAATTTAATTGTAGAAATAAATTTAATAAAAAAATTTGGGATAAAACCCAAATTCAGTGAATTAGTGATTTCTAATGAAATTGATGGAATTAATTGAATATTGAATATAATTGTGAAATAGATTATGAAATTTAATGAGATGGTATCAAACCATTAATTATAAAAAATTGATTAAAAATGGTTTCTTTGGAAACCCAATGGATTCATCTTTTTGGAAATGACATGTTTTTTATTACAAACTAATTATTTATTTTAAAGGGAAAATGGGAATATTGAAATGTAATATTGAGTATAATAGTATTTTATGAGGAATTAAAATAAATATTCCATTGTTTTTTTACTAGGGAACATGAACGTCTTAGGTTGTTACTGAGTTTTTTGTTCGACACATTGAAATTTAAATCATTTTAAAACATCATATCAGCACAACCCATTCCTTAGGAAATTTTGATGTGTCCTCTTATACTTGGTACATCGGAAGTATGGAAATTGTTTTTCTTATTTATAGTTTGTGTCCTTATAGTTTGGATCTATCATACCTATTTTACACATGACCATGCTACTCACTTGTTTGTATTTTATATGAATATATTCTATAGTTGTAGAATGTTTTACATTACTTGGCAATTTAAATAAAATAATTTATATGAAATTTTTTCTTAAGAAATTTTTTATAAATATTCAATTATTTGAAATGTAAATTATTATTTTTAGAATATTCTATTAAAATTCAAAACATATTTATTTAAAATGGAATTCTCATTACATGGTTTTTAGACCATCTTGAACCAGAGTTCCTATAATTACTAAAATTATTATTGTATGAAACTTGACTCTATTGAATTGATTTTTGTTTATCTTTACAAATTTGGTGCATAATTACATCTTATATTGATTAGATAAATTTATCATATGAAATGGATTTCAAATATAATCAAGAATAGGTAAATTTGTTAAATGGTGAAATGTTATGTTTTATCGATTTAGTTTAATAAATATTTTTTAATGGTTTTAAAATATATTTTTCAACTAATATTTATTTTATTACATTTGTATTAATATTTTAGAATATTTAAATTGCCTCATGACGTAATTTCATTAATATGTTGTGGAATCCTATAGGGATCTTTAGATTACACATTGCTTTTACTGTTTGGTGTTTATAACATTTTTTTAAGAAATTTGATACATGGGCTGGTTTCCCCACCCATTTCACTAGAGAATTTATTAAAAAATAAATATTTACAAGGAAATCATGAGGTGTAATGATGCAACACCTGTCGAAAATGAATGTGGTTACATGGAGAAAGATGAAAAAACACATTCTGATTTGAGATAGTGGAATCGTAAGTCTTCCTGAAATTCCCTCTTTTTTCCTTTTGAAGTCCATAAGCTGTATGAACTTTATAGGATGTACATATCATCATAGCTGGAAGGCATAATGTTATGAAAAAAATATAAAAGGGAAGCATCTGTTTAGTCATCCAGAATTCCACCCATGTGACATGTCCACAACAGGTTAGGAAAATTCCGTCTGCTGTTGATCCAAACCAGCATTATTTCTTTGTTTTTTGTTCACCAATATTGTAAAGTACTACAACTAGAAAATACTTAGTGACGTCTTGGTCATGTACCCACTAAGAAGAATAGTCTAATGCCTAGTATCATCCACCAAATGGTGTTTTAATTTTCCGTATCATGTTTGACAAATATAAATCCCAAAAATTCATCAGTGATTATTATCTTCTATGAAGAATGATCATCACTCGATCATTAAATCATTGTAAATAAAATCATCACTTAATTTCAAATTTCAGAGTATCATTCCATTTGGTCCATGTATTCGCCATAACTGAGCATCAACAAACTTTTCAAACATCACACATCGTCCCCATAAGTGATGTCAAGCAGCACACAACACATCATTATCAAGGTATAGCTCTGAGTTTGAAATCCGGGTTTTTATGCTCGTACAACATAGTAATGAGAATAATTTTTCTAATTTCAAGGTATTTCTTCGTATTAATGTTTATATCTTGATATTTTTTGAGAATTGTTGTGTCTTGTTCAACAAGCCAGTCAGAAGTTGTGTCTCCCGCATCCTCTTGATTGCAATAGGCATCTCTATATATAGAATATTGTTTACATACATCATTTTCATCATCTGAATTAGATATTGCAATATTTTGACCCTCCAAAGTTTTGAGTGATGGGGTCTCTTTCCTATTGGTTTCCATATATCGTGTAATAATTGTTCTTTCATGTTGTGAATAGTCTCCATGCTTTTTTTCCTAGGATTTGTGGTAATGAATCCATTAGTGAAAACCCTTGGATTTTTCCCATTCCTAGAACATGAATTTAGGAAGTATTCCTCAATTTCATTGGTTTGATCATCAACCTTCAGCAAGGAATACAAATAATCATAGAGATCACCTTTCTCTTTGACTCTTGATTAATGTGATTCAAGGTTATTATTTTACTCCTCACCTGAGGTAAGAGGATAATTTTACTCTATTTTTTATATGTTTTTGTTAAAAATCATTCCCAATGAAAATTTTTAAATACCTATGTTCTCTTTGTCAGTCCATGTAGATTGGGAATGCTCTTCGAGTTAGTAGTGAATTAGCTCAAGTATCTATTTAGATAGTATCCTAGGTCAATTCATTATAAGTGGTATCAGAGCTATGTTATTTCGTAAATATAAATAATTTTTTTGAAATATTTTTTTTTCTGAGATTCATTTTATAATGGATATTATGAATTTATTGAGACTCAAAAAATAGACCATGAGTGGGTTCATGACAACCACCCCTTCATGGTGATAATTGAGTTACTAGGGATGTTCAGACATGATTATTTTTTCTTAATTTAAATGTTTCCTATTGATATTTTATATTTAGATTCATAATGATACTATAACAAGTTTTTTGAATCTCTTTTGAGTTTCTGAACAATAATGTAAGGATGACCATTGTGACACTAATTTTTCACCTTTTTGTATTCAATGGTAAATTGGTGTTCTTGATTTTAAAATCCTACCATGAATTGTTGTGAGGTTGGTGTGTGGTTTAGCAGCCAAAGAAAATACATTTTCATTTATATGTAGGTCATAAACATGAAATCTTAACCAATTTTTTACAAGTGATATTACTTATGTGAGGTTAATTTTTTGGGTTATGGATGTTTTTTGTTTGATTCTCTTTTTTGGTCATTTCAAATTAAATCCCTTATTAATAATTTTAATTCTATTGGGAAAACTAAATTATGTCTTAAAAATTGTTTTTTATGTTTATTGAGATATTTTTTAAATGAAAAAAGTGGATTTTATAAAATTTTAGTTTTGATAAACTTGTTATCAAATAATCATGTGTGATTTGGTAAAACAATATTTTAAGAATAATCTTTTGTTTGTAAAGGATTTTAATGGAAATGTTTTTTTATTTGGAAAAAGGGGATAATGATTTTGAAACCATGGAATAATTTAAAACTATTGGCAATGTGTTTGAGTAACTATGAATGATTTATAACAAGATTTTTTATTTCCAAATGAAAGAGTAGTGTTTTATAAATGGTGAAATCTTGTGTGTTATTAAATATATAAAGTTTTGATTAAATTTGGATGTGAATTTTTTTAAAATATTATGTTCTCTCTATGAGTGTTCATTGATTTCTGAGTTAGTATTCTGGTGATTTATAATGTTTGGAAATTTATCATAGAAATTCATTTTTGAAGGATATAATGATACTCCAATAGTCCTTTCTATATGGAAGATATACATGTTATTCTAATGTCGAATCTTTTATTAATGACTATAACCAAACATCATGCCCATTGATTGAGCTGGATAATTTCTAATAACCTTACCCCGTTATTGAATTCTTAGATTTTCATCCACCTTCTCATAAAATAGCTAAGTGTTTACACACATTGTCGCTACATATAGTTTATGGGCCTATTCATGGTTTGTGCACAGTTTTTCAAAGTATTCAACCTGGACAATGTGGGGATTCCCAGTTCATGAATAAGTTGATAATGTGTGCATCCAAACCGTTCAACACATCTAGTGTCTCTATTCTCCATTCACATTTTGGGAATTGACAGTGAAAACTATGCAGCAGAACCCAAGAAACAATGCACATGGTAATTAAACTTTATAAAATATTAACTGATGAACAAAAAAATCAATAAATAAACCTAAAATCATATCATTTAAACCTAAATCAATTATTTGGATCTTGGGATACCTCTAAGGGAATTTTGGATCCCCAAACCGCATCTCTCAGTGGATCTAAAGGCTAATCAAACTGGTGATAATTTTTTAGAACGTTATTTTCTTCTTGATCCTGGGCCTCCCTTCTCATCCAGATTCCTTATTTCTAAAAGTTATGTAATGCTGGAATTTTGTGGGATATTGAATGATTTAAGTGGAATTATTAAACTTGGATCTCCTCTCTCTTCTTTCAAGATAATTATTCTTATGTAAATTTATCACCATTAAAGGCGATATATCTCAGATTAATTGTGGTTGGATACATTATTATTAAATTAGGTGTTTCTATACATTTCTACATTATTGTAATTCATTGTTTATAGATAATTCATAGATCAATGATTCTTAATTTCCAACATAGTTTCAATTATTTTTCTCCATTTAATTTCTCATAAAACCTTCTTTAACGTATTTCTCTTGAAATTGGATATGACATGAATTAAATAATTTTGACAATGATTTATCTCCCGATTTTGTGAATTGATCAATTCCAGGATTGTTTATATTTACATTTAAATAGGGTTTAAATGATATTTTGGTGAAATTGATGGCTTTGGTAAGGTTTTTATTTGTTAAATTGTCATTGCACTGAGTTTTGGGATTTCCATGATTTAATTATAATGAATTGAACTATTTGGTGTTTTAAATATAGTTTTAAATAAAAGAATTTATTAAATGAAAATGAATATCCTCAGAATGAGTTGATTTTGTTTTGAAATGGTTTTTCATGGGTTATTGGAAATAAATGTTTTATCTTCATTAAAATAGGGTGTAAACACATGTTTTGAAATTTATTAAATCCTTTTAAAATGGTAATAATTCCAATAAATGATTTATGGATGATTTGTAAAATATAATTATTTTAAAGGAATATTTGGAATTTTAATGATTATTTGTGAAAGGAAGTGTGTGTTATTAAAAATTTAAATATAAAATTGTTTAAAAGGATTATGTAAACATTGATCATTGTTTTAATGGTACAATTAGAATTTTAATGATGATTTGTGAAAGGAAATGGCTATTATTAACATTTTCAATCATGAAAACTTTTAATAGATTTGAAATGAAATGATGATTTTTTAATGGCCTATTTGTAATTTTAATGATTAATTATGAAATCAAGTGGGAATTATTACCTTATTAAATTTTTAAATATTTAAAAATATTTAAAATGAATTGATGAGTATTTTTATGGCTTATTTTTTATTTTTATGATTATTGGGGAAAGGAAGCAGGAATTATTACACATTTAAATCTTTAATCTTCTAAAAGGATTTGGAATAAATTGATGAATATTTTAATACATCTTTTGGGATTTTAATGATGATTTTTTTAATGGAAGAAACTATTATTTCTATTTTAAATGTTGAATTGCTGAAAAGGATTTGGAATGATTTGAAATTATTTTAATGGCCCATTTTCCATTTTGATTATGAACTATGAAAGAAAATTGGTATTATTATCCTTTAAAATATTGGACTATATAAAAGGATTTTAAATGAAGTGACGATTGTTTTAAAGGAATATTTGGGATTTCAATGATGATTTATGAAAGGAAGCATGTGTTATTACCCTTTCAAATATTGAATTGTTCAAAAGGAATTAAAATGAATTTATGAATATTTTAATGGTTTTTTGTGGAATTTTAATGATGAATTGTAAAAGTAAATAGGTAGGGTTAACCTATTTGATTATTCAAATACTCTAAAAGGGTTTTAATTGAAGTTATGGTTTTTTTGGAAATAGTATCAATTAAATTATTAAATGTGATTAGGAAAATTCATTTAATGAAAATTTTGTCAAAACCCCCAATTCAATACAATTTGGGTTTGCTGATGAAATTGATAGAATATTTGATGATTGAATTATTGAATTTAATTGTGAAATGTATTGTGAAATTTCAAGAGTTGTTTCAAATCCTGGTTTAAGAAATTGATATAAAAATGATTTTTATTGAATAATAGTGGTTTCACGTTTTTGGAAAAGAAATTTTTATGATTAAAAATCCATTATTGTTTTTAAAAGGGAAATTATCATATTGATATTGACTATGGGATTTAATATTATTTTAATAATACATAAAATAAATTTGTCAACACTATTTTAATCTATATAACATGATGACCTTAGGTAGTTAGTGAGTTGTTTTTATTAACTCATTACGAATGGAAATGTTCAAAAACATCATTTTATCACATCTCATTCCATATGTGGTGGTGATGAGTCCTCATGTCATTGGTTAAAGGAAATTATGTACATACCTTTTCATATTCAATGTGTTGGGTCCCCATAGCCTAGAACTATCATACCTATTTTCCACATGACTGAGTTTCTCAATTGTTTTTATTTAATATGGATATATTACATTGTTGTAAAATGTTTTACTCTCCTTGAAAATTTTTATAAACTATTATATATAAAAAATTCTTATGAATTTTTTTTGATATAATCCATCAGTTGAAATGCAGAGAATTATTTTTTTATATACTTTTGAAATTCCAAACCAATTTATTTAAAATGGTAATATCTATACATGGTTTTTAAACCATCTCGCACTGATGTCTTCTTGCCTGATTCAATTACTATTAATGTGAAACTTAAAATGATTTTATTGATTTTGGTTCATCTGTACAAATCATGTTCATATAATCATATTTTCTTGAATACTTGACTTTAGCTTGTGAGATGGTTTTTAATGTTTATCAAGAAAAATATTAGTTTTTAAATAGTGATATGGCATGTTTTAACATTTTAGTTTAATGAATTATTTTTTAAGGTAAAGAATACTATATTAAACTAATCCTTATTATATTCTATATGTACTCTTATTTTCATATATTTTAATTGCCAAATAAATTAATTGCATAGAATATTTGGTAGAATCCAACTGGTCTCTTTAGCTCACACCCTACATGAACATTTTTTTTTCTACAAGTCATTATTATCATATAGAATTTCATTGTGCTCTCTACTTTTATTGTGGGAGCATTTATAGTGACCAATGGTGGGTGACATGGGACCTGATGAGTGGTTGTGGACAACTAGGTTGCTTGCCTTATTTGTTATGTTCTTCTTTCAGCTTAGTGTGTCCTATTACATGGTACACATGTGTTGATTGAAATATATATATATTTATGTATCTATACAATACTTTGTAGTTATTGTATTTTGTGTGAATAATCATTCCTATTGGTTATATTCTATTGCGAAGGTGCCTGTCATAGGCCCCTAGTGATTTGGAATGTTGTAAAGACCAGAAAATTTTAAGGAAATTTTTTTTCATAAATTCTTAGGAATTTTATGAGTCCGCTGTTTTTGAAGGCACCTGATTCTGAGGCACGGTGTGGCCGGAATAAATTTCTGATGTTTTCTTCGGGTATGTTCAGTAAACATACGTGCAAGTTTTTCTATCATTTAAACCATTGCTCAGAATTGAAATCCAAGGACACCGATGAAGTCACATCGCCTGTTTTTGCTAAAGGTGACCTTTTCCGCAGTTACATTTTATTCAAGTTGAAAATTAATTTTATTGGTAATTTTATTAAACAAAATAAAATTATGTGTTACATAGATTTAGTTATGGGTGGTTATTTCCCCCAAAAGGGAGTTAGAGGTGTGGCCCACACCCCACATATCCTCCCTTGGGAGGATATAACTAAGGGTTGGGCCAACATGATCCTAACACTTCACCTCCCCTTAAACTCCCTTTAACCCCCCTTAAACTCTTATGCTTCCAACTCCACTCTTTTAATGTTGAACTCTCCACCTCTCACTTGTTGTCATTATGTGCCAACACGTTTTCAATTAATGTTCAATTAATTTTTCCTCCTATAAATTTTGAATTAATTTGAAAATCATATGAGGATTAAATAATGGCCTAAACTATTTTTTTAGGTTGGTACATGTTTTGTTGGGAGACCATTGGGAGAATTGGAAAAAAAGAGTTCTTTCCATGAAGAACTTGAAGAATGCTCCATGACTCAAAGGACATGAATCAACATCTCCTACCTTCTACAATCGGGGCAATGACGTGAGGCTACGCTCACGAGGAATGCAGTTTTCTTCCTATTCCACTTCAGACGCACCCAATGTCAATGAATCGACGTCATATTCGATTTATCATTCCATGTCACCGACAAGCAAACATCGGAATCAATGTAGGGGAATTTGGTAATTTTAAATGAATAAAATTATACCTAGTTCTTGTCCAATGCTTTGGAATGTCATCGACCATTGGCTATCGCATGCCGCAGAGGTCACGGTCCGAACGAAAACTGCCTGACGACCCTCTGTTGATCCTTGTTTTTATTTGTGATGGAGGTTAAGATGAAAGAGGTGGTGGTGACCAGAGTTGTTGACAATTAGGGACAGTGACGATCGAAGGTGGTGGCAGAAATGGTGGTTGCGCGCCGGCCTGTTAGAGGACTGCGGAATCGGGTGCCGTGTGGAGAGTGGAAGTCCTCGTCCCGCAACTGGGCCGCTCGTCTGAAGAAAAACCAGCCATTATGATGACCGGCAGGGCTGGAGAACCACATCGCCGCTTGGCGCTGCACTACAGAAAACTGTGGCCCTCTTCAGTGGGCGAACCGGTCAGCTGCCTGCCGGCTGGGTTAAAGAAGGCGCGGCACCCGAAGGTGTCGCGTGGTAGTATAGTGGCCTGCTGTCTGGGATACACACGCCAGAGAAGACCCGCCGGGCATGAGGGGTAATGCCGCTCAATGATTTCTTTTCAAAAATCAGGACCCCCTACTCCGTGTCTGGTGCGCAACACGCTCGGCCAGCCAGGCTGAGCCGCCGCCGGCCATTATCCCAAGCTTCCAGCCGCGCGGGATGGGTCACCCTCTCAGGGGTCGTGACACTACCACCAGGATACGGCGTGCCCTACTTGGCTGAACCCGGACCTAGGTCGGGTCGACCCAGTTCTGGCCGACCCAGGGCGGGTTGGGCCGGGTCGGACTGTAACCAAACCCCCTTTTTGGTCTACTTTTTGGTTTTCGTCCATATCATAAGCTACGAACCTCCGATCGGTGCACCATTCGTAGCGTATGATTCCTTGGACTGAAAATCTCGATTGGGTATATTACACTTAAGGTTTTGGAAAAGTTTAGTACGGCCAGGTTGGATCGAACCCAAAACCAATCGAGCCCTCAGAGCGGAAATGCTTATAGCTTAGTGATCAGACTACTGTTTGAAATGTTGGCAGCTACATTGGTTTCCTTTTGATGAGACTATCCGTTTTCCATACTCTTCATTGGATTTAGATGAGGATGGAGTATGGCTGGGTGGGATTGTACCTGAAATCCAACCGGGCCCTTGGAACGGAAATGCCCATAACTCTCAGACTGGGTGTTCGATTGATTTGCCGTCTGTTGCATAGGGTTTCCTTAGATTAGACGGAACATTGTGATGCATCTACTCTAGACTTCGTGATAGATGATGTATTGACCCCCTTTTCTCGAGGAACGGACCCTCTCAGAATCGAGCATAGTGTGTGTGGGAATCCTAGAAATCGCTGCGAATGTGACGACTACTTTACTAGGATCCTCCATGGGTTTTACAGCGACGAATATTGTACTGGAATCCTTCGTGGGTTCGACAGTGATGACTACTATTGTTGTATCCTATATGGGTCTAGTATTTTGACCTCTATACATGTATCCTGTGTGGTTCTGCCAAAGTAGCTAGTCTTGTATCCTGTGTGGGTCCGACACCTTAGCTGGTCTAGTATTCTATGTGGGTTTGATAGCATAGATGAATCATTGACTACATCTGATCTTCTCTATCTTTATATGAAAGATGTTTACCTGTATGAGATGAGTCTAGGATTTCAATCATTATCACCGCTGAGATTGACTTTACTTCCTGTGTGGACTGGGTTTTTCTTGGGCTCGAGAGTTAGAGCCGAACTGAGAATGATAACATAGGTATATGTATGGTAATATACCAAGGTAGGGTTCGATGATACATTGTGGTTGTATCTTTTTTGTGTTGTTTATCCTTTGTGGATTCTGGGAGACCTTTGGGGTCTAGGGGTCCCTATTGAGTATTTTTATACTCATCCATGCATGGAATATTCCCACACCTCGTTGTGTTTGATGTAGACGACAGTCAGCATTGAAGATGGCCGAGAGTGAGCCAGGACCGGAAGATACCTGGATGTGGACCACATGGAGAGATGGTACACGGAGTGGACCGATATTTGTGGAGTTCTGAGGTGGAAATCTGTACAAACCCTTCAGTTTGGATACACTTTGGACGTTCTATGAGCATCCCATTTAAGTTGTTGTCCCTTTTTCAGTTGTAGTTTCTTTCCTTTGTACTGGTACTTTACTATTGGGCTTGTATTTCCGGCCCCTTTACATTCAGCACTACTTTTTGTATATAGTATTCCCTTAGTGCTTTATTTACAGCTATCTATGTTTGTGTGTGTGTTACTTTTATAAAGGCAATGCCTTCCCATATTAGGGATTTACGCCTTTGGTTCTAGTCATTATCCCTTGGCCTATGGAAGGAGGGATTGGGGTAGTCACGACATGTGTCTCGAGGATAGGCCGTGACAAATTTGTATCAGATGAGTCAGTTCTACCACAGAACATAGGAATATGATCATTGTTTTCTGTGAAGTAATAGTGTTAAGAAAATTGTGAGTGGTTTTCAGTACCAGGGAGTCCAGTGTTGGTGTTGTTGCCGACGTATCCATACACCAGGACCCTGACCTTTGATTTTCGACTCAGTGCACGAAAACATTGGTTGCATGTGTGTTTCAAATGTTTTCTTTTATGATTACTTTATGTCATCTCACCAGGTATACTGTTTTGACCAAGGCGCACCTACTTCTTTTCAGGATGGCCCTATGAAGGCAACTAGCTGGGGTTCCGAGTTACATACTAGATGGTAGCCCATCAGGCGATGGGGCCTTAGTGCAGGGCCCCATCATAGCGGAGGCACCAGCGGTATCACTACCCGCTAGGCCACTGATACCACTAGCCCTAGTAATAGATATTTCACGTCACTTGAGTGCGTTTAACAAGTTCTAGCAACCGAGGCCACCTTGGTTGCGTAAAGAGATGGACCCATAGGCAACTGAGGATTTGTTGGAGGTGGTCGTTAGAGTTTTCAGATTTTTAGGGACACCAGTCGACTTTATGGTGATCATTTCCACGAGTCTCCTGCACGCAGCAACAGGTAGATGGTGGAGCCGGTTCTCGAGGTTCATGATGAGGCATCTTTACTCTGGATGGACATCAAGAGTCTCTTCCGCTCAGAGTATGATCCATCCACTCTTAGTGTGGTGAGGATTCAAGAGTTACGTCATCTACAGCAGGATAGTAACTCAGTACTCAGTGAGGTTCACCGACCTCTCACACTACTCCATGGATATGGTGCGAGACCCATTCTTCAGGACCTGGACCTTTGAGCAGGGACTCAAGCACGAGATCAGGGTTTCGACGATTCCCCTCAACATCCTGACGCCTGCGGGGGTGCATGAGAGAGCACTTCTAGTGGAGTGTTTTCTCGCAAAGCAATCACACACGATGAGACCCACCATAGTGCGACACGTAATAGAGTCTTCTACAGCCGGCAGTAGACAGATGTCGCAGAGGTCCAAGCGGACAAGGCCTTCAGGTGGGCGACCTCACGGTACAGGTTCAGTTGTCCTGGGCACACGTAACAGATCCAGCCACTACGAGAAGCAGGAAATTCCCTGCATGCAGCGGGCAAGGCCACATGGCTCATGACTGCCTGACCCACCATGCAGACGAGTAGCAGAAAATAGAGGTACCTCCGAAGAAGAGGCAGAGGTTTGACCATGGTGGTCTGCTGGGAATAGAAAGACGTGGAAGAGGAGATGGTCGAGCAGTGGGTGGTGGACGACGTTTCGAGGCACTACCACCACCACCACTAGATGGTCCACCCCGACAACAGGGAGCTGGCGGACAGAGGAAGGCTCAGCTCCAGGAAGTCGAGGCCTACGAACACGTCGCACATGAGATGATTCGAGGTACTATCTGTGTCTACTCCACCCTTACTACTGTACTTTTAGACACATGTGTGAGTCATTATTTTATTGTCACTTCCTTTGTTCGGAGCTTCGAGATTCTAACAGACTTGTGGGATCGATCCTTACGACAAGAGACTCCTATGGGATCAAACTCAGCGATTACGCACTGGTGCCAGAAGTGTGAGCTTACACTAGGAGGCAAGAGCTTCGACTGGGATCTTCTTGTAGCGTCATCAAGGCCATACGACGTCATCTTGTGTATGGAATGGTTATCCACAGTTCATTCTTATATTGACTATATTAGGCGCGATGTGAGGTGTGTCCACAAGTATGGGACCAAGTTCACCTTCATCAGCGGGAAGGGAGCTTGTGCAGTGCAGTATGGACTTATGCAGAGGAGGGGGAAGCCGATCACACAATAGTTGGCTAGTCTTATCCTCGTAGTGGTTGATTTGTGCAGTCAGAGTTTTTCTATTATGGTCGATCAGTATGCGGATGTTTTCCCTAACGAAGTTCAAGGATTACCTCCTCATAGAGAGGTAGCCTCCAACATTGATTTGTACCCCGGTACAACACTGATATCTACTCCAGCATATCGGCTGGCTCCCACTGAGCTTCGTGAGCTGTGGGAACAACTCGAGGACTTGCAGGGGAAGGGATTTATCCGACCTAGTGTTTCACCCTAGGCATCCCCAATTTTGTTCACCTTGAAGGTGGATGGGAGGTTGCGATTGTGTGTCGACTATCGTTGCCTATATCAGGTGACCGTGAAGAACAAGTATCCACTCCAAGGATTAGTGACCTCTTTGATCATCTCAAGGGAGCACGATGGTTTTCTACGATAGGCCTCAGGTTAGGCTATCCACAACTTAGTGTTTGAGACGTGGATGTACAGAAGATGACCTTCAGGTGTCGGGATGAACACTATGAGTTCTAGGATATACCCTTCAGCATAATCAATGCTCTAGAAGGGTTCATTAGCACGAACAGGATCTTATAGCCTTACCTCGATCGATTTTTCATAGTCTTCATCAATGACATACTAATTTACTCTACATCTGAGGAGGAGCATGCCTACCATTTGGGGGTAGTACTGGACACACTCCGCGAGCACCTGCTTTATGGTAATCTCTCAAAGTGACAGTTCTAGATTCGAGAAGTTCACTTTCTGGGACGCGCTATCTCGGAGGCTGGAGTTTCAGTTGAACCAGTGAAGATCTAGGCAATGCTTTCATGGGAGCCACCTAGGAGTGTGGCAGTGGTTCTGAATTTTCGAAGACTGACTGGGTACTATCGATGATTAGTGCCATACTTCTCCAGAGTTTCAACACCACTTTCAGCATTGACGAATAAGGGGAAACCCTTCGTGTGGTCAAAGAGATGCCAATAGAGCTTTCATGAGCTGAGGAAGAGTTTGAACTGTTCACCCATCTTGAGGCTACCAGAGGAGGGCGTAGGGTATATAGTTTACTGTGACACATCAGGGACCAGACTCGGGTGTGTCCCGATGCAGGAGTGAGCAGTGATCACACATGGTTCATGGAAGTTGAGACAGCACGAGAAGAACTACACTACCCATGACCTCGAGTTAGCATCAATGGTCTTCGACATGAATATGTGGCGGCACTCTCTGATGGGATAGCTTTTACAGTATACTCTGACCACTAGAGTCTCAGGTACATCTTCTAATAGAAGGACCTAAACCTGAGACAATAACGATGGCATGAGTTCCTCCATGACTATGAATTTTAGATAGTCTATACTCCTGGGATGGGGAACATTATAGATGATGCTCTCAGCAAGAGATCGGGCATTCAACTGCAAGGAGAGGCGACAGTGCAGCTAGCCGCATTGCATATTTTCTTTTGTGGATTGTGATGGAGCAGCCTTTCATTGGTCTCTAACATTCTCTTCTCCACTTCTTCAGTGACTCGGGGAGTCACAGTGAGGGGATGTTGTCTATGAGACTCAACATGCTCAAATATTCTCAGGACACACACCTGATGGGTTTTCTGAAGGTGGGGAACACGTTATCCTCTTCAGAGGATGTACCATGGTACCAGTTGCATTACATGAGGAGGTTTGGAGGGAGTTTCACACATCCCCTATAGAGGTACATCCAGGGGTGGAGAAGATGTATCAGGACCATATAGGACCTCACTGGTGGGCGATTATGAAAAAGGTTGTATCGGAGTTTGTATCACGGTGCTTTACTTGCCAGCATTTAAAGGCGGGGCACTAGGTACCAGTAGGATTAGTACAACCCTTAGAGGTCCTAGAGTGGAAGTGGGATGTAATATCAATGGATTTTATGATATGACATCCACGTACATGCAGGGGGAACGACCCTATCTATTTGATCATTGACCGACTCATCAAGTTGACCCACCTTCTACCGATCAGAGACAAGGGCTCAGTAGAGAGCTTGGGATGCCTCTACATTCAGGAGGTCATACGAATTCATGGTGTGTCATCGACTATATTCTTCGATCGAGACACTCGTTTCACTTCCCGGCTATTGAACGCTTTATATGAGGCTTTTGGCATGCATCTTCGCTTGAGCACTTCCTTCCATACTCCAATGGATGTTCAGATGAACAGGAACATTCAAACGCTCGATGAAATTCTATAGGAATGTGTTATCGACTTTGTTCGTAGTTGGGAGGATCACTTACCCTTGGTGTAGTTTGCGTACAACAACAGCTACCACTCCACCATCGGGATGGCACTATACGAGGCACTGTATGGCTGGCCTTGTAGATCACCTCTGTGTCGGACTGACCCAGGGGAGTCAACACTTGTTGGACCAAAGACATGGTTGGCTACGGCAGAGAAGGAGCGGATGAAGACTACACAGAGCAGACATAAGTCCTATGCTGATAGGATATGGAGACCACTGGAGTTCGAGGATGGCGACTTGGTCTTCCTACGGGTGTCACCTTAACATGGTCTGTGGAGATTTGGCTGGGGAGACAAGTTATCTTTATGTTCCATCGGACCATTCCAGGTCCTTAGTAGGGTAGGTGAGGTGGCTTACCTCCTGGCCCTTCCACCTCAGTTGCACCGGGTGCACGATGTCTTCCACGTATTTTAGCATAGGATATACATGCATGAAATGTCACACATCATCGACCATGAGGAGCTTGACATCGATGACGAGGACAATTTAATGGAGGTTCTGGTAGAGGTTGAGGATCAACAGGAGTGGGTCCTGCGTGGATGGTTGATTTCTCTAGTACTAGTTCACTGGCAGCACGTGAACCTTAAGGAGAGAACATGGGAATGGGAGGGTCAGATTTGTGCTCAGTAACCCCTTTTGTTTCCCTAATGTGTGTTGTAGCTTTACGGGGACATAAATACCTGAGATGGGGGTAATGTAAAAACCCGGAAATATCAAAGAATTTTGTTTTCATACATTCATTGGAGTTTTACATGTCTGTAGTTCCTTACGGAAACTGATTCCGAGGCCCGGTGTGCCCAGAATAGATTTCTAAAGTTTTCTTCGGATACGATCAGTAAACGTACGTGTGGGTTCTTCTATCATTTAAAATGATGTTCGAAATTAAAATACGAGGACACTGATGAACTCGCTGCGCCAATATTCACTAATGTGGACCTTTGCCGTAGTTGCGTTTTGTGAAGGTTGAAAATTAAATTTTTTTGGAAATATTATTAAAATAAATAAAACTATGTGTTACATAGTTTTATTTAGGGTGGTGGTTATTTCCTCTAAAAGGGAGTTGGAGGTGGGTCCCACACGCCACATAACATCCCATGGGAGGATATAACTAACAGTGGGGCCCACACAATTCTAACTCTTTACCTCCCATTAAACTCCCATTAACCCCCACATAGACTCTTAATCTTCCAAATACCCTTAGTTAATGTTGAACTCTACACCTCACACTTGTTGTAATTAATGTACCAAAAAATTTTCAATTAATGTTAAATTATTTTTGGCTACTCTAATTTTTGAATTAATTTGAATATCATTTGAGGATAAAATAATATCCTAAACTATTATTTTAGGTTGGGACTTGTTTTATTGCTATAACTTTGGGATAATTTAAAAAGTAGATTTATTCCCACGAAGAATGCGAAGAACCCTCCACGACTCGAAGTACATGAATCCACATCTCCTACCTTATTCAACCGGGGCATGGACTTGAGGAAACACTAAGGAGGAACATCGTTTTTCTTCCTCTTCCTCTTCATACGCACCCGACATCAACGAATCGGCGTCGTCTTCAATTTCTCTTTCTGCATCACCAACAAATGAACATCAGAATCAATAATGGGGGATTTGTATAATTTCAAATGAATAAAATTATACCTCATTCTTGATAAATAATTTGGAATGTCTTTGACCATTTCATATCGCCTAACACAGAGGGCGCAGGCCAAACGAACACGGCCCGACAACCCTCCGTTGATCCTTGTGTTGATTCGCGATGGAGGCAGAGATTGAAGAGGTGGCGGTGACAAGAGTTGTCAACAATCGGGGGTGGCAATGACCGAAGGCATCGGTGGCCGCGCGCCGGCCTGTTAGAGGACTGCGACACCGGGTGCCGCGCGTAGAGGGGAAGTCCGCGGCACGCAACCGGGCTGCTCGGCCGAAGAAGAATTGGCTGGTCTCACGACCGGCCGAGCTGGAAAACTGTGGCGCAGCTTGGTGCTGCACTGTGGAGAACCGTGACCCACTTATGTGGACCGCTTTGGTGGGTGAACCGGCTGGCCGCTTGCCAGCCGCCGGATTGCCGGGTTGAAGAAGCGGTGCCACCCAAAGGTGTCGCGTGGCAGGACAACGGCCCGATGTGCAGACTGATCGTACCGGAGAAGACCGACAAGCTTCAGCCGACGGGTCAAGAGGGGAGGCATCGCTCGTCACCTCTGTTTCCAAAATCGGGGGGGGGGGGGAACACCCCCTCACTATGTGTCTGGCGTGCAACGCGCTCAGCCAGCCAGGTCGAGCCGCTACCGGCCACCGGGACGGGGCGCTTACACGTGGGCTGGGCTGCCAACCGCGCGGGCCGGGCCACCCTTGCTTGGGTCAGGGCATTTTAATCGGGTCGGGTGGTACTAGACTAGGGTGAACCCAGACCTGGGTCGGGTCGCCCAGTTCGGGCTGACCCAGGGTGGTATGGGCCGGGTCAGAGCAGACCCAAACTCCATTTTTGGACTACTTTTGGACGTTTTCCCATATCATGATCTACGAAGCTCCGATCGACGCACTTTCAGTTGAGTATAATTCCATAGATAGAGGGATTCCATTCGGTATATTACACATAATTTTTTGGGGAAGTTTGGGTATGACCGGGTTGGTTCAAACCTGAAACCAACCAGGCCCTCAGAGAGGAAATGCATATAGCATAAAGACAGGACGTCCGTTTGGCGTGCCATTAGCTACGTTGGTTTCCTATTGATGAGACGGTCCTTTTGGCATACATCGTGCATGATTCGGATGAAGTTGATATATGGCTGGGTTGGATTGTACCTGAAATCCAACCAGGCCCTTGAAACAGAAATATCAATAACTCTCACATCGGGCGTCTGATTGACGCGCCCCTTCACGTTGGGTT
Organism: Viscum album; assembly: GCA_963277665.1. Lineage (NCBI taxonomy): Eukaryota > Viridiplantae > Streptophyta > Magnoliopsida > Santalales > Viscaceae > Viscum > Viscum album. The sequence goes on along the minus strand of OY728159.1, from coordinate 1,456,845,076 downwards.
CCTTTTGAGGAGACAGAACATTGGGATACATCATCTATGGACTTTGTTATAGATGTTGTATTGACCCCCTTTTCTCGAGTAACAGACCCTCCCGAAATCAAGCATAATGTTTACGCGAACGCTAGAACTGGCTGTGACTGCGACGACTACTGTACTGGGATCCTTAGTGGGTTCGATAGTGTAACACCTCTTGATTTCATAGTACATTATTTTTTCAGAATAATTCAGTAACTTTCACAACACACAAAACTGAGTTCTAGTGCACCACGACTTAACAAACATTCTGTTCAAAAGCAGTTATGAATAGTACTAACTGAAATTTTTAAATTATATAATCCATATAATTTTAGAATCATTATTATGAGTTTCTTTGAAATAATTTAAGAACAATTTTTTTTTCAGATAAAAGATGTATTTTTTAAAAAATAAATTTTTAACTCTTTTTAAGGGAGAACCCTTTTTATTTCCAACATTTGAAACTTATATATATTCAACTTGAATAAATAAATTTATTATTTAGAATGGGGACATCAAAATTTACTTAGTGTAATTTTTTTATATTTTTCGGATAAAGTTCATTTTTTAATGAATAGTGAAAAATATTCTATTTTAATTGTAAAGTGCCTTTTAATATAATTTATTTGCATTGTTATAATATATTCTTAATTTTATTTAAAGTTTAATTAGAAAATATTCTTACCATTTAATTCAATGTTGTTTATTGGAATTAATTTCACATTGAAATTGGACATAAACAAGTATCGATCTTTTGATAGTTAGTGATGCTTAAAAACACGCTACTTGATTTGAAAATGGGAATTAATTTTTAAATTAATTAATGAATATTATATGTTCTTAATTTGGTAAAATACACATCATTTTTGAATTAGTAATATCAAATATAGCCTCGGTTGAATTTATGGATTTTTCTGAGAATCATCAATTTTTGATGAGTAGCAAAAAGCACTAAGTTATTGGTTAAAACCGAATTTTTATTTAAATAATTATTTATATTATTTAAATTTATTTTATTTCAAAATAGATACATAATACCTATATAATTTCAATATAATTCACTAGAATCAGTTTATAATAATTTTAGATATATAAAAAGTTTATTGAACTTTTCACCGTCTTTTACCCACCTCCTAGGAGAATTTGTGAATTAATATAAAACATAATTTTACCGCTTCATTGAGTGGAATTTAAAAAATACGAGAGACATGGTAGATATCAGTTAGTAAAATGTTGTTCAATAAGATAAAAATAAATTTTTATCAATAGTAACATTTTACATTCATTTACCACGGTTAAAGGTAAATACAGTAATTCAAGGTAAAAAGTATATTATTATAATTCAAACATACATTAACACTTTTCCTAACATTATTGTATGAGTCATGGCCAAACATGGTCATCTTTCGGTCGATATTGGGAACTCATGGTGCCACTAGTAAGTGATAATGACACTCTATATTTATTAAGTTAAAGTAAATACAAAAATGACACAAGCATATATCTATTAGGAAAACAATTTTTACATAGGGTTGTATATGTAATATTTTAGAATATAAATATTAATTATAAAGATAAAAATATTTCCTACATAATGGTATTTTATTTATAATTTTTAGACATTGAATAATTAAATTTATTTATGACATAATAATGATGCTGTATTTTCCTTATTAATGAATGAATCAAATAATTGGTATTATAAATGTTAAAATAGATATAATTTGAATGATTTAATACCATCCACGAATTTTATTGGATAATATGACATTTTAGGATTTCTTAAATGAATTTGGTTCAAATTAATAAAGTTGTTCTGACTTTTAAAAACTCAATTATTATATAGTGTCAAAATTGACATAAATGAGTTTTAAAAGAAATATTATATTATTAATTGGTATTCTATTCATAAAAATATAAATATCAAGATAAGGACATATATAATGGTGGATGTATCATTAATGGACCACATGGGGGTTTCTTGGAAGTATATAGTATGTTTATTGACTATATAATATAAAAATACAATGAGACATGGTAAATGTCAAACTATTTAACTAAGTGTTAAATCAAAAAGATAATGTTAATATAGTGACCCAAACCTGTATAGAACTAATTTGTTTAGTGTTTTTCGACCTATTCCATCCTTATACTTTAAATAATTCCTTGTTGTTCCTTTTTTTAACTGAATATTAATTTATTATAAAATAATATTTCAAGATTTTCCTATGGTGGCCCTCACCCCTCTTATAAAAGGGAACACCCCTTCTCACTAATTCATACATTAAAACCCAATTGGATCGGCAATAATATTCCCAAATACCCTCTAAACTATCCTCTTATTATACTAGAGGCCTTACTTTAGTCATAAAGCCATCCTATGGCTTCTTTTTGATTAAATGAAAAGGAAGAAACCGAAGAAGAGGTAATGTTTTCACCACACTCCTTCAGGTTTCTTTCTTCATCCACTTCTTCTTTCATTGTTATTTCCATTATAAAATAATAAATCCATTATCCTATATATAATTTTATTTTATTGTAAATATTTTAGAACCATATTCAATATTATTTATATCATTTGAATAATATGTCACCATACGTGCGTACGTACGGGTTACCGTCTCCACGTCGTGGTATAATTGTTATTCAAAACATTATTCTTTTTATGGGTATGATAATGATGTGTAATTTAAGTAAATAATATATATAACATTATAATGATTCTGTATAGATGATAAATCGTCCAATTATATTTTATTTAAATATCTAATGTATGATATTTTCACTCGTGCAAACGTAGAGATTATTGTCTCCACGAACGCGATGAGATTCATTCCACATCGTATCCATTCAAGACTAATTTTCATTTAATGATTACAAATAATTTTTAAAGACTTGATATCATTATGTATATGAATAAGATACAATCTATACATAATAAAACATGACTTATGTAACAAAACATATAAAATAAAATGACTATGTTAACACCCGAAATGACGATAATACTATGATATTATTAACAAATCAATGTTAAAATATCATATATGATATCATATTTATGTATATGATTATTTTATAATTTAATAACAATTATTTCACCACTATACAAGAGGTTAACCTACCCTCCACCACGTTAATGTATAAGTTATGGTTTTTTTCACAATCTATTCATTATCCGAGGTTTTTTATATGTAATTATCTACTGGGAACTCTTTATCATCCACATAGATGTTTCATAAAAATGTATTTAAATTCATTCATACTATTTTACAGACTATGGGTAAATTTCATTTATAACCATGTATGAATTTTAATAATATGTTTATAATGTAATCATTCCATCGTTTTCCAATCAAGGTTCTTTTTAATCTTTTTGACAGAATTATGGTAAATATGTATTTTTAACTTATACGGTGTGTGCTGAAATTTATTGCCATTATAAAATCATCAAATCTTGCCTCACAAGTTTATTAGAATATTTTCAAAGTAACTATTTTATTTATATTATTTTATATTTTAAATGATTACAAAAAAAGAGATATTTCCCTCAAATAGTTTTGATTTTATCTACGTCAATATCCTTTAGTGGATTTTATTCTTATTCGAAGTTGTTTTATTATGATACAAAACATACATATTTTATTGAAGGATTTGTTATATGTCCAACTGTGGATGTTTAATTTTTATACCATTCATGGATTATGGGGAAAGTTTTGACATTTCGTATGCTAGTTTTAATATTAATGTTTTTGTTATGTTTAATCTTATTCATATGAGGAATGCATTGGACATAATAATTGATAGGTGGAGCCCACTATAGCTCCTCAATCCATCAGTAGGTCTCATGAGACAAACTAATGTCTTGGCATAAGGCCATTCCAAAATTTTATTTTTAGACTTGGAACAAGGTCTTTTCTATGTTTTTATGATTTTATGGCATTTTTCATTCCATCATTATGAAAGAGGTTATTGATATTTCATGTGATTATTCAACTAGTAGAATATACATGTGAATAAGTTAATGGAATTATTTATTATTATTTCTGAGATATTATGCTGATGTTCAAGTTTTAAATGCCTTTGTTTTAGTTATACATTATCTTAATTGTTTATTCTTATTAATGAACGTTTCTGCTATATTGTTATCCTTATTGGGCATCTGAGCTCACCCGTTTCTATGTTTTATTTCTCCAGGATGTGAAGAAGTATTTTATGAATGACCTGTAGGGATAGTATGAGGAGATATGAGTGTGGTCTATGAAGAAAATATGTTATTATAGTTTTTAAATTTATGTTGTAATGAAAACATTATGAATATATCTATTAATTCCAAGGCTACTAAACTAATTGGTATTTCAAGACTAGATCTTTTAAGATCATGTCGATGTTATGTAATAATGCACCGACTCTGGGTGACTGGGGTCGGGTCGTTACAGTTGGTATCAGAGGAATTTTAGTACAAACCTTGGAAGCAAGATTTAGATAACTTCTAATTAGAGCAGATACACCTAAGACAGAATTTGAGGTTTAATATATAAGATCTTCCATGAAATTTGGTATTGTAGTGATTTTGTGAGTTTTATAAGCAATACATCCCTATCGGGATTAGAGTAGGTTGAGGAAGCTCTGGCACATATGTACCTAGGGGTAAAACCCGAAAACACAACTTTGAGTTAGACTTGAATGAGAACTGGTGCACGACAATGGGTCTTGCTATACTCTTGGGTACAACACTACTTTGGGATATACTTAGGATAAAATTTCATTTTCTTTACAATGAATCATGAAGGTTTTATGAGTATATAATTCCTCCATGAAAACATTTTTGATGATTAGTGATTATATCAATAAACTGTTCAATCTGCGTTAGATATTTAACAAGTTTGGAATTATTCATTATAATTCATAACCTGACCTAATGTATGACATTGTATTAAAATGGGGCCCAGTAGAAGGAATGAGAACTCCAACAATATGTATGATCCAATGAGTAAGAAGGATCATATATTTCATGGATTAATACTCCATTTAAGAAGGAAATTGTCTCCTAGGAATTCTCAACATATGAAGAAATATTATAATGTGTTAAAAATAAATGTATATAATTCTATGAGTCCTATGGCATTGAAGGTAACCAAGAGAATAAAAGGATGGAAGAGAGAAAAATAGAAAAATGGAAGAGTGAAAACAAGAATTCTCTAATATGTGATAACTGTTGGAAGAAACACCTAGAACATGCCTGAAGGGAATGGAAGTTTGTTATAAGTGTAGTGAAAAAGGACACCATGTATGTGACTGAAAGGTTATGAAAAAGTTTTCAGATGTACAATGATTCATCTGTATGGAGTGGAAACACTACACAAACCAATGTTCAAATCATCAGATTATTCCCCAAATGATGATATTGGATAAAAATCAAGTTATGATACTATCACAGATGAAGAGGGATGATTAGAGTTATTATCTTGTTATTAATGAATTATGTAATTTGAGTGTTGTATCAACACTGTAATCGTTATAATAATTATGGAGTATATAAGGATTGTACTGTAGTACTATACCATTAAGGACTATAGATTGTGTGGAAAAAATAAAAGTGACTCAATAGAAGGTTAAAATTTTGGAAAATATATGATTAGAGAAAGATAAACCATAAAATGGGTCTGATATCAAAGTAGTGATTTTGGAATAATACATGATTGATTTTGATAAATTATATTGGATATTCTTGACAACCTTAAAAATGATTAATGATTTTTATATTCCATCATTGTTGGTGTTTAAAATATTTTTGGATAGAAGTAGTATATATAGTATTCTATAAAGAATAAAGGATCATGAATGTAATCAATATGAATTTATGGTAATTCAGGATGTTGTCGTGTTTTAAAACAATACACGATGAAGGTGTTCACATGCTATTACATGGCAAAAATGATCTTCATTTTGTATACCATCCTTAAAAATTTGGGACTGTGAATTTGGACAGAAATATTTTGGATAATTCTAGTTTGAGATTATTATTTTTTGATTGCCATAAAAGGACAACCCGGTGGTTGGGTGGCAACCTGTCGTGTCCAGCAAGGCCGCGAGACTTGAACCCACAACCGAAGGGAGACAGGGGTGTATCACCTACCACTGGCCCACGTAATGTCTTGGATTGAATAATGTAGTTTTTCTTATATCCTAATAGGTTATTTATATGTTCCTTATTTTTAGAACCCTATACGATTAGGATAAAGAGAATATTTTTGTTTGAAATCTTTTTTCATGAAAGATGAGTTTGTGGTAGGAACTAGTTGAAGGATGAAACTCATCATGTCAACTATATATATATATATATGTATATAATTTTCCCTCTTATTCTATGGGTAAATTAATCCTTAAACTTTTTGAAGGGGATCTTTAAAAAAATTTGTTATCCAAATACCTTATCATTTTTTAAACCGATAGTATTTCAAATCATCATAGATTAATGAATTTAAGGCCCCTAATTTTAAACTTTTTTGTGATTGATGACCTTATTCACTACCTATAACTATTTAAGTTTTTCCTCAAACTATATTTCCCTAATTTCCACCAATTTCCTTCTAATCGAGATCATAATTTTGTGTTGACCCTTTCATTTACCCTTTCCAAGTATTGAGACTAAATTTTATTAACCTAATTTCGGATGTGGGTTTTTCCAAAGGTATTTTTTATTTTAATCTTTTTATTTTTGAAAAAAATTGAAATTTAGAGGACAAAATTTATTGAAGGAGAAATGAATGTAACACCCCATGATTAAATAGTAAATTATTTATTCAATTTAATTCATTAACATTCACTACACACAACACTGAGTTCAAGCGCACCACAACATACCAAACTAGTCATTCCAAAGAGGTTATGAATAGTATTAATTATAATTTGAACATTATATAATCCTTATAATTTTAGAATCCATATTATGAGTCTCATAGACATAATTTAAGAACAAATTAACTTTTTAGATAAAAGAAGTATTTTTCAAAAAATGAAATTTTACCGCCTTTTAATGGAGAACCCTTTTTATATAAAATATTGGATACATATATATATTCAATTTGACTAAATAAATTTATTCATTAGAATGGGGACATAAAAATTTACATTGTGTATATTTTTGTGAATTTTCAAATAAAGTACATTTTTTAATTAATAGTGAGAATATTGTATTTAAATTCAAAAGTGCATTTTAATGTAATTTATTTATATGGTTATATTATCTTTTTAATTGGTTTAAATGTGTAATTAGAATATATTATTACCATTTAATACAATTTTGTTTATTGGAATTAAATTAACTTTGAAATTGGACATAAACAATTATCGATCATTTAATAGTTATTATTGCTTAAAAAAACGCTATTTGTTTTGACAACGGGAATTAATTATTAAATTAATTAATGAAACTTTTATCTTTTGAATATTTCAAAATAAACATCATTTTTTAATTAGTAAAATCAAGTATACCTTAGGATGAATTTTTGGTATTTTTCGGAGAAACATAAATTTTTTATGAGTTGTGAAAAACACTGAGTTATTGGTTAAAACTGGATTTTTATTTAATTAATTATTGATTTTATTTAAATTTATTTCAGGTAAATATAGATACAGAATATCTATATACATTCAATGTAATTCATTGGAGTCTGTTTGTAATAATTTTAGATATATAAAAAGTTTATTGAACTTTTCACTTTCTTTTACCCACCTCCTAGGTGAATTTGTGTATCCATCTAAAAAATAATTTTACCATTTAAATTAGCGGAATTTAATAAATAAGAGATACATGGTTGATATCGGTATGTAAAATTTGGTTCAATAAGATAAAAATAATTTTTGGTGAATAGTAACTTTTTACTTTTATTTACCATGGTTAAAGGTAAATTTGGTAATTCAAGGTAAAAAGAATATTATAATAATTCAAAATTATCTTAACACATGTACTAACATTTTTTGGATGAGTCATGTCCGACCATGGGCATCTTTGGGTCGATTTTGGGACCACATGGTGCCACTAGTATGTGATAATGACACTTTATATTAATTATGTTAATGTAAATACATAAATGACATAAGTGTATATCTTTTAGAAAAACAATATTTACATAGGCATATATATTTTATATTGTTGACTATAAATATTTATTCGAAATACAAAAATATTTCCTACATAATTGTATTTTATTTATAATTTCTAGAAATTGAATAATTTACTTTATTTATGACAGAACAATGATGGAATATTTTCTTTATTAATGAAAGAATCAAATAATTTTTATTATAAATGTTAAAATAAATATATTTTGAAAGTTTTAATGGCATAAACAAATTTTATTGGTTAATATAGAATGGTAGGATTTATTAAATGAATTTTGTTCTAATTAATAATTTGGTTATGACTTTAACCAAAATCATTTATCAAATATTGTCAAAATTGAAAAAAATGAGTTTTTAAAACAAATATTATATTATTAATTGATATTCTATTCCTAAAAATCTAAGGATCAGAAAAAAGACTTATATAATGATGGATGAATCATTAATTGACCACTTGGGGTATCTTGAAAGTATATAGTATGTTTACTGATTATACAATATAAAAATACAAAGAGACATGGTAAATGTCAAACTATTAAACTATGAGTTAAATAAAAAATCTAAAGTTAATATATTGACCCAAACCTATCTAAAACATTTTGGTTGAGTGTTTTTAGACCTATCCCATCCTCATCCTATAAATAATCTCTTTGATAGCCTTTTAAAAAAGAATATTAATTTATTATAAAATAATATTTCTAGCGTTTCCTATGGTGCCTATCACCCCTCTTATAAAAAGGCACTCCCCCTTCTCACTAATTCACACCCTCAAAGCCTTTTGGATCATCCAAAATCATCAAATATACCCTCTCAACTATCCTCTAGTAATTATAGAGGACTTACTTTAGTCATAAATCGAACCTATGGATCCATTTTGATCAAAATTAAAAGGAAGAACCCGAAGAAGATGTAATTTTTTCACCACCCTCTTTCAAGTTCCTTTCTTCTACCACATCTTCATTATTTTTTATTACAATTATAAAATAATAAATCCAGTATATTCTATATAAAATGATGTTGTTATAAATATGGTACAACCATATTCATTATTCTATCCATCCTTTGAATACCATGTCACCATACATGCGTACGTACAGCTTACCGTCTCCACGTCGTGGTGTAATTGTTATTCAAACCATTATTATTTGGATGGGTATGATAATTATGTGAAATTGAAGTAAATTATATATATAACATTATAATAATTCTGAATATATATGATATTTCATCCAATTATATATGATTTTAATATCAAAACAATGATATTGACGCTCGTTCATACGTACAGATTACCATCTCCACGAACGCGATGAGATGCATTCCCTAGACTAATTTTCATTTGTTGATTAAAAATAATGTTTAAATACTTGATATCATTCTTTATTTGAATAAGATAATAACAATCCATAACAAACACGATATATGTTAAAAAACATATTAATGAAAACGAGCAAGTTAACACCCAAAACAATTATAATACTATAATATTATCAACAATGCAATGTTAAAAGATCATATATGATATCATATTAATTTATATGATTCTTGTATAATTTAATATCAATTATTTAACCAATATAAAAAATATTAACCTAGCCTTTTCCAAGGAAATGTATAATTTAAGGGTTTATTTCACAATCTCTTCATTAATCGAGGTTGTTCATACGTAATTTTATATTAGGACTTCTTTATCATCCACATCCATGTTTCATAAAATTGTATTTAATATCATTCTAACTATTTTACAGACTATGGGTTAAAGTTAGTTATACCCTTTATTGACTTTTTATATGATGTTTATAAAGGAATCATTCCTTTGTTTTCCAAACAAGGTCCTTTTTAACCTTTTCTACAGAATTAAGGTAAGAATATTTTTTAACTTATACGGTGTGTCTGGCTATTTTTCGCCATTATAAAATTTACGAAGCTTCCCCTACAATCCTATAAGAATATTTTCAAAGTAAATGTTTTATTTTATAATAATTTGACTTTTAAATGATTTCAAAAAAATAGATATTTCCCTCAAATAGTTTTGATTTAATCAATGTCAATATCCTTTGATGGATTTTAAGCTTATTAGATGTTGATTTAGTATGATACAAAACTACCATATTGTATTTAAGGTTTTGTGATATGATCAACTATGGATGTGTTATTTTTATACCATTCATGGGTTATGGAGAAAGTATAGACATTTCTTATGCTAGTTTTAATAATAATGTTTATGTAATGTTTCAACCTATTAATATGAGGAATAAATTGGAATTAATAACAGACGAGTGGATCCCATTGTAGGTCCTGAATGCATCGGAGGGTCTCGTGATTCAAAATAGTTTCTAGGCACAAGGCCTTGGCGATGTGGTCATGATAGTCTGGCATTATGCATTCCATTATTATGAATGTGGTTATTTATATTGCATGTGATTATCCAACTAATAGAATATCCATCTGAATAAGTAAACAGAATTATTTCAGTTTATTTCTGCCATATTATGCAGAAGTTTAATATTAAAAGTCTTATGTTTTTGTTATACATTTCCATAATTTTTTTTCATATTTATGAATGTTTCTGCTATATTGTTATCCTTACTTGGCATATGAGGTGACCACTTTCTATGTTTTACTTTTCCCAGGATGTGAAGAAATATTTTATGAATGACCTATAGGGATAATATTAGGGGATAGGAGTGTGGTCTATGGAGAAAAGATGTTGTGGTAGTTTTTCACTTTATGTTCTAATAACAACTTTATGAATGTATCTAGTGATTACAAGGCTACTAAACTCATTGTCCTTTAGATACTTGATCCTTTATGATCATGCCAATGTTATGTAACAATGCACCGACTCTGGGTGACTAGGTTCGGGGCGTTATAGATAGCAATGACTACTATACTGGAATCCTTCGTGGGTATTAAAATGATGAATGTTGTTCTTGTATCCTGTGTGGGTCTGACAGTTTGACCTTTGTACTTTTATCCTGTGTGGGTCCGACAGAGTAGCTGGTCATGTATCCTGTGTGGGTCCGACAGCTATGTTGTTCTTGATTCTTGTGTGGGTCTGATAGCGTATATAACTCAGTGACTACATATAGTCATCTCTATCACTATACAGAAGATGTATTCCTTTGTGATCTGAGTCATTACTTTCAACCATTATCACCACTGTGAATGACTTTACTTCCTGTGTGGACTGGGTTGTTCTTAGGCTCGAGAGTTGGAGCCGAACTGATATTGATAACTTAGGTATATGTATGGACATATACCTAGGTAGGGTTGGTTGATACTTCATGGTTGTATCTTTATTCTATGGTTTATCCTACATGGATACTAGGAGACCTTCGGGGGTCTCCGGGTCCCTACTAAGTATCGTTATACTCCCCCCTGTACGGGTGATGACTGTACCATGTTTTGTTGGATGCAGATGATGGTCAACGTTGACAGAGGCCAAGAGCGAGCCAGGAACAAATGGTACTCAGAGGTGGACCACACAGTGAGACGGTACATGGATAGGAATAATAGACGTGGAGTGCTGAGGTGGACATTTGTACCCACCCTTAAGTATGATACTCGGCAGATGTTACAGGAGATACCCATTTAAGATTTTGTACCTTTTTTGTTGTACTTGATTTCTGTTGTACATGTACATTACTATTGGGAATCTATTTCTTTACCTTTTACATTTAACACTAATTTTTTATATAGTATTCACTTAGTGATTTACCTCTAGCATACTCTATATGTGTGTTTGTTACTTCTATAAAGTCAATGTCTTCCTAGCTTAGCGATTTATGCCTTTGGTGCTAGTCGCCAGCCCCTGGCCTATGGATGGAGGGCTTGGGGTAGTCACGAAAAGGGTCCCGAGGATGGGTCGTGACAAATTATCTTCATGTCAGTAGAGAATCAACTCAGATATCGGTTTAGATGGTATCCCGAGTTGGTTCCATACAAATGGTATCAGAGCCATGTTTTTTCCTAAAGGGAAATACATTCCATTGAAAAAATATTTTTATTTCGGGTGAGTCATGGTAGAATGGAGATTCTGATTGTTTCAGGACTAAATAGGTATCATTTGAGTGGGTTCATAATCACCACACCTTCATGATGATACTTGATTTACAAAGGATATTAGGACATGTGTCTTTATTTTCAGTTTGTGGATCCTTATGAAAAAATATTTTTAGACTCCCAATGAGTCTATCTTTGATTTGGAAAATCTCTTAAGTTTTTCTGGACCATATGGAAGGATGACCACAGTTGTACCATGTTTTCAAGGTCTAGTAAACTTTTAGGAATCATTGTGGCTACTGTGGAAATCCAAACATGTACTGCTATGAGGTTGGTGTGTGGTTTTACATCCCTTACAGAAAATCCTTTTACAGTTATAACTTGGGTTTTAAACAAGATTCCTTATCCATTTTTTATATCTGAATTCATTTATGTGAGAATTTTTTTGTGGGTTATGTATGTGTTTTATGTCATTATCTTTTTTTTATTTTTCAAAATTTAATCCCTTCTTAATTATTTAAAATCCATTTTGAAAACATACTTGTTTTCTTAAAAAATGTTTTCTTTATGTTCTTTGACAAATGCTTTCAATCACAAAAAAATTGAGTTTTATAAAATATCTTGTATGAAAAGCTAATAATCAAACACTCTTATCTGATGTGGTGAAATAATTTTTTAAGAATAATATTTTATTTTTAATGGAATTAAATGGAAATTGTTTTTCCCAATGGAAAGAAGGGGTTAATGATTTTGAAACAATATAAATTTTTTGAAATACTGGTAAAGGGTTTTTGAATCAATGAATGATTTATCAAAAGATTTATCATTTTGAAATAAAATAGAAATATCTTATAAATGATGAAATATTCTGAATTTTTAAGTCATTAATGTTCTAATTAAAATTGTGTGTAAATTGTTTTAAAATATTAGGTTCTCTATGTGATTTTTCTTTAATGACCGATTTGGAATTGTTGTGCTTGATGATATTTTGAAATTCCTCCATGAAATTCCTTGGTGAAATATAGAATTTTGGTCCAACGTACCACTCCTTAAGGTAGTTCTTCATGTTTTCAAGACGTATAATATCCTATCAACGTCTCTACCCATACATCATACTTATTCTTATAGATGGATACTTTTTAAAATTTGAAACCCATATATTAATTCTTGGATTTTCATTCACCATCTCATAGATGAACTATGTGTTTGTAAACATTGTGGTCACTTAGGTCACATTATGGGGTTTTGTATGTTGGACAACTAGAAAGGGAAATTTTGGCTGATAATATCATTTTATTTCAGTGGGTTAGCATATTCTTCATGGTAATAGGGATCCATCTATTATCCTTGGAATTATGTTTTTTACACAGTGCATAAGATTTCATTTGTTTGCTTTTATATTCCAAATATGGTTAATTTTGATCAATATTATTGTTTCTAATGAGGAAGTGGAATCTATTTCAGTTTTTCCTTCTGGTGGCATGTCAGTTATAAAAAACATTGTGATTGAGGGTATTTTGGAATGGTATCATATGAACCTTGTTTGGGTCATTTTTTTTAATTTTTTAGGTAGTAATGGTTTTTTCTCTTCAAATCTGATTTGTTATTCCTTGATATTAATATTATTTTTACATGATGGTTGGAGCTAAATATTGATTTGTTTGTTTATATCCCATGTGAGAGTGTAGTGATCAATCATCCATTAGCCTTTATATATAAGATCATTCAATTTGGACTCAGATAGTCAATGGGAATGTACATGCGTAACTAGGATGATTTTTAATTTTGCTAGACCTATCACATGGTGGTGATGGAATTTGTTTTAATGAGCTCATCGAGGTATGGATATCGGTTTGAAAAATCATATGTTTACGTTGAGTACCAACCCAAGGTATAAATCTTTGTTGGTTATTTACCTTTCTCGTGGATTTTTTATCTCTTATGTGTCTACTTTGTTGGTGGTTGAAGTCTCTATTTTGGGTATAAGGGACGTGAATTTCTTATGTTATGCCTTTTTCTGATTATTTAAATTACTGGGAGACCTTAGAAGGGTATAAAATTATTAACATATTTGGAGAAGTGGGTTGATCATGGATTTGTGTGTATTCTTATCCTTTGGGTGAATCTCAATTCTGGGTCACTAACCTTCCACCACACAATATGAGTGAGGGATTTCTTCTAGTGTCATCATGTACTATCTCTCTGACATGATTCATTTGGGGGACACAATTTCTTATAGTGGGGAGGTTGTAACATCATGATCATTAATTTTATGTGTTTTGACCAAATTTATTTTTTACCCAATGATTGGGTATCTTCATGGGACGTTTCGGAATTTGTATGGAATTTTTAGGGTTTTTTTGGAATGTACAATTTTTTTGCATGGTTTGAGCATGGTTTTTCATAGTGTGAAACCTATATAGTATGGGTTACATGATTGGTTCACGGTTTGACAAAGTGTAAATCCAAACCATGAAACACTTCTAGTTGCTCTATTCATGGCGTACTGTTTTCGCAGGGTTTGTGAAAACCGGGAGACATTACCCTAAAGACAGTGCACATGGTAATTAATGTTCTAAAAATTGTAATTAAAGAACCAAAACACCCATAAATATCCCTAAAATACTCTCATTTGAACCTTAATATATTCTTTGGATCTTGGGATCCCTCTAGAGGAATTTTGGCTTTGTAAACCACGTATCTTGGTAAGTCGAAGCAACAATAAAAGATGTGATCATCTCATAGTGTGTTTATTTCTTCTAGATCTTAGACCTAACTTATATTGGTGATTACTTATTCTTAAATGTTGATAAAGCCCTGTGTTTTGTGGGATCGTTATTTATTTATGAATAATTGTAGATCTATGATCTTCTCTCTCATCTTTTAAGATAAAACTTCTTAGATCGGGTGATTTCCATAAAAGATGACACATCTTGGATACATTTCAGTTGGATTCATTAATTTCCATGTAGGGGCTTCTATGATTTTAAATCAATTTGTGATTTACTATTACTATAATATTCAGAGGTTCATATTTCATAATTTCCAACACCTTTTTATGATTTTTTTTTCAATTTAGTTATCATAAGACCATATTTTACCTATTTCCCTTAGAATTGGGCACGGAAAGAATTAAATGTGATTTATTCGGATTTATCTCACCTTTTACTGAATTGATAAATTCCATTACAGTTTAGATTTATTTTCAATGTTCTTTTAAATTAATTTTTGGTGAAATTGAGGGATTTGGTTGGGTTTTAATTTATAAAATGGGCATTGTTCTATGTTTTGATTCATTAAAATAAATTACATAATTTGAATTTACTTAATTGAACTATTTGATGTATTAAAAATATTTTTAAATGAATGAATATATTAAAAGAAAAGAAACCCCATTTGAAAGATTTGAATTTATTTTGAATTTGGTGATCTGGGGTTATTTGAAATAAATTATTTTTCTAAATGGAAATATGGTGTAAACGAATTTTTTGGAATTTATTCATTCCTTTTTAAATTTTAATACATCCCTAAAATTGTTTATGGATACTTTGAAATAAATTATTTTTTCAAGGGCCCATTTAGAATATTAATGAAGATATGTGTAAGGAAGCAGGTATTATAACCCTTATGAATATTGACTTGTTTAAAGGGATTTGGAATGAATTGATGAATGTTTTAATGTAATGTTTTTCCTTTTAATGATGATTTGTGGAAGGAAAAATATATTAGAACCCTTTTGGAATTTGAATTGTTTACAATTATTTGGAATGAATTGATTTTCTTTTTAATTTCTTGTTTGGAATTTTAATGATGAATTGTGAAAAGAAGTATGTTTTATTAGCCTTTTTAAATAGTGAACTTTTTAAAAGTATTTGGAATAAAATAATGATTGTTTTAATTTCACATTTGGAATTTTAGTGATGATTTGTGAAAGAAAAATGGTATTATTAAACTTTTAAATATTGAATTGTTTAAAAGAAATTATAATGAACCGATGATAGTTTTAAAGGCCCATTTTTTATTTTTATGTTGATTTGTGAAAGGAATCAGCTATTATTACACTTTTAAATATGTAATTGTTTGAAAGTATTTGGAATGAATTGATGTTTTTTCTAATGGCCCATTTGGTATTTCAACGTTGAATTGTGAAAGGATGTTGTTATTATTAACCTTTTAAACATTGAACCGTTTAAAATTATTTGGAATGAATTGATGATTGTTTTGAATTCCAATATGGAATTTTAATGATGATCTGTGAAAAAAGTGGGTGCTATTACTCTTTTAAATATTCAATTGTTTAAAAGTATTTTGAATGAATTGATGATTTTTTTAATGTCCAGTTTGGAATTTCAATGTTGAATTTTAAAAGAAGGCTGGAATGGTTAACCTTAATAATTATTAAATTGCTTAAATGTTTTCGGTATTTATGTTTTGGTTTTTTATAGATATTTTGTCAAATAGATTTTTTAATTTAATTATTGAAATACATATAGTGAAAAAATTGTATAAACCTGCAATTCCTATGAATTGGAGGATAGTGGTGAAATTTATGGAATTGTTCCAATATTGAATTTTTGAATTTATTTATGAAATGGATTTTTAAATATCATGAGTAGGTATGAAATCTTTTTTTATGAAAAGCGGATTAAAATAGATTTTATGGAAACCTAGTTGTTTAATATTTTTGGAAAAAGAATTTTTTGTTTAAAAACCATTATGTTTTTTAAAGAGAAATTTTTCTTCATGAAATATTTAATGGGATTTAATTATATTTTAAGAGTTCTGAAAATAAATTTCACATCATTGGGTTTTACTTGAAAGCATGAGATATTTACTTAAAAAAATACATGCCTTGGAAATTAATATATGACATTTTTGTAAAAAAAATACATGCCTTGGAATTTATATAATCATTTTTATATAAAATGTTTTCTTAAGCCATTTATTTTGTAATATTATATCAGATGAAATGTAAATAATTATTTTTTAAATATGATTTTGAAAGGAGTAAAATATTTTATTAAAATTGAAATCCCTTTACGTGGTTGTTAAATAATCAGGCACCATAGTTTCCATAAATGCATCAATTAATGTTGTTATGCACCTTTACTCTATTGTATTGATCCTTTTTAATCATTATAAATCAGGAGCATTTTATTATCTTTTATGGATTACCTAAATTTTTCATGTGAAATGGATTTCAAATCATATCATGAAAATGTTTAGTTTTTAAATGTTGAAATGAAATTTTATACAGGTTAAGATAAATAAAATAATTTTTAAATGGTTTGAAACTCTTTTTTAAAACTAATCTCTATTATCAATAATTTAACTCCTATTTTATCATATTTTAGTTTCCTCGTGAAGTAATTTCATAGAATATTTGGTGTAATCCTACTGGGTTCATTAGCACAAAACATTCTTGTAGCTTTTGGTGTTTACACCCATTTATTATATTAATGTAGGTGTTTGTGCTCTCACATTACTTTATGGGTATGTCCTTAGTGACCAAGCCTAGGTCACATGGGACATGGTGGGTGGTTGTAGACCACTAGTTGACGAGTTTTAATGTTTATGTTTAGCTTTATGTTTTTATAGTGTCTCCTTGTAATTGATATGTATGTATTTACTGATATATATATATGTTTCCATATTGATCTATATTGTTGTTGTATTTTTTGGGAAAAATTGTTCCTAATGGTTATTTTTTAATGCCTTGGTGCATATATATAGCCCATAGTGATTGGGAATTCTCTTAAGGATAATGGAGAACCAACTCATGAATTGGTTTAGATGGTATCTTGGGATGGTTTGTTACATTATATGTCTCAAAGACTCATGTTATTTAAATAGTGGCTACTATAGGCACATAAAAGAAGATAAATCAAAATTTATATCTTTCAATTAATGTGATGGAGTCCTTTCCACATTTGGAGACAACTTAAAGGAATGATTAACGGTAGTTGTGAAGTTGGTTTTTCTAAAACTATTTTTATTTAAAATATATTATATTTAAATTTTTTTAAAACATAATCTATTAAGTATATCCTAGTTATGTGGTGATGAATTAAATTTACAAAAATTTAAATTTATAGTTTGTAAATATTAAAATGTATTATTTTATGAAAATTAAAAAATGAATGTTTACCCAATTTCTTTTTCTGATCTAACCAACCAGAAGGTTAAGTGTGTGAATGTTGTTGAACCAGATAACATTTATTTGTATAAGAGGCTTATGAATGAAAATTTAAAACAATTTCAAGAACTATTATTTAATGAATAGGTTCTACAATTTCCAAAAATTATAAACAATCAATTAAATTATGTATGATTCTAATTAAATTGTACGATGAACAAATAATAGATTAAATCTATAAATGATGTGCGCAATATTAAATTTTTAGAACTATTATGTCATGAATTTTTGGTCCTATAAAACCTATTACTTTTTTTTATTAAGAGTTTATTTCTAAATATATATGATTGCAATAGATTTATCTTGATTTTTTTCTTATCACATAAATATGAATCTTTAACAATGTTTTGTTCTTTCTCTAAACTTCTTAAAAAACATCGAGAATCTCAAATCATATCTATCAGAAATGATAGAGATTTTAAATTTTTTAATTTTTAATTTGATATATTTTTGTGAAGACAATGGATATAAACATTATTTTTTTAGCTGCTAGGACACTGAAAACAAATGGTTAGGTAAAATGAATGAATATATTTATTCATGAAAATTATAGGTCAATGCTAATTTAATTTAGTGTACCTAAATTCCTTTTTTTATAATCTATTAATATCTATTATTATATTTTAAATAATGTTTATGTTAAAAATTTCTTATGTAAGACCACATGTGAATTTTTTAAAATGATTAAACCTAATGTAGGATATTTTATGGTTTTTTGGTGTACATTCAATATCTTAAATAGTGAAGATAGTTTAAAAAAATTATATTTACATCATTTTGATGGGTAATTATTATGATATTCCCATTATAGAAATTCTTATAGATTTCTGAATAAGATAAATTTAGTTATTGAGGAGTCAATACATGAAAAGATTATATAAACATGTAATTAGAAAAAATTATTTTTAAAAAGGTTATGATGAGTTTAGAGAATTAAATTTTGATGACAAAAATGAATAATATAAAAATTATTGCATCAGTTGAGGGGGAGAATATATCATCGTAAAATAATCCAACGAAATGGAATAAACATAAAGATAATCCAATTTAAAAAGTAATTGTTAATATTGAATATGGTATAAAAACCATAAAATTTGTTTTTCATTAACATGAAAACTCTTCTTTTTTTACAGACATTGTTCCTTTTGTTATTGACAATTAATTATTATATAAAATTTTATTAATGAAATTTTTGATGATTTAAATTAATTTTTATTAAATAATGTGTTTCATTTTGTTGATTTACCAAAAGGGAAACCATTAATATAATCTAAATTTATTATTTATAATATGGTTTTTGAAGTATGAAACATAGTTATAAATAAAAAAATACTAGTAACTCAATTTTACACCAATTTATAGTTAATTGCCATTTAAAATTATTATTACCTTGTTTCTATGATACAAGAAATTATAAATCCATTATCCTATGATTATTTTCAAAAAATCAATTAATTTCAAATGTATTTAAAAAGTACCTTTTAAAATGGAATAATTTTAGAGGAAGTAAATGTTAGTCAACAATGAGGTGTTAAAAATGAAAATTTTCCTAATCATGTTTTAAACATAATAAATATTTATATTGTCTTCATGAAGCTCATATTTCTTGGTATAGAAGCCGCACAAAATTTTAATTACTAAATAAATTTTTTAATGGTATGGTTGATCCAACAATGTATATAAAAACATTTTTAAATGATATACTGATCATAAAAATGTATATTTATGATATATTATTTGGATCAAAAAATGGTTTATTGTGTAATGATTTTTATAAACACATGATAAGAGAATTTGTATTGTGCTTAATCGGGGAACTAAAATATTTCCTTATTATAAAAATAAATTAATGAAAATATGGTATTTTTTGAAATAAATATTATTATATTACAGAACATCTAAAAAAATTAGATTGATTCTAGTAAGAATATGATAAAATAAAATGACTACTAATTCTAAATTTTATATATATGTGTCAATCAATTCAATTGATAATAAAATTTATATAGTCATCATTTTAATATTATAATATCACACAACAACTAGACCAAATATAATTTTCTCAGTCTGTTTGTGTGTTAGATTTCATCCCAATACTAAATAAATTCCTCTTAATGATGTTAAAATAGTAATTATAAATAAAAAGTGCAATCTTATTACTGTATTACTTTATTCTAATTAGAATTTTATTGATTTACTATATTACATTAATTCAGAATTTAGAGGTTGTAGACTTTTCGAGAATAGTACTAATGGTATGTGTTATTTTTTAGATAAATCAGTAATTCCATGGAGTTTTGAAAAACAAATATAAGTTGAATTATCAATATTTGATGCTAAATCTGTTGTTACTACTAGTTAACGTTCACATAGTCTTTATATTAAAAAATTTATTTGATTTCAATATTATTTTTTATTATGATCCTCCATTCTGTGATAATTCAAGTGCTACAACATTATCTAAAAACCCTATTTAATACTCTAGAACAAACCACATAAATGAAAGGTTTCATTTTCATAGGGATCTTGTCAATTAATGTGATATATGATTAGAATTTTTTCCTACTGAGAATGAATTGGAAGAAATTTTTAATAAATTTTTTATTCTATTACTTTTCAAACATTGATGTGTGAATTGGGAGTGCTACAAGATTAATATTTTTGTTTATGTATAATTATTTTTTGATTAAAATATTCTTTTATCTTTTTACCTATGTTCAATTTATGAAGTATTTATATTCTACTTTGGTTAGTGGTAATTAGATCATATTTTTTTAAAATGAAATGATAATTAATACTCTATTTTAAATATTTATTTACTTGAGTACTGTAACTAAATGTTATTTTTTATGAAATAATTACTATTTGTATATTTTTTTATGTTCATTATTTTTAAAAGGGGAAATATTTTAATGAGATTGTTTTTATATATTGCCTCTAGCCCATCCTCATTGACCTGAGGATGTGTCTCTCCATGTAACATGGGAGGTCTTTGTCTCTGAAAATCATGTAGGGCACTGAGCCTATAAAGATTCTCGGTCGAAACCAACAGTAATAGATGTTGTCCATAGGGTGATGGGAGCACTAGTGCACCACCTGGTGGGGCCATCTCAAAAACGGGTCCCAGAACGAATGCCTTGTCACTAAGCAGGTTGTCCTCGTGTCCTCGTATCGGGATCCTGGCTGGTAGTCCATGTGCAGGCATCCCGAAATAGATCATGATGTTCAATGTATAAAACATTATAAGTGGTGGGCTGAATCTTATTGAAAATCAAGAGGCACATATTCATCCAACGTTTTCATGTATTGAGATGAAAAGAAGAATTCAAGGCCATAGTGTATGGATACATCACCCACTGCAGCAAAACTAGACTCCCAGAAACTGAATGTCAGACTCACAACATTTAACACAATTAGTCCAAGGAAAAACATAGACTCTTGGCCATTGAGGGGGATCCCACCCCCCTTTGATACCAATTTTTTCATGAACCATCCCCTAGGACCAATTTCGTGACTACCCCAAGCCCACCTACCGTTGGGCATGGGATGGTGGCTAGCACTGAAGGCATCAAACTGTATGTGCGATGAATTTTCTTGGATAATGTTATGCACACACACTCCCAACCAAGTCCCAAATCAAAAAAGGGAAAGGGAATACCACTGAAAAACTGAGTATAAGTACAGTTGGATGTAAATGGGTAAGAATACCAGACCAACTGAAAAGGAAAAATAGTAAAAAGTGGAAATAAATACTATGGTATTCAACTAAGGATCCCACCTGAAGGGTAAGTACATCATGTCACTACGACACTCAAATTCAATCGTCACAGCTATCCACTATCAAGTCGTAGTTCTATAAGTCTTAGTCAATGCTGTCTATTGTCTGCACAAGACACATTTAGGTGGAGGAAACGCTCGTGCAGGGGTGAGAATAACAATACCAAGTAGGGACCCCATGACCCCTGAAGTTCTACTTGAAATCTACAGTGGAATAAAACATAGTAAAATCTCAATCATAAACCCAATTAAATGATAGATAAAACTATGTGTATTCTAGGGTAGTAACAGATGACTCACTATTCACATTTTTAATCACCTAAGAAACTTGATAACTCTTCCTCTATCAGTTATAGTTGGTCCGTAGGTTCAAATAAAGACGCATCTCACTAACCATGAAATGCATAGGTACTTCTCCCAATCATTTACCAGGGGTATACCAGGTCACATAGAGCCGCTCCCCATAATGGACTACTGAGGTACTCCTCCTGTCTAGTATCATGGGATTTCCAGGTAACATAGAGGTTATCCCCACCATGGTCCTACCATGAGACACAGAGGTGCTTCCCACTGGGCTGTCAAGTCACACTGAGTTGAAAATCAGCAATCTTCAGGCCTCATCCAGACGATGGGTTTCGCAAGTAGGGCACTAAGAAAAACCACTCCACAAGTCATTAGTCATATTTCAACTGGCACAAATTCTCGTAATGATGTAATCTGGTGATATGTCATGTAAAAATGGTTCAAATGCAATAGACATCAAACAAACCATATACAAAATATGTAAATTATAGGCATTTTACTGCCGAGGGCCCAGTTGGATTTGGGTACGATGCAACCCTGACAAACACTATACTTTTATGAATGCCTCATGGAGTATCTCAAAAGGACTGCCTCATCCACAGGGTTTCAGCGCTGATGATTCTTCATCAAATGGATGTCCAATTTTTGGAGTTAAGACAAATTAAATGTAACAAGGTTGAAAGGGGTCTCCATCCGGTCTGACCTTGTTAGACCTACCTGACCAGACCTCCTGGCCCCAACTCAAAGTGGCTGGGCTCATCCTGGTTCTGCTGGGCCGGGTTTGGCCCACTGAGCCACATGTTCGACAGGTCCCCATGGTTGGGCGCTACCCATTTGTCCGCAGAATCCCTCGACCTATAGGCTGAGCATAGGCGGTCAGCTCCGCTATTGAACAAATGAATCTGTTTGGGCCTTCAAGGCAGACAGGTCTAATGGTTCCACCTCTATCATCCATTACTTCTGGACCAGTCACACGTGGGACCCGCGAAGTGCATTTCGTTACTCTCTCAATGCCTTCCTCTGCGACACACCATCATAGCGTGCCTCCCAGCTCAACAACAACGTCTAATAGTGTTGTAGTCCCCTGTTCGGTCCATGTGGACCAACCCACAACTGACTCGCGGGCACGGGTCGTCCCTCCACCATGGCATGAATCTGCAACCTTCCATCGCAGTGTGTCGCCCTGCTTCATCACAACCAAAGAAGGCCTGACACGCCCTTGTCCTCCACGGTGCCTTCAGGGAACACTGTTACATTACCGCTTGTGGGTGTCGACCGCCACATCCCTCGGTCACTGATATAGCAGTGCCAGGGAAGCCTCTGTGGGCCACCTGTAATTCTTTGATGGTCCTCTTTTATTCTCATCGGTGGCTACACCCTCCTGGGACTGCGCTTGAATTGTGTGACCCTTGGTTCCACCTTATCTCCAACACATGTGGTTGTCCACAAATAACACCACCACAATCGAGTTCGGTGGAGGGTTCAAGTATTATTTGATTCTCCCACACCCTCTACGATATGATTACAACATGGGAAAGAATATTTTAATTAAAAAAACTCTCATAAAAGATACCCACAATATCCTCCCTCATTATGGAAAGAAACACAGATCAACCCGTTGGATAGTTGACCTGTGTTCTTCATAATATTCAATAAAGGGGAAAAGGGGAGAAACCATGAGTATAACAACTACTTTATATACATTGGAATGTGTGGAAGAATTATAGGGGGTTTACATGGATGAAGGTGTTTATTGGAACTTGTTTCCGCCTATTGATTCCCCCAACGTCTGTCTCTCGATCAGGTTCTTCGTCAGACCAGAATGTCATAGGCACTTTTTCAGAGCTTCCACTCATTGTTCTCACAAAAACCAAGATTGATCTAAAACAAAATTGACGGGAGGAGAGGATAAACTCATATCACAATTAATGAGGTTCATTAATGAGTACAATTTAGGATGATCTTTAATTCTCTCAATAGTGTGGTTATATATTCTTTTAATTTCTCCCAAAGGGGTTGTTACACAAATTTTGATTCAAGAAATTAAATGACTCGTTGTTACACCGCGGTCCTACAACAATTTTTCCAATTTTTGAAAAAATGAAAAATAAAATTATATTCAGTTATTGTTTTATTTTGTGTAAAGTCCAGGTAATTAACTTTTTCTTCTGACTCTTTTCAGTCGAAGATAAAATTACCTTACGTGAAACCTGGCTCTGCAGATTCATTGGTGCCCTTGTATTTTTAATACAAGCACCGATTCAAAATATGGAAAACACTATCTAAATTTTTATAGAACATACCTTAAAAAGTTTAAAAAATTCCATTTTGAGCTCTCTAGGCCTCGGAAACACGTGCTCTCAATTTTTGCAGGCTCGTAATAATCCCAAATAATTAAAAAAAAGATGGAATTTCTGGGACATTACAAATATGTTGTCCAAATTATTTAAATATATAATATAAAAAGGTAATGTGAATTTTTTATAATTGATTATTTAATTTACTTCCATGTTTTTTAAATGATAACATCTATTGGGAGACTTAACTTTTATCAGAGTTGGGTTTTGATAATTTCAGTGGTTAATATTTGTGTTTAGTATTATTTAAGGGTTGATATGTAGATTATGATTATAATTTTTATGTTATAAATACAAGATTAAATTTACTGAGGTAATAATGAATATTCTGGGATTTAGATTTTGGATATTTGATGGTATCCAATTGTTAATTTCAAAATAAGAAGTCTACATAAATGATATCATCCCAAACATTTGGAAAAGTCGATATATTGAAATTTTTATTATAAATACATTGTAATTTTGATACTACTAGTGGGTTAAGGATATTGAATAGATTTGACTTACTGTAATGACCCTAAATAGGGTGAATTAGGTATTAAATATTTCATTGTATTATGCATGAAATATATTCCAAATAACAATCATTGTTTGAATCTCATGGGGAATAAAATATGGTTAATTTTCATTCACATTAATGAAACATTATGAATGATTTCAGTATTATTTTATCTAATTATGATTTTTAACAGATTAGAAAATGAACATGAATAACCAATTGTTGAACAAAGATATTCACGAGATACATTGAGTGTATAAAATATTTAAAAAAAATGTTTCATAAATGCAGAAAAATCCTTAATATTGTTTTCATAATCATATTTTTTATATTATCTTATCCATTTTTTAGATTTTTCGTACAAATAAGGTCGAATAATGGGGTAATTAAATGTGTGTGTCCTAAAACAACTATTCCTCATATCTGAATATGGTAGTATACATAAATGGATATGAGTTTTTATATATTACTATTATAATGAAAAATGGGAGATTCATATTCTTACATAAAGAAGTCTAGTGGATATCAGTATAGAAATTAAGTATTGATAGTCTTAGTTTTTATCCATTATTGACTAATATTTATCAATGATATTTTGACATATTCTAAAATTAATGAGTATTATTCAATAAATATATGGAGTTTTAATTTTATAGTATTCCTTTAATGCTTGGTAAATCATTATTATATTACATCAACAACCTTGAATTTTAATTTATGAAAAGGTTATATCTTTTTACATAACTATTAATGATCAAACAAAATAAGAATAGTTAAATTAAAGGTTTATTATATGATTAATGTTTAGATTATAATGGGTCAATTTATTTTTGAGAATTATTTTATTCAATATTGATAACCATGGGATTGATAATAAAGTCATGATAATATAGTTGATGTTTGTCAAATTTTTTGGAGTGTGTAATATATTACTTAATGTGTGATGTTATGGCCTAATTATTAATATAATTTACAGATAAATGATATTGTTATTTTCTATGATAATATATAGTTTCTGAGTGAATTATTTTTTTTGGAATTTGAAATTGAATTGGGAAATATATATTTTATGATTTTTTATATAATCATACATGATTATAAAATTTTATGAATAATTAATTATCTTTGAATAAGTTATCCTAAGACAGCCAAGTATATGTATTTTTAGAATTTATATCTTAAATGATAACTATTTTAAAAATATAGTCCCATAAATTCAACAATGATTAATAATTAAAATTTATATAATTAATGTTATTTAGGGTGTTGAATTTCATGAATTTAGATTTCAGAATATATTTTTGTCTATATTAATACAATATTTAATTTCCAAATTCACAGAGAACATCAAACTAAAACAAAACAAAAAATATTTCATTATTATTATTTTGAAAATGTAAATATAATAATATCTTCATTAAACGAAAAATAGTAATCAATTAAAATTTATTTTTTAGAACAAAGATAATTAATATTTAAAAGGATAATGTTTCTAATATAATTTTTTATATTATTTCTAATTTACCCAAATAAATTAAATTAATCACTTATAAAATATCACAACAATACTATATATTATTTTATTTTATGATCAAATATGTTAAAATTTTAAAAAATATATATTGGTATAAAATAATAGTAAATGAACTTAATAATCAAAAAAAAATTTCTCAATAAAATTATATTATAATTACAATTTTTATTTTCATTCAATATAAAAATATATAATTGTTATAATTATAATTATATTAATAAAAAAATAAAATTTAGAAATTAAAAATAATCTTAGGGTAAATTTTAAGATTTATTTTAAAATAATATATAATTATATGAATAGTGAAAAATACAGTTTTCACGAAAATTACCAATTTTATGACATTATTAGTACATGAAAAAGCATTTTTACATTAAAAATACTTTACCATTATTAATTATTTATTTAATTACTGAAAATATATTATATATATATTTTTTAAACTTCTAAAACCAATCATTAATTATTTATTACTTTAGTATGAATTTATTCCATATTAAAAGCATTTTTGTCATGTTCATCTAATTTATCATTTTTATGGTAATATTGGGTTTTAGATTTATATTAATGAAAATAATGTTTATTTATTTCATAATTAACCAATTCATTCCATGTGATTTATAAAAATTAAATTTTATCCTAAAAAAACTATGAGCATAAAAACCACACCTTTTAACAAAAATATTTCTTTACGCTTCATATGAATTAATTATGATTTTTAAATTTCGAATGTGAAAAAAAAATATTTAATGATTTTAAAATTTTAGATCTTTATAGTTTAATTAATTAATAATGAAAATTTTAATTTCTTAATTTTAACTAATTTTATTTTTTATAAATTTATGAACAATGTAAATGTTCATTCTGGTAAAAGTTATAAAATAATATAATAAAATTCTTTAAATTACTCCATAAGGTATCCAAAATTTGTGATATAGGGGATTCTATGCCCAATAACTATAACCACTTCAAATTTTTCACTTTTTACACCGTCGATCCTCGAATAGTAACATTCTATTAATTAAAAGTAATGGTTTCTCCCAATATTACAAATCACATCCCTTTTAATAAAGAAACACTTATTCCCCATAATATCACACACATTCCTTGAATTATCATCCTAAAACACTACCATTTTTATCCTCATATAATCCTCACTCATTATCATAAACCATTGGTCTCAATTAGGTATCCTCAAGCAGTTATTTCCATAAATATTTTAAAGATAAATCTTTAGTTTTCAATGTGTTTTTTCATACATATAAGTATTTTAATCATAATAATTATATTAAATAAATTACTATCCACCATTAAATAGATACAAAATTATTATTAACGTGTTTTTATTATTATAGAAATTTAAAAACCATTATTATATTTTTCTCTATCTACTTAAGAAGTCAAAACATCATCGATCTTATGTATGTTCATAGTACGTCCTCCATGAAACAAAGTGGTTCATTTCTCATATCACCCTGTCATATATGTTGAAAGTAATGTATTTTAAAAATTATAATTTTTCCCAGTTAATAATTAAAATTTTAATATTATAATATATTAGATACAATAATTATATATATATTTTCTGAGAAATTATAATTTCTAGTGGTGCATTCATGTGATCATCTACATATACAAACAAATAATTTTATATCTCATCACTACCATTCTTGGATGGTTATTAGAAATAATTTAATTAATATAATTTATATTTATTGTTTTTTCAAAAAAAATTAAACAATATATTAATATATAAAAAGATACTTAGTCATTAACACATTGTAACACCCTCCCCCCTGTTTGGGTTGGTCTTATTACATAGGAGAATGATATAGTAGTTTTAATTAAATGAATGATTAAAGAATTCTGTATAAATACAATATCATATAATAATAAATTTTTTAATCTTTTTAAATTATTTTGAAAAGGTGTCATTAATATTTAATATATTTTCTATTATATCCATATTCGATCATTAGACACATAGAAATGGGTTTTTATACTTTTCTTTTTCAATGTTCATAACATTATCCTTAAAAAATTGAAAATATATATGAAGAATCACTGTAACACTATGACACTAATTTATTAATGACTTGTATATATAAATATATATATGAAAAACGTTTTGACATAGGTTATTTATAATGTTATGTTTGTTCTGTAAGTGGTTAGTGTGTTTTTGACTATGTGGGGAAACAAGGTATGAGTTTCTTAGTCCCAATTCTAACTCATTGCTACATGTTATTTTTAACACCATTTTACTATATGTATGTTTTTATTTTGATTCAAATCACATTATTTTATTTTATAATATTTTTATATTTATTCTTGGGTTGTAAAAATACAAATCAAGTTCCTTTTATCATTATTATTCCAATTAAATGTGACTCATGTCATTATCAATGCTTGTCTCTATTTTAATTTCAATGCTTCATGTTTTAAAGTGTAAATAATATATAATTTATATGTTATATTAATAACCCTATTTACTTAAAATATAATTAATATCCTTCAATTCATAATATTTTTATTTCTATTTCATAGTAACAACAATACGATTATATTATTTAAACTTTATCATTACCGTATGGTTTTTGCTTCTCAATTTTTCTATATTTTTATATGTTTTTTATAAACCACTTGATTAATTTTGATGGTGTGTATATTTTACATGTATATATTTTATAATTATTTTAGTGAAATATTTGTATTGTAAAAAACCATCTCACATTTTATCTTTCATTGGATATTGATTCCAAATATAGAAAATTTTACTTGTGTTGTTAACTCAACTCCCTTCACTGAATTGTTATGTTTCTTTTTGAAATTCATTATTCCAATATGGATTTAGTCTACCATATTTTTACATTTTAATAATATCATAATATTTGGATTTATTTTTACTAAATTCTGGGAAATCAATTACTACATACATCTTTTCAACATGTCCATTAAATATTGGCTTTCTTTTTACTACCTCACTATGTGAATACCATATACATTTTAATTTATTTTAATGTTGTTCTCCAAGATTCCTTTAAATTATTTGTAGGATAAAAATTGTTTATACCATATATACATTAATAATATGTGGTAAAACCTTATGATCTATTATCTTTATTAATTTGTATTTACCCAAAAATTTACTGAATATCTTTATATACCAGTTTACAATCAACATTTATATCATCTTATGATTATTGATGGAATGATTAAGGATTACATAATATGATTACATTTAAATTCAATATTATTCCCTTTTTATTTCAATTTTTTATTTATGATTAATCATTTATTTATTATTAAACACATATGTTTATATAATGATGGATGGTGTAAGGGCCCATATCACGGGAACCCATTCTTTTGCGAGTTTTGGGTGATCGAGGATTCTGGAAGAATTTTAATGTTATTTAGGGATGAAATATTAGATATATATGAATGTTTTTCTTTTGGAAGATTCTATGATGTTGATCATATAATTTTCCCTTATGGGTAATTTGTGGCATGAATAGATTGACTACTGTATAGAGGCTTGAAAGATATTTTCAGAGCTACTATAAAAAAGGGGTGGATATGCAATGGTGGTTTGGTTTGTTTTAGGTACTTCCCTAGTGTCATGTGATGTGGAATTGACAAGTAGGATACAACATAAGGATTTTATTGGGCTCTTATGTATTTGGGTTATGTGATGTGTGGAACCTTGGGTTCTGTTGTAGCCACCATTTAGTTGAAGGGGTTCTACAGTGTTGTGCTATGGGATGTGTCGTGGTCCCAAGTTCCCCTTTTATATGATCTAGCATTGGATCTCAGAAATTTTGATGATCACGAGTGTTTACGGTGTGGTATCTTATGTTACACAATTATACACCTTGTGTTAGGTTATTTTGTGGCCTGATTCTATGACCATATTATGGCCATCCGTTTTTAGTTTGCCTATAAATACCCCCTAGGCCATATAAATCCCAAATAATCTCACTAATTTCTCTCGAAAACATATCTCCCAAGGTTTTTTTATGTATTTAAATACCTTTTCAATATGAATTGATTCCAATATCCCATGTTCAATATTTCTTAATCTACGATATGTTCTTTCACCCTTTCCTTAAGGTTTATTCACTGATTGATCACATTTCCAACCATATTCTCTTACTATTATTTGTATATTCTTATCCATAATTTTAACGTAGTATTCTTGGGTATTATTTTTTCATGGTGCAAAGTCCTTATTATGATGCAGTTTCTTACAGGATAGGTGATCAATGATCTGTAATGTAGATTTATTATCATGTGAAGAAACTTTACTCCTTTGTGTTAGGGGATTTAATTATTCTACTTTTAATTATAGTAAATGATAAATTTATTGATGTTTATCACATTATATGATGATGGAATTGACCTAATTAATTTTAAAATGGATTAGTGAATGAAATTGATTTCTGTTAAGTAATCACATGTTGTTGGTTTCCATCATGATAATGGTTTTACTTTTATTTTACTAGACAATGTTCTATATATGTTATGTTGTTTAACATGTCTCTTATTCTTGTATTATAATTTTATTCTTGATGATATTGGTAATGAATTTATAACTAGAAATTTTATTCATTTTATAAATAATTTAAGAGACATTTTTAATGAACCATTTTATGTGTAATTTGATATAAATAAAATTTATCCATGTCTAGATGTTTAAATGAATTTATTATTCCATCAATTAATATGAATTTGTTAAATAAAATGAAAATGGAATTATTTTTTATGATGATTAGAAAAAAAATCAGGTTAGTGAGAATTTAAATCCCTCAATTTTAATTGATCATAGAATGAATGTGTGGAATCAGGTATAAATTAATTGTATAATTATTTCAATAGATTGTGATAGTTAATGACTTAGGATACCCATAATTGGAACCTATGAATCAACGAATTGATAAATAAAATATGAAATAAGATCTAGTTTCATGTAAAAGATAAATGTTTTTCTGCAGGGTCACCTAGCTGTTTGAGACAGATAAATGCATTTTGTTGGGAGCGTGATAGCCCATTTTTCTTGTATAGGATGATGGAATAATATTAGGTAAAATATTCCCTATTGGATTTTTTGTATTTTGATTCATTATACGATGTTCTCGGGATGAGAAACATTCTATGTGATGTGATTTTGGGATGGATGTTAAAATTTGTGTGGGAAAGCCCGAGGTTGTACCGGCAGTTGACACTTATTAAGGTGATATATGTTGGGATATGCATGATAGTTTCATTAATGAAACTGGAAATGATGGAATATGTTAGATATGTTATTACCAACTGTACGGATGAAAACTATATTATTGTTTGATAATAAATATCTTATAAATTTTTATGACTAATTATTTGTTTACAATAATTCATTTTCACATTACTTGAGGCACCAGGTCATGCGTACGAACGCATATCATTTTTCAAAGCATTGGATTCTTTCCTAGAATTCATGTAATTATAGAATGATTAATGATTAATTAATGAATTAACCCATGTGGTTTTTTTGGGAATGAAAATTATAAAGATTGGTATCATGAGAAACCATGCACACTATTTGATTATATATAGAGTGAATGGAAATAGCTATTGGTTAATGTAACTGTAACATTGAATTATTTTTTAATTAATTAATAAAAATAAAAGTAAATAATTAATTAAGAGTAAAATTATTTAAAATAGAAGAATTAAATTATTAATACATTTTAATTATTGTGTTCGTACAGAATGTCTATTCCTTAGATGTGGCAGTTGGTTGTTTGAGTGACGACTGGTGTAATTGATTCTAGGTCTAGGTTATGATCATGGTATGGTTTGAAGATATATTATATCATATATTTTTTTGTGATTTCATACACTACCACACCCATACTGATAGGGACACTGTCATCTAGTGGACTCTAGGAGGGTGTTTTCCTCAACATCACGGTGAGGGGATACATGGAAGATTTTCCCCTTTAGACCAGCTCTCTTCTATTAGTAGTTTATGTGCTAGTATGCACAACGGTTAATTTCTCAATATTTGTGTATGGAGGATGGTAATAGATTGTGGATATTTCAAACACATGTATCTCTATATATTGTATCTAAAGGATTATTATTCTTATGGTGTGTATAATAGGTTACATCTTGAGGTACATTACTCATTGTATAGCCTATTAGGGATTTTAATATAAAGCACAATGTATGATACATTTCATTTGTGCTATGGTGGATCATGGAAACTACTCAGTTACTATATGGAGAATCAGTATTAAATGTTGTGATGATGTGATGCTTTGCAATGGTTTATATGAGCTCCATTATTTTTAGGTAGATGGATCAAGATGTGTGATGACAAGGTAGAGAAGAAAACCAATGAGGAAGTGTAGGAAGTGTTCCCCTGTTATTTTATTATAATAATTTATGATCTCTTGAATTTTTTACTGGGTGATAGATACACATGGTGAAAACAAGAACATTGAATACCTTTTTATGGAATTAGTTATCTTTCATTGTTGTTCACTAGGCTTTAGTATAATTTCATTATCCTTTGAATGTGAGGTTCTAGGGAGTATCCTACTGTGTTTCCTATTATACATACCCTATGTATATAAAAACAATATATCTATTCACTAATATAATGTTGGAGATCAAGTTGGATTTTACTTACTCATGGGTTTTTATACGTCATTTGGCTTCATGGCCATAGTCGAGTATACCTTTTCAGTGAATGTAGTTTCATTAATTTTTTTTAGTATTGTATAACATTACATGTATGAACACAAGTTTGCTTTATCTTTATGGGGATTAGATTGGTGTATATGTCTTATCAAACATCTTCATGTTCCTTTATAGTGTAATTCCACCCACTTGTGTGTATTATGTACCCTTTGCTCTTTTCACTAAACCATGGACTACTGTAGGTGGGACTCGGGTAGTCACCATCCCTCATCTATCATTACTGGTCGATGAGGGGTACTCTACGGGTGTGGGGCTATGGAAGAGTGGTATCAAGGGTACTAGTTGAGGGATATGATGAAGTTTGAAGTTATACACAAGTGAGACTATATGGTTTGGTAGTAAAACAATATCGGATATGTTTGATAAGAGATATAAATATAAGATACCAGATGAGATATGTAAATTTAGTTCCACGTGTTATTTGATCCAAAAATATTTATGATTGCTATTACTATTAAATGATGTTATACCAGTTGGGGTGTAGATAACTAGGAATGTATCATGCATCACTCTTAATTGTTCCTATGTTTGAATTGAGTAGACCTTGGGAGAGGTTAAACCTTTAAGAAAATAATATTATTTAAAGAACAAATTAATGTTAAATACTATATAATCCCAGTTTAGGATATCTAACCATTTTTTCTTTTGATGCTGTGTCTCCAATTTGATGTCCTCATAAGTTTGACACCGAAGATATTCTCCTGGATATTATAGGAGATGTTTGTTGAGTAGTGGTGATCGATAGTGACACATATAGGAGGAAACTCGATGAGTATAAATTTCAAGGTCTATAGATGTTTGAGGGATCCATTTTAGATGTATTCACACATTAACTATTGGATTTGGTTGAGATAGCATTCATCTAGATCCATTATAGAATGAAGGATTGGGTTTCATTGGTTGTGACGAAACTATATGGAGATTGGAGGCAATGTTGGATATTGTTCATCGGGGGTAACGGGGAGTCCGTAGTATTCTGAAAAAAGATTTGAGACTAGTTATGAGTAGTGATACTTTGTTCAATAAAGAAACAGGTATGTAATGAAGAGTTTCTTATCCTTTGGTTGGGGGAGTTCCGGCATGTTGGGGTTTGAGATCCCTTTAAATAACCTTCTCTAATATGATTTAGGCCTATTACTGGATAAAGAGTAAAGGGAGAGGCATTTGTATAATTCTATGAATCTAGAGATCCAATTCTAGGTAACCCCATTTATGTTCTTCTCATATCCTAAGGTTCTAGAAAAATAAGACTTTACTAATATGATGATATCTAGATTCAGATCCTTACCTAAGGAGAGTCTCCAGGATTAGCTATGATGAAATTTTTTTGTTCCTATTTGTCTTCAAAAAATATCATTTATTATTCTAGGTGTATATCCCAAAACTAATCATAATATTTATCAAGGTGTAGAGAATATAAGGCATTGGTAAAGGTATTAGACACTTATTTTTCATGTTGAGGCCAATGTCCTCAACAACATGAGTGCATGACCAATATGAGTTGTCAGCATATGGTTGGAGTTGAATTTTAGGTTCCTCTACTAAGGAAATTTTATTGAATGAAATAATAATAGGATACTCCATCATAATAATATTATATAGGAGATAGAGAAGTTATAGAAAAACTCAATTATTCTCATCATCCTTATAGAGTATAGCGTGACCCTAGTGGTGGTTATTGACAAGTACAAAGAGGTTGGGGATCAAGTCATGGTCAACTTCATTCTCTATTGTTTCCAGCACCATGGGAGCCAGACATCATTTGAGAAACCGATTAAATTTTTTCTGAAGATATTAATGCTATGTTTTAATTAAGTGTGATCCACTCCTTCGTATCATTTTCCCAGTATATAATTTATAACTTGAGTTATAGTGGTTTCCAATGCCCCTGACATTGACTACGATAGATGGATGGTGACCTTATCTATATAAATTATGTTGAAACTGTGATCATGTCTTGTGGTGAAACCGCTCTTTTGGAGACATCCTATGATTATAGATATGACCCAATGATATCATGCTCTAAATGGATTTTTTTATTCATTACAAGATATTGCAGATTTATTCCAGATATAAGGTGTGTTATAAAATTCTTCCAGGGAGTATGTAGTGTTTGTTGGAAATTCAGACCCACATATGGGCCAGAGATGTTCTACAACCTTATCTACTTGAGGATAAGGTTGATGATGATTTTTTAGGGGGTATAACTAAATATTTTTATCAGGTTTGTGGAAGAGTAGATTTATGTTTTTTATGAGGTGTTTTTAGTATTTCCCTCTTAAGGAGATTTTGATGTTGGTATTGATCTTAATCCAATAGTTTCTCGTATCTCGATGTCTCTATATATGACGGCGTATTATGAGGAATGACTGTTCTGGGTAAAATATGATGATATTTGGAAATGAGATTTTGTTCTGCCAATTATGTTAACGTGTGGTACACCAGTTTTGTTAACAAGGAAGGGAGATGACAGTTTTATTTTTTTATTGATTATCATGGAATTAACGATGTGATAGAGAAGAAATGATATCATATTCCATGTACCGATGATTTATTTGATCAATGAGAGGGATCAAGTTGTTTCTTGAAAATAGATTAAAGAATAGGATATCATCAAATATGATCGAATGATATGGATATTATAATGATTGATATACTATGGTGTCATGAGAATTATGATTTTTTTTTGATTTCATTCGATGTGTCAAATACTCTAACCATGTTCATGGTCTTGAAGGAGGAAGCGTTCTGGTATGTTCTAGATAATTTTTTAATGGTTTTCATCAATGACATACTTGTGTACACGACATCTAGGGAGGAGCATAAAGAAGATCTGTGTACTCTTGGGCTACTACACCTATGAAGGCCTTGACAAAAAAGGCTCATCTATTCAAGAGGTCTTCCTTGTTTCAAATTTCATTCAACTATTTAAAGGGAAATAAGGATAGTGCTCTAGTTCATTTTTAGTGGTATATGGAGTTCAATTTGATGTTTTTGAAGATGATTTATGTCTTGGGATGGGTTTTAATCAAATTTATAATAGATAAGTTCTTTAATACGGGTCTTTGAATATGTATACCCATGAGTTGATCAATGTAACACATGATCTTGATTTGGCAGCAGTTTTGTTTTCCAAGAAGATGTGGTAGAATCAACTCATTGACATTCATTATGTTGTTTTTACTGATCGAAATATCCAGAGGTAATACACTACCATTTATAAATTGAACTTACAGTATAATTACTAGATGAATTTTTTTTAGTATTATGACCTTGAGAGTTTTATTATATTGGGAATTTGTAATTTTGTATCTAATGCACTGAATTGAAAGTAATGCAGTGATACCCTTCATGAATATATATATTCTTGGCGGGTGATGGAAGTACTCTCTATGAGGAATGATTATATGGGAAATGATAGATAGAGAGGTTGCATTTTTTATATGAATGTGTAGTCTTCTATGGTGCACATGGTGGATGATTCCAAACTAGGTGATTATGTGATGCACGTATGGAGAAACTGATTTGTCTTTAGTGATGCCCCTAATGGTTGGTATGATGAATAAAAATATCAGGTGTTATTCCATGGGTTGATTTTCATTTTTTTGGTGATGCATGAGATGTTATTTCTTGAGTTCCATATCTCACCCTTGGAGGTACATCTTGAAATGATAAATATTTACAGAGCTTTTAGAGGATAGTTTTTGTGTTGTTGGATGAAACATGTAGTTGTACAGTGTGAGTCTCGACATTTATTCTGTCATAAGGTCAATGTTGAGCACTAAGTTTCCAATGGGTTTCTATAGTCGTAATATGTTACCTAATTTATGTGAGAGGATATATTGATGGACTTTTATACCATTTTATCTCAAGACCAGAGAGGATTTGAGGTTATATGGGTAGTAGTGGACCATTTAATGAAATCCACACAATTCATATGGATAAAAGAGTTGATATGAGAGGATGTTTTGTTAATTCATTATTTGACGGTGTTGGAGAGACATTACTGAGTTCTGAGGATATGATCATATAGGATTGTGATCCTTGTTTTACCTCTAGGTTGTGGAGACATCATCATCATTTTTTTAGCTCTTGGTTGTTTTTTATTCGTACATTTCATCCAATTATAGATTATCATATAAATTAGATTATCCCAACTCCTTAAGATATGTTTCATTCTTTTATAATGTATTATAGAGGTTCTGTGGATTATGAACTTGCCTTGGCTTCGTATTTAATGTAAATATTTCTCATTCCACCATTAGTATCACACCATTTGATTCTTTCTATGGATGACTGATGTAAAATTTAATTCAATGGTTTTACCACATCCTATTAAATTTATTTTTAGTGTTTCATAGCATAATTAATAAATTTATTATTTATTTTTAATATAATGCTTATTCTACGTTAAAATATGTAATCATTGAAATTTATTGTTGTTTTGTTTTTTCTTATACTCAATGAATCGTTTTCTAATTACATGTTGAATTTAATTATTTCACTTCACAATTTTGTTTTAAAAAAAATTATATGTTTTTTGGGTAATTCATGTGCTCTTTAAATTAAATAATCAGTGATGTATATTTATTATTAATTAATTTTTTATTAAATGTTAATCTAATTCTAAATGTTTGATCTTAAATAATTATATTAATTTTAATTATAATTATAAATTTTTTATTTAATATTAAATTGTTTTTATGAGTTAATTTAATGGTAGAATATTTTATCTTTTTTTAAAATTTATTTACAAAAGAATGTTTTGATCGACCACACTATGGAATATCAATTTGAAGCTCTCTAAATCATCCATCAAAGCAGCTGGAGAACACCAAAACTAGTTCTGATCAGGAAGAAAAAACCCTATTTCTTTACCAATAAAGAACAAATAGATATTTCACATATGAAGCGGTTTAAATTTTTATCTAAAGCTAAGTCCAAGCTTCTAGATAATGAATTCACGTTGAGGAAGATCCCAACATCGCCGACACAACCATTGAAACCAGATTTTGGGTACTCAAATAAGTTGAATCATAATGTTCTAGCAACACAATATGAGTCTAATCCAATGAAATTTATGATTATTTTATTTCAATTCTCAAAATATTATATAACATCATCTTAAAAAATTAATGAAAATTTATTATGATTTAATTAATTCAGATATTGATAATGAATTTATAATCGTCTATCAGGAGATAAATTGGATGAATAGAACACCAATATTGATTGACATATTGATCCTGTTGAAAACGGGTTTAATCATTATTCAAATGTTTAGTTATTTAGTTTAAAAACTATATAATTGTCATTGGACATTGTTTACTATAATGACAATCGTAGTAAACAACCTTAAAATTCAATACGATGAAATATTTTTGATCATGAATGAATGAATGTTGTTTAAACTATATAATAATGTTTTATGTAGTCTAAATTATCAACTTTTATTTCCTGAACTACTTCATTTCATGTATTTCATTCAAGGTAATGCTACATCTCGAATGATTTTCTTGTTGTAATTTTTCTTGTCCTTTTTCATAGTATCTTCATTTCAATTTAACTTCTCGGTGATTAATCTACTAATACATTTCATTAATTGTTTTTAATTAGGAAATATTTAATTAATTTTCACATAATTAGTGATAATAATTCTAAACATTAACATTGTTTCAATGAAATATATGATTGAACAAGACAAAAAAAAGTAAAAAAAAAATAAAGCACAAAAAAATAAAATCTTAAAAATATCAATCAAATCTATTAGGAAACACTGTAGAAAAATCTGTTAAATAAAAATTGGACAAATAAATACATAAAAATTAATAAATTTCAATCATGTTGGGAAAATTTTGTTAATATGTGCATTAATGAGCATAGATACAATGTTTGAGAATATATATACTATAATAGCTAAAATCATCAATCACTACACAGTAATCAAAATGAAGAAAAAGTAAAAAACAAAACGAAATATGAAAAATATAGACAATGATCAAAATAAAAATATGAATCCATAACCTCTTATAAATGAGTATACTGAGAGATTGGTCCATAGGTTTTTTTTAGTAAAAATATTCACTACATAAACATTTCTTATACAAACATAAATTTATTAATATATAATATATATGAATGTAAAAATGAGCAATTCCAATAAATATTAAGTTTTTTTTGTATTGATTTTTTAAACCAACATTTTTTACCAAAATATATATCTATTGATATTGATCATTAATACTAACATAACCTTTACCAATATTTTAATATATTTCATTATCATTCTAATATCCACAATTATTATTACTGTCACATGAATCTGTTTTAAATAACACTATTACAAACACATATTTGGTCATTAATAAAAAATGATACAATAAACCATTTAATCACCAAAAAATATCAACATAATATTAAGAAAACAATTATTTATATATAATGTTTTCATGAAAAATGTAAATTAATATTTCTCCATTTTTTATTAAAAACATCCCATAATTGATTTTGATTCTCAGTTTTCTCACAATATTTAATATTTTTATATATTTATTATTTTTAATTTATTTTTTTCGAAATGTTAACTATTTTAATATTATTCATTATTTTTAATTAATAATAATTTAAATTTTTTATTATAAAAATAACACTAAAAGCTGTAATTTAACTCTAGTACGTAGTCATCATCACCCACACCCTACCTGTGTTCATCCTCACCTCCATCGTCGCACACACAAAATGTGTGTTCAAACTGACCTACATTTTTTCCCTCCACCAATCTATGTTCAGCAACACCTCAATCTCTACTCCCTATCTATGTTTGGACTCACCTCCCACCACCCAACCTTATATCCCACCCAACTATGCTCCTGCCACACAGCATGAACTACCTTGCTCCAGCCTAACCTCATATGTCATCACCACTATATTTCCCTACATCCCAATACCTCTATCATTCTTTATTCTCTCATTTTCGGTGATGTTTTCTTCATTTTCATAGGGTGTTGTGTGGGGTCGGTCTCGTATAGTGATTCCGATGTTGTTTAGGTTTCATTCATTTTTTTCTCTTTATGGACTCTTCCCAATCATTTCAGATCAACCATTGGATGAATTTGATCATTCCTTTCTTTTTTTCTTTAGGGTTTGTCAATTTATGCTTCAATTGGTTTTGATTTCCATTTTCCATATCCTGTTTTGACTACAAGATCTAAAATATGGTCGTCATCAAGGGTTGCATCAGTTGTCATCTTGGATGACCCCATTGGGTCTTGATGGTGGTCCTCCCATTCAATATCAGCGATGGTATATCCAGATTGATCAGAAATGTACAAGAAACATGTAAGTTAAAGGTTCTAATTCAGACAGACTGTATGATGGTGTACTTGTTGAATTTTTTATTGTTTTGGTATCGATCTGTGTGGAATTTCACAGTTTTTTGTTGTTCATTTGTTGGAATCCATGAAACATTATGTTTTGTCGTTGACAGTATCTAAACCACTAGATTTTGACTCAAATAAGACACTGCAAAATTAATATGGAAATGATTCTAGTTTGGATTTTTCTTCTCTGTATTGGAGGTTGTAGTTGATATATTTACTAAGGGAGGGTTATTTCAAGAAAATTCGTGTACTGATTTGTTAAGTAATCGTTCTAGATGTAGGTGATGATCATGTGTAATGTATGAATGTTTTTATTTATTGTTTATTGATCTTATTTTCAAAATTTATGATTCTATTTCTTTTTATTCTTATGTTGAGAGTAAATATGATGCACAATTAAAGGATGGATATTATCTGTGCAATGTATATAAAATTAAAAAAACAATAAAAGTGGAATCATTTATAGTAGAATATAACTATTTTTAATCTACCTTAGATGTTATTAAATTGTCTATTTAGATATAACATATATTTTATAACATATATTTTGATTCTAATAATTATTGCAATTAAATACAATATATAAATTATTCTTTATCATTTATTATTGGATTATAAGCTTTATGATCGTTGAATCATGTATTATTTCCCTTTTTATAATAATGGAAATGCAGATTCTACAATATTTTGTGAACATAAAACATTTCCATTTTTGAATATTGATTATTCTCCTACCTCTGGTGCAACTGGTATGCTACATATTTCATATTTTTCAATATATTGGAGTCCACAATAATATGGAATGTGCTCATGGTTCCTACCCAATTAAATGTTTACTCTTCATTATTAGATTATTTGAACAATGATGTTTTTAGAGAATATACCGTTAAAATTATTGTTGGTTAACTCAATGATGTGTCTATATGAAATATTTATATGTTTTAGTAGGTGTAGTATTGATTTTCATATTGGTTTGTTTATATTCATTACCTACTAGTTTTGTATTTATATTTTGTTGATATTGAAGATTATATTCATTTATTTTGGGACATGTTTTATTTATGGTAATGATACATTATTCTTGTTGACTCTTTTATCATATTTATTCATATTCATGTTGTGTTTGGTCTTAAGTGATACTTCACATGCTTGTAGATTTATATTAATGTTTTGTTGAGATTAAACTGAATGAAGTTGGCAGTATCTCTGAATCATCCTTTATAATTGTTTAATGTTCAATCGTTGTCATTAAAATAATGTTTTCTAACATTTAGAATTTAACAATGTAGGTGAAACACATGGTACTAAATCATGTTTATATTATATTGGTGCATATTTGTCATTTTTAATGGCTGTTGGAGCTCATCTTGTGGTCGAGCCTCCTCCTGAAGAAAAAATAACAGATCGTACCAGTCATACTGAGGGATATCACTATTTTTGAGCACCATGCCTTAGATTTCAATGCCTAATGGAATGTTACACTTTTCATAATTCTAGTTCCTAATATAAAATCAATTGATGTAATAATTATCTCTCATCAATGTGGAAAACTACTAAGATCAATTCTAATCTACTACTCTAATCTTTTTGGATTTACATTCCCCTATAATTACCAACATGGTCGAATTCTTTTTTATAATAATATTGTTGCAATTAGTTATTTTAATACCATGTGGTTTAGGTTATTTTATGTAATAAAACAATATGTTTCTTTCATGATAAAGGTGGATGCTTTTGGTGAATCAACTAGGGGGAAAAAGATTCACTTTTTTGGGGAGTTTCATTTTTTCATGTAAACTTTTTTTCCTTCTCGATTTTTTTAAATTTAGGGCATGAATATTTTTGTGCATTATTATTATTTATTGTTAAAATCATGTATATATTTTTCTCTTATTTTTTCGTATTCATATTGATTGTATATGGTGTTGATCTTTGAGATAAATTTTATGGAATAAAATCGACTTTGTTTGTTTCATCTAGTGGCCTAAACGGGGTTGATGAAAGATATTTTGTCGAGGTAACTATTTTTATACAATGATGGGTGATGTAGGATTACCGTCAAGATATGACAATGCTGATCGATTACAGTCAACAAACAACATCGGTGGTGGGCGTGCAAAAATATCAATTACATAGATAGATCTGTGTTTTTTATTGTATTATCAATCAAAATAAACTATTAATTTATTAATTTTGTATTAAATTTTATTATTATTATAATTAGTATTTTTCTATGTTTGAACATG
Source organism: Viscum album (assembly GCA_963277665.1). Classification (NCBI taxonomy): domain Eukaryota; kingdom Viridiplantae; phylum Streptophyta; class Magnoliopsida; order Santalales; family Viscaceae; genus Viscum; species Viscum album. The sequence goes on along the minus strand of OY728159.1, from coordinate 1,456,801,891 downwards.
TGTCAAAATAATATTCTTCTTGATTAATAAAAGCGTTGTATTATATATACAAAAATAATAAGTAAAATATAAAATTTTAGAAGCCCACATAATTTATAATTTTTATTTAAATGTAATTTATATATAGATAATATATGTTGGTAATATTATTACCAAAATATATATGTTTCATATTAATTTGTTTTTATATATGTTGACCATCATATAAATTATATGTTTGTATTATTGTAATAGTAACATAACTATTTTATCCATCACAATAACATTTAGTGATAGATTTTTTTCCGATAGTTTAGTGACAAGACATCTTTTTTGTAAAAAGGTTTTACCAACAGAAAATGAACCTTTACCTATAGTTATTCCCCTGTTGGAAAAAGATAATTTTTTTAGTTATTTCAAGTAATCCATCCATTATAAGAAAAAAACATTGAGATTGAAACTATGAAATTAAATACAATTCATCTTTCCATGATCCCCACATATAATGGACTACATAATTAAGAATATTTGAAATTCATTAGAGACTTATAATGTGAGGTGTAGTAACTCTTTTTGAGTGTATTGAGTGATGAAGAACGAAATAATAAATTTTCCCCTTTATTTCCAAATGTAAATTCTAGTTTATGGATTCAATAGCTACATGGGGAGATTTTTAATACCAGATATCATATGTCAAGTTCATTTATAATGAATTTTTTTCCACAGAGAATGAAAAATCTAATTTTTCATAAGATCAAATATTTTTTCATGATAATGATGTGATGTATCAATAATAATGGGAAACATTTTGTGGTCTTATTAAATAAAATCATAATCATAATTGTACTCCAAAGATACATATGAATGCATTTTAAAATAGCCTATCTCCATATCATCAAACCTTAATTAGTCAAGATTATAACAAGGACTTTAGTAATAATAATTTCAAATAATTGATGTAGATATATAATATACTTTCGCAGAATTCTCAACATAATTGTTGTAAAAAATAGTTAGAAATGAGAATAATCAGGTTAAACAATTTGAAGACAATGATCATGTGTAATATAATGAAAATGATTAAAACTAACTTAGGATACTATGCCACTACTATGGAATGTGTGACCTATAACATAATATGTTTTTTAAAAAAAGAAATAATTTGTTCGACAACATACTTGATACACCATAGAGAGATTAATAGAACAACAAAATATTATTATTTAAATGTTACCATTATGAACTATCTATTAATATAGAAGGATTGGATGGTATTAACTAACATTTTAAAATATGGTTTACAAAATTTTAATTAATTAATTAACCAATTAGTTATAAATTGATGTAAAACCCTTAGTTAAAATAACATGCAACATTCTTCTGAAATATTACTGAAATGTGAACAAGTGTGTTTTATACCAATAAATAATTAAATAAATATTGTAGGACTTTATTAATGAAATATAAATGTAATTTATTAAATATAATATATTACATTCATTTTATATTATTTCTATATATGATATAAAACAGGTTCAATTTTACTCATAAAAGAAGTATGTTTTTAAAAAGGTGGTTTTACTGCCCTTGATGGTGCCCCTATTTTATGTCTAATTTTGGAATCATTTAGAAGTTATATTTTGATAAAGAAATTTATTGTTTGTAATTGGAGTATTAAAATATACTTTGGTTCATTTATTTTTATTTTTATTTTACGTTTCGTGTTGTGATGAATATTGAAACAAATAATGCATTTTAATTAAAACATGATTTTTCATCAAATTAATTTATAGTGTTAAATTATATAATTAAATATTTATATATTATATTTAAATAAAATATTATCATTTAATAAAATTTACTTTATTGTTATTAATTTCACATTGAAATAGGAAATATAAACATTGTGATCATTTGAACATTTTTAATTTAAAAACTCATTTTATCGCCCCTTCCGTGAGATTAATTTTTAACTAATATCTAAAAATTTTATGTTTAGAATTTTAATATATTTATTCCATATTTGGAATCAAAATTTACAAATTTATGAAATATTTATCTATTTTTTGGACATGATGAATAGAAACTTTAGTAATTTCTGTATTACCACGGTTAGGGGTAAATCAAATAATTAAGGGTAAAAATAATATTATTAAAAGTATAAAATTACCCTAACACATTCTCTATTTTCATTATATGATCTTGTTTAAACCAATATAATCATTTGGATTAATATATATCCTTTTTATTCCACTTGAATGAGAGTATTATATTTATAATATTTGATTTAAAGTATAGTTAAAGAAGGCATACTCATGTTTTTAATAAATATTACAATTTTAATGTGGAGTTATATAATTTATATGTTTTACTATAAATATTTATATGAAATATTAAATAATTATTCACCTCATAGATATTTATTTATATTTTTTCAGTATAAAATATTTACCAAAAATAGTGACCCAATGTTGATGTAGTAATTGATTAATTAATGAATGAATCAAATAAATGATATGAAAAATATTAAAATAAATATAATATTAGATAATAAATATATTCCATGATTTTTTTTGGATGAATTTGACATTTTATTGATTAGTTTTGTGATTTGGTTCAAATTTATCTTGTTGTTATGATATTTTCAAAAAGTCAAGTAATGAATAATGTCTAAATTGGAACAATTGATATTGTAAAATGAAAAATATTGTATTTAATGATATAAATCTTATAAAAATATAAATTTTATCCTATTAATTATTATAATTCATAAAATATAATCAATGACTCATTTAGGTATAATTTGAAAATTTATTGTAATTATATTATCCCCCAAAGTACAAATTATTTGATATCATGTTAAGAGTTTAAAGGGTAAAATAAGGAATAAAACTAATATATAATGATTATAAAAAATTAAAAGCATGTATAATTTTTATTTTCATATTTTATTCTAAACCATAAACATAAAATATTAAAAATAAATCACATTAGACCCATTTGGATTAAATTTTAGAATTCCAAGATTATCCCTACCATGTCTTATAAAAGGAACTACTTTTTACCATTTCATCTCACATCCAAACCTATTAGTTTAGGACATGTTCTACCTAAATATCTTTTAATAATAACATCCTACATTCTTGTTGGCTATAGTTTAGGTATAACACCTTATTTGGATGTGTAAAGGTGTAAATCAAAAGATATCATCCAAGTAATAGGAATATAAAGAAGGTTCGTGTAGAGTCAAACTCATTGTAAGGGATTCATTAACTAATACATCATTTTAGGTGTTATAAATATCTATTATTATAAATCTTATCATTAATTTCAATGTTTTAAACATGATTTTTTGTATTTATTTATATGGAAATAAATGTTTTCCCTTAAAAAATATGGACAATAATGTTTTCAAATTTTAATTTACAATTTTATTTAAAATGTATCAAAGTAGTATCAAACACTGTGATTATGAAATCTCTATTATAAATTTTCTAAATTTTCATTGAAAATTGATAGTTTATTTAAATAAGAATAAATGTTTTCTTATGAGTGTGAATGATAATTTATGAGTGAAATGTTAAATATTTCTTGATTTAATGTTTTAATGGTACTTGGACATTTGACGGGTGGTTATATGATAAACCAAGGATGGTTGGTTATATGATAAGCCGATGATGAGTGGTTATGTTATACACTCCAATAAATTGGGTATGGATTTAGGATGCATGGATATTTCAATTGTAATAGTGACATGTATGGAATTCAACATCACAATTATTATATTTGAGTGAAATTATGACCCATTGTACGAATTTATCATTTATATACTCAATTATTATTTTTCATGATTTTTTTTTATTTTAAAAAGATAATACAATGATATTTTTGAAATAATGATTATTTTTAAGGGGAAAGGTTGTTTTTAGGAAATGTTTTATGGGGTTTCATTGGAGTAATGGATTACATTATTTTATTTTTCTTACTTAGATTTTTTGCTCATCATATGTTTTAAAATATTTTTCACATTTCTTATGATTGTTAAGGATATAGAAGAATTCATGATGAAAGGAGTGAATATATGTATTGAAAAGATATAAATTTTTTAAAAATGGGATTCCATTAATGGAAAATATGATTACAAAGTATAAATATTCACTTGTAATGTATGGGTTTACTATGATATAGTTTTTCAAAATTTTATAAAACTCTAGACCTAATATTATTGTTGATGAAATAAAAAAAATTCTAGTAAAATTTCACTAGAATGAGTTATCTTTATGGTCATCTCTATACATGAACATCCTAACTCTTACTTCAATAAAATTTATATGCCTCCATAATGAACTGAGTATGAAAATTTTTCTATTTAAGAAATAGGTTGTTTCTATGAGACAATCCATTTTCTCTTAAACACAATATGAGTTGTGATTTTTTACAGCCATTCCTAGAAGGAGTAGGGGATTTTTAGGCCTATTGAACTACCTAATTTTCAACAACTTGATAGAAATCCCCTCCAAAAACCAATCGAGGGAACATCCTTCTTTTTCTCAAGGGAACATTGAGGGACAAATGTTTTCTATTCTAGAAATTTTTTTGAATGGATTGGATTCTAAAGATGAAATGTTCAAGTCTCAATTTAATAAACAAAAAATATCAATATGATTCTGAAAAAATTCATTCTAATGTGGAGATACAAAATTTGGAAACTCAAATGGGCCCTGTTTATCAGGGATTGAATGAAATAGATAAATAGAAATTATGATGTTATAATAAAGTCAACCATAGTTAGAACATCATATATTATACTACTAAGAAACGTGTTCATACTCACTAAGATGTCCCATGGAAACTTACAACTATTAAAACTAATATTTCTGAAAAAAATGTAAACCAAAATATTGAAACCATTGAAACACGAAATATATATATCCTCATTTAAATTTCAATTCAAATTATTGTTAAACATATTAAAGAAGATTATAAAGTGTAAAAAATCATGAAAAATAATGGAAAAAATATTGAAAAAGAACCTAAATGGATGCCTATAATTTCCAAAAATTTGGCTTCACACATTACTTTTATTGATACGATTAAAATGATTAAGCATGGACCTAAAATAATTAAATTAAATAATTTGGTTAAAATTCTTCACATTATGTTCTTAATTCTATATAGTTTGTTTTAGGATCCTTCATATCAAAAAAATATTTAAAAAATCTAAAAATTAAACACTTCATGACTTTCTACATAATGTTTAATAGAGGAGTATAGGGTTGTAGTTGAAAATGGGGTACCTCCTTTGCTCAAATATCATTTAGTTTTTTTAATTATTTTTACCTTTTGAAATATTTAACCAGTCAACTACTTTTGTGACCATGGGGAATGTATTGAAATTATCCCTTACTCAATATTCATGTAACTGAGAATGGAAGAAATATTTCCAACTACGATTATTTTGAAATTTGACGAATGCTCTATTACCCTCCTTATAGAAAGTGTAAATGATTTGATATTAGGGGTTTGTAAATTGTTTTTATCTAATGGTTTCCTTATAATCGATATAGATTTTGACTATAAATCCCTAATCATTCTGAGTAGACCCTTCCTTTACACTAGAGGAGCTAAAATAAATACACCTAATAGAATATTAAATTTCAAATTGGAATAAAAAATTGAATAGTTCATTATTTTTGAAAAATTAAATCTATCACCAAAATCATGATACTATTCCACTGATATTATTAATGAATTTGAATAACCTATTGACGAATAAGAGAATGCATTTTTGAAAATTATGGGGAAATTAATAGTAAAACAGAAAAATGATGAGAAATGCATTAGAATTTTTTCAAGTAAAGATGTTGAGATGAGTGATTCTTATGTGGCTGAATTTCTAGGAAATCATGATCAATTTACAATATTAAATATTTTGAAACAAAAAATTGAAACTGATTTTTAGGATTTATCTAATCTGGAACGAATTAAATATGATGGAGTATAATGTTCTCATTCAATTTTATAATTTAGGGATCTTGAACCTACAAGTCCCTAGTAGATTGTTTTTATTAAAGAAAAACCCACTTTATATATAAATAATCTTCCATTCCAACTCAATTAATATTCTATATGTGAATGTTATACCTTTTTAGTTATAATATTAGCTCTGTTATAAGTGATTCAAGAAGGGAGTTTACCTTTGTTGATGAAGTTCAATTATATTATTAGATTGTCTATTGTTGATATTAAGGGAAAATTTCATCATTTTTCAGCATACAATACCAATCCAGCCTAGTCACAAGCCAATAGATGTTGGTAAAAAAATATTAAATTCAAATATGGAAGAGGTAATTAGGGAGGAAATCGTTAAGCGACAAGATGTAGGAATAATTTTTTATATTTCCTATAATCCCTAGGTAAGACATGTTCGGGTTTTACTACATAAGGAGGATTAAAGGTACTTACTAATGTGAAAAAAAATCATATTATGAATGATATCCAATGGCGGTCATGTATTAATTATCTTAATATTAACTATATCACTATAAAATATCATTTTATTAATTCCATTTTTACCAAATGCATGAATGGTTGACTGAAAATAAAATTTTATATTTTCTATATGGTTATTCTAGTTACAACTAGATTCCCATATCTATATATGACTAGGGAAATACCACATTAACCTTCCTATTTTGAACATTTTTGTACAGGAGGATTCCCTTTTTCCTGAGTGGTTCTATTACTGCCTCTCAAAGGATTATGATGGCTATATTTTCTGGTATGATTGAGTGAAAAATTGAGGTCTTCATGGATGAATTTTCCGTAGTTAATTATTATTTTTAAGGTTGTTTGGAAAACATGGAAACTTATTTACAAAGGTGTGAGGATAAAAACATTGTATAAAATTGGGTTAAATGTTAGTTCATGGTCAACGGACGGATAATATTAGGATATAAGGTTTCGAAGAGAGAATAAATGTATAAAATTATAAGACTACAGTTATTTAAAAGCATCCACCTCCTAAAAATTTTAAATAAATTATATTTTTCATATGACATGTTGGTTATTACCAAAGTTTCATCAAATAATGTTAAAAAATTATTAAGACAAATAGTTCATTTTTAGTGAAGGATATAGCTTTTATTATCAACGTAAAGTGATAAGAATCATTTAATATTCCATGATAGAAGATCACATATTTACTAGTAATTTTTTATGTAATAGGAAAATAATATTAGAGGTTATGTGTGATGAAAATGTAGGGTAGTTGGAAATTTTTTTGGAAAAATAAAGGATAATTGGTGAAATGTAATATACAATGGAATAAAATAATGTGATGATTCCCATAAAAATTATTCTACTTCTAATAAATAGTTCATTTATTTCATTTTTTCATTATAAAATTTTAGTCAATATTTTATTGGTTCAAAATTAATACAAATCATTGATCATTCTACACTAAAATATATGTTTCATAGAAAGGAATATAAATTGAGACTTATGAGGTGAACTTTTCTATTTAATAGGTTTTATTTAGACTTCAAATATAAAAAATGTGATGAAAATATGGTAGTTTATCGGTTTTCTATGTTACCCACAACTATAATTCAAACTAGTAAACAAATTGAGATCAATTCATTTTTTCTGTATAACAATAGTTTGAATTTTTTAAAGTAAATCTCTTTGTATGAAGATTTTGTGATTTTTTAATTGAAGGTGTTATTACAAAATAACCTTCACAAATACAAAGAAATAGGTTAATGTTTTATCATATTAACTACTTTTGGGGTATTCCTTCTATTCTTTAGAGGTTTGTTGATGGAATACTTAGAAGGTGTCTTCCGGATGATGAAATGCTTCATATTCTGGAATGTTTTCACTATTCTCCATGGGGTGGGAACCATGGTGAGATAATACATCCCATAAGGACCTCTAATCAAGTTTATACTATCCTATCATGTATAAGGATAAAATAATATTAGTTATATTTTGGGATAAATATCCCGAAAAGGGGAATTTGGATTGGAATCATGATTTTCCACCATAGGGGGTTTTAAAAGTTGAAAATTTTAATATTTTGGATTTTGATTTCAGGAAACCATTTCCATCATCATGTGGGAATCTGTTCTCCTATCTCGACCTAAGGCAAGACTGATGTGGTTACTACCAGAATCCAACCTCCATAGGTCAGGGGGTGGTGACAAGCACTGAAGGATATAATAACACGGGAAGGCCATTTCTAAATTAATTGTATAGACAAACACATCCATCTCAATGAATAATTATAGATAGAAAGAGTAAAATATACAACATGTCTAGAAATTAAAAAAACATTAATGACCTCTATGGTGTACACGGTTATGACAATGTAATTGAAAATTGAAGGGATAAATAAATTCCCAATATGATATATGTCCCAACCTGACAAAATTAGAAAAGTAAATTGTTGAGGGATACTAGTTCCTAAATCCCAAGATGTTATTACCTTACACGATCCAATATACCAGGTATCCCTATTCTCTTATGAAGTCTCCATTTATCTATATATCATCTTTATAATACAATACACATGCATGAAATTCCTACATAGGGCTGAGTATATACATACCCTATAGGATACCCAGAAATTTGATGGGGGAGAAGTAAGAGATACAATAGGAAAAAAATAGTAGATTCAAGATACCCTTAAATAGAATAGCTCAACCCAAAACAAAAGTGAAATTAAACTCTTCCTAACACATGGTTATTGACATGATCTATATGTTAACTAATAATTAATTAATAACCACCTATAGAAGAAGATTACACTCATCCAACCATAAGAAGATAAATAAGAAAAAATTGCATACACCACTTGTATTCACCTCTCATGGAAAGAGAGTAACAAAATCCATAGTTATAGTTATATAAGAAAATATAGATAATCACTAAAAAATCCCACATAATAGAGTAAGGTTATATCAATATCATAGCTCATCTTAAGAAGATGAATATCCAACAGTACCAAAATTCCATCCAGGATGCCCAACATCTCAAGAAACTGTCTATAGGTAACCGTCCATGTAAAATCACACATCATCACTTTTCCACATAGTTGAGGGGATAACAAATCATTTTTTTTGACCTAGGACATGGTAAAAATGAGGGATCCACTTAGATTGTCGATGGATGTCCTACTACCCAAGTATACTGAAGGGTTCTACTCGGTAGGTGTTGAGGACTCTAATGACCTACTCCAATGAATGGTACTACTTGATGGTCATCAAGAAATCCATTTTTTATATCTATTAGAGGTTTCTACTCAGTAGTCATCAAGGAATCCACTACCCAACTATATTGGAGGGCCATACTGAGTAGACATCAAGGAATCCACTGCCAAATTCTACTTGATGGAACTACTCAATAGTCGTCAAGGACTCCACTACCTAGCTCTACTGGTGGGTACTACTCGATAGTCATAGATGAATCCACTGACTAGCTCCCATGGAGGGTACTACACGATAGTTTTCACAAAATCTACATCGCAACTCTATTAGAGGTTACTACATAGTATTCATTAGGGGCTCCATTTCTAAGAATTAGTAGAGAGTATTGGTTAGTTAGTCTCTGGTGATCCTATGTGATCACTATAGTAATCATGTGTCACCTAGCGATGATTCATACCCATACCATTTCACATCATATATCTAAATTCAAAATAGATGGGTTCGAATTTTTCTACATGAAAAAACATTCAGGATAGGCTACTAGTGGGCCAAAATATGAATCTAAACGAATGAGATATGGATGTTTAAAATTTCATTAATTATAATTAAAGGGTACACAACGTGAGATGGGTCACACATAACATGTGGTCCTACTCAATTTTCTGGTCTTGACCTTGTATGAACATACAATCTAACCCCATGAATCCACACACACTATTTAGGTGGACTACTCGATGATTCCAACCTAACTGAGACCATGTTGTGTCTTTTTGGTTGGGTCCATTTACTTCCGTACATACCTGTGTGTCTGGCCATGTACAGATACATGATATCTAGGATGTATGGTCCACCGCATGTCTCGTCCCAATAAAGATGAGGTACACGATGTGTAATAGGGCTATGTGTCGTTCCATCATTATTATTCCCTGAAACACAAGCCATTGCACTTATGGGGATACACGCAATGTGTTTATCATTATACTGGGTGTGTATTTGGGGTTTTCATAGTTCCTCATTTCTATGATCCATTCATTTAATAAGATCCCATCACTTCAATTTCAAACATATATTCTCTTAAAAATATCAAATCTATACCGAATCTATCATTTCCGGCCACAGCTCAATAGAAATAGAATTTCAGTGGTCCGTAGTGTTGTCAGTGTGAGGTTTACATGCCATTTCAGTTTCCTTCAGCAATTATTATTTCATTGATTACAAAAACAAATATCCTCTTCTTGCACAAATAACATATTTGTGCTTTTTGACGATCTATCCCTCGTTCGAGAAATTGTAATGATTCGGAGGTTCGGATCGGGCTTAGTACCTCCCAAAAACATCGAACCAAAACTGTAGGGTCCAATTATTAATGAATGAAATGAAATATAGGGGAAAATAAAAATAAATATGTATAACAATTTTTGGACAATAATTCTAGTCCGATGATCAAGAACAGGCCTCTAGGGTTAGAAAAAATATAAATAAATCAATTTTATCGATACTTTAAACATGAAAAGATTATAGTTAGCACAAATCAATAGAACAGTTTGATCTACTCAATCAATTTAATAAACAAATGTGTAACCCAATAATTGACGAGTCCTACCTATATATTAGATCATTTTTAATTAATGAATATTCTCACTAATGACCTAAGGAAGCCATTGAATTCACTGATCTTCGATTTTCTCCAATCAATCATTTTGTCGTCATCCGTGGTGATTTAACAATGAAGGAGGAAGTTGAACCACTAGAATTATCATAGGGTTCATGTATCTAACCATTGCAGAATTTCAATGGATGTAATCCTATATAAATTAACTTATTATAGAATATGATTTAATTAATTAATTAGATTATTTAATTTGTCAACTGAATGTTCTGACAATGAGTGAGGTGTCCAAACTCCCTGTTCCGACCCATTTTAGGTGGTGCCTATGATAATTACCAAATTTTGGACTCATCTGTGGCCTCAGATTTCAAATCTAAGATTCCATTTTAAATTTATTCAAATTTATTTAATATGTTTTTTATGTTCAATATAAAATAAATTATATATTTTTATAAAATTAATTTAGGCCACACTAGGCCTCGTAGTCACACTCAGTTTGAGTTCATAGATATGAAAATATATATTGAATTATTTTGATGTCTTACAATGGAAAAACCATGTCACTACACCATTCCATCATTTAATATGTTCATCCATAAAAAGAATAACTAAACAAAAATCTTTGGATACTGAGATTTCACTTGGCTCTCCCACTCCGAGGAACTCTCCTCCACATTCTAATATTTCCACAACACATGAACCAATGGGGTGGTCCATCCATGTAGGGTTTCTCCCGTCAATCTTCTACCACCATCGGTGATATAAAAATGTGGATTCATTATTTATTTCCATATATCATCAGTCAATATTATGCACGGGGTTATGTGTGTATCTCATCAGTAGTGGAATATTGAAAATGTTGTGCACCTGCTTCTATTGTGAGGGTAGGGCGATGTGATAAGCAACATCACCTAACCTCTACATGATCTCGAATGACCAAATGTACCAAAATGATGGTTTTCCTCCCGACCAATCCTTCACAATCCTCACCATGGAGAGAATATCAATAAAATATGGTCTCCCCACTTGAACTCCAATATTCTATGATGGGGATTTTTGTAAAAAAAATTCTATCTCTCGGCCAACCTCACATACTCACAAATGACCTAGACCTTCTGTATTATCACCTTCACCATCTCTAGTACCACAGCTGATATCTCACTAATCCATACCCTACACAAGGGTGACTTACATGGTCTCCCATATAGGTCCCCAAAATATTCCTTGATGATGGTAGATTGGTAGGTATTGTTGGACAAAAACTCTACCAAGGTAAATTGATCCTACCAACTCCTGCCAAAGTCTATCACAGAAGCCCTCATTATATCCCCCAAAACCTAGATAGTTCTCTCGTTATACACATTAGTTTGAGGGGGAATGTATGTAATGATTATCATTTGGTCCCAAAATACTTCTACAATCCTCTCCACAACTATGCCATAAACTATTCATCACGATCAGAGAAAATAATAAAGGGATCCACATGATAGATAATGATATACAATATGTAAAACACCACCAAACTCTCCTCCGAACTATTCCATCTGATAGAAAGGTAGTGTGCTAACATCATGGTTAAGAAAACTACCACCTATATTGCATCATGGACCTTCATTGTTTGTTTAATACCTATAAAATTGTCCATTGATATTTTGTCCCATTTAAACTCCAAAATATCAAGGGGTTCATCAAACTATCTAGAACTTGGTGATCATCCTTGACCTACTAATAGGAGGGGGACCGATAGGTAGACTCATCTACACATCATATCATGATGGAACACAAACACTCCCATTGATGTTTTATGTAAATCTTCCCTACACAAGGTTGTATAGCTTGGGGAGAAGTGGGGAAATCATAGAACACCTTCTCCAGCATCATGACTAGAGCCACTGTCAGTCCTTGGAAAACGATGGTGTGATACCCTCATTCCAATTATGGGTCTTGTGAGTATATTTTGGTTATTTGGTCATGTAAGACCTCATATTCTATGTTTCTCAGTTTGAACTATCTCACACACTCAAGAAGTGATGGAGTTAATGTCATCAACTACCAGAAATTTATGTCGTCCTACTCCACCAGTGTCAGCTGTAGGGAGGCCATTTACTCTAGAGAATCTTGCACCAAGTGATCATGGTAATTATTTATAAGGTAATCATATACTTAATTTCCCTTCACATAAGTATATACTATCTCTAAGTCATAGACCATAATGAACATTGACTTGTACCACTATCTAAGGTTCATGTCCCTCTACGTGAAGAAGTACCTGAGTCTCTAATGTAATGAGTAAATGAAAAAGAACTATGCCAGAAGGTAGTGTCTCCACATATTCAGTGAGAAGACTCTTACTTCAATCTCTAGGTTATGAGTTTTTAGTCATTCTCTAGGGGTAAGCATCGTCATCCATGATTTTCCAATGATGTGAAATGTGATGATCAGCACTATGGTCTAGCAATCGATCAGGCAGAGGATAGTTATCCTTATCACTGGAGATATATTAATCATCAACGAGTATAATAAGATCAAGGATAGTGTATTTATACTCATTATATATAAATTAGCATAGAGAAAATTCATCCTTGACACATAGAAATTCGAGGATAGTGGAATCACCCTAATTACTAAGGAGAGAATAATTATCCATGAGTATCATTACATAGGACGCCATTCTTGTATATCATAATCATAGTATAAAGACCTAGATCCTAGGAAGAATAATTGGAGATTACAATAATGTAATATTTAATCATACAAGCTCAACAACTGGACCCTAGGAATTACCTCGTGTATTTTAATGAATGTATGAAAATAAAATGGTTTATAATCCATATTATAGGATGGACATGTGGAAATACGAAATAAGAAGGTATCAACATATAGATTCAAGTTAATACATATGTAGATCCCAAAATAATGTTGCACCAACATAGGCTTATAATCAATAGACTAGGAAAAGTCTTTGGTAATGAATGTTTCATTAGTAGTAATAGTTGAATGCATAACTAAAGGGAGAGGGTGTTTGAATGCCTAAACTCATGACTACTATCATTACCTCATGATATCACACGCTCAATATGGGGTATAATGTGACACCTTCTACAATATATACCCAAACCTATTGTATTATCTCTGGTTCGGTCAAATATTATTGAACCGACATTGTCCCTCAAGTCAAACAATGAATAGGCATCCAACTAGGTATCATCAGAGACTACCCAAAATTAAAGGCTACATATTAGGGATCCTCAACATTAAAGTTAATGCGAATAGTCTTACAGGATATTATCTAATGGTAATTCAATTTAGGAATGCTAATCGGGATCCTTAGAATGGTACAAAAGAAGAGGCATCTCCAATCGGACCCTCAATAATAGTGAAAGTAGATAGAGGCATCATACATGATATCCATAAAAGGATTAAACAAGTATAAGGATCCTAAATGTAATCCCAAGGTTATAATGTTAGTAAAGGAATCCCATAGGTGACCCTCAGTAACATTTGTAAGGTATAGCCATCCTACATGGGATCTACTAATTCAAAATATAACTTACCCTCTTAGGATATAAGGTAACATCTCATAAGGGATACATCATCAAGTTAAAAGCTATCAATGCATCAGTAAAGAGAGATAGATCATAGAAAATATCAAATAAAATGGTGCCATTCATAAGATATGAATAGATTCAGTCACTAGAAGATGATCCTCTATATTTATAAAAATGCTCAAAACATCTTCCATGTGTCCAAAAATCAATTGTAGGGTTGTACCATCATGATCTACATTGATTTTTTTAAATGGACTACATATTTTTCCATTTTCAAATCATCAGAATAATATAGGGAAAACCCTCAAAATGGTATATAAGTAAGAGTACACCTCATGTAAACCCTAGAACACCTCATGTGACATGAAGGCCCCCCTAGGCATGTACCTCATCCAAACATGGAATGAAAAAGCACTTGTACCCAACATGTAAGATAATTACATGGTGTGTATCCTACACATGGTACCTTACTTTATACCCAACGTGGACTAACCATGTATAAATCATGTTTGTGTACCATTACAAGGTGTGTAACCCACACGGGGTCAATCCATGTACTCTACATAGCCATGTTCCCAAACACAGGCTATCTTGTTGGGTACATGGATATACAGTCGAGTACTAGTACACTGATTCTATAACCCATACACGACATGTACTTTTGATAATATCTACATACCCAAACGTGAATAACACACATCATGTTCTCATATACTAAACAATCTGTGATTGGGATTTCCCAATAGGAAACCCCTCAAATTGGATCAAAACTTCATTTTGCAACCTGAAAGCTATAAAATGACTCTTAATGGAACCTAAGAAAAAAATATTGCATTAAAACTTAAAAATATTAAATAAATGATAACTTATGGGAAAAACATAAAAACAACAAACAATTGGGAGAAATCAGACAGAGATTCACCCATTTTCAGGATCAGTGATAGTTGTATGGTGATCTTGATCATCCCATGATCCAAGGTAGTACCTCCCTCTCTCCCTCTCTCTTAATTTCTCTCCATATAACATTCTCTCTAGGTCGTAGTGATGAAGATCCAATTTGGGACCTTATGAGAAATCAAGGGAGAAGAAAGAAGGAAATGATGAAAGGAAAATAAAAAAAGAAAAAGAAATGAAAATGGGTCCTAGGCTGAACCTAGAACCGAACATGAGTTTATGACCCACCTAAAACAATTTGACATTTTAAATTCAATTCCAGATCTCAATTCGATGCCTGATTCAAAATATATGACTGATCAAACCTACACGAATAAATTTATAATTAATGACTTAAATAATAATTATTAATTATTCTATTGAAATTTGAGTGGCTCAGAATTACACCAAAATCCATTCCTAGGTAAAAAACCATATTATAGGACAAAAAAAGTTATTAGAAAAATGGAATGTGGTTGTACTCTAATGGAAAAGACCATTTTACCACTTACATGCATTCAACCAAAATAATAAAATTTTTTCTCAAATAATTTGTCTGAAAAAACACAGTTCGTTACAACCAACCCACCATAACCCTTCTCATACTCGAGAATCCATGGATGTAAAACTTTTATACATTCTCTCATCCCATGAATCTAAATAACTACACTAAATCAATTATCAAATGACTAATCTTACCATGTCCACAACTCTTAGATAATGAAATATGTTTAAGTGCGACCGATCTGGTACTCCCCACCATTGGAATACCCATATCGTTTCCTCAACAGTTAGCATCAAGCTCAATAATAAAAATGAATTTCAAATGAGAAAAATTGTTACCACCCTCAAATTCCAATTGGTGGAATCCCCAACATATGGATTACCTTATAGCACTCCTCAAGTCCAACTTCATCATGCTCCTTTATTAAACTTTAAAAAAAATTAAGATAAATGAATCTCAACGTAGAGCTTACACTCTCTCTGCATACTCAAGATGATGTTAATATATATCATGATCTTTATAACATAGAGTACACAAATATTACACTAAATGGCATGTGTAGCACTCTCAAATCATGATCACATCCAAAATACGCCATACATTACATTAACCAACACCAGACACCACATATCTGACAATGCCTTCCGAGGTCTAGATATGAGTATACCATATCCTAGAACTTGATTCATTTTTGAGGTCTCCTCTATGATAGAGGGAAATTTCAAATTTAACCATAACTTTTAGGTGGACAACACAAAACATGTTTAGGAAACCATCGGTCCTTGACTCACAACCAACCAGTCATCGATTTAAAACATAAATGGAACCATGAACAACAAACCATTACCTTTATCACCTTACTCATGCTCTCGTGATTCATTCATACGGGGATAATATGACCATGCTACAAAATTGATCAATTCAATCAATCTACATGCTCCAATAGAACTAATATTCTAAATTTATCACATTATTTGTTCCAGGGTGTATTGCATGACATCATGTTACATGATTTCATTTCAGTCAAAAGAATCAACTCATGCCCAGTCTTAATATCAATAGTATAATAACTAGATAATAGGCCCTAGAAGCCAAACATTCCTGCCTATTGAAGCTGGTCTGAAAAAATAAGCACCATAGGTGCTTCAAAGAAATCCAAATTAATCAACCTGCCAATAATGAAAACCACAAACAAAATCAGTGAATTGATCTCTAAATGATATAATTACCAAGCTCACTACATAAAAACACATCTATAAACATTGTACAACCTCTCACATTGGTTTCCCTCCATAAAAGCAATCACTGATCTACAAGGGTCTGAGCCAAAACTAATGTCCTTTAGGTCTCCCACCTAGTCCTACTGATTAATTATCAATGAGAATCACTAGTTCTAACCAAATAGCCCAAATTATTAGCCACTTGAATGAAGTTAAGGATCGTAATAACCTACAATGTTCAAAACTAGCAACACGACCTACAAGGGACCAATCTTCTCCCATAATAATCATAAATAATTTCTCCCTGGAGATCATGATACCAATATAGAATATGTATTATACTAAAAATACTGAGTATTTTTTCACAACTATACCCCTTAGAGGTCATGTTCATGAAAAATATCTGGGTACCCATTGACATAGTACTATGTGATCTATCTAGATAACCATAAATGATGGTCAGTTTAGTATAATTTCATTTCATGAAATACAAAAAAACACAATATATATTATTATTAACACATTATATAACATATCATGATAAATAATACACTTATTGGGGTATAAAACATGGTAATCATGTTCCCTATTGACCTACTAGGGTCACTTCACCTCCTATGCATGTGGACTGAGTTGTCAACCTCACATAAATGTTCTCAACTTTGATCTAGATGACCATCTGTTAAATGGAATATATATATTCCAGTCAGCTAAATTGAGTATAATTACAACAAAAACTAAATGAGAAAACAGCTTTTAGATTTCTGTTGACACATTACATAATAGTCCTTGAACGTCAATAATAATCACACACTAGAAGACCTATAACATGTCAATACTATTCACCAAATATAAAGCAAGAGACACAACTTTCTTTTTCAATCCAGCAGTCAAAATCAGCCACTAGCCTCTTTCCAGTGGGCCATGATCTAGAAATCCATCAATGGCTACTCTCCAATAGTCTGGTTCATTTAAAAGCCTTAATTATGCCTCTCTATATGCCAATGTATACCGATTAGCAGAGAGGGACTAGTGTGTGTCCGTACAGGGATTATTCCCTTATATCAGAGTAAACACAGAGAAATGACAATATATCATTTAAAGAAGAAATAAGAACAGTGAAAAAGTACTAAATATCAAGAATATAACATGCTATAATAATAAATTTAATTCTATAAAAGCCCAAACATTCATGTCAAACATACCACACATTTCACCCACTGGGCCGACCATACATACTAGGGTATATAAAAGAAACTAAAATTAATGTATCAGTAAATACGACAACATCGAGCCATACCACATACCCAGTCTCCAAAACACCATTGAGCTACACCTTTCCAATCCAATGAATCTACATGAGTATATCTACAAAATCATATAACCTTGGGCATCATCCCTGTATTTAATGTAATCCATTCTCAATATCAAAATAAGATATAAGGTTTTCACTCAAACTAAGGTGCACATCCAAGGGTGAGAATATAATCTTAGTAGGCCACCACAATGATGTACTGATAATATGATTCTATAATTGCATGCTCATGTAGTATACATAGCCTATTACAGACACAACTAATGTGAAAAATAATTCAAATAAATTTGAAACAACAGTCAATCGCTAAGTCCGTGATCCTTGTAAACTATGAAATGTTCCATCCTGAATATATAAATATATCAATATATATATTTCCATACATATAAAAATATACATAGGTATGAATATATATGAATAAGGTGAATAAAATAACATAAAATAACAGTATTCGATCACCGGGTCTGTAATATCAATATTCTGGACAACGTATGCAATGTGAATTGATATAGATGTCGTACCCCTCAGTATATGAACCATTATGTCGATATATGGGTCTGTAATTCAAATAGACTAATACCTACCTCATCTAGAACCAGAAATCTCTTGGATTAAGCTACATCACCACTTGAGGATACTCATCCTAACCTTGGGTTCACCCACACTCACATTCAATTACTATAATGAATAATTACAGGGAGTACATATAGACATCCTATAAATATGGTAGAGAGCTAGATATCATACCATGTTATCCATGTAAAAATAATTCAATGTTTGATCCCTAGGTCTCATTCTATAGGTAGTCATGACATTATGAGTGAGATAATACCTAGGGTCCAGACCCTTTGATGATCAATAGTAAGAGATAATAGGTGAGATATCATTTGAAACCATCGAGATCTTTTATCAGGGTGAGCGTAATCATCCCCATTACTCGGGTGAGCATAATCATACATGATTATCAAAAATATGGAATTTTATTCCCAAAATTATTGTATAGTAATCAATCAGGGAGAGAATTTCTGTCTCTATAACTCAATAGAGAATTATCATCAATGAGTATAATATGATACATGATATCACAGTCATCCTTATCATATATCAATTAGTGGAGATTGTGACCATCCTCAACACATAACATTTTTAGGAGAGTGAAATCATACTCATCATTTGAGAGAGCATAATAATCAATGAGTTTCATCACTAGGGATTTCATTCCCATATACCATAATCATAGGTTAAAAATATAGATCCTACAAAGGAACATTAGATATTAAAATAATGTAATAGTAAAAAACATAAGCTTAATAGCTAGATCCCAAGTAGTACATATGGGTATGTTAATAAATATATGAAAAAAATCTATCATAGAATTAAAATTCTTCGAATAATGTCTAGAAACACAGAATATAAAGGGATCAATATCATATTCCTCAAAAATACATCTGGTACACCCAAAAGAAGAAGTTCTAACCACGACAAGATCATCAGCCACAGAAAAGGAATCACATTTTGTAATCAACACTACATTAGCAGCAATCAGTGAATGCATAAATAAATAATTAGGGTAGATGATGGACTAAACCCATCACAATTATTACTTCCTTATAGGATCACATGTTTGGTACGAGTTCTATGGTGACACCCCATTACCATCTCTACGTAAACCCAACGTACTAGCTTAGGTACAATCAAATACCAGGGCGTCCTATATTTCCCTCAAGTCAAACATTGATGTGTAATCATTATTGGTATTATTTTGGTCTATAAAAGTGATGTAATCCTACTAGGGATCCTCAATTGTGAATTTAAACGGAAAAATACGTCACAAAATTCACTAATGGTAAGTCAATAGAGGCATCCTACTCAAGATCCTCAGAATAGAAAATAGGAAGATGTATCTTACATGGAACCCTCTATAGTAGCATACATAAGAATAGGCATCTTACATGGTATCCTATGTAAGAATAACAATGTAGAGGCACCCTATAAGGGATTCCCTAGGTTATCATGTAACAAAAGTCATCCCACAGGGGACCCTCCATAACAAAAATTATATAGAGGCATACTTCAAGGGATACTCTATGTCAAAAGGTAATATAGACTCTTAGGATTGAAGGGAACATCTCAAAATTTAGAAATCCTCAATGGTTGGTATGTGAAATCATCTGTTAAAATAGATAGCTCATTTACCATCACATATCAAAATGTCACATTCTGAGGAGATGACTATATTGAATCACTAGATGAAGAACATATCAATTTATTAAGAGAGTCATAATGTCACTCAAGAGTCCTCAAATCAATTTAATGGTTATACGATTGCGATATAAATATAAAAACACCCATAATGTAATAATCATGTGTCCAATTCTAACTCATCGGTGTATAATATAGAAAACCCTCAAAAGGGTATCAATGGTGGAGTATAGAGTGTGTATACCATAGTAGACAATGTGTTCCCTCAATGACTCACTTGGGTGGGTACCTCAGCTAGACATGGAATGAAAAAGGCCATTTACATAGCATGTAAGAAATGTATATAGTGAATACCCTACCCGAGGTACCTACCCATATACCTCACATGGCCAGGCCATGTATACATCCTGGTCGTGTACCTCTACAATTCTTGCATCCCACATGGTTTTGGGTTATGTACACAACATGACCATGTGCCCCTGCATGGTTTTTTTGGTTGGGTACTTGGATTCATGATCTAGTACCATTAAATTTCATGTATACCCCATACACAGTGTTTTCATACGAAAATACCATCTTCGCTAAATAGGGAAAAACACACGACATGTGCTCCTGAACTATAAGTCGTGTGATCGAGATGTTCAAATAAGAAACCCCTTAAAAATCATTGAAACAAAATTTTATCCCCAAAATATACAGATCAACCCCCAAGTGGTAGTAATAATTAATAATAGGTATTTAAAAAAAATGTTAAATATATGGGGATTTATGGTAAAGCATAAAAAAAGAAATGCCTCTGGTAAGAATATTCCAACGCTTCTCCTATTTCCATGTTCCAAAGTTGTCGCATGATGATATGACTCCTCATGAGCTTCACAGTGGTACCTCACTCTCCCACCCTCTATTTTTTTCTCTCCATCCCCCTTTATCTCTAGGTAAACGTGAAGGATATCCCATGGGGGCATTCATGAGAAGCCAGGGGAGAATAACGATAGAAAATAGGGAAGGAAAAGAATTGAAAAGGAAAAAATGAAAAGAAAAAGGGTCCCTGACCAGATATAGTGAAAAATTTCATTTAATGCCATACATATGAAAAAATTCCCATTCCAAACCCAACAGAGGTGAAATAATCTCAATATGACACCTCGTTCAAAAGATATGATCAAATAAACTTACACAAATAAATTAGTATTTATTAATTATATAGTTAAAATTCTAGTGTCTTGGAATTC
This sequence comes from Viscum album, assembly GCA_963277665.1. NCBI lineage: Eukaryota > Viridiplantae > Streptophyta > Magnoliopsida > Santalales > Viscaceae > Viscum > Viscum album. The sequence continues at coordinate 1,456,780,139 of OY728159.1, read as the reverse complement.
TACCAAACCCATATGATAATTTAAAAAATGTATTTCAGGGACTAATATAGTGTTTTGTAATAATATTTAGGGACTTCAACTAGGGTAAAATGTTATTTTACCCCTTGCAAGAATCTGATAGAAAAAAATTCAAATTTATGCTCAATATTTTAGATAAAAAAATACGTGTCATTAAACATCACAGATAATGGTACACATTTAATGAATTATATATTCAAATAATTAATGGAATGATATGCTTTAATTCATAAAATCAGTACCATCTATCTCCCACAATATAGTGAGAATTTATATATCTATAATAGAGAACTGAAACAAATGTTTTAGAAAATTGTGAGTAGTTCATGAAAGGAACAATATTTAAATCTTCAAAAAACATTTTTTTTAAACATGAACACTTATAAAAATACCATAGGAATGTATCCTCAATGACATATATTCTATATGATATTTAATTTTGATGTACAACACCATAAAGAATCATATTGGGTACTAAAGGCAATCAATAATGATTTCAATCTATTGGATATATGTGGTAGTTAGAGTTATGTGAACCAGAATAAATTTGAATAAAGACTTATGAGAATTGTAGAATGTAAAAATGAATAAAAAGTGTTTTATTTACTCTATTATTCAAAATACACAATCAAAGGTTGGACAAAAGATTTTAATTTTTAATTTCATATTGAAATTTTTTCATGGGAAACTAAAAATATAGGCTAGAACATTTACTATCCCAAGAGTTTCAGGGAATGAGTATTTGGAATTAACTAGTGAGGATAATATACCATTCTTAATTAATAGTTGAAGTGTTAAACATTACTTTAATGGGAAGTCAAAGGTCTTGACTACAATCACTATTATTGAAGGTAGACTCTCCATTATGTCTAACAGATGCCTTAAAACTCAATGCTTGGTGTGTGTTTCCCCATGGTCCTATTGTTTTTTTCACAGTAAAAATAATTGACTAATATTTTTATGGATCTTAATTATTTTCATGTTTATAAAAAATCTTATTCTATTTCACAAAGTGTTTTCTATTTTTTGAGGAAGGTCATTGGACTGTGATGTCGCATGTAAATGATGTGGCTGAAACCTCAACTTATCTTTAGTTCTAAGTGGAGTTTCTTGCATCATCATTTTTTATACACATCCCATAACATTTTCTATATTTAATTAAATTCTGTAACTCCACTTTGGTGAATCTTATGTTAATCTATTCATTATGTGCGAGTTGTAAAATTCAAACCATGACATCTCACTCACGGTTTAGATGGGGAGTACTTTTAAATGAACGAAAATGAGTAATGCTCTTAATACCAATGGAGTTCTACTATTTTAACTTATAAAAAATATTCATATTTCTTTCTTTATATTTCATGAATTTATGTGTGGTGTGAACTCACTAAATATTTTTAAATTCATTTGAAATAGGGTTTCATCTTAATTTCTTGGTTCTTTTCAAGTTTTTTATGCTTTGTGTAATTTAAAATGTCTTTAATGCACGTTATTAAATTTATTTTATTAATTGTGTTGTAAATTTTGGGAAAATATGTTGTAGAATTTTTCTAATCCCCATGGAAAAAAATTTAAAATTTACATTTGTAAATCATTTTGAACATAAAATTATAATTGTTTTCATTCACCATTAAATTCAAATTTATTGAAAATTATTGTTATTAAGAGGGGGTATTTTTTAATATTGAGATGAACAATGTTTTAATCTCAACCCATCAAATCCAATAGTTTTTTTTCAAATTGTTTGTTTGACAAGCTTCAAATTAACTATTCAATGGAATATAATTTTTCTAAAGTATGATATTTGAAGTTATTATATTATGAGGTTAATTTTTATTACTTTTACATTGATTTAATTGGGACAATCAATTTAATGATATTTTGAAAATAATTTTTTTAATCAAATTTTGGAATTAATATTTACAATAATCCTTGTTTTTAATCTTTTAACTACGTTTTAAACTTCTAATATATACATTTACATGATCATGAAATGAAATTTTTAATCTAGGTTTATAAACTATTCATTCATCCTTTCATTCTTTTTTTTCTTTAAACAGATGGATAACTTATTGATTATGTTAGTAATTATTGATCTTTAACATCCAAAAAGAGTGTATATTTATTATGATTTTTTATTTTTTGTGTCGGTTCACCTAGAGGTAAAAAATATATATATAATTCTTAGCGAAATGAAAAGTGAGTTTGGATTATATTAATTCAAAAATTTCAATCACAATAATTTATTTAAAACAAAATCCATCGTTTGATCAACACTTTTGTTTTGAGAAGGGTAAATCCCTATTTCCTGCTCGAAGGGGAAGGATAATTTTCAAAACATAATCTTATTGGAAATTATACTTTTCATTAATTTTAATTCCTTTCATCCACACAATTACTAAAAATGATTTCTTTATGACAAAAAATGATAATGTTTTGGGACATTTGTTGTGGCATTTAATTATTTAGTTTTCCAAATCCATTTTGGTCTATTTTCAATGTTTCAAAAACTATATTTATAATTTAAATGGTTATTTTTAATCTAAGGGTTATTTTAGGTTAAAATCAGTAATCATTGAAATTTATTTATTTCTAGTTTTTATGATAAACTATTCGTTTGGTAATTCAATGTTGAATTTTTTTATTTTATTTCTTATATTTTATTTTAAAATTTTAATTTTTTACTGGTTAGTGTAATTACACTATTCTTTAAATTAAATAATTAGTAATGTGATTATATTATTTATTTATTTATAAATTAATTATTATAAATCAAACTATTAATATTGAATTTTTAATGAAATTTAGATTAAACCCAGTTTCCATACCAATTAATAAAAAATAGAAGTCACAGAAACAATGGGGTTTCAATTTCGATCGAATCTGTATTGAAGATTGTGGATGAAGATTTGTTGTTGGAGAAGATCCCCACACTACCAAAACTACTATTTAAGTTGGATTTTGGAAATCAAATAAGTTGAATCAAAATTGCTCGGTGCTGCCATGTGAGTTCAAACCACCACTGTTTGAAGTCACAGACACATAGATGTTTTCCGATCTTAATGTTGATGGACCTAGATTAGTCATTAAAGGTAATAAACCCTAGAACCCAAAAAATCATGAAAAATGTTGAAGAAGACTTAAATCAATTGATTGAGTACTCCACCATTTGAATTCGAGTTGTCAAGGATGTTTCTGTGGTGATGATGATGAAACCCTATCGAACTAATAAATATTTTACAAATTCAATAAATCAAGGTGAGTTCCACCAGAAATCCTTTTGTAGGGGTTGTCTCATGCAGGTTGATGTAGATGCATGTTCAACTTTCTAAATAAAAATCTAAAGTATTTATAATATGACCTTAGTTATGGAGGTATGAATGCCTCTATAAGAAGATCTATTTTTAAGGATGACAAATTACACCCCATTAGCCAACTCCACTATGGATGAACAAAAATCATGAATCACAGTTAAATAAATCAAATCCTACCATTATAGAATTTTTTGATCACTCAAAGAAGACTCACTGATTGTGGTTTTTGTGGATCTCCAGTGGATGAAGCCCAAACCCAAGTTTTGGAACATTACATTTTTCTTCAAGGGGTTGAACATAATCAAGAGACGTCAAAGCTGAACATATCCCACCAATTTAATGATCCTTCTCATTCCACGAATATTGGTGGAAATTTAAACCATGTTACTAGAAAAAATCTGCTATAGAATTTGACCACGACATACTGGATAAGTCATACCATGTCTATATACAATTGCACCTATTATTCCACAGCTTATTTCGTGTTTTTGGATTGTTTTTATTTTGTTTGAATGGATTATTTGAAGGAGTTTATGATTCCTTGAGATGAAGATTTCATTGGGAGTGAGTTTGATTTATGGTGAAATTCACCTGCTCGATGAAATGTTTTAATTTGTTTATGTCTGTACCAGTAGTACTATCTGAGACCATAGGTTGGTACACATGATATTTTTTATTATCACGTGAAAATTTGAGATCAAACCATTTCCAAATAATAAATGAGATCTAGGATGAGAATGTCACACTTTTATATTTTTCAAAATAATGTGACTTATTTAAAAGATACTTGTTAAGAAGTGGCAGTGAGACCTAAAAAAGTGTAATCTCAATTAGGTAAAATACCCTAAGATAGGGTGAGGGGAGATTCAGGGTATGATATATTAAAAAAATTGTCTGTTTGGATCTTTTTGTTATCATTAAACAAAATATGTGTCTCTCTCTTTCCCGTAGCATAGAATAAATGAGAATTGAATCATGTACAAGAGACAACAATATTACTTGGTTCACCATCCCTTATATACATCCAATGATCATAAATAGTCAAGGTATATATATACAAAATAAACTACAGTGCATTGTTGTTACATGTTTTGGATTGGACTCACTATCCCAACTGGTTTACAGACAATCATAATTTAAAAGAGCACAACTCTCTAAACTGAAGTGCACTCACTACACATTCAGAAAATTCTTCGTTTGATATCTTGAATCAATACATTTTACACCTAATTTGGTGCATCATGAATCCTTATATTCATCCACATGATTACTAGAAACATACTATAATAACTCTATGGAAATCCATTTAGGTTTGTAAAATTTTAAATTTTTCTTTAACCATTGCACAAAATGCACGCAAATCAACCATATTTCATGTAACTTTTATGTTTTGTCATGAAACATTAACATTCATGCATCTATTCAGATCATCACATAACTCTCAATTGTTATAAATCTTGTATATTATCATGAAATTCACTTGTTTCTATAAACACATGTCACTTTTTTATATAAAACAATTTTTATGTAGTTTCTTCTAGATACAAATAGTTTCATACAAATTTTACATGATTCAGATCCCGGATATTATCAAATGGTTGAGCTCTATAAATTACGGGTGACCATGAATTTATACTCATGAATTACCCTTCATGAAAATACCTTCAGAAACTTCAACTATACAAACAAATATACTTATGTGTTAAACTTCAACAATTTGATGTATCCTTTAGCATGCAAGTCAATACCCTGACGCAACTACATCTCGATTCCATGGTCTTTTGCAACATTTTTTTTCATCATGTTTTAGAACTTTCACATTATATTATAAATTGATTAATTATGATGTGATATCCATGAATCGCCACTTTCTTACATATTTTTGAAACACCTTCACACTTTCACATAACATTTATAATATCATGAATATAATTCCCTTGGAAAAAACATATTTTTCCTTCTTTCTAATTTTGGACACCAATTTTTTTGAAAATATTGGAAAATTACACCACCTTATACAAACAACATTATGTATCACTTCCATTACTTCCATACCTATATTTGGAATCATTTTCATGATTTTTTTAATAATAAAATTGAAACATCACATCTAACTATGGAATGATTCTTTGTCAAAAAAATCAACCCCAAAATATTGAAAATTCACATAGTGATATTTTTTCCCAATAAAATTCATTGGGATGGAAGTATGTACAGAAACATATTAAACTAATTTCATGTGGGTATAACATAATTTTTACAATAGTATGGATTTATGTCTTTTTTAGGTGACAAAATACTATATTTGGTGAAATGTGATTAGAAGAGAATTGATGAACAAGCTATGTTAGTGGATGATGAAAGTCATCAACATAGAAAATAAATACGAATAAATTATGAGAAGTCCTAAATAGAAGGGGGATATAAACCATAATAATGGTGTAGAGGACACTTTCCGATGGAGGAGACAATATTTCTACTGAAAATTTTTGCAGGTATAAACTTTGTAGATGAAAAGTAACTTGAGCTAGAGGATTCGATCCTTGACAAAAAAATTCCCATTTCCACCTCTGTTTTCGTATTGTTATAATTATCATAAATTATTTTAAACCTAATAATATATCCATATTTTATATATAAATTTATTCTGGGAATAATATTTAGTATTTAAAATTTTAATTATTTATGAAAAAATCATTATTTATAGATATATATTCATCCAATTAACATTTTGAAAAATTTCAAAATATCTTCTTTGAGAATTAATGATTTCTATTAGAATTATCTCATTCATAAATTTCATCTAAATTTCCAATATTCCAACAAGAGGTTTTGGGTGTGAATAGAACAAAATGATTAATTGAAAATCAGATCATGTTGAAAACATTGTTTATCATTTTTTAAATGAATAATTGTTTAGTTGATGAAGTATATAATTATAATTTATTATTGTTCAAAATGAATAAAAGGCTATTAATCCACCTTCTAATCAAGTACCACTAAAATGTTTTTCTGTATGAATGAATGAACACATTTTGAACTATTCAAACGAGCTCCCTGCAATTGAAAATGTCATATCTCTTTTATTGAACCAGTTCATTTCAAATTCATGACTTCAGCTTCTATTACAACTTGAATTTTTTTTCTTGTTATGTTTTGTTTTCTTATTTTTTTTATTGTCTATTCGATTACCTTTTCTATATATGTGGTGGTAATACCTAAACATTTTATATTATAGTTTCTAATATGTAATTAAATAATTATTTTTCATGTATTTAGTGATAATCATGTCACTTACCACTCCCTTCTCTATTGTGTTGGACTCGGGATAGAGAGTCAATATTGTTTTGTCCAGAGCTAGTATAGAACATGAAAGAGATGGTTCAGGTAATATGTGAGAGGATAATGGTAGGAAGGGTTTTCATAATTCATGTTCTAATCAAATGATAATATATATGGATGTTGAAATTAGAGATAAAATGTATCTAAAGGAAAATCCACATTGTGAAAATTATAGGTTTTGATTTGGGAGTAATCTCTCTCCATATTTCGTTGGGCCTTTTCTTCTACTGGATCATGATGAAAAATGGGTGAATCAGATAGAACATACATCATTGATTATCTATATACATGATTTATCACTTTTTCTTCAAAAAAATTTTTATCTTCAGGATGAATCTCCCGTCATCAATTGTGTAAAATCAATGTTGATGCAGATGCAACCTTCATGGAGCTTCCTGTGGAGATCCTAGACCTCCTGGAGATGGTGTTGTGTGGGAACTATATTTATAAGGCCCCAGCATTAAACCTTATTTATTCTTGAGTTATTACAAAATTACACATTAAGGATCTTTTCGGGTTTAGAGTTTTAGAAAATTAGATCATAAAACTTGCATTACACTCCACATATAAACAAAGTGGTTACATAAAGATAGTATTCATCATTCCCATCAATGGAAACACATTTAAAATAAAACATGGATTATTTCTTGACACATCCTTGACTCTATCATCTTATCATGTACCTTACCCTTGACCTGTGACAAACATTTCAAAAACTTGGGATGAGCATAAAAACTCATTATGGGTTATAAAAAAAACATGGAAAGGAAACATGAGTTCATATATACATAAGAATGAAATCATACATTACCCATAAAACTTAGGCACTTTAACATACCTCATAAAATCATAAATCATAGAAATCATAAGACATAAAGGTAACTTGAGGCATTCATAACATTCTTACATAGGGAGTAACCCTCTTGGTTACGTTTGGAATACCCATCACAGTATATTCCCTAAAATCACTTCAGGGAAACCTTAACGTTTCACTCCTTCGCGTTACCCAATGCATTGGAGAGCTATAACGGGCTCACCCGCCCTTAGTTTATCACGGAACCACCCGTCTTCATAATAATGCCCAAGAACCATAACATAATCATATCACATAAAACATGCATAAAGGAAACATAACATTTCCACATTTCAATCACGAGATATCAATACAAAACATTGATATAATGAAAACATTATGAAAACCATTTTCAATACCAAAGTAAAACATCGTATTTATTTTTCGTTTTAAAAAAAAGGTATGGCTTGTAGAGGAAGCCGAAACTCAAATAACGGTTACGACGACGAAGAAGTCGTTGTCGCCGCATAAGTACGACAAAGACATTCCCCTTTGTCGTTTAGTAAACGCTTCGTATAAAAAATATTCCTTTTGAATAAACGTAAAAGTCAAAGTTGTTTATACACCGTATAAAATAAAGTTGTGTATAAAATAAAATATGCCTCAATGAAAAGAGATTGAGAAAAGTCACATACCTCGTATCCGACTTGACCCGACCGTTCTTTAATCTCCTGAATAATAAACATGAGTTCATCTCTACTTGCTTATGAATCTTTTTCAAGTTCATTATTCCTTTTATACCATGTTATGAACATCATGTAATTAGTTAAGTTAATAATGTTCATTTTGTCGGTATTTGGTTCTTAAGTCAAAAATAGACTTATTACACTTACATGTTGTTAATTTGGTCAAAAGTTCCTTATATCCAGAATGGTATTCATGATGTAGATATCATATATGTCATATATATCCAGTACATACATGCACTTATAATATTACATAATCATTTAGAGGTAAGAAATTAAATGCACCGTTCATGGAGACGGTAAGCCGTACGTACGCATGAACGCTACTTCCATTTCTATTTCATATTTTATGGAAAGGAATCATAATGATATAAGAGTATATTATAATTCCAGTATAATAACATATATAATATCATTAACTTTATCCTTTACACATCCCACATATGGTATTAACGAATCAAATCACTTTCAGGGGGCGGTAGTCCGCACTTCCTAAAATGAAGATATCATGTTTAACCATAATGGAAACCAAAATGGTATGCCCAAAATGAAAAAAAAAACAGAAGATTAAGGAAAACATAAACATATTATATATCATATATAAAAATAGTGACATCATAATGGCCACCTTTGAAGGTGTTAAATGAGTGTTGAACAATCATCGTTTCGGGAGGCAGAATTTCGCCATCCATGGAAACTGTATGTTCATTAACCATTTGATGTAGTTGTTTGAGAGTGTAGCTCAAATAAATATTATAAAAACATACTAGTATATTTAAGATACTGTTTTTGTTACAAAAGAAGTAAATAAAAAGATTTTAGGGGGTTGGAGAAGCAAAATAAAACAAATGAACATGAGAGAATGAATTACATTAAAAAGTGTAACTCCTTTTGATTTGAGCCTAAAGGCTTACTTTGAAAGGATTCTGCCCAAAGGGAATCCTCTAGGACGAGTAGAGGGATGTGGAGAGAGAAAATGAGCAGGGTTTGGCCGAGCCTAAGGCTTGAAGAGTGTGTGAAATGAGGTAGAGGTGGGGGCCTTTTATAAGAGGAGAGGAGGGGCACTTTTGGAAAGTAAAGAAACATTACTTTATTTGAAAATTTGTTTCGGTTTTAAAAAGTCCCAAATTGATAAAATTTGTGGATAAGGTGATACGGGTCCGAAATCCACTCATACAATTGGTTTTGGCCTTGTGTAGTTCATAGATTTTACATTGTCTTTCCATTTTATTTAAATCGTCAAATAATGATCTCATCGCTGCATCATTATTATCTCATAAATAATTTAATTTATTTTATGTCTAAAAATCATAAAAAAAATTCTATGATGTCGGAAATCTTTTTATCTTTCCAATGACTATTTATAATCAAAATTTGGACATGTATAACCCCACTTAAAAATTGTTTTCGTAAAACATATTATGTTTGTGTCATTTTCACTTTAACATTAAATAAAAAGTAATTTATGTCATTTCCCAACAAAAGTGGATCCATGGGGTCCCCAAGTTGACCCATGGCATGTAATGGTCGGCCATGACACAACCAATGAGGTTGGGACATGTGTCTAGGTCATTTCATTTTATTAATGTATTATTTATACCTTAAACTACCCTAATTACCACTAATCGCGATTAAGAACTTAATAAGTTACTATTCAACAAAAAATTATTTTAATATCATTGAACCACATTTTACATCTTAATGACAATAATATATGTCGGATTTTCAAAATTCAATATACATTAGTGGTAAACTTTCATTTAACTGAAAAATCAGTTTGCTTGATTACCACTTAGTGGTTTCACTATTCATCAAAAATTGAAGTTTTTCAGAAAATTACCAAAAATTCACCCTAAGCTATATTTGATATTCCGAATTCAAAAATGAAGTCTATTTTACAAAATTCAAATCATATAAGTCACATTAATTAATTTAATAATTAATTCCCGCTGCTAGAGCAAATAGCGTGTTTTTACAAAACAATAAGTATCAAAAGATTGACACCAGTTTAAGTCTAATTTCAAAGTGAAAATGATTCCAATGACCACCATTGGATAAAATGGTAAATATATATTCTAATTTCACTTCAAAACCAATTCAAAACATAATCTAATCATATAAACAAATTAGATTAAAAATCAGTTTTGATGTAAAATGCAGTATTTTTCACTATTCATTAAAAAAAATCAACATTGTCAGAAAAATACCAAAAATTCAAACAAGGTAAATTTTGATGTCCCAATAATAAATGATAAGTTTATTTTGACAAACATAGTTTATAAAATTGTCAAAATATAGATTCAAAAATGGTTTTCCATCAAAAGGCAGTAAAACAATCTTTTAAGAATATTAGTGTATTCCCTGCATAAGATTGTATTTATTTTCATTTTAAGCCTCTATAACACTATCTTAATCATTAATAGACATAGATAAAAATATCTATTATTCATTACGTACTTGGGATGTTACATCATTCCCCCCTTTAGAAAATTGCGTCCCCGCAATTTATTTTCTTATCGAATAAATGGGGGTACTTATCCCTCATTGCATTTTCAGATTCCCATGTTGCCTCTTCAATCATGTGGTTTTTCCACAAAACCATTACCTACTTAATCACCTTATTCCGTAACACTTGCTCCCTGTGGTCAAGAATCTGGACCGGTTGTTCCTCATAAGATAGGTTCTCTTCCAGCTGAACTACCTCTTGACTCAAAACATGAGATGGATCTGGCATATACTTTCTCAACATCGAAACGTGAAAAACATTGTGTACCTGAGATAAACTCGGAGGTAAAGACACTCGGTATGCAACTGATCCAACTCTTTCCAGAATTTCATATGGTCCGATGAACCTTGGACTCAACTTTCCTTTCTTACCAAATCTCATCACACTTTTCCAAGGAGAAACCTTGAGAAAAACATGATCACCTACCTCGAAAGATAGATCTTTCCTCCGGTTATCCGCATAACTCTTCTGCCTGCTCTGAGCTGTTCTCATGTGCTTCTGAATCAGCTGAACTTTTTCTGCCATCTCTTCTACCAATTCTAGTCCCATCAACTTCCTTTCACCCACTTCATCCCAGAAAGCTGTAGTTCGACACCGCTTCCCATATAATGCCTGAAATGGTGACATCTGTATACTGGAATGGAAACTGTTATTATATGAAAATTCAACCAAAGAAAGATGTTGGTCCCAACTTCCCTGATAATCCATAGAACAAGCTCGTAGCATATCCTCCAAGGTCTGAATTGTTCGTTCTGACTGCCCATATGATTGAGGATGAAAAGCTGTACTTAAATTTAATTCAGTACCCAACGACTTCTGAAGGCCTTTCCAAAAGTTAGAAGTAAACCTGGGATCATGATCCGATACAATGGAGAGAGGAACTCCATGTAACCTGACTATCTCTTTAAGATACAAACGGGAAAGTTGATCAAGAGAGAAAGTATCTCGTATAGCATGGAAATGAGCAGATTTGGTCAAGCGATCAACAATAACCCAGATTGCATTATTACCTCGAGATGTCTTCGGTAATCCAACAACAAAGTCCATGGATATATTCTCCCATTTCCACTCTGGCACTGGTAAAGGCTGAAGCACCCCTTTCGGTAACTGCCGCTCTGCTTTAACCTGCTGACAAGTCAAACACTTCATAGTAAAATCAGCAATATCACTTTTCATTCCATCCCACCAGTAATACTCCCACAGATCTTTATACATCTTAGTACTGCCCGGATGAACTGAAAACAGAGAACTATGAGCTTCACATAACAACTCTCTATTCAACTGTGAATCACAAGGCACACACAATCTCTTCCCAAATCTCAAAACACAATCATTATCAATGTTGAATTCAGGCAACTTACCTTTCTGAACCAGCTCTACCTTTTTCTGCAGCTCACTGTCTTGTTTCTGTGCTTGCTTGATTCTATCTGATAGAGACGATCTCACTGATACCTGAAACAAAACAGAAGGACTTCCTTCACCAACAACTTCTATGCCAAAGTTCATCAAATCGTTAACCAAAGGATCACATTCCAAACACAACATTGTTAATGAAGCATTACTTTTTCGACTCAAAGCATCAGCCACTTTATTTGCGTTTCCTAGATGGTAATGAATTGTACAATCATAATCCTTGATTAATTCCAGCCATATCCTCTATCTCATTTTTAACTCTTTCTGAGTGAATATATACTTTAAACTTTTGTGATCGGTGTATATTTCACACTTTACTCCATACAAATGATGCCTCCAAATTTTTAAAGCAAAAAAAACAGCAGCTAATTCCAAATCATGTGTAGGGTAATTTACCCCATGAGTTTTCAATTGTCGTGAAGCATAAGCAATTACCTGATCATTCTGCATTAGGACGCAACCAAATCCTTTCAATGAAGCATCACTGTATATAACAAACTCACCATTCCTGGAAGGTAGCGCCAAAACTGGAGCATTCACCAATCTACTTTTCAATTCCTGAAAACAATCATCACATTCTTTTGTCCAGATAAACTTAACACCCTTCCGAGTTAGCTTAGTCATTGGACTAGATAACCGTGAAATATTACTAACAAACCATCGGTAATAGCCCGCCAAACCAAGGAAGCTACGAATCTCGGTTACATTTGTGGGTCTTGGTCATTCTTCCACAACTTTTGTTTTTACTGGATCAACACTTATTCCATCTTTAGAAACAATGTGACCAAGGAAAGAAATTTGTTGCAACCAAAACTCACACTTGTTGAATTTCCCATACAGTTTCTTTTCTTTTAAGGTTTGCAAGATAACCCTTAAATGTTTTTCATGCTCCTCTTTACTTTTAGAAAACACCAAAATATCATCAATGAAAACCACCACAAACTTATCCAAGAACTCATGGAAAATTCAATTCATTAAGTCCATGAATACAACAGGTGCATTGGTTAGCCCAAAAGGCATTACTACAAATTCATAATGGCCATATCTCGTACGGAACGCGGTCTTCAGAATATCTGCCTCCTTTACCTTCAGTTGATGGTACCCCGATCTCAAGTCAATCTTTGAAAAAAACTGAGCCCCCTGGAGCTGATCAAACAAATCATCGATATGAGGCAAAGGATATTTGTTCTTAACAGTGATATTATTCAAGGCTCTATAATCAATGCAACGTCTCATAGAACCATCCTTCTTTTTAACAAATAAAACAAGAGCACCCCATGGTGATGTGCTAGGTCTAATGAAACCTTTCTCTAATAAATCTTGTAATTGATCCTTCAACTCTAAAAGTTCAATTTGTGCCATTCTATAAGGGGGTTTTGAAATTGGCTTAGCATCAGGAACTAAGACAACAGTAAACTCAACTTCCCGATCTGGTATTATTCCAGGCAACTCATCAGGAAAAACATCAGGATACTCATTTACCACTGGAATATCATTAATCTGAACAGTTCCTTTATTTTCAACGACGTGTGCAAGGTAACATTCATTTCCATCTTTTACAAGTTTCTCGGCCTCTTGATATGTTATCAAAAGTAAGGGTTCATTCTTGTAAACAAACTGAAAGTCTTTCTGAAAAGAAACTTCTTTAGCTCTACAGTCAATCTTAGCATGGTAAATAGAGAGCCAATCCATACCCAGGATAACATCAAACTCTACTAGAGGTAGAACAATAAGGTTTGCAAGTAGGTTCTTTCCACAGATAAGGATATGAAGATTCTTATAAATTCTTTTTTCCTCGACACGTCCCCCAGGTGTTTTTACCAAAAGTTTAAGAGTCATTTCTTGAGATGGTATTCCCATTTTACTAGAAAAGGTTTCAGAGATGAATGAATGTGTAGACACCGAATCAAACAACACACTGGCATAATCTAAAAAAACAAAAAAAGTACATGATACAACTTCATTTGATGGCCCGACATCTGCTGAAGTAGTTGCAAAGGATTTCACCACCCCTTTCTGCTTGTAGTCTAACTGCTTCCCATCACTCAAGCTCTTTGTCGGACACTCAATTGCATAGTGGCCCATCTCATTGCACTTAAAACATTTCACTAACTGTAAATCAAATTTGTTCTTACCTTCACCTTGATCCTTTTCAGTGCAATCACAAGCCTTATGTCCCATCTTACCACATCGGTAGCACTTCCCAGAATTCAGAAGACATTCCCCAGCATGCCTTTTGCCACATTTATCCCAAACTGGAAACTTAGTTCTCTTACCATCAGACTTTTTTGAAGAATTCTTACCTTTCTCCTGCCACCTCAGTCTCTTCTTCTGCTGGTTGTTATAGAAAACTTGGTCATCGACAAACTCAATTTCCACCTTCTCAGCACATCGAACAAGCTTTTCATAACTTTTAAAATCACGAGAAGCTAATGCCCTTCGATACTTTGGCTTTAATCCTGAGTAGAAACGATTGATTTTACTATCAAGGTCCCGGATAAAATTTGGAGCATACCTTGCCAATCGAGTGAACCTTTCTTCATAGGCATCCACTGAGTCTTCCTCTTGCCTCAATTCCAAGAATTGTTTTTCCATCCTATGTCGAACAACCTTAGGAAAATACTTCTCAAGAAACATACCTTTGAATTCATCCCAGTCAAGAGCATCAATCTCATCGGCATCCCTGATATTTTTAACCATAGACCACCACTGATCTGCTTCACCCTCCAAACGGTAAATAGCAAGACTAACCTTTTGATTGTCTGAACACCCCATGACATCAAAAATCATCTCCAGTTCTTTAATCTACCCTTCAGCTAGCACATGGTCATATTATCCTCTGAATGATGGTGGATGTTGCCTCATGAAATGTTCCACCACTGACATGTTCCTCTGCGGTTGATCTGGCTGATCTCGTGCATGGATACCACCGCCATTTATCGCTTGAGTCAACTGCGCCATTACTGCAACAAACTGTTCAGTTCCAATTCCGACCATTTCTGGATGCTGATTTGGAAGGTTATTTCCTTTTGTATGACTTCCTAGCACTGCTTCCCTATTTCCTCTGCAGAAAACCATTCTGAACAAACATGTCTTAGATGATGCAACATGGTAATCTTTAAATGCTATATCATTTCGAGAAAAAAAATATTTTTGGATAATCATTTAATAGAATTCGAACTCCTAAAGGTATCTAAACCGACCTCTGATACCAACTATAAGGCCCCAGCCTTAAACATTACTTAATCTTGAGTTATTACATGATTAAACATTGAGGATCTTTTCGGGTTTAGAGTTTTAGAGAATTAGATCATAAAACTTGCATTACACTCACATATAAACAAAGTGGTTACATAAAGATAATATTCTTCATTCCCATCAATGGAAACACATTTCAAACAAAACATGGATTATTTCTTGACACATCCTTGACTCTATCATCTTATCATGTACCTTTCCCTTGACCTGTGACAAACATTTCAAAAACATGGGATGAGAATAAAAACTCAGTATGGGTTATAAAAAAAATGGAAAGGAAACATGAGTTCATATATACATAAGAATGAAATCATACTTTACCCATAAAACATAGGCACTTTAACATACCTCATAAAATCATAAATCATAGAAATCATAAGACATAAAGGTAACTTGATGCATTCATAACATTCTTACATAGGGAGTAACCCTCTTGGTTACGTTTGGAATACCCATCACAGTGTATTCCCTAAAATCTCTTCGGAGATACCTTAAAGTTTCACACCTTCGTGTTACCCAATGCATTGGAGAGCTATAACGGGCTCACCCGCCCTTAGTTTATCACAGAACCACCCGTCTTCAAAATAATGCCCAAGAACCATAACATAATCATATCACATAAAACATGCATAAAGGAAACATAACATTTCCACATTTCAATCACGAGAGATCAATACAACACATTGATATAATGAAAACATTATGAAAACCATTTTCAATACCAAAGTAAAACATGGTATTTATTTTTCGTTTTAAAAAAAGGTATAGCTTGTAGAGGAAGCCGAAACTCAAATAACGGTTACGACGGCGGAGAAGTCGTTGTCACCGCATACGTACGACAAAAACATTCGCTTTTGTCGTTTAGTAAACGCTTCATATAAAAAATATTCCTTTTGAATAAACATAAAAGTCAAAGTGGTTTATACACCGTATAAAAGAAAGTTGTGTATAAAATAAAATATGCCTCAACGAAAGGAGATTGAGACGAAGTCCCATACCTCGTATCCGACTTGACCCGACCGTTCTTTAATCTCATGAATAATAAACTTCAATTAATCTCTAATTTCTTATTAATCTTTTTCAAGTTAATTATTCCTTTTATACCATGTTATGAACATCATGTAATCAGTTAAGTTAATAATGTTCATTTTGTCGGTATTTGGTTCTTAAGTCAAAAATAGACATATTACACTTACATGTTGTTAATTTGGTCAAAGGTTCCTTATATCCAGAATGGTATTCATGATGTAGATATCATATATGTCATATATGTCCAGTACATACATGCACTTATAATATTACATAATCATTTAGAGGTAAGAAATGAAATGCACCGTTCATGGAGACGGTAAGCCGTACGTACGCATGAACGCTACTTCCATTTCTATTTCATATTGTATGGAATGGAATCTTAATTATATAAGAGTATATTATAATTCCAGTATAATAACATATATAATATCATTAACTTTATCCTTTACACATCCCACATATTGTATTAACGAATCAAATCACTTTCAGGGGGTGGTAGTCCGCACTTCCTAAAATGAAGATATCGTGTTTACCCATAATGGAAACCATAAAGGTATGCCCAAAATGGAAAAAACAGAAGCTTAAGGAAAACATAAACATATTATATATCATATATAAAAATAGTGACATCATAATGGCCACCTTTAAAGGTGTTAAATGAGTGTTGAACAATCATCGTTTCGGGAGGCAGAATTTCGTCATCCACGGAAACCGTATGTTCATTAACCATTTGATGTAGTTGTGTGAGAGTTTAGCTCAAATAAATATTATAACAACATTCTAGTATATTTAAGATACTTGGGTTGTTACAAAATAAGTAAATAAAAAGAGTTTAGGGGGTTGGAGAAGCAAAATAAAACAAATGAACATGAGAGAATGAATTACCTTAAAAAGTGTAACTCCTTTTGATTTGAGCCTAAAGGCTTCCTTTGAAAGGATTCTGCCCAAAGGGAATCCTCTAGGATTAGGAGAGGGATGTGGATAGAGCAAATGGGCAGGGGTTGGCCGAGCCTAATGCTTGAAGAGTGTGTGAAATGAGGTAGAGGTGGGGGCCTTTTATAAAAGGAGAGGTGGGGCACTTTTGGAAAGTAAAGAAACATTACTTTATTTGAAAATTTGTTTCGGTTTTAAAAGGTCCCACATTGATATAATTCGTGGATAAGTTGATAAGGGTTCGAAATCCACTCATCCAATTGGTTTTGGCCATGTGTAGTTCATAGATTTTACATTGTCTTTCCATTTTATTTAAATCATCAAATAATGTTTTCATCGCTGCATCATTATTATGTCATAAATAATTTAATTTATTTAATGTCTAAAAATCATAAAAAAATACTATTATGTAGGAAATATTTTTATCTTTCCAATGACTATTTATAATCAAAATTTGGATTTGTATAACCCCACTTAAAAATTATTTTCGTAAAACATATTATGTTTGTGTCATTTTCACTTTAACATTAAATAAAAAGTAATTTATGTCATTTCCCAACAAAAGTGGATCCATGGGGTCCCCAAGTTGAACCATGGCATTTCATGGTCGGCCATGACACAACCAATGAGGTTGGGACATGTGTTTAGGTCATTTCATTTTATTAAAGTATTATTTATACCTTAAACTACCCTAATTACCACTAATCGCGATTAAGAACTTAATAAGTTACTTTTCACCAAAAAATTATTTTAATCTCATTGAACCACATTTTACATCTTAATGAAAATCATGTATGTCAGATTTTCAAAATTCAATATACATTAGTGGTAAACTTTCATTTAACTGAAAAATCAGTTTGCTTGATTACCACTTAGTGGTTTAACTATTCATCAAAAATTGACGTTTTTCAGAAAATTACCAAAAATTCACCGTAAGTTATATTTGATATTCCAAATTCAAAAATGAAGTCTATTTTACAAAATTCAAATCATATAAGTCACATTAATTAATTTAATAAATAATTCCCGCTTCCAGAGCAAATAGCGTGTTTTTACAAAACAATAACTATCAAAGGATTGACACCAGTTTAAGTCTAATTTCAAAGTGAAAATGATTCCAATGACCACCATTGGATAAAATGGTAAAAATATATTCTTATTTGACTTCAAAACCAATTCAAAACATAATCTAATCATATAAATAAATTAGATTAAAAAGCAGTTTTGATGTAAAATGCAGTATTTTTCACTATTCATTAAAAAAAATGATCATTGTCAGAAAAATACCAAAAATTCACAAAAGATAAATTTTGATGTCCCAATAATAAAGGATAAGTTTATTTTGACAAACATAGTTTATAAAATTGTCAAAATATAGATTCAAAAATGGTTTTCCATCAAAAGGCAGTAAAACAATCTTTTAAGAATATTAGTGTATTCCATGCATAAGATTGTATTTATTTTAATTTTAAGCCTCAATAACACTATCTTAATCATTAATAGACATAGATAAAAATATCTATTATTCATTACTTACTTGGGATGTTACAATATTCCACTGATTATTTTCATGTGATGTCACAATGGAATAGAGGAGAGTACCTATGAACATGATTCATAGATACGTGCTCAGTACCTTGAGATATTTTATGTTTAGATCATCTCTTGTAACATTTTACAGTTGTGGATGTTGAACTTTTCTGAATCATGAAATGCTTTAGTCATATTAATTGTTGTTCCCATTCTCTAATTTGAGTGGTACCTCCCCCAGGTGTGTTTTTTGGATCATGTTGTTATTATTGTGTTGGATTGTACTTTTTTCTTCTAAATGAGGTGTTTAAGATCTTGGTATGTTAATATTCTTAAGTTGAATCTCACATGGAATTTCAATAGAAAAACATTTTATTTCTTACCTCTATGGGTTGGTTTCAGACTCTCAGAGATGTGATTATTTTGTAGGAATGTGATGTAGTTCCCAAAACATGATATCACATTCCCTTATTATTTTATTGGTGTTTGAGTAACCCAGAAGAAAAGCCAAGATGTTTAGAGGGAATACAATGAAGATAGAGATAAAATTTATGATTTTTCAATAGTATATTATGTGGAGCTTAGTCTTATGATGTAGGGGTAGTAACTATAGAATGGAGATCCCGGTTAGGGCATAGAGTCTTAGAGGACGTTTTTAGAGCTAAAAAAATTTGTGGGGGTTGTGTCTTTAATGACTAATTGTTTTATCAATGTAAATTACTTTCCTAAAATTATCTCAAATAATCACATGAAATCATAACACATTGTTCTACTGATTACTATGTGACCTTTAAACATAATATCAGCACTTTTATTTCATGAATTTCAAGAATATGTCATACACTATTGAAATTATCAAGATTCTTGGAGTTCGATATGTCAAACTTATGTTTTTTGTGAATAGCAACCTACCATTACAAATAGTAATATTAAACTTATGAATAGTAAATCATCCAAAAAAACAGCAACCTAACCCTTCAATGTATAAATAAAACTTTGGTATCTTATAAGTGATAATATGACCAGAGAAAAAGTATTTGTATTTTGGTGAGTCATATATAATTAATTTTAATTAATTAATTAACTTGAATTAAAATGTATTTTCCTAAATTTTGTTAAAAAATTAAAAATTTATTGTCTTCTAGTTTTAATATAATTTTATAGGACCTTATGTAATTTTAGAAAGCATTACAAAATTTCTTATTGTTTTTAAATCTGTAATTTTCATGTAAATTATGATTTTAACTAAATGTTAAATTACTAATATTTAGAAATTTATTTTTTTATAAATGGATTTCATATTTTAGATTCTAAAATGAAAAATTGTTACCATAAATTTTTTTATATTTTTCTGAAATACATGAATTTTTGGTGAATAGTAAAATACATTAATTTACCGTATAAATACATTATATATTAAATCCACTATTCCTAACAACATAAGTGATGTAAGCACCCCAATATAGAACCCATATAAACTTATTATAATTTTTTGTCATGAAATCATCACTATTTCTTGTCTCATGAAAAAATAATAAACAAGTTATTAAAATATTAAGAAAACCCTCCTCCCCTCCACTATAAGAACCACCCACACTCCCCTCTTCTCTTCACTCCTCTAATGCCTTATTCCATACTTAATTATGCCAAAATATATCCCCAAGATCCTTCCCTGCATCTAGTATCCCTTGGTCTCATCAAAAGACCAAATCCTATATCCACAAGTGGCTCTCGAGGGAGATAAACTCAAGAGGTAAATTCTTCTTTCCGATTCATTTATTTTCACTCAAGTTCTGTTCTTTTATTTTGTCTGTACCCACCTCCCTTAACCCAAATGGTATGATAACTCGATTAATATACATATACCAGAATTTTATTATGCTAATGGGATATTTTATCAAAATTTCTACTTCGCCCTCTATTTATTCAATAAATCTAAACACTGTTCGAGATGTGTTGATTTATCACCATCAAGGACTACGAGTTTTCATTTTGAATTACCATATTCTAGACTGGACATGAAACCATTTTAATGGTTGAACCAGATCATAATATATATATATATATATATATTATCTTCTTTAATGTTCTGTAATCTTTATATGTTGACGAAGATAAATAATAATTCAAAACAAGTTAATTATGGTCCATCGGTTTGGTCCTCGGGTCCTACAATACTTTCAGGCCACCCAAGGCCTTCAGACCAGTTGTATCTCAAGGCCTATAGTCCACTTTAGTGAATTAGGTCATCCCTAAGTAATTCGGTCCACAATAATTCCTTCGGACCACATGAATTTGAATGTGTACTAGGATGACTATAAGGGACAAGGCTCCAAATTAGGATTCATGGGAGGCACATTCACAAGATCAGAGATAACCACTATTGGAAGAACGAGAGGGTATTACATTTCCAATGGTATAGGGCCTATTCAACATTTCATAGGACAACTTTCTAACTAGCCCTATGATGGTGGAGTACTTATATCATGACATGTGCAGGGGAGGAGCAGTTATATGTAGTTTGGTCTCCGTGATTCCCTCTAAGAGCTACATGTCATGAAATTTTATATAATCCTTCAGGCCTTGTAAGGGTTTTACCCCACCCCTTGAAAGGTGTATTATCAAAAATAATAAAACAATGAATGCCTTCGGTCTATTTGGGCAAAAGGGAACCGATCATTAAAACCAAGGAAACAAATGGACCAGAACAATGTAATTTAACCTCATAACCAATCAAAAATGTTATTAATGAACTCAAAAAGAATATACAAAATTTTTTATATCTAAAAGAGGTATTTAATTTTTTATTAATCAACCTAATTTAATTATTCATTTCATTAATATCATGTGGAGAACAATATCAGTGTTAAAATAAAAGATCCACCCCATTTCACTTTTATTCAAGAATGTTCTATATGTTAAGACATTTTATGTGTAATCCCTAATGATAGAGTATGATTTTGAACCCTCCCCATTCTTACCTCATGATGTATATGTGATGATAAAAACGTGTCTCTCTCATTATTCCATATTTTATAAACCTGATACCATGCCAATAATCCGTAAGGGATTCCACCTAAACCTCCTTTGTTCATTGGTTTTCCTTATCTTCATTTTACCAGAATGACATTTTCTTATGTTTTTATGTGAATCTCTAAAATTTTGATTATATTTACTAAAATAATTTTTCAATAACAATTCATGATTATCTTTAAGGTATATACATGTTTTTATGTTATTCTATCCTCAATAATTCCATATAAACAAACCGGTTTTAGGGGAACATCCCAAAAATTTACACAGTTTCATGTGATATCATAGCTTTTTTAAGACACTGTGGTTTTTATAAAATAATTCTTCATTTTATTAAAACCATATTGATTCATTTCCGGTTTTATAATAATGATTATACCATTTTAGGTTTTAATTCTTGTTAGTATTTTCCTTCAAACAACACTAAAATGTTTTAATGATAAGAATTTACTGAATAATATTCTTCTATATTTTAAATTCTCTTTGACATCAATTATCATACTATATGTATATTTTAACTTATTAATGTCCATGAATATTTTAATTATTTTCACACATGGAAACTTTTATTATATTCCCATTAATTAATCTTTATAACATGAATGTGATACATATTTTTCTCCATGGATTTCCATGTGTTTAAGTATGATTTAATATGTATGATTATTTATGTGGCATGAATATTCATGAATATCTTATGATGGGTGTTCCCAGATAGAACTTAAAAGAATTGGGTAATGTGGAGTCTCCTGCGATGTTATTTGCGATGGTATGGGTGGTTATCCTTGGCGTGTGCTACCATGGGTGACGGTCTTGGTGATTACAATTGGTTTGTGCTACTATATGAAATGGTCTCCTCGGATATCCTCAAATCCTGATATAGTCTTGTCTTATGTTTCTTACACATTACTATGACTTTATTTATATATGATTCCATGTATATTTTTTATGATTCCATATGTTACATGCATTTTTATATTATCATGTCATGCCTTTTATACCTTGTGCTAATGTTTTGTTCGTATAGTTATTCATATACTAGGCTATTTAGCTCATCCTTTTGTTCCTGTGTTCCCTTGGGTACCCGATATAAATGTATGTTCTCATGGGAATTTAGGATCTCTTTTTCGATATTAAATGATGATGGTTTTTTCTATGTTTTTTGATTTATGAAACTAGTCTTCGAAAACAAAATACATCACGATCATTGGAATGTAATCTGGTGTTTAGTTGTTCATGAAATTATGCAATGTTATGTGTAAAAGTCTAGGGTCATCATAGTTGGTATCAATTGATAGTCTGGTTATGTTTCGAGATTAGATTAGATAACTTTAATATGAACCTTAAGGATTAGTCTAAGAATAAGAAAGCTCCCTAAAATTTTGGTAAGCATAGAGTAAGTGGATTATCAATAAAATATATCCCTCTCCAGATACATACATGTATAGGTGGATCTGGCACAAATGTATCTAGGGGTAAATCCTGAAAATACCACATTAATCTAGACTCAAACATTAACTGGTGCACTACAACACGCTGTTCTTCAATATTGGGTTGACACTCCAATGGGATATGCTTTGGTAAATTCATGATCTTGGTACAAAGCATTATTAAGAGAATGAGAAAATCGCTTAAGTGTATACGTTAAGAAATAAATCGAAGATAACCAAGAAAGAAAAATAGAGAATAACATGTTAGGAAACACTTCTTCTTTACATTTTTATCCTCTTTTGTACAATGATTCCTTTTTATAATCGATATAAAAGAATTCAACCCCTCTAATTGTACATTCTTTTTGTTAGATAATGTAGGGAAATAGAAGAACATGATACATCAATAAATGTGAAATGGAATGTGAATATTTACCTAGAGATATTCCTAATATGATGGGAACAATTTTTCAAAACATCATGACAGTACTTTCTCAAATGGATCAAGTTATGAATAAAAACATCAATCATCTGAAACACCCACCACCTATAAGGAAAGATAATGTTACCATCATATCCTTCATGTGGAAAAGTTGTCTCATGTTTAGTGGATATTTTGATCCCTTCCTCGCGGAATAGGGGATTAACTACAATGAAAATATATTCTCTGTCCTCCAGTGCTCGGAAGAAGAAAAATTTGTATGGGTGGTCTATTTTTTTGATGGGGAAGCTGATCAGCGGTGGACACTAATCAAGAATAAAAATCCACAGGATGATATTTATTCTATGGATTGGTAGTAATTCAAGAGAATGTTTTTAATGAATATTTTTCTCTAAACCTCTATATAAAGATGGAAAGTGAGTTCCTTAGTCTCAATCCGAAGAAAGATGAGTCAATTGAGGCATATAAAGAAAACATCACAACTCTTTCCACGTACTCCACTAGCATTGCCATGAACACCAAAAACAAGATGGATTGCTTCTTTAGAGTAATAATTTCGAGTTTATGAAAAAAATTGGTGATTCGTGTCTTCAATAGCTATGAGGACATTTTTTTTTGTACCCTTAATGTTTAAATGGAGATCAGAGAATCTCAATGATATCATGGGACCAGTGATAAGAAGATGAAAATAAAATCTAATGTGAATTTCCCACAAATAAATTCCATTATAGAATGAATACTGATCGTCCCATGTGTAAAAATTATGGGAAGAAGCATCCTGGGAACTGTATAAAGGGAAGCAGAAATTGCTTCAAATATGGAAATTTTGGACACCTGGATTAAAAATGACGGCATGATATAATGAATCCAAATAATTTAGAAGAATAAAAAATGTTTTAGATCAAAAATCAGCATGTAGTGTAGTTTTACAAATTCGAGGTGAATGGGAATTATGTGAAAAATTACCCTAATCCAAGGTTTGTGTGAGGAAATCAGAAAAACCTCTATGGGAACAAGGAATGTCTTATTCTGTCACTAATGTTGATGTGGATCCGGAAAACAATGTGGTGACAGGTAATCTAGTTCTTCATTCATGAATAATGAACATAATATTTTATTCATATTCTATGCATTATTCCATATCTTGAATGATTTGTAAAACTATTCAAAGACCACCTTAAAATATTATAATACCACACCAGTAAAATTCAGAGGACTGATGCTCCCAGAAAATCTATTCATACTTTCTTTTGATGATTTCATTGCTATCTTGGGCATGGATTTAATATCATTATACAAATCCAACAACAAAATCTGGGAAAAGGAGACCACTCATCACATAATGATGCAACCTCCAATTCATTACAAGTGTTAGGAGGAAGATGAATCTCATTTAGAATCAATGTATCATGTGTGGATGTTAATTCCATATGAGAAAGCATGTCTAGATAATCTGATTAGGACAAAAGACAAAATATCACTTGAAGATATGCGCATCATGAGGCAATACAATAATGTATTCCTTGAAGAGTTTCACGGTATTTATACTAATCTAGATTTTTAGTTATCAATCAAACTTATTCCTAGATCTCTACCTATATCAACCAAAAATTATTGAAAGTCCACCATAGAGCTGTAGGAGTTGAAGAAGTAGTTACAAAAAAAAATCTGGAGAAGGATTTAATATAACCTAGGGCTTCACCATGGGGTGTGTCGGTCCTATTCATCAAGAAAAATTATTGATCAGTGCACCTCTAAATTGATTATTATAAGCTCAATAAATTCACGATAAATAAGATGTATCATCTGCCTTCAATAGATGACTTATTCGATCAGCTTCATGGGGCTAGATATTTCTCTAAGGTGGACCTTCATTCAATATATCTCTAATTAAATGTGAGGTATGATGATATTCAAAATAATAACTTTTTAATGAGGTATGGATGCTATGAGATCATAATGAAACCATTCAGTATCACTAATTCTCTGGAAAGTTTTGCGGATTTAATGAATAGAGTCTTCAGAGATTTCGTCAAAAATTTGTTGTAGTCTTTATCGATGATATTTTGATATACTCCAAGAGCATGGAAGAACATGGGGAGTATTTGTATAAAGGGTTAAAGACATTTTAAAGGGATAAGTTGTATTTACTGTATATTAAATGTGACTTTTGGAGGGAGGAAATATCATTCTTGGGTCATGTAATTACATGAGAAGGGATATCTGTGGACCCTTCCATGATAACGGTGATTGAAGAGTGGCCTAAACGGACATCTGAAATGGAGATAAGAAACACTCTGAGTTTATCCCGGTATTACTGATGATTTTTAAATAACTTTTAATTATTTTAAAACCCAAGGACTATGGTGACATGAATGATAGTAATGTTTGAATTGACTGAAAAATGTGAATACTATTTGAAGGAGTTGTAAAATAGGCTAATCATTGTGCCAGGACTCAAACTCTAAATAAGTAAAGAACACTTTTTGGAGTATATTGATGCTTAAAAAACTCCTTAGGATGTATACTATTGGAAAATGATAAAGTTATAGCCTATGACTCAAGGATGTTTAAAATACAAGAAAAAAACTATCCTTTACCTTATCTAGCACTGGAGGTTGTGATTTTTGCATTAAAAATTTCGTGACATTATCTCTATTGGGAGAAGTGTGAGATATATACTAACGAAAATATTCTAAAAAATATATTAACACAAAAATATCATAATATTCTCAAATTAATATGGGTATAGCTCATCATGGATTATGACTGCACAATCCACTACCATCCTGGTAAGGCAAATAAGGTTTCAGATGCTCTATGTATAAAGGATCTTGCATCATTATCAATGATGAGAATTTAAAAGGATTTGATCTTCTTAGATTTTTAGAAGATGGACATTTGGATCATTGAGGGATGAATATCATCAATTCCTTATCAAATGAAGCCTCAACCATCCTTCATGATAAAAATAACGAATTATCAAAGAAAATATGTGGAAATTCAAAAAAGGGTGGAATCAATTAGAAATGGAAAATTCTTTGAGTTCATGATTGATGAGGAAGGAGGTGGAAGATTTTTTTCATGATTATGAGTCCAATCTGATCAATATTTAATGAAGGAGATTTTGAATGTTGCAAATAGCTCCACCATCTCTATCAACCTAGGGAGAAAAAATATATCGAGATCTCCGAGAGAACTTTTGGTGGGGGAATATGAAGAAAGAGATTATAGAGTATACATCAATGTGCCAGGATTGTCAACATATGAAGTCTGAAAGACAGATGTCTAAGAGGATGATGGAACCACTACCCATACCAGCATGGGTATGAGATAACATCACAATGGACTTATTCATTGTAATTCCAAGGACATCTAGAGGAAACAACACTATATGGGTCATTGTGAATCATCTAGAAAAAAACTCACTTAATCGCGTTATGATAGGACTTCATATTGGATTAACTTGCATGGATATTTATATAATAAGTGGTCAGTCTTCATAGAGTATGAATATCAATTGTATCTGATAGTGATCCATGATTCTCCTCCATGTTCTGTAAAAGTCTCCAATATGATCTAAGAACATAACAGACCATCAGTACAGTCTATCATCCTTCAACTGATGGCCAATCTAAGGCAACTTTTCAGACACTGCATGATATGTTGAGATCATGTTCTAGGGACTTAAAAGGATTATAGGACAAATATATTTCACTTGTTAAATTATCCTATAACAATATTTTCCACTCAATCATCTGAATGTCGCCGTACAAATCAATTTATGAGAAAAGATATAGAACACCGGTGTATTGTGATAAAGTTAGTGAGAATAAGATGTTATAACTTGAAATGGTTGAATAAATGGTGGAAAAGGTGAAAAACATTCAATATCAGATCAAGGCATCCCAAATTCAATAAAATAGTTATAAAAATAATCATCGATCGGACCTTGAGTTCAAAGTTAGATAAATTTTATTTCTTTGCATATCTTTATAACAGATGATCATGAGGTTTGGGAAGAACGGAAAGTTATGTCCTGAGTATATCAGCCCCTCATAGATACTTGATTGAGTCGATGCTATGGCATATTGACTGAAACATCCATGTATCCCTCTTAAGGAAGAACATAACAGACCCTTCACATGTACTCTTTTCATAGGTGGTACAGTTGGAGAATGATATTTATTACAAGGATTATCTAGTGAAGATATCATATAGTAGAGATAATGTTATATGTAACAAGATACACACCTGGTCATAGTACTTTGGTAGAACTATAAGAATGACAAGGCAACATGAGAACTGGAAGAGGCAATGATGGGAAAGCATCCAGAACTTTTTATGGTTTAAAATGTAAAAAAAATCGAGGGAAAATTTTATAAGGGGGAAAAATGAAACAACCAAATGATTTATCAATGGAGATTCCTTTCGTAAAATTATATCTTATAATACCATGAAATTACAACATATTTAACAACTAAGTACTACGTGACCCTTAAACATAATTTTGTCACTTATGTGTCTTGAATATCAAAAATCTGACATACATTGTTGTGATTAGTAAGATGTTTAGAGTCTGATAAGACAAAGTTAATTTTATTTGTGATTAGTAACCTACCCCTTTACATTTTAATAAACCCTTATGAATATTAATAATACCCTTATAAATAGTAATTATTCCAAAATAATAGTAACCTCACACTTAAATGTATAAATAAAATTTAGGTATCTTATAATTGATAATATGACCAACGTAAAACAATTTTTATTTTTTAAGTCATAATTAATTAATTATAATTAATTAATTAATGTAAAATAAAATGTATATCCCTAAAAGGTGTTCATAAATTTACAATTTCATGATTTCAGGTTTTAATATAATTTTGTAGGATCTTATATAATTTTTGAAAGCATTATAAAATCAGTTATAGTTTTAAAATGTGTATTTTCCTAGTAAATTTTGATTTTAATTAAAAATTAAAATATTTATATTTAGAATATTATTTATGAAAAATTGTGTTTTTATTGGATTTTACACGTCGATAATGTTTTAGGTTGAATTTTTTATTTTTCTGAAATACTTGATTTTTTTGTGAATAGTAAAATACATTAATTTACCATATAAATACAATATAATGTAAATACAATATTACTAACATCATAAGTGATGTAATCACACAAATATTGAACTCATATTCTTGGTCATGGAATCATCATTATTGCTTATATAATGGAAAAATAATAAACTAATGATTATAAAATAAGAAAACCCTCCACCACTCCACTATAAGAACCACCTACACTCCCCTATTCTCTTCACTACACTCAGCCAATTATATACCCAAGTTTTTCCACCACGTATATCATCCCTTGGTTTCCTCAAAAGACAAAAACACTACCCTTAAGAGGCTCTCAAGGGAGATAAACTCATGCGGTGAATTCCTCTTTCCGATTCGTTTATTTTCTTTCAAGTTCTTTTCTTTTCATTTTTCATTCATCACCTCCTTTCACCAAAATGGTATGATAACTCCAATAACAAACATTTGCATAAATTTTATTTTTCTAATGGGATATTTTATCGTAATATCCCCCCATCCTTTTATACTATTAATGAAAACAACATCTGAGATGTGATGATTTATCACATTCAAGGATGATGGGTTTTCAATTTGAATTACCATAATCTAGACTAGTCATGAAATCATTTTAATGATTTAACAAGATCATTATATATGTATTTTAACATATTTAATGTTGTATAGTTATTATATGTTTATTAAGTAAAATAATAATTCAAAACAAGTAAATTGTGACCAAAATAGCCATGTTAATCCAAATGTTTATCATTAAGGTATTATATAATGATTCACCTTCACTAAAAAAAATAAAATCATTTTTATAACCATGAAACTTTTTTTATCTTAAATAATAAAATAAAACTTCAATTATAGAAAACCACCATTATCATACATGTGTATCTGAACATGAATATAAGTTTTCTGGTCATTAAAACCAAGTAATCAAACGAACCCGAAAGTTGAAATTGAACTACATAACCAATCAAAAAGGTTATGAATAAACTCAAAAAGGTTATAATTATAATTTTACATGACAAATAATTTTTTAAGTTATTAATTTTTGAGGCTAATTTAATTATTGGGGTCATTAATATCAAATGGTGAACACCATTGGAGGTAAGGTACGTGATCCTCTCTGTTTCACTTTTATTCATGAATATCCTCTATGTTATGCGCTTTTATGTTTATTCACTATTGATGGGGTATGATTTTTCACCATCCCCAAACCTCCCACATGATTGATAAGTGATGATAAACCCGTTTCTATCACATTAATCCCTCTTAAGTACACCTGACACCATACTGATAATCTGTAAGGGATTCCACCTAAGCCTCCATTGTTCTTACAGATATCCTTATATTTATTTTACCAAAATAATATTATTTTATATTTTTATGTGAATATACTAAATTAGGTTTAATTTTACAAAATTTATTTATCAATACCCTTTCACAGTTCTATTTTGGGGTCATATGGGGTTTTACGTGATTCCCACCTCAATTCTTCCCGATAAGCAAACCAGTTTCAAGGGAACAACCCAAATTTTTTCCTAATTTAAAGTGCACATTATCATTTTTTTAATTCACCCTTTTTATTAAAAATAATTTATTTTATTATGAAAACATTTATTTTAATTTCTGGTTTTATAAAAATAATTATTCACTTTTTTATTTTAAATCCTCTCTAGTATTTTCCTTAAAATATCATTGAAATGTTTTAACGCTATGAATTTCCTAAATATTCTTATTCTATGTTGTCACTTCAAAATGAAATCACATACCATGCTATATTACTATTTTACATTATTATTGTGAATGTGTGTTTCAATTCCTTTCTATCCTAGACACTTTTATGTTTCTCCCATTCATTATGCTTTATGACATGAATGTGATACTCATTTCTACCCATTTATTACATTATGTTTATGTATGGTTGATTGTGTATGATTCTTTATGTGGAACGAATATTAATGAATATAGTATGTTGTGTTCATGCAAATAGAACTCTAATGTCTTGGGTAATGTTGAGTCTCATGAGATGTTATGTGTGACAGTCTTGGTGGATTGCCTTGGATTATGCTACGACGAGAGACGATCTAGGCGGTTAGCCTAGGATTGTGCTAGTATGTGCAACGGTCTTGGCAGTTAGCCTCGACCCATGATAAAGTCATGTTTTAAGTTTCTCCCACATTACTATGAATTCATGTTTATACAATTCCTAGTTTATTTGTTAAGATTCCATATGTTACTTTTCTTTCTATATCATCATGTTAGGCCTTATATACAATGTGATAATGTGTTGTTCCTATTGATATTCCTTCACTTGGATATTCAGATAATATCTTTGTTCATGTGTTTCCCAGGGTACCCTACGCATATATAAGAGATCAAAGGAAGTTAGGAGCTCATTATGGAGATTAAATAAATATTTGTTCCCTATGTTTTATGATTTATGTACCTAGTCATCCAATACACTAGACTTATCGATCCCTATCATATACGTTGATATTTAATTATGCTTAAAATTATATAATGTTATGTGTAAAATGATATGGTTGATATAATGTCACTGTGGATAATTGTGGTGTAGTTTTTTTCCTTGTTTCGAGCACTTCATCATGGAGTGATGAGGCTATGTCAAAGGGGTTTTATGTATGTCTTCCAAATTAGGGGTAGTTGCGACGTTGTTCCTTGGGTTGTGCCATAGACCCCATATTTGTGAAGGGGTTACAAAATTTCGTGTTGGGGGTTGAGTTTTTGTCCAAAGATAACCTTTTATATGATATGACATTTAATAATAAAAATTACTTTTACCAAGGGGGTTTTGGTTTGAACCCATGGGTTTCACTATGGGACACCATTTTTCAGGAGATTCTGCGTTGTTTTCATATAGGTTTCTCCATGGTTTTTCAATATTTGTTACCTATAAACACCCATAGGGACAATATAACCCAACATTCTCCCATTCTTTTCTCCTAAACCAAAGGCTCCTAAGGGATATTTTTATGGCTTTGATTCCCCTTTCGATAGGGATTGATCTGAGTACATTGCGTATGATATGTGGTAATCTGAGTGGCATTCATCCTCATTCCCCTCTTGGATTCATCTACGATATTTCCCCTTTTGACCCAATATTTATTTATTTATTATGATTATTCTTCTATATTTTTATAATTGGAGTATTTATAGTTGTTAGTTGTCACAATTTTGATTTATAATCCTTGAAGGGGTCAATTTTATGTAGGATAGGATTTCGATGATCCGCAATGTTGATGTGTACACATGCAATGATCATTGATTCTTTTGAGGCAGGAGATTCATTTATTTTAAATTTATTTACCTGAAATGAAAAGTTGATCATGGTTTTCCTTAGGAGTTGATGATGGAATACACCTATACAAGTTTTAATTGGTTTAAATAATGAAATTGGTTTATATCATGTGAAATGATATTGTTTTTGTCCACTCAGACAATGATTTTCCTCCAATTTTTCTAGTTAGTGTCTAATATATGTTCTGTTATTTATAATGTGTGTTATTATTGGATTATCATGTTTTTCATGATGAAATAGGTAATGAACATAAATACTACACCTGTAATGGATGGTTAAATAATTTTAAAGGCATTTTTAGTAAACTATATTTCTTGTAATTTGATATAATTCAAATTGATCAAAATTTGAATGTTAAATTAAAAATGTATGTCCATGAATTATTAAGACATTATTAATGATCATGGATTTGAATGCATGTATATATTGATAATATTAAAAGGCATGTTAACAAAAAATTTAATCCCCCAATTTTTTTTAAACTAGAATGTATTTTTGGATGCATGATTAAATTATTTATTTATTTAATTTAATTAATTGTGATAACTAAAGTCTTTTGTTTTACATAGTTGTAAGCTATTATTTAATTAATCAGTTAATTCAATATGGAACAAGAATCAATTTCTTAAAAAAAGATATTTTGTAGGGATAATATTCACCAATTGTTTGAGAAGGAAAAATGCATTACATTAGGGCTGTGAAAGAATATATTAATGAACATGATGAATTCCATATTTTAGGGCCATGTTTCTCTATTTAGTATTATTATTTTACTCCATATATTATGTCTTATGTATGTGAACCTTGTGATGAGATGTGATCCTGGGATGGCTGATGATATGTGGATGGGGGGACCCATGGTTTTTGTCGTAGTTGAGGACTGTGGTGGAGAGATTCATAGGGATATACATTATGCTCCAAATATGGTATTAAGCACAATTTCTCGGCCCTTTGGACACCTCAATATATTTGTTTTTGATTTTAGTAGGAACATGATCTTACAATAAACTATTATAACAGTGTTATGTGAAAACAATATGCCCACTCACTGTTTTGTCTAATACAGTAAACAAAACATGTTATATAATTAATAATTTTCTAATAAGAAAAATATAAAATAAAACACTTTATGAGTTATGGAATAATAAAAAGGAAATGGTAGGATACTTTAATGTATTTGGATTTAAGGATTATATTATAAAATCCAAGGACCTTCATGGTAAATTTGACATAAATGTTGATGAATAATATTTATAAAACTTTGTACAAATACCAATTATTATAGAGTTGTTATAAGTCCCCATCCACAAATATTACATAATATTAATATAAGTTAACAATAAGACCATAATTAAAATCTAGGATATTTATAGAATTATAGATTTATAGAATTGGGTTATAAATCACACATATCAACATAAATATTACAATGTTGGAATTTCTACAAACTATCTAATTTTTAATAAAAAAATCATTTGAAACGAAATATTGTTCGATTTCATGTTTAAACATCATAACTTTTCCACGAGCCCATATTTGACTATATTCTCTTTTAAATCCTGTGAAAAACATTTCAAACATGGCATGAGCATAAAAAGCATAGTAAGGGATATAAAAAACGTGAAACTCTTAGACATGAGAAAACATGTAAACCATGAATAATGAATCATAAATCAATACATTTAACCTTTATGAGGTAGTAAATACTAATCATTTAATAAAATCTCATTGATTACCCTTTTTGTAATCAAATTATTACCATAAAACCCATATAATGAAAAATATTACATATAATGGCAACTTGGGACATAATTATACATAAATAGAATAACCATATGATGGACTTTCGCACATATCACACTTTCAAATGAAATAGTCATATGGCTAACTTCTATACCCAATGAATTGTAGGTATAACATAACTATCCATACTTTATTTATCACGAAACCACCGATTTATTGTTAATCAAATAACCACCCATATATTGTTTATCACAGAACCACCCGTCAAATATCTAAGTAACATTTTATTATCATTACACATAATGGATCGAAATTATCAACATTTCCCACCTAAAATTTATTTTCAAATCCCAAAAAAATAATTTCTAAATATTGAAATAGTAAATCCAATTTCAAAACCATTTTCAAAACAAAAACAATAAAAAATGGAATAATTTATTTCTTTCCCTTTTAAAAAGATTATGTATTATAGAGGAATCCAATATCATGTAACGGTTACAGCGGTGGAGAATTTGTTATCACCACACACGTTAAAAAATATTCCATTTGTCATTTTATAGAGAATTCAAAATTCTTCGTATAAAAAATTACATTTTATTTTTTTTATAAATTTAAATTTCAAAGGGGTTTATTATACACCTTAGATCATAATGTGAGGTATAACATCAAAATATGCCTCAATGAAAGGATATTGAGATGAATTCCTTTACATTAAGTCCGACTTGTCTGGTTCATTTTTTTCTTCTTAAATAATAAATTTAGGTAAATTTATACATGATTTGTAAAGGCCCGCAAATTTAAAGGAAATTTTTTTCTTAATTTTCTTTGGAATTTTACAAGAGCGCAGCTTCAGACGGCACCTGATTCCGAGGCCCGGTGTGCCCGAAATCAATTTCCGAAGTTTGGCTCGGGTACGTTCAGTGAACGGACGAGCGGGTTTTTCTATCATTTGAACCGGTGCCCGAAATCAAATTCTGAGGGCACCGATGAAATCGCAGCGCCGGTATTTGCTTAGAAACGCCTCTTCCGGAGTTACGTTTGCTCAGACGTGGTTTTTAAATTTTGGGGCTTTAAGTCAGAAATAAAATAAGTTTGTGCGACAACTTTATTTTATTTCACTTAAGCTGCTTGGAAGCCACTTGAAGCCACTTAAAGACGGCTTGAACTGAGTTGAACTGGATAGGATGCTATCCAGAAATATCCTACCCCCTTGGTAGGATATTTGTGAGGTGGGGCCCGCACGAGCCCCGCCGTTTCTTTCGCTAAGTAACGCACCCTCGAAAAGCCGTCAAAGTAACTGAAAAGTCAACCAACGCGTTTTCATTAATTCTTAACAGACCATTTAATTGGGCGGTTTATTTCGTGAATTAAATGGGCTGTTTCATTCGTTGAATTAATTCAACGAATTTAATGGGTCGTTACTTACGCGTTTGCGTTCGTTGGCAAAATAATAAAATAAGACCAACTCTTTCCTTTGGAGGATTACTCGTTGTGCGAGATTCTCTGGGCCTCCACCCTCCCCGCGAAGAACGCGAAGAACGCGAAGAATGCCGGCGACCGAAATTCGACGACGCACACCGAGATCTGCGACGTCGACGAGCTTTACCCGCGACGTTCTTCGGCGACGCCTCTTCTTCCGCGGCCGATCCTCGTTCGGCAACTAAGGTGAGAATCAGATCGTTTAAATTCTCCTTTTTTTTAAAAATTCATGGCAACAGATTTAATTAATTAAATCCGTTTGTTCTTGATCCGGAGATTGGAGACGCGACGCCAGATACCGCGACGACGCAACGATCCCCCCTTCTTCCGCGACGAGCGATCCCGCGACGACCTCTCGTCCGACGACGACGACAAAGTAAGGGTTTATTTTTCTTGATGATTCATTCCCGTGTTCTTATTTCTTTTGAATAAAGAACCGGCATGAATAATTTCAATTAATTAAAAATTGAAATGCCGTTTAAAAGAAAAGGGGTGAACAATTTTTTATCTTTGATTAAAAATTGTTGTAGCCTTTCCTCCCGTTGATTATGACTAACGCGGAGGGTGCGGGTCTAACGAACAAGACCCGGCAACCCCCCGCCGATCTCTTTTGTTGTGCGGATATGGTGGACGACGACGAACCGCGCGGCAGGGGCGATCTGTTGATCCCGCAGTGAAGATCGGCCCCCGGGAGGAGCATCAGCGCAGACGGGAGGCAAAACGGGCCACCGGAGCAACTCCGGCGGCCCGCGGAAGGTGGCGGCGGCGCGGGTCGCCGGCGCGGCGGCGCCGGCCACCGGAGGCGGCGGCGCCCGGCGCGCCACCGGAGGAGTCCGCCGCGGCCGAGCCGCGGCGGCGGCGAACCGCCGGACCGCGTCCGCGGTCCGGCCACCCAGCACGCGGCCCGCGCGGGCCGCGTTTCTCCAAAGCCGCGGGTCAAACCCGCGGCGGCTCACTCGGCCGCTCGGCCGAAGCCGAGCCGGCCGGTCCGGCCGACCGGGCCGCGCCCAGGCCGGACCGGACCCGGCCTAGCCGGGTCGGGACGGGTCGGGCCGACCCGGTTCGGCCGACCCAGGGGGGGTTCGGGCCGGGTCGCCCCGGGCCCAGAACCCCCGTTTTCGGGCCTCTTCGGTCTTTTGCCCATATCTTGGGCCTGGGACCTCCGATTGACGAACCGTCAGCGGCTACGCGATCCTTGGATCGAGACGGTCGTTTCGGTATATTATACTCAAGGTTTCGGAAGACTTTGGGTTCGGCCGGGTTGGTTCGTACACGAAACCAACCGGGCCCTCGGAACGGAAACGCTCATAACTTGAGCTACGGACGTCCGATCGACGTACCGTAAGCTGTGGTAGTTTCCTCTAAGTGAGACGGAACTTTTGGCATACTCCGCCCGAGGATCGGATACAGGCGGAGTACGGTCGGGTTGGTTTTGCCCTAAAAACCAACCGGGCCCCTGGGATGAAAATGCCAATAACTCTCAGACCGGGCGTCCGATTGACGCGCCGTCTGTTGCGTTGAGATCCTGTTGTCGATACGGAACTTTTGGATACATCAACTTCGGACTACGTGTCAGTTGATGTATCAGCCTCTCGGCTCGTGGAGCGGACCCTCCTAAACGAGCTCGCTATGTGCGGGAACCCTAGCGCTGGCTGTGACTTCGACGACAGAGCAGAGATCCTCCGTGGACTGCGACGACGGCAGAACAGAGATCCTCCGTGGACTGCGACGACGGCAGAGCAGAGATCCTTCGTGGACTGCGGCGACGACAGAGCAGAGATCCTCAGTGGACTGCGTCGACTACTGCACTCAGCGATCCTACGTGGATCAGTGCTACAAGTTCTGTGTGAGCCCGATCCTATGTGGGTCCTTACTACCGGTTCTGTGTGAGCCACTGCCTACAGGTTCTGTGTGAGCCCGATCCTACGTGGGTCTTTTGCGGGGGTTAGTACCTATCGATCCTTCGTGGGTCCGACGACTTAGATGGATCAGTGATCATCTTTGACGTCATCTGAAAAAGTATACCTGGTTGAGCTGAATCGTATGTTACTCTCCTTTGTGGATTGTGTTGAACTATCCTATGTGGATTTACCGTTTACTCTCCTTGTGGATTTGAGTCTTGCTTTCCTTTGTGGATTGAGTTGTTCTTGAGCTCGTGAGCAGAGCTAGAATTGGGGACTTAGGTATATGTATGGGCATATACCTAAGTCGAGTCAGATGTTACTTCGTGATTGCATCTTTCTTTTGTGCTATATCCTTTTGTGGATTTCGGGAGACCTTCGGGGGTCTCGGGGTCCTTACTGAGTAGCTTGTACTCACCCCTGCACGGGCTATGCCCGCACCTTGTTGTGTTGGTTGCAGACGACGGACAGCGCTGATCACGGTTGGGGCGTGGAGCAGGACGGTACCTGGAGGTGGACCACTGGGCGGGACGTGCTCGGAGCGGACGTGGGACCCGAGGTGCCTGGGGGCTATCTGTACCCACCCTTCAGGTGGGATTTCCAGTGGACGACACGAGGCCGCCGTCTTTTCTTCAGTTGTTGTACTTTACTTTTCAGTTGTACTTTACAGTTGGGCTTGTATTTCCGGCCCCCTTTACTTTTCTGCACTTTACTTTCCGCTTGCTGACTCTGTGTGGTTGTTACTTATAAAGGCAATGCCTTCCCTGTTTACTGGGATTTTACGCCTTGGTGCTAGTCGCCAGCCCCTGGCCTATGGAAGGCGGGCTTGGGGTAGTCACGGCACGGACCCCGAGGACGGGTCGTGACAAATTGGTATCAGAGGTGGTCGGTTCAACCGCAGACTCTGATCGTCTTTTCTTTCCATATGAAGCAATAGTGTTTAGTGTATTGACTGTGGTTATCAGATCAGGGAGCCTAGTGTTGGTGTGGCGGCCGACGTATCCGTACACTAGGACCCTGACTCCTGATTTCCGACTTAATTCATGAAAACATTTATTGCGTGTGTGTTTCAAGTTTCTTTGTGTCTGCTTGTGTCAGCTCACCGGGTATACTGATCTGCTTAATGAAAGTCTCAAGTTTTCCTTGTGATTACTTGTGCCAGCTCACCAGGTATACTGTTCTGACTATGGTGCTCTTGTTCTCCTTTTCAGGATGGCCCCGCGACGACAACCAGCTAGGGTTCCGAGTGTAGGGCGCGACGGCAGCCCACCGAGCGACGAGGCCTCGGTGCAGGGCCCTTTTCCAGCAGTGGCACCTGCGGTAACTTTACCCGCCGAGCCACCGATGCTACCAGTACCAGACGCTGACGATGCACGTCGCCTTAGGGCACTGCATGAGTTTCAGAGCCAGCGACCGCCCAGGTTTCGCGGTGAGGCGGACCCCCAGGCCGCCGAGGACTGGCTAGAGGCGGTGGTACGGATCTTTAGGCTAGTGAGGACACCAGCGGATCTCATGGTGATTCTCGCAGCGAGCCTCCTGCAGGCAGCGGCAGGACGATGGTGGAGCCTGATGCTCCAGGTTCACGATGAGGCATCCTTGCTCTGGGCGGACTTCGAGAGCCTCTTCCGCTCTGAGTTCGTCCCGGCCACCCTCCGAGCGGTGCGCATCCAGGAGCTTCTCCAGCTGCGCCAGGGCAGCATGACGGTCGCTCAGTACGCGGCGAGGTTCACTGACCTATCTCGCTACTCGACCGACATGGTACGGGACCCCTTATTCCGGGCCCGGACCTTCGATCAGGGCTTGCGACAGGAGATTCGGGCGTCGCTGATCTCCCTCAGCATTCCAACCCAGGCGGGAGTGCTAGAGCGAGACCTCCTGATCGAGAGCTTCCTGGCAGAGCCTTCTTCAGCAGCGAGACCTAGCGCAGGGCAGCAAGTAGCTGAGTCTTCGGCAGCAGGTAGCCGACGGATGACTCTCGGGTCCAGGCAGACCAGACCCCCACGCAGACGGCCTCAGGACACCGGCTCAGCAGTGCGAGGCACACAGCGGAGTGCCAGCCTTCCGAGAGGCAGGCTGTGCTACTCCTGCGGCGGGCAGGGTCACATGGCTCGTGACTGCCCGACTCGCCGACCAGAGGAGCAGCAGACGGTGGAGGGGCCACCCAGGCAGAGGCAGAGGGTCGACCGTGGCGGTCCGCAGGGAGGAGGCGGACGAGGCAGAGGAGCTGGCCGAGCAGCGGGTGGTGGGCGACGCTTCCAGGCTCTACCCCCACCACCACCAGGAGGGCCACCTCGACCACAGGGAGCTGGCGGGCAGGGACAGGCCCAGCTCCAGGCAGTGGAGGCCTACGACCCCGACTTGCCAGAGATGATTCGAGGTATGATCTGTGTCTATTCCACCCTTGCTGTAGTACTTATAGACACAGGAGCGAGTCACTCTTTCATAGCCTCTGCCCTTGTTCGGAGCTCGGAGATTCCGACTGAGCCGTTGGCTCGATCCTTACGGCTAGAGACTCCTACGGGAGTAGACTCGACGATTACGCACTGGTGCCGGCAGTGTGAGCTTACTCTAGGAGGCGAGAGCTTCGGCTGGGATCTCCTTGTAGCGGCGTCGAGGCCTTACGACGTCATCTTGGGCATGGATTGGCTATCCACGGTTCATGCCCAGATCGACTGTTTTAGGTGCAAGGTGCGATGTGTTCGCACCGACGGGAGCAGGTTTACATTCACCGGCGAGAAGGGAACCTTTGCAGCACAGGATGGACTTCCGCGGAGGAGAGCGCAACCCATCTCTCATAAGTTGGCTAGCCTCATCCTAGGAGCAATGGACGTGCGGAGTCCAGCTTTTCCTGCAGTGGTGGACCAGTACGTGGACGTCTTTCCCGACGACGTTCCAGGGCTACCTCCTCGTAGAGAGGTAGACTTTTACATCGACTTGTACCCCGGGACAGCCCCGATATCTACTCCAGCATATCGGATGGCCCCCGCCGAGCTTCGGGAGCTGCGGGTACAGTTGGAGGACTTGCAGAGCAAGGGGTTTATCCGACCCAGTGTTTCACCCTGGGCTTCCCCGATTTTGTTCGCCAAGAAGGCGGACGGGAGCTTGCGACTATGTGTCGACTATCGTCGCCTGAACCAGGTGATAGTGAGGAACAAGTATCCGCTGCCACAGATTGATGACCTCTTCGATCAGCTCAAGGGAGCGCGGTGGTTCTCGAAGATAGACCTCCGGTCAGGCTATCATCAGCTCAGAGTTCGAGACGAGGACGTGCAGAAGACGACCTTCAGGTGTCGGTATGGCCATTATGAGTTCTTGGTTATGCCATTCGGCGTAACCAATGCTCCAGCAGTGTTCATGAGCCTCATGAACAAGATCTTCCAGCCATACCTCGACCGATTTGTCGTGGTCTTCATTGACGTCATTTTGGTATACTCGACGACTGAGGAGGAGCATGCCTACCACCTGCGAGTTGTGCTAGACACGCTCCGAGAGCACCAGCTTTATGGAAAGCTCTCAAAGTGCCAGTTCTGGTTACGTGAGGTCCATTTCTTGGGGCACGTCATTTCTGAGGCAGGAGTTGCAGTGGATCCCGCGAAGATCGAGGCAGTGCTAGCTTGGGAGCCACCCAAGAGCGTGACAGAGGTGCGGAGCTTCTTGGGCCTAGCCGGATACTATCAGAGATTCGTGCCAGACATCTCCAGAGTTGCGGCACCACTCTCAGCTTTGACAAAGAAGGGGAAACCCTTCGTGTGGTCAGACAGATGTCTGCAGAGCTTCCAGGAGCTGAGGCAGAGATTGACCAGCGCACCTATCTTGAGGTTGCCTGAGGAGGGAGTAGGATACGTAGTTTACTGCGATGCATCAGGGACTGGACTCGGGTGCGTCCTGATGCAGGAGCGGGCCGTGATCGCCTACGGATCACGTCAGTTGAGGCCGCATGAGCAGAACTACGCCACTCATGACCTGGAGTTAGCAGCAGTGGTCTTCGCTCTGAAGACTTGGCGGCACTATCTGATGGGCGAGCACTTCACAGTCTTTTCTGACCACCAGAGTCTCAGGTATATCTTCTCTTAGAAGGACCTGAACCCGAGACAGCGGAGATGGCTTGAGTTCCTCCAGGACTATGACTTTGAGATAGTCTATACTCCTGGGAAGGGGAACGTGGTAGCCGATGCCCTCAGCAGGAGGACGGGCATTCAGCTACTTGAGGAGGCGACGGAGCAGCTAGCCTCCTTACAGATATCCTTCGTGGATAGAGACGGAGCAGCCTTTATTCAGTCTCTCACAGTCTCTCCTCCACTTCTACAGTGGGTTAGAGAGGCTCAGCGTGAGGACGCTGACTGTGAGACCCGGCGTGCACTGATATCCTCAGGTCAGGCGCCTGATGGCTTCTCCCTTGGAGCAGAGCACGACATCCTTTTCAGAGGACGTACCTTCGTACCAGTTGCTTTGCGAGAGGAGGTGCTGAGAGAGTTTCACACTTCTCCCGTGGCGGTACATCCTGGAGTGGCGAAGATGTACCAGGATCTCAGGCGACAACACTGGTGGCCGGGCATGAAGAAAGCTGTGGCAGAGTTCGTTTCACGATGCCTCATCTGCCAGCAGGTGAAGGCAGAGCATCAGGTACCAGCAGGCTTGGTACAGCCCTTGGAGGTCCCGGAGTGGAAGTGGGATGGCATATCTATGGACTTCGTGACTGGACTTCCACGCACTTCCAGAGGTCACGACTCCATTTGGGTGATTGTCGACCGACTCACCAAGTCGGCACACTTCTTACCCATCAGAGAGCAGGGCTCAGTGGAGAGCTTGGGACGTCTTTACATCCAGGAGATCGTACGGCTTCACGGTGTGCCATCGTCTATCGTCTCCGATCGAGATGCTCGTTTCACTTCCCGGATTTGGAAGGGGTTGCAGGAGGCGTTCGGGACGCGGCTCCATCTGAGCACAGCCTTCAACCCTCAGACGGATGGTCAGACGGAGAGGACCATACAGACACTCGAGGACATGCTCCGTGCATGTGTTCTCGACTTTGGTCGCAGCTGGGAGGACCACCTACCCTTGGTGG
Source organism: Viscum album (assembly GCA_963277665.1). Taxonomy (NCBI): domain Eukaryota; kingdom Viridiplantae; phylum Streptophyta; class Magnoliopsida; order Santalales; family Viscaceae; genus Viscum; species Viscum album. The sequence continues at coordinate 1,456,737,749 of OY728159.1, read as the reverse complement.
AGTTTGCGTACAACAACAGCTACCACTCCACCATCGGGATGGCACCATACGAGGCGTTGTACGGCAGACCCTGCAGATCACCGTTGTGCTGGACAGACCCTGGGGAGTCAGCACTCGTGGGACCAGAGATGGTCCGAGCCACGATAGAGAAGGTCCAGATCATCCAGGAGAGGATGAGGACAGCTCAGAGCCGGCAGAAGTCATATGCTGACAGGAGGCGGAGGCCACTAGAGTTCGAGGATGGCGACCACGTCTTTTTGCGTGTCTCACCTCGACGTGGTTTACGGAGATTTGGCCGAGGCGGCAAGTTGTCTCCACGCTTCATCGGGCCTTTCCAGGTCCTCAGCAGGATAGGAGAGGTGGCTTATCGCCTGGCTCTACCACCTCAGTTGCACCGGGTGCACGACGTCTTCCACGTGTCTCAGCTGAGGAGATACGTGCACGACCCGACGCACATCATCGACTTTGGGTAGCTGGACGTGGACGATGGGGCGACTTTTGGGGAGGTCCCAGTGGAGATCGAGGATCGACGGGATCGGGTCCTACGTGGGCGGTCGATTCCTCTTGTGCGCGTCAGATGGCAGCACGGGAACCTCCAGGAGAGCACTTGGCAGTGGGAGGCTCAGATGCGTGCTCAGTACCCCCATTTGTTCCCCTAGTTTTTGATGTATCTTTACGGGGACGTAAAGCCCTGAGGTGGGAGTAATGTAAAGACCCGCAAATTTCAAGGAATTTTTTTCTTAATTTTCTTTGGAATTTTACAAGAGCGCAGCTTCAGACGGCACCTGATTCCGAGGCCCGGTGTGCCCGGAATCAATTTCCGAAGTTTGGCTCGGGTACGTTCAGTGAACGGACGAGCGGGTTTTTCTATCTTATGAACCGGTGCCCGGAATCAAATTCTGAGGGCACCGATGAAATCGCAGCGCCGGTATTTGCTTAGAAACGCCTCTTCCGGAGTTGCGTTTGCTCAGACGTGGTTTTTAAATTTTGGGGCTATAAGTCAGAAATAAAATAAGTTTGTGCGACAACTTTATTTTATTTCACTTAAGCTGCTTGGAAGCCACTTGAAGCCACTTAAAGACGGCTTGAACTGAGTTGAACTGGATAGGATGCTATCCAGAAATATCCTACCCCCTTGGTAGGATATTTGTGAGGTGGGGCCCGCACGAGCCCCGCCGTTTCTTTCGCTAAGTAACGCACCCGCGAAAACCCGTCAAATTAACTGAAAAGTCAACCAACGTGTTTTCTTTAATTCTTAATAGACCATTTAATTGGGCGGTTTATTTCGTGAATTAAATGGGCTGTTTCATTCGTTGAATTAATTCAACGAATTTAATGGGTCGTTACTTACGCGTTTGCGTTCGTTGGCAAAATAATAAAATAAGACCAACTCTTTCCTTTGGAGGATTACTCGTTGTGCGAGATTCTCTGGGCCTCCACCCTCCCCGCGAAGAACGCGAAGAACGCGAAGAACGCAGGCGACCGAAATTCGACGACGCACACCGAGATCTGCGACGTCGACGAGCTTTACCTGCGACGTTCTTCGGCGAGGCCTCTTCTTCCGCGGCCGATCCTCGTTCGGCAACTAAGGTGAGAATCAGATCGTTTAAATTCTCCTTTTTTTTAAAAATTCATGGCAACAGATTTAATTAATTAAATCCGTTTGTTCTTGATCCGGAGATTGGAGACGCGACGCCAGATACCGCGACGACGCAACGATCCCCCCTTCTTCCGCGACGAGCGATCCCGCGACGACCTCTCGTCCGACGACGACGACAAAGTAAGGGTTTATTTTTCTTGATGATTCATTCCCGTGTTCTTATTTCTTTTGAATAAAGAACCGGCATGAATAATTTCAATTAATTAAAAATTGAAATGCCGTTTAAAAGAAAAGGGGTGAACAATTTTTTATCTTTGATTAAAAATTGTTGTAGCCTTTCCTCCCGTTGATTATGACTAACGCGGAGGGTGCGGGTCTAACGAACAAGACCCGGCAACCCCCCGCCGATCTCTTTTGTTGTGCGGATATGGCGGACGACGACGAACCGCGTGGCAGGGACGATCTGTTGATCCCGTAGTGAAGATCGGCCCCCGGGAGGAGCATCGGCGCAGACGGGAGGCAAAACGGGCCACCGGAGCAACTCCGGCGGCCCGCGGAAGGGGGCGGCGGCGCGGGTCGCCGGCGCGGCGGCGCCGACAACCGGAGGCGGCGGCGCCCGGCGCGCCGCCGGAGGAGTCCGCCGCGGCCGAGCCGCGGCGGCGGCGAACCGCCGGACCGCGTCCGCGGTCCGGCCACCCAGCACGCGGCCCGCGCGGGCCGCGTTTCTCCAAAGCCGCGGGTCAAACCCGCGGCGGCTCACTCGGCCGCTCGGCCGAAGCCGAGCCGGCCGGTCCGGTCGGCCGGGCCGCGCCCAGGCCGGACCGGACCCGGCCTAGCCGGGTCGGGCCGGGTCGGGCCGACCCAGTTCGGCCGACCTAGGGGGGGGTTCGGCCCGGGTCGCGCCGGACCCAGAACCCCCGTTTTCGGGCCTCTTCGGTCTTTTGCCCATATCTTGGGACTGGGACCTCCGATTGACGAACCGTCAGCGGCTACGCGATCCTTGGATCAAGACGGTCGTTTCGGTATATTATACTCAAGGTTTCGGAAGACTTTGGGTTCGGCCGGGTTGGTTCGTACACGAAACCAACCGGGCCCTCGGAGCGGAAACGCTCATAACTTGAGCTACGGACGTCCGATCGACGTACCGTCAGCTGTGGTAGTTTCCTCTAAGTGAGACGGAACTTTTGGCATACTCCGCCCGAGGATCGGATACAGGCGGAGTACGGTCGGGTTGGTTTTGCCCTAAAAACCAACCGGGCCCCTGGGACGAAAATGCCAATAACTCTCAGACCGGGCGTCCGATTGACGCGCCGTCTGTTGCGTTGAGATCCTGTTGTCGATACGGAACTTTTGGATACATCAACTTCGGACTACGTGTCAGTTAATGTATCAGCCTCTCGGCTCGTGGAGCGGACCCTCCTAAACGAGCTCGCTATGTGCGGGAACCCTAACGCTGGCTGTGACTTCGACGACAGAGCAGAGATCCTCCGTGGACTGCGACGACGGCAGAACAGAGATCCTCCGTGGACTGCGACGACGGCAGAGCAGAGATCCTTCGTGGACTGCGGCGACGACAGAGCAGAGATCCTCAGTGGACTGCGTCGACTACTGCACTCAGCGATCCTACGTGGATCAGTGCTACAGGTTCTGTGTGAGCCCGATCCTATGTGGGTCCTTACTACCGGTTCTGTGTGAGCCACTACCTACAGGTTCTGTGTGAGCCCGATCCTACGTGGGTCTTTTGCGGGGGTTAGTACCTATCGATCCTTCGTGGGTCCGACGACTTAGATGGATCAGTGATCATCTTTGATGTCATCTGAAAAAGTATACCTGGTTGAGCTGAATCGTATGTTACTCTCCTTTGTGGATTGTGTTGAACTATCCTATGTGGATTTATCGTTTACTGTCATTGTGGATTTGAGTCTTGCTTTCCTTTGTGGATTGAGTTGTTCTTGAGCTCGTGAGCAGAGCTAGAATTGGGGACTTAGGTATATGTATGTGCATATACCTAAGTCGAGTCAGATGTTACTTCGTGATTGCATCTTTCTTTTGTGCTATATCCTTTGTGGATTTCGGGAGACCTTCGGGGGTCTCGGGGTCCTTACTGAGTAGCTTGTACTCACCCCTGCACGGGCTATGCCCGCACCTTGTTGTGTTGGTTGCAGACGACGGACAGCGCTGATCACGGTTGGGGAGTGGAGCAGGACGGTACCTGGAGGTGGACCACTGGGCGGGACGTGCTCGGAGCGGACGTGGGACCCGAGGAGCCTGGAGGCTATCTGTACCCACCCTTCAGGTGGGATTTCCAGTGGACGACACGAGGCCGCCGTCTTTTCTTCAGTTGCTGTACTTTACTTTTCAGTTGTACTTTACAGTTGGGCTTGTATTTCCGGCCCCCTTTACTTTTCTGCACTTTACTTTCCGCTTGCTGACTCTGTGTGGTTGTTACTTATAAAGGCAATGCCTTCCCTGTTTACTGGGATTTTACGCCTTGGTGCTAGTCGCCAGCCCCTGGCCTATGGAAGGCGGGCTTGGGGTAGTCACGGCACGGGCCCCGAGGACGGTTCGTGACATGATTCATAACCTTTTTTAGTTTATTATTCCCTTTATAACACTTATTAATATGATATAATGATTATTTAATTATTTGAGTTCCTGTTTTACGTTTTTTCAATATTTGGATATTGATTTGAAAATAAACATGGTACTAGTTCATGTGGTAATAAGTCCATAATCACCAAAATAATATTAATGAAATTATTATAATTTTTAAACATAAATTATAATATTAAATCAAAACATGAAATGTGGTTATGAAAAATGAACAATGTTATAATCATGGAGATGGTATACCATGTGTACACAAGAGTAACAACTTCATTTTTCATAGGTCATTTTGGATGTATGGTAATAGTTATTTTATCTTTCATTAATTATCATATCATCATTTAAATCATATAAATAATTTAAATATACTTATATATATATATCATATAAGTGATATAACGAATAAAATCAAGTAACATCGCTTTACAGAGGTGATAGGTCACACGTACACACGAACAACATTATCATTTTTAAGCACAAGAAAATAAGAAAATAATAAATACATTATTATCTTATAATAATTAATATTTCAAGAATATAAAATCTGAACATTAATTCTATTATTATAACAAGACATTAAATTTGGATAGACTAAACAAATTATATCAATTCATGGAGGTGATAGTTCACACCTACACACGAATGATTAATTATTTTCCCATTTAATAGAATACAAGATGGATTTAAGTGGCGATATTAACATAATAAAATATTATTATATTTAGGATACTGGATTTTTTATCCCATTATGGTTGGAGGATATTTGAATGATGTTGATGAAGAAGTAAAATAGAAATGCTTAAAAGCTGATACCTCTTCTTCGGTTGCTCACCATTGAAGAAAGCCTTAAAAATCTAAGAAGGGTTTTATGCCTAAAATAAGCCTTCAAATATTTGGGGAGGGATTCTAGGATGTTTTTGGGTAGATCTTCACCAAACTAAAAGTCTTTGGAAGTGTGAGTAATAGAGAGGAATGAGTTCCATTTCATTAGAGAGGGGAGGGAACCCCAAATATTATTAAATGTATTATATTAATGTAAATTCAATTTTTATTCTGAAAGTTCAAAAACTCATTTATTTAAAATATATTATGAATATTTTTTCAAATCATATCATCAAATAATTTTATACAAGTATTGATTTTATTATTAACCTTATCTTCTCAGTTTACTATAAATTTATATCTTTTATTCTTAATTATGCTAAGGACAATTTAAATATTATGAGGCTATAAAATTTAATTATAAGGGGTTAGTTTCACATGAAAGGATAACTTATAAAATTTTATACATTATCATTGTCAATTTATTATTTTCATATTTACTTATTATTTTTAAATAATTCAATAAAATAACATTTTTATAAAATATCAATAGTGTCAATTTTGACACTATTCAAATCATTGAATTTAAATAAAATAAAAAAATAGAGATAATATGGAAAAAATAAATTTAATAGAATTAAAATATTTCATATTCATATATAAAATTATTTTAGGGAATCAATTAGTACAAATTAAATTCATTTTAATTTTATTTGTATCATTTATTTGATTCTATTATAAATAAAGTATTGCATCATCATTTTGCCATAATTAAGGTAAAATATTTATATAATAAAATTTATAAGTAGATAACCATGATAACGGTAATATTTTCATCATTATACTAGAAATTTATAGTCAAAGTGATCACTGATATAACTTTTTATTAAAATTGTTTTAGTAATATTAGATATGTTTATGACATATTTTCCTTTACATTAAATTAAATGATATAAATGTCTTAATCACATCCATGTGATATAAAATGATGCAAATATCATCTAGTGTATTTCATTGATCATCTATAACTCATAAAATAAGATTAGGATAAGTTTTAAAGTAGTTTATTTTATAATAATATTAATTTTTTTCATAATTACTCCATATAACTTTAACAGTGGTAAATAAAAATAATCACTATAATCACTATTCATAATTTTGAAAAATAAAAGGAGCCTATTTATATAATTTTTATCTTATTATTCTAAATATGTTATATATTTTTCTAAATTCAAACATATAATTGGATTAATTTAATTAAAAATTAATCTCGTTGATAGAATAAGAAAATGTGTGTTTAGGTAAAACATTTGAAAGTCCAAATAAATTTTTAAAATTATTTTTCTTGTGAAATTGATACCAATTACCAATATTGTATTAAATGATTAAAATTTTATTTAATTATAGTTGAAAACCAATTAAAAGTATAATATAAATATATAATTAAATTAGATGAAAATGCAGTTTTGAATTAAAATGTTTTATTTTTCACTATTCATAAAAAAATTATCTGAAAAATTTCAAAACATTGACAGAAGTTTATTTATAATGTACTGATTATATATAAAATGTTTATTTTGACATATATATCATTTAAAAGTGACAAAAACTAGATTTTAAAATGTTTCTCCCTCAAATGTTTGTAAAAACAACCCATAAAAATATTAGAGTGTTTTATGCTTGAAATTAGATTTACTCTCATTTTAAGCAATAAAAATTATTAGAAGAAAGTAAAAATATTAAATAAACATGTTTAATCATTAATAAGGTAGTTCTCTTCAGTCATGGAAATACACCAGAAAGGGGATAACTACCATTTCAAAAAATAATATTAATAATGTATTATTTTTTAGTGTATCTAAGACTTTTGTGAAACATGAGATTTCAGATAAACCAGTTTTTTCATGTCAAGTATACTATTGGTCATATAATCCCTTTAAAATTAAAATTTCTATATAATTGACAAATATAAAAATTATGATAAATTATTATTCTATAATTACATGGGATGTTACGTCCTTCTCCCCTTTGGGAAATTGCATCATCATAATTTTAAATTTTCGATCGCTAACTAGGGATTCACTTTTAAATATTATATCATTGAAATCCCACATCAGGAAAAAGAGCCAATAAAACTCCCATTTTAAAATAAATGGAGTGAAGCAAAAATATATCCTGAGATTACACATAGTAGAATTCCATGTAGGAAAACATGGATATAGATGAAAATCAAACCATCATGTTCTTGATGGTGAGTAATATAAAAAATGATCAGTAAAATGTTTAAAATAAGAAAACCAAAAACTTGTTATGGGTTAAATGGTCTTTGATTTCATAACAAAAAATGTAAACAGATAATTTTTTTTCTATGATCCTTTTCATTGAGGTGTGGAATTATTTTACTACATCTAATAACAACATAATAAAATATAATTACTTGACAAGTAAATTTTCATAAACTAATCAAATTCTAAAAAAAACTCATCATTTTCTCTAATGGATGAGTATTCATGTTGAAATTTTCATTCTAGAAACACAATAACCAACTTCTACAGAATCAAATAAACCAAAAAAGAGTAACTATATATTTTCATTATCTTGAAACATTTACCAAATGCATTATGGTTTGGATAAGACAAAACTATTCTCCAAAAATAATACACCATTGGATAATGAAAAACTACTATTTATCTCGAATATTTCAACTATAATACTAAAAGTTCAACATAGACCACTAAACAAATAATTTTCCTTGAAATTACAAAAAAATATTGTAACTACGATTAAACCCAAAAAAAATTAAAAGGATTTAATCAAATAATATTACTAGATAAGTTCTAACATTTAACACCAAATAACATAAAGCACTATTATTGTCTCAAACCTAAAGGTAATTTCCAAAATCGCATATTCTCAAATATAGGTCAATCATTTCCCTAAATAACGCAAATCACTGTATGTCCACAATTAAATCATAAATTATTCCAAAATAAATAATTCTACCATTATTCATCAAATAAAATCTCAAATTATTCTTTTAAACATTAGGCATATTGGGTTCTCAAAATATTGAACGTCATTCAAAATAATATTTATCAATTAATTTGAGAATCATTTTCTTATACCAATGATATCCATTTTATAAAACGTAAGTTCCAAAAATAAAATTATTCTTATTTTTTCATATCTTTTATTTAAAAATAAAATGGTATACTAACCAGGGACATCACATAGTCTAGTGGTAGGTGAAAAATCTTTATCGCACTTTAGTTGTGGGTTTGATTTCCACAACCTTGTCTGACACGAGGGGTTGTCACCCATCTTGCATGATATCCTTTTCCAAAAATAACATAATTCAATAGCAATACCAAAATGATATCAAATTATCAAAAATAACCATAAAATGTTTTATCCTTATTTGTAATCTCATACCATTCATTTTTAGACACAATATATAATAACCCATAATTTCCGCCAAATAAATGATCATATAAACACTAATACTTATCCATAACTTTGTAGTTATCTCCACATAAGAAATGATAAATTTTCATAAATTAACCCTTCCTAATAAAAAACATTAGGGTTACATATACTAGAAACAAGTCTTCTAATGTAATCCTATCATCAAAAAGCATGAATAATTTAAAACATGTCGTCATCCTATAGTCTACCATAACTCATGAATCCTTTGTATGTTGACTTTTTAATCATTGAATGTTATTTGTGATCCTTTAACCATGCCTTTACATATTATTCCTTAACAATTCTTTCCTAAAAACAAAATGATGAATCATTTCCTAAGATTCAGTAATGTCAATACATGAGACAAGAAATAATTCATTCCTTTTATAGGTCATTGTTAGATTTCTCATCTTCAATAGGAATGGAATTAGGTATTTCTAAAAATATATTTGTATGGTATTCTTGATATCATTAAAACACATTCTTCAAATTACATTGATTTTCATAGTGACCATACTCCCAACATTTAAAAAATTTATTGATAACTCGGAAAAGAACTTATTTAACTTTCTTGTATTCAAATGTGTGCTTTCTTTTTATCCATGGTAGGTTATTGCTTTATGACCTCACTTACCACATCAATAACTCATTATCGTCCCTTTAAAACATTTTACATGGTGTTTATTTCCACATACTCAACCCATACTTCATTTAATATACATACATTAATGATTATTACATGAACATCCATTGGGATTCATTTATCTCATATGTGATGCATCATAAAAATCATCAAGGTTCAAGTGGTTAATCACTACTCCTGATAGTTATTTTTGAATAACAAAGAGAGTTCTCATTGAAACTCCCATTTCATTTTGATGTTTTAGAGAAACACCACATTTTCCTTCACATCAATTATCACTTTGGTACCTATTGGATGCCTCCATTTAAAAAAACCCAAATGGTTAGTGTGAGTATATCAATAAATCAACACATACTATCTTATGAGAAAGATAAACACTATGACATATATATATTCATGTTATAAAATACTCATTAAATTAATCTAAAATAACTATATCTCTTTCTAAAAGGATAGCAATTGTGGTTATATATAACATGTAACTTATGATTTAATATCACCCTAGACTCAAAATTTATCTAAACTGACCTTTGATACCAACTGTAAGGCCCAAACCTTAATCATTGCATAATATTATGATAATTCCATAATATGACATTAACTAACATCGAGGATATTTTTAGGTTTAGAGATAAATATAATTAGGTCAAATCTCATACATAAAATCTTAAATATTACAAAGTAGACACTTCTACTCACTGTCCATTTTTACTTAAAATAAAAACTTTTAAAAAGAAATATTTTTTTGTTTCATGACTAAACATAATAACTTTCCCCGATCCTATACTTGACTATATTCTCCTTTAAATCATGTGAATAACATTTCAAAATTGGTATGGGCATAAAAAGCTCTATAAGGGATACACAAAGAATTAAAACAGTTAGCCTTGAGATATATGTAACCAATATTAATCTATAATAAAGTAATACATTTAACATTTATGATGTAGTGAATACTATACTTTTAATATAATCTCATTGCTTACCCGTTATGTTAGAAAAATATTACCTTAAAACCAATAAAAAATAATCATATAACACATAAAGGTATGTTGGGACATAATGATACCTAAATAGATGAATTATATAGTCGACCACCATACATATCACTCTTAAAAATGGAATAACCATATGACAAAATTCCATATCCAATGAATTTGAGGTTATAACATAACTAGAAACTCTTGGTTTTTCAGGGATCCATCCATCTTCGGTTAATCACATAACCACTCGTCTTTGGTTTTTCACGTAACCACATATAAATTGTTAAATTACCATTATATAATCATAATACATAAATGATTGTAATTATTAACATTTCACTCATAAAATATAATTTGAAATCATAAAAAGTAATGTAATGATATTTAAATAGTCAGTCCACTCTCAAAACAATTTTCAACACCAAAACTCCCAAAAAGTGAATAATGGAATTCATTTCCATTTAAACACATTATGTCTTATTGAGGAATCCAAATATCAAGTAGCGGTTAAGGTGGGGGAGAAGTCATTGCCAATGCAAATGTTCAAAAAATTCATTTTTCTATTTTTTAGAGAAAAAAATTCTTTGTTTAAAAAAATTCCTTTTAAAAAAATTAATGAAATTTAATGTAAAAAGGATTTATTATACACCTTATTAATTAAGGCGGTGTATAATATCCAAATATGCCTCAATGAAAGGATATTGAGATGAAGTCACTTATCGTGAGTCCTATAAGTCTCATTAAATATTTATCTTTTTAAATAATAAACTTAGGTTAATTTCTATTTTCATTAGAACCTTTTTGAAGTTTATTATTCAATTTATATCACATATTACTGTGTAATTATTATTATTTAATTATTTGAGTTCATGTTAGATGTTTTGTTGATATTAGGTTTGAGAGTCAAAAATGAACATGTTACTAATACATGTGGTCATAATTACATAATATTGAGAATAATATTCATGATATTATTAAAAGTTTTATACAGAAATTTTATTTTAAATCTGATCGTGAATTATGGTTATGAAAAATGAACAATGTTATAATCATGGAGATGGTAAGTCATGTGTGTTCATGAGTAACGTCTTCAAATTTCATATATCCTTATGAAGGAAAGGTAATTATTATTTTACCTTTACATAATTATTAAATAATAATTAAATTAACATTAATAAATTAAGTATTATATATATATATATCATACATGTTTTATAATGAATAAAAACGTGTCACATAGCTTCATCTATGTGATAGTTAATACGCACGCATGAACGACAATATCATTTTTATGAACATGTATGTAAGAAATTAATTGATATTTTAATTTCTAATAATGATTAGATTGTAATTAATATTACATATGAACACTAATTCCATTATAGTAACCATTCATGAGTGTTGATTATGGAAAAATAATTTGATCGAGTTGGGGAGGTGATAATTCACATGTACACACGAATGATTAATTATTATCACATTTAATAGAAGTGAATATAAATTTAAGAGATGATAATAACATAATAAAATATAATTATATTTTGGATACAAAATTTATTACCTAATTATGGTTTAGGTTGATTTTAGAGAATTGGAAAATGATACAAAATAGAAACAATTAAAACAATGATACCTCTTCTTCGGTTGATCGCCATTGAAGAACACCTTAACACCAGAAGGATGGTGTTTTGCCTAAATTAAAGCATCAAAAATATGGGAATGGATTCTAGGAATGGTTTTCTTATTGATATATGTGGAACTTAATGTTCTTTTAATTGTGATAAATAGAGTGGACTGAGTTCCTTTTTATAATAGAGGGGAGGGGCACCCAATAAATTATTAAATATATTAATTAAATATAAATTAAATTTACATTCCAAAAGTTACAAAAATAATTTATTTAAAATATTATATGATAATTGTTTTAAATAATCTTATAAAATAATTTTTAAACTTTTATTGATTTTATTATAAACATTACCTTTTTGATTTACACTTAATTATTCACTTTTAATTATAATTATGGTAACAACATTTTAACTATTAATATTTTATAAATATTACTTATATGGGATAGATTTTCCATAAATGGATACTTTATTTACACTTTTATCTTATCATATTAACATTTATATTTCTCAATATTTTTATCATATTTATATATTTTAATAAAATATTATTTTTCTAAAATATCAATAGTGTCAATTGTTCAAATATTCATTTCATTGAATTTAAATGAAATCAAGATAGAGTTAAAAGTTAGTAAAAATACATTTAATGGACTTAGAATATATATTATTCACCAATAAATCTTTGTATGGCATCAATTAGTTGAAATTATATTTATTTTAATGTTATTATTGTCATTTATTTTATTTTTCATTAATAAATTTATTATCGCCTCATTAGTGTGTAATAATTAAATTTAATTATTTTTTTTATTAGAAGTTATTAATAAATACCGTTGATATAGGTAATATTTTTAGCATTATAATTAATATTTATTGTCAAATAGATCACTTATATAACTCTATATTAAAATTATTTTATTAATAGGAAATATGTTTATGACATATTTTCCTTTACATTTAATAAAATGTCATAAATATCATAATCACATTAAAGTGTCATCCAAATACCTAAATCTAGGACCAAGGATTATTCTTCTCTATCAAACGCCAACCAATAATATTAGGATAGGTGGTATGGTTGTTTTATATTATTATAATATTATTTTTACCCTTAATTACCCTATTTACATGTAAATGTGGCAAACAAAAATAATTACTAAAATTATAATTATTAATGTCCCAAAATAAAAGGGATATATTTTAAAAAAAATTACCTTATGATTCTAAATTTAGAACCCATTTTTCATAATTCAAAACACATAATTTTATTAAATTAATAAAAAAATTATTCATGTTGAAGGAATCAGAAAATGATTTTTTTAACCAAAACGTTCAAAGGTTCGCATAGTTTTTATATTCATATTCATTATGAAAAATGATTTCAATTACTATAATATTATTAAATGATAAAATAATTATTTAATTATACATTAAATCCAATTAAAATGGTAATCTAGCAATATAAACAAATTTGAAGAAATTGCAGTTTTGAATTAAAATGCAGTATTTTTAACTATTCATCAAATAATGAATTTTGTCATAAATATATCAAAAATTCAACAAAAGTGAAATTTTATGTCATTATTTTAAATAAAATGTTTATTTTTTTATATATCATATATATTTGACAAAAAAAATATATTTTAAAATGGTTGACCATCAAAAGGCGGTTAAAACATCTTTTTATCAATATTAGATCTCTTATACAAAAACAAGAATTTATTCACATTTTATGCCTCTTAAATTTAATAGAAGAAAGTGGAAACATTTAATAAACATGCACAATAATGATATAGGTAGTTCTATCCATTCCATCAAATACAATGTCTTGGCGATAAATACCATTTAATGTAATCATATTAATAATGTATTATTTTTTGGTACATCTCGGTCATGTGTGCAATATACTATTTTGTAGAATCCCATTGTTTCATGTCAGGTAATCTATCATACATAGAATCCCATTAAAGGTAAAATTACTATCTAATTCATAAATATTAATAAATATGGAAATTTATTGTTCTATAATTATCAGGGATGTTACAGTTACCAACAAAAAGTAATGGTTTTCAAAGAATTAGCTCATGTAAAATTTCATGAGAGGGATACTTTTGATAAAAAAAAATGACTCAGGATGATGATCAATGTGATTATATTGAATCTATAAAAACTAAACATATTTTTAAAATTGAAAAGCATGATGATTTGGAACTTTATTTTGGTGAACCAAATCCTGAAGGGGTTGATTTTAGTGAACTAAAAGGGTATTACATAAAGAACCTATAGTTCATAAGGAATATCCCCTAGAAATTGTTATGAGTGATATAGAATAATTATTATTAAATAGAAAAAATATAGGAAACTATGTAGTATTATATTTCAATTAATCATACCTAGATCTCAGAACCATAGAAGAATATTTAATTTATTATAGTTTGGTTTTAGCAATGTAAGAAGAGTGAAACTAGTTCAAGAGAAATAATATTTTGTAATTTGTTGATAGGGTCTCTGACTATACTCTTATTGGAATTTTTTTTTATTTAGGGTAAAATAGGATAATCAATGTTTTATCATAAGAAATAATTATAGATTTTTTGAAAATTTTTATAATCAATAAGAAGTAATAGATTATTAAGATAATTTTCTAGTGGTATCCATGTTAGAGTCAATCTAAATCCTTCTAGTATATGAATCTCATAAAATTTTTAAATTATATCATATGGATGTTAAATATTCATTTTTAAATTTAATTTAAATGGAGGAAATTTATGTTGAAAATCCTCCTAGTTTTAAAGAGAATCATTTTGGAAATTCTATTTTGAATCATATGATGTATCTCTATATATATAAAAACACAAAGATCATGGTATGATGGTTAAGATATTTTCTTTTATAAAATTGTTTTAATAAGTGATTTTAAATCCCCACCCTTTTTAATAAAATTTTTTCAAAAGGTAGATAACTTGTGAAAATATATGTTGACGATGTTACATATGTGTCAACATACCGAACTTTGTGTAATTTATTTTCAAAACTCGTGCAAAAAGAATTTGATATGAGTATGATGGGTGAGTTGAACTATTTTATTTGTATTAAAATTCACCATTAATATTTTTGAAAATTTTATAAAACAAATAAAATAAATAGTTAATTTACTTTATTTTTTGTGTGAAAATAGTAATGCTTATTCAAAAACAATGATTTCGTATATTTTAATTGATATGGATAAGGCAAGAAATCCATTTTATAACAAGTTATATAGTGGAATCATTAGATGTTTTCTTTAACTAACTACTAGTAGGAAATACATTCAGTTTTCATTAAATATTTCAGATTTATTTTAATCTAATCCAAAATAATATCATTTAAATAATTCCAATATAATTTTTATGTATTTAAATCAATGTATCTATATTTGTTCACATTTTATGAAAACATCAATTTATTTTTAACTTCATATTCAAATATAACTTTATTGGGTATAGAATATATTTTAAAAATTCCTCAGGAACCTATCATATTATTGAAATATCCTTATTATCATAGTATAATAATAAAAAAAAATTATATCATTTTTAAATAAAAAATCTGATTATATAATTTCTTTATGATTCTTCACAAATGTTCTATGGATGAAACATACCCTAATGGACTTCGTATATAATTTTAAATCTATTTCAATAAAATATGATGAAAACAATGCTATCCAAATTTTAATAATTATAATAAACCATTAATGAAAAATTAGAATTTAGATAATACATAATTTCATTATAGATAATTCCCCAAAAGAGGACATCTCCTTAGAATTGTCTTCTCCAAAAAAATCAATTAGCTAACATTTTTATGAAACCTTTTCATGTTGAATGATTTTATATAATTTAATATGAATTAGGTTGGTTTATTTTTAATAAAATATAATTTATTTATTTATTTGTGCAGTGATTGTAAATTTGAATTTTTTTCAATTTCAACTGACATTATCTTATTATAGACATAGCACCACCATATTGATAATTATCACATCCTAATATGAAAGAGAGGCTAGTTTTTTCATATTACTTTAAACATCACACTATGAGACCCTTTGATTTGCTACTGGAAAATGGACGTATACCCATGGTTTTACAAAACCCATGGGTATAGTTCAACCCTCTACCCATGGTTTTTGGATAATCCTGGATATGTTTCAAGAGAAAAAAATACACTAGAATGACCCATACCCACAGTTTCTTAAAAACTATGGGTATATGTCAACCATATACCAATAGTTTTCATAGAACTCTGGGTATTGGTTGTGTGGGAATTTTTTTATGAAATACCTATACCCACAATTATAAAATCCAGGGATATATGTTGGGATAAAAGCATAGTTTTGGTATGTATTTTCATTAGGATTCTTGGGTAAAAAGATCGAAAAATACACACAGTTTGACCAAACTATTGGTATAGGTTGACCCATTATTTTATTGTAAAAATTAAATTGACAATAAATATTTTAATGTATATATGTTTTATTTAAGAACATAAAATGTGTGTCAAAGAAGTGGTATGGTCACTGGACTTTAATGGGAAGTTGTTTGGCTGAAATTTTAGTGGGTATTTTTTATGTAAATGACATATACTTAATGTTTGATCAACTGTGGGTATAGGTATGAACATACAAAATTTCTAAACCATGTGTTTAAAAACTGTGGGTATAGGAAACCTATACACATGGTTTGACCAAACCATGTGTATAGGTATAACTTTATATGGTTCAATGCACCGTGGGTATTTACTATACCCATGGTCATTTAGGATATACCAACAGTTTCGAACAATGGGTATAGTTAAAAAATTATATTAGTGATTACCTCAAGATAAAATAAATCACACTAATCATGTATGTATTCTTTTTATAAACCACAAAAACCATGTATCCTAACACTCAATCTCTTAAAACTAATCATTCAAAACTTCAAACTATATGTGATAATGGGGAAGATTAATTGACTATAAAGTGTTGTCCCTAGAAGTCTAATCATTCAAGATCACTTAAAAAATTATTTAGTGAAAAATATATACATTTTGAATAGATCGATAGGATAGACATGCTACTCAAAATGGTTGTTAATTGTCATAACATGATGTATATATTTGATGATAATACAACTACATTTTTATAGGAAAAATTTGCATGTGAATCCTATGAAACAATCATGTTTCCTTTAGTGGATATTTAATATCTTATTATAATAACACTAAGCTAGAAAATGTTTTTGATATCATCAATCCCTATGGATGAAGCTTTAAAATCTCTTCATGACTGTTATTCTAATTATATTACATCCATTGCTTCCATTCAAAATGTAATCCCTCCAAATATAATGATTTCCAGGTCTGCAATACCTACTGTTGAAAAGAAGCACGTGAAAGAGAAGTAATTGGAATATATTGTCTGGGTGAATTTTATTCATGTAGTGATAACATAATTAAATGGTGGTTTGGAATTTTTTTTTATTTTCATATGCATCTTTACTATAATAATTTTTGGTAGAAAAACCTATAATTTTTTAATGATACATTTTTATGTTCATTTTATATGTTCAAAACAAATCATTTAATTTCTATTCATTTGAAAGAATTTTGAATCTTGGATTTTTCAAGTCTAGTATATCACGGGATGAGATTTCATCTACTTGATATAATGGTTTGATGAATTAGAGTTCTATTTTTATGAAACAAATTGAATTTTACAGGGATTATTTAGTAAATAATGTACTACCAATTGGTATGTTTGATGCGATGAACATAGTCCCCACTAATGTATTGGAGGATACATCTCAAGTAATTACCTACGACAATGTAATTTTCTGGTTACCATAAGTAAAATTATGCCATCATTTTAACTAGATGACCCCAATAAGGATGTAGAAGATCATTGAATATAGAGATACTCATTGAATGGTTACAAAAATTATACATAATTGTCTCTAAATAAATTAAAACTAAAGGAATAAATGTCTCGAATGATCCTTTTTAATACCATTAGGTAGTTATAAATTCCCCAACACCTTCCATTATTCAACCAATAATTCCACTAGTTTCTATTTCAATAGAAGGTTTGGTCTCATCGATTATAAGGTAAATTATTATTGATCTTAGTCAAAATTTATCAACTACATCCATATCTATCCCACTTTTTGAGATCTCTCCACCCATCGAATCAAGGTTAATGGTTAGAAGAGAATCAGTTGATTTTATCAACTAGAATTATATTGCTGATGTTGATAAAGATATTGATGAAGAATAATTATCACTGCATGTTTTAATAATAATGTTGAGGTAAGATTCTAGTGAACCTTATCTAATTGGAGACTTACCTTAAGTGAGTGAAAACTAAGAAGCTCAGGACATTGATTTGGATGATAAAGGAAAATGTTTTGTAGTTCACCGTGATTTGTTTTTTCAATTCATAAAACCCATATCGATTATGAAATTTCTATAATGGATCATTATGCATATAATGAATGAGCCCATACTAGTTATTATATGATAATGGATAATATAAATTTGTTAAAAAAATGAGTTTATAATATCTTGAGAAGAAGTGAGGACTCATTATATTCATTCTATTACAAAGGATGAGTTGCATAATATTAAGGAAATAGTGTTCAATTAGTTTGAATATATCAATAGGATTTAATATACATAGCCATATGTGATCACTATAACTTATTTTAATGAATTAAATGTGTTCATTCAATAATTTATGGGAAATAATCCAAAAAATCATATTTTTAACCATTTTATAAAACATACATCAATCATGTTACATTAGAAAAGAAATTATAATATATTTCTCATGTAGTTGACATGGTGTCTGCTTGAGTTTCCTTGTTGTAATGTGATATTATTTCACAAGAAATTTATCAAAAGATTAAAAATAATTTGTCTTTTGAAGATAAATCAATTCCATAAATTATAAGAAGAATAATAGGGAATATTTAAGTCTCTCAAAAATAATTTTTTAACATATTAAAGGATAAACTCTCGGTCATTCAATATACCTATATTCAGGCAAAAAAAGATACATTCTTCAGTAACAGTTGGTTTTAAAACAAGTTAGGATATTTAGTAATGAAATTTTTATTGCTGGAGGAAATGTATTGTGGTTTTCATATGTTATTTGGGGATAAAATGATGTAAACTTATTTTTATGAAGAATTATATTCATTTTTGTACCAATGAATTATTGGGTCTCATCCATGTGAAAACAGGTAGCTCAAGCTAATGTTACATAAGGAAAAAATCCTATTTATGCTCCAATCATCATTTTAGATGGAATGTCAGATATCTAGTTTAAAGTATTGAAAAATTTAGTTATGAATAGTGATATAAAATGAGATATTTATAACTTTATGGTATTTTTTTTAATAGTTTGGAATGGTTTTACTACTCTCTTGGATTTCTATAAAAATAAATTGGTGATGAAGCTTGACATGTGTGAAGATTCACTATATCATCTCAGAGGAAATTTTTTTTTATGACCTGTTATATGAGGTATCTTCACAACCACCTATGAAATGTTTAAAGATATATTTGATCCTATATAGATCTATTTGAGGTAGAACATCAGGTTTTCTAAATAACTTTCATTACCTATACATAAATCATCATCGATGTTACCCTTCATCCCTGAATATCTCTTTTATTTGGAATTAGCTTAGAAAAATGTTCTTAACATTTATTTCGCATTTGTAAGGATCAATGAATATGATAATATAAGACTTCAGAGATATTTTTACTTCATATGATGTCACTGGAGATTGTTCGTATGCTTCTCTTCCAACCTACTAGTTGTGTAACATCAATCATTCAAAATTTATCCTAAAAAATTGAATTACAACAAAAAAATAATTTTATTTCATAGTTGGTAAGTTCTTTTGGTTGGGGGCTCTAAAAAATATTTTTAATGGATATTTAATTTTATTTTTATTTAATGATTTTAATGTAACTTTTTTCAAATTAGTTTAGTATTTATATTTCATAATTTCTTATTTATCTTCTCTAGGAATGTTTTCAAGTATTATAATTAAATATTATTATTAAATTATTATTTTTCCTTGTTTTAATTTATTATTATTATTTTTATAAGTTACTTTTATAATATATATTTTTATTTACTATATACTATTTATTTTAATTTCAATACAAGTCCATGAAAAATTCTATTAATATATGGTATATTCTATTAAGACCATTTACATTTTCTCTTTTCTGATATTAATTATATTAATTTTCATTTAAACTACATAGTATTAATATCGAAAAAATAAGGAGGTGAAAATATAGGATAAAAAATAAATATTTTAAAAAATATTTTCATAATGTTTGTTTATGATTCATTGGGTATTGTGATCATCAAATAAAAGGAGATTGTTTTCCATATTTTTGTTGTTCCAAATGTCTTTATTACTTATGTGTTTTGATGATTCAAAAGATCCCTATTTATATTCTAAAAAGTTTTTATTATGTTTTTTAGTTTTTATCTTCAACTGTTATTATAATCCATGAGCTATTTAGCAAATATATTTCAATGGAATTATCACACATGAACAGAACATAATTTATTTTACTAGAATTTATATTTTTGTTAAAAAATTCATCTTTCACTATAATTTTAACTTACATGTATCATAATTAACTTATGGTGTAAATTCAGTATATTAATGAGAGTTTTGTCATGTTCAAGTGTATTTAATCTAATGGAAGCTTAGTAAGGAAATTTTATCTTCATATAAAAGTAAATAATCTTATAGAGATAGTAAATTATCTTTCACATGTTCATTGTTAGAAATATATTTTAGATGTAAATTACAAGAAGTAATTTATCTTAATGAAAAATAAATTAATAAATAGATAATTTTATGAACATAAAACAAATTCATGGAAATATATTTTCACACACCATTAATAAATTTTCTTATAAAGTGAAAGAATCTTTTGGAGTAGTGATTTCAGTTAATCTTGAGTATTATCAAAGGAAAAGATTTGTAGAAGTTTAGCTTACAAAATTTCTCTATAAATCATCGAATAAGAGTAGTGAAATCATAAATTTAGATTTTCAAGAATTATTTACCATGCATATCATCCTGGTACACTCATAACTTTGGTATAATCACATGATAATTCAATTCATGAATTTATCTGTTTAATAAAAGGATCAATCTAAATAATGGAAGATCTATTTGGATAAAGTATCATTTTATTCCGAATGGAATATTACAAGTGAAAATATTTACACTATATATACAATAAGGGCATGTTGTATATTTGAAATAGAATGAAATATTCAGTTAAGAGCCTATCTCATCGATTTTTTTGAAGGATTATTTACTTGAATTATGTTATTATTGGATATTATTAAGTTTAAATTTAATAAATCTCATAAATAAATATAAATTTTTCCACAGTAAAAAGATATAGAATGTAATAATGTTAAATAAATAAATCATGACGATATTCTACAAGTGTTTCTCTTAGAATAAGATCCTTTTTAATCAAAGAACTTCTAGAACTGAACATAAAACTATCTTATCTTCTCAAGACATCTGTTCAACTATTGTTTGTTATTGTTTATAATTGCGTGTTTTATTATCATACAAACCTTGTTAATATTTGTTTTTCTCTATTCTCCGTGTGATCGAGTTTGTTCAGGTTGTGGATAGGTCTTGTAAATGGAGAGCCTAGTGGAAAGCTCTTGGACATTTATAACAGGTAATAATTGCTTGCAATTGGATGAGAGATTGTAAAAAAGGACTAACACATTGAAAATAACCAAACTCATTGAGTAGAGTATTGGTGGAGTGGAATAGGGGACGTATGTTTCTGGAAACACTATAAAATTATTATGTTTCATAGTTTTTTTATTTTTTACACATTTTTTTAATGAAATGATTGGAACTCACATACCCTGAAAATGAATGTTCTAAAGTAAACAAATTTTACAAAAACTCAATTCAATCACCTATTTAGTCTTTGTATTACTATTTTCTAGGACAAAAAAACAACTTTTCAACTTGTTGAAAATATATATAGCCAATTAATTAGTTATATTACATAGATCTTTATGAAATCATTCTTACTACATGTTTTTGAATTTCATTGAATGGTCTAATCTCATTCCCATACACTATAAATCCTAAATTATGGGGGTTTTGATTACTATTGATCAACATATTATTACATACTCTTCCAGGATCAATAAAAATATAAAAATCTATACTATAATCGGAACAAATTTCCAATAAATCTATACCCAACATGAATGACCATTTTCCTCCCTGGTATTAATTTTATATATGCCTCACTAGTATATATTACATATGAGAGTCACTATACTACATGGTCACACCCCTTGTGAGACTCATTCTAACTAGGATATATTCCTTGTTAGACATAAAACACATCATCATGCCATATTCTATATGAGAAAAAAAATATCCCTCAAAAGGTCATATCCCTTTTAGGGAGAACCAAAAAGGGTGACACCTATATAATTTCGGCACCTAAAATTGCTAAGAATCAATTAACATATTATACCATTATTCATGAAATTGAAATTATTGTAATAGGTATATGTCACATGACTATAAAATGGTATAAATTGTCCCATTAAATGGAATTAAATTACATGGGTTTCTATTCCATTCACTATGATATAGTGGAATCCCTATCACGGGTTTAATCCCAACAGTATAAAAAATTATGTATCCTTGAATGATGACAACTCTAGACAACATATTGTGTATATATAAGTAATAGTATAAATAAATAAATAGAAAATAAATATATTAATATCCAAAAATATACATATTTCTTCCCATCCATGGATTTAAATAGGAAGTCATTTATATTAGGCTAAACAAAATATTCATTATTGCTATTGGATAAGGATTCATAAAAAAAGACTGAAATCTGAGAGAATACTAAAGTATTTAAAAATTCTCCAAAAAAGTGTGATATTAGAACTACCTCCCATACTATTGTCAATAACCCATTTTTAAGTGATTCATGAATGTCTTAGTGACCATCTTATTTTAATAATTAGGTTTATGTAATGATAAAATATTTCCAATTGTGAATTTATCAGAGTTTCTATTAGAGAAAAATTATGATCCTGATGTTAATTCCATAGAATTTTTAACAAATAAACATATTTTTAAACATATAACACATATAAGGGTATCCATAAAATAATATGATGAACTCGATGTGAATTCAATTATCTTCGTAATAATTAAATTCATTTTCATTCATATAATGCGATTCTGGGTTTCTATTAAGAGAAACTAGTCAAACTCACTTATAAAGTAACAATCCACCGACCACTATCCCTCTCAAGACACACATATGTTTTAATCTACTAATTTACATTCCCCTTGTATCTTACCACATGTATCAGATCCCTTGGTCTATGAATAACATTTATGGACATTAAAACTATTACAATTTTTACAGAAATATTCTACATTTCATCATGAATGATGTCTTCTTCATAATCTATTTCAAATATATTCTTCCTATAAATTTTACTAATTATAATTATTATTATTTTATAAAATATGATTAATATCATTATAAATTTATAATATTTTTATTATAAAAAATAACACCTTTTCAACCATACTAAATAATTACAACATATTGTTCATTTGGATGATTTAAAAAATTACCTAATTTTTTTTAAAAATTTTCATCATGGATGAAAAAAAATTAATATAGATATATTACATTATTATTTATGAGTTTTTTGATATTATATAATTATAATATAAAATAATTTACTCAATATTAAATTAAAAGTGTATGATTCCCAAAATTAATAAAAGCCACGTGTTTTTTATTTCATTATACAGTAAATGTCCAATAACATTTATGGAATGAAAATGTAGAATTAGAAAACATTATGAAATTATAACTATAATACCTTTAAAATATTAATGATGATGAACTCATTATTAGATAATGAATATTGAGAATTCCATTCAAAAGAAATCATAGAACAACCGAAACAACATAAAACTAATAGTCAATATAAAAAAGAGTAAGTATTACATTTATTTTATTTAGTAACAATTTACTAATAAAAATGATATACTTCAATATTTTGTTTTGAAAAAAATTATTAACATATTGATTTTAAATATATTGTGTTAATTAGTGATATTATTCGTGCATGATGTAACATAATGGAATTCGATTTCTTATAATTTTCCATTGTGATTAATATTCCATTTTTAATTTCTTCAAGAAAAAACAATGTATTATTAGTCTAATATATTAGATGAATACTTTTCTATATCTTACATAAATTCTGTGATATATATTCCTTCTACCATATCCTCATTGGATGATCTTCAATACCATAAATATAATAATATCAATAGGGATTTTTTTCTTAATAACTCATTAAATATTGGATTATATACGAGTAAAAATTATTTAAAAGATATTTATTTTCTCAATATCTAAAATATATATTAATATTCTTATAATTTTTGGTATCTTAAATTAATGTTAATTATCCCCTATTAATTCATATCTCACTTATTATTATTTATAAATTTTTTCAATACATGATATATTTACCATGTAATTTGACAATATTATATTCGATATAGTTTTTTGGGGAATTATATTTATTTACTTATTTTTATCTAATAAAATATTATATTGTAAATGGTAATTTCCATTCACTATTTTTAGGTTTCTCTTCTATATTCATATTCATTTGTTTCTAAAAAGATTAATTTTACTTATTCTAAATGCTGAATATTTATTTATTTTTTGATAAAAATATTTATTTTTAATTATATTTTAAATCCAATTATATATATTTTAATAAATATAGGATACTTCAATATTATTTTACAAGTAAAATACATCATTTTTAACTTCCTCTTATGGTTCATTGATTTTATCCATTTATCATTATTGTGTGCATTAATGTCACTTTTGACTAAACAAATAAAAATTTATAATTAATTGTTTTACAATATGAAAATTATATTGAAGGTGTCTTACATCATTTTTCGAGATAATATTATTATAACATGATGAAAAAATCATTTCATGATTTATATTATGTACTACAGTTATTATTATCAAGTTTCATATTATGTTAAATTATTTACATTATATGTATACCACATATATAAAACCAATTTTAACTGAAATTTAATAGTTTCTTGGTCATTTATTATAATTTATGTCTAAACTGGTTATTTCTTTATTTGTGAATATTTAAATGTATAGTAAATTTTATGATTATTATTATTTAATACCATTTAATTTATAATTATCCATAGAATGAATTTTAATAATATTCAATACCACTCTTCCATAATTTTTTCTCTCGTTATAAATTATTTTAAATGTAGATATTATGAAGAAATAATACCATGATTTATTTCCTAAATTTCATTGAAGAAATTGTGATAATGAAACTAAATATCATAGAGGAATAATCATTCATTATATTGGTTATTCCGTAAAACATTAATGATTAATGAATCATTTGTTACAATCACTTTAATTTATGATTATCATTCACATCCTTCTCTTGTTTATAAATTTTTAAACATTTTAATTATACCACTCAATTTAGTCAAGAAATATATTTTAAATATTATATAGAGTATCATTTTATAAAATTTGAATACCCCATAAATTATTATTTTTATTAAATTTTATTTAAAAATGTAGACTATCATAATTATAGGATGACTATTAAACCTCTTGATGGATTACTCGTAAATATTGTTATTTTCATTAGTTTTTCACGAAATGACTTCAATAAATAGTTGAGTAATTCCATATGGATTTCATATGGATGGATATATAATTCAGTGACATTGGGGACTTTAATTTCATTTCTCCAAAATGAATTCTGTAAACCATTACATATCATGAGATTATTATGATCTGGGGAAATGGTTTCTAGATCATTCGAAATTATTATAGAATTTGGGTGGATAACAACATTCTCTCAGTTATTACACTTGGGTGGTTTATCCGAGTTTGTTATGTTGTGAGAGATAAGAGGTTGTCCTAATCCAACATTATATGAATCCAATGGTGTCTAACATTAATTTGTGCTTACAAGAATCTATTGTATTGTATGTGTCACATTATGATGAGAATGAACATTCTTATGTCATGGAACATTCTAATTTTATATCACCTTATTTTACTATTGTGATTTGATTATTCCATATTTTTTATGTACTGTTATATGTTATGATTTTTGGATAATACATTAAATGATTACACACAACTTTCTATTATTATTGTATCAAAAATTAATAACACATATTATGATTACATGATGTTATTTCATCAATCATTCATTTTTTATCAATTTTGTGTCTGTTGTATGATTATGATGTAATGATAAATCATGTGTGACAAACATTTATTTTACCCACTGTTGATTGTTTGAAATAACTCATTTATAATGATTCTTTGTATCATTATTAATGTTTATGAATTGATAAAACTTGGAGATATTTTTTAGTAGATAATATTTGAGACGATAGTGGATGTTTTACTAAAAAATATGATTCTTATTAATATAAACCTTAATTAAACTAAGTATTTATTTCATTATAGTGTGTTTTAACATTGAGATGATATTTATTTCCATGAAATATTATATATGTTTCGATGTAATCATAAAAGGTATCCAAAATTTTGTTTACAATATAGGTTAGTAGTACCAGGTGTTGGGTCATGGGACTAGGGAATTAAAGAATTAATCAATTTTTTTATAATCCTATCCTGACTTATTTATCTTTATAAATTTTTATATTATATGGTAATTCATTCATATAACATGGATGTGGATTTAGTCATGTCACTATTATCATAGTCAATGGTCCATAAATATCAACTTTCAAGAACTATATGGAAGAAATCCAATATTGATAATTCCATCAATTTTATACTCTTTATAAAATATATGATGAATGATACCTCATCAACAATATAAATTGTTATGGTATTCATGATGTAAAAAGAACCAGATTAGTTCGATATATAAATAATTTATATTTGAGATACAGAAAAAATATGGCACACTTTTTTTGAACTATTGTCCACGTAACCTCTTATACTAGTAATCCCCATGTGTAATATTTATGTAATATGTCATTTTACATACAAGCTTCTATATCCCGGTATCTATAATTTTTTTTTCTCTTATATTTATTTTTTAGGAAAACCCATAAAGTTGACTATCATAATTGAATAACTTAAAGCATATACTGAGTTAGTAGTAACTATTTTAACATTTTTTTTTCAAAAACCAAAAAGGAAAATAAAAATTGAATATAACACATAATATAAATAAATATAAGTGAATCATGATATAAACTTATAATAGTTAAATAAGTTCTCTATAAAAGAGAATAATAGTGTATAACATAAACATGTCTCAAGGAATTGAAATTTGATACTAAGAACATATACCATGTTTGCATGATTTATATAATTAACATATATATATTATTTTACAAACATAAATATATTAATATTATATTATATGAATTTATTTATATATATTATGTCATGAACCAACCAGGATCGACCCTGAACCGATCAAGTGATCTGATATATGGTATGCCTGAGAGGTGTTCCTGATCCTCCCTAGATAGAGACAAGATTATGGGCATTGATAGAGTTACGATGGGAATGATTCGAGCCAAGATAAATAAAGAAACGTAGCGGAAAAATTGATGAGAAGCTAAAGGAAATCACCAAGCTAAACAACCAAATAAGAACTAAAGGAAATAAAAACTAACCGAATAGGAAAAAACTATCTCTGTGTGACCCAATAGGTCACTCCCCAACTCACAACCGAACATCACCCAAGGGGAGCGCACCCAAGATAGATTCTAGAAAATAAATAAAAATAAAAAAGAACTATTGGAGTGAGTATAAAATCATATTAGGCTAGCTCGATATCATTTCCCCAATGCGCTGCCATTAATAATTAAGAAACATCAATTCTATATTTGTACAACAATATATTAAAGTATTCATTTCTACAATGTTTACTTAAAATAAGTTCAATACAATTACCCTTAATCATTTGAAAAACCATATTCTAACATTAATTCTTACAATTCAATTTATATGGGAATGAGATAATTTTATTTGATACCCAAATTAATATTTTAAAACACGTCTACTTTAAAAAATCATTTCTCTTAGGAGTTAGAAAACCAAAGATTCAGTTTCCATTAAAAACACTCAAGACTACCAAGGCAGTCATATAGAAAGGTAAATGTAAATAGGTATGCAAGTATCTCAAAAATATTTCAAACATTTAAAAACCACTTGACATATGTGAACCCATAAGATTGCGGATAATAAAAAAGACACTAATACATCCGACCCCATCTTCATTAGCTTGCAACATACAATGAAATTTAATGATCTAAACTCTCAACCACCCTTTCTCGGAATAGTCTAAGGGAAAATCCTTTAGCAATGAACCCCAACACATATGCCTACTATGGGACACTAGTCAGTACCATAACCTACCAGTGAATCCTCATCTCAGACAATTCATTGAATATGCTAGGTTTGAATGTCGCAATTTAAAAAGGTAGCGAGCCAACAGATGTTGTCGAGCATCAAATCAAAACAAATATTTATAATAATAATAATGAAAAAAGGTCTCACCCAATGTCTCCGCATGGATTTCCCTCATGCCTTAAATTCAATAGATTACCATGGTTTCTCAACCAAGGAACCCATATAATGGACACCAGGAATCCCATTATGAAAAATTCCAAACCATCCCATTTACACAATGCACAGGGAACACAAAATTTGTATTTATTACAAACATTTTACATCATTTTTTAAAGTGTCAAATCGGGCCACTAACGTTTCATAAAACAAATATTTTGTAATAGAAAAATATAATTTATAAAAAAGTCAACAAAAAACCAATTTCAAAAAATGAACTTTTAAACAACACATTATAAAACATTTATATCACACATTAAACCAAGTCTCATTCACATGAAAAATCAAAATTGGCTATGAATCAATATCAAAAGACAAACTAATTTAAAAAAGGCAAAGTAATTTTAAAAGTCTAATTAATTAAAAAAAACCAAAGTGTACTTATTTTAGCATTAAAATGTTTAAAAATGTCTTTCAAAAAACCTCAATCCAAAATTTCATACTCCGCAAACTTTTTTATAAAACCACACTATACATTCAATGACACCAAACAAATTTAAAGTAAAAACAATTTTTTTTCAAACACACAATGTGCACTAATTTAGCATAACAAACAAAATTTTAAAAGAAAATCCTTAAAACATTGTCCACACACTAAAATCATAACCAATAGGGTACTCAAATATATTTATCATGATTGTAAGTTGGCTAGAACATAAAATTAAAGATTATTAAATTTAGAAGGTCATCTCATTGGAATCCAGCCTCTAGACCAAAATGAAAAGGAAATATGGACATCTAAAACCTTGTAGAAAGGTCCAACATCATACAAACTAAACACTAAGTACTCAAAATCACAATAATATCCTCAATTCGAGTATAAAAAACCATTTAGTGGGAAGAAATCACACATGTGAGGGGTCACAACAGTAGCGTGTGCTAAGAGGGAAGGTTATGGTGCCGATTGGACTCATCAGAAATGGGGGCTCTGGCTGGACCGATGCTGGCAGGGCAGGCGCCAGAAGGGGATTTGCCCTCAAGGAGAAGGGCCATGTAGAAGGCCAGCCAGGAGGTGGATGTGACTGGATGGGAGGTGTGGTGGTAGGTTTCTGCGACAGGAGGTGTCCAGAAGGTTTGTGGCGTATTGAACGATGGGGAGGCGGGTTGGAGGCTAGTGGAGAGTGGCTTGCTCGCATGCGGCAAAGGGAATGAATCAGGTTGGGTGGCTGGACTACTCTATAGGGTAAAGGGATACTGCCGGAGGGTGTCGTGCTGGGAGAAACAAGACCAAGGGGGGTCTACACTAGAATGAGTAGGAGGTTAGGTCGATGGAGAGCCATTGTTGTGAATGGAGGAGGCAGTTGGGTTGCACGCCGCACTAGAGGGAAGAAGGAGAGGCTGAGGCGGCTCTACAGGTGGAGAAGGCGATATCCGAGAGTCCCACAGTGGGGAGCACGATGGGGAGGCAGAGGTTGGCTGTGACTATCTTTCTCGCAGAAGAGGCACTGGGTGTTGGATCATGTTAGACACAAACAACAAGGGTGAGGGTGCTAATTGGATATATAAGAGTGTTTAAAAACCCAAAAAAGTAAAAAAAACCTAAAAAACTAATTAAAATATTTAACATCTTACTAATAATTAATATTGTTATAAAAGGAAATATAATAATAATAATCATCATCATCATCATAATAATCATAATGATAAAATTTATATAATAATGGTATCCGTATCATATTAATAAAAATTAAAATTTTAAAGACTATAAAAATTCTTAATGACACAATTAATGTTTGGTTTAATCATAAAATTTATTTATTTTCATTTTCCAAAAATGGGCAGTCAGACAGTCGCATGGGAAAAGCAGCACAACTTCCAATTTCCTGCTCCACCTATGTGGCTGACCGTGTGAACACAAAAATTCAATCTTTTTAATATAACTGAACGAAATATTTCATCTGGTACTCACCTGAAACCCAAAAAAGATTATTTAAAGGCCATAGAATTGATAAAACAAAATAATCACATATTTTAGGGTGTAACAGTTTTCCTCAGCATATCACTTTATGCCCCCAAAAATACAAAACACTATCCATCTGATCGATCATCACCTTAAGATTCCACATAAACCCAATTCAACCTCATAATCAATTGGAATTACGTCGACCACAAATGGGACTCAACCTTACTTATCGAAAAAGATAACTATTGGAGGGGAGTGTCGAATAGACTCACCACCATAAGAATCCCACTAGAATACAATAATGAGAAATGAGAAAACCCAAAGAGACTCGTTGTGGGACTCCCCACTATAAAGAACCTGCCTAAATGCGGCCAAATATAAATCTAACATGATCTTGAACTGGGAATTCCCCAAGCTATCATGTACTCAACGAGGACATTGAATCCATCACCTCCATTTTACATTAGGATAAAAAAACCAAAGACCTCACCTGATTCACATGGGTAAACAAACATGGATTCTCACTGGAAACTCCCATCCATGTAATGATAAGCACGAACACTCCGTGCGAGGAAAGTCTTCCATGCTCTTTGTGACAAGAATAAATTTAAAATGATGGAGAAACCACAAAAGAAATTCTATAATTGTCTCAGTACATCAATAGAGTAAATATTTATACAAAATCCTTTAAATCCTCCTAGGGTTCCTGACTATGAACCATCTTCACTCTGAGGCCTTTAGGAAGGAGCTCTAATGGATGACCTATCTCCTTCCTTGTAGTGAAGTTCTAATAATCCTATAGAGAAACATACATCTTTTGATTTAAAAAATGGAAGGACATAATTTTGAAATGAAACCCATGCTTGAATGGAAAACCGAAGATCATTAAATGAACCACGACAATAACATTCATTTCAAAACCCAAAACACGATCATTACAACAACAATGATAAGATATCTCTTATAATGGAAGGAATCCTCCAAATGAAACATTAAATAAAACCCAATATTAAATCACTTCCGAGAAAATTCTCTGTGACGCTTTCTGGAAACTCCCCAACAGAATCACCGTAAGTGGTCCAAGAATCCATAATCCTAGCAGGGCTTCAGAGAATTTGTACTTGATGTATTTTTGAGACCCTCCATTCCAAAATGATAACACACGGGTATCTCCCACTCCAAAGAGGTTGATGAAAGATCCTTGTTCCTTTTGATTCCCTGACTTGCTCCATCAACATTCAATTTCTTCATTAGCTTCTTTCTAAAATATCCACCACTACTCATAGGGATGGAATGAGGGAGGAATACTTCGCGCACTCCCGCTATCATGGCATCCAAATGAAAAGCATGTCTCACCACATTGAAAAGTGATGTTATGTTGGACTCTGACAACTTCATCTGTAGATCGGGTCATAGACCTACCTCGAATCATCGACCCTTCAATGAGTCATCTGTAGCATACCTTGAATCATAAGGGACTATATCCACAAAGCACTAGAAATACTCCAACATTAATCGATCACACTACTGCAGACAACAAATCTACATCCCCCATCTCACCCTATTCCTCTTAGAGAAATAAAGATGAATGAACAATGCCTTTAAAACATCCATGTTTTCTCTTGATGGTGCTTATTCCAAGACACTGACTTCCACCACATCCATATTGATCCTTCAAGCATGAAGGTATAAATTTTGACCTTCAGTGACATGGTAAAATCTATGAGGTTAATGTACCATTTGATTTTTCACATCCACTTCTCCACTACAGAAGGGTCCTCATTACCATAAAATAGAGGTGGATCTAGATTCTAAAACTCATGAATAAAATCCTTAGGTTGATCAACCGCACTACAATCACCAATCGATGCTTTATGGGGACAACTGTTGGATTAGAAAAGTTAAGAACCCGATCAAGGGAATACTAATAAATAAAACCCTCTACATCAAACAACGCATAGGAGACAAGATCTAAATAAAAGAAAAAAACAACTCATAACCTCAGAACATCCTTGTTTGATGAAATATTTAATTTAAAATAAGTTTTTTAGTTTAGAAACACCCTATTGGTATTATTTAGAGTCTCACTAACATGAATTTTTTTCTGTCACCCTAAGAATCCATCCACCATACTAGACATCCATTCATATTCCAAAATACCACTATGCATGTGAGAACCCATAGGAACACCGTGGACAAAACAAAACAATTAGATTTTCCAAAAGAAAATCATTCATCTTGTTACTTTTAAAATAATCCCCAAATTAAACAATTCATTTAGAAAAACCATTTTTCAAAAACAATTTATCTAATTCAAGACACATTCAAAAGTCAGAGGCGACCTGAAATGACTCAAAAAGGGAACTTGTATCAGTGTATGACATGACCATATGGTTTGCAGTGATTTTCCAAACACATCACGAACACAAATATCCTATTAAGACCAAGCCCCAAACATCACATAGAATTCTTGGACGCGCGGGTTCATGATGACAATGTGTCCAAATCCCTTCGACATATCTGAATTACAAAACATGACCTAAAACCCCAATGAAACTAATAAAAACATACTTTCCATGGAAACCCAAGGATCATAATGAGCAAGAGTTAGTGATTCTCTTCTGGCACCTTCCCCTCGAGTGCCTACAATCCTACTTTATCTACCTTGATATTAGGAAATAAAAATGTCTCTATGAAAAGCATGGTTTTCCACGAGCCAATATGCTCTGATATGATTTTGTCACAAACCAACCTAGGTCAACCCTAAACTGGTCACCCTAAACGATCCACGACAGGGCCCATGAGGCTTTCCTGATCCTCCTAAGATGGAGAAACACACAACAGAATCGACATAGTAATAATGAGAATGATTTTACCCAAAAAAAATACATAATGTGGAAATAATGACGAGTAGCTAAAAATAAATAACAAAACAAAATGAGTAAACATGAACTAATGGAAATAAAATCTAACTGAATGGGAAAACATTATCTCACTGTGACCCCACAGGTCACTCATCAACTCAAAACTGAACATCGCCCAAGTCGAGTGCACCCAAGCTAGATCCAGAACAAGAAATAGAAACATAAATGTACAATAGGTATGTGTATTAAAATTCAGTAGGCTGAAAATATATCTATTCACTAATGCACTAAATTTAATAATTTAAAAAAATCAATTATATGTTTGAACTATAATATATTAATGCATTCATTCCTTTAATGTTTACATAAAATCAGAGTAAAAACAACTGCCCTGAATAATTTGAAAAAATAGAATCTAACTATATTTGTTACCATGCTATTTCAAGGGGGATGTGATGATTTAATTTGAAAACCTCACTAAAGAGTTTAAAACTCTTCTACATTAAAAAAAATTTAATAGGAGTTATAAAATTGAATCATCACGTTCCATGAAAAAAAACCCACTCAAGAGTACCAATGAAGTCATACATAAAAGGAAATGTAAATAGGAATGAATGTATATTAACAATAGTTCAAAAATCTAAAATCCACTAGACATTGGAGAGTTCAGGAAATCGAGAATAATCCCGAAAAAAATAATACATGCGACCTCATCTATTGTAGCCTGCCACATACGATGAAATCTACTGATATAAAAACTCAACCACCATTTATTTGGATAGGATTACGGAAAATCCCATAGCAATAAACCCAAACACTTTTTCCTAATAAGGTCCATTAGTCAGTACTATAACCTACCATTGTAACACTCATCTTAGAAAATTCCCACATAATGTCGGGTTCATATATCACAATTAAAAAAGGAGGTGAGCCAATAGATGACTTTGACGATCAAATCACAACCTATATTTATAATAATTATCACAGTAGGTATAACCCTGATTCTCCCTAAGGATTTCCCTCATTCCTTAAATTCAACAAACTACCAAGAGTTCCCAACCATGGGAACCATATAATGGAACCTAGGAATTCTATTCTAAGGATTTTCCAACCATCCCATGTCACGGAACGAGGAATACTCATTAGGGTTTTATGACAAACAATTTACATCATTTTTTAATGTGGCCAATCAGGCCCTTAAACGTATCATTAAACCAAGCTTTAGTAATAACACGATTCAATTTTCAATAGAGGTGACAACACATCCATTCCACACAATGAAATTATAAAATGAATACCCCTTTATGATACATTTACATCACACTTTAACACTATAACAATTCACATGAAAAATCCAAATGGTCTATGACTCAATATCATTAAGAAAACTAATTTTAAATGAAAAATAATTTTAAAATTCAAAATGATTTTTTTAAAAAAAGTGCACTTCCATGAGCATGAAAATGATAAGAAACCACTTTCAAGAAACATCAAACCATCATTTCAAATTCCCCAAAATTTTTAATGAAACCACACTATAATTTTAATGTCACTAAACAATATAGAAAGCCAACTAACAATATTTTTTCAAACACGCGGTGTGTGATAATTTCACAAAACAAACAAAATAATAAAAAACTAAGAATTTAAACATTATCCTCTCACTAAATGCTTAGACAATAGGGTACTAAACTATATTAATGGTGAATATAAGTGGTGAAAACATAAAATTCATGATTATTAAATTCAAATGGTTGTCTCATGTGAAACCTACCTTGATAACAAGATGAAAAAGAAATATGCATGCCTGAAAACACACAACAAGGTACAACACTATAAAAACAAAACACTAAGAAATAAAAACACAATAATATCCTTAATTAGAGTATGATAAAAGTAATAGTGGTAAGAAAATGAACCAGTGAGGGGTTGCAATGGTTTTGTGCACCGAGCTGGAAGGTCTCACCGTCGATTGGACTCGTTCGAAAAGGGGGCGTCAACCAGACCAATGTTGGAAGAATGTGCACTGATAGGGGAGGAACCTTCATGGGGAATGGGTTTGTGTAAGGTCGTCCCAGAGCCAGCGGTGGCTGGAAGGGAGGTGCAGCGACATGTTATTGTGATGGAAGGCTTCGAGAAAACTAGCGGTGCAATGCATGATGGGGACGCGTCTGTGAGGCCGGTCGTGGGTGGCATGCTCAGGTGCAACAACGTGAAAACACTAGGGGGATTCATGCTAGGACAAGAATGACCGAGGGGGTTTGACACCTGAATGGGTAGGAGGTTTTTGTGGGGGAGATCTTTTGTAATGAACAGAGGAGGCGGCTGCATCTCAAACCATACCAGAGGGAGGTAAAAGATTTTGAGTTAGCGCTATAGGAGGAGGAGGTAGTGTATGTGGGACCTACGATAGGGAGCGTGATGGGGAGGCCGAGTAAGGCTTTATCACTGAAGAGGTACTGGGCACTGGATTGCACCACACACAAACAACAAGGGTGATGCTAATTTAAGAGCGAAGGGGGTTTCGAAACCTAAAAAAAGAAAAACCCAACCTAAAATATATTTAAAATTTGTAATAACTTAATATTAATAATAGTTAAAGTAATGATGATATTATTAATAATAATAATAATCATCATCATCATCATAATCATCTTCATCATAATGATAAAATAAAAATAATAAAGGTATCCATATCATTTTAATAATAATTAATTTTTTAACGACAATAAAAATAAAAATGACACCATTTATTTTTGTTTGAATCAAAAAATTTATTTATTTTTATTTTCCAAAAATGGGAAGTCACGCCATTGACAGGATGAATCTACGTGGATTCCAAATTTGTGCTCCGTCCCTACGCCCTATGACGTCAACACCAAAAGGGAACATTTTATTATAACTCAATGAAATAATTTGTTCGGGACACACCCAAACCCAAAAAATGATTATTTAAATTCCAATGTAATAAAAAAAATAAAATAATCACATATGTCAAGGTGTGACACATTACCTTTTATATACTTCACATGTGATCATTTATTCCAATTTTATTACTTATTTATAGGGTATAGTTTTTTATCGGGGGTTAATGAATTTAATGGTTTCACACATACGTTATGAGGTCGATATTAGTATCCATTCATTGATTATAATTTAATAATTAAGATAAAATTTACATTGTGGGAATACATAAAATATATTGAATTATAAATCTCTTATCTCACAATATATGAGTTTCAGTTATATTTTATGCAAATGGAATCAATGGCAGCTATCTTTCATTAATTTTAGTGATCGAAGATAATGTTTTAATAATATGTTAAATAATTAATATAACCATTATAAATTTTTTTAAAAAAAATATCAATTTTATTTTTAACAAATATTAATATTAATATTTACTTTCCCATTGATATATGTTAAATAATATTACTAAATCATTTATATAGCGGGTCAAACCAACCTAAATAAAAATATACTATCATTTGATTGCTAATATGGTAATTGTTTATTATTTTGATATATTATCATTATAATATAATAATAATGATATTATTTATATATTGTTTATGGTATATATTTATATATTATGAGTTTTGGATATGTAATGATAATCTTTTTATAAAAAAATAATTTTTTAGAGGCATCAATCTGCATGTAAGCACTATCAAAATTATTATCTTTTTCCAAGTGAATAGGATATAACAAATAATCTTAGTTTTATTTATATAATAATAAATTTTAATATTAATGATGCTGATTTACTTATATTATAAATCATTGGATATGTAACTGTCCTGATTTTAGGTATTTGACCATTTATTTATCTATTTTTAGTATATATATTTTTTTAATTATTTTTCGGGAGGTTAGGAGAATTTTTGAAAATCTTTAGATGCATTTTATTGAGGCACATAGTTTGAGTATGGTTAGTAGAAACCATTTAACACCTTCAAGAAACCATGTATGAGAACATAATTTTCATTGGTATGGTGCACATTTGGTGAATTATTTGGTTAAATCATGTGGATGCCTTGGAGAAACTATATAATGTTGTTGATAATGGAATAAAACCGTTAGAGTATAGTTTTTCTAATAGTGTTAGCCAATCGTACGAGGGTTCATGCCATAACCATGAATTATGTAGTTTTAGATTCTAAAATTATCTATCTAATTCTAATGAATTATTTTTTGACTATTGTTCCCTAATACTCCAATAAAGTTAATTATTATTCCTCCCAATGATTTATTAGTGATTCACTTTTATTTGAGTGAATGGTTATGGTGTTTCGATTCTTGTTAGAGATCTAGATTCATCAACAAGTTCGTGAACATCATTGTTCTTCTTAGATCTTATACTCTTCACTCTATTGGAATCATTTATATAGTCTATTGGGGATATATCCAAGATACATGATGTTAATATTGACAATTTTTTAGTGTTTTGGTTTAAGGTAAGATGATATATATTTGGATCTAGAATAATTAAATTGGGTTCTTGATGTTTTTGTGTCATTATTCGTTTTCAACAAATTTTGAGAAGTATGTGGCTTCTATTTTGACATATTATAATTATAACATGAAGGATTGGTTTAAAATAGATTTAATTTCTTAATATTTATTGAAACCCTTGTGTGTTTTGAAAAAAACCTTTCTTTTTATGTTTTCCTGAAAATTTGAAAAGTGGTTGGTTTGTGGAACGTGCTTTTGGTTACTAATTTTAAAATTATTTTTAAACAATTATGGATCGGCATTAATGCATGTAAAACGTGGGATTAAATTTTTTAATAAAATAATGATTTGTGAAATGGTTTGGCATTATTTTTGGAATACATGGTTAGTGTGTGTTCATTTACATTATAAGTGACCCTTGTAGATATTTAATATTCTATTGGGGAACATGGAATTTGTTATCTTATGAAAACATTGTATATCAATGAGTGACCACTCGTGAGTATGAAAATGTCACCTAGGAATTCATGTGTTGATGTGTGGAATAATGGGATGGGTATGAAATATTGATTTGAAAATGGGTTTGACAACTTATTTTATTTATTTCCATGGTAAACTATTTTGTCTTAGAAAAATATTTGTGTTTTTATATAAAAAGTATTAGATTGTTTTAAAATATTTTATATAAATGTTCTAATAAGTTTTATCCTAGGGGTGTGAGTTGGGAAGTCATTGGAGAAATCCAAGATGGTGTATAAGCACCCCCTCCATGGCTACTATTGTGAAATTGCAGATGTCATCTACTAAGCCACAGGTAATGGCAAGGTATCTCATTTATTTAGTGATGCTTCACGATACCATGGACATTGGTAGTTTTGTTGGAGGTTGGAGTATGTTGGGAGTTATTATTGGATTTATTTTATTCCATTGTGTTTTTTGTCATTGGTCATCCTTATATGCAGTCATAGGGTGTCCAATTTATAAACAGTTATTGTTGTGGTTTAGTTTGTTTTTGTATTAAAATTATTTTTTACTCATGCATCATATAGTGGTTAATTGTTACAATTATCTTGGTTTGGATGTTTTATCCTCAAAGTTAAAATCATCCCTCAATTTTTTATATATCCCTTTACATTCATTTCTAGCCTTTGATGTCTTGGGGATGTCACATAAGGACTAAGGGAACACTCGTCACTTCTCAAGCTGATGACTAGGATTGGATGTTATAAATGCTATCATTTTTTTCCTTAGTTTAAGTTTTGGTATTTTTTCTTGGGATGGATTAATGGAACGGTATATTGAGAACATGAAATTTGGTGAGATAAAAGTCATAACTAACCTATTTATGATAAACTTCAAGTTACCATGGCGTTCGGGTACATTATTCTATTTATACACTTATAAGTTATTTGTTACATTATCATCATGGGTTTAGCTGATAAGTGTTTTTGGAAATAAATAGATAGGAATGACTTCCCAATAGGAGGGAATAATTCATTTATTGTAATTATTTATGACTTTGTGAAAAAGTATTGATTTGTATCTATAGTTGAAAATGGTTTGATTTTCCAAAAGCATGGTGTAGTTTTCAAAAAAATTGTTTGATTGTGAAAATAATTCAATTTGGGAAATCCATTTTGTGATATGTATGATGTAGTAAATTCCAAATTCATAAACCTCCAGTTTCAAGTATGTGAGACTAAATGGGGATTCTTTTAATTATATCTAATAACACTAGGTAGGTTCCATAGAATTAAAATGGAAGAATCTTATAAGAATGTGGTTCCACCTGTTTCATAAGTGAACCAAAATCTATTTTAGAGCATTTTACAAGATTTTTTTTCCATGGATGAAAGCAAGAAAAATGATGAACTAGGAAACTTGGATCATTAAAGTCATTTAAAAAAGTAGAATCCACCTATAAATTAGGTGGATTATGAGACAAAAAAAAGGAGAAGTCTAGTTGAAATGGATGAATCAAATCATTGATTTCTTTAGTACTCTAGTAGAGTTGAAAGTCAAATTGGAAACATGTATGCTTTGGGATTTAACATGAAAGTGGTGGGATTTAGTAGTTCAGGATAAATTGTACCAAGGAATGACATGGGATGATTTTAAAGAATTTTTCAACAAATACATTTATCCTCACATGTTCATAATTGTCAGAATAAAAAAAATTCTCAGTTTTAAGTAGGAGAATCTCTTAATAATAGAGTATGCAGATAAATTTATAAATTTAGAACACATTTCATTATATGTTAATTTATGTTCATCATCAAAGGTACAAATTTTCTAATATATGTTGAAATATGGAATTTACACAAATATTTTCTTCTTTTTATAATAGACTATACATAGATAGTCAATTGATCGATAATGGAAGAAAGATAAATCTCATGAAACAATTTTTGAGGAATCTTCTTTTTTCCTATAGGAATAGTTCAGAACTCCAATTTTGAAAAAATTTAGAAGAGGGAAAACTATTTTCGAAGGGTATTATATCTCAAAATAATACCATGGTATCATTCAACTTACCTCCTATAAAGAAAAGTAATACTGGATTATTTTAGTTTGGTGCTTTCGATCATATGAAATGAGATTCCATGACACCACCTTTAACATGTCCTAATTGAAACCAAATGGGAAATATTCTATGTTATTGTCATAGTGATCCATGTATGGTAACTAAAGACACATATAATGCTCTCAGTCATTGCATGCATTGATAGGATGAGTGAAATAGAATAACCCTCATCAACAAAAACGAAGGAGTAAGGTTATTTTAAGAACACTATGACACCTCAACATGAGCCATCTAAACCGGGTAACCCAGATCAAATCATACTATGTAAGTAATTATATGGAGCTGATCAAGTGATCGTGGATGATAAATTAAAACCATTCATGATTCATTTTAATTCTAAACATGTGAATGAATTATTTGATACAAGCATGTTCCATTTGTATAATTATTCTTATGTGGTTGATCTGATGGGTTTACAAGTTGATAGGATGCCTTATATTATGAAATTTCAATCACCTTTATGAAAAAAAGATTGTCATGATTTTAAATGTCAACTTTTTTTGATAAAAATTGACAGGACATAGTTGGTATAGGAATTATATATGATATAGATGGATTTCCATGACTTGATTGTAGGAATTGATTTGATGACTCAATTTATGAAACATATGGATTTTTATAAATGATATGTGATATTTAAATCATTTGATGGGGATTTAGATAAATTCAGAAGAGAATGGGTAGTGTATTCAAAGAGAGTGGGACCCTTCTTACTGGTGGTATGAAATATCTCTTACCAGTTTAAGTTTTTTCAATGGAATCCATCGATGAGATTATGAATAGATACTTTCCAACTGTAGTGTACTTATTCCTTGATGTATTTCCTGAAAAAAATTTATGGTTTCCAACAAAATGGGATTGGTGTCTATGATTAATATAATAGTATGTAACATTAAAAATAACCTTCCATATTATCAGATGGAATAAATATAATTGAGAGAGTAGAAGGATCCATGGGATGATTTTAAAAATAAATAGTTTATCCAAACTAGTACATCTCTATGGGTAGCATCAATCCTTTTTGTGAAGATGTTCAATGAAACTCATAGTATTTGTGGTGATTTTCATTATATTAACCAAGTTATTATAAATAATCATTATCTGATTTCACACATTGATGATCAATTTGATCAAATGAGGGGATCCTAGTGGCTCTCTAGAATATTCTTTCATTCTGGTTATCCCCAGTTGTATGTTCAGAAGGTGTATATTCCAAAGATAGCTTTCAGAAGTAGATATGTCCGTTATTAGTTTGTTTTTATTCCTTTTTGTTTTTCCAAATATACCATTCATATTTATGGAATTGAGAAATAGTAAATTTTTTAGGTATCTATATTTCTTTATGGTGGTGCTTTTTGATAATATACTAGTTTATTCAAGGATAATGTAAGAACATGAGAAATACACAGTTATATTTTTGTGTATCTTATGGGATAATAATTTGTATTATAAGTTATCAATGTATAATTTTTGGATACAATAGGTACATTTCCTTTGAAATTTAATTTTTGAAAACTGAGTTTTTGTTGATCCAAATAAGATATAAGTTGTCATCTATGGGAAATCACCGAAGAATTACATTGACATATGTAGTTATGTTGGCTTGCCATGAAAGGAAAAACATTTTGTACATGATTCATAACATTTGGAATCACTGATGGAAAATTGGATGAGTAAAGGTGTTACTATACAGTTTAATTATTAATTTTATAAATCCATTCAAGAGAATAATGATAGATATACATCGGCATTGATCCTTGTGTTTCTAGATTCTTTAATGTTATATGTTGTATATAATTATGTATCAGAATATGGGATTGTGTGTGCTCTCATGCAAGGAGGTCTTATTGGTTCTTAGAGCTCCCAAAAATATTCCCTTCATGAGAAGAACTACCCAACCAACAATTTGGAATAGGATTCTATATTCCATTCATTGAAAAGATGTTGTCATAATTTTTTTGGGTGGGAAATTTCTTATATTTATGGATTATAGGATTTTGAAACACATTTTTTCACAAAAAGAGATGAATATAATAAAAGAAGAAGTATATAAGACCTTCAAAATTTCGATTATGAATTGATGTATACAATGGATAAAGCTAATTTAGCGGCATATTCATTATGAAGGAATAAAATGACCATTTGGATAATGAAGTTTCATACCAGTGGTAGCATATGTCAGTCATAACAGACTTACATTTTGATTGTACTAACCAAGGGGATGTTGTGGTTTTCTCACATTTTTGTTTGTTCATGATTTGGTTTATTATGTGAAATATGGTCAGATATAATATTTTAGATATGTTTCTATGGGATCAAAGATCAATTTTAGGGAATAAATTATGGTATTGAAGTTATATGGGAGTTCAATATTGTTGTTTAGAGATTAGATCATGGTGCCTATAGTTTTTATGAGAAATTTATTTATGCATACCACTATTCAAAATGGGTTTCTTCTATCGAGCATTCAAATGATATATATAGTATTTAATGACAAATTTTGGGGGGTTGGTATAAAAAGAGATGTGGTTAAGTATGTTTTGATATGCATCAACTATCACAAGGCCATGGGGGAACACTTGTGACCACATAGCTTGTTGCGGTCTTAACCAATTTCCATGTTGAAATATGATTAGATAATAATGGATTTTTTGAATGGTTTACCAATAATGATTAGTAAAAATGATTCCATATGGGAATTGTGAATCAAATCACCAAGTCAGCCCATTTTTTCCAATTCATCAATATTATACGGTGGAGGACATATCCAAAATCTATATATGAGACTTCTTAAATATGTGTGATATCCAAGTGTAAATTTTATTTGATAGAGACCCTAGGTTTACATCACATTTGTGGAAATAATTTCAAGATTCCCATGGAAATCATTTGACTACGAGTGTGGTGTTTCAACCCCAAATGTATGGACAATAGAAATGGATGATAAAAATGTTAGTGTATTTTCATTAGGTATTTGGGTGGTTTATGAGATGATAATTTTTCATTAGTGGAGTTCTCCCAAAACAAAAATTAATATGACTTGTCACAAATGGATCCTTTTGAAGAACTATATGTTATTACCTATTAATATCCACTTTTAGGTGTAAATAAGTAATACATCACTAGTGGGACTAGTCCTTGTGAAAGATACAATGTAGAATAATTGTTTTTTCATAAAACGGAATGAGATGAATCATAGTATTTAGAAATATTATACAGATATACATTGATGAATTTTGATATTTTAGGTGAGTGATCACATGTTCTTGAGAATCTCTCAAAGGCTTGGGCGTCGTCATTTTTGTATTATGTGAAAACATTAACCTCAATACATAGTCTTTTTTTAGATACATGAATGGATTGGTGAGGTGGCACATGAGTTGAATTTACTGAAACATTTCTAGGAATTTCATAGTGTGATTAATGTATCTCAGTCAAAGATTTGTCAACCTTATCCTAACAATGTGATTCAATGGGATCACATTGACCTACAGATGAATGCTACATTTTTCATGTGTTAGTACAGATTGTGTATAGGAATGAGAATTTATTTTGTGGGAAAATCACCATTCCTTTGTGAGTTATATTGAATAATGGTTGGATTTAGGTGGAAACATGGGAAATGAAAATGAAATATTAGTACAATGGATATAAATCATCTAAGAATACTCAGTTTTTCTAATTTTTGAGGATACATAGTCTAATGGTGGGGATAATGTTTTTACCTTGGTTATAGCTATATGAATCTTTATATATGTATTTTATGTATATATAATTATTGAGTTATGTTTTTGGAGGTTTATA
The DNA here is from genome assembly GCA_963277665.1 of Viscum album. NCBI lineage: Eukaryota > Viridiplantae > Streptophyta > Magnoliopsida > Santalales > Viscaceae > Viscum > Viscum album. The sequence continues at coordinate 1,456,693,585 of OY728159.1, read as the reverse complement.
AGAGTTTTGGAATGATTTGGATGCTTTTATAGAGGTTCAAAGTTTTAGAACAGTTCACAGAAACTATGAAACACCTCCAAAAAACCATGCATGGGAAAACATTGTCCCCTATGCTGGCCCATAATTGGCATGTGGTTTGACCAAACCACAAGGATACCTAGATGAAGCTCCAAAATAATGGAAAGAGTAAAATATCATGGTTGGTTCATGGAATGTCTGACCATAAAATACAAACATGTGGTGGTTTTCTTGAGATAGTATATCATTCATGGTTAGCACATGATTTGTCTAACCATGCACCCTAATCATGCAACATTCAGTTTCAGATATGAAAATCATGGATTTAATTAGAAACAAATCGTATAATTTTTATTTTCCCCTTAATTATGTAATAAAATTTATTCATTTCCTCTCTAATCCTTTAGACGCGATCCCCTTTGATCAAGGGAAAGGTTTAGGTATTTCAATGCCTGTTGGACATCTAGATTTGCAGGTAAGTGATATTTCTTCATCATTCATCTTAGATCATTGGTTATTATCTCTCTTGTAATCATGTAATATATTTTGGGGGGACAGATACATGATTTTTGATGTTAATATTGATGATTTTAGATTTTTTGGTTGAAGGGAACATGATCGATATTTAGATCTAGAATAATGTTTTTGGGTTGTTGATGTTGATTTTTTGTTCTTTATTTTCACCCATGATAGTGAGGTTGGTATCCTCTCTCTCAACCCATCTAGATTATAAACTGATGTGTTGGTTTCAAATTGAATTAATTTATTAAAATTTCTTTTAAATATTTGATTTATTTGATAGAAAACATCATTAGAGATGATTTATTGGATATTATGGAAATTGGTTGGTTTTTTGGAAAAAACATTTGGGTCATGATTTTAAAATTATGGTTTTAAAATTATTGTTTTTTTTAATGAATCGAAAAAAATTTTCAAATTGATAAATGAATGAATGGTTTAAAGTGTTCTAGAATTGGTTTTGGCATTCTTGGTTGGTGTGTGTTCTTTTTAATTAAATTGGACTTTTTAGAAGGGGGTGATTCTATTAGGGAAACTATTATTTGATACCTTGTCTGACGATCTGCTAGATTAATGAGACCAATCATGTGTATTAAAATGTCACTTGGTAACACATTTGTGGATTTGTTTAATAATGGGATGGATTTTCCAAAATGGATTACAAAATAGTTTTAATGACTTTTTAATTTTTTTCATAGAGAACTATTTTGTATTAGATATAAAATTCATTATGTAATTTTAAAATATTATATATAAATGTTCTATCTTACATCATCATAGTGGCGTCTATTGGGAAGTAATTGAGGGAATTATATTGAGTTTAGACTCACTCCCTACTTGGAAACTATTTCTTATTTTTTGTTTTCATATATCAGGACATAGATAAAGAATGATATCTTAGTTCTTTAGTGATGATTTTTGATACAATGGGAATGGATAGTTGTGTTGGAGTTTGGAGATTTTTGGGAGTTATTTTTGGGTGTCTCTAATTCCTTTGGATTTTTTCATATGTTTTGCTTATATGTTTTAATATGGTTTTATTTTTTACTCTGATAGGGATGTGGTTCAATTTTGTTTCTTTTTTGAATTATATTTTGTACTCATGATTCATACAGTGTTTGATTTTTAGGGTTATTAAGGTTTTGTTGTATTATATTCAATGGAAAAATCACCCCATTTTGTTTATGAATCCCTTAAAATTTATAATTAATTTTTGGTGTATTCGGGATTCCACCTAAGGAAATGTAGAACACCCATCACTTCTCAAGACAATGAACATGGGAGGATGCTATAGTATGGTTACACTGGAATAAAATATAGACGAAAAAATAATTATAATAGAGACACATACATGTAAGAAAGTAATCATCTCTATGAATCATCCTTTTTTTGAATGTCTTTATGAAACCATAAGGAAAAAATTTCTCAAAAATCTAGGAGTGTGTTCAAGGGGGTTAATATATATGATTTAATAGAATAAATTTCATAAAATAATGTTGGTGTGAAGGGGAGGAAATTTTCAACTTTTATAAGTGAAGAGAAGGGTAAATTTCGGGGAACCCATTACATTCTAATAATGAAATATTGATTTTAAAAGTTCAAAGGGTTAAAAGATAAAAAATTTGAATTGAAGACAACTATTAATCCTAGCCTCCCCTCCAACACTCTTCTTGGAAATAACTATGAGTGATTTAAGTATTTATATTTTTATATTTTTAACATTTATAGTATTGTACGTTTACTTGAGAATAAATTATTTGATTTTTGTAGTTAGTTTTAACGACCAAAATTAAAAATAAACATATTAAATAAAATAAAAAATAATGATTTTATATATGAAAATAATTTTAACAAAAAACATATATTACAATGTGATATGTCAGTTATTGAAATAACATACATAACCCATAAATGCAATTTTCAGAAAAGAGTGTTTTTCAGATTAAAATTAGACTGAAATGTACAATTTTTTCTATATTATTGAACAATAGTTTTGTCTGATTAATTAAAAATATAAAAATACATAATTATTCAAAATAAATATATATTTTATGAATTAAAATTTTTATAAACGTATTCATCTTACTTATAAATCAATAAAGTACTAAAAGGTATAGTTTTGAAAAAAATCAGTCGTTTTCACCATTCAAATAAAAATAAAATATTTTTAAAAAGTCAAAAAAAAATTAAAATAGGTCATTTTTGTCATGATTTATTGAAATATGATTTAAATAATATATTTATTCAAATTTTAAATTTAAAATTATTATATATTCATTGAAAAATAATAAATATAAATAAATAACTTTTTTATAAAAAAATCATTTTATAATTATAATATGTTATACTATTATTTCATGTTAATATTTAATATAAATAATTTATAAATATTAGTTAATTTATAAAATTTTAAAAAAAAATTGAAATTTCATTTATTATAATAAAATACATAATATTTTATGAAATGTTTTTTTGAAGAAATATTTTTATTTTGTTAAATATTATATATGAATTATCATTATAATAAAATATTTCTGTTTGAAAATTTTAAATTTATTAATCATTTGAATTTAACAATAATCAATCATTTTTTATGTATATCATATCAATCATTAATAAAAATAATGTGAATGCATAACACATAAATATATATATATATATATATATATATAATATTTTCATTTCATTATATGTTATTCATGATTATATAATTTTATTTTTTATTAATAATAGGAAACGTCTTGAACATACTTTGAGGATACATGTATATCACTGACCATATTTTTGATGACCACATTCCTAATGACCAATTTTAAAATTTTCATATATTATTCCAATTAATAGCCTTACTAAACTCACTCATTTGGTTTACACATCTTATTTCATACAACTCATTCCATAGTTATACTTTCTATTAATAATAATATGTTTTATCTTCATGATGTCCATCCACATCATATTTTTTCTTTAGAAACTCATGATCTTGAAGGGTAATGATGATCCATTTGATCTCCTAGTATGGTTGATTTTATTTTTTTAATTCATTATACACATTTAATATGTTAAAATATATAGGATATAATAATTCATGTGATTTTATTGTAATTTTTTACTATAAAATAATAACGCTTTACTAGTATAACACCTTATATTCATGAATTAGTTCCTAAAGAATTTCAATTATATTTAACAAATATAAAAATAGTTTTAAAATATAAACAAATAGTTTCTATAAAAAACATTGTTCATAAAAACCTAGGTAATTACATTCCCTCATAAATAAATTGTGTCTTAAAATGTTAAATTATCAAATTATAATTACAATAGATAATGTTTTCTAAATATAATCATGTATACATATATTTCTTCTATTATACACAGTCTTTTACGTCCTATGGATGACTAGGTAAAATATCAATTCCCTTATAATAGGAATATATTATGATTGTAAACAATTTATTCAATTTATTCCTATATAGTTATGTCTTTGTAATTTTGGAATACACACATACTATTATTCCATTTTCATGATCCTATTTCAGAAAAAAAATATTAAAACCAAAATTAGTAAGATAATATCCTATGTAATCATATTAAATGATCAAATAATATAAAATATCATTCATAAGATGTATTTTACAATTAAAAATCCATTTAAACATATGATACATTCATTATGACTATGTAACATATGGTTTTACTTATATCTCACTTTGTTTAATCTATGATGTTTAATAATGTTTTATCTCATACTAATTAACATATTCTCTAAAGTTAAGTAACAAAAGTATTCAGTATAATTTACTATGAATGAATTTATTTAACCTGATAATATCCCACGGGATATTTTGTACATGTGTGAAATATTTGGACCACTCCCTATTCACCACATTTAATATTGGGTTGATACTCAACAAGCTATTTTCAGGATGATTCCTTCAAGGTTCATATTTTCCAAAACGGCCTCGAATTTACAAAAATAAGGTATGGATATAATTTCTTGTAGAACCACCCAATCTCTAATTTACCAAATCTTATGAATTTTATCATATATGTAAATTAATTCCATGAACATATCCTTAATGTTTTCACTAATGTTCTCTTACCCAAATACAATTTTTTTTAATTATCCAAAAGGGTTACCCATTACATTGAAATTACGATCAACCTTATCTTAGAACACCTTGATGGAATGTATATTATCAATAAATAATATATTAATATCAAAATTTATTTTTATATAGTTATTATTTCAATTATTATATCATATAGACAAAACCATCTCAATGTAATTGTGTAATGAAAATATGTCATTATAATAAATTCATATTTAATTTTACGTATAGTGTTTTAGAGAATTAAGATTATATAATATCTAATAAAACCCCAAAAAATAAATATATATATATTTTATGCACTATTTAAAAAACTGCTTAATCCATAACAAGTCAACAATATCTCTCATAAATTGTCATCACCCAATACACATACGGAGACAACATTTTTAATAATTATCAAAATATAATTAGAAAATAGAATCATATGAAATAAGAGATGTTATATTCTAAGTAAGGTTAAATATAAAATATAACAATTGAAGATCATAAGTGAGAATAAGATGAAGATATCATTATAATAAAGACAGAAAATAAGATCATACCTAAAAAATAACAGATTAAAACCATGAGTCATTGAATACAACATAAAATTAAAAAAGAAACAAATAAATTTAGTATAAAAATAAATGTTAATAAATTTAATCTGTTATGTAATAACACAATCATAATAATAATCATAAGTAATTGGAATAAACATAAATATAATATAACATTTTGAACAAATCCAATATTTACCTCCCATTAATGTTATGATAAATTCTTTGAATTGACAATATTTTATGTTGTGAACTAATATATGTATGTCCACACATTATTATATCATAATATATAAATATTTATCAAAATAATTAAATGGAAATATAACACCCCATATGGTGTAATCTATACGCATTAGTTCCACTTAAAACCAATTCAGTCATCATATCATAAAAAATCCATGGCAATGATATGGGATTAATGTCCATTAAAAATTAAATCACATAAGGGAAAAAATAATAATTCCATCAATAATAATATCATGATATACTCAAAGAAAATAAATGAGTATCGAATGGTATTAATCAATATTTAGGTAATATACTCATTTAATCATGCTAATAGATCCTATTGAATTTATATAATACCCAAAAAACTTAAATGATTAAATCACCAATCCCTATAATCAATCAATATAAAGAATCTAATTTAACACTCATCATTCAGTGTAAGTAAATATAATGGGAGGGTTCACAGAAGAAGGAATGTACGTGAATATAAAAAATTATTAATTTTTTTTTGAAATAAAAGATATAATGGATTTTTGTGAGTTTAATCCACATAAATAGTTTAATAGATCATTAGTGCAATTCATGATATGAAATATCCAAAGGAATACATAATTTTTAGTTATGAAATAAATAAAGATCTCTATATAAAACAATAGGTGCTGAAAATAATTCAAATATTGGAAACAAAGAATATAAATATTCCACATATGGGTTATCAAATTTTTTATATCTCAATTTTAAAATAAGGTTTAAAAAATAATCCTTATATGATATTTAATATTTAAATAAAAACCCAGGAGATAGAATGTGAATGAAATTTAAATTTGGTCATAAGGACCCAAAATCTCATGAATGTGTGAGTTATTTTTAGGGAAGGTAAAATGGATGTGTTTTATTATAAAAATTAAATGATCAAGAATGGTTGGATGGTTTGAATGTCTTCCGCATAGAATAAGAGAAGATAAGGGTAATTTTTAGTATAACTTTTAATTTTTAATAATTTATTATTATAATTCATTGGTAAATGTTCCCTAATGTACACAATATGATTTAGAGATATTTATTGGGCCAACCATTCTCAACACCACTCAATTTGAAAAAATAAATTAGTTATTTATGTTTTTTTGTTTGTTAATAATTTTTAACCTAATATACTTTTTTGATTTCGATTAAATTTTTTAACATGTTATTTAATTTCATTGAATAAATAAAAAATTCATTTTAAATAATTTGAATATTAGCATTTTAAATTTCGAAATAATTTTGATAAATTATATTTTGAGGGGTTAGAAATGTAAAAATTAAAATTAATTAACTAAACATGTAATAATAGATTATATAAAAAGTATTTTCTAAACATATAATTTATATGTATATTAAATTTATCACTGTTGGTAACAAACATGGAATTAAATTTTTTATTAAAAAAAATAATATACTGTTTATTTAAAATCAAGTTAAAATTAAGTTTAAAATTAATATTTATGAATAAAAAGAGAATAAAAACAAATATTTCTATTCTAACATGAAATATTAATTTTTTTATGAAGTGTTCAACAAAGTATTTATAGGATTATTATATTATTAGAAAATAATAAAATAATCAACAAATAATTTGTTGGTAAATAAAATTTTTATTAGAACTTATGCATCTTACTAATTTAATAATAATTTAAAAAATTATAGTTTTTGAAAAACATCAATTTTAATTATTAGTCTACAAATAAATTATTTTACAAATGTAACAAAATTTAATATTTTGTTAAGTTTGGATTAATGGATTTTGGAATGAAGACAGTTAATTACAATTTAAATTTAAATTTCTATAATTTTTTCTATTAAATAAAAAATAAAAATATGTTGATAAATTAATATATTAGTTCATTTATAATAACATTATAAAATTTTTATTTTTATGCTATGGGGATAAAATAGTTATCATTTTAAAAAAGATGGGTTTTATTAAAAATATTGATTTTATATTACATGATCATTAACAATTCACATTAAAAATATTTATTTGAATTCAAAAAAATTAATTTTAACAATATATTGATATAAAAATCTCCTTGAATATTTTATAAATTACTTTTATGATACATTAATAATCATAATGATAATACCTAAAAGATAAATACATATTATAATATTTTAATATTTTCTTTTTATATGATTATTTATTATTAGGGAATTATATTATTTTAAAATTAACAGTACCAATACATGAATTATTTATTCATATTTGATACATGTATATCCAATGGCCCTATTTTTATTGGTGATATTTCCAAAAACAATATTTCTAATGACCAGATTTCATTTATATATATATGATTACTAAATTAATTTTTTACATTCACACCTTTTATGTCATGCTTCACATTTCTCTATATTTCATTTTTAAATATCAAACTATGTTTTCTCCATTCAGAGTGATCTTACTTAATATAGGATTTTATTTTCTAGTGGTGACATTAAAGGTTTAAGATGGCCTAAGAGAACTATTATTGTTGAATATTTTACTTTACTGTAATTATTCTCCATTTTTAATCCAGGAACATCTAATGGGTGTATTAATTCATAGTTTGTAACAATCCATGGTATATAATATTTTGTTAAATTTTTTTATAATAATGTTTTACTATAAATTAGTAAATCAATATCAATTTATTTCTTATATTGTATGACTTATTACCTTATATTTTTAAATTCCAAGGGTAAAATATAATAATACATATAGAATAATAAATATATATTTTCTAAAAATAATATTGTTCCTAAAATCCTGATGTATTTGATATCTATTACATATGATTTTTTATTCTGAATATCATCATATAATGATGTTCTTATTATCTCTTGCAATTACAATAACCTTTTATATGATATATAATATAATGAAAATGTTGTGTATATTAAATGAAAAATTTATTTTACTAAAATGAAAGTTAAAAATCTTGTATATATAAAACATTATAATGTATTTGGATATAATAATGTACAATTTAGATTTGGGTCTTAGAAAACTATTTTCACAACAATCATTAAATTATATATAATATTCTACTATTAAAAACTTGTTTTCTTGCATAAAATATTTTAATTATGTTGAGTTGTGGATTAGTTTATTAGGTTTTCCATGTTATCATATATAGAAAATATGAGTACTATAACATAGACTCATTATATAATATTCCTCAAGAGAAGTTGTTTCTAAATATATAATCTTATTTCAACAAAATAAAAATTTATATTGTTATAATGTCACAGGTTATTCTTACCATATCAATATCTAGTACGATATTCTATATATCTAATTATATATTTGTTACAAGAAATACAACATACTCAGTTAATATTTCAATGGTTATAATTTTCAACATTATTTTTCAGTTACACATTTTCTTTTTTTAATTATGATACAAGATAAAAATAACATATTTGATGTCTAGTTTTATGCCACCTTGGTAACTATATTCCCTTCCACTACTAGTATACAAAATTTGTTCCTAGTAAATCTCATTTACTATTTTAAAGTTATTATTTATGGTTAGTGTTGTTTATCTAGATTTTTTTTGATAATTTTCTACCATACATTATACATACAAAATATAAAATCTTTTATATGAAAAGAAATATGTGGTATTTTTGAGTTAAATCATTTCAACTCTATTACAGTTTTGATAACTATTTATTCCCATAAACATTATTTTATTTGTTTGACATAATCCCATACACACGTTGAAGCATGAAATAATTATAAAATAAAAAATTGGCATTAATCACTATATAATTAAATTTATTTTGTAATATTATATTATATTATTTAGATTCATTGATATAATATGTTATTTACTGTTATTATTCAATTTAAAATCTTTTACGACTTGATATCTTTTGTAATTCACTACTATAATATCATAATATTAGTCATTATCAATTATTCACTATTATCAATTCAAACACAACTATTCTATATTATTCTTCTAATGATTATTATGCTTAAATCGATTTATGAATTATTAAAATTTTATGTTTTTGAAATGATTTATAAAACAATATTCATTATTGGATAACAAACCTACAAATTGTATATTATGATGTTATAATGTTGAAAAATAGATAATTAGCTATGTATTGAGTTATGAATGTTATATTTTTCCAACTGAAAAACATTTCATATCATTGGAAGCTGAATAACAACATCTTATATAATGTAAGAATAAAAAAATTGATTACTGAAATTATTTAATGTATTCAGAAGAATAATTTATGTGTGGGTCAATTTTTAATTCATCCATTGTATTATATCATTCTCACCAAACAATTCCTTACATACATAGTTTAATTTTATTTGCATATTAGGATTCTCAAATTTTATCTATGTAAAATATATTACTAATATATAAGAGAGAGAAAAAATATTACATATTCTATCAATTATTAAATTTACTAAACTCATAAACTTATGGATTTATATAGAGTTAGTAAAAATTCATACATATAATTGTGTGTCAGGAAAATATTTTTTGAATTGAAGGAAGATTTTAGAAACAATCATTAACCTACTTTATGTTACATATCATCCAATGTTTATAATTATATTATATATCCACTATGAATAGATATTTACCATTTATATTTTTTTTCATAGTAAATTTATTACATTTAAAATATAATAATGAAAACCTAATGTTTTTTGTATCAAATTCCATGGACTTATGTATGTTAGTCTATAAAAATTAATGTAACTCAGAAAAATATTTTTAGACACAAATATTATTACTTTTATAATTACTTCCATTATCAATTAATATGATTAATATATGTTGTTGATGATGAATATATTAAAACTATGTGGATGCTTAGATTAATATCATTGATTCTGTTTATTTACATATTCAAATTAATTTTCCTTTTTAGTGTGTTTTGATCATGAAACCCCATTTAATAATAAAATCAGAGTGACGCCATACAAGAGAGTGAAATTCTATGAAGACCTAAATGATGGATATTTTCTGTTTGTTTATATATTTATGATTATTTTAGAATATTATACATGTTTTAATGATATTTAAAATTTAAAATTTTATATTTGATAAGGAATCTTTCATGGGATTTAATTTATTTATTCATAGATATAAATTAATATTTATGTAAAAACTATCATTTATAAATTTTTCAATAATTAAATTCCATATATAAAATCTCTGGAGAATAGATTACTCATAAAAAAATATACTTCATTTTTACAAATATAGAGGATCTGATTTTTTTAATACATCAAGAACAAATTAGTCCAAACTATGTTTTAGAAACCAATAACCATATTGGAAGGAATATATAAAATCTAGTTTATGTACATTTATGTGTAAAAAAGAACAGTTTCAATAGGATTTAATTAGTCCAATAAATTATCCTAGATTACTACTAATACATAAGAAGTGGAGATGATATTGATCATTATATCCTTCACTTTAAATGTACAATCCATTTCCATCCAAATATTTTTTAAATTGATAAATATTTTAATATAGACCTAGAAAATGGCGAACTATATTATTGTTTTAAAATACCACACCATTTTATATTAACTAAAAATATAAGAAAGAGGTCCACCTTTTAATTGTTTAAAAATCCCACCACATACCACAATTACTTGGTTGCCTTTGGAAACATGATAATTATTTTTTAACTTTCCAATACAAGGATTATGCTATAAAAATATGAATATATTGAATATGTCTTCTATAGTTTTCTTTAACACCTTATTTATTAAAGATTATTTTCACATGAATGGTGTTCAATGTTGTATCAAATTATAGAGATTTATAAATTTTAACTAATGATAATTTTCTTTCAATATCATTCTTGTGAGATATTTTCTTAATGTTGAACCTTATGATTTTTTATTTATCTCTAACGAAGTAAAATGTTTCAATAACATCAAACATAAATATACTCTCTAAATTGGAATAATTATGTAGGATATAGTAATATGTTAAAAAAATTCCATATCCATCCAACATAAAAATGAATTATTTTTATGGAACTAAATATTATAGATCACAAAGAAGTTGAAAAATAAAAATAATAGTACAATTTCTATACATAATCCTCATTTTTCTTTAAAAAATAAACATAAAAAATTAATCTCTATATTACACTTCAAGACAATGATATCTAAATGGGTTTTTATGATATAAGATCCATTTATTATTAATAACCAATGAAAATATTAAATGAACTAATTTTCAAAATTTTAATATCATATATTTCTTTTATATATGCTAGCTACATTTTCATATATTTTGGTGATGTATTCAATTATTTTACTCAGCTTTGAAGTAAGATTTGGTTAATTCTAATTAGTCGGGAGAGATATGATAAAAGCATTTGAGGGATTGGAAAAATCCATGTGTTGATTATTATGTACATGCACTGATCCACGATATCCCTATAGAAGGAATCTATGTTAAATAAATAGTTATGAATTGATTATTAGTGGAGGGAGATTGCATATGTTCATTTTATCACTAAACCACTATAAATACGATGATTTCCTTGAGATTCCAAAAAAAAATGATATTAGGTCCAATGCTTGAAACTCATACTTTACACAATGGGTCGGATACCAATTGAGATTACCCAACCTAAAATTTCAAAATTTTCACACTTACATTACTTCTCATGATAATATCTCACAATAATGAGAACCATTAGGTTTAGTGTTTTTGATTATTATATATATAATCCTATTAGTTTTAAATTCTTGTAATCATTCCTCAAAAATCATATCCTTATTAACCTCATTCAATATTACATATTAATTATATATGTATCCATAACTTGTAAAATGAATCTTATGAAAGGGTTGAGCTAATATACTTAATATGGGTAATCATTATAACCAAAAATTGAAAAACATATTTGATCATATGCTATAATTGTGAGTATTAGAATATAGTTAAGGCTAATGAACATAACATTATTAAACCATACACAAATAAACATATATCACAGATAATAATTCAAGGAAATATTATCTAAGCATAACATAATAATAACATGATATCATTGTGAAACATTATATAATGGAACAACGATAAGAATTAAAAAAAATCATTTCCCAAGGGTCTCCCCTAATACTGTTTACCAAATTATATAAATCTGACATCACGAGTCATGGTATAAGTCATTAGAATAAATAATAATAAGAGTCTTTAGTGATTTGAACATCAATAAATATTAATCCATTAGAGAATATTATAATAATTAGAATATGACATAAGAGTGTGGTATAAACCAATGTATGGAAATCATATGTCAAGGTCACCCACAAAGACATTCATAAAATAGTTGGCATGGGATATGTACCCGTGTACTCTATTGTTCATGTTGAAATTAATTTAGTATCCTCATAGGTTTTGGATAAAAAACCATGTAACCTGTGATCTAATAAGATAATAAACATTTTCTAATGCATCGGGGGAAATATTCTTAGAAACCCTACTGTCAAATAATGAATAACATTAAAAAATATGGAAAAAATCATGAAATTACTTATAATTTAATTATATTATAAATAAAACATTGGAATGTAGTCATTATATACCTTAATATATCATCATTATAATCCATAAAGAGAAATATCGTGAATGGTATCATAATAACAAATCATTTGTGTAAAATAAAGAATAGAAAATATTGTAGACATATATGAAAACATGTTTCTTTGAATAATTTGAATGGTATAAGATAAAAATTGATACTGAATTGGATTTTTTAATACTGTATCATATTGTTATTTGTTCCTTGTAGTGGTGGAAGTGATATTCTTCAATAGGTGAATGGAGAATATTTTCATTTAAATTGAATTGTAGATCAGTGGTGATGAATGAATCACAAAAGAGTAAGGATATTTCGTTGATGAATAATTGGTGAGATATAAAAGTTTAAAATACCAAAATTATAATAAACATTTATAAGGTCTATCTATAATGAAAAAATAACAAAATTATAGAAACATAAGTCATCCATTTTTACCATTATTAACCTTTTATGAATTTTTAAGATTATAATTAATTATTTAAATATTATATAAGAGAACCCACAATCCAAAATTCCACTTACTGATTATAAATTTTGATTCCATTTAATGCAATTATATATCAATATATGTGAAAAATGACATTTTAATTATAACATATAATATATAGAAACTTATTTTTTTAGAAAAATAATTTTATAACTATTGGCTGATCATAGTCTAATTTTATAAGGACTTAGAAAATTCTATCCCATTTCATGAATTTTTTATGAAGACCATATTGAGTTAAAGAAACCTAGATTAGGTTTGGTGGAGTCTAGGAGAAGAAATTTGGAAGGGGGAATTCATAACATGAATTATCATTCACAACATGAGTGATTAAATGGTGACCCTAATGGAGATTCACATCATGAATAAGGGTGATTTTTTGGGTATAATTCACGAGGTAGATCATGGGATCAAGAAATAAATAGATGATGGGTTATATTGGGATAATAGATCTCTAAGAACTCCAAATGTGAATGTGTTTTTGAAAACTTAAATTAATAATAGGATGTCATATTTGATTGATTTGTTTTTTTTGGTGTATCTTAAACTTCGACATTCATGATAAGAATAACCAATTCATCATGTTAATGACTATATTATATAATACTGATAAAGATCATTTCACCGTAAAATATTTCCAAAACCCCTTGAATCTTCTTGATATTCTTGTAGTAGATGTTTTACTTTAGGGGTATTTGAGTCCATTCTGATTTTTATTGATCCATGACTTCCCCTATTCAATTTATAGTGATCTTATGATGGTTTTACTAGGTTATCTTGTTGATAAATCTTTATTAAGTTTTCTTTCCTCATTTTTTATCTTTCCATGTTATGGTGGTTTATCTCATTAATTTTCATGGTGATATTTTTATGTTTGGTGGTACATTCCATATGTTGCACCTATTGGGAACATAAATTATTTATGGGGGTGGTTACTAGAGATCTTCTCTTATTATTCCATTATCATATAATTTTAAAATCAATATATTAAAGGATTAATCTCTCATTATTTGAAGTGAAATTATGAAGCTGTCTTCCATTACCACATTTAGTTATGTTGTAATAAACCTTAATGATGATTAAAAATTAAATAAATAATGACTTGGTTTTGGTTTGTTGCCATCGCATGTTTTTATATCTTGTTTATGGGTTTCCTTGTATTTTTTAGATAGAGTTACATACACAATTTATTATATAGTTTAACATGTTTGGCATGTTTGTAAAATGGAAAATAATATTTATATGGTCATGTTTTTTTTGATAAATAATAAAGAGGCATAATTAATTGTAATCATTATTCATTATAATTAATGGAAATATAAGATATGATTGAATGATGTTTAAATTAATTATTATCCATTTATATATGATACTTGAGGTTAAATGTGTCTCTAATAAATGTAAAATAAAGAGGATATATTAATATGAAATAAATTTTATATTTGTTAAAGATAATTATTTAGGGCTATGTGATCCTATTTACATAAAAATGCTTGTTTTCTTGGTCTTACAACTTATATTACCTGTTAACTAGTTGTTTTTTTCATTTATTGTTATGTGATTATTATTTCTGTGGATATTTATTATGAATTATTTGATCATGTTATGTTTTATGGTTTTGTAACACATGGTTAGGGGTTCTAGAGTAATTGGGAGTAGTTTGTGCATGTGATGGAAAGATATATGGAGAGAGACATAATGATGAAACGATGGAACAATGAATGATAGAGGTTGTTTATTCATTGATTATTAATTGCATATAGTTATAAAATATGATATTATTTCATGTTAATGAATCTTATTTAAAGGTCGAATGTCTGAGTTTCATGTTTCTTCTTTTCATTTCACCACTACTTAACGCAGTTGAATGTGTATAGTTTATGTGACTTTTATGGTATATTAGGAGGAGTACAATAGTTCCTATAATTTTGGAATGGAAATGTTAGATAATTTAAAAAAATTGGTGCCCTAACAGAATAATGAGATGATGATAATTGTTACAGAACCTTAGAAGGGTATGGGTTAAGCGTGGAGGATATGTAATTGGTTTGATAATTATAAAAAATTAAAATTTAATCATATTAATTAATTAAAATCCTCAAAAAAAATTTGATCATTTTGGATATACATTACTTAATGATGTCATCCAGGTGATTGAGAGATGATAATTGTAGTGGAGGTTAAGGATTTGTAGTTTCCCTTAGTTTTGTTGTGAGCTATATTTATTATATGTTTTTTAATTTCATTGGTTATCCCACCCATGTGTGTATGGAGATATACTCTAGTAGTTTGTGGGTGAATTTTCCCCGACAACTAGTTTAGCATGGATAGAAAGTATTCTTCCCTTTGTACCCAAATATATTCTCATATGAATATTATGTACTGGTATGTATGGTGATTACGTTTACTATACATGTATATAGAGGGATGTAATGTTTTATAGTTATTTATTAATCATGTATCTTTGAATATAGTATTATAAGGATTATTATTGGTATATTGTGTATGGGTTGATATTTTTTGATTTATGATACTTGATGTACGGGTAGCATTCTCTCCTAAAAACATATATGGTTATTGTATCGAGATGGTGAATATAATCAGATAATTTTATGAATATTGTGTATATTTTTATCCATTTAAATTTGCTTCATGAAGATTATTTAATAAAAATGTAATGAGATGTGTGTGGTTTTTGTGAGTGGGGATTAAATGTGGGGATGTGGAATTAAATTAACAACAATTTTATATTATTTTAGATATTATATTATTAATTTTATTAAATTCATGGTGAGAGATCCCTGATTATGTTAGAATCATAATATTCATAATTATGTGATGAGTTAGCTTATCATGGTTATCAACAAGGCTATATTATGGTTTTTTTTCATGAGAGGCTTTAATGTGGATACTATTTAGTGTATCTATTATGATCACCCTAAGTCTATAAAAAAAATTTATGTAGGAAATTGTTGTTTGGTGATCATGATGAACATTACTAGCTTACAGAGTTGTTCAAGAGCTTCTTGTCATTTGAGGACGTTGATAAGGGTTTTCTATTGGTATATTTACTTTACTTTTTAGTTATTCCAATTATATAAAATTACATGTTTTTTGGGACCATCCATTCATATTATTATGAAGAGGAATTCCTAGGTTGTATTATCATATATCTTGTTCCTTAATATTATCGAGGGTAATGCCTCCAATATGATTATATAATTAAAATTCAAAAAGTGTATAAAATAAAATTTAATATTGGAATGTATAGTGTGTGATGATTTTTTTGAAAAAATATATCATTTAAGCATAAAATGAATTTATCACTTCCACAATAATGAATATTTGATGGAAAAAATAGTTTGTCTTATATATTATCAATAAATAAAACTTAAAACTATTATTTAACCATATAATAACAAAATTCATTGCATATACAAAAAAAATTAGTAAAATATATTTTTTCAATAGAATTATTTTATTAATCATTTAGCTATAACAATAGATTTTTTCAATTCATTAGTGTTAAAAATGACATTTACTGTTTGTACATATAGATATATATAATTTGTTTCCTATATTTATACCCACATCAAAAAACTAAATTTATAATCGTAACATATGATATTATTGTTTTTATGTGTTTTCATTTTAGATCAGGGTTTAGTATCTATTATAATACTAAGAATTGTTTAAAAAAAGAAAAATCTGCCCCCAATTTTCATAGCATTATAATATGGATCTTTATATTATGAATTTATACTGTATTAGATAATTAAAAGAGAAATATATTTTCTATAAAACATATAGGGTATGTTTATGTTGGGTAATTTATTTAAAATACTCAACTCACCTCCTCTTGAGTCATTGTCTATTACTAAGCGAAGATTAGTTTTTTGTGAACATTGGGATCACGACACCAAATTATTGGATCAAATATTTTGTATTAAAGCCTCATTTAAATTATTTTACCTTATAAACCATATAAAAATAGATAGAATGATTTAAATAGAAATATAATTATTGGTATGGGTAATCTTATTGATTATATGTCTATGATTAGAGGTCCTTGTTTTAATAATGAAAATTATTGTTAACTAAAATATGGATTAATTATCTATTCGAAGAATATTACATTTAATGTTTATATAAATGTGGGGAAATGATATATGATTATAATTAGAGAATACGAATGTGATGATACTAAATAAATAGTTTATAATTTAAATTATAATATAATGAATGTTATAATTTTAGGACTATGGAAAAGAGAATTCTTTAACGATCAAAATGTTTTACAATATTATATTTGTCATAAATTATTAAAATTTCGTATGGAGGGAAAAATGTATGATGATTAATTTATATTATATTAATGAATATATTTTATATATTCATGATGTTTTGTAGAGATAGGATTACAAAAATGAATAGAAGACATAATGAGATAATGAATTATATTGTTTTCAAGTGAAATGTAATTCTAGAAAATGATTAATAATATAAGGTTGTTAGAGTTATATATAAACAATTAAGTGAAATTCATACTACCCTGAGGAAATCTACACATATTAAAGAGATAATAATGAAAACCCAAATTTGAACTGTAAGGATATATGAAGATGAAATTCATGTAGAATATGATGATAATAAGTATTTTTAAAGGTAATGTTTAGCTTAATATTTCTACTTTCAAATATGAAAAAAGTATATTAAAATATATTATGACTCTTATAATGAATATTATATTATTTCTCTGATGTATTTGACCAGTTACCACATATGGTTTCCGATGGTATTTCATTACATGACCTCATGTAACGCCTCGACATTTTGTTATATATATATATTTTTTAATTAATTTATTATTTTTAAGGTTTTTTATTTTACAAAAAATTGAAAATATTTTATATTAAAGCATTATTTATGTCATTTTTTATATTAAACACCAATTTATAATGCACTACATGAAACATAATGTTTAACATTATCTATACAGTACACTAAAGTTACCATACATTATAAGAAAGATTGACATTCCTCAATGACGTGTATAACATGCAATACAATGATTTAGGGAAAAATAATATTTTATTAAAATATTAAAATATTTTTTTTGAATATTATTTACTAATTTATTAAAATATATGGTTTACAAATATATAATATGATTTCGCATGTTACAAATTAATTAGTGATGAATGTGAAAACCAATCAAATATAAAAGATAATACTATTATTTTGGTAATATATTTTCCCATATAAAATTAAATAAATTATTACTAGTCAGTGATATTAATTTAAGATATATTTTATATATTCAATTAAATATATTTTATATTCGCTGAATAGATTTTATAAGACAAAATCCAGTTGTATGCTTTGAAACCTATATTTTTTATAAATGTACTTTTAACGACTTTTAATGGAGAATCATTTCTAGATCTATTTACTCAAGTTTATAGATTTAATTTGTTAAAATAGACATCTTATTTCAAATTTAAACCTAAAAATGTGGTTAAGGTAAATATTTTGTATTTTTGTGTGATGTTTCATTGGATAATGAATAGTGAAAAATACTAAATTGTTGTTAAATTTTTTTTCCATGTTATTTATTTATATGATTAAATTTAAATTTAAATTGTTTTAAACGTTTAATTAAAACATATTTTTATCCATAAACCCAATTTAGGTAATTTTAATCAATTTTACTTTGAAATTGAGTAAAAATAAATAATACACTTTTGAAATTGTTTACATTAAAAACTAGCATTGTCGACACGACCGTGAGATTAAATTTAGATTAATTTCTGAAATTTATGTGATTGGAATTTTAAAAATGGATTCCTAATTTCTAATAATAATAATTTTTTATTACAAATATATTTAACATAGTTTTTCATCAAAAAAATTAGTGAAAATATATATAATTAATTACACTTATTAGGGTAAAAGTAAGCTTAACTAAGGACTAAAGATTAAACTTAGGGGCCTAAATGACCTCAAATCTTTTAGAAAATCTATTTTACGTAAATATTTCAACCTATAATAACTT
Source organism: Viscum album (assembly GCA_963277665.1). Classification (NCBI taxonomy): domain Eukaryota; kingdom Viridiplantae; phylum Streptophyta; class Magnoliopsida; order Santalales; family Viscaceae; genus Viscum; species Viscum album. The sequence goes on along the minus strand of OY728159.1, from coordinate 1,456,674,010 downwards.
TAATCTACTTTTTACCATTATTGGAACCACATTCCATGGGAAAAACTTGTGTGGAATTCCATTTTCTAAAATTTATAAGAGTGTCAGTCCTCTACATTAAAATGCCTCTTATCCTCCCACTTATTCACATATCAGAAGCCAATTTGGAACAAAAAATATTTGAATATATATATATTATACATCCCTACCAAAATCCTAGAGCCTCCCATTTGGTATAACGAAAAACTAGGATGCCCTTTGGTGAAAACCAAAAAGAGTTACCCAAATAAGAGGTAACATAATTTATAAAGTTATTTTATATTATTTCTTTTATAAACATCCTGTAATATTATTATTCAATGATTTTATAGAAGAACCATCATCCTCAATATTCTAGTATTTGTTATAATATGGTTTTTCATACACTTAAACAAACATCTATCTAATTGGTAACAAACATATTGTTTATCTATACGGCAAACTACCACCTAAAAAATGATGATTGTTTGAATTTTCATTACCTCCTCTCATGGTGGAAATTATGATAAAGAATATGATTATATATAATATATACTATATTTATAATATCTTTAGGATTATTTTATTTTAACACCCCTAGGTTGTGGTCTATTACCTTTGTATACCTTTTTAGGCCTATTAAGTGGATGAGAATGGTTTGGGAGAGGTTGGGGGAGGTTGGAATGTTTTGGAAAGGTTTAGGGGAATTTTAACGATGCATGGGCTGATCATAGTTATAGGAAAACATGCAATAATCCTAAGTAATTATCTGATATTCCATTGTTCTGACAGTAGCATCTTCGCAGATAGCACAAGGTTTGTCAAGTCATGTGAGCTAAGTATGCATTCCATTAAAAATGGTATTTTTAATATGGGTTTAGTAGGTATTTTCAATTACTCGCCCATTTATTCTCACATATGATCCATGCATGGGATTTCTCCTTATCAACATCTAGGGGTTATCTCCCAGTCCTTTTGGATGAAAATTTAAGGGGTTTCTAGGTTGATTGAATCTGGTTCTTCTTGGGTATGTCTTCCCTTTTGGTTGGTTGTGGTTTTCTCTAGATATGATCTTCTATATCTTTTAGTTTTCTAGATCTACAAATGTTACATGTATATATAAGGTTTTCATTGCATTAGATGGTGATTTTTGTGCTTTTTGATTATAGATAATAAGATCTAGGGTGGTTTTGGGAGAGCATTTGTCTGGATTGGCGGTGAGGTTGTTTGTGGGTTAGTTTCACCAGAACCGTAATGATATGTGGCTTTTCTATTGCCTCAAAATTTCTAGGACTAGAATTTTAAAGTTTAATTGAATGTTTTTCTTGAAATTGATAAGGGTTTTTATGCATGGTTGTTAAAGGAATCCCACTTTGTGATGTTTTGGGGGTTTTGGGAGAAATGATTTTATATTGTCAAAGTGTTTTGTAGTAAGATTTTAAAATGTTAATTTTAAAATCTTTATATTGATTTATTAATGGAATATAGTGACACAATGAAAACAAATAAAATGCATTAATATTTTTTTGATACTTTATAAAAATGATACATGACTCATTTGTGACGTGTAAGATTCAACTAAACCTCAATCTGATGCATAGTGGTCCCGGTAAAACTCTATGTGTATCTTCTTATTTAAAATTGAAAATAATTTAAGTAAAAACTACTACTGACAAACTGAAAACCACGAAAACACTTTCATATTGTTTTTATATTTTTGTAAAATGATTTATTAGTAATTTTTAATGTATTGGGATCATCATCTCCTCAATACCACACACAGTGGGGCCGGTACAATTCAAAGTGTAAGATTTTTTTAAAATTTACAATAACTTAAATAAAAACAACACGTGGTGAACATAAATACCGGAAAAAACATTCTGATTGTTTTTATAATTTATAAAAAGTATCCTAGATTAATTTGTGTTGTGTAAAAGTGAACCACACATTGATATGATGCAAAATATGGCGGGTTAAACACAATGTGTCACTTTTCATTTAAAATGGACATTAATTTAACTAAAAACAGCAAGTGTCATACTGAGAACTATGGTAACATATTAATATTGTTTTTATATTTTATAAAAATGATCTCAAAGTCATTTTTGATGTGTGGAAATCATCCTCACCTTAATATAATGCACAACATGGCTGGTAGAACTCAAAGTGTCAGTTTATTTAAAATTGTCATTAATTTAATTAAAAATAACAGGTGACATACTAAAAATAATGCAAACACATTTTTATTGTTTTGATAATTTGGTACAATGTTCTATTAGTCATTTTTGATGTGAACGGAGTAGCCACACCTCAATATGATGCATGGTGTGGTCGATAAAACTCAAAGTGTGTCTTCTTATTTAAAATTGACATTAAATTAAATAAATAAATCAAGTGACATACTAAAAACCAAGAAAATGCATTTGGATTATTTTAATACTTTAGGAAAATGATCCATGAATCATTTGGGACTTGTATAAGTCACCCATACTTAAATCTAAGGCATAATGTGGCTGGTGAAACTGAAAGAGACTTTTTATTATTTAAAACTGACATCAATTTAAGTAAAAACTACAAGTGACATACTGTAAAATGAGATGCATGGTGTGTCCGGTAGAACTCAAAGTGTCTATTTTTTTTTAATTGACAATAATTTAACGAAAAAAAACAATTGACATACTAAAAGCTGAGAAAACTCAATCAAGATGATTTTATATTTTAGGACAACGATCCACGAGTCATTTTTGATGTGAATGAGTCTCCCACACATCGATCAGATGTATGATGTGACCAGTATGACTAAATGTATTCGTTATTAGTTTAAAATCTTCATTTTAGATAAAATTGTGTCACTCACTGAATTACAAACAAATGCGCTCCGATTGTGTAATTAATTTTGTACAGTGATTTATAAGTGATTTTTGATGTGTATGAAGATGTCTCATGTCAAACTGACACATGATGCTACCAGTATGGCTCAAAATGTTTGTTTTTTAGATTGAAATGACATTTTGGTAAAAAAAAATACAACTGAAATACTGGAAACTGAGAAAATAATTTCAGATTGTTTTTATACATTGGGAAAATTATTCATCAGTAATTTGTGATAAGTATGAACAATCCACACCACAATATGAAAAACTGTGTGGCCGGTTTAACTCCAATTGTTTCACTGTTTATAATTTATATTAATTTTAGTAAAATAACAAGTGACGTATTCAAAACCACGTAAACACATTTTGATTATTTTTATAATTTAGTACAGCGGTCCACAACGCATTTGTAATGTGTTGGAATCAACCTCAACTCAGTAGGATGCATGGACCAAATGTGTAATTTTCATTAAATATTGACATTTTATTAATGTCTTCTTTCATATTAATGTTTAATTTATTTCTTTATAATATTACTAAAATAATATTTGTTTTTTATATAGGTAGAATCTTTTTCTCTTGTTGTGATGATTTGTTCGGCAGCTAATACCATGGGAACATATATTGGAGAGGGGATCACATGTATCAAAAGATGAAATATTAATTTTTAAAAATGTATGTTGGAGAATTGTTAATGTAATTATATATAACATTTTGTTTGAAATGTAAATAATAGTGTTAAATTGTTTATATTCCATGGGTGAACAGTTGGGTATTCATTATGTCCATTAAATTTATATAGTAGGATCGTTTCTATTGTGTTGTTTAAATTATAGTTGGATTTTTCATTGGATGTGTTTAAATTGGAGTTAAAGTGTGCTCTTATATAAATAAAACATTGCAAGAAGGTAACCATTTTTTAGCATGGATAAATGACCTCCTTTATCAGCACTGTGATTAACAACACTTTTTTAGTGATATTAATGGCGATTTTGTGTGCTGTTAAATTCCATATTTTTAAGAGTGTATTTAGGAAAAAGTTGGAATCACTGAAGCTGACCTTCACTTTACTTTAGGAGAAAGGCAACATCACTCATATCTCCATTTCCATGTCGCTGATCTGTGCTAATGAGAGTCTAAAGTGACATTGGCTACATCACGTTTCAATGAAAACGAATGGCGGTGGTGCCTCAATGGTATATCTGCATTCGTTTAGAAAATGACCTCGACTTATTTAAATAAATATTAAAAATATGTATATAAAAAACACTCGGGGTGGGGTATTGCTGGGGTATTAGGGTAATTAACTTTATTGTCATTCTATATAGAAAAACAATAAATAACGATATCCGGCCAAGCCTTTGTTTACTGTGCATCAATGCTCCAGATTAACCCATATTTTCATGTAGGAAATAGATAAGATGCTGATCCCATTTTCTTACCACTAAACGTTCCAACAAACAGCTACTGATATGATGGGTTAATATGGAGATTTTTGCCAACGAGGAAGGGAGAGATGGAGATTCTGAAATGCCTATTGAAGAACATCGAAGATGCTCACCCAAGGAGTTTTCCAAGGAATAATAGATTCATGTTGTTCGAACCCACCCCACCACTATGTACCAAAACCACCATCTTATGCCACAGTCCGCCACAGTGAAGGGAATGATGGATTTCCAAATACAATGACGTCGGGGTGCATCCATTTCCACTGTACCTAGAATTTAGCAAAACAAATCACTTGGAGAATAATCTGCAAGCCCCACATGGGATCATGGGAATGAATTTTTCTCAAAATAATTGATCACAACCTTCTGTAATACACACATAGAGCTCATCCATGAATGAATGTACACACCATTGCACTAAGGTGAGGATGGGGATATACTTTCTTATAAATAATTTCCCCTTACACATTGAAATGAATTGGCATCTGCCCAAACAAACTAGGGCTTTTTTTATTTTAATTAATTTATTTCAGACATTTCAATTTAATTTCAATTTTTTTTCTCTGTTATTTAATAGTTATGATCTTATCCTCTCCCATATTCTTTGTTTTTCTCACCCATTTTGAAGTCCTATGATCTCTAAATCACTCATAGATGAAGAGTGGTTAACTTTAGTATCAACCATGGAGGATAACTAGTGATGCAGAGTATATGAACTCGGCCTCACTCCATCTATTTTATTCTAGCGAATTATAGATATTGAGATTCTAAGGAGATGATCATACCTCAAGTCTACCGCCATCCAATTTTTTTATACACTATTGAATACTATTTTTTGTCCCAATTTTCAAATCAATGCAGTATGATTGGAGAAGTAATTTGAATGGATAATGATATTGGGAGATTGAAGATCATTCACACAAATTAAAAAGTAATTTTTTTCATAGCTGATTTACTCACATTAATAATTTAATTAAACTATCATGAATTTAATACATAAAAGAATCATAAGTTTTAATCCATTGGTGTCTTCCATTCATGCATCCAATATGTCTTGCATGATCATTTTTCCTTCCATGTTTCCATTTAATCCATGTTTTATGTTTCATTTAGATTTGTTAAATAGATTTTATTTTACAGGAAAACAAAGTTATATACATGTAACCTAAAAATTTCAATGTATGTGGTTTTGAAATCATATAAAATATAAACTATTAGACCAATATAAATTAATCTTAAAACTTTGATTAAACATATAATAAATAGCGAATTATAAAAAGAAATTCCTAAAAAATGTTAATGAAAAATAATTTATTAGCTTTTAATGTCACCTAATTGAAACATTATTATGTTTCATGTAGGTTAATTTAGAAGTCTAGGAAATATGAACTATAAGAATGGTATACACAAAACATCAAACATTGATGAAACAAATAAAAAAACAATTGAAAATAACTTTTTTTAACAAATATATCAATCAAATAACAAATAATATGAAAAAAAATTGTGGATTAAAGACATAACATGTTAACTTGAAAAAATTTATATGCATGAAGTATATTATAATTTAATTCTATATAAATTATAAAACAATAAACCTTGAAAAAATTTAATTTAAAATAAATATAATGTATAAAATTAATAAATACTAATAATTTAATTATTTTATTTTTGTAAAATTCTAATAATTACATTTTTAATAAATAATTACTATATTTTAAATTATTTACAATAATTTCAATAATAATTTTGAATAATGGTGTAAATAATATAAATATTTATATAAATAATATATTTGTTACTAATATAATTTAAAATGATTATTAATAAAAATTTAAGATATAAAATATATTTTTTCATAACAATGTCCTTATTAACTATTTATATTATAATTATTAATCATTTATAATACCGATAATTGTAATATATATAATATTGTAATAATAACAAAAATAATTTCAAATATTATATACAATCTAATTATTTATGTATTTATTAATACTACATTATAATATAATTAATAATATTATAAGTAGATAAAAAATAATTATTAACTATTAATTAATAACAATTTATTAATATTTATTGGTAATTAATTATTCATTAATTACAATTGTTTGAGGTAATATTAATTAAATTTGTTAATTATTAATATTTAGAAGTGAAAATTAATAGTTTATTACAATTCATTAGTAATTAATATTTTTTATTAGTAGATTAAAAATAATTAATAATAATATATTTTTTATTCTATACATGAAAGAGATAACCCGAATCCCACATTGGAATTCTAGACTACATTATTGGAAGTAATGCTAGAAATTAAATAGTAGATAAATTCTACTGAAAAATAGTTAAATGTTGTTGAATTTTATAATTATATATATATATATATTACAAAACCAAAAAACATATAAAGGAATAATTTTTTTAGAAATATTGGGGTGCATATTCTTTATAATTTGGTTCATGAAGATTCTCTTTGACAAAATGCATTCTTCATAAAATATATTAAACAGATTCTTTCCAAGAAGACACCTTATTATTAAATATAATAAAGATGGCACTGTCTTAGATAACTCCTTATTTAGAACACCCTTAAATAAGGCACTACCTGAACATGCTTCTTTTTCAATGTTTTACAGATGGAAGGCGCCTTATAGTCATGCACTCACCCTTCTTCAGATCCCCTCCCCATAATTAACATACTATAGGAATTAGTTTTCACCTAACCTTATTTTGTGAATTTATTTTGTTTTTACATTATATGTTGTCTTTTTACCCTGTTGAAGCCACATTATGAGGATAAAGATATTTGAATGAGCCTACGAATAATATCTTTGCACCATCATGATGATTGATCAGGATCTGACTGCCACGCCTCCTCAAGAGAAAGATGATTCATGTCACTCGAGGTGAAGCAAATTAGAGTAGAACCACCCAGTTTCGATTGAGTATGGGTACCAGAGGAGTTCCTAGATCCATATAATAGAATAATAAAGAAAAAAATTAAAAATAATAATAAAAATTAAATAATATATATATAATAACAAAAGAAATAAATAAATAATAAAAACATAAAATATATATTCCTATATATATATACACACACACATTTACATATATATATATATATATTAATTTATTGATGAAATCGATTGATTTCCAAATGAAATGACGTCGAGCTACATCCATTTCAATTGCAGAAGAAAATTAATAGAACAAAACAAATAAGAAATTACATATAATACCTACACATGATCCTGGGACAGAATTTCCCTCATAGAAGTGATCATGACCTTAGGTACTACAAATGTGGAGTCTATCCAAGGAAGTTAGAATACACCATTTCATTTTTTTGGGGATGAATATGTCATTGCTAATAAATATTTTCCTCTCACCCATTGATGTCATTCAAAATTTTTCAATAGAAAATAGTTTTTTCCATTCCTCTATAATTTATTTCATTCAAAAATTTCGATTTCAACTCTAATTTTACAATATGTTCTGCAATGAGACTATTCTAGGATTCTGCTCTCCCAGTTTCTTTGTTTTTATCACTTACTTTAAAGTCATGTGTTCTCTGATGCTCTCATTAATTAATGATGAGAGGCTAACTGATAGATCACCCATTGATGAAAACTTGTGATGTATAGTACACGCACCGTCCTCACTCCTTTTTTTTATTTTGGGGATTTTGGGATAGTGAGAGTTTTCAGAGATTATTGTACCTCATCTCTCTAACTATCCATTTTTATTTCGTAATTCTAAATACTTTATCCTCACGATCTATTCAGATCAGTGTTGTATGGTGGGGGTAGTTTTCTAAATTGAGGATGAGATCTTGATTAAGACCCATTTGAGAGTGTGATGAGCTAATCACTTAGGTGTTTCTTCTTGAGTGTAATGATCTATCATACAATTAAAGTTGTAAGGTTGTGATTTTTCCAATTGTCATACATAGATAATTTAATTAATGGTTCATGTTTTCAGGATAAAGAAGGATCATAAGGAGGAATCCATGAGTGTATCCCATTATTGTATCCATTTCATCCTACATTTTAATTCCCTCTTCCTTGTTTCCAATCAATAATAAAACAATCATCATATCTTGATGCATTCAAAAATAACAAAAAAAATAAAAAATTTCTAGGATAATGAGATTCCCAATACCATATATTTGAGCAATAACCCTGGAAATCCACTAAAATATATTAAGTGGTTTTTAAAAATTATATTTGACTATGGTCCATGAAAACCAAACAATCACATATCCTATAAAGAATAATTGAGTAATTTCATGAATAACCATCAATATTACCATGATAAAAATAGTTAAATTTGTGGTATCTAAATATACATGTAAAATGTATATGATTTGGCACAATACAAGAGGGGGATGAATTGTAGGATTAAAAACAATGTATTTAAACACTTATAAATATTATTAGTTTAAGAGGTCTTAAACTAATAAAATTCAAAATCAATAAAAATGAACGAACTATTATTGGATCTAATAGATCTGATATGATATGATATGAAATAAAATAGGAAGAAATTAAGAACAATTGTATTTTTATTGACTAAAATGATCAAAGTATAGAACATGTAAATCATTCCACTATATATAATATAGAATATATTAATAAAATATATAATGAATGTATTGTAATTAAAACAATACAATAAAAAAGAATATAAATAGAAATAGGAAACAAACTGATTCCCATTCTATTATAAAAGGAAATGGAAAAATAAAAGGTATTACATTTATTTTATCCCAATGAGTAGGGTATTCTTTCTCATAGGAAAATGGTATGTCTTACCACCACCCTTGTAAGCCCTCGATACGATGATCATCACATCTGTCTTCCTATCCATGGACTCCCTTGATTAAGACGGTATCCAACACCTCTATCTTTTAAATACATGAAATACCTTGATTCAAAAATCAGAGAAACCCTCATCTTATCCTCCTAAGCCCTCAATTATTATCATAATGATCGGTCGAATAAAGAACAAGAAAGCACTTATTGAAATACAAGAACTATGAACAATCTTTCCCGATCTTGAATCTTCAAGGATTTTTACACGTATCAAGGGACATGTCACACAATATCTCTCTATAGGTGGGAATATTGATGAGTAGATTAATTTGGATAAAATGACCTCCTATTAATAGGAATTAGGTTACAATATTCATATTTCCTCCAAAGAACATATTTCTCAAGAAAATTCGATGGGACTGGGACAGATGCCAATATAATAGTAAAAACAAAATAGAACACAATACATCGTTTTGTATATATATATAAAACATCATAAAATCATTTTGGTTTGAAGATAAATGTATGAAAGAATGAGTAATATGAATTAAAATGAGAACCATTTATGCAATATTAGTATAAAACATGAGTATGATGCATGACTTGGTTACGATGGATATCATAGATACGAATCATAACATAATTATGATGCATTACATGATTTCGATATGTTATGTCATTACATTGTATATCATGGATACAATGCACAATTATTATATAGAGGATGATTGAAATGCAAGTTATGATTACGAATCATATCATTGTTACGAAACAAAGCAGTTACGATGCATGACATTATTATGATGTGTAATGTAGTTACAATGTATATCATGGATACAATACATGGTTATTATGGGTTAAAAGTATCCAATGCATTTTTGATTTAGGAGGAATATTATGTTTAAAATGCATATCGTGATTATGATAAATATGGTTATGAAAACCACATGTGTGGATATGATTGTTAAACAATTTATGTGACTAAAACAACATATGTGAGTACGAGAAGAGACAACATATGTGGTTAATACTGTTAAAAAAATCATATGATTATGATGTAAAACAAAAAAATATTATGATGATGTAAAGAAACAGTATTTTATTATGATGTAAAAAACATCTGATTTTTTTTTCCAAAACTAAATGATTATTGGGAAAGTCAAAACACATTTGGGCTCAATAATCTCCCCCTTGTTGGAAAATAAAAAACCAGACAAACAAAAATGACCAATCTCCCACTGAGTTAAGTAACACTTTTTAATGTAATAGTGAATAGGAATAATTACACTTTATAATAAAGATAATCTATAAGAATCATATTCTTTTTAGTTTTACTTGATAGTTCTCTCCCTTAATAACGAATTCACCCACCTTCTTTTTATTACAGAAATTTCTTATTTTCCAAACAATTACCCCATTTGTGATTTTCATTAAGAATAAGGGAAAAAATTCATTTCCAACAATGATTTAGTGAAGAAGGGTATGAAAAAATAGACATTACTTGGAATGAAATAATTTTTGATTACAACAAAATATCAAAAAATCATCCTTTCGCATCCTGTTTTTCCAAAAGGATGAAAATAGATAGCTTCATCTTTATGAATTCTTTTTTATCCTCCATCAAAATTTCCAGAGCTTATTACTTATCCTTCAGCTTTAAATACTATTCATCAATACTCCTTTCCTATTTCCTAATAATTTCATCCTGAATTTGATTTATTTCTTCGCATGATTTTGGATTTTCATCCCATGAATTGAATCCTACATTATAACTATATAGGCCTTCTCTAAAACTGAAACCCTTTTAGAGAGAAAACATGTACTTATAACCATCATCCAATTTTTCCTTATGATTTTCATGCTCTGTAGAGGCTATTCATATTTAGGTATCCAGTCATTGAAAGACTTCATGTTTTTCATTCAAATTAGTGACCTACTCTATGTTGACTAAACTGATATTATTTACATGTTTCACAAATTCATCAATCTTGTCCATATGATAATTTAGATTGTCATAAACATTGTATGACCACTTTGAAAACATGTTACAAGCGTTGTTGTGCTCATCAGAAAGTTCTTTGAATATTTTAAAATAATATTCAAGATTTTGAAACCAGTCCATCACAGTCTTGACAGTTTCTGTTCTTTTATTATGACTATTTGAAATGATTTCTAGTATTGCTTCTATTTTTTAGATGAATGGTATAATATTTTCCAATATTTTCAATGCTTTTTTTATTGAATTAAATTCATTGTGATTTTTCATTATGAATTCGTATCTCCACTATATAATTGGAGATATCGAAAATGAGTTTCGGTACTAATAAATTGACTTCGATGATTCTGATTCTTGTCGGATTCTTCTTCTTCTTTATCAGAGATTTTAATGACTTATTTTTAAGATATCATTTGAGAAACATATTTGTATGGCTGAGGATATGGAGATAGAAAAATAAAATATGGAACTTTTGATGATTATAATGAATGATTTTTATTTTTTTCATCTTCTTTCTCCTCAACTTATTATTCTTTTTAACCTTGTTCTTATTCACTATGTTCTTCTTCTTATTCTTCTTCATTTTCTTGAATGATACAATGTGCGTCTGATTGTTAAGATATTTCTTTTACTTTTCCTCTCTCTACTAGATCTAATTGAGTTTGAACCACTGGGTTCCATATGAAAATTCTCATTATGGCTTCCAAATATATCTTAAGAAGACTATAAATATCAATATCTTGAACCTTTTTTTCATTGTGCAATTCTTTCATTCGTCTTATTGTAATGTTTCCTCAATTCTTATTTTTTCTTTCAGTGCTTTGACTAGATCCAAACCAAATTGAGGATCCCCTTATTTCCATTCTTTATTTTTATTCTTCCACTCTGCCACAACCTCATCCGATGTTTATTTTTGTTTCTTTGACTTCATTGGTTTTGGAGGTTTTTATACCTTTTTTTTGCTTAAATAGATTTGCAGGGCTTTGATGGTTTTTCACCATCTTTAGCTACTTCATTTCCGTTCTCAGCTTCCAGATATTTCTATTTTTTTGGATTCAGGATTGAATCATAAGATGAGTATTTTAATCTTATCCTTACTGATGAGGGGCTCCTTGAAAGATGTAAAATATGACTTAATTGAAACATTACAATAATTTAGGCACTCTTTTAAAAACATGCTAAGAATGGTGATAAATATGATCAGCTGAGACTTTATTTCCCCACATTTATGTTTCATAATTGTTAATAAAATGAAACAAATAATATTGAACTTCCTCAAATTCACCAGATAGTCAATAACATAAACATCCGAAAAATTCAATGTTTTTATCACCCTTTCACGATATGAGAAATCCTTGAATCTAGAGGGAAATATGGAGATTGTCGGATGGTAAATTATTAACCTTCCTTTTATCATCTTGAATGTCAAAAAAATTCTTCTGATTTCCGTTTACCAAACGTTCCTGGAAGAATTAGTAATTTTTTTAATGGATATCAGGCATCACCCTCAGATGAAACTTCTAGGAAAGTAGATTCTTATTTAATAGATGATGTGTATTTCTTATCATACATCATAAATGATATCTTGAGACCATTATCAAAATACATTTATTTATATATTTGAATCAATTCCTCATAGAGCAGAATATCTTGAACTATTTTGGTCTTCCAATACAAGTGGATTCCCACCCTTGGAAATTTATTATCCTTATCAAGGAGGAATAAAAAGTCTCATAAAAATATCAAGAGACTAACCATTCACCTTCAATGGCCATAGAAGAGAAATATTTTGAAGACATTTTCCTTGGAGATTAAGTAGTTTACTCAGACATGATAGACTATCATTAACCATGGAGATTTGCTGGTTACGAAAGTTAGGGACTCATTTGGAGATTATGTAGTTGGTTTTAGTATAATGTAATTATGATAATTATACAAAAAATTTGCAATACCAAAAAACACACAAGACCTATAATAATTCTAAAACCGAACATATTAATAACATGAAATTGAAAACCATGAAAATGATAAACATGAAACCGATGACTATGAATCCAACAAACATGAAAATGATAAAATGTAAAACCGACAAGAAGTAAAAACGATAAAAAGTAAAACTGATATAAAGTAAAACCAAAAAAAAAAAAAAATCGATAAAGATTAAAACCTATAAAATTTAAAACTGATAAAATGTACAGCTGATAAAATGTAAAATTGATAAAATGTATAATAGAAAAAATGTAAACTTTATAAAATGTAATACTAGTGAAATTTAAAACTGATAAAATGTAAAACTGTAAAAATGTAAAATCAATAAAATGAAAAACTGATAAAAATAAAAATTGATAAAATGTAAAACCGATAAAATGTAAAACTGATAAAATGTAAAACTGATTAAGTGTAAAACTGAAAATACAAGTTTACTCCCCATTTGAAAAGGTGTAACATAATTTAAGGAGAAGGTTTAGAAGAGAAATATATGTGAACTATTACATTACAATGATTATTCATTGTTTTTGGTTAATGTATTCATATCAATGGGAAGATAATGGTTTTGTGAAAATGGAAGCACGTTATTCTTGCGTTCTAATGAATTGAAGATTAATATATTCTTTTTTATGCGATCTCTAAAAAAGTTATTCCTAATATCTATGTGCTTTGCACGTTAGGGATGTGCAGATTTTTTACTCAAAAAAATGGCACTAGTATTGTCATATAGTATTTGAGTTTTGGAAAAAACTCATGCCATAGTCAGTGAGTGTTTGTTGAATCAACAATACATGAGCACAATCACTTCCCACTGCTACATTTTCATCTTTAGTAGTGGAGATTTATATTGAGTGTTGTTGTTTTTATGACAAAGAAAATAATGAATCTCTTAAGAAATAACATGTTACTGATGTTTGTTTTCTATCCATTCTACAACACCCAACGTCCGCATCTGAAAAAAATTAAAAAAAAATCAATTCTGTAAGAATAAAATATTCCTAAATCAATGGTTCCTTTTATGTAGAGAAAAAAATATATTCACTACTTTTAAATGATATTCCCTTGGATTAGATTGATATATTACACACAATCATACTAGAAACATTAAGTTTGTATAACTATAAATTAAGTATATCAAACTTTCTTACATACCTCTAAAATATGTTTGATCTATAGGTTTCCTAACATCATCAACATCATATGTATTTGAGGTACCAATTGGATTGTTATACATTTAGTGTTTTTAAATCCATTCTTTTTATGTAAAAATTCGAAATAATTATTTTGGGATATGTAGATTCCTTCTAGTTTTTGAGAGATTTGATAACCTAAAAAACAATGTTACTCTACCCACCATACACATTTCAAACTCAGATTTCATGAGATTTGCAAAAGAATCAGTTAAGGATTTCTATATTATCCTGAATTTAATGTCATCAACATAGGTTTTAACAATGAAAAGTTTTTTTTTCATTTTTATAAAAAGAGATGGATCTGCAGTACATTTAGCATAATTGTTTTGTAAAATAATTATTTCATGTCTACCATAACATGCTCTAGGGGCTTGTTTAAGGCCATGAAAAAATTTGGTATGTATAGAAACATGATTTGGATGTTTTTAGTCTACCAACCTAGAGTTTGTTCTATAGAAACTACTTCTTGAACGAATTTATTAAGGATAACACATTTGACATCCACTTAAAAATTATTGAAGTAAACTATTGATGAAAAGGATAATTGAAAAAAAATTGATTCATGTCTAGATACCATACCATATGATTATTCTGTATATTCTCTCTTGTTGATTACATCCTTTACCAACAAGTCTTTATTTATTTATTATAATGACTCCATTTTCATCACATATGTTTCTAAAAATCCATTTTAATATAATTATAGTTATTTCCTTAGGTCTTCAACTAAGGTCCATTCATTTTTTCTTTTAAATTCATTTAGTTCATCTTACATGGATTTAATCCAATATTCCTCACCTAAGGTATCCTAAGTTGCTTTAGTTTCAAATTTGGAATGAAAAGTAAGGTGTTCTATTTCATTTCTCAAAGAATTTATTTTCCTTACGGGTTGATATACATCACCAATTATATTATCACGGGGATGATTCCTATGAAATAATTGATTTGGGTTTGGGGAAACATGTTTATCAAAAAAAGGTAGAAAATAATCTAAGGTAAATATGTCAGAAACATTTTCTTGAGTATTTCTCTTTTTAGAAGAGTTTTTATTCAAATGTTGATAATCAGTTTATAAAATCACATGTGTTAATGTAGGTAGGGACTATTTAAAAATTAAATGACCAGTTTCATCAAATTTAATATGCAATATTTCTTCAACATTACAAGATTTTTTAATAAAAACACTATAATCAATAGCAGTAATGGAATAACATAGAAATATCTCTTCATCGGATTTAGGTGAAACATTATGTTGGTTATATTTATTATTAATTATGAATACTCTGCATCCAAATACTTCAATGTATGAAAATTTATGTTTTCTACTAATCCACAATTCATAAGGTGTTTTCTTATGAATTTTTTTAAGTAAAACTCAATTTATGGAATAACATGATGTACTTACAACTTCAACTCAGAAATTATTAGAAATTAAGAATTCACACAACATGGTTCATGTCATTAATTAACGAATATGATTTCTTCTTTCAACAACACCATTTTTCTTATTAGTTCCTGGAGATGAAAAGTTGTGAGTAATTCCTTTCATACGAAAAAAAGTATAAAAATATGAATTTTGAAATTCTCCACCATGATCACTTCAAATAGTTATCAGCGGTAGGCTTTTATCATTTCTAACATGGGATCTATATATTTTGAAATAGAAAATGGCTTCAATTTTATTTTCTAGAAAATAGACCCATGTAAATTTAGTATATTTATCAACTAAAACAAATACATAATGTTTCCTCCGATAATTTCAATTTGTGTAGGATGAAAAATATCCATGTGCACTAACTATAGAGAATTACATGTTGAAACATCATTATTTTATTTATAGTTCGTTTTATGTTGATTTCCATTTTGACAAGGATCACGAAATTTTGAAAAATAAATTCTATGATTTGGTAGATCCAAAAAATGTCTTTTTCTATTAGAATTTACAATGGTTCCTAAGGTTACATTGTCTTTACCTTTAATGAAATAACCAAGATTGGTATTTCATTGCACATAATCAAGGTAATTCATGGATCCTAAAGTCTTTTATGTTAAGTGTGTAAACATTCTCATGCATATTGGAAGAGAGAAAGAATTCATCCTTGGAATTTTGAAATAAAAAATTATCATTCCTGAAATTCATAAGGTAACTTTAATCACATAATTGAGTTATGCTTATAAGATTTTTCTTAAGACCATTAAGGAATAAAATATTTAAAATTGAGACTTTTCCTAAAAGAACAATATTACATATACAAATGAAATTTCCTTGACCGTTATCTCTGATTGTCACTCATTCACATTTAGTTTCAATTATATTTTAAACAAAATATTTATTTTAAGTTTTATGTTGAGAACATCCCCTATACACGTATCAAATATTCTTGTTGTGGGTACACATATCATTTTTTTGAAAAACAAACAATTAGTTTTTTCAGAAATAAAGATTTTTTTGATCAATACATGTTAGATAAAATATCATTAGGAATCCATATTTTTTTTGAAAAGTGAGACTTATGAAATCCTAAATATTGGGTTCTTTTAAGGGAACTATATCATTTCCAATGTCCACCACTATGACATTTAGTACAAAATGGGGCACTTTTAGGAAAAATTAATTATGTCTAAAAATATGTTTTTAATTGGAATAACTTATTCCATAATTATTTCTATGTGGAAAAATTTTAGAATACATCTTGTCAAAGTTTTCATAACCATAATTTATGTTTGATAATAGTTTCTTAAGAGTAAAGATTTCATATTTTAGTCTAATGTATAAATTTTCATTCTCAGAAGAAATTTATTATGATTTTTTTTGTTTCAAAAACAATTTTCTCTAAAACATGTTTTTCAAAGTCCATGGAGAGTTTATCCTTCTCAGAATTTTCTTCCATAATTTATTTTAAAATATTTTATAAATCAAAAGTTTTTTTGTCATGATCTTCTGGATGATATGATACTTATTTTTATGGATATTTTTTCTATAATGTTCCACATCATGATTTTTATTGAGATTAGAATTATTTTTCTCAAGTAGTTTGTAAAATCTGGATTCTTCTTCAAAAGAAGGTAAATTTTCCTCTACTGAGGAATATTCATCATTTGAAGAGTATGAGTATTTCTCATCAGGAAAATTGGAATTTAAAGATACACTTATAAGATATTCTTCATAGTGTACCTTATACATAAGAAAATGATTTTCAATATGTAATCTAGATATAAGTCCAATATTCGTCTGACTTGAAGATTCAAATTTGTAATATTCGTCTGAAGAATCACTACCACGTGCACTCCATGTATCATTTTCTTTCAATAATTTATTTTTCATATACTTGTAATACCTTTTCTTGTTTCTTTCAGAATTTTTGTCCTTCCAGTATTTTCTTTTATGAAATGTAAAATCTCGTATAATATGACATACTCTTTTACATTAATAACATGTTACTTATGTGTATTTTTACCCTTTATATCTTTATTTTTTAATCTATATTTATAGTCTTTATTTCCGACAATCTTGTTCATTCTTTTAGAATGATTAGCCAGTTCATTCTCGGAATGATCATTTTCACTGGATTCTAATATAACAACATTTTTATTATATTTGGCTCTTGTTACCCTTTGTGGTGTATTGGATTTAGATATATTAGTAAAAGCTACACTTATATTAACATTATTGTTATTATTAAAATATACATCTCTCGTCATTCTTGTACCGTGATGAAAGAGAGTATCGAATAATTCATCAAGGGGGATTTGAGTAACTTTTTTGTTCTTATAAATAGTTTTCCTTTCTGATTCCCATTTTTTGGGAATTATAACAATTCTCATGTCCACCAGAACATCATCATTAGGAAATTTTTCTCCAATAGATTAAAGACTATTGACAATTATCATATTTCATTATTGTAATTTCAATACTAGTTCTCCATAGGGGAAACAAACCGTGATATACAGATCAGGGCAAGGATCTTCTTTTTTCTATTTCATTATATGTACCAAAATATGTGACATCCAATTTCAGGTAGATATAGTTGGCATCTTTTCATGATCATATCTGACTATATATATTCCTGATCGTTGAACTTAACAATTTATTGTATACCTTTTAATTTAGTTTATATTCTTGTTTCTCTTGGCTAGTGTAGGTTGTTTGTTATTTTTATGAAATTTTGTAATCTCCAGTTAGAATCACAATGTTATCTAGTTCAGTATTAATAAAAAATCTATTCATTAGATCTCTCCAGTACTCATAATCATTCCCATAATAAATATGTGGTTTAGTTTTTTTTATATATTCAATTAATCCAATATTCATTCCTACCATCTTATAAAACCACACTTTTCTACATCACACGTTAGATTAGTATGTATTTATAAAAAATGGGTTTATAAATAAATACAACTGAATTATAAGAAAATAAATCAACTAAAACAAATAATTGTAAACCTTCTCCTATAAAAACAATGGGATTTTAATATATATTTAATTTTATATGAAATGGAACAATACAAGAGGGGGTGGGGGTGGGAGGGTGAATTCTATGATTTAAAACATTTTAATTAAACCTTTATGAAGAGTCTTATATTAAGAGGTCTTAAAGTAATGCAATTCACAATTAATACAAATGATAGAACATGTCATGCATCTGATAGACATGATATGATATGATACCACAAGTAATTAAAAATAATTGTATTTGAATTCCATACAATGATCCTAATATAAAAAATGTAAGTAACTTTACCATATAGTGTATACAATATATTAATAAAATATGTAATGAATATATCAGAATTAAAACAATTAGAATATAAAATAATATAAATAGAAAGATAATACAAACTGATTCCCTTTCTATAACAAAATGTATCTGAAAAATAAACACTATTATAATTATTTTATCTCAATGTGTAGCGTATCCATTCACCTAGTATAAAATTTATATCTTACCACCTCCCTCATAGGCCCTCGATAAAATGATCTACACGTCAGTCTTCCTATCCAAAATAGACTTCAATTAACAAGGTAATTGATAACACTATCATTCAAATACTTGAAATCCCTCGATTCAACAATCGACAACACCATATTCCTATCCCCAGATGAAATTTATAGCTTTCAAAATGATTGGTCACACAAAGATAATCAAGAAACATATTGAAATTCATGAACTAGGAAAAATCCATTCACATCATGTATATTCATGGCTTTTTAAATGAAAAAAAGAGATTTCACACAGTCTCTCTATAGAACATGGGTGATTTGAAAGATAATTAATCTGGTTTGATTGACCATCTATTTATCGCCATCAGTTTCTAATAGTCATAATTTTTTCCATGTTTATATTTTTTAAAAAGAATTCAATGGGACATGGACACCTGGCATTATAACAGTAAAAAAAATATAGAATACATGGAATCGTTTGGTTTGATATATGAATATCTTCATGAAATCGTGTTGGTTAGAAGATAAAAGTATGAAATAATTAGTAAGACTAATTAAAATGAGCAACATGTATGGAGTGTTAGAGTAAAACATGAGTATGATGCATTACATAGTTATGATGCATAGAATAGTTATGACGCATAACATGATTAGGATATGTTACGTAATTACGATGCATATCATGGATATGATACACAGTTTTTATGCATAACATGAATGCAATTTATATTATGATTATGAAGAATATCATGGTTACAAACCATAGCAGTTGCGATTCATGACATTATTATAATGAATAAAGTAATTACAATGAATATCATCGATACCATACATTGTTATGATGGGTAACATAAATACGATGCATATTATGATTACAATAAAAATTATGATTATGATGCGTATTTTTAATATGATATATATGTTTAAAAAACATCATATGGGGTTACAATTGTGAATCAATTCATGTGACTAAAAAAACATGTGCAATAACGATAAGAAACAACATATGTGGTTATCATTGTTAAACAAGAGCATATGATTATGATGTAAAAATCAGTATATGTTTATGATGTCAAACAAAAGTTTATGATTACGATGTAAAATAATAATTATTTTGTAATTTTAAAAACAAAAAGTTTACTGGGAAAGTAGATATACTTTTGGACGCAGCAAAATTAAACTATTAAAAATATCATTACACAGTAGGTTACAATTACATTTGAGTATAGTAAAAATGTTTAATCTATATTTATTTATTAAATAATGCATTGAAAATATATAATTCATCACCAACCCATGGTAGTGTCTTTAATATTCAATCAAAACTCATTATCAATGTCACATTTCAATTCCATAAATCTTATAACAAAATCAAAATTGTGACTCACAAATTAAATATATTTATATTCACTGATGATATTATCAATACTCTTAAAATACAATAATTTTCTACTAGTTATTTCTGTATGTTGATCACATTATCATTAACAACTCAATATATAGTTTTTTGACTGCTTTTCATTATAATACCTAAAAATGTATTGGTAATTATACCATATAATCATGTGTGTGAAATTAAAAATTTCCCTATCTCAATTGAGTTTAACACACTTCTACGTTTATCTCTAATATTTTTCTTATTTTTGAAATTTCGTAGGTATTAAATTTCAAAATCATTATATTATTTTGGTCTTATGTTTTACATTTATCACAGATTTATTTCATAATGTATCTCCGATTTAGGTATAATTTAAAAATCATTCATGTTCAGTATAGAAAATATATTTTAATTTCTAATAGGAAATAATATTCCATTGACAATAATCATTCCCCGAGATTATGTTATGAAAAACATAAATTATATAATAATAGTTTTCAAATACAAAAATGATAACACAAATATTCGAAACAATTTTTGGCAGTTTAGGGGTTACTTGAGTGGAATTGTCTCCATGTAATCTTATATCAAACTCGAGTTAAAAATTAGTGTATTGATAAGTATAAATTTTAATATTGTAATAATATTTTTATGTATTGTATTAGTGATACTATTATTCAAAAATGATATTTCATATAGTGATTTAGTGCCACATGGCCTCTATAAAATGAAAATTTTATGAGCCTATTAGATTATATAGGATTATATTATATATGTGGAGTGAAATTAAATTCATAGGAAGTCCCCAAAAATATTCTTTGATGAAATATTACCTCAAACACAGTAAAAACTATAGATGAAGCTTCATGGTAGAGGATGATGTGATAAAATAATAGGAGTATGGTAGGATCTATTGTAGTTATTTTGGAATTTAGGTCATGTATTGGTATTTTACGCAACATAGAATTAGGTCAATCAAAATATAATATGAATTCATTATATAGGGAATTTGGGATATCAATGAGTTCCCAAATAACCTATAAAACCATTTTTCATGTGAAATAAAATATGAATATAATTGAGGGTGTGTAAAGATGTTATATTTTCTAGTTGACATAAGAGTCATGATCTACCATAACAATGATTATGAAAATCAATTCTTACTATATTGTCCAAATTCCTTGTATTTGTTATTTATTTAAAAATGTCAGTATAAACAATTATTCCTAATAAAAAAGATAGTAATCTATATTTTCATAAAAAATGATCATTATATATAATGTAAATTATTCTTCATACATAATATTCTATTTTTGACATTTCTCTAATAGTTCCCTTTCATGTATCATAAAAAGATAATATCCTCCCATTTTATTATCTCCCATAGAATATTGGTTTTCCAAAAAGGAAATTTACAATATACCGTTATAGTTATAAAATCTATTGGGAATATACACATGGATTTATTTTTGTTTTATATAATAACTAATGACTTATCTCACTTTATTATCTTATCATCTTAGAAAATGTTATAAAAAACCCATTGATATTTATCCACTACATTTTCCATAAAAAGATCAATGAAATTATATTAAATTTTTAACAATGATAAATTTATGGGACATTAATATAGATCATTGTTCATCCAATATATAAATAATACTATTTTATATATGTAATCCTTCATATTGACTACATATTATCTATTCCAGACTCCCTCTTCAAACATTCATAGGTATAGTATATTGAATAAATCATTACATTATTCATTTGATCCCATATAATAATGTCTTTAGATATCCAATAACATAGTTTCAATATCCTTGTTCACTTATTTCATATATTAAATATGAAACTCCAAAGCCCTAAGGCCTTAATTTTTTCGGGACACACCCCTTTTTAACAAGGTTGAGGTGGAAACTCCCATGGTCTATAGGCCTAGAGGTATTACGCCCAACACATGGACTTGATGTCCTAATGATCAGACATAACACATGTATTCCCCTTCCCTAGTTGTTATTTCAATGATGTTTATAAGCTCTCAACCACAAGGATTGATAAGCTAGCATTTCCCCATGCAGATCTGCAAGGTGTCTTGTACCATTATTTTAATTTTTTTTGTTAATAACAAATATATTAATTAAAATTTGTGGTATTTACATTAAAGAATTTCATGAATATTTCAAAAATAAAAATGAATAATACAAATTCTATAGTTATTATATAATATTTTGAAATTATTAACTAAGTAATCATAGGAATCTCAAACTAATTTTATCAAATCTTAATATCACACAATCTTTGGATTTTAAATATTTAGATTCTAAAATATTTTAATGTTCAAGGATCCTTGAAACATCTCTAGATTTATATATATACCTGCATGTGATTAAATAGTAATTTTTATTTTATGATTTCTAAAAAAAATTTACATAAACTCACATATATTAATTTATTGTGTAGTTTTACATATTTTGAAAATATAATGAATTTATTTACCCAATACATTATCTATAAACAAGAAAACTAGCACTTTAAACGTATTGGATTCCAATTTTTTTAATTTGACCCATCACTGCAATTTGAATGATATTATTTTAGGTATTAATGTAAGATTAACTTATATGAACATTGATATATAAAGTCATTTATATATATTGAATGAAAGGTATTATAAAATAATCATTTTTGTTAGGGTTTTTATTTCCTTTATATTAATCATGAATAAAATCAAATTCTATTTAGCACTCATTTTATTTAAATAATGTGATCACTATTAAAAAATTACTAATAATAAATATAAATCAATTTTGATTAATTTTTATATTTTAATATTTTCTAACTTATATATATCACATGTGACTATTTGTTATCAAATAATTAACCTAATGAAAATTTACCCCTTTTTTATTTAAATTAATAACCGATTATTTGATCATCATAAGTATCAAATAAGTTGATTCATCAGTAGGTATTAATGTAAGATTAACTAAGAGGAAAATTTATATACAGAGTCATATATATATATTGAATGAAAGGTATTATAAAATAATAATTTTTGAGAGGGTTTTATATTAATTTATATTAATCATAAGTAAAATCAAATTCTATTTAGCATTATTAATATTTAAATTATGCAAAAACTATTAAAAAATTATCAAAATTAAATATAAATCAATTTTCATGCAATTTTTTATTTTTATATTTTCTAACTTATATATATCCCATGTAATTTATTGTTATCAAATAATAGACCTAATGAAAAAATTACAATTTATTATTTAAATTAATAATAGATTATTTGATCATCATAATTATCCAATTAGTTGATTCATCAATAGGATGATGACCAATCATTAAATTTGTTGAATCAAAAACATAAGCTACAGTATCATTATATTTAATTTTCTCCATTATAAGACTCAATTAATGGTCATGATTATTAAGGCCTTTAGAATGATGAAAATTCATTAAATAAATTCATTGGGTATTATTTTTCACAATTATATTTAAAATAAAAATATGATTCCAATATATAAATCCAACATTAACATTCATAAATTTTTGATGTCACAATCATGTAATAAGATATTTTAAGAATAATTAATTTCCAAAAAAGACATGACATCATAATAAAATCATCAATAAATCAAGAAACCCACTGATATGAATAATATAAAAGACTACTATATGAATATATATTTAAGAGTCATATATTTTCATACCCATGGTATTATTTCAAGTATTTGAATTATTATATATTTATTTATAGTTTTATTTCATTATATGGGTAACATATTTTATTTAACAAATGTATAGGGACCTTTTCCTAGTGATATGGACTTCACATAGACATAGAATCATGTCTTGTGAGTTTTCCTAAGATCACCCATGAATTCAAATTTTATTTCTCTAAATATTTTATATTTTTTGATGCTTGGGAAGTTTTTTATATTCAAGAAGATGTTTGTATATTTTGTTTTGTTTTTTAGGGAATTATTGTTAATTTCCATGAATTTTGATAAGTCCCCATAAATAATGATTATGTGATATGAAGATATGAGAATAAATTTGAAAATAAGATATATCACATAAATAGAGTACACTGTGGTATATAATGGTGATCAACCAATAATTAAAAGTACCCAAGTGTAAGGGTGTCATGTTTTCAGGAGGTTGGTGATGTGTAGGAAACACTATTATATGTTAGAGTTTCTTCTATACTTGATCGCTGAAATGTACATGGAAATATTATAAAGTATGATTCATGGTGTCAAATTTAGATATGCATATAACTAAGGATATTTAATAATCATTTGAGCAATATATTCAATATTTATAAAAATTACATATCGGTTTTTCTAGATAAGAAATAAACCTTACACAAAAATATATATATTGTTTAGGTAAATATATTACCTATAGGTTTATCAGTATAAGGGATAAAACATAGCTCTGGGAAGTAAGATATTTAATCAGAATCATGTTACGTCATTAGTCACATATACTTTAGTGGAGTATATCTAAAATTTTCCCAACATTCAACACTATCTATTGGGTAGATCTAACCCTTTCCCTAAAAATGCATCATGATTTTTATAGATTTCTATAGAATAAGAAATCATACCATGGGGTAGACCTAACTATTTCCCAACATTTATCACTAAAAATGATAATATTCATGTTTAGAGAAGGAAAATATAAATTAACCGTTGTTTCAAAGTGCTAATATAATCCATTAATGTATCTCAAAAATATGGTTCATCAATAACTTGTATCAATATTCCATGGATGGTCCTATAACATGTTTGAGAATAGAGAAACAAGAAGAATTAATTTCCCTAGGATTTAGCTTTAGAATTGATGTTTTCCAAATTCCTTGCATTAAAACACATGAATTTCATCTAAAATTTATCACAATTAATAGTAATCATAATATGGAGTAGTCTAAAATTATTAATAATGGAAAATAATTGATTATTATTTCATTAAATACCCCTCATTCGTGTCCCACATATTTTATTTTTGAAATATTCAAGATCCATGTTAGAAGGAGATCGTTTCTGCTTTTTAAAAACATTCCTAACCACCACCTCAACCTCCAACACAATTGATACCTTAAAAGTGGGATTCCTAAATACAATATCCAATCTTGTCCTAACCTCAAATTATTTTTCCAGCATCTAATCAACTTTCCCTCACTACAACATCTACCAAAGGTCTGGTGAGGTCACAATGGTCATGGCCAAGAGGTACCACCCCATCGCTCCATGTACAAAACCACACCCACATGACCTATTCTAGATTTATAAAAGAGAACACTAGGGACCATTAAAACATTCCCCATAATTGTTCTATATTCATCTTTTCACAAAAATCATCATAAAATTCCAAATCCACTCAATGATAAACAGACATCACGTAAACATGAATCATCCCAAAAGCATTATAGATTTGATGAAAAAGGGTAAATATAAATTGAAGAAAAAAATTTCAAAGAATTATAAACACCTCTATAAGGATTATATTCTTTAAGAAGCATCTCTAGCTATCTTGAAAAAATATCATAGGCTATTGAGCTTGACCATGGGACTCTCACTCCCATGATTCTTCTATAACTATATATGCTTCAACAAGACTTAAAAAGGATGTGAAGTCGTCCACTAACACACATTAATTATTTGATATATGATCTACACCATGGTCGCCACAATTGTTTTTCTTGTTATAACTCAATATCCTCACAGTTGATCTCATTCATATGATCCAATATGTTCTTATGAAGTTGAGAAACATGGAACACGTCATACGTTCCTCAATAACATGGAGGGTGGTTCATTTGGTAAGACACACCAATATATTTTGGGACACCCAATGGTCCCCCAAACACTGGTGCCAACATACCAGTATTTTTGGAAAAAATGATTCCCAAACCATGGTTACACTCATAAAAAAACATGATCACGAACAATGAACCCAAATGTTCATCTCTTCTTTTCGGTATATGATCACTTCCTACTCTGAGTGGAAACATACCACTTCCCAATCAATTTAAATCTCTTAGAGGTATCCTATACCATATTTTTCTCAACAAACATCTTCCAAATCCACCTCATGACATTACATATTTGAGTGGAATGACCATATATAGATACCCTCCAAATGTAATATTTTAATTTATTCCATGATATAATTATTGTATGCAAAATCTACTAGAGCTAGGTGATCAACCCATGCTTCACCAAACTCCAGGAAGCTTGGACAAATCTTGTTCTCGTGGATCCGAATCATCCTCTTTAACAATCCATTAATCCATGATGATACATTAACATATTTTAAATTGTGTCCCCAAATAATTCTACAATCCTTTTGAAAATGATGATATAAAACATTAAGTTCATTCTTATTTGATACTGTAACACACTTTATAAAGTCATAAAATCTTTAAAATATAAAACATTCCAAACATATCTATAGAGTGAGTCTCCTGGATCAAAAATTAATGTTATACATTAATTTACAGTTAAAATATAACCCAAATGAAATCTCACACCATGGGGTATTGGGAAACCCTTTCATAATGACTATCATCGCATCATCCCACACCATCATATTGACCAAAAGTGGAAAAAGAAAAAAACCAGGATATAGATGTTTGGCCATTTTATTATTTATATAATGAATCACGATACAGAAAAACTATGTAACTCTTTAAACATATACACCAAAACTAATTTCATATGTAACAATATATCTTCATTGACCCTAGATGCACATCCTCCTTAGAAAAAGGGAGTCGCCCATCATCTCCTTTCTTCTGGAATATGGAATTACAGAAAACTCATGGACATATTTCACAAAATCAACATCTATAGACCACCCTAGAAAGTAATATTCCCCTATTAGGAATTCCCAAATCACTATACACCAAAGGTCTTAATCTTGGATCACTATCATAAGGAGCACCATATAATACATGATCCCTAATGACTAAAATGTCATCAAATATGGATAATATTTTGAATCCACAATAAACTTCAAAATCAAAATAATTAGACTCTTTTACAATTGTCAAATCTACTCTAAAAGATCCAACGTCTCTGATGTTTTCCAACTTAGATAATATTTAATAAAATTACACTTACCCAAATCATCGATATGATTCTTTCAGTCCAATATTTTAGTAGGATCAATGGGATATGTGAGAATTGAAAGTAGTTGAGCACTAAAAACCAAATTAATGGAAAACGTCACCTCCCATACCATTGATAAGCTATAAAATTCAAATGGGAAACCATTTGGAAACTAAATAACAATAGTAAGGAAATATATAATCACAAATTATCAATATAAGTAAAAAAATAAAACACAGATATCACCCTTCCCAACATTGGAAAAGGAAATATGAATCAAATCAACCTTGTATCCCATTAATTCTTGATAATAGGACACAACTCATAGATCACATTAAAGGAGACCTGTAAAAGCTATAATTCAATCTAGGATTTATGGGAAATAATCCAAACCATCATAAAATTACACAAAAAAGTTCTATAGCATGAATCGCAAATTTCCAGCTAATATGTATCTCTATTTAAGAGATATAACATTAGGGGAATGATAGACCCTTTTCTCTCTATGTTTTATGTGTTGTAGAAATATCCATCACATAATACATAAGATTAAAAGGAATATTATACAAATTAACAATATAAGTAAGTATGAAGAATGAGATGGGACAATATCAAATAGAGAAGTCTTTAATATTAATGAAATAGTGATGGTATATCAGACTATGTAATACCAAATATTTATTACATGGATTTCCCTTACATAAGACACATTTAGTAATTTTAAATATAATTTAGGATTAGTGTTTTTGAAATTGGGTACTTATTAAATGAATTACATAAGGTTAAAAAATATTTTTGTTATTTTGGGAGACTAATTTATTATTCCATCCTATTTCATCTCACTACATATCAAATCTTAGATAAATACATCAATGAAATGGGTGACTATAATGTCATGCAAGGGATTAAATAATGGAATGAATTGACATGTGAGAAAAATGCATATAACTAAAAATTACCATTTGAATATGAGGTATATAATAACTAAAATATCATGAATAATAACATGAAATAATATAAAAATAGTAAATTTATAATCATATCACAATGTTCTATCCCAAAGGTCTCGTAAATAATAATTACAATGGTTATTCACCATAATATCATGACACATGTAATCTCCAGAGATTAAATTATATTCCCATTGAGTTGGAGAACTATCAATGAATAAACTTCATATGTTTGAATTAATGTGATCCATATATATCAAAAGAAAACATTTATTAAATAAACCATGGTGAATAAAAAACGGGTTTCTTATCAAAATCATTGCCTCCCAAAAGTGCCTAAAAACATGATCATTATGTTATTTTCAACCCATGGAAAATGAATGTAAGTTTCATGTATGCTAATAAAATAATAAATTGAATAATATTTTCATTTAGGGGAGTACGCTTGTAAAATAAATAGGATTTTGTATTCATAAGAAGAAAATAAAAAAGAATATATTGTTGATAAGAGGGAATTTTTATGTAAATTCGACAACATAACATGTATAAAATGTTGTTTTAAGAAGGGTAAAATGAAATGGAAAAGGGTATCCCTTTAATAAAACATATATTTATAATATGGTTATGAATAAAAGTGAAATAAAATATAGTAGTCATTACAATTACAATACATATACATAAGAGGTTCTAGAACTGCCGAGAAAAGAAGGACTATTTCTTTACCATGAAGAGATACTCATTAAACATGAGGATTGGGACATTGGGGGATTGAGTACACCATTGGGGGACACTATGTGAGTTAAAAAATCTATAGATTCATATAAGATATATTTTTAGTGATTGTAAATGGATTAATGGGAAAGTATTTATAAAAAAAGTGGAGGGTTTTTCTAATTAATTCCAAATATACACCTTATAAATATAGGTTGTAGAAAATGAAAAATCATGGTATTGACCATGGTTTTTGAACATAGTTTGGGTCATTTGGGGCATAGTTTAGGATATTGTGTCCCCCTTTAACTATGATCAATATATATTACTTATTTTGGCAAGGAAATGTAAGGATTCAACAAAATAATGAGTTTAAATTCAAAGTTTCAATTTTAGAATTTGGAAAGTAGCTTATATGTTTTATAATTGACTAAAATATATTAAAATAATTTATATTAATAAAAAAAAATATTTTATGTCATGGAATATGGTTAATTAATCAATTAATTATTTTTTTATTATAAACTCATTAAACATACCTTAAACCACAAAAAATATTTTTACTATTCAGTAGAAAATAATATAATTTAGAGAATTATCATACATTAAATATATCCAAATTTCTATGTGTTGATTTGATAATGGATGTTTAATTTATCAAAATAATTTTCTAAATGTGATAATTTGACCTTTAAAATATTTAAATTTTTATTTATTAATAAATATCTTCTCTTTAAATGCATTGTTGAATTTTTGACAATTAAAAATTTTCAAGGGAATAATTATATTATTTTATCATTTATATTTAAATAAGATTTTTTTTAAAATAATATTTCATTAAAATAAATATTTTTTATAAAATCGTTGTTCATTATAAATCTTTATATATTTTCTCAAAAGTACAATTTTGGTCTATAAATGTAATTTATCTAACTTTGTCTAAATAAAAAATATATTTTACAAAGAAAAACAATTTTTTGATGTGTATATAATATTTTTGTCCATAGTTATACTATTTTAAATTATGGTATGATGTATGATGTTGTCATGATATAAAAATTCATTAAATATGATTTTTTTATATCATAATAAAAAGTTATTAGGAGGAAAGAGATTTTAAAAAAAATGTACATTTTTCGGGTTATTATAATCATGATCATTGAAAACACATCCCCTTCCCATAGATAGTCGTCATAAAGGTAATGAATCTTCATTTATGATAATTATGATTGGAACCCCATAGTTATTTAATAATTTGACTACAAGACAACTTTTTATGGTTCTCATGATCCTATACCACCGTGCAAGGTACAAATGACAATACAAGACATCGATAGGTAGCCTGAGAGTCCACAAAAATGATATATATTTGATTCTTTAGTAAAAATAAATTTCAAATGCCTAACCAAAACACATTTATAGTAAGTCAAAACACCTCTTCTAGGTGCTACAGAAGGTATGGATGAAGTCTAATACCATAATCCACTATTGAAATCATCTTGTCTCTTATTTAAATTATAAAAAATAACATATATCCAGTAAAAGTAAGAGGAAAACCCATTTAAAATTACTTACCATCCAGGTTAAGCTAAATCATCAAAGCTCCATCCAATGCATCCTTATAAGAGGAGTGTTTTATCATGAAAAACTGAGATTTTATGTCAGGTCATAATCCCATCTCGAATCTTCATGCCTTTAATTTCACATTTTCACTACCTTAGGGTAAAACTGCACATGTTTAATAAATAAGTTTGCATAATTAGTCATAGTCCAACACTATTTTTGGAGGGAAAGAAAATGCCTGGAATTATCTAATACCATGTTCTCTAGATAGAACTATTTAAGAATAGAGATACCAATTCCTGACACTCTAATACCTCTTCTTTCATTTATAAATCCATAAAATTCCACCACATCATACGAGTACCTTAAAACCTGATTGTAGCACATATAACTATTAATAAATCATGTTTTTTCCAGAATAAAAAATAAATCTCAAACTATTTCAAAAAATAATCTACCCATTTAAGATCATTGTATCCTTGGATATATTGGGATTTCTATCTCCAAAACTTTTAAATATGATATCTAATCTCAACCCTATAATGTTTTTCTTCCATGTACTAAACAAGATTGGTTAAAGCTACTTATCCTATATCAAGGATAAAACTAACAAATATTTCAATAAGATTTTGGTCAAATGGGGGATTCTATAATCTTGGTTCCCTAATAGTTTTAAATTACAATTTTTTCAATCATATTCTTAGAGGAATAGTATTTCAAATAATAGGGAACATAAAAACATTATTAAGGATACTCACATCATCAAATAAATCAATGGTTATTGGAAAATTGGTTCCATTAGATAGTTTTTATGACTTAGAATTCGAAATTACCAATATCATGTTTGGTGAAACAGTTGAATCATATGGATGTAGTCATTAAGGTCACATTAATAGAACACCCATATTGAAATAAGGCTCATTAAGATGAGATATAGTTGGGAACATACATTAAAACTACGTATTATGTCATAAGTGTCCAACCAAATTTCGTCTAAGCCATTTAAGACTGTATAATTATTTTAAGGATAGAATCACAACCTAATCTCATTGATACCATTATTTCATGAGAAAATATATATCACCTACCAAAAAAGTTGAATAATAGGTTCAAACAAATCTTGAAGGAAATTATCCACCCGTATTGTTTTGTGACTATAACATTCTAATAATATCATGTTTAAGGAATTGATTTCTCTCTCTAATTCAATAGACAATATAAAACATTAGAATATAAAGTTGTAAACTATCTTTATTCCAAACAATACTCAAGTTTGAATTACCAAATATTAAATTTAATGATTTTTAAAATAAAATATGAACCAAAAGAGACACAACATATGTCAATATGTGGTCTTATAAATCTCATGCGATAAGTGGATCTCATCAGCACCGATCACCTATATCACTCCAAGTCCCTCGAATCATTAACACCTTCCACATCTAAGTTATTATTTCCCATTCATTGAAACTAGAATAACATAATCTACAATATCTTGAATGGAAATATATGATGCGATCAAAATTTCATAATAGTATTTCATTAAGGATAACAGAATCAATTCCATACTAATTAATCATTTATTCTATAACTTAACAAAAACTACTACATGAAATTAGTTAAATATTTTCATCCAAATAATGAATTCAAAAAAAATAGAAGTAAAACATATAAAATTAGTCTTAAAAGACAAATTTTTATAAAATATAATAGCCAAGAGTAAAATTTTTCTATAAATAATGGCATGTAGTATTCAAATTAAAATAAGAAAGCCACATGGTTATTTTCCATGAGGATCATTAGTTATTTAATCAAGTATCCTCATAATACTCAATAAATAAATCATAGCTCATAGTGTGTAAAAATCCCTAATGATATGTCTATTAGGAAATCAATTAATAACCCATTGGGGATAACCATGACAAATATGGTTTAATTAGAGTTTTCATCATCAATCCATTTCTAGAGAGATGTGGTCCGAAGATTAATTTTCTAATCACCTAGGAAATACTCAGGTTTGGATATTATTCCAATAAATTGATCAATTAAATATGGAAAAATTATTCAATTCAAATAAATTCACTATTCACATTTTAATTTCCCAATTTCATATTAAAAATTTTATTTACTTTTAAAACGAAAGAATAGTTTCCCATCAAATTCATGGTTTCAAATATAATATTTCATTTATGTATTATTTTACAAGAATAAAACTCAAATAATTTCATGAAATAATATTCTAATTTGAGCCATTATTTTTTCAAAATCAATTAAATAATTTCAAAATACATTGTAATTGGGCGGTCTTTAACAAATCTTCATGCCCTTTTTAAATCTAACATCAAATAATCTCAAAAAAAGTTATATAATTCAATTGAAAACTAATTTTAATTTAATCAATAAATTCAATGTTTCAATTGTATGATAACTAAATTTGGAACCATATACCAATAATAATTTTATAAATTAATTAGTCAGGTACAATGTGAAATTCCAAAAGAACAATAAATGAGAATAAAATCAACGAGGAAACACAAGAATAAATATCCATCAAATCAATAATTCAATCAACCAATTACATGAGGATAAATAAATATAAATATTAATATAAATGGAGGGGAAAAATTACCAAATCAAAATATATTTTGCTTATTGCATAAGGATCAATATATTCCACTGAAATATTGATTTACAATAGAGGAGGTGGAAGGATCTAAAATTTACTTTAGAGTCACTCTAAAATCCAATGGATCTGATTTGGGTTTATTATTAGGGTGGGTGTTTTTATATTTAAACTAGGGTCTTTACATTTTAATTATAAACACTAAGAGATTAAAAACTCATTCCAATGGTTTAATGTTTAGGCCACATAGTTAGTAGTAACAGTGAACATAAATAAATTCACATATCATTCTTCAAGAAATGGGGCATGGTTTAGTCTATTGGTTTGAAGGGTAGAACACATAGTTAGTAATAATACTATTCCAAACTCTACTGACATAATTAACAATACACGGTTTTCTTGGAAGAACAACATAGTTTACAATAACCAAGTGCAAACTTTGAAAATTCTCAAGGACATCAAAAATTCCTTAAAAACTCTATAAATGAATCAAAATAGGAACCAAATAAAAAATTATCAAAAAATGGGTTCAAAGTGACCTTAATCATGTAATATGAAATTATAGAGTAAGATTAAAAAATTTTATAACTATACCAACAATATTTTTTGAAAAATCCTTGTGGGGGTATATCTGAAAAAATTCGATAAATAAACATGTCTCAATGGTAATAAATACTTAGTATAATTGTAAAGTTGGGAAGGGATACAAGATGATAAAAAAATTGAATGAATTTTTTTAAAAAAAAATTATAAGAAATATTTTGGAAATAATAGTTAGTGATATTGGTCTATATTCTTAATTAAGAGTCATTTTTTTTGAGAATAAGATACTCATTATGAGATATGTTATGTAAATAAGGAAATAAGTTCTTCTGTATAATAAAAATTAAATTTTCATCTCTGAATATGTAGAAGAAAATTAATTTTGAATATCATGGATATAGATTTATATTCCATGTATACTTAACAAAAAAGTAGAGATTATAAAATAAATAATAATTATCTACGAATGATTATTGAATGAAATTATCTCACTATTGTGGAAATGAGTTGAAACATCGCCTCAATTATTAGGTGATTTGAAATTATATGTATAAAGAGTTGATGAACTTTGGGGGAGAATGATTCCATAAATAATATTTATAATAAGTGAATTATAAATATTATTATTATATTATAAATTATTCTACCCAAAATTCCAAATATAGAGACATAATTTATGTGTACAATATTATTAATGATCAGAATGTGAATGTGAAAATCAGGAGATCTTGTACGAACTATAAACATATTTCTTATCTTAGGTATATCCATAGTGTTATTATAATGCATATTGTGATTTTATTTAGTATAATTAAATGAATTATCACCTTATACACATCCTGAAGAGTTATTGTGGGATGATTCATCTGAGGATGATGAATAAGAATGTAATTGGGACCAAATTTTTCTTCTATAATAATATTAATTAAGAGATAATTAATAAGAAATAAAGATTTATTAGTGTGAAATAGATACTTCCAAATTGATGTTATCGATATGGATGAGATATTTTAACCTATAGAATATTTAGAGAAAATTCTACTATACTTATATATTGAACTAAAAAACTAATTAAAGTTAATCTAGGTGGAAGTTAGGATAAAATAATAAAATGGAGTTATATATAAATTAGTTCACATTAAAACTCAATGGAATTCCTATAAATTATGATTACAGAAATGTTTATTGGTTGTAGGGGAATTTATGGGCTGAACAATGTACTAATAACATGATATTAAAGACTTCATTATAATTTGAAGATGGTTAGTTTACACCATTATAGATATTAATAAAAACTCGTTGTAAAAAAATAGAATTAAAAAATAATGATTCTATTATATTTTTATAAACTATTATTTTGGTGGATCAAATAAATCACAATATAAATAATTTTTATAATTCTTGAAATATGACATCAAAATGTATATTATTTTTTAATTGATTTTTTTACATGGAATTTAGGTGTCTCTTGGAAGCTGAGTAATATTATTATCTTAATAAAATTATTCCATGGTAGTTTTTATATGATTTGGAAAAGAGGATTCAAATGAATTGGCAACATCTATTGCTACTAAGTTTAAGATTTCAATGGATGATGATCGAAAATAGGTTAATTCCACTAAAGGTATATTGGTTTATATAAATGTAATTGTGGATTTTAGTTTTCTTTACAATTCTACATCAATAAATCAGTTTATGTTATATATAAAGATATTGAATGGGTATGAACTATTGATGATGTAAATTCAAAAATAGATAGTTATTATTACAGTAGTTGTTTTAGTATTTTTTTCAAATCATTATAGAATACTAAATACTTTTAAGCTACTAGATCTTTAATAAAATACTGTATATAAATAAATTAATTAATGATATTGGAGTTAAAGTGATCCATATGATCAACATCAATCCGGATTACTCATGTTCTATTAATAATTGAAAAAATCTACTATATAATTCAAGGGTAAAACATTTATTTCATGTACCATCCAATAATATATGAAGAGGTGGATGTTTTTGTGAATATTGAGTTTTTTTTCTACAGAACATAAATATGTATACCTCATAACAATGTTCACACATAATGGATAATTAGGATAAAATATAATATTTCTTATAGTCTAATCAAGATACCAATGAAAAAATAGTGTGGTTTTATAACCGCACTACATAAGATATGGAGTGAATTTTCATGTGTGTGAATACATGTTTTCTTCCATAGTGAATAAAGGAGTAAATTTTTCATCCATTTAAAAAGGGAGAGTAAAAAATGCAAAGGGGAGAGATCAGTCTACTCAAACTCAGTCCATAAGATTTTAAAGATGATAAAGGTTGGTTATTAAAATATTGTTGATTTTGATGTTATAGAAATATAGAAAAATAACAAAATTAGAAACCAAATTGTTCATGATTAAATATATTTCCCAGTGAGGTGCATGAATTACGATATATAGAGAGGACTATGATTCCAAAAATAATATCACTCATCTTTTAGTAAATATTTGATATTGATAATGTAGTGATTTAAAGATGATCATTATATGATACTCTTGTTTCTCCCACATATCATTACTCATGTGATCTTAGAGTATATAATTATCAATTAATATATTAATAAAATAGACAAAATTTGAAAATTTATATTTTTTTGTAAAAGGTTAGACAATATTTATGGCTAGATAGTTTTAACTAGTATTAAAAATTGTGAAGTTCTAGCAACAAAATAGGGATATTTTTAGGATAAATCCATCATGATATCATTTTGATATTTTAAGGATATTGTGTTTATTGAAAAAAGGGAATGAAAAGGATGTAGTTTTGTTTTTGAAAAAGGATGTTTACAATGATTAATGATCGAGGAGACCATGAATCATTTATACTAAATGGACCTAGATGATTTGGGCGATTTTATATTAGTTGTGTTGAACAATGTAGTGATGAAGGATTTTTAGTCATGTGGAATGTTGAACGAACAAATGAAAAGTTACATAGACATAGTTATTTGAATCAATTATATGGAAAATATGTATAATAAAATTTTAATTATTTTTTAAAATAATACTAAATAATAATTTTGAGTAATGAAGATGAATTCTGAAGGGTCGTTTCACCATGTTGGTGACATGTGTGAGAAAACCATAAATATAGGCATCATGCATTCAATGTGAAAAAGATGCATGAATAATATAAGGTTTCATGAAAAGTTATCCATGCCTATAAATAGGCCACAACAAGTATCATTTGTTAGTAGAATAACTTTTACATAATATCATAGTTTGGTATTCATATATGACATAAGGTTATGTACTTTTTGTGTGAAATAATTAATAAGAAACCTTGTTTCATGAAACAAGAATGATGTGTACTTATATATTAATGAGTTTCATGAATATATGTGGATTTAATTATTGATGTTGTTATATTAAATATTTTTAGCTGTTTGATTTTTTAGGTTTCAAATAAGTAAATATTTAATTAAAGTTGATTAAATTTCATAAAATGACTATACGATGTAGAAATTCATAATTTTCATGGAATAAAAAATCTATAAAGCACAATTATATGATTAATAAGAAGAGGTACATATAATTAATTATTTTATACTAAATGTAAATTCAGTACGCTATAGAGGAGAAATCAGTGAAATTCAAAAAGAAAATATTGGTAAATTAATATGGTCAACAAGTACACTCTAAACACTATAAAATAGTGTGCAGTTTAAATTATAATTAATTGGAATATTTTCTTTGTATGTTAGTATTATCAAAAATGGTAATGTTAACCATTTAAAACCATTGTGCCTTTGAATTTTAAGTTTCATGTTTATATATTGTCGCGATAAAAAGGGAGAGTATTTTTTTTTATGAAAAAAGATGACAAAAAGTATGATTTTTTAATTCCCATATACCATAATTAATCCCATTATTTTTGTATTTGACCCAGTTGTGTAAAATATTATAAAAAAATACATTAAAAACTAAACCATGAGTATTTGAGGTATTTTTCTATATTTGTACTTTTTTATCATGATAAATTATCTTTAACTTGATGTATAATTACATTTTTCAATAACGGAGGAACGGGAAGAAGTTTTTTTCATGGATTTAAGGCATGTATTTATGATCATTAAAAATGAAAAAATATCTAAAAATTGTGTGGTTTTTTCACTAACCTATTCCATTTCATTAAATATTTCTTACTATTCATATTTATTTATAGAATATTTTTTTTTACCTATGATTGTTAAATTATTTAATTTTTCATTTGTTTTGAAAGGTTTTTTTTACAATATATTATTATTATTTATCTCTTTAAATAAATGGGGATTCTATTGTTTCAAATAAGGAACATGAAATTTTCAAATCTATTTTTTTAGACTAAAATTTTGGTTATGTTATTATAATAAATTTTCTATATATGTTTATATCCTATTCATTTTTAAAAATTTTGTCTTGAGAATTTAATTTATTTTATTTCAATCATATTTATTGTATTTAATAAATTTGTTTTTAAAGATATAAACCTCCCAATGTTTTAGATACAAATTAGGGGTGGTGTGTAACTATAATACCTTAGGGATAAACCAAGATATTTTTTAGCTAATACCTGATTGGTGTATGTTATTTTAATAAATTATAGAATTTTTTAACTAGGATTTTGGAATCATAATCTTAATTGGATAGTACAAGTGAATATTATTTTTAATTCTGATGCTTGATAGTTTAAAAATGGTTATAAAATGTTCTATAATAGTTTCAAAGAAGAATATTATAAAATTCTCTTGATTAGTTTTTAATCCTTATTTTGATTGTTATATGATATTTATTATTTTTGAGTGCATAAGGTTGGATATTTTTGTGAGAATTCATTTTTATTTTCTAAATAATTCAATTATTCTTAGATGATTAAAATAAATAAGTATATAGTTAATGTCTTTGTAACAAGTGGGGGTGTTAGAACATTATTCAAAGTCTATTTATAAAATTAGAAATAATAATAATATTTTTTTGGTTTTTATTGTTATATTGCCGATTAATTATAGACGAGTAGTCTTAACTGTATTTATAACATGTTTTAAGTTAATAATGTTTTATAATTATTAGAGAGTATATCATCATACATTATATTTACTTTATAGAGAATATATTTATATAAAATTAGTTTCTGAAAAAATAGGATTATATTAATGAAATTCAATCAGACTAAATTATGGGAAGAACCTCACCAATTAATAATATTTTTAAGTAATTTAATGACTATATATGTGATGTTTTTATGAATATGTATTATTTATTTTTAATTCGGGGTTTTCTTCTTATAAAAGTCCACAAGAATTTATGTGGAAAAAAATTTCAATTATGTGTAAAATTATCACAACTATGCTATTTTTTTAGGGAATGAAATTATTACATATTTAATTTTATCATTGTTTCATAATATATGATGGATCTCAGAAGAACAATATGTGTTTGGACTTTTTGTTGGTGTCAGGAGACATTGTTTAGACTAGTAAAGAAGTATTAATTGGATTATGTGACATGTAACTGAATTTGTTTTCATTTATAAGAATATATGAAATTTTATGAATTATTGAAATGTTTTTGTGGGCTGGTAAAATGTTTGGAAATTTTTTTTGGGTGTGAATAAATTTCATTATATTTCTAGGAATTTTGAAATGTCCTTATAAATAAGGGTATTTTGATACCCATATAAGATTACCATTTTAAAAATGATTATATTTCTAGAAAAAATGATATTATGTATTATGCATTGAAAAATATTATATTGGGGATTTTTTGGTTAAGGGATAAACCATAGATATAAAATATGTTTTTATAAGAAAATATGTTACATATAGTTTTTTCCAACTAATTGAAAAATGTTCCTCATAAAAAAATGATATTTATTTTAAAAATTATAATTCACGAATTTTTTTGATTATAGTGGTTTTTTAAAATAAATTATGAATTATTTTTTTAGTATAAGGTAAAAATATTATGTATGAATAATTTAAAAAAATATATTTTTAACTAATGAAATAATCTTATATATGAAGAGAATTATTATTTATGATGATACATTTTATATTTGGATCATATATAATAAATATATATCTCAAAGAAAATAATATAATTTTAGTGGAAAATGAAATATTTTCATTGATATTATGATAAAAAAATCTTATTATTGATATATTAGATATTTAAATTATGTGTAAGAAATCTAGAGGTTGGAAAACAAATTAGCATGTATAATATTATGATATAATTTTTTAAAATGGCCAGTTACCTGATTAAATTAAATTTAATAATATATTATGACTCAATTTTAGCAAAAAAATTGATATTAAATCTTCTCTGATGCTTCTTTTTTCTTTCCCCATGTGAATTTTCATGCTTTTTATATATTTTCAATGTTGATTTTTCATAAAACATTGTTATGATTGTCCTCATTTATTCTTATTCTTCAACTTGTAATTTTTTTCTTATCCTTAGAGGGATATATTGACCAAGGGTTTAGTGTAGCTCTATTTCCATTTTTATTTCACATGATTTAGGTTTTTTGAGGGTTTATTAATGGATTATGTGGACTTTACTATTTTTTAGTTACAAAATTTATAGAATATTTAATATTTTATGGAAATTTTCTCTATGAGTTGACCTTTAATTTTAAATCCCTAAATTCATTCATAGTTTCATTTCATTTATTGAATGAATATGTTATTATAACATATAGATCTATTTATTTATTTTCAAAGTCAATTTTTTCATCTATGATTATTATATAAAAGGGGTTCTTCATGATTACGTATTTCATGAAATCCAAAAAAATTATTATAAATGGAATGTGTTGTTTTAAACATCTATGAAACCCATTTAAAGGTAAATTAATAGAAATGGGGAGTTTTTAATTTAATTTTTTTTCTAAATGAGATAATATATATTTTATAGAAATTATCATTATTTAATGATATTTTTTCCTTTCATTCAAATTATATTTATTCGTGTAATTTTATCAATCAATGTACAGTGATATTTTAATATTTTATAATCATGGTTGTGATTTTATTTTATTTTATGCGTAATTGTTCTTATAAAATGATATCCAAATGATATTTGTGTGGTAGAGTTTTAAAATATGTACATATAACATATTTTAGTGAAATGATGATTGAAATGCATGGTATCAATTTTATAAAATATTTGTCTTAATATATTTAATCGTATGAAGTGTACCCTCTTCATGTTTTATAATATAATGTTAATCATTTTATTGTTTTAATTCGAATTTTAAAGAATTTTCAGGGATAAAAGATAATGATATTACTTATAATCAAGATATATGTGTTTGATTCAATATATTTTATTTTATAATAGAATAATTATGTCCTTAAATTTTAGTGAAAATTTTTATTATTATGAAATTACTAATGTTTATAACCAATGTTTGTTTGATAAAGGTATACTCAGGCACCATGGAAGGATCCTATGAAATTTTGTGAAAGGATATTGATGCCCCTCATCTCAACCTACCATGTATCATAACATTTTATGATTCCATTATAACTTGGATACTATTTTATCTACTAGAGAATGATTCCAATCTAACAATAAAATTCCTCCCGTATTAGGATTATATTTAGGCTCTTGGAAATATAAATACATTAGTATTCCACACTAGTTAATAGTCATCACACTGTTTGAGATGAATTCATTGGATATGGATTAATATAATGATCCTAGTGTGATATGGCCACAATCTTATAGGTCTTTTCAAAAGATTTTGTATTTTTGTTTCATTACTCTAGTGGATGATATTTTTACTTACATTTGATTTCATATAACATATTTTTATCATGATGACTCTGACTATCTATTCCAATATCAATTCATTTTTTTATATTTTTTTATTTCATTAATTTAATAATATATCTGATTACCCTCTAATTAATATAGTATATATTATTATGCTACAATTTATCATCATTGATATTTTTATTCCCCCTCTAGTAATATTATATAAAATTTAAGGTTAAAATTATTTTCAATGTATAAACTTCTCTCTTTCATAAATAATCCAATGTATGTTTTACTTTTTATTTGAAGATCTAAATATCATCAATGAATTGGGTTTTTTTATAAATTTTTTTTGTATAATTATTTTATTCTAAATTGTAATGCTTCACAAAATCTCCAAGTTATAATTCTATAACCTCTATAATATGGGAGGTACAATAAAAATTGATATTTATATGCTACATGATTAAATTTAAAATGTAATTTAGATATTTATAGTTGTATTTTAGTGTAGAATTAAATGAATTTACTTTTAAAGGTTATTCATGGTGTGCGAGTATGATATATATGGAGAATTACTATTTCAGGACTATATTAATTATAGGGTTTACTAGGTTTCATGGATCTATGAAATTCCATGGTTTATAGCTTTAGGATGGTGTTGGTTCCATGAAAATAATTATTTTTTTAGCACATTTATACAAGTAGTTGATGTTTATTATATATCTCATTGATATTATATCAGAGAGAACTTTATAAAACATTTTAGCAATCCATATCATGTATCCTTTTTTTATTGTAATATTACTCGTAAATTTTTTTTGTTTTAGAATATAATTTATATGATATATCATTATTCACATGAGTCATTATGATTTTTTTATTTTAATAATATAAATATTTGACATATATGTTTCCCTAATTCATATAGTTTTCCAAATAGTCTTCCATGTGGATTATGTTTTTTTAATATTTATAGTAGTAGGTAAAATCATTCCAAACGATGTACTAATTCAGTAATAAATTCTATCTTCCCTCTCATGGTGATCAAGAATGTGCTTTGTGCGTTTCAATTATCCATAACGGGTACCTGAATTTGGAGTAGTCGTGGATTTTTCATGAAATTTACATGAAAACGTTGGGACATCATGTATTAATATTTGGAATCCATTTATGAAGATCCTGTATATGATATTTTTTTAAAATAATATTTGGGGAGTTTTAAAGAATGAATTTCATGATGTTGTCCATTTTTTTAGAGTTTATTAATTTTAATAATGGAATTAATATTCTTTTTATATATTAAATTTATTATGATTATTTATTATATTGTTTAATGATAAATTCTTAAAGAATATACTATGGAAAATATTGAGTGTAAGTCCAATAATAATTTGATGTTTGTATGATCATATACATATTGATTTTCTAGAAGGGGGATGGAATGTAAAATACGTTATATGAATCTAAAGCTACAATTAGAATATCATTCATTTTTCTATAACATAAAAATGTATAGAAAATATATTTTTTAATTTTTTATGAAAATAATAATAAACATGAGGGTTCTATGATATATAACTATTAAAATGTATTTCCTATATTTTAAAACAACTTGGGTAAATAATGAAACCTTATATTCATGAAGTACCTTTATGAAATTAGTGATAAATATGTGTGTTGGAATGGTTCAAAATATAACAAGGATTTAGTCACCAAAATTTTTGGTAATCTTTTCAGAAATAAAACCATTTCTGTATTGTTTGTTAACATTTCAAACGAGGTAGTGTATGTAATGGCACAGACCTCTCTGATCCATTACATTGTTAAAATGTGGTGGTGGAGGTGTTCCAGGAGGTCACGATGACTTATCCCCAACACGTAGCCCTATTTTGAGTTTTGTGAATAATGTTTCCAGTTTTATGAACAATAACAGATCGGTTTTGCAGATCAGTTTCACAGATCAGTTTCACAGATCGGTTTCACAGATCGCATTAAAAGATAAGTTTCATAGATC
Source organism: Viscum album (assembly GCA_963277665.1). Classification (NCBI taxonomy): domain Eukaryota; kingdom Viridiplantae; phylum Streptophyta; class Magnoliopsida; order Santalales; family Viscaceae; genus Viscum; species Viscum album. Next base: position 1,456,630,032 of record OY728159.1, on the reverse strand, counting down.
AGTTTCACATATTTGTTTCACAGATCGGTTTCATAGATCAGTTTCTCAGATCAGTTTCACTGATCGGTTTCGCAATATCGATTTCACAGATCGGTAGGTGTATAACAATGGTAGGTGAACAATTTTTCTAGATTCCTACAGTTTTGCCCCTTTTTTGACGTTAACTTTGACGTAAAATACATTTAAATCCTTATTTTAAGGACTCTTAAGGGTGATTAAAAGGCCATACATCTTATATTATTTATTCCTAAGGTTGGGATGTTTTTACATGGCCAAACCACGTGGGTTAATGTGATCCGTTTTTAATGGAGAATTAAGCGGATCGTAAACTGTCGCCTCATTAAATCTTTAAAAAGGAACGAGATATCAATCTATCTTGTTTTCCACTTTTTTATCGGCTATGAGATGTTATAACCATTCAATCCTTCCCGTAGGAGTTGCACAATAAACATTACTCATAGGATTGGTTCATCTCTGTTTTTATGTGACAAAGATGTTTCGACCAATCTTTGATATAAGGTATGTTTTATCATCGTTCCTTCGGGGATCATCTTCACTATTTCTCCTTTCCATTTCATAGCATGTAATATCCATTATTCTAATAGATTTTTCTTGGGGTTTGGTTAGTGCAGATGTACCGTGGAATCCTCGGGTGGATGCAGTTGTCGTGAGAGGAGGATCGTGACCCGTTGTGTAGACAAAGAACGTCAAAAACTCTTCGAGATAGAGGATTCGTGTCTTCTCTTATATTTTATGTGAAATTGTAGAGATAGCATGATTTATCCCATTGGATCACAATGAAATTGACCTAATTAAATACTTGAACCAGATTAAAAGAATTGGTCTGATCGCATGTGTTACTCTATATAGTGATAAAAGATTTCCACTTGATTTGCAAGATACTGTGATATCTATGACTTTCTTGTTAGCATGTTTTTCTTGTTGAATTGATAAAGAACGTAAATCCGGAATTAATTGATAATTAATTGTCTAAAGATGAAGAGGCATATAAATGAATCAGGTTGTTTTCATTTTTCAGTTGTTCTAATTTTATGTTAATATAATTTGTATAGTAAGCATGTTAAATATTTTTTGATAGCTTACTGAATATGTTTCCTTGAAATGGAACCTATGAATTGAATCTATTAATTCATGAGGGATTAAAGAACTGGTTGGTTGATAAAGGATAATGTTAGGTAGGTTTCTTAGTTACCCTCTTATTCATAAGGCTGAGTGCCTTGTGCTTTAGAGCCATGAGTACTCATTATGTATGAAGGCTGGATGCCTTGTTAAAGGGCCAAGAGCCTATTTGATGTGATTTTCATTTTTTCTTCTTGTGTTGTGATGTGACCCTGGAGGGGAGTTGTGATATATGGAGGTAGGTAGGCCTTGTGGTTATGGTAGCGGATGATTCCAAGAGTGGCGAGATGCATCGGTTTATGCATATTTGTGTCAGGGAGGACGCAAGTGAAGATTGAATGGGATGAATGTGTTTGATGGATGCTTGGTGACATTAATTGAATGTTTATCTGCTTTATTATTCCCCACTTCTCAAGGCAGCTGGTCTTGCTTACCCTTCTTCTGAAGGAGGCGAAGACATGTGGGGTTTTCCACTTGCTTTCTGTGTCTAGCTTCTCAAATGAGATTGGGTTTATGCTCTTACTATAGGCTGCAAAGACTCGACGGGTAGTACATCTACTCACTGTGTTGAGCCCCCTTGTGTTTAGTATCATAGAATGCTTTTCTAGAATGCCTGGGAATATGGGAATGAAATTTCTTTAATGAAAAATTGATTAAATGGTGATAATCCATGGATATGGAGATGCTGGAATTTAACGGTGATGTTGAATCTTAAAAGGAGCAGTTGATTTTGAATGTGATGCCAATAAAATTTAATGTAGAATTTTTCATGGTTAATTAATGATTAAAGAATTAATTAATGTACAATGGAACTGATAAAATGGGAAGGAAGTAATCTAATAAAGCTATTCAAATGTTTGTTTTCTTATAGGATACCCAGTCTTAGAAGTAGCTGCCTAGAGTCTGATAGATGTTAGCTGAAATTGTGGCCAAGCATAAGTAAGGCCCATAGTGTGGTTGTGAGATATAATATATTCTGTACGTTTATGTTACTATATGCTACTCCACCTAGATAGTAATGGAAACTGACACCCCATGGATTCTGAGCCCTAGGGGTGTTTTCACCAACATTCTGATGGGAGGATGAATGGCTGACTACCCCCTTTAGCCACACTCTCTTCTCTTGGTAGATACTAGTGCCTTGTCACAGTGGTTACTTTTCCCCATATATGGTTGTAGAGGGCTATAATGGCTTGTGGTTATTTCACACACATATGTTTTTGGTATAGTATCGTATGGACTACTATTGGTGTAATGTTTATAGGTTGTGATGTCTTGAGGATCATTACTCAGAGTATGGGATATTATGGCTTGAGGTATAATAACTGACGTATGATACATGTTATGCGAGCTGTGGTGGCTCTCAGAAACTACCTGATTGCTTTTGTTTGTGAGGATGGTGTGGTTCTTAGCCCACATGTCTTCGGGAAAGCCTTTGTGGTGCATGTGGTGTAGAACGTGGAGCTTCACCCAGGTATAAATAGGCAAGCCTTTGGAGAGAGATGCACATGATGTCTGTTGTTGGGGAAAAGGAGAAAAACAAGTGGGGAAGTTGTATTGGGGTACCCTAGATATTCTTTACTCTATGCCATATTCTTGTATGAGTTACTTGGTGAGAGTAGCCATGGTGAGGTTGGGAACATAGTATACATGTTTAAGTGATGAGTTAGTTTCACTTGGTGTTCAGTAGGCTTTATCATGCATTCATTACTATTACACGAGAGGCTTTGGGAGGATCCTACATAGTATACTTTTATACTCACCCTATGTATATATAAACTATTTTTTAGGTCAATTGGAGAAGGTTAGAGATTAGACTGGGTAATACTATCTTGTTGTTGCAGGAGCTTTTCGGGATTGTGGCTGCTGCTGTTTGATTATCTTTTGGGTACCTGAAATTTCAGCTTTTAGTTGTAGTACTTTTTCATGGCATTTCATATGTGTACTTGGGTTTTCTTTATATTTCAGACTAAGTTGGAGTTGATTGTCGTCTATCTTATCTCTCTCTTTCGAATGTGTTCTCTTACAGGGTAATTCCCCCCATTTGTGTTTCTAGTATACCCTCGGTGCTAGTCTCCAACCCCGGGCCTACTAGAGGCGGGACTCGGGGGGGTCATAATCTCCCTCTTCACATTGCCTGCCTAGGAGGGGTACCCATTGTGGGGAGGGGGTCGTGACAGCGTGGTATTAGAGAGAGTTTGAGGGATATGATGGTGTTCGTAGTTAGGAACAGGTGAGGTTTCTTGGGATGGTAGGGAAACAATGCCATTCATGTTTAGCAAGTGAGGTAAACACTGGATATTGGATGAAACATAGGCATTTAGGGCCCCCTATGATCTGATGCATGAACCGTTAAGTTTACATTGGCTACAAACAAGGTGATACTGGTTGCAGTGAAGTGACCAAGGAAAGGATCATGCATCATTTTTCTTTGTGCATGTGTTTGAATGGGTAGACCATGGGATTGGTTAACCTAAAATTAATAGAAGTTATCAATTAATTAATTAAAATTGAGTCTCCCATATTCAAGGATTATGAAATGTAAGTGTTTGTTATTTTGTAGGTATGGCTATAGGTAGAGGTCATTGTCAGGTTTGCGTAGAAGATGTCCTGCATGCTATTCCAGCAGGTCGTCGCAGGGTATTGGTTGAAGACAACGACACTTGGAGGAAGACACTCCGAGAGTTTTAGTGAGAGAGTCTGCAGAAGTATGAGGGCTCTATTTCAGATTTGGTCACGAAAGACTGGTTAGAGGATGTCGAGATAGGCTTCAGTTCAATCCGTTCTCAGAAGGAGCACTGGGTGTCTGTGGTTGTGACGTTTTTACGTGGAGCCACAAGGCAGTGGTGGCTCGTGTTCCTTGGGTATCGTGAGGAGTCATCAATCACATGGGAGGAGTTTCAAGACAAGTTTATGATTTAGTTCATTTCCTCGGCCGCGAAGGTGTCTATTCGTGAATAGTTAATACCCTTCGATTGGCAAGCTCCAGTGTTAGAGAGTTTGGAATCCATTTAAAGAACCTTCTACGATATTCTTCTGAACTGTTACCAGATGAGAAGGCATGGGTGAGGCTTTTCTAGGAGGCTTTCCATCTAGAGATCCAGTGCCAGGTCACCCCATTTATGTTGAAGACATATCTTGAGGTGATGGCGAGGATAGAGGTTTGTTAGAGGACATTGGTCAGCACCAGATCGTCATGAGAGGGGAATCGACATGATTCCTCATGAAGGAGTGTTGTGGTCTGGGGTTCCAGGTTTTCAGGACAGATGATTTTCCATTCAGATGGGGGTAGGTCCCATCCCTTTACATCACATTTCTCCAAAGGCAGCAACTCTTAGGCCTATGTCAAGGTACGAAGTGCTTTTTTTTCTTGTGGTGGTCATGGCCATCAGTAATAAGAGTGCCCTACATTATAGAGTGGTCATCGTGCACCTGGAACTACGCTCCATGTCCCTCTGTTGAGGCAGTTTCCACCGAGGAAGAAACATCCAGTTTCACCAGCTATAGTTCACCCGAGGGGAGATGGGGAAGGCAGAGGATATCCCCATGATTCTCCCCACCTAAGATAGAAGAGCGTGTACATGGTGGTGGTCTTCATCAGGGTCAGAGAGGCCATGGAGGAGGTCAGTGTCATCTTCATTCTCTAGTGTTGCCAGCACCAGGCGAGCCTGACATCATTCGAGTTACCCAATGATTATTTTCTACGTTGTTGTATGCCTTGTTTGACATAGGAGAGACACACTCCTTCATATCACCTACCCTTGTCCATGCTTTGGGACATGAGTTAGAGAGGCTTCCATTGTACTTGGCATTGACTACTCAAGTTGGAGGTCGAGCTGACTTGTTTGAAATATGAAGAGATTGTGAGCTACTGTTGGGGAAACACCGCTCTTGGGGAGATTACCTATGTTTACGAATCCTTGCCATGGATTGGTTGTATTCGGTGCTGGCTATCATGGATTGCTTCAGGAAGATGTTCATCTTCATTTGTGCAGATGGAGAGCAAGTGGTGATTGTTGGTGATCAAGATCCTCATATGGGGTATATGTGTGTTCCATCCTTATCATCCTTAATGGATGAGATGGTGATGAGTTCTTCATAGGATCGACAGTTTTCCTTTCCTAGTGTCATAGAGGAGTACCCGGATGTCTTTCCATAAGGGGTTGTAGCATTACCTCCTCGACGAGAGATCGAGTTTGTGATCAAGCTACAACCAGGAGCTTCTCCTATCTCTATGTCTCCATATAATATGTCCCCTTCTTAGTTGCAAGAGATACATATATAGCTTGATGGCCGGTTTCAGTGCGGTTTTGTTTGGCCAAGTGTGTCAGCATGGGGTGCACCTGTTTTGTTCCTAAAGAATGTCGATGGCAATTTGCGTTTATGTGTCGATTATCATCACTTAAAAAATTGATAATAAAGAATCACTATCCTCTTCTGCGGATCAATGACTTATTCGATCAACTGATGGGTGAAAGTTGGTTCTCAAAGATTGACTTTCTGTCATGATATCATCAGATGCTTGTGAAGGATGAGGATATTCTAAATGCTGCATTCTATTGTTGTCATGGGAATTATGAGTTCGTTGTAATGTCATTCGGCATGAAAAATTCTCTAGATATATTCATTTTGCTGATGAATGTTGTGTTCCGTGAGTTCCTAGACAGGTTTGTGATAGTTTTCATCGACGACATCCCCGTGTACTCCACATCTGAAGTGGAGCATACAGATCATCTACGAGCCATTTTGGGAGTTCTTCACCAACATCAGTTGTCTGGGAAGTAGTCGAAGTGTGAGTTTTGGGCTAAAGAAGTTCGTTTCATGGGGAATGTTGTGTCTCAATAGGGATTAGCTATGGATCCCTCGAAGATAAAAGTAGTGGTTTCTTGGGCAGCCCCCAAGATTGTGTCAGAGGTGTGAAGTTTTCATGGTATCGCAGGGTATTACAGGAGGTTTGTAGCCAATATCTCTCAAGTTATGACTCCTCTGACAAATTTGACCAGGAATGATCAAGAGTTCATATGGATTGATCAGTGTCAGGTAGCATTCGAGTATCTAAAGGAGAAGTTAGTAAGTTCTCCAGTTCTTTGACATTCAGCTGAGGGAGTTCAGTTTGATTTTTTCTATGACGCTTCGCATCTGGGGCTAGGCTGTGTTCACATGCAGCAGAGGTCAATTGTTTCTTATGGGTCTCAGCAGTTGCGTCCCCATGAATGAAACTATGCCACCCATGATCTTGAGTTGGTATCCGTGGTGTTTGCTCTGAAGTTGTGGATACATTACCTCATTGGTGAGTGCTTTGTGGTTTTCACCGATTATAAGAGTATCATGTATTTTTTCACCCATCATTACTTGAACTTACGACAACTTCGGTTGATGGAGTTCTGGGAGGAATACGACTTCGAAATATCGTATACACCTGGCAAAGGGAATGTAGTAGCTGATGCGCTGAGTCGAAAGTCACGTAGTGATGCTGTGCATTAATCTAGTGATTCTTGCAGAGTAATGGAGGAACATTTAGCATTACATCTTTATATGGAAGAATTTGGGGGTAGAGGATGTCTTTTTTAGATGATGGTATAGTCATCCATGCTATAGACGGTGGAAGGGTCCCTGTTGAGAGATCTAGTGGTGGAGGTTTGGAGAGACTGAGATGTTTGTGATGAAGCCTATGTTGGTTGGTCAGAGGATAAACAACACCTTTTGTTGTATCATTTATTGATTTTTGTTCCCATGGAGATGCATGGGAAGGTTCTCAGAGAGTTCCACATTTCTCCATTAGTAGTACATCCTGGTGTTACAAAGATGTACTGATCCTTGCGGAGTCAGTTTTTGTGGCCTGGGCTGAAGCGTGCGGTTGTGGAGTTTGTGTCTCGATGTTTAGTCGTACAGAGGGTGAAGGTTGAACACCATGTACATGGTGGTCTTCTCTAGCCATTAGAGATTCCTCAGTGGAAGTGGGAGGAAATATCAATGGACTTTGTTACAAGTTTACCTCGAGCTCTGGAAGGGCATGATGCTATTTTGGTGGTAGTGGATCATTTAACAAAATCGTCCCACTACATATCGATCAAGGAGTCAAGTTCAGTGGAAGTTTTGTCGAGGCATTATCTGGAGGATGTTGTGAGACTTCATGGAGTCCCTATGATGATCATTTCTAATTGAGATCCTCATTTTACCTCTAGGGTGTGGAGGGGTATCCAACATGTTTTCCGTTCTCAACAATTCATTTGCACTACTTTTCATCCTCAAACGGAGGTTCAGACTTAGTGAACCGTCAATACTCTTGATGTCATGATGAGCTCTTCTGTTCTTGACTTTGGAGGTTCTTTGATGAGGAACCTACCCGAGGTAGTGTTCGCTTACAATAATAGTTTTCAAGCCACCATTGTTATGGCACCATTGGAAGCCTTGTATGGTCAGCTGTGTCGATCTCCATTGTGCTGGACTGGGGTCAGAGAGTCTGCAATTCACGGACTAGAACTAGTACAGAATACAACAGAGATTGTTCAGGTGATTCATGAGAGGATGAAGACAACACAAAATTTTCAGAAATCGTCTGATGATCAAATAAGGAGACCATTGGAGTTAAAGGTTGGGGATCATGTGTTTCTGAATGTGACTCCCCGTCGTGGGCAGCAAAGGTTTGTTCATGGAAGTAAGCTTTCTCCCCCAGTTTTTTTGGGCCTTTCGAGGTGTTAGCTCGTGTTGGAGCTGTGGAATATCGAGTAGCACTTCCCCCACAGATGAGTTCAATACATTATTTTTTCCATTTATCAGAGCTCTGTAGTAATCTTCCTGATGACTCTCACATCATCGATTGGGGAGAGATCAATGTTGATGATGATGCGGCCTTCAAGGAGTGACATGTGGAGATCCTTGACTGCAAGGAGAAGGTGTTGTGTTGGAATTCTATCCCTTTAGTTAATATCATGTTGCGACTCGGTGGCATGGAGGAGAGTACCTGGGAACGTGATTCACAGATGTGTGTCCAGTACCCAGAGCTGTTTTAAGTTGTTGTGCTGAGTTTTATTTGATCCATTATTTTATAAGTATTTGATGTGATGTTATGAAATAATTATTTGGATATGGATTGTTTGTTCCCTTTCTCTCAGGTTTCGTGGTTTTTTCCCATCATTAGAACAACTCAGGGTGGTTTTCCCTTCATAGGTATCTTACGGGGTGGTTGTTCGGAACCCTCATTTCCTTAGGTTGGTATTAAATTCTCGAGGATGAGATTGTTTTGAGAGGTATCTGATGTAATGGGAAAGAGCTCTCCGGTCTATTAATTTGTTAAAATGTCAGGTTGGAGGTGTTCTTGGAGGTCAAGATGACTTATCCCCAACACATTGCCAATTTTCTAGTTCTGTGAATAGTGTTTCTAGTTTTATGAACAGTGACAGATTGGTTTCACATATCTGTTTCACATTTCGGTTTCATAGATCAGTTTCACAGATCAGTATCACAAATAAGTTTTCACAGATCGGTTTCACATATTTGTTTCATAGGTCGGTTTTAGATATCGGTTTCCTAGATTGGTTTCACAGATTGGTTTCAGAGATCGGTTTCAGAGATCGGTTTAACTGATCGGTTTCACAGATCGGTTTCACAGATCGGTTTCAGAGATCGGTTTCTCAGATTGGTTTCATAGTTCGGTTTCACAGATCGGTTTCACAAATCGGATTCATAGATCAGTTACAAAGATCGGTTTCATAGATCAGTTTCATAGATCAGTTTAACAGAACGGTTTCACAAATCGTTTTTACAGATTGGTTTCAAAGATCGATAGCTGTACAGTAACGGTAGGTGAACAGTGTTACCAGATTCCTACGGTTTTCCCCCCTTTTGACATTTCCATTGACGTAAAATAAATTTAAATCCTTATTTTATGGACTCTTAAGGACAATTAAAAGGCCATAAATCCTATATTAATTATTCTTATGGTCGGGATGTTTTTACTTGGTCAAACCGTGTTGGTTAATGCGATCCGTTTTTAATGGAGAATTAATCGGATCATAATCTTTTACCTCATTAAATCCTCAAAATGGAATGATATATCATTCTACCTTATTATTCCTCTTTGTTATCAGCTATGAGATGCTAGAACCTTTCATTCCTTCCCTTTGGAGTTGCACAATCAAACATTACTCCTAGGATTGGTTCTGCTCTGTTTTGATGCAACCAAGCTATATCGATCAATCTTCGATATAAGGTATGTTATATCATCATTCCTTCGGGAATCATCTTCCCTTTTTATCCTTTCCATCTTATAGCATGTAATCTCCATGCTTCTTATAGAGTTTTCTTAAGGTTTGGTTGGTGCAGATGTACAGTGACATCATCATGTGGATGCAGTTGTCGCGAAAGGAGGATCGTGACCCGTTGTGTGGATAAGGAATGTCAAGAACTCTTCGAGGTAAGGGATTCATGGATTATCTTATAGTTTATGAGAAATAGTAGAGTTATCATGATTTATCCCTTTGGGTCATAATGAAATTGATCTAATTAAATACTTGAACCTTATTAAAAGAATTTGTCTGATACCATGTGTTGCTTTGTACCGTGATAACAGTTTGCCTCTTGATTTTCTAGATAGTGTGATATCGATGTCTTTCTTGTTAGCATGTTGTTATTGATGAATTGATAAAGAACATAATGGTGGAATTAATTGATAATTAATTGGCTATAGATAAATAGGCATGTAAATGAATTCGGTTGTTGCTGTTTTTGTAGTTGTTCTAATTTTATGTTAATCAAATTGTCATAGTAAGAAAGTTAAATTTTTTGTGAAATATTACTAAATAGGATTCCTATAATTAGAACCTGTGAATTGAATCTATTAATTGAGAAGTGATTAATGAACTGGTTGGTTGATAAAAGATAACGTCGTGTAGGGTTCTTAGTTACCCTCTTGTTCGTAAGGCCGCCTGCTTTGTGTTTTAGAGCCATGAGTGCTCATTTTGTATGAAGGTCAGATTCCTTGTTAAAGGTCCATGTTCCCATTTGATGTGATGATCATTTTTCTGCTGCTTGTGAATTGATGTGACCCTGGAGGGGTGTTGTGATATATTGAGGCATGGAGGCCTTGTGGTTGTGGCCGCAGATGAAGCCTATAGTGGGGAGATGCATCGGTTTATGCATATGGGTTTCATGGAGGATACAAGTTATGATGTAATGGTATGAATGTGTTTTTTAGATTCTTGGTGACTTTGATTGAATGTTTATCAACTATACCTTTCTCCAAGGCTCATGGTAGTTGGTCTAGTATACACTTCATCAGAAGGAGCCGAAGATGTGCGGTGTATGCCACGTGCTTTCCGTGTCTAGCTTCATAAAGAAGAAAGGGTCTACTCTCTTGATATAGGTGGGAAAGACTCGATGGGTAGCAAATATACTCAACGTGTTTATCCCCCTTGTTATTAGAAGCATATAATTATTTTATAGAATTCTTGAGAATATGGGAAAGTAATTTCTGTAATGAAATATTGATTAAACGGTGATAATCCACAGGGATGGAGATGATGGAATTTAAAGGTGATGTTGAATCTTAAAAGGAGCATTTGATTTTGAATGTGATACCAATTCAGTTTAATGTGGAATTTTTCATGGTTAATAAATGTTTAAAGAATTAATTTACATACAATGGAACTGATAAAAAGTTAATGAAGTAATCTAATAATGCTATTCAAATTGTTGTGTGCTTATTGGATACCTAGTCTTAGAAGTAGTAGCCCAGAGTCTAAGAGACGTTATCTGCAGTTGTGGCTAAGACAAGGTAATGCCGATAGTGTTGTTGTGAGATATAATATATTATTTACATTTATGTTTCTATACACTACTCCACCTAGTCAGTAAGGAAAACTGACACCCCTGGGATTTTGAGCCCTGGGGGGTGTTTTCCCCAACATTCTGATGGGAGGTTGAATGGCTAACTACCCCCTTTTTCCCCAATCTCTTCTCTTGGTATATACTAGTGCCTTGGAACATCGGTTAGTTTTCCCCATATATGTGTCTAGAGGGATGTAATGTCATGGGGTTATTTCGCATAAATATATTCTAGGTATAGTATCATATTGACTAATATAGGTGTAATGTGTATAGGTTGTGAAGGCTTGAGGATCTTTACTCGGCGTATGGGCTATGATTGCTTGAGGTATAATACCAGATGTATGATACATGTTATGGGAGATGTGGTGGCTACCAGAAACTACCTGGTTAATTTTGGTTGTGAGGATGGTGTGGTGTTTAGCCCAGCTGTCTACGGGCAAGCCTTTGTAGTGCACGTGGTGCATATTGTGGAGCTTCACCCAAGAATATATGGGAAAGCCTTTGGAGAGAGATGCACAGGATGTCTGTCTTTGGGACAAAGTGGAAAACTAGTGGGGAAGTAGTAGGAGGGTACCCTTTATATTATTTACTATATACTATATTCTGGTATGCATTACTTGGTGAGTGTAGCAATGGTGAGGTTGGGAACCTAGTATAACTGTTTAAGTGACGGGTTAGTTTCACTTGTTGTTCACTAGGCTTTAGCACACATTCTTTACATTCGCACGAGAAGATTTGGGGAGGATCCTACTGAGTATACTATTATACTAACCCTATCTATATATAAACTGTTTTCATGTCACTTGGAGTTGGATAAAGATCAGACTGGTTTCTACTAGATTTTGGTTGCAGGAGTTGTTCGTACTTTTGGTTGCTGCTGTTTTATTTTATTTTATGTACATGTAGTTTCCTCTTTCAGTTGTAGTACTTTTTCATGGCATTTCATATGTGTACCTGGGTTTTCCTTATATTTCAGTCTAATTTGGAGTTGATTGGCATCTATCTTATCTCTCTCTTTCACTTGTGTTCTCTTAGAGGGTAATTTTTCCCATTTGTGTTTTTATTATACCCTCGGTTCTTGTCGCCAACCTGAGGTCTACTCGAGGCGGGGCTCAGGGTTCATTATCTCCCTTTTCACATTATCATCCCAGGAGGGGTACCCATTGTAGGGAGGGGGTTGTGACAGAGTTTGATTTTAAAATTTGTGGATCTTTACTCTATCAAGCTATAATAGTTTATATAAAGAAGAAACCTCAAAATGTGAGTATCATATTAGTCAAACATAATTCATATATTCCCACTACAATCCCATGAGAATTTTATAAATAATATGTGTAGTCAAAGATCCTTATGAATGATATTAACAAGGTAAATTAATTGAATAGAAAATCATTTATGTCAATTTTAGAAGAATAATTAAGTATTATATAAAGAACTATCAGTGATGGAGGAATATTATTATTTGATAACTTCTTTATCATTCCTTATAGTTTATAGATGATTCCATTGATTAATTTATTCCAGTGGGGAATTAATCACCCATTACATATACTAAAAAGACTAATTTTTGTAATGATCAAAATTAATGTAATGTTACTATGAAATATTTATATAATAGGTTTAAAAATTGGTGGTTGGACTCTAAAAAGTAAAATACATATAGTGTAAACCAAACAATATTTTCTAGTAAAACATTAACACGGTGTATTAAATTTTAGAAATTTAGAGTGAAATTTTTAAATATATTAAATTTTTTATGATAATTCCATTTATTATTTTACTATAAGTCTAAATAATATATCCATTAACATCATAGGCTTGAAATAATCGTTAAGTGATTATACCATTATCAAAAAATAAGGATAAATTTCCACGATATATGTTATTCAAATATCATAGATATGGAAGATAGATATTATTTTTCACCAGATGATAAATAAAATATTATTTGTTTCTTAATGAATAAGATAATACTAAATCGTTAATAATAATATTAAGGGGGGAGAGGATATCAAAATGAAAATAATTAATATACAAAAAATCATAGGGGATAACAAGGAGCACTATGATTAGTCCAATTAGATAGAAAGTTATGACACATATATATCAATGAAGGAATAAAATGTATAATGATAAATAAGAGGTTTATAAGGATAAAAAAATAATGTTGATAAATGAAAAAGATTATTTCCCCGATACAAGAAGTTAAGAATTAGGAAAAACATCAAAATCTAATAATAGCATCAAAACCAAACTCCTCAATCCAGTGCAAAATATTATATCATAAAATATATGGAATTGATCCAAGTTAACTATACACTATTTTAGATATCCAAAATATAAAACATCTTATAGTAATATTTTATCCCTTACAAATCTAATGACCTTTTATGTTTAGCGTTTTATGTAATTAAGAAAGTCTCTTACCTAAAAAACCAATTTATTTGAGTTATCAATTTTTACACAATTTCTATATTTTCTTCTTCCACATTATTTATTAATCACCAAACCCATGTAAACACAATATATAATCTCACATAACTTATTTATTTTTAAACTATGTAAAATAAACATAATATTGGTGATCTCAAATTCTTATTAGGGTTAACATTGGCATTAACAATTTAATGTAACACAAAGAATACGATGTGAATATATGTATGGGAACATATTAAAAGTGCATATTATTTTCATAAGATAATTCTTACCAAAAAACCATATATCACTAAAAATGTGACCTATTATAAAGAATTAATAAAAGTAAGAATAATATGAATAAATAATCATGATTTATATTATTTCTATCATAATCAAAGGAATCATTAAAAACACATACCAACAATAGAAAAAAATTATCATGTATCATGGACAATTATATTAATCACCTGTGTTCACTCATGTTTAAAATAATGGTATCATAGTAAAATACATATGAGAAACCTCCCTGGATAACTCCCCCCCCCCTTCACGACTTTATAGAAATGGAATAATACCCAATTCATTGGAAACTCTATAAATCACCACATTCATATAAGAAATAATGGGGTCACCCAACATCAAGTTCAATATTGGTATAAAACAGTACTATGAATAATTTCAAGGTACCATACATAAATATAACATATTTAATCCTTTATTTTTATAATCAAATAATAAAAAAAAACTTTTCTTATTTTATAGGTTGATTTAAGAAAGGAAAAGAAATAGAGTTAATGATAATAACTTTAAAAGTATCCTATTTAGACATCCCATTATATAATATAAATTAAATCATAATATCATAATCCCACTGAATCATTGAAATAATTAATGGATGTTGACATAACTGAAAATATCATTTAAAGAACATTTAAATCATTTCATTCAAATAAGGGGAAAACGTGGAAATAACCTTCTCATTTGTTATCTCTAACAAATAAAAATTCCAATAATATTTCAAAAATTACTTTCATTAAAAATTCTCAGTGAAACATTTCATAGTTGCTTTAAAAAAGGGGATTGTTTTGGCAGCGATAAAATTCATTCATGTGGTATATTATAAAAAAAATATTTCATTCACACCTTTGGTAGTATGTGTTTTATTAGAAAAATGACAAGAAGATTCATTTTATTACTTTTTATAGAAAGTTAAAAAATAATCACAAATTTCTTTATTCTATTATTGGACTATACTTAGAACATTATTTAAAATATTTTAATTAATATATGGAAATGGGTGAAATCGTTTTTCATCCAAAGAGGAAATATGGTTTATTTTTCTAGACTAAATTTTCTCATTAATTTTGAACACCAAAGAGGGGAATGTCATAGAAATCATGTTCCACTTAAAAATAATCATAGTAGAAGAATAAATAAGTTGTCCTATGAAATTAAAATTAGAAAATTTATATAAAAGAACCTTGAATATAAACAATTCCAAAAATAAATGAGTTAGTATCATAAATCCTTTACCATTTGGTAACATTTGAATCAAATATCAATGAAAAATGAATACGACACGACTATATAAATAAAATTAATTACATGAATTAATATGTTAAAATTAATTCATGTTTATGAATGTAAACCGTTGAATTTAATAAATTTACATGAAATTGAACATGTCCCAAAAAAATATTGAGACAAAAAATTCATTCAATGATCATATGTTTTATGTTATAAGTAATACACGAAGTAATTTTGTGTAACAATTCAAAAAAACAAAAAAAGATAAAATTTTAAATAATAAAACTATATTTTATTTCAAAAGTAATCTTGTTCAAATATAGTTAATAAAAAATATGTATAAACCAATGAATATAAATTTAGTTAAGAGACCTCTTAACTTAAGTCAAGACATCCAATTCATTCCCTTTAAATCATATATAATGAATATATACATATTATTAAGTTGTATGAGATCATTTTATTGGTTTATTACATTATAATTTGACCATTTATTTCATTATTTCAAGGAAATATTTAATTACTTAATTAGTTATGTTCACATCTACTGTTTTGTGTATTTTCAATTCATAATTGTAAAATGTCATTGGTAGTTTGGACCAGGGTATAAGATGTATTTATTGTAACATTTATAGATTAATAATAATTTAATGATTATAATTTTTATATAACAAATACAATATTTTGGTCATCTTGGATTTTTTTAATGAAATAAAAAATACATTAAATCTTGAGGTGATAATCATCTTGGGCTCAAAAGTAATATTTTTACATTTAATTGGAATAAACATAAAAAGTGGGAAAAAATTATTCCAAAAATAATTTTAATGTTATAAATAATCAAATAAATTATTCTATTTCTTCCATAGGTCTAACCATGATAATTCATTTTTGAAAAAGAACTACAGTGAAACATGGAGATAATAGTCTTTACATACACACATGGGATTATTCCATTTTTAATGATTCAAATGAATGAAGATAAATGATATATTATATTTAAAAATAATAATTAGATCATTAAGATAATATATATATATATATATTAAATCTATCATAATAATCAGCCTAGTGAGGTGCTGATGAAAAAAGAAGCACAATGCTTCATGTTGGTGGTTGTCCACACATTCATATGACCGATGTTCACATTCACTATAAGATGGAAGAGGATATGAAAATGTGAGATACCGTATTCATAATTACATTTCAGTATATGGGAGATAATTATGTTTTTATATCACAATTTTTATGAGGTCATTTAAGGATGTAATGAAATAAATAAAAAGAAATCCCTTGGTGAAAAACTATATCACTTTTTCAGAACACCCCGTAAGGTTTATATATGATGCTTCTTGGGATGGAATTATTTTAAAGACCCAAGATGTAAACAAAAATTAATACATATTTTTAGAATACCCTCCCAATAATAAAATTCAAGGATCAATTGGTCTAATATCATTAAAATATTGGATAAATAAAAATTCTATTATAAATATTAAAAAAATATCTTTAATTAAAACTCCACATAGTTACCCTAAATCCCATAAATATTGAAATGCTACATAGGATACACTAGAAAAAATATAAAGAAAATGTTTATCATGAAATCTAGCCAATGGAATAAAAATGTATGTGAATAAAATATGATAGTCAAGAAGGAAAATGTGATAAAATAATTGAAATAATATTAATCAAGAAAACAAGGCATAATAAACTAAAATCATAATATCATGGAGTCATAAACATGAGGTGTCATAATAAACCATGAAATCATAAAAATATGTAAAGGTTAAACACCAAGAAAAAATAATATAATTTGACCACCATATTAATCATGGTATTCTTTGTCTAACACACATTATAAAATTGCATTAATAGGTTAACCCCTCATGCACCATACATAATGTTCTTAGGTTAACCTCATGTAGATCATACATGGCATCTCACAAGAGATTCAAATCACCTAATTAATTTTTGTGTTAAAAATGACCCAAACACTACAAAATAGGTTATCTTTTATCATTATATGTACAAGAATTTGTGTTAAAAATTTGAAAAATAAACAATACATAAATCCTTATCATTTTAAAAACCATGGGAAGAGAGTGGGTTTCACAATCATATCTTCAGTTATAAATAAAGGATATTTCATATGGATTATAAGGAAATAGTAAAATAAATTTATCAGGGATATTTTTTTATAGAAATTATCATTGGACATAAACATGGTTATTTATTATAGAAGATAAATCATAAAACAAATAAAAAAATTAAGAAAAAAAATTATTAAGTAATGCTTTTTGAAATTATATAACGATCATTTAATAAAGAAAAATAATAAATTAATTCATTTAAATGTATATTTTAACTAAAATTCATTTCATGAAATAAATAATGTTAATATAAATACGTTAATTGTTAAAACATTTAATGGGAGTGATACTTGAGATGATTGTAGACAAGGGGGGTTTCCCTTAAAAATAGTATTCATTTAAGAGAAGAATTTGTGAAGGAACAAAAAACATGTATTATAAGTATTATATAATGTTAATATAAACTATGTATATATGTAAATAAAATATATTAATGATATATAAGTCATATGTTTTAATAATATTGACTATAAATTGGAAAAACATGATGGATTTGTAACCCAAAGTTAACGTAAATGGATCGAGGGATCCCTTAACTTCATGCATGAATGAAATATGTACCATCACTTAAGATCCTTATTTATAAAATTATCTTTATTAAATATATACTTAAGATATTTATTTACCTTTATATCATATTCTATTATCCATTTATTATTGGTTCTTATTAATTTTTAGTATAGTTTCTTATTACGTCTGTAACTCATGGTTGTTTGGTTAAGTTCTTCATTTCAATTTATTTTTATTGACCATGGTCAAAGGTATTGTAAAACAATATAATGATATCAAGAATTGAGTTGGATTATTTCATTAATTATTCCATTATAAAAATTATTATATTGTTTCAATGGTTATCCAAAAATCGATATTAATTAAGAATGGTACATTTATAAGTTCATTTAAGATGGTTAATGTTATTATGACTATTTCATGTCATTCACACATATAAAATTCTTAATATTAATCTTAAATAATATAAAAAGTTCAAGAGATATCATAATAGTAAATAAAATTACCTTTTATAACCTACCATTTATAATGGAAATTGAAAATTATTAATTCCATTCAAGGAGGAGTTTGTGTGCACAGAAATTATGCCATTTTCAACTTTCTAAATGATTTTATATGAAATTATAAAAGGGATATTAAATTATTATAATATAATTTCAGCATAGAATAAACTATATTTTTGTTATAAATTCATGGATACAGATGAAGTTAGTGGTGTAAATGAATAAAAATCATAGAAAAGTTGGGTTGATAGTATTACCTTTCCGTTGGATGTTCTCAATTACGAAACTCCTTAAGACACTTTACATAGGGAATATGGGGTAAAAAAGTCTCCAAGGATTATGGATGGTGTTAAAGAAATACAATGGTTGATTTTTGGGTAATCCAATGCTTAAGAATGGGAGGATAAATTGGGAGTTTATGGTATCCTTTTATAAATAATGAAAATTACCCTTTTGTAACAAACAACATTTTTTCGATAATATAACTAAACAATTCGAGGAAAAAGGATAAAAATAACCAATAATGGTGTTGGGAAATATATAAGGAACTTCCTCCCTTAAAAGTAAAATATCAAACATTTTTTCACATGGATTGATCTTTTTCACTATGTTAAACCAGTTTTACCCAAGTTTTTACATACCTTGGTAACTGCACTTTCACATTTGAAAACTTATTTTATAAGAAAAAAATTAAAATCAAAATTATTTCATAATTTGGAAATATTATTTTATGCACATATGTAATTTAATAAAATAAAACTTGTTAGTGTTTGGGAAACTAATTTTATTATAAATGACGATAACGCTTCAAAATCAATTTTTTGTAATGTTTTATTTTTAAATATAAAATTAATTTATTGAAAGAAATTGTCAAAATTTTTAATTATAATTATATCTATAAAACTGTTATTTTTTATTTAATAGTTATGCAGTTTAATAATTCTCCCATAAACTAATTTTCAATGCATAGATTTAATTAATGAAACTAACCAAAAATTGTTTTCATTAAATATTATTATATTTTTCTAAATTGATATTCAAGGGTTTATCAAATTAAAAATTGTATTTTTAAATTATCGATTATAAATTATATAATATTTATTTTTATATCATAAATTTTTTATAAAAAATTATGTCATATACAAATTACTATGTTTATAGAAGAAATAATTTTTATTTTTCAACAAAAAAACATTTGTTTTATAAAAATATATAAAATCAAACTTAAGATAGCTTTTATATAATTAATAACAAATTAATTAAATTTTAAAAAATTTATATACTGAAATTTTAATATTTAGCTTTTAAATGAAAAATATAAAATATAAATAAAATAGTTTTGATGAAATAAATGGATTTTTTTTAAAACAATATGTTGTTAATATTATTTAATAGATATTTCTAATTTTTTTGTTCTTCATATTATATTTTATATTATATGATATTTTAAAATTTATAATTTCATATATAAGGTAATATTATATAATTCATTATAAAATAGATATTTGAAAATAAATATATCATTTATATTAAATATGACATAACCTAGAACACAAATTAATTAATGATATTATAAAATTTAATTTCACAAATCTATTTATATTTACTTTTTTTAAATTTTTTATATACAAAATATTAAATTTTAATAATAATAATAATATTTTAACGTATCATGTACACGTATTGCTATATATCTTTATAATATTATAGTATAATATTTTCCTTCAATCTTGAACTATATTTTTATAACTGTAAATTTTCGTAATATGTCTTATCAATATATAAAAAATGAAAATATTTACAACCAAAATATTTCCAATGATAATCTTTTTTTGTGATAATATTTTCAATGAAAAGATTTCATTCAAATATAAAGACTTTCTAGATAATTAATTCAATCCACTCTAACATTGAATGTATTATTTCGTATATTATATTATAGTTTAGGCATAATTATTTCTCACTTCATGATGTTATTTTTAATTATAGTTTTTTTATTAGTGATCCTCAAGGTTGAGGATATTCTAAGTGTTTTTATTTCCATGATGATTTTATTCTTGTTTATCTATCTTCCCCTATTTATGTTTTCACATTTAATTAATATACATTATACATAATGATATATAACCTATGATGAGTGATATACATTATTAGTTATGAGTTATAACCCATGGTGTGTAATAAATAGGTTTTTGATATTTTGGATAAGAATTCCACATAAGAAGGAACAAAGGGTTTCATTTGGCTCATATCCTTTAAAACACATTTTTTATCATGTTTCAATCATTTTTAAAGAATAGAGAAATGTCTATTAATATTATAAGAATAAAATAATAATAATAATTTATCATAAAACCTAGGAATTTAAATTCTACCTGAAGTGATTCAATAGAAACATGAAATAAATCATACACTAATCTATTAAATTTAGTAATAAATCTCATAAATAGACCCAACACCCAGTGGAAAAATGGTTTAGTGTCTTAGATGTTTCCTATATAAATATATTAATCAACTACAATTGAGAAAATTTCTCTATAATCTTGATTTTATAAATCCTTTCCACCATATCTCACATGATATAATTTTCTTAATAACATTATGTATAGAATCTTAATAAATTGATGAGGTCAAATGCCTAGAAAAATAAAAATATCATAATATTTTAAATCATAAAAATGAGAAGTAGAAGAGAAATACTCAAATAAAAAATATATATAATAGTTCATTTATATTAATTATAAAACATGATAATGAATCATAAGATATTGACTATAATTTTATTTATATATAAAATTATTGTCTCATATTAAATTACATAGAAATAACCAAAATCATTTAAGTATGATATAAAAGTGTGAAATATATTAAATTTTTTTATTCATAAAGAATAGGATAACATCGAGAAAAATATGAAAATGTGGCACAATAATGAAATTTTTATTTATTTTCATTATTACTCTATCTACTTACCAACCGGTTCACTCATAAATTTTTTATTATATCTAAAAATATTTACCCTCACCCATTGTAACCAAATATAAATTCTACCCCATTCAACTCACATTTTCATCTCATAAAATATATGCCTTTAATAAATAAATTAGAGGGAGATATAAGTTCCACAAATCATATAATCTATTCATTAGTGTTCTATTTGAAAATAAATTTTTAATAATATAATAATGAAACCAAGGTAAAATATTGGGCTTCTTAAAACTAAAAATATATATAAACATAACATAATTAATCATATAATATAAAAAATCACATTTTAAAACATAAATAAAATCATAATAACATATAACCTGTGATAAAAACATCACATGATGGAATATAATACTTGTAGGATAAATAAACGTGAAAATACAATAGTTTATTTAAAAACTTTTAAAACATTGAGGCATAATTTTTTTTAAAACATTTGAGGGAAAGTGGGTACTTTTAAAAAATCTATTTGAAAATAAATAATCCGAAAATAAATATAATGCTTCGAAAATAGGGAAACAAAAATTATTAAAAAAATTACTTTTAAATTAATATTAAATATTGATGATATTAAAAATACCAAATAGTTAAATAGATAATTTGTAGTGGATAATTAACCTTTTATATTTAATGGACAGAAAGAAACATATTTATCATTTTGGAATAACCTTGTTAAAACCCACATTATTAAAAAAATATTATTTTTTAATTAAAATAGAATTATGATAATAAAAATTCCATTATAGATACAAATAATTTGAGTTTCCCAAAGGGAATAGAGAACATGGGTGGGAAGTGAAAATTTATATGTGGAAAAAAAATCCATCAAAATTAACCATAAATATTTTAAATAAAAATAAATTAATGAAACATTAAAATAATCCAGAAATAAAAATATGGGGTGAATCATTATTTTCCTAGAAAATGATGTAGGTATACATATTAAAGGCATAATTGATCATAAAATATTAAAAATGAAATATAATAGACACATATGTGTGATTATAACACAAAAAACAAGTGAATTGAGTCATGATGACCACTGAAGGGTTTATTGTTTTTGAATCTAAAGTCATTAGAAGCATTAATATCATATGATTTTGTAAATAAAAAGCATTAAATAGTTGAGTGTGAAAAAAAAATTCCTAGATAGTATGTAAACAATATAAATAAGTTATCGGTGAATAACATTAAAACTTTTCTCAATGAATAGTTGTTGAGATGCAAAATCATTACAGTTTTAGTAAATTTCAAATCAAAACCCACTAAGAAGTAAAAAATTTAATAAAAAATTTAATATCATGAAAAAATAATAATGATTGAAATATGAAAAATGGGTAAAATTTACACCATTTGTATTTAAATAGGGTTGATAACAAAAGCTTGTCTCAAAGATAGAAATTTGAGACGAAAACCCTTACCTTGTTACCAATAGTTTTTTTCAAGTCCAATTTCATATAAACCTAACACATCTAATATAATATCATATTATATGACCTTAATAAT
The DNA here is from genome assembly GCA_963277665.1 of Viscum album. Lineage (NCBI taxonomy): Eukaryota > Viridiplantae > Streptophyta > Magnoliopsida > Santalales > Viscaceae > Viscum > Viscum album. The sequence goes on along the minus strand of OY728159.1, from coordinate 1,456,607,459 downwards.
AAATACTCAGCATTTATAATACATATTATATTTCTTTATCACGAGTATATTATTTTTTATAGCATATTACGATCATCATGTGTTGTTAACTTTAATTGTTTTGTGCATGTTTAATAATTTGGTACAATTATAAATAATTTAATAAGAAGTTAATTATTGATATATAATTTCTTTTTTTAATTAATATATAACTTGTAATTAATTTAAAATTTTATTATTTCATTTTTTATTGTTTTTGGTCACATTATGTGAAAAAATGAATTAATAAATTCTTATTTCAATAAAATTTTCAAATAAAAATGTTACATTAATCATAAGATAAATAAATAACATAATATTTGAACACAAATTTAAAAATAATAATTTGATTAAAAAATTATATTAATATTTTTATCATGTTTCACCAGCCTTCCATAATCTTATTTGAAATCAAATTTCACATTAGTGGTTAAACCAATGCAAACAAGAACACACATTAATTTTGTTTGTGATTATGGTTAAAGAGGTGTATCATTTAATGTAATATCATTATAGCAGAAGTATAATTCAATTTTATTTATATTTTTTTAATTTATTTAGTTTTTAATATAATTTATGAAAATCTAAATTAAAAACAAAATACATTTCACTGTTGAGGTTGAAATCCACACATACATAAAATTAACATTATTGTTTCTCAACACGTTAAAGTGGTTAATGTGGATATTGAATTTAAATTTTATAATAATAATTATAATATATATATATATATATCATAATTCATCATTATCACCATTAATAAGGTCCATGGGGGTATTGAAAAATAAATTATCGTTCTTCATGGTGGTGGTAGTCTGTGTAATACATTGATGATGTTCTATTGTTTTTCCTAAGTGGATGTAAATGAAATACTAAGGATAATAAAATTAATATAACACTATATAATTATAATAATTATTCTGAAGTCATCATATTATTATGGATATATTATATTTGTAAGGGAAATATTATGAAAAAAAAATAAGAAGGAGATAATACATAATCCTAGGACATGATTTTTCCTTGGATGTTTTCATGAAAGTGAATGTCCAAGGATAACTATGCGGGACCAAGGACTTAGTTTTGATTGAATACAATTTTAGAATTTATTTTTTAGAATTTATTGAAAGAGTAATTCAAATATGAATTTTATCATTTAAATGGTTGAAGTGATAACCTTTTGTAAGAGGATAAAATGGAACTTTTGGAAACACAAATAGCTTTTGAACAAAGACATGAAATTATAAAAATGTCAATGGTATAAAGTGAATAAAAATGAAGTGTAAAATTATATAAAACCTAAAAAAATATTAATAAATACTTCAAAAACATTTTTTAAATTTTATTTTTAATTTCCTCTTTGTAAAATATTGTTCTTCCATTTTACTTTTACTAGCGTAACTATTTTTTAACATTTTTAAATTATTTTGATAAATAAAATTAAAAATGATCTTATTTTTTTAATCTTTTGATGATAAATTAAAAATTCATTTTTTCATATAAAATTTCTTAATGTGTTATAATTTAATTTTAAATAAAACACACTTAATAAAATAAATACTTTTTTTGATGAATAATATTTTTCAGCTTTAAAATTATATATTAGAAAAAATATTCATAGATATAAATTTTAATGTCCAAAAATGAGTTATTATAAATAAAATTAATGTTATGACCTTTTCTAATAAATACACAACTAATTATCATATGGAAAATACATAATTCAAAAAAAAGATCTAAAATAGTGTTTCTTAAAATAACATTTTTATTTAGTTCTAGAAAATGGTAAATATGCAATTTATAAGTTCAAAATTATATTTAAAGGAATAATGATATGATTAAATTAAATTTTTTATTATCTAAATTAGAAATTTATAATCTATTATTATGTTAAAAACTTATAAAATCATAAAAATTAAAATTATATGAAAACGCATTTATTAAATTAAAATTCACTCTTTTCAGAAAAAAATAAAAAACTCCAAATAAGATAATTCCCATGAGAGGAGTGAAAAATTAATTTGATTTTATCAAATATAAAATTGTCAATCATATTATTCATTTTTTTAAAATAATTTATAATATTATAATTTTTTTAAACCCATTTCCAATATAAACTCATATTAATTATTTATCCCTTAAATCTAATAGATTTTGATTATATACCACCATATCCTTTATTATTAACCTATTAATTATTTCTTGTTAATATGTTTTAGCTATTTTATATTTTGTGTATAATATGACCCATGTCATATAACATAGTACATCCTTTAAAAGATCTAAAATATATGTTCATTACATTCAAACCCTAAAATAAATTGCATCCTTGTAATTTATTTATCTTTTACATGTATGAATATAAAAACTTGGAGAATAGATTATAATGAATCATGATATAATCACTATTGTGGTATGATCTAAAATCTCACAAATTAGACTATAAATGACTTGTTTTCCTTAAAAATAAATAGGAAATATATCTTATAACATGGAAAATTTTATTGCATGAAATATTTGTTTTTATTCAATGATAATTCATTTTTTAAATGAATGAATATGTGGTCACTGGTGGCATATAATGTGTTTTACTTATTACATAATGAATTGTAGAGTGAATGTATAGATATCCATTAAAATTTTTAAATAAAATATTTTTTTAAGAGGATTAATTATATTCATAAATTTTGTTTCCACAGACATAACAATCATATGACTAAACATTTTACTTATAATAAAAATCACCAATGTTGTGACATTATGTTCTTAAAAATCACTACAGATACAAGATTTTTTGAGAACAATAATACATAAACTAATTTATCGTAGAGTGTATGTGATTCTTAATAACCACATTCATCTTCATTGATAGACATGGTGCACAATTTTCTTAATAATACGATCTTGGCGGTTGTTGGTGTAGATTATCATTTTAATCCATTGGATTAAGGTACTGGTTTTTATAGAACCCAAATTTCTCCCAACTAAATCATATAACTACTTTTGGATACTTAATTCAATCATTTTTTATCCACCACATAATCTGGTCTCTTCATTTTCTTCGGTAGTTTGTCACTCAATGTATTCATTTACCATAGATAAATAATCATCGATTCCCATTGTGGAAATTTCCAAGATTAATTCACTAAAATTTTGATGTATAGGTGATTAAATATCCTTTATTTAATTATATTCATTTCCTTAATTTTCATTATTCTTCATGTTTCAACTCTTATGCACTCATTATTTCAATAATGGTGACATTATTAATCGCATTTCATCATAGTTGTTTTAGAATAATCAAATGATTTATTAGTATATCATCCATTTCAATGGGTTGATTATTGAGGTAATCATCACAATTTTTTGCACAAAAGGTCAAATCATTTCCTTATAGTAGGATCCATCACTAAAACCAAAAACTGGTTAACATGGGTGATGAATAATTATCAGTATATTAGAAGTATCATAAATAACATAGGGAAAATTTAACATGATGATTTATAACATTATAATAATCTCATGGTATCCCCAATGTATTTTAGTACCTGGAATTTAACTATTTTATTTATAGAATATAATTTATATTTCAAACAATATCATTATTAGATTAATTTATATCACCATTTGTTTAAACGATATCATTAGATATTATTCTAGTTTATCTTATGTTAGGTTTTTGTACTTAACATCCTAGTCACTAAATGGTACTATAAAATCAACACTTTTTAGTTTTTAGTAAATATAATATGATTTTCTGAAGTATACCCCCTCAAAATTTTATTCTATGTGTAAATTTAGTCCTCTTTTTTTACACCAGGTTATGATAGAGTTAATACCCAGTACATTCTTTTTGGGGTTGTTACCGCTAAGTACATCTATGCTATATCTTATATCTACATGTAGTATCCAAACATGGATGTATTGATATAGAATATTATATACTAATCACTTTAACAATAATCAAGTACACCATCCATTACTTAAACTCATCACTTGGGTTTTCACTAAGGTTCTCTAAACTTATATTGAAAATAACAAAAAAAACCCAAAAAAACTAATATTCATAAAACAAATAAATCCACCTATGATAAAAACTAAATAAACCCATGATAAATATTATATTATTCCCACATTAGTGAGACATTTTGAATAATACTTCCCATAAACATTCAAAAACCCCAAGATTTAAAGGTTTTGTGTCTTTGAGATAAATTATAAAATATATTAATCTACTAAACATGAGAAAACTTCACTACGGTCATTTTAATATAGACCCATCCCAACATATGTCACATGATAATCATCCTTTGAACACATGTAATGGAATCAAAATAAATGAGTATGCTCAAATGCGAAATAAGGGAGAACATATCATAAAGTTTCACGACATAAACATGAAGGATTATATGAGAAAGAAAAAAATATCTTAATAAGTGATTATAAGATAATATATTATAATTATAAAACATTATAAAGTAATAAAATATCTGAACTATAATAGTAAGGATGTGTAAATCTTTTTAATTGTATCAAAATACATAACAATAAAAAAACATATGAAAATGGCATAAAATTTATAAATACATTAAAAATGGCATAATGATGAAAAATTATCATAAATTGTTAGGAACCTTGAAAATGATGAAAAATTGTAAACATAGTATTTCATATCATTGTAAAACATTCTACCCACCAACTTGTTCACCTGTAAAATTGCATATAGAGCTAATGTAATTTCCCCTACAATAATAGCCTAAACTCAGTGCCTTTATTAAATTTTCAAAGATACAATGGGTCAAATACTGAAGGAACACTGAATATAGTAGTTTTGGAGAAAAATATAAACACATCATACTCATTTTACAATGGAAATTGAAATTAAAACATAGTCCATAACAAAATAAAACTATCATCATCCTTGATAAATGATTAACATGATTAATCATCAAATCATTGGCAGTGGGAAACAAATAAGGATTAGCAAAAATTCTCAGTAAGGGTAAATTATAGCATAATATTCTAAGAATCATTAACGAATAATAAACATGGAATGATATATCACTGAAAAAACATTCCATTTAAATAATTTGAATCTCTAAATAGGTAAGGCACAATCTATATTGTAAGGCAAGTAAATGAAAACACATTCTCTTTAATCTATAATATTGGAATGAAATGAATATGATAATAAAATAATTGTAAAAATATCATGGATAATAATATATAAATTATTAGAAATGAAAATTATTGTTTTGTATTCCAATATCTCATGCATCATGAAACATCTACTATAAAGACCTTTCACAAGATAATTTAGATACTACAAGTAAAAATCCATTTAATTTGGAAAACATAATATTTTTCATTATAAATACCAATGAATCAAGGAAATATATTATAATGGGACAAAATATCATTTCATATCCAAATCATTCCTCACATATCAAATAATAAGTTTAATTTATAAATATTCCTTACAATGAAATATTCGTATTTGGCAAATGATACTAATTTATCAATATTTACCCAGTTAAACATTAAATGAAAAAAATGTTTTGTTAAAATTATATAATATTTAAGAAATAATAATATAAATCATAAAATAATATAAATATTTATGATAAGTTTAATGAACAATATGAAATGATCACATGAAAGTTATTTTTTGAAATAAAAATTAAGAATCACAAAATAAAGTTTGATTATACTATAACATTTACCACTTCATAATATTCAATTAATATACTCGTGGATGGAATAATTAATATTTAAACATAAAATAGAATTATGTATTAATTAATCATGATATCACATGCCAAAGTGTTAGTATATAAACCACATAAGATTGAATTTATGCATAATAACAAATAAGTCTCAATGAAATGTAAATTGAGATGAAATACCTTACATCATACATAATATTTCTTAAAAATTAATAAAGCTCATGTAGAATGAGTATAAACAAGTTATTAACATATAATATAACCACGTAAATATTTATAATGCTATATTTAATTCTTTTATAACATTCGAGCACCCATTCGTTAATAATATTTTATTTTTTCTTTGGATCAAGTGATAATTTCCTTTTTTTCTCTTGCATGTTATATTATGAAACATATAGTTCTTGAACATATAATGTAGTTATATCTACTCAAAAAAATAATGACATAATTATCATATTTATACATCAATTATACTATTAAAACCAATCATGAAATATGATTATAAAAAATGATGTATGTTACGATCACTGGGATGGTAGGTAAGATGTGTGAATGAGTAACACATCCATATTTTAATGATCATATTTGGAATAAGGTAAGTGATACATTATATTTAATGAATTATCATAATATCATATATATCATATTATTTCAATCAATGTAATTATTATATCTATCTTGTGGTGTGGTGATTAAAAGAGATTAACATCGCTTCATGAAGGCGGTTGTCCACACCTACACGAATGAAGTTGTTATTTTCAAGGAAGTGGAAAAGAATGAAATAAAATGATATCTATATTTTCAAGAATGATATATTTTTATTAATGTTATAATTATTTCATTAATATAAAATATATTAATTAAATTTTATCTTTATCACCATCCATTTTTCAAGTTAGGGAAAGACAAATCACATTTTTTCATGAGGAGGGAGTCTGCCATACACACGAGAAACAATATCAAGTACCATATATATTAAATTGTAAAAAGTAATATATTATATAATTAATCTAGAGGTATAATCATATATATCTTTTAGATCCATCTTCATTCCTTTTGGCCTCAAAATATCATCTCGTACCCCAAACAACTAGTTTTGGGAAAACCAAATACGTGACCCAAATCAGAGGACCACTCAGGGGCTAAGGAGATGGTTTCATGGAAGATGTTACATGTGAATTCAGAGATCAAATAATTTGTAAAAACTAATATCTCTCCATATGTGATTTAGATTTTTGTGAAGGCCTCTCAGTCCGAACTCGTTCCTAAGGCCGAAGCACACATGAAATAATTATTGTGTGCCAGAAAGAAAAATTTCAAGCTACACCAATATAAAATAATTAATATCCATAAATAAGTATAGATAATAATTAATTTTCTATTTTTGAAAAGATCCAAAAAAATGACATAAATGTAAGTAAAATTGTTTCATTCCCATGAAGATGCACACCAGTAGATGATGATTTCAACTATAAATACAAGATCCCACAAAAAATTTGTGAACTCTCTCTAGAAGGAAAAAATATGCTTCCATGTGTGAAACACCTATAATCACATGAATGTGTGAAACCCCATCGATAATAGACCCTAATTGGGAGAGAACTTATGAAATAGTCCTCCATTATGCAGAAAAATGAATTGGCCCATGGTACAGTGATCCATACACAACTCCTCCTATATAAAGATGGGTTTATGTAAAGACAATACTAACTCAGACAACCCTAATCTATGTTCAACTAAAAATATAGCACACAACTATGCCTCTTTAATCCTTGAGTTTCACATGAGCTTTATACCTATTCTCACACATCTCTTGCATGAAACATACTAAAGGGGCATGAAACCACTTCTTGGTCCCATGATCGACATTCCCATTGCTTCTAGAACAATAATTACCTTGCCTATTTATCATAATAATATGTACCCTAATGACCATTAATATTAATAATATAGATCCCATTGTCTGGAATACTTATTTCTATAACTATATGGTAGTTCCAATTTCATCTACCATATAGAGGCATGTAAGTGGTGGTCATGTAAGCCTTTTGGGAAAAATCTCGAAGGAAAATTGTTCTCCTGTTTAGGTTAAAGGTCTCCATTATAGATCTACCACTCACCTTGACATAATACCCATTAAGAAGTGATCTATTCCATGTTTGAGATTCGTGATATAAAATTTTCAAGCTCCAAATCCTAGTATTACAATTTTAAACTACACAAAAAATCCTGCATCATAATACATAAAACTACCGTCTCACCCTTTTTGATTAACATGGATTCCCCATGAACGATTGGCATGGGATGTCCCCACACCTCATACCTTATATGGATAACATAGGATTCCACATGTATTACTCACATGAGAAAAACACCACCCCTTCCATGTGTGATTAACATGGGATTACACATGTATGATCATCATGGGATTCCTCTATCTCCCCTAATAATATATGATCCTCCACAAAATGGGAGCTTCCACACGTAAGAAGAACATTATTCCCAAAAGAGGGATCCTCTTGAAAATGATCCTCTTCCATGAATAGGACCCATAAATAGAATTTATACTCTGAATAGAACCGGGGAATCGCCTATGAAAAAGGCCCACATTATCCCTTGTTGGCACGCCTTTAAAGACACATGCATCCTTAACATTTGATGTTAAAATGAATGGATCAGTTCTATCATTGAACCATAAACTATAGAATCTAACTACATAGGTTTTTTCCTTCTATCTTAATCAAGATACATAGGATGGAACTTAGTGGTTCAATCCCAAAAACCATCCAATACAGGTGTAAACCATCCCTCATTGGGACACACCTCCATGATCAGCCTCAATAGGGTGTTCTGATCAAATCCAGGTGTGAAATCATCCCTCCCATTAGAACACGTCCATGATTCACTGCAATATAGAATCTTGATCTCCTATCCCAGTGTGAAATATTTCATCCTAGGGATAGAAATTTGATTTTACACTATAGGAATTTGTTAAAAAAAATATAGTTGTAAAATAATCCCTCATAGGGACACACCTATAGCAATCATCCTCAAATGGGCGTTCTGATCCATCTCTATGAGACGTTAGACCTATGACACAATACCCCTATAACCATCATATAAGTGTGAAATATCATCTCTTATGGACATACATTACCACCTGATCTACCATAATAGTCCTTTTTTGATTTGTCTCCATGATATGTTAAACACATGAGACGCACCCCATCTATCTGCCCTAATAGTACATTTGGATCTTCTCTGTAAGATGTTATATTAGTGAGATACAAATTCTGACAAACATCAATTCGGATTTCTAATCCATCACTATAATACATTAAACTAGTAAGAGATACCTCTATGATCCACCTAAATAGTGCATTCTAATCCATCTCCACCAGATTTAAAACTCATGAGACAGACCCATCCATCTGATTTGCCTTAATATGGAATGCAGATTCATCTCTGTAAGATGTTAAACTTGATACACACACACTTTTTCAAAGATTAAAATCATCCCACATAGGACCACAATTATGATCTTCCTCAATATATAATTCTGATCTATCTCTACAAGATGTTAAACTCATGAGATGATCCCCATCGATCCACCTCAATAGAAAATCCTGATCCATCTCCACTAGACGTTAGATACATGAATTCTTCTATACCACCTACCTCATATAATTAATGTGGGATGCGTAGGGTAATTATACCAAGATGGATCATGCACCAAACATCAATTACTGCACAATAAATTTAGGATGCCTAGGGATCTATGCCTAAGATACCTCATACATGATATTCCCCCAAAAAGAGTACGGATTTATAGGTGCATAATACCCAATGCATATACATACATCTAGATGTTCCCTAATGTGACTAATCCCCTTTACAAAGGTTTCTTTATTATTGTTATAGAAGCATCATTATTAACTTGTGTTCACATTAATATGTTATCAGGAATGTGTTTTATAAAAATAAATTATTCAACGAGGGAGACTCAGACTAGGAATCATGCTCCAAGGAGGAATCCATAGAAAGAAGAGTTAATATCCTATCATGTCATTTAGATCATGGAGTAGACATTTCTAATTAATTTGATAGAATATTCACACCTTTGGAAAGTGGTAATGTGTGGAAACAATGCACAAGGAGAATTCCCACCAGGTGGATGGACAATGCATGTGGGTGCCCCAATGAAAGAGTTAGAAATATAATAGTTGATCTCAATGTGAATCTCTTCTCTCAATAATGAAGAAAATTATTGATTTAATTACCTATATAATTTTATGTTATCAGATACATATGTTTAGTTCCAACTCCAACAAAAAAAATAGAGTCTAGAACATGAAAATCACCTATGGATTGGAGATGATAACCTTGGAAACTCTTGGTCTATTACAACACCAACGTTGAATTATTATATTGTTTAGAAAGAATGGATGACATTGAGGAAATGGTACCTGATTTCCCTATTCCAATACAGAAAAATTAATCCACATGACTTATAGGAACCGAGATATAGGAATCTAGAAATCTAGATTTCACTTGTGTTGTGGTAGGAGGAACAATTATGTGGAAATCCCAAACAAATATATCTTAGTCATGGATTCACCATTGTTTTTGGCTCACATGAACACATGCTCCATCTCACCCTTTGTGATCATTATGAGAAACTTGATCAACACCTTATTTCTCTTGTATGAGTAGGAAGGGGTAATTAACATGAGGGAAATGGCCCTATAGGACTAGAAGGAATCAATTTATAACTAACACCTCATCCCTCATGGGCCACACAAGGTACATCCACCCCTCATTTTGATGATATATTTTTTTGTGAGTCTATCTCTAGGGTACTCTGATGTCTTTTCCCCCTAAATTTAGGAGGTAGTGATTATTAAATCAATTTATGTGGTGACTACCTCCCATGAGCCTCCTTAGAGGGCTCCTACTAGTAAACATTATCCCCAACACCGACCAATCCCACATGCCTAAGAGTAGGAAATAATATTTCTTCCGCTGCCATCCTATTTTTGAGAAAATTAAAACCAATATCAGGAGAAAGACAAAGATGCATCCCAATTAGGGGAATCATCTAAAGATACTATAGCCTAATACACTACCGAATCAACCCAAAATATCCTTAAAATAGGTTAATATGGATCATTCTTTGCCTTATTGGGATCAAGACCACAACTACATCACAAGAAGGTAGGGATGACTCTGTCAATTTTTGGCACCACTGATTGCTATTATAGGCCATATCATGATGACGAGATTAAGTATGATGGTCCTGCCTACATAGTCACCAACTATAATAGAGATCCTCCCCACCCCTTCAATAACTAGTAAAGAGGTCCTCCTCATTCTCTTGCTATTTAGTATTGAGGTCCTCCCCATGTCCCCATAATTTAGAAAAGAGTCCCACACCAATCCACTAGAAACTTGACTGGATTCATTCCCTAATCTACAAACAATCACTATGAATGTCATGGCCATGATTCCACATATCACTGCATAGTACCTTGTCACTCCTTCTGAAGATAATACATAGGTCCTCCCCATTATACCTATTCTAGTTAACACGGAGGTCCTCCCCATGTGAATACTAACCAATTTGGAGGTCCTACATAATCCAACACCAGGGAAAATGGTGGAGTTCCCCACGTTGAAGTCATAATTTGTTACATGATGAAACATCCCAGGGCATGAGGGAAAACAATATCCTTCATATATAACACCCTGTGAATCACCACATCTACATTAACCTCTCATATTCTGAGGTGAAAGAAGATTCAATGATAAATCCTTCATCCTGGACACTAGAGTATGCGGTTGGAGGCCAACAATTGGGCTTCAAAATCTTTGAATATGTGGTACACATGTTCTGTAAATCCATCCAAATATACATCTAGGTGTTGGATGTTATGGCCCCCTTCTAAGGGCTTACAGTGCATCCATCATTTTCACCACCAGTTAACATTGTCTCTGCCTATAAATGAGAAGTTTGATATATTTCTTGTTCATGGTTATTTCCTTCAAATGTTGAGCACACCATTGAGCTAAAAATGGACATTGACATCCATACACATGAGGAAGTAGTGAAAATCCAATCCTACAAGGATGCGATGAGGGGGTTATAACCACCATTGAGATATGATCTTTCATACAAAAGACATTTTACTCACAAAATGACTCAACACTTACTAGAAAAGTAGTAGAAAAGGACTACATTAGTGACTCATCACATATCTTGGCCCACTCTGATCGAGGCAAGGGATGACCAGGTATAAGAACCTTCCTATAATCAATAGTTCCCATGGGATATTCTAAAATTCGACTTGTTATTCATGGTATTTTGGTTGGTTGTCAATTTAGAAATTATCATCCCCGAGTCCCTTAAAAGGGAATAGGTAGTACGTTTCTTCTAGATAATTTTGGTGTCAATCTATCACCTCTGAAATCGATTGTTGACCTACACAGGGAGTCCTGATAACCTCGATACCATCATCTAGTAGTGTAGAATGATTTGGGATAACAACATTTCGGGTATCTCAGCAAACTGATTCATAAATTTTCATTCAGAACCATCATTAAAATTAAATCAAGAGTCTCACAGTGCATCATCATTTTATGAAAGATGTGTCTCCACACATATAAATTTTACTTTGGGGACAACATGCCACTCTCCATTTTAGTCCTAACTTGCAACAGTATGGACTATATGAAAATTGTGAAAGTTTCCCTATAGTTAAATCAATGGTAAATATGGTTATTCATAAATTTCCCAATAATATGAGGAATATGGGAACCAATAAATGGAATTATATGAAAGATCATCCTTAAGGGGAGAATTAGTTCAAGGTATTCTATCTCACAGATGTTCTCACTCCTTAGCAGAGACAGGAACTAAGTCTCCAAAGTTCCCCCCCCCCATGATTGGTTTCTACCTTCCCATCAAAACATCGATAAGAGAAAGGGATATAATGTTCCCTCTAACTCATTCATGGTTACAATGAATTTAGAGTCAGAAGTCATGGTATGTACCTTAACGTTTTAGATTGATTAGTTAAAAAGTCTCACCACCGACCTCATTATAGAGTGGAACCCGAATTTTGGAAACACCTTAAGGAACCTCAAATCCCCTAAAGTTGGGCACCCGATCCTCCTCATCAATGAACACTAATTCCGCGTTGATTCCCAAACAAATTTTTTTAGAGTAGATAGCTTAGTTTACAAAATTAATTAGAGGAATGAGTCATTCATTACCCCCATTCTGCGAGATTATTTTCTTCAGGATCGAGGATGTTCCCTTCCTCATGTCGATGATCTTATGAATGCCATTCTTGATTAAAACCCTCCCCAAGATTACCTAGTAGCTACTCTAACTACTCAACTTGAATCCATGGAAACATGATAGGTGGAAATAATTCATTATGGAAATCTAGAATTGACATGGGTAGATATAATTTGAGCACCCCCAATGTTCGGTAATCCAAGCGCAACACATTCAGTGGGATTGGAGACCCTCTGTAGCACCTGGCCCATTTACATAAATGGGTGGTCCTATTTTGAGGACCCCCTAACAAAAATTGGATACCAAGATCCAATGATCCATTCAAAACCTAGAAGTGCCTACTTTTTGGGTATAACCATATTCCCTTAAGGTCCATCATAGATTTAGAGGATCTCCCGTGATAATTAAACTATCAATTTATCTCCACTATAAATAATAAAATTATTTCCTACAAATTCAAGTGAAATAGAGTCTGGATGAGTGAGTCATAGAAGTTGTCTCCTGCTGGGAAGGCCTCATATATTTAGTCAACATGACACTGTATGAATAACAACTGATCATAATGTGAATAGTAAACATTAAAACCGAGATAATCTCTTACCTAATCACCCAAAACATCCTAGATGGGTTTCAAGACATCTAAGAAAATGTTTACTATTTAGAAGAATCCATCCTACTTAATACACAATATTCACGCCTATTTCCACTTATGTATCCTAAAATTATACTTTAAATAGATAAATATATAACTACTATGTATGTAGAGGTTCCTAAGATGGTACACCTAAATTGTCCTTTTCTAGAAGTTCCCCCTCAGGAAAATCCCCATCAAACATATTCATGCTATATGATGCCTTATCAGGCACTTCATCATCATGTGCATCCACCTCAATGAGAAAAAAAGATTATGTCTCTTTGTTATTTCTTGGATCCCAGGGTTCCATTCCCAAAAAAAAAGAAATTGTGACTTCACTTTTATGTATTAACATGTCCTAGGGTACATTATCATCACCTTGAAAGAAAAAAATCAGAAACTTCTAGAGTGAATGAGGCCCTAAGAGGATGAACTCATTGGACACCCAGATCATTTCCCATACCATAAGAACCTCAGACACACCATCACAAAATGATTTGTGTTGAAATATTGGATATAGGACTTAGTGGATCATGGCCCAATCATGTTCTGTGATATTATGGCATTGGTGACCCATGTATCTTCCAACCGTGATAGTGATAGTGAAGTCTATAGTGAATGATTGCAAGTTCCCATTTGTGGGATGAAAAAATTGGATGAATGGTAAGACCTAAACGAATCTTATCTCCCATATTGAATTATTTATTCATTACTTGGAATTCCAAAACCTATTTTGGTCATTTTGTCTCCTTTGATTACTATCTATGTATCCAAGTCATAGTTATCCATGTCTTGGAAAAACAGGCACCAAAAACACTAGGGAAATCAGAGTGCCCAATTAGTGCTGAATCTATTTCACACTCTTGGTTATTTCATGCTTAATTAATTTGGATAAGTTCCCACTGTCGTCTCAACACTAGACTACCTCCCAAATGATGATCCAGAATATAACTCTCTGAATGAAGTCGATATTGTTGACTACTTCACATCAACCAAAAGTAAGGTATTTCTTTTAAACCCTGTGAGTTCTTCTAGACAATGTCATTGAATGAATGGGATAAGAAGATTGAGTCATTGGAATTATATGGCTGGTGACTCAAGGTAGTACATTCATGCTAAAGAGACCAGGAAATATGTTTTTCACAGAGCTATATCCTCCCATTATACTCTATCAGGTATTATTACTCAATTTAGCATGTTATTTGACTAAGAATCCCAACCATGATGATTCCATGGTCGTATGTGTCCAACCAGAGATTGAACAAAACAAACTAATAGTTAGCTGATAGTTTTTCAGAGAAGGCAAGGTTTATGATGATGATTATTTAAAGCTATATTCAAATTGTAGTGCTTCAATAAAAATTTCTACCAAATGGTATATGTTATACCAACTTCCAAGAAGAGACCCCCTATGGGTAAAAAATTCCCATGTAATGGAAGTATGATGTGTTGAATAACCTCAACAGCATACCCACATGGGTTTCAATCCCTGAGTTCCTCTGATTATCAAAATAACTGCATGAGGATTTTGTAAAAGCATTGAAATTACCACTCTACATAAAAACTGATGTAGCCTCCATTGAGTCATACTTTGAAGAGGAGTCCAAAATAGAGTAATGGAGAGGAAATATATAATTTTCCTGGGGTGGAGAGTGTGACATCATGTAGGGGAACATACTCCCAATGTAAATCGAAGTTCAGATCAATATAATGGAGTTATTTTGTTTCTATGAGGGTATTAGTTCCGAGATTATCCTCATTAAAATAAGAATTCTCCAAATGTTGGGACTAACTGATGAATATCTGTAATGACCCGATCATTTATGAATGGAATTCCCTTTCATTTAATGTCTAATGAATATAAAAAAACCATTCAGCCTTTTTTTAGTTATTGTAAATGATAATTATGTATCATTAACATTTATAATATAACCATAGAACAGTGATAACATGACTGATATAAATAAAAGGTTTTTTAAAAAAAAAATCCTATCAACATAGAAAAAGGAGAGGATGTCCTCATCTGGTAGACTTAGGCCATATGAATCTCATATATCTGTGCGCTGAATAGAGGTAAAAACACTGGGATTCACTATTATCCAAGACCAAGATGAGCTGCAACACGTAAATCATGTACCGAATCACCTAAGAGATAAGTTTATGTTAATAGATATTACCACCCAGACGATGTTATCCAATCCGCCCCAATAGTCTATCACCACCACGTACCTTACCCATAGGTATTATTCATGTGTTATAAGGTGTAATTTAATAAGGTTTTAATTACTTGTTGTGTAATCCCTTTATAAATATAATATTCTTACTCAATCAAGTATTTTATGAAATTAGTCTTTCTTAAAAATTGATGAATTTGATAAATTGACTCTTTATGTAAAAATGATCCTATTAGGAAGTAAATAAATGTTTATATTAAAATAAGGTTTTTATTAATAATATTATAAAAAAAATTTTATATTAATGATTATAATATCATTTCAATATCTATAAATGCTTAGGTAATCAGTTTGATAAGATTAATATTTTTTATATGATAAAACAGAAAGTGTATTTTTAAAGAATTTATTTTATGTAATTAATGAATAATATAAATAATTAATAGATTAATAAAATATTATTATCAAAAAAAATTATTAATAATAAATTATTATATAATTTTTTTTGTCAAATGAAATTTTTATTACAGTTTGAAAATTGTTTTTCTCAAAACACGTACATTTTCATTAAATGTCGTTTGTCATTTTTAAAATGAAAATTCAAATATTTAGAAAATATTTTTATAAAATTAATAATATTTTTTGAATTTTTACATTGAAATTATCCAATGGTGAATTTCTAATAATTTTTTGAGACAGTCAAATTTTTGGGAAAAAAATTAAATACCATATAAATTAAATATGTTCTTTATGACATCATTGTGACCCCAAAATGATTTAATAAACACAATAATGGGTATTCTATTTCCAAAATTTGTTTTCATATTAATATAATGAGATTTTTTGTTATACTTATTTTAAAATGCATTAGTTATTCCAGTAAAATGTATAATACATTTTAGGATTTTAAATTCATTTATTGAATAATGTGACTCACCTCCACATAAAGAAGGAAAATATTTTAATTTTTTTTAAATGGGCCTTATAAAATAATTTCTCTCACTCAAATATGGAAAAAACAATTAGAAAAAACCAATGTTAGGGTTTTTGGTTTTGAATATTTAATTATATATATTTCGAAACCTATGTTTGTTAAATATTTAAGAATTACCCTCTCATTTCTTACATAATCTCAACCATGATTTGAATTATCTTCCCTAAAAAACATTAGATAACATCCCTACTCTTTCCTCCCTCCTGTAAAATCATCCCATGGTGCACAATTCTCTCAGAAATTCCATCTTTAGGCTTTTTAACACCCACACTGATTTAAGGGTTTCCTTCCTTTCTCATTTTTATCCGAGTTTCCTTATACTGACACCCTTTTGTATTCAGTTGACAATGATGAGGTATATTTTAAATTCCCCCATACATCCCTTATTATTATTTATGTTGAAGTACCTCTTTCTCTATCATTAACCCCTCTCATGTACACCTATTACCATACTGATATTTTGTAAGAGTTATTCCATTTCCCCCTTTTCTACATGTTTCTTTATTATGTTACACCTTCTATTTAAAAATTATTTATATTGGGACATATATAGATATGACCCCTTACTATATATTTCAGTTATATTTTATGGGATACCACTTTATCTCCCATCATCATTTTTATTAATTTTTGTGTCTGGTCGTTAGGCTGCTGAAATTGCACTGAAATTTTACATGCCAAAATCATTGTGTAGTAAATACCAAGACCATTTCTCTATGAATGGTAATAAATTTTAAGAACATATAATTATTGATTGTAAAATTTCATTTATGAATTACACATTCAATTATCATGGAATAAATGATGATGTTTAATAAATCCATGTTATATGATCTATGTGGGACACTTAAGCATGAGATTGAAATGATTATGAAGGGTTCACCCTGATAGCACTCAAACATGTTGGGTAATGTTTAGTATAATGATAAATCATGTTTGGATAGGGGTTTACCTGATTCATTTTATTACATTTTCCACCATGTTGGGACAGGGGTTTACCTAATTCATTTATATTAATGATGCAATTTTTTATGTTGTTTCCACCTTTCCTTGTTATGATGATCATGAAATGTCTTTCCATTATGATAATGTTTATATTATTATGCATTGATATGTATATTTCTTAAAATGTATTGTATTATTCATGTTATTCTTTTTTTACTGCATTACTTGACTTTTAATCTCTCTCTTTTCTTTTTTATCTCCTCATGTTATACCATGCAATGTTAAGTATGAAGGAATATCATGGTCATGTAAAAAATGTTTTCAATAGAGATGCTTAATTTTATTATTTAAGTTGTCATGTAATGTTCCTAGCACCAAATACTCAAGACCTATTAATCATTAAAGTTGTATTATGTTCAATTTAATTTAATAAATAATTTTTATGTTTTTAATAAATAGAGAGGATGTTATAGTTTGTATCAGAGGATAGGTTTAGTTATTTTTGGGATTAGGGTTATTAAACTCTAGTGAAAGCCCTAGGGATAAGACTGAGTAGAAGTAATTAATCTATAACCATTGGTGAGTATATAATAAGTGGTTTATCAATAAAATACATCCCTGTCTAGATAGAAACTAGTAGAGGTGGCTCTGTAAGAGATGTATCTAGGGGTAAAACCTGAAAACACCTCTTTGAGATAGAATGGAATGTGAACTCATTCATGACAACATGCATTGTTAAACTATTGGAATGACACTCCTAGGGGATATGATTCGATGAATTTAAAATCCTAGAATTAACCATTACTATGGGAATAAAATAATTTCCCTTAAGAATATATGTTAGGAAATAAATCATTTATAACTTATATCAAAACATATAAATTCATATGTTAAGAAAATAAATTTTATTAATTAATTATCCCTTTTTGTCATAAGAATCTGCTTTATATGTTTAATAGTTTAAAATAATTATCCTAATTTTTTCTTTTATTCTATCCAATGTATGCTAATAGGAGGACTCGTGCTAACAACTGATGTAATGATTGTTCTAGTGTGATGCCTAATCCGATGAGATAAATAATAACAAACACTGTTATGCTAATATCTCAATTAAATATTGTTTTGAATTGAATCATGGGTCAATAGGAACATGAAACCCCCCTATGAAATAATAAGCCACAATCGAGATCTTCAAGAGACAAAGGCCTCCTAAATTCTATGGATCATCTGATCCCTCAATCATCGAACAATAGATCAACTCCATTTAGAAGATATTCTCCATACTTCAATGTTCTGAACATGACAAGGTTCTTCATGCAACATATAATATGGAGTGTGAAGCTAATAAATGGTGAACAATGATAAATAATATGAAGCCAAAAGAAGTGATCAAGGCATTGGAATGGAAGGATTTATGGAAAATATTTTTTGATGAATATTTTCCTCACAACATTTGACTTAACAGGAAAATGTACTTACATTTCCTCTAGAAAAAAGGTGAAAAGTCTATCGAAGCGTATGAGGAAAATTTCACAAGGAAGTCATGATATGCCTTCAGATTTTTCATTAACCACAAATACAAGATTGACTGCTTCTTTGGTGGGATAAACCTAACCTACAGAAATCCCTAACAATCCATGAATTCAATAGCTATGAGTAAATTGTCTGATGTTCCCTCAAAATTTAAATAGAGATCGGATAATCATGGGGGTATCATGTGTATATGAAGAAGAAAGTGGATTTTAATCCGGGTAGTCTAATTGATTAATCCAATAGTGAATAGAAATTCAAGCACCACACATACCAAAGGTGGAGAAATGTGCATATCAAAAATTACATGACGGGGTGAGGAAATGATTTAGGTGTGGAAGAAAAGGGAACATGGACAATGATTACTGTAAATAAAAACCCACTATTGCAACAGAAGATAGGAACTCTCTCTTTGACTATCAATGCATTGTTCATTGATACAACTACAAATAACCTGAGCACTTTTCAAACCAGTACCCTAGGACAAGGGTTTTCAGAGGCCACCAACAACATCCATGGATTTAAGGGAAATCATCTTCAATCAATACAACCAAATAGAATCACAAAAATTAAGTGGTGGTAGGTACTCTATTTATTCATTCAATGATAGCGATCATAATTTTTTATTCTGATTCTACACATTCTTTTATATAACAACAGTTTATTAGAACAATCCCAACACCACAAAAAATCATGGAATTAGAGATTTATAAGAGGACGGAAAATGGGGAAATTCATGCATACCTTGAATATAAATCCTCCCCTATCACAATTTTTTGATTTAAATTCCTATAAAACCCCATCATAATGCCTTTGGTGGAATTTGATTCAATACATTCCATGGATTGGATTACCGTATATAGAGTAAACATAAATTTACATAATAGGGAAATGAGATGCCATATGATGAATCAATCTCTCAATTCAATTAAAGTTCATAGAGGAGGATGAATCATCATTAGAACCATAATACCAAACATGGATATTATATCCCTATAAGCCTGTGTACTTTTCTCATATGATTGAGTCTAAGGAATGATTCATCCTTGAAGACATGAATATTTTTAGGGAATTATCTAATGTGTTTCCCTAACAATTTACCAGTATTCCTCCTAAAAGTGATTTTAAATTCTTGATTCACCATTTATATAGAATTTTACAATATCCAAAACTCCAAATAGAATGGATATTGAGGAGCTTGATGAGATAATGAATCAACTGCAGGATAATCTGGATAAAAGGTATATATTTCCAAGTGCTTCACTATGGAGTGCACTAGTCCACTTTATCTAGAAGATGTATGGCTCAATGCGCTTCTGCATTAATTATCATGAGATCAAAAAAATCATGATAAACAACAAGTATTCTCTACCAGAAAATTGATTACTTGTCAGATCAGCTACCTGAAGAAGAATACTTCTCCAAGGTGGATCTGCAGGTGGGATATTACCAACCATTGGTGAAGAAGGAGGATATCCCAAAGATAGATTTTCATAATAGGTACGGGTACTATAATTCATATAAATTCCTTTTGGACTCACTAATTCTCTAGAAATATTATTGGAAATAGTGGATGGAGTTTGTAGATATCACCTCGAAAAAAAATTTAGTCTTTAAAGATGATATTCTAATATACTCCAAAACCATGGTAAAGCATGAGAAGCATCTAAGAACTATACTAGAGACATTGAGAAAGGGGAATCACTAGGAAAGTACAATAAGTGTGTGTTTTGGTTGAAGGAAGTACCATTCTTATGGAATATCATCAGAAGAAATGGGATATCTATGCATCCCTCTAAAACAAATAAAATTGATGGATTGATAAGGCCAATATGAGTGAAAAATATCCTTAGAATCAATATGTTAGCTCGATATTATCGTCGTTTTGTGAGAAATTTATCACGATTATCAAACCTTATTACCAATATAACATAGAAAGGAGTGATGTTTTCTTGGAATGATGTATGCGAAAAGAGATTCAAGGAGTGGTAAAGTATGGTTATCACTACACTCATTCTCAAATTAACGATATGTTGATAAATGTTTGTGGTATTCAATGATGCTTCCAAGAAGGGCATGAGCTATATGTTGATGAAAAATGATGAAGGCATTGCCTATGCTTCATGTCGATTGAATGTCCATAATCCTAACTATCCAACATATGATTTTTAGTTGTCTATAGTGATCTTCTCTTTGAAAATTTGAAACATTATTTCATTGGCGATAATTGTGAAATATATAAAGATCACAAAATCCCGATGTATATATTCACACAGAAATATTTTAATATACACCCAAAAATATTGTTAGAGGCGGTCAATGATAATGAACTCCCAATTCACTAATAGTTGTGGAAAGAGAATAAAGTGGAACATTATCAAAGTAAAAACGATCTAAAAAATATTTCATTGATGAGAATTAATAAGGATCCAAACTTCATAGATTTGATGAAGATTGACATGGAAATCATAAATACAGGATCATCATCAATCCATTCATAAATTATTTCTCAGCCGCCTCTTTTGGAAAAGTTAAAGGATTATCAAAAACATGATGTGGGAATTCAAAAGAATGTGGAAACTAACAAAAATGGGAAATCCTTAATGTTCAATGTTAATGAAGATGGATTTGTACATTTTGGGTTAAGAATATCAATTCTAATAAATCCAGAGTTAAAAAAATAACAATTGGATGATTCACATAGTTCGAATTTCACCATTCACCCATGAAACACAAAGATGTATCTGAATCTATGAGGGAATTATTTTTGTGATAACATGAAGAAGGAGGTCACTGAGTACACATCAAAGTTCCAAGTAACTCAGAAAGTAATGGCTGAGAGAAAGAAGTCTATGTGGATGATGAAACCATTTCACATATGAACATGGTAAGGGTAATACATCATAATGTACCTTTTCACCGTACTTCTGAAGACATCAAAAAGAAATAATGCAATCTATGTTGTTGTGGATCATCTTACAAAGACTCCATACATCATTACAATTCAGGAGTATTTATTATTAGATCAACTATCATGAAAATAAATCATAGAAGTGCTAAGGATGCATGTCGTACCACTATAAATTTTATAAGTTAGAGATCCAAGAATCAAATCAATGTTCTAGAAGAGTCTCCAACACACTCTGAATACAGAGTTGTACTTCAGTACATGTTATCATCCTCAAACTGATGCCTAATCCGAGCAGACTATGTAAACACATGGGGAAATGTTGAGATCATGCTAAATGGACTTAAAAGGATGATGGGATCAACATCTTTATTTGGTTGAGTTATATTACAAAAAAATTTCCACTCAAGCACCCAAATGGATCCTTATAAAGCGATTTATGGGAAGAGGTGATGAACACATATATTTTGGGAGGATGTTGAGGATAGAAAACAAATAGGTCCAAAAATGGACGATGAAATGGTGGAGAAGGTTATAACCATCCATCAACACATTAATGCTTGTTAGAGTCGACAAATGATCTATGATAAAAAACATAGACATGTCCTATAGTTTAATGTTAGAGGCCAGATATTCCATTGTATATCACCATGGAAGATATTTATAGGATTTGGAAATAATGGAAAACTTATTCCAAGGAACATTATCAATTTTGATATGCTTGACCGCATCAGAGAAGTGGCATATCTACTAGCACTCCCTCTGAACATGTCTCTAGTACATGATGCATTATATGTATCAGTCTTAAAGAAGTATATACTAGACAAATCACATGTACTCAATCCAGAGGTGTTACCTTTGGACATTGACCTCTCAGATGAAGAGAAGCCAGGGAAGATCTTAGACCGTAGGGAAACAGTTCTATGAAACAAGACGACGCCGCTCATAAAGGTGTTGTGGAGAAACCAAAATTTTGAAGAAGAAACATGAGAAATGGAGGAAGTGATGTGATAGAGTTACCCTTATCTTTTTTAGTGTGGGAAAAGGAAACTTTGAGGTATAAATTTCATAAGGGGGAACTTTGTTACAACCCAATTTTTAATGAATAAAATTCCATTTTTTTAATGTTTTATGGATATAGAAAACACGTGACCAATTTTTTAATTAATATTTAGATTAAATGATTGTCATGTATCATTATTGCTAATAAAATATTTATTGAAAAATCATCACATGACTGATATAAATCTACTATTTTATTAAAAACATGATTCAATTCTAAAAACTGAGAGGATGGCCTCATCCAGTAGACTCGATCCATACTTAGCTCATTTTTTATAGATCAGAAATGAGGTAGCATCACTAGGATTCACTTTTGACCAAGTCCAAGCTAATCTTCAACACGTTCATCTTGAACATAATCATGCACAGGAGAAGTTCACGTTAAAAGAGATTACCACCCGGGCAATGTTATCTGAGCCTCCCGAATAGTCAATCACCATCACACACCTTACCCTTAGGTCTTATGCGAGTGTTATAAGGGGGTTTGTAACAAGTTATTTGTTACATATTTTTTAACCCACTTATATAAATAAAATTATAATTCAATCAATTCCTTTATGATAATAGTCTTTCTTAATAAAATGATGAATTTAATAAATTGACACTTCATGTAAAAATGAAACTTTTGAAAAATAAATACATTTTTTTATTAAACTATGGTTTTTATTAATAATATTAAAAAAACAATTCTTATAGTGATGATGATTATATCGGTTCATTATTGGTAAATGATTAGGTAATCAGTTTGATAAGAGTTATTTTTTTTATAGAATAAAATATAAATTTAATTTTTAAAGGATTTATTTTTAGGAAATAATTTATTTTTGAAATCATTAATATTTTAATTAAATATTCTAAAAAATTCCTTTTATAAATTAAAAATTAGAATAAAATTTTTATAAAGTCAAATGTAATTTTTATTAAGGTTTGAAAACTGTTATTGTCAAAACCCATGAATTTTCAATATATTTAGATTTTCATTTCAAAATTGAAAATACACATATATATAAAATTATTTAGAGAAAATTAATTGTAATTTTGGAATCAATATTTTTAAATTATTCAATTGTGAAATTTTTATAATTTTTCTAAGAGAGTCAAATTTTTGTCTAGAAATTAAATACTATATAAATAAAATATGTGTTTTATGAAATCATAATGAACTCAAAATGAAGAAATAAATACTATAATTGATATTCTAGGAAAAAAATATTCTCATAAATAAAAATAATGTGGATTTATATTGGTTTTAAATATTTTAATAATCCTTAGTGAATCCTCATATATGAATAATATATTTTATGATTTTAAATTCATTTCTTTAATAACATGCCTCACCTCCGCATAAGAAAGGAAAATATATTAATATGTTCATACATTGGCCTTATAAAAATATATTTTAAACTCTTATTTTGAAAAAACCTTGGGGAAAAACCATGTGAAGGTTTTTGGTTTTTAATATTTAATTATATACACAAAAACCTATGTTTGTAAAATATTAATGAATTCCCCCCTCATTTCCCATATAAATCCACCCAAGCTCCTACTTCTATTCACTAAAAATCATTGTATAATGTCCCAAATATTTCATAACATCTATATAATCCTACAAAATCTTCAATATCTCTCATTATGCCCCTCTTCATGCTTCGGAAGTCACTCACTAAAGTAAAGATTTCCTTTCTCGTTTTTATCCAAGATTCCTTATATTGTTACACCCTATTATTTTCAACTAGAAATGATGGGGTATGTTTTTAATCCTACATCATACATAACCTAATGTGTTTGTATTATTGGAGTCCTATTTATCTCCTATTAATCTCTCCGATGTACACCTGTTTCCATGCCAAAATATTGTAAGAGTTGTTTCTTTTCTCATCTTTTTTAGGTTTTTTTATTATGTCGTGCCTTATATTTCCAAATTCCATTTATTGGGAAATTTATATTTATATATATATATCAAATTAATATTCAGTTATTGTATATATTTTTGTATACCCCTTCCTATCTCATCAAAAAAAATTATGAATATTTATTTCATGTCGTTAGGCTGCCAAAATTAAACCGCGATTGTCCATGCCAAAATCATCGTGTAGTGAATACCATGCCCATTTCTCTAACAATGGTATTCACCATTATGCACATATACTTATTGATTATATAAATTAATTTATTTATTCCAAAATCCAATATATTGAAATAAATTAGGATGTTAAATGAATATATTGTATGTGATTTATGTTGCACACTTAAGCATGAGGTTGAAATGATTAAGAAGGGTGCACCTTGATAGCGCACTAATGCATTGTGTAATGTTTAGTATAATGATATGTCATTTTGTAGAAGTGTTTTACATAATTACATTTAGAATATTTTTCCACCATGTTGGGAAATTTTTTAACATATTCTATTACATTAGTGATGTAATGATTTAAGTTGTTTCCGCATTTCCATGTTATAATGATCATATTGTATCCTTCCACTATGTTCATGTTTTTATTTTGGTCCATAGATATGTTTATATCCTAACATGTATTTTATTATTCATGTTATTCCTTTTTTACTCCCTTACTAAGCTATATAGATCAATTATTACTTATGTTTGTCCTTGGTTTATCCCATGCAATGTTATGTACGCAGGAATGTTGTGGTCATGTAAAAGACGTTTTTATTAAAGAAGTGGTATTTTAAGTCAAAAAATTTCATGTAATATAGCCATTCCCCAAAAATACTTTACCTATTGATCATTTGGGTTATATTAAGTGCATGTTTATGTAATAAATGATGTTTCAGTGTGTAACAAAGTGCAGGGTTTTTGTAATATCTTACTCCCTCTACCATGAAAATTTAGGGTTATGATAAGAGAGAGTTGAAATCACATAGCACGATTTGAATGATGACCAGGTGGGGTTGCTTGATAGAATGAACCAGAATTATGCATGTCTCAAAGGAAACCACTTACAACATGTTATTGTGTTGGTCCTAGATTAATTTTCCTATGGATTTCCCATCTTCAAACCACATGTTTCTAAAATACTCCCTCAATGGTCTGGTAGGGGTACTCCATGGTGATGCATCCACTTTTTACTCATGTGATTCATGCTATTTGTGCATCGACTTGTAGAATAGGGAAGGTAACAAACCTCAATATAATGGGGTTTAGTTCTTCAACTCTTATAATGATCCGATGGTGGTTGTGGTCAATCAATGGGAATACTTGAATAACCGGTTTGTTCTCCTAATTCATCAATTGCAGGCCACCACACCAGACATAAGGGTTATTTTTTTTCTCCAATAAAAATGGATTCTGTGTGTCCAAGAAAAAGGAGCATCTACTAGTTACCTTGTAATATTACACTATATATTCAATGGATATAGAAAAATACCATACTCCTCTGAGTTGTCGCTATGTTCAACCTATAAGATATTGCCTAGTAAAGATCAATAAATCATTGAGATGGGGAGGGGTGATTTAGTGGTGGATTTTTATTTTAAGTTTCCATTATTTTGAAAAAAAATATTCCATCCAATTAAATATTTTTCACTTTTATAAAAAAACAATCACACATCCACATGAACACAAGTATTTATAAGGTTCACTACTTGGAAAGAGTAGCTACGTCCATTGGATGGTTTGGAAACAATCTAATACCACAAAATGCACTAGAAAAAAATACCTTTGCGTGGATACAACAATTATTATATACAATTACACTTGTCCAAAAATATTATCCATACAATAGTGTGTATGGTTCTCTTAATTAAAATAATGTAATACAAATTTTTATAAAAAGTAGTGAAATTTTCTCTTGTTAGTTCAAAACATGATTCTTTAATGTATTATCAACGATAACATATATATCCTTGAAAACAGACTTATACAGTTTCCTAAATATAGAAGATATAAATAACTTATCTAGAATTTATTTTGAAAACTCAATTGAAAGAATCAGTCTGAAACATGTGTTCAATACCTCAATCCTGAAAATTGAAAATAAATAATACCATAGAAATAATTCTGAAGTACTTATTTCCCAAAAAATATGCATCTGATTTCTCAATCTGATTTAGTAACTACAGCTACATTCCATTCATATTATATACCTATCAATTAACGTATTCAACAATACTCTATATATAAACTTATTCTCTCTTATAAAATTGTTTAGTGGTTTTTATTTATATTTATTTCCATGAGAATAGTGAAAGCATGAAAAAGTAAAATGTACTTTATAATTTTTATAGGTTCACAAAATATGGTTTAGATAGGATTCTGAAATTTTTTCCAACATAACCAACATTACAGAAACATGTGTTTACCCTTCACTTGGACTCCATATTTTAATTCTTCAACACTTCTTTATTCATCTTGAAAATTATTGAATCTTCTTAAAGATTTATCATGCTTCGAAATTTCAAACCATTCTTTAGTCCAATACACATTTCATATTAATAGAATTCATTATGATGGAAAAATGTGTATGCTAGAATAAATATCATTACATTTCACTATAATATTTATAAAAAAACATTGTTTAAAAAACAGGAAAAATTATTCTATAAGTATTGTTTCAACTTCTAATGATACTAAGAAACCTTTCGAAAAACTTCTGAAAAACACTTCAAAAAACATAACTTTTTCTTATTTTACATTGAATGATGACCCTATTTCTGATGATGTCTATAATATGAGGGATCCGTACCATATTCACTCTAATAGATCAGTTTTGACATTATTTTGGTGAGTTGATGCCACTTTTTAAAAAACAAATAATACTTTTTTATTTTTCTCTTGACCATGATTTATCAAAAAATAGAAATCACTGAAATCTCGACCTAATTGAAATAAAATTCATCTAAAAGAAAATGGTTGACTACATTGTTGAACACCATCTGGTTGATTTGCCTAAAAAATTAAAACTTACTCATCAGTCTTGACTACTCTAGAATTTTCTATTCTGCCTCTATTGAATTGGTGGCACTCCCATATGATCAACCATTCTCAGCTGCAACACTTCAAAAAATTATAGCATTTCTTCTTCTAGATACTATTTCTTGTATTATAAGGACTTAATTACATTGAATACATAGAGATATGAATAGAATCATCTTATTTACTTTGGAATGTATTATAACATACCATCCTTCTAGTATCTTTTTTCTTTATAACCAAAACATAAACTAATTGGCATTACTCATTCTACCTTTTTCATTCATATGGATTAAATCACAAGTTTAATAGAAACATTACATTTTAAGAGAACTTGATGATCATTATTACATCATTATATTTAGTATGGAGACATTCAGACTCCAATAAGACCTCTCATTCAAAACAAATAATTATTTCTATACCCAATGGGAGTCAAAAAAACACCTCACATAGAAACAATTTCCATAACAAAAAACGAAATCCAAATAAACATTATTATAAAAAATGTGTCTAATTTTCTTATTACTATGAAAACATCAATTATATTTTTCTAAATATTAAAATTTTCAAATTAATGTAATTTTTTTGACTAAAAAACCAGGATAACATTCCAAAAACTTGTTCCTGCATCTAAAAAATGCATCAATCCATCTTGCTTCCTACAATCTCACCCATTGGATTTTTTTCTACCATGATTCATAAATAACATAAAATTATATCCTCAAGATATTGATTACTCATCAACTATTATAAATAAACATGATCTTACTCCTTATATGAAACAAGAATCATTGACAGCAAAAAAATGCAGTGGAGAAGTAGGGACTTACGCAAATTCATCAAAATTCAAAAACTTCTCCAACTTTCACTAATAATTAATTCTTTCATGTTACTGAAAATTAATGTTTTCTACACGCTTCAAAAAACAATCAAAATTGTTCTCACAGATACATTATGAGTTCAAATCTCACCCACAACTCCCTCAATATTGAAGATTCCTTAGATGGTTTATCACATACCAATGGATAGATTTATGAACCATTATCCCCCTTGAAAACACAATCCAAAAATAATATGTTTTATGGGATAGAAATAAATAACTCAAACATGGAAAGAAAGGGGTTGTATGCCCATCTTCATCCTTGTCTTGAAAAATACTTACTTTATTAAAGGTTTTTTGAATATGTCAACAACATGTTACGATGTAGGAATATATTCTATCATTAATTCATTATGCTCTACATGATCTTTCCGGAAGTGAAATTTGATATCAATGTGTTTAGAATTATAATGTTTTAATTTATTAATTATAATTTTTGTATCACTTTTATTATCAAAACCCATGATCATTGGTTACTTCACTTATAAAAGTCAATCTCCCAACTAAGTCTTCATCCACTTATGTTGATTAATAGCTTGAGTTGTAGTAACATACTTAGCCTCATCCATGAAAAGTGTAACTGATGTTTTTTTGTATTATAACATAACTTTTCTTCTCATAATGAAAACTCTGCCTGATAGGGATATTCTTCCATCAATACTTCCTTCCAAATCAGCATTTCCATACCTAGACAAGTCAATTATTTCTGATTTGTCATATCTAATTATGAAATCTTCTATGCCTTTAATATTTCTATGATTTATTTTTATAACCAATATGTGTGATTATTTTGGATCACATTAGAATCATTCACATAAGGTAACATGATAATGTTTCCCCATGTGGTATTCAAAAACAAAAATAATCTAATCATCTTTTGAAACTCTTTATAATCAAGATATTTACCTTATTTATCTTTATTCGAATTGGTTTCCACTAAAATCGGTGTAGAAACAAGGTATTAATATTCCATAAAAACCCATTAATAAGATACATTGCATACTATTCCTGTGAAATAATTTTGTGTTTCTTATTTTATAATTTTTTTGACCGAATAATGTATTTCATTTCACCCAGCATGTGCATTTCAAGTAACTTTTTAATTTCTTTAGAAATCCAATCATAATTTATTTATTAATTTCTATTATAGTTAATAACATCAACATATGCATTAATAATGATGGTAATATATGGACATTCTTTAAGGTAAAAATTTCCTTCAACCCAGCATTTCTTAAAATTCGACTTCCTTAAGAAGGTATCCAAATTGGAGTACAATGCCCTTTGAGATTCCTTCTGTCCATACAAGGATTTATTCAACTTGCACACATAACATTCAATGTTCCCAACAATAGAGCCACATGGTTGTTCAACATAAACTTCTCCATCAACTACCCAATTCATTAATGTCAACATCACATCCATTTAAAATTTTTATACCATCATTTAAGAATAAATGGAAGAATGATTCTTATTACTTATAACCATTCTACTAGAGTAAATGATTCATCAAAAGAAAAACCTAAAATATTTTAGTAAAATTTTCACTCTAGACTTGATTTATTTCATATAACATCACCATATTAATTAAAATTGTTCCATGATATCACCATTGTACCAATAACATTTTTTTTAATTTGGTTTATGAAAAATATTCCATGTATCATTATTCTCAATATGATCCAACTCTTCATTAATAATATGAATCCATTTTAGATTATTAAAAGGTTATTCCATAATTTTCATTTCTACTTTTGAATATAAAAAATCATGTGTAATAAAATATTATTTTCTATTTGTCTGGAACTTTTTATGCAGATAAACAATTATGTTT
The DNA here is from genome assembly GCA_963277665.1 of Viscum album. Lineage (NCBI taxonomy): Eukaryota > Viridiplantae > Streptophyta > Magnoliopsida > Santalales > Viscaceae > Viscum > Viscum album. The sequence goes on along the minus strand of OY728159.1, from coordinate 1,456,576,518 downwards.
TGAGGTTCTACTTATGTCATTATTCTATGATGATCTTTTTGAAAATCTTCCTCGTCACTAGAAATAGCTGTGTATGATTCTTCTACTTCTTGTTTATAATTAAAATTGTGTTTATCCTTATCATTTAATTAAAAAAACTATTTCATCCTTTAGGTATTCCTTTTCATCATATGTTTGTGACTTAACATTCCCAACATTTTAAATAACATTCATGTCAATAGGGTTAACTAATATTATTATTTATTTTTCGAAACAACTATGTCCTCTTCCTTCTAGTGCATTTTGAGGAAAGATTCCATCTTAGAAAATATGATCAAATATTTCAAGGTTCACACCATTTTTAATTTTGATGAAAGGACTCCAAAAAACACATGACTATTTCAAACATGTAGTTTTTTCATAGAACGTTAAATAAATAGGTATTTGAAAACATGGCCTATAACAATCCTAATATTTATTACACACATAAACGTGACATATTACATAAAATTTCACTTAAAAACTCTACGTATATAGAGGCCTATTGTATTGGGAAATTAATAACATTTTATAACAACTTTGAACATAAAACACAACATCTTTTTTGAAAATATAATTTACCTGACCACAACATTCATTCATACTTTGCATTTCATTAGATAACTAGAGGACATGCATTAGAAAATGTTGATCTATAAATCCCAGTAAGGGAGTAAAAAAAGAATAACATAAATAATATAGTACATGTTATGAAATAGAAAATATCAATGGATCACAAGATAAACTTGAACAAAAATTCATGATATAGAATTATTATCATAACATGGAAATGTGGCAAAAACATATAAAATAATATTTACATGATCCAAAGATCATTGCACATGGGACATGAGTTAACCCGCATGGAACATAAATTAGCTGAGTAACCCCTCATTGAACATTAATTAGCATGAGAAAACACTCAGTTCACATGGCGTATAATGAAACTATTCTTTACCCAATGTATTGTAGCTCTATCAGGGAAAACCCTTTATAAACATTTCATTTCATGCATAAATGTGCCACATGGATCATATAACATGGAGTCATTCATAATAATAATTTATTTCATGATGAAGGAATGTGGACTATATACATGAACGTATCACTAAATATGTATATGTGCAAAAAGGTGAATACCCTTTATAGAGAAATGGGTATGGTATTTACTTTCTTGATTATTTTTGCAAGGATATTTTGGTGCAACTTCAGTAGCATAATGTCAAAAAATCGAAATTGTAAAATGGGTTGATGAGAGATAAAGGGGTATCTAATAATTTATACATGAAACTGAATGTGATGGGGACACTGACCATAATATCATAACCTATGTAATTGAATTTGGATACATAATTTAAAATAATTTTTTAAATTTAAATGTCTAGAGAAAAATTTCATACAGAATTTTGGCATGGTAACAGGTGTACATATGATGCATTAATTACATAGAAAGAGGTATCTAATCATTCAAACATTATGTGGAAAGTATCGGGTAGGTGAAAAATCACACCCCAACATTTTTAATTGAAAATTAAAGGATAAAATAATATAATGAAATTTGGACAAAAATGAGAATGAAAGAAATACCAAACATGGATATGTGATCTAAAAATCCTAGGAGAGGATTGAGAGAGGATTATAATGATCTTAGGGTGCCTTGGGATGATTATAAAGAGATTAGAGAAGAGGTTGGTCGAGATCCAAAGGTACTTTTTGAAGAGGAATGGGAGATTGAGTGGGTTTATATAGGAAAAGAGAGAGAATTCTTTATTATATATGTTTTGGACACTACACCTTAAACTAATCAAAACCACAAACCATATCAATATTTTTTAACATGGTTATTAATATAGTGGATTCAGAAAATTATTTTCTAATTACAATTTATGATCAAAATAAAAAATTAGTCTTGCTTATGTGAAGGTGAGTCACACTCTGAAGGAAATAATTTCAAAATGTTATGATATTTTATAAGTCTTGGAGGGTCAAATAAGAATTGTAAAATTAATAAAACAAATATAAAATCAAATTATTTTAATAGTTAAAAATATATTGGCTGAATATACCTTTTATTGTATTTTATTCCATAACTATTGGGCCATTATGTTGTCCTAAAACACATTATATATTTAAAAGGTATTTAATTTTAACCTAAATTTTTTTCTGTCTTAGAAAATCATGAAAAATTTACCGCTAGATAATTTTAACAACCGAAATCCATAAAAAACATAAATTTATCTTATTTTTTTATCTAAATATGTGTATTTTTAAATTTAAAATAAAAACCTACATTTATAATAAATTCATGGGTTTGGACAGAAACAATTTTCAAACCTTAATAAAAAATTTAATTGTATTCATGAAAAGTGTACGATCATATATATTTAATAAAAATTAAGTTAGATAAAATAATAATAAAATGAATTTATATTCTTTATACAAAAATAATGAACATAATCATAATGTTAGGTTATTTTTATATAACCCCTTATAACATTTTCATATGTCCTTAGGGTAAGGTGTGCGGAGATGACATACTCTTCAGAAGCCTCGAATAATGTCACTGGGGTGATAATCCCTATTATCACCCACTTCTCCCATTGGGGGTTCCATTCAAGCTTAACCTATTGAAGATCATCTTTGGCTTGGTCAAGAGATAATTCCAGTGAAACTACCTCGATTCCAATATCTGATAAATGTACTTCATAAGGATAAATTCTACTCTTTGAGGCCATCACTTCCTCTGTCTGAGTATATAGGATTTTGTAAAGCTCTATATTTATACTAATCATGTTACCATTGTTGAAAAACTATTTTAGAAATGGTTACAATTATTAATGGTATTTTAAAATTAAATTACATAAAACCACGGATATGAATATGTTTTATATAACCATTTTACATAATTTGAAATTTAATTAGATCAATTGATTTTTTTCATTAATAAATGTTTTGGTTGATATAATCTACCCTATGTAAAAAATTTCCCCTTCAAAATGTCTTTTCCCAACACTAAAATAGATGAGGATAACCCTGTATCATCATTTACATAGATTACCAAATTTCTACTTCAGGGATGTGGTTTCACAAAAAATCCTTGATGAGGGAAATTTTATTATTTCATTGAAATGATTCCCTACAATAAATGATCATAACACGTTTATGTTTATAGGATATGTCATTCTCTAATAGTACCACCTCTAGTTTGAGTAAATGGGATGGGTAAGGTATGTACATCCTCATGTGTGATACATGGAATACATCATGTACTTGTGATAGGTTTGTTGGGAGTCCTATTTGATTGGCCACTACTCCAATGTGACCATGGATATCAAAAGGGATGATGTACCTTGAACTAAGCATCCCATCCTCCCAAATCTCATATCTCTCTTCCACAGTGACATGTAGAGGAATACCATTTATCCAACATAAAATTCTATGTCTCGTCAATGATTATAAACCTAGCTATTTTTTAACTCTGATCATATTTAATGTGCAGATGGATTGTCTTAACCTTCTCCACCATTTTTTGACCATTTATGGACATAGGAATTTTCACTCCCCAACTTCATCCCACCATTCTGTTGTACTCCATCTATTCCCTATAAAGGGATTCATATAGATCTATTTGGATACTTGAGTTAAAATTATTATTTTAAGATAACTCAACCAGAGGAATATGTTGAACCCATAATTCTTTGACGTACATTGAGAATGAACTAAACATTTCTACAAGTGTTTGGATAGTCTGCTCAGATATGGTAACAAGTCGTACTAATGTTCAACATAGTATTCAGAGCATTTTGAAGACTCTTCAAGATCATAGAGGATAATCCTGGTTCACGATAAGATATAATCTATAGTGTTATGCCATGATGTCTTACCAATTATCTGATGTATATCTAGGCCACATGATCCAATGAGAAATGCTCTCAAATTTCAATGAAGTGTGTGGTCTTTGTAAGATGATCCACAACAACCCAGATATCACTGTTTCATTGGGATGACATCAAATGTCTGGTGAAAAATCCCATGGTGATGTTATCCCATCTCCATGTGGGTATAAGTAATGGTTTCAACATGGCATATACTTATGCCTCTCAGCCTTCACTTGATGACATACTAGGAACTTTGATGTATACTCAACGATCTACTAAATCATGTTATCCTACCAATAATGCTCTCTCATATCTTGATACATCATTGTGTTTCTTGGGTGAATGGTGAAATTTGAACTATTTTCATCATCCAAAAGTTCATTATTTTACTCAGTATTTGATGGAACATATAGTCTGGACCCAAATCCCACAATTCAGTCTTCATTAACATTGAACTCTGATGAATTACCTTTATCTAATAGTTTCCACTTTCGTATTAATTCCAACATAATTCTTTCAAGAATCCTTTATCAATTACAAAGGGGAGAATTTATCAACTATTTGTGAAAGGATTGATGTTGTTACCTTATTTATGATTCCCATGTCTATCTTCATCAAATATTAGATGATTTTATCCATTCAAATTATCATCGATGATATAATTTTTGTATCCGTTCTACTTAGACCATCTTCCACCTTGTTTTATTTCTGAGGGTGGTAATGGATTATGTTGTCATAACCTTTGAACATTTATAACCATCTTCATTAGTGCATATTCAACTCTTTCTATGAGAATATATTTTAGGCTTTTTCGGTTCGTATATATTTCACACTTCCCCCCAAATACGTAATGTCGTCAATTTTTAAGGCAAATATTACTGCATACAAAACCAAATTATGTGTTAGATATTTTTTATCATGAAATATCAATTTCATTGAAGCCGAAGCAGTGAATTTATAATTTTACATCAACACACAGCCTAGGCCCTTCTTTTAAGAGTCAATAAATATCACAAAAAGTTCTCCACATGTGGGTAGTGTGAGGACCAATGTAGTGACAATCCTTCTTTTCAACACATTGATGATATCTATGCATTTATCACAACATCCAAACATGAATCCCTTCCTCGTTAGCTTGGTAAGATGGTTTTAGAATCATGAGAATTTTTTCCCAAATCAAATATAATATCCAACCATCACAAGAATTCTAGGGATATCCATCATAGATGCTGGTATCTGTCATCATTCAATTGTAAATGTCTTGTCGAGATCCGTAATTATTCCATTATATCAAATGATATAACCCAATAATGAGACTCCTATCAACTATAACTCTCACTTTCTGTACTTTTCATAGAGATTTCCCTTTTCCAAGGTATCTAGTACAGTGCTTAGATGCTCCCCATGATTCTTCTTGGATTTGAAGTATATTAGAATATCATCTATAATGACTACAAAAAATTTGTCAATGTAATATATAAAGACTCTATTCCTTAATTTCATGAATTTTTATACAACATTAATGAGTTCTAAAGGAATTAATGTGAATTCATAGTGCCCAAACATGGTATGAAAAGCAGTCTTTGGGATATCCTCCTTCTTCAATCTTATGTGGTAATATCCCAACCATAGTTCCACCATGAAAATCATACTTCCTCCACATAGATGATCAAATAAGTAATCAATTTATGGATGAGGAGACTTGTTCTTTGTAAGAACACTATTTTTTCTGTGAAAGACTTTGGAATATTTTTGATGATATTCCAGAGCAGTGCCTTCAAACGGCATGCGATTCCGAGCCCCGGAGTGGCCGGAATTAAATTTTCAGTGCGTTCACACTGGAAACGCAAAATAAATGCAATAACTCCTAAATGGTGATCCGGACCAGGGATCTGAATGTATGGATGGGTCCAGAATGGGGTGTTTACCCTAGGAACGACATAAAACTTGTCGGTGCGGGATGTTTGGACCCCTCGCTCACTTCCGGAAGGTTAAACGGATAAATTAATTAATTAATTAATTCGTTTAATGTTGAAACATAGGTATCTCTTAAACGGTGGCTCGGATTGGAAAACTGAGGGAACCGTTGAGTTCAGAGCGTTCTGTTTACCCTAGGAGGGGTATAAGTTTCGCGGGCGCGGGCCGTTTGGGAAAAATGTCCCCAGGGGTTTTTTCGTAATTTGGGGGCCTCGGGCGCTAAGTTTAGTAACTTTTGAACGGGGTCTCGAAATAAAATCATGAGTCCGTCGTTGTTCTCAGAGCATGGTTCTTATCCTAGGGGAGGCTAAATCCCGACCCCGTCGGGAGTTCGGGTTCGGGGCTGCCGGGCGGGGGTGTTTAAGTGTTGTTACTTAAACGCACCCCCTCCCTCTTCTCTTCTCCTTCTCCACCATAAAACCCTATCCCTTTCCCTCCTCCATTCCTGTGACCTCCGGCGAGGCGAGCTCCAGATAGCCAACTCCGATGAGGCAACGGCGCGGGGAAGATTACGCGGGAAGCGCCGGGCGAAGCCCAACGAGTTAGGCATATTTGAGTTTTCCTCCCCTTCACCATTTTAATCCTCATTTATGCTCAATCTCACCATTGTATCCTCGAAAAAATCCCGCAGTTGCGTAGATCCCGTCCCAAGCTTTCTGGAAAGCTATCCGAATCGAAATTTCGACCACCGGATCGTTCCCGGTGGTCCTTGGAAATTTTTCCGGCCACGACCGGTTTTCAGCGAGGGTCGAAGGCGGCAGGCGGCGGTGGCGCAGGGTGGCGCGGGGCGGTCGGCGGTCGGCGGTCGGTCGGGGCTTCAGAAGGTGGCGGCGGCGCTTCCGGGAGGCGGCGGAGGCCTCCGGCGGCGGCTGTAGGAAGCCGGCCGCGGGCGCCGGCAAGCGGAGGAGATGGGGGCCGCGAAGCACGAGACCGTCATGCGTCGACCGCGACCCGCAAAACGCGGGTCGCTGTGGGGCATCAACCGGCAGAGAGGCCGCCGGTCGGGAGAAGCAAGTCGTGGCCAGCTGGCCGCGGTGTGGTGAACCGGACCCACGGCTGAGCGGCGGGCCGGCTATGCGGAACGGGCCGGCCGGCGCGGGCCGGCCCAAGAAGGGCGGCCGGCCAGTCCGGCCCAAGGGGCTTTGCCCCTTAGTCTTCGGACGCCCGTATTTCGGGCTACGAACATCCGTTTTGCGTGCCGTCTGCGGCGGAGCGGACCTAACACAGAGACGGTCGTTTTAAGATGGTTCCGGGAATTTTTAATTCCCGAAATTAGGGGCCGCGGAGGCGCGACATGTCTTTAAGTAGACGAGCATTTTTCCCGAGATTCTTGTTTTGGACGGCACGGATGCGTCCGATGTCCGTTTTGAGCGCCGTCAGTGGCGATGGGGCCCTGGCACTGAGGCGAAGGTTTCCAGGGCGGTTTCGGGCAATGAAACCGGAGTTGAGGCGTGGACCCCACGTGCCGACTCTTGAGCTGCGTGCAGAGTTTCATGACTTTTCCATCGGACGTCCGTTCGGGGCGTGCAAGCAGTCGTTTCTGGATGTTTTTCCGTGGGGATTGAAATGGTGCAATCCACCCGCTCAAATTCGGCACGATGGTGCGGGGCCCACGAGGGCCGTTTCGGGAGTTGACGGTGATTTCCAGCTTTATCACTGGGCGACCGTTTTGGACAAGTGAATAGTCCATCTTGTGTACTTTTTCGAGATGCTCGCAACGGTATGATCTGTTCGTTGAGTTTCGGGACAGGGATGCGGGTCCCACGTGGCGTCGCTTCTGTGCGGTGTGCCGAAACGTATCTTTTCCTCCGGGTACCCATTCCACGCAAGTAAGCAGTTGATTTGACGTGCTTTTCCGAGAGCTTTGCGATAGTGCAGTCCACCCGACGTTTTTCGAGGACGTGGTGTGGGACCCACCCAACTTGGCTACGGTGAATAGTACCTTTTTCATCAGGTGTTCATTTTGGGCGATTGATTACTCAATCCCGTGTGTTTTTTGAGGGGACCGTAGTGGCATGATCTGTTGGTTCAGTTTCGGGATCTTGGGGTGGGCCCTACATGGATTCGGTCACGGTGAATAGTACCTTTTTCACCTGTTGACCGTTTCGGGCGAGTGAGTAGTCTAACTCATGTGTTTTTGTGCAAGGATTGCAACGGTGTGATCCGTTTGGTAGTACGGAGTCTCTTGCGCAATCTTGTTAAATGTGGAATCATGGAAGGTGCTCTAGAAGTGGTTCACCCATCCTTGTTTTTAGCGGTCCCTTGGCGTGTGATCGCGCACTCTTGGGAGAGTGATGTAAGTGGTTCACAAGATGTTGTTGGCCATGCCCGGGCTTCTGATTTGGAGATGTTACGTAACGTCTTCGCGTTGATGTTGGGTGTCGGGTGCATGATAGCCTATGGGCTGGAACTAGGTATATTCTGGGAGTATATGAGAGCCCTTGGAGGTACGTGTGGTTTGTGCCTGAGATGTTCGGGCGCTTGGTTGGGGTTTAAATTGGGGCCACACGTCGTGTGGGCCCCAAGTGTGTGCTGTGTTCTGCTTCACGTACATGGACCTCTCGCAGCATGTATGGTCCCTCTGTGTGTTTGTTTGTCCAGCAGGGTGGAGCTCTTCCCCTGGCTCAGTGCTCGTTTGTTGACCAGCAGGGTTGAGTGGTCTCCCCCTGGTTTCGTTCTCGATTGTTTGGCCGGTAGCGGTGCTAGTAAAACCCACTGCTGGGGAAGATGCTGCACCTCTTTTGGGAGAGCTGTTCGAGAGTTGAGTGGTTGCGCGACACCCACTCCGTGTTCGGTCGGCCAGTATTGTACCCTCCTGTAGAGATGGCAGAGCGGTTCTGAGTTTTACCCTCCAGTGGGGCTGGGCAGTGGGTAACTCATCGACTTCCTCGGTCTTACCCTCCAGCAGGGCTGGGCTGTGGGTTTCTCACTGACTTCTAGGTTCTACCCTCTAGCAGAGACTAGGTAGTGGGTCACCCAACGCAATTATGGTCTACCTTCCAGCAGAGACTGCGCAGCGGGTCACCCGATGACCTCTTGGGGTCTACCCTCCAGCAGGGCTAGGCAGTGGGTCACCTGTCTTCTAGTTCCAGGTCTACCCTCTAGCAAGGCTGGGCAGTGGGTCGCCTGTCGACTTATTCCAGGTCTACCATTCAGCGGGGCTGGGCAGTGGGTCGCCTGATGATGTATTAAGGTCTACCCTCCAGTGGGGCTAGGTAGTGGGTCGCCTGATGATGTATTATGGTCTACCCTCCAGTGGGGCTAGGCAGTGGGTCGCCGGATGATGTCTTGTGGTTTACCCTCCAGCAGGGCTGGGCAGTGGGTCACCTGATATTTGGTTATGAATTACCCTCCAGCGGGGTTGGGTAGTGGGACAACTATTAGAATTCCAGACTCAGTCCTCTCGACTAGGCTAGTTTGTGGCTTACCTCCGTGATTACCAGAGCGGGACCCTTGGTGGTACATGTCGGTGATGGAACAGCTCCAGTGGGGCTAGGCAGTGGGTCGCCGGATGATGTCTTGTGGTTTACCCTCCAGCAGGGCTGGGCAGTGGGTCACCTGATATTTGGTTATGAATTACCCTCCAGCGGGGTTGGGTAGTGGGACAAATATTAGAATTCCAGACTCAGTCCTCTCGACTAGGCTAGTTTGTGGCTTACCTCCGTGATTACCGGAGTGGGACCCTTGGTGGTACAGGTCGGTGATGGAACAGCTTGACATTGAGAAGACCTCTCGACTGCAGGGCAGTGATGAGGTGTGGTTTGACATTCCTAGAACTCTCAAGTATGAGGGGCGCTTTCCCCATGGAGACGCGTTCTTACGACGCGATCTAAAATCGTGCGGGTGAGTTAGTGCCGCCCATAGAGGATAGTATCAAGGTGCGGTGACTGAACCCCTTGGCTTGCGGTTTAGGGAAGACATGCGGGTTGTTGGGAGACGATGATGGGTTATGTCTGGGACTGTTGGCTACTTGTTTTCATGGGATGGGATACGAGACGGAGATCCCCTTACGAGCTTGTTAGGGCTTCTTGGCAGAGCATATATATGTATATACCTTGAACGAGTACCTACTCCTTGGGTTTTGGCTGCTCTCCATCCATGAGAGGCGAAGACGCGCGTGGTATGCCACATGCTTTATGTGTCTAGCTTCTCGTGGTTAGACGAGTCTACTCTCCTGCTATAGGTAGCGAAGACTCGACGGGAAGTTCGTCTTCTCACCGTTTCCAGCTCCTCGTGTCTGGACGAGTCTATCTTATTTTTCTTGATGGGTTGAGCTGGACTCTTGCTGCACATTTAGTTGTACTCCTCTACTTTTCGGTTCGCTCTACCGCTCACCCTTCGGTACCTCCTTTGTTGCTCCCTCGAGCCTTCAGGGTATCCTATTAAGTATTTTTATACTCACCCCGGCTTGGGCTTTGCCCACACTTGGTGTGCACTTGCAGACGACGGACATGTGGAGCGTGACTTTAGTTGAGCGTAGGAGCTTGGTATCTTGGACCGCGTGCGGTGGTCGTGGCCGGGTTCCAGGTGGAAGACCCGTCAGCTGTTTCTTTTCATTTACCTGTTGCCGGGTTGTGGCACTTTTTGGTTGGGCACGTGTTTTGCCCCTTTTCCTTTCAGCTTGTACCTTGTACTGTTTAGAGGTCGATGCACATTTATGGTATTTATATAGCAGTTTCCCCTTTTCATTACTTGTCTTTTCTTTTACTCAGCACTTTTTCATTGAGTTTTCTACGTGTGTGTGTACAGGTGCTTAGTAAAAGGCCTCCCCGAGTTATTTTGCCTTCGGCGCTGGTCGCCAGCCCCTGGCCTATGGAGGTGGGCTTGGGGTTGTTGCGGCTCGAGCTCGGGTAGGGTCGGGTCGTGACAAAGTGGTATCAGAGGTGGTTCGTTCCTTGGGATGGTGTTCAGACGTCCTTAAAATAAAAGGAATTGGTTTGGATTTATGGAAACAATGTTAACGTGTCTCAAGAGCGGCTCTCAGGCCAAGGAGTCCAGTGATGGTGCGACGACCGACGTATCCATTCACTAGGACCTTGATAACCAGTTTGTCGACTCGGTATGTTGAGACACTTGTTGCGGGGAAATTTGTTTGCGCATCACGTAGGATTGAGTCTTCGATTTTCAGTCTTGAGTTAGCTCCCCATTGTTGTTATTTTTATATACATATATGCTCATCTGACTTTGGAACTCATTGATAATATTCAGGATGTCTCCGCGAGGACAGCCAGCCAGGATACCAGCTATGGTTCGTGACGACGACCCTGTGAGCTACGAGGCCACAGTCCAGGACCCTTCATGCGAGACCATTTCTCCAGGTGGGCTGGTTGCATCACCCCCACCTGTTGAGCAGCATGCAGCTTTAGCAGAGCAGGCTAAGCGTGAGCGCAGATTGAGCGCGCTCCGTGAGTTCCAGCGGTAGAGACCGCTGGGGATCAGTGGTTAGCCAGACCCTCAGGCAGCAGAGGGTTGGCTAGAGTCAGTTGTTAGTCTCTTCAGGCTTGTGCAGACGCCAATAGATCAGAGAGCGGCTTTGGAAGCCAACCATTTTCCGTGGATCGGCTTGACGTTGGTGGAGTCTGGTGACTCAGTTTCTTGACGAGTCGTCGTTTTCATTGGACGACCATCAGTTGTTGCTCTGTGAGGAGTTTTTCAACTTCCTGCTTGTGCTCTGTTCGGATTCAGGAGATCCTGCAGTTTTAGCAGGGAGGGATGACAATGGCTGGGTACGTGACTAGTTTTGCAGACCGTGCAAGCTTTTAGCCAGACTATGTCCATGACGACAACTTCCGAGAGCGGAAGTTTGAGCAGGGTCTCAGTAGAGAAGTGTGTGTTGTCATAGTACCCTTGGGCATTTCTACATATGCCGAGATGCTAGAGAAGACACTAGTGACAAAGGGATTCCTGTCATGTTTTGCGGTTGGTAGTGGCAGTGGGTGCGACAGAGCCAGGACGTCTTTCGGAGCTAGCAGGCGCCGGAGAATAGGACCTTGATGCAGGTGGCCTTCCCACTGCCGGTTTCAGAGATGTGGTCATATACCAGAGTGGCGAAAAGGGCGTAGGGCCTCAGCCGAGGATGCCCTTCCGTGAGTGGATCCCGGGCCGTGGTCATACACCACAGTGGCACCAGAGGGCACCAGGGCAGCCCAGAGAGCGCTGATGCTATGCTTGTGACGGCCGAGGTCACTTGGCATGAGACTGCCCGACCCGAGTTGCTGAGAGTTTTGAGCAGGTAGCAGGCGCACCACCACGATGGAGGCAGCGCCGTGATCGGAGTAGTACCCAGAGTGGTGGTGCTAGCAGAGGAGCATGAGGAGCTGGTAGTGGGGGACGACGTTACGAGATCTCCCCATCACCACTAGGCGGTCCGCGTCAGGCTCCGAGAGCTGATGGTTGGGACCACGGGTAGCTTCGAGCTTTGGATGTCTACGATACTGAAGAGCATGAGGTGATAAGAGGTACGCTCTAAATCTCTTCTACCGTTTTTCAGTAGAATTTTTAGGCTCTGCGGGTGAAAGGTGTTTCTCCCTCCTCCTTGTTTGAGGTGTTACCATGGTGATGTGGGGCATTGGGTGGAACACTGTGTTGGTAAGAAAAAGGAGGGAGACCTTTTCCATTAGTCGATGGTGTTGACTCCTTCGCATTTTGTGCGTGTAAGAGAGCATCGACTGTGGAACCTTGCGTGACTAGATATCCTTGGGTGTTTCACAATATGGATATTCTGATGGAGGGAATCATCGGGCATTGTTCCAGGTGTGGGCGGTGATTCCATTCGCGGCGTGCGACGTAGAGGTTTGACCGGGGAGGTGAGCTGCCCCCAAGGGCCTTCGGGCCGTATGAGACTATGCAAAGGGATGGTGAGGTTTCCTACCGCCTTGCCCTAACCCCAAAGCCAGGAGTAGGTGCACGACATCGGAAAAGGCCGACCCCGCATGAACAGATCAATCCTTTGGTCTGTATGTGTTGGCACAGAGCTGTGCGTGGGTTCTTCTGGGTATGGAAAATCCTGGTGTGGGCTTAGTTCCCTGTGTTGCTCCCTAGTTTTGCTTTTCGACGATGAAAATATTGAATGAGGGAATGATGTAAGAACCCATTTTTTGATGTGGAAGACTTTGAAATATTCTTGATGATATTCCAGAGAAGCGCCTTCAGACGGAGTGCGATTCCGAGCCCCGGAGTGGCCGAAATTAAATTTTCAGTGCGTTCACACTAGAAACGCCAAATAAATGCAATAACTCCTAAACGGTGATTCGGAACAGGTATACGAGTGTACGGATGGTTTCGGAATGGGGTGTTTACCTTAGGAATGACATAAAACTTGTCGGCGCGGGATGTTTGGACCCCTCGCTCGCTTCAAGAAGGTTAAACGGATAAATTAATTAATTAATTAATTCGTTTAATGTTGAAACGTATGTATATCTTAAACGGTGGCTCGGATTGGAAACCTGAGGGCACCGTTGAGTTCATAGTGTGTCGTTTACCCTAGGAGGGGTATAATTTTCGCGGGTACGGGCTGTTTGTGAAAAATGGCCCCGGGGGCGTTTTCGTAATTTGGCGGCCTCGAGCGCTAAGTTTAGTAACATTTGAACAGGGTCCCAAAATAAAATTTGGAGACCTCCGTTGTGCTCAGAGCTTGGTTCTTAGCCTAGGGGAGGCTAAATCGCGACCCCGTCGGGAGTTCGGGTTCGGGGCTGCCGGGCGGGGGTGTTTAAATGTTGTTACTTAAACGCACCCCTCCCTCTTCTCTTCCCCTAATCCTCCCTCACAACCTCTTCCCTTCCCTCCTCCATTCCGGCGAGCTCCGGCGAGGCGAGATCTGGCAAACCAGCTTTGGCGAGGCAACGACGCGGGGCGGATCGCGCGGGAAGCACAGGGCGAAGCTCAACGACGTAGGCAGATTTGAGTTTTCCTCCCCTTCCCCGTTTTAATCCTCATTTATGCTCAATCAAATCATTGGATCCTCGAAAAAATCCAGTGGTTGAGTAGATACCGTCTCGAGCTTTCCAGAAAGCTATCCGGATCCAAATTTCGACCACCGGATCGTTCTCAGTGGTCCTTGGAAATTTTTCCGGCCACGGCCGGTTTCCGGCGGGGGTCGAAGGCGGCAGACGACGACGGCGATGGGCGGCACGGGGCGGAGCAGGGCGGTCGGCGGTCGGTCGGGGCATCAGAAGGCGGCGGCGGCACTTTCGGGAGGCTGCGGCGGCCTTCGGCGGCGGATGTCGGAAGCCGGCCGCGGCGACGGCTGCGGGCGCCGGCAAGCGGAGGAGAGAAGGGCCGCGAAGCGCGCGACCCCCGTGTGTCGACCGCGACCCGCAAAACGCTGGTCGGTGTGGGGCATCAACCGGCTATGAGGCGGCCAGTCAAGAGAAGCAAGCTGAGGCCAGCTGGCCATGGTGGGGTGAACCGAACCCGCGGCTGAGCCGCGGGCCGGCTATGCGGACCGGGCCAGCCGGCGCAAGCCGGCCCAACCAGGGCGGACCGGCCGGTCCGGCCCAAGGGGCTTTGCCCCTCAGTCATCGGATGCCCGTATTTCGGGCTACGGGCGTCCGTTTTGCGTGCTGTCTGCATCAGCGTGGACCTGACGCAAGGACGGTCTTTTTGAGATGGTTTTAGAAATTTTTAATTCCCGAAACAAGGGGCGGAGGAGGCGCGGCGTGTCTTTAAGTAGACGAGTGTTTTTTCCGAGATTCTTGTTTTGGACAGCATAGACGCGTCTGACGTCCGTTTTGAGCGCCGTTAGCGGCGTTGGGGCCCTGGCACTGAGGCGGAGGCTTCCAAAGCAGTTTCGAGCATCGAAAACGGAGTTGAGGTGTGGGCCCCACGGGCCGACTCTTGAGCTGCGTGCGGCATTTCATGAATTTTCCATCAGACGTCCGTTCGGGTCGTGCAAGCAGTCGTTTATGGATGTTTTTCTGAGGGGATTGCAATGGTGCAATCTGCCCGCTAAAATTCGGCACAGTGGTGCGGGGCCCACGAGGGCCGATTCGGGAGTTGACGGTGATTTCCAGCTTTATCATCGGGCGACCATTTTGGACAAGTGAATAGTCCATCTTATGTAATTTTTCGAGAGGATCGCAACGGTGTGATCTGTTCGTTGAGTTTCGGGACCGAGATGCAGGTCCCACGTGGCACCGCTCGTGTGCGGTGTGCCAGAACGTATCTTTTCCTCCGGGTACTCGTTCCACGCAAGTAAGCAGTCAATTTGACGTGCTTTTCCGAGAGCTTTGCGATGGCACAGTCCGCCCGACCTTTTTCGAGGACATGGTGTGGGACCCACCCGACCTGGCTATGGTGAATAGTACCTTTTTCACCGGGTGTTCATTTTGGGTGATTGATTACTCAATCCCGTGTGTTTTTCCGAGGGGATCGCAGTGGCATGACCTGTTGGTTCAGTTTCGGGATCTTGGGGTGGGCCCTACACGGGTTCGGTCACGATGAATAGTGCCTTTTCAACTGTTGACTGTTTCGGGCGAGCGAGTAGTCTAACTCACGTGTTTTTGGGCAAGGATTGCAACGGTGTGATATGTTTGGCTATATGGAGCCTCTTGAACGATCTTGTTAAATGTGGAAGCATTAAAGGTCCTCTAGTAGTGGTTCGCCCTACCTTTTTTGTAGTGGGCCTTGGCGTGTTATCGCGCACTCTTGGTAGAGTGATGTAAGTGGTTCACAAGATGTGGTTGGTCGTGCCCGGGACTTTGAGTTGGAGATGTTACGTCACGTCTTTGCGTTGACATTGGGTGTCGGGTGCATGATATCCTATGGGCTAGAACGAGGTATACTCTGGGAGTATACGAGAGTGCTTGGAGGTATGTGTGGTTTGTACCTGAGATGTTCGGGTGCTTGGTTGGGGTTTGACTTGGGGCCACATGTCGTGTGGGACCCAAGTGGGTGTTGTGTTCTGCTTCGCGTACTTGGACCACTCACAGCGTGGAGGGTCCCTCTGTGTGTTTGTTTGACCAGCAGGGTGGAGCTCTTACCCTGGCTTTGTGCTCGTTTGTTGACCAGCAGGGTTGAGTGGTCTCCCCCTGGTTTCGTTCTCGATGGTTTGGATGGTAGCGGTGCTAGTGACACCCAGTGCTGGGGCAGACGCTGCACCTCTTTTGGGAGAGCTGTTCGGGAGTTGGGTGGTTGCGCGACACCCACTCCTTGTTCGGCCGGCCAATGTTGTACCCTCATGTAGAGATGGAAGAGAGGTTCTGAGTTTTACCCCCCAGCGGGGCTGGGCAGTGGGTTACTCATCGACTTCCTCGGGCTTACCCTCCAGCAAGGCTGGTCAGTGGGTTGCTCACTGACTTCTAGGGTCTACCCTCTAACAGAGACTGGGCAGTGGGTCACCCGTAGCTATTAGGGTCTACCCTCCAGCAGAGACTGGGCAGTGGGTCACCCGACGACCTCTTGGGGTCTACCCTCCAGCAGGGCTGGGCAGTGGGTCACCCGTCGTCTAGTTCCAGGTCTACCCTCCAGCAAGGCTGGGCAGTGGGTCGCATGTCGACTTATTCCAAGTCTTCCCTCCAGCGGGGATGGGCAGTGGGTCGCCTGATGATGTATTAAGGTTTACCCTCTAACGAGGCTGGGCAGTGGGTTTCCTGATGATGTATTAAGGTCTACTGTCCAGCAGGGCTGGGCAGTGGGTCGCCAGATGATGTCTTATGGTTTACGCTCCAGCAGGGCTGGGCAGTGGGTCACCTGATATTTGGTTATGAATTACCCTCCAGCAGGGCTGGGCAGTGGGACACCTGTTAGCATTCCAGACTCAGTCCTCTCGACTAGGATAGTTTTTGGCTTACCTCCGTGATTACCGGAGCGGGACCCTTGATTGTACGGGTCGGTGATGGAATGGCTTGACTTTGAGAATACCTCTCGACTGCAGGGCAGTGATGAAGTGTGGTTTGACATTCCTAGAACTCTCAATTACGAGGGGCTCTTTCCCCACCGTGACACATTCTTGCGACGCGATCTAAAACCGCGCGGGTGAGTCTGTTTTGCCCAAAGAAAATAGTATCACGGTGCGGTGACTGAGCCCCTTGGATTGCGGTTCAGGGCAGACGTGTGGGTTGCTGGGCGACGATGATGGGTTATGTCTGGGACTATTGGCTACTTGTTGTCTTTGGCCGAGCTACGGGACAGAGATCCCCTTACGATCTTGTTCGGGCTTCTTGGCAGAGCATATATATGTATATACCTCGTATGAGTACCCACTCCTTGGGTTTTGGCTGCTCTCCTTCCAAGAGAGGCGAAGACACGCGGGGTATGCCACGTGATTTCCATTTCTAGCTTCTCGTGGTTGGATGAGTCTACTCTCCTGCTATAGGTAGCGAAGACTCGACGGGAAGTTCATCTTCTCAACGTTTCCAGCTCCTCGTGTCTGGATGAGTCTATCTTCTTTCTCTTTTTGGGTTGAGCTGGAATCATACTGCACTTTCAGTTGTACTCTTCTACTTTTCTGTTTGCTCTACCGCTCACCCTTTGGTACCTCCTTTTTTGCTCCCTCAAGCCTTCGGGTATCCTACTGAGTATTTTTATACTCACCCCGGCTTGAGAATTTCATGCACTTGGTGTGCCCTTGCATACGACTAATTGGTGGAGCGTGAGTTTAGTGGAGCGTAGGAGAATGGGAGCTTGGACCGCGTGCGGTGGTCATGGCCGGGTTCCAGGTGGCAGACCCATCAGCTGTTTCTTTTCATTTACCTGTTGCCAGGTTGTGGCACTTTTTGTTTGGTCGCGTGTTTTTCCCCTTTTCCTTTCAGCTTGTTCCTTTTACTGTTTAGTGGTCGATGAAAATTTGTGGTATTTATATAGCAGTTTCCCCTTTTCTTTACTTGTCTTTTCTTTTACTCTGCACTTTTGCATTGAGTTTGTTGCGTGTGTGTACAGGTGCTTAGGCAAAGACCTCCCCGAGTTATTATGCCTTCGGCGCTGGTCGCCAGCCCCTGGCCTATGGAGGCGTGCTTGGGGTAATTGCGGCTCGAGCCCAGGTAGGGTCGGGTCATGACATTCTTTATCATAATATTTTGATCTCACGATAAATAATGAAAATGCGTATTAACAAATCTATCTTCTGGATAAAGAGGACTAGTGTAGCCCATAATGAATAGGAATATAAATATTTTTCTTGAATCTCCTACATTTGTTTCCTTATCTCTTAAAGCTCCAAAATATCCATTCTATATAGAGTCTAGGATTTTGGAAAATCACTAAATATAAGATCAATCAAAAATTCAACATCTCTTCTATGATGAAGACCAAGAAATTTCTCATGAAACGCTAATGTGAATTCCATCATAATAGGAATTTCTTCAAGGATGGTTGTTTCTTTAGACTCAATCATCTGAGAATGATTAATTTTCTCATAAGGTAGTATTATCCATGATTTTGTTGATGGTACTATAGAAGATTCATCATCCTCATTTCACTTGTACAGAATCGGTGGTTGATTCACCAAATGGAGTGTGATTTCCCTCTCGTAGAAGTTTTTGTTGTCTCTAATAGGGAAATCCAATACATGCCATCATTTTTTTCCTTTACCTCATTCACCATTACATCCATTATTTGTGGTTGTTTTTGGATATTTTCTAATAATATTTTAAGATATAGAAGAATGCATAAAACCATAATAAAAAATGGCATTCCCTATTCTTGAATGATTAACAAGCTCACCTATCACCAATTTGTTTTCAGGGTTTTCATCAGTGGTAGTTATGGAAAAATATCTTCATTGCTGCCTTGGAGGTTGTTGGTTTCCTAATAAAAATCTTCTCTTTGGGAACTAGTTTGAAAAGTCCCCTAGTTCTTTGTTGTTGAGTAAATGAACAATGCAATGTGGGTCCAACATAGTGTTTGTCTCCTATATCGCAGCTTCCGGATTTCTTTTCAGAAATTAATTGCCAAGTTCCCTTTTCTTCCACACAGGTAGCATGTCTTCATCCCATTTATGCAATTTTCGAGGTGCTTATTTCCATACCTTTGGAATGTGGGGTGCTGAAATTTCATAGCACTGTTGTATTTATCCATCAGACCGCCATATTAAGAGTCTGCCTACCACATCTTATCCGCATAATATCCCAAAGATTCTATAATCACTATTTTTACAATGATGGAACATCCGAAAATTTCCTTATAGCTATCGATGTCATGGATCACTCAGAATTATGGTAGGATTGGTTTTAGCTCTCCCAAGAAGCGAACGATGTTGAATTTGGGGTTATCAACAAATTAAGTGGAATATCGTGAATGCATTTTGAATTTTTTCTTATACACTCCATTGGATTTATCGTCTTTTTTTGTAACATCCCAAATAAATAAAGAATAAGAAAATTTTATATTTATAAATAATTTTGAATAAAATTTTAATATTACTTTAAATGTAATTCTATTATCAATGGAATACATAATACACAACAATGAGTTTCTTTGAAATGTTACGTTGGACACTAATAATATAATAATATTATTTTAAATGGTAGTTGACACCTACCCGTGGTAATGGCGGGAATGATCTAAACTAACTACAGAATTATTATTTATGTTTGTTAAATATTTTAACAATTACCCAATAAATTAGAGTGTCTTAAAATGTAAATGAATCCAATTATATGAATAAATATTCTAATATTCTTTAAAAGGTCAATTAACCGCCTTTTGATGGGGAACCCTTTTGAAAAATACTTTTTGTCAAATTTTATATCTTATATTTGACGAAATATAATCCTATTTTAGAATCGGGACCTCAAAATGTACTTTGTGTAATTTTTTGTTATTTTTCCAATATTGATCATTTTTAAAAAATAGTGAAAAATGTTGTATTTTAATTCAAAACCTCCTTTTAATCTAATTTATTTACATGGATATATTATCTTTTTAATTGGTTTTAAAGCTTAATTAGTACATATTTTTACCATTTAATTTAATGGCGGTCATTGGAATTAATTTCACTTTGTAATTATACATAATAAAGTTTCAATCTTTTGATAGATATTGTTTCATAAAAACATGCTATTTGTTTTAACATCAGGAATTAATTATAAAATTAATTAATGAAATTTATATTTTTTTAATTTGGAAAAATGGAAATCATTTTGGGATTTTGAGTATCAAATTCTCTTTGGATAAATATTTGGTATTTTTCCGACAAAGGTTCATTTTTATGAATAGTGAAAAATACTGCATTTTACTACAAAACTGCTTTTTCATCTAATTTAATTATATAGTTATATTTTTTATTTAATTTGTTTTAAAGTGTAATTGAATTAAATATGAAGCAGTTAATAATATTTTGTTCATTGGAAGTAATTTAACATTTCAATTGGATGTAAAAACAAGTCAATCTTTTGATATATTTTACTTCTTAAAACTCATCTTTAGCTGTGACAATGAGAATTATTTTTAAATTAATTACTAAAATACTTGTGTCTATAATTTAGAAATATGGACTCCATATTTGGAATCAGAAGTTCCAAAATTATGTAATT
Organism: Viscum album; assembly: GCA_963277665.1. Lineage (NCBI taxonomy): Eukaryota > Viridiplantae > Streptophyta > Magnoliopsida > Santalales > Viscaceae > Viscum > Viscum album. Next base: position 1,456,556,174 of record OY728159.1, on the reverse strand, counting down.
AAGATTCTGATGTTTTTGGACAGTATGAATAGTAATGACGGGAATAATCAATAATTTTCATGGTTAATTACTAATTGGGTAGTTAAGAGTAATAAAAAATATCATTATTGTAATTTCCTGGTTCTAGATGCCACCCAGAGGTGCCCCATACCCGGTTGGTCACATGGCCTCAATCTCATTTATCCAAACGCAATAGGCTGCCGACTAGCAGTGAGGGCCTTGGGTGTGATAGTGGGGAAACTATGTCCTGATTTGCAGAGTACACAGAGGAAGAAAAATAAACATGCAATAGTGGAATCAGTAATTACCCAGAATATAAACAGCGGAATACTAAATCAACAAATTGAAGCACATATGTATATATATGAAATGATGGATGTTACATAACTAGGAAGTAGCCAAACAAGTCGTAATGCTGGAAAACACTACAGTACCAAAAAAGTACAAAAGAAAAGCAAACGGCTCATCGTCATTTGAAGCCAAAGCTTGGTCCCATGCTCCCCTGCTCCAAGAAATAATGTTCTCAGTAGGCATTCACCCGAAGATTTGTGCCTAACAGTCAGTGAACATATGGTAGGATAAAGTACAATAAGTAGTAAACAGGTGCAACAACAAGCAATAGTCAGTAATAGTAAGCAGTAAAACAGGATGATACATGGCATAAAAACAATCCACAACCAATCAATAGCAGTGAAACAAACATATTATAAGCCGGAAACCCTCTGTAATGTTCTCGCAGCCATCCACCCTGGTCTTATCCAAGATGTACCACAATCCTCTAGGCAGTGCGCTCAACCTAACCCCTGTGGAGTTGTCATACACATTAATGAGACTATCTGGGGAAGCTCACTCAGTCAATTCCTCTTACAGTATATTGTAGTCAGGGACTCTGTTGAGGACGATCACATAGTATAACCCTCTAAGCCGCAAGGTCTACAGACTCTCTGAGAAATCTATCTTGGTAAATTCCTTCTATAGCGCCAGGTATACCACAAACTCTCTGAGGAAGCTCACTCGGTCAATTCCTCCTTTAGTCTGGGAAGGTTCCTAAAGTGATTCAAACAAAGGTAAGACTCTCTGAGAAATCTCACTCGATCTACCCTCCTGTAGTCTATAATATACAAGACACTCTAGGAGCTCACTCGGTCCATCCCCTGTAGTCTATAATGTCTACGTCTCTCAAGGAAGCTCATTCGGTCTATCCCTTATAGTTTATTGCCTCAGGTTCTCTCATCCCCGTGCCAGTCAGTGCATTATAATTCTATAAGGTCAACGTAAACCTATCGATCTACATGGATAACCAATGTAAAACTATAGAGATACTTTGATAAATAATCTACATGGCATCAAGCATGTCATGAGTTTAACGTCAACCTATATACACAATGCATGAAACAGGTGTAATAGCCAAACGAAACCTAGACCAAAAGGTCGTAACAGAATGAAGCAAGTCATAAACATCCAAGAAAAACAATATATCCTCGACCATGTTCAAAATACATCTACATAAGCATACATTAAAGTCAAGAAAACAATAAGGGAAAAAAGGTAATCACGCAATACCCCGTTCACGGTTATCGGTGTAAATTTTCACATAAAACTCAGAGAATTTGAATGGTAATGGACAAACCACCTACCGCGATCCTATGAGATCTATATACATGAACCATGATGGCTAATTCCCCCTAGAACATCATAAATCTGAGAAAAAGCACAAAATGTTCAACCTTAGATAACTTGGGAACGAGGAAGAATTGGAAAACAAGGCCCAAGTAGAAGGAAGAAATCACCACTGTGCTTCCAACACAATCGAACATGCTCAAATCAGAGAACGGACGGAGAGGCAGGGGATCAGGAATAATCCGGCTATACAAGTCACCCTCAGATGGAGAACCATGAGAAGGGGTGTGTTCTGTCCGTCAGGCGTGACCCCGATGTGTTTTGTAAAAAACAATTACACGTTGTGTACTTTTAGAGTACAAGACGTGTACTAGGTTTTTCTGTACTCTACCAAAATAGGCCTCCACATCACCCCTACACACCGTGTGTGGCCCGGGCATGAACAACACATAACTTCAAGCCAGGAATGAGTACACGGTGTGTACACAGAAAGTACGCAGCGTGTAATTCAAAATTTTCCAGAAACTCCATTTTTCTTAAAAACTCCAGATAAAGGAAAAGCGTACCTAAAACAAAGATATGGGTTATTGCAATCTTTCCCCCTTAATGAAATTCATCCCTAAATTTCCATATATGGTCGTAGAAGAAGGATCCTCGAATAGTTCCGGACATTGCGATCGAACCTCCGCCTCCCTATCCCATGTCTCGTCCTGTACTTGCTCGTGATCACATAGCACATGTACCATTGGAACAGACCGGCCTCAGATAACCTTTGTATTGTGATCGATAATCCAGATGGGATGCTCTTCAAATGACACATCTGCTTCGAGCTCAACCTCCTTAGGGTTCAAGACATGAGATAGGTCTGAAAAGTAACGTCAGATTTGAGAGACATGGAAGATGTCGTGCATAGCCTGGTACCTCTGAGGTAGCTGCAACCGATATGCAACCATCCCAACTCTGTCCAAAACCTCAAAGGACCTGATGTATTGTGGTGAAATCATACCCTATCTTTGAATCCTCTTGTGTCCCAACCTCGGTGCGACATGTAGGAAAACTTGATCCCTGATCTCGAACTCTAGAGGTCATCTCCCCTGACCAGCATAAGACTTCTGTTGAGAATGTGATGTATCCATCCTCTTCTAAATCAACTATATCGGCTCCAAAGTCTCCTGAACAAGACGAGGTACCAGAAAAGCTGCCTCTCCTGCCACTTTCCTTCATAAGCGTGATCGGCATGACCTACCGTACGATGCCTGGTATGATTCCATCAGAATGGTTTCCTGGAAACTGTTTTTAGACAAACTCCACCAGAGGAATATGCTTCTCCCAAGAACCGCCAAATTCTAGGATGCATGATCGAAGCATATCCTCAAGCACCTAGATGGTGTGCTCGGACTAGCCATCAGTCTGGGGATGGTATGTCGTACTCAGAAGAACCTGGGTACCCAAAGCCTTCTGAAGCCCCTACCAGAACTGAGAGGCAAATCACACATCCCTTTCTGAAACAATATAGTGTGGAACTCCATGCAGACAAACGATCTATCTGATGTAATTTAGTCCCAGATCATTAACCCTAAAGTTATCCTTGATCAGGAAGAAGTGTGAAACATTTGTAAGTCTGTCAACGAGAACCCAAACAGCATCACATCCCTGAGGTGACCTCGGTAACCCAACCACGAAGTTCATTGCGACATCCTTCCACTTCCACTCTGGAATGGGTAACTGCTGTAAAATCCATGTCGGTTGCTGATTCTCTGCTTTCACATACTGACAAGTAGAACATCTCATGAAAAAACCATCAACATTCCTCATCATACCTGGCCACCAGTACTCGCGATGTAGATTCTGATACATCATGGTGATGGAAAGATGAACTGCCCAAACTAAGGAATGGAAATCACGCATCATCTCCTCTATTACGTCTTTCGGCACCCATACGCATCCCTGAAAACGTAGAATATCATCCTCACCCAATGTCCATCCAGGAGGAGGGTCCCATCCTCACACATTCTTTAGTAGGACCAAGGCCTCTTTGTATGATAGATACCTCATTCGTATTCGATCATGAAGTGTAGAGTTAATAGCTACAGATGATAGGAATGTCTGTTCTTGCCTGTCATGCACCTCCATATGCATCTCAAAGAATAGAGCCATAAGATGCCACTCACTGCTGGCCTCCTGAACTGCATGAATCTGAGTTCGTCTGCTCAGCGCATCTTCCACTACATTTCCCTTTCCCGGCGTATAGGCGATCTCGATGTCAAAGGACTGAAGATACTCGAACCACTTGAACTGTCTTAGATTCAAATCATGCTGAGTAAAGATATACATGAGACTCTTGTGGTCGGTGAAAACCACAAAGTGCTCTCCCAGAAGATAGTGTCTCCAACAGCGCATGGCATAAACAATAGATGCCTACTCCAGATCATGCGCAGGTGAGTTCCTCTCATGTGGTGTCAACTACCGAGACCCGTAGGCAACGACTCCATCTCCCTTCACGTGCACAGATATAAGCCTGATACCTAATGCATCATTGTAAATAGCTTATCCCTTGCCCGGCTCTGGCAAGACTAGTATCGGTGATGACGTCAACCTCCCTTTCAGATCCTGAATGGTTGACTCACAAGAATCTTATGATAAAAACATCACCACCTTCTTGGTCAGACCTATCAATGGTGCTGCTAGGCGTGAAAAGTACTGATTGAAGCGTTTGTAGTATCCGGACAGCCCTGGTAATCTCCGCACCTCAAAGCTGTTCTTCGGCTGCTCCCAGTAAACTACAACTCACAGTTTATTTTGTTCCACTGACACTACTGTGTCTGATATAACCTGACCCATGAAGCGAATTAGATCCATCCAATAGTGGCACTTCGTGAGTTTATCATACATCCCATTTTCTCTCAGTGTACTCAGAATGATATCAAGATCTGTGGCATGGTTGTGTTGAGTGTGAAAGTACACCAAGATATCGTCCACGAAGACCACAACAAAGGAGTCCAAGTACAGATGGAACACACAGTTCATCAGTTCCATGAAGTCTATAGGAACATTTGTAAGACCGAACAACATGACTGTATACTTGTAAAAACCATAACATATCTTGAAAGATGTCAGAGGTATATCTGATGGTCTAATGCACAACTGATGATAACCATACCTCAAGTCGATCTTTGAGAACACCCGGGCTCCTCGAAGCTAATCAAAGAGGTCATCGATCCTCGGCAAGGGATATCGGTTCTTGTCCATCAACTATTTCATCTTCCGATAATACACACAAAGCTAAAGGGTACCGTCTGCCTTCTTTACGAACAGGACAGGAGAACCCCAAGGAGATGTACTGGGTCTGATTAAACCCTTTACCTACAACACCTCCAACTACTTCTTGTGCTCCTACAATTCAGGTGTATACATCCGATAAGGAGGAATGGACACAGGTGTCGCTCTTGGAACGAGCTCAATCGAGAAGCCTACCTCCCACTTAGGAATTAAACTTGATAATTATTCTGGAAAGACTTCCCAAAAACGATCCACTACTAGAGAAAATTCTAACTGTGAAGTCCCATGGTCATCCAGATAAAGACTGGAAATCTGGGCGATAACATCCCTTAGACTATGATGTTCTGGTCCTACTCTATGATCTTGGAAATCCCACTTGCCTCTTTGAAGTAAGGATCCTCCCTCTGGTGATATGAAACTCACCATGTGGTGATAGCAATCGAAAAATACCTTGAAATGAACTAACCAGTCCATCCCGAGAATGACGTCATAGACTGCCATCTCTAGGACATAGAGGTCCCATAAGAAATGACACACTTCAACCTTAAGAGGGAACTCCTTGCACTGACATATGCTAGATGTCCTCATTCCCAACAGTGTGTCAAGAGTCAACAAGTCGGCAGACGAAATGAAACAGAGCCCAAGGATCTCCATAACCACAATAGAGATAAATCTATGTGAATCACCAGTATCAAAAAGATCCGAAGATAAAACTGAGGCTACTAAGATCATACCTCGCACTGTAGAAGGGTCGGGATCTTGCTCGTGATAGGTCTTCTCCATGGTAAAAGACTGGCCTGCACCATAGCCCTCCGCCCCTGGCTGACTGGTCTAAGCTGATCCACTCTGCTGTCGCTGATGACCTGGTGACTGACCACGACGATCATGACCTCCACCTCGGCCTAAACAGACGGAAGAACTCCAGTTCCCTGACTGGGGGGAAACTGGTGAAGCATCTCTAGAATGCGGGGTCATAGAGGAACCCCTATCACCAGCTGAAGGTGAGAAGATGTGACAGAAACGCTAATGATGGCCCAACATGTCGCAACACCGAAACTCTATCGGATCCCTCTGGCACTGAGGCCTAGTATACCCACTCCTACAGCAATGGTAGTATACAACCTGGCTGCCAGAAGACGCATCTCGTGAACCTCGATCTCCACGAGAAGACTCTCTGTGACGCTTCCCACTATCTGTTAGAATGAACACCAGCTCTGGATATTGAACCGCCCTGGCTCACTGCTCCAGAAACTCTCAGATTGCACTCAGTGATCAGCGCCTGGTTGACGATGGAGGATATTGAAGTCAACTAGAAGATATTCTATTAGGAACGAATTTCCTACCTGAGACCGTCCTAGAACATCCTAACAAGGAGCAACTCATCACATGCTGGGATCGGTGTGAAACACTATAACTCAATGAAGCGAGACGAGTACTCCATAACATTGAGTGTATGCTGATGCAGACTCATAAACTCTCGGGCACAATCAGCCCTCTGGGTCTCTAGATAGAAGTAGTCATAGACGGTGCGTCTAAACTCGTCCCAAGACATATCCTGCTAACACCCTGACCGTGAGATCACCTCTCACCACCTCTTGGAAGTATCTCAGAGCATATAAGCATCTAACTTTAACCTTTTTTCAGAGGGATCTATAGGTGCTCAAAAATGTTCAGTGTGGCCCCTATCAACGACTCTACAGCCTGAGGTCCTCCATCCCTTGGAAATGTATGAGGATCCTGATGCTGGAAAACCCATGTCAACTCATCCATCAACAAGGTAGGAGGCGGCTCTCCTTGGAAGGTCCTCATCATCCTAAGGAAGTCCTCCCTAAACTGTGCCTTAACACCTACAACTGGTATGACAACTAGTGCCAGTGCTGGCTCGAATGGAGGATCGATAGGAAGTCGCTGATCAGACATATCTGGCATCTGATCACTACCAGACGATAAACATACAAACTGAGGACGCCTCGAAGACGTAGCTCTGAAAGATCAAAAGTATAACATAGATCAGAAAAAAGGTCAGAGAACACAAGAGTACAAAACAGGAACAAGGAATGAAAATCACACAAGTTTACAAAACACGACTACACTATGTGTATAATACTATAGGGTGTGTCTTCTTAAGCCACTGAAATGGGCGTTTACCCATGCCCTACAGGTCGTGTAACACCTCAAACAACACGGCGTGTTGACCCAACACACAACGTGTACATGAAGACTATTACCCTTCCTGAGTCTCTTTACATGGAAATCTCACATGGTTCAAACTAAACTGAGACTACACGGTATGCTCCCTAGGGACACAACGTGTAGCAGACACTGACTCGGCGGCCCGTGTTGTTGGTTACACAGTCATCTACACAGCTTTCCCTTAAACGGAATGTTCCGAAAAAACACGGCGTGTATAGTAGAAGGTGACACCATCCCATGTTGTCTATGACATGGTCGGGTATCTGGGAAAGACTAGACGACGTGTTCCAAAAGAAACACGGCGTGTCTTCAAGAAGGTCATGTCGACCCGTGTTGTTCGAGACACGGTTGGGTACCTGGGAAGAACTACACGGAGTGTTTAATTACAACATGGAATGTTCTACATGAGCTTCCCCGACCCGTGTTGTTAGTGACATGGTCTGGTACAAGGCTCTACACTACACGGCATGTACATACCGTACACAGCGTGCTCCTGGCATTATTTTCACAACACCATGTTCCTGCACACACAGTCAGTAACACAGCCTAAAAACTACACGGCGTGTAACCAGAAAGTATATGACGTGTATTTTGGTGTTTTTGGTCAGTATCTTAGAAACTGCACAGAAGCCCAGAAATAGGAAAACAAGGCACAAATGTTCCATATTCCGATCCGTGAGGGCCCATACTCCCTGCAAATCAAAGCTTGGCATCCCGTACAGTCATGCACAAGGGAAAACATGATCATGATCCACAAATTTCGGATTCAAGAGGGCCCATAACACCTCAAGAATCAAAATATGGTGTTCATTTAAACAAAGAACAATACAAACAATTATCTTACAAGCATAGAGATTCTATCAAGAATCTATCACAACAACATGCATAATCTAAACAACGCCAATCACAATAGAATGCAATTGCTAATGCCCCCTAAAGGGAATGGAAATAGTGCATGGCATGTGATTTCTACAGGTGCCTATATAATACATGATATTTCATACCCTCACCTAATTGATTTGCGAAATAAATAGAACCATAATATCAAAACAATAATAGTACAAAGCATGTGAATCACTCTATGTGAAATCACATCAACCGTAAAATCTCAAAACCAAAAAATACAATAAAGGAGGTAGTATGGCTTTTTCCATTACACAGGTTAGCTACTACTGGTAACAACTTATTACCATGTACCGAATCCATCCTATCCCTGGAGAAAATTATCCAAATATAAAATCAAGAGAAAAAAATCCCTCTGATACCACTTTGTAACGTCCCGGTTCCGAAATCCTCCTAGAGGCGCCCTGTCCCCGGTTGGTCACATGGCCTCAAGTGCATTTCCCCAAACACCAGAGGCCGCCGATTAGCAGCGAGGGCCTTGGGTGTGATAGTGGGGAAACTATGCCCTCATTGGCAGAGTTCACAACCGAAGAAAAATAAACATGAAATAGCGGATTTAGTAATAACCAACAATATAAACAACGGAAGAATAAATCATCAAACTGAACCACATATGTATATATATGAAATGATGCATGATACAAAATTAGGAAGCATACGAACAAGTCACAATGCTGGAAAACACTACAGTACCAAAACAAGTACAAAAGAAAAGTAAAATGCTCCTCTGCATCGCATGCCAAAGATTGGTCCCTTACTCCCCATCTCTAAGAAATAAATTTCCAGAAGTCGAAGGGAACTTTCCCTTTTCTATACCTACAACAACATAGTATGCTGGGGCCGAAAATTATGTCAAAAACAGGGTGTGAGATAAAATCCCAGTAGGCATTCAGCTGACGAACTGTGGCTAATAGTCAATGAGTATATGGAAGCTGAAAGTACAATAACCAGTAAATAGGTGCAACAAAAAGCAATAGGCAGTAACAGTAAGGAGTAAAAAATTATTATACATAGTAGAAAAGAAATCCACAACCAATAAATAATAGTGAAACAAACAACTAATAAACTGAAAACCCTCTGGGAAGTACTCACAGCCATACCCCTGGGTCCTATACAAGAAGTACCACAATCCTCTGGGCAGTGCGCTCAACCTATCCCCTCTGGCTTGGTCATACACATTTATGAGACTCTCTGGGGAAGCTCACTTAGTCAATTCCCCTAATAGTCTAGGGATTTCAGGGACTCTCTTGAGGAAGATCACATAGTCTAACCCTCTTAGCTCCAAGTTCTAGAGACTCCCTGAGGAAGCTATCTCGGTCAATTCCACCTATAGCCTTAGGTATACCACAGACTCTCTGAGGAAGCTCACTCGGTTCATTCCTCCTCTAGACAGGGAGGGTTCTTAAAGAGATTCAAACATGGGAAGACTCTCTATGGAAGCCTACTCGGTCTACCCTCCTGTAGTCTATAATATCCAATACTCTCTGGGAGCTCACTCGGTCCATCCCCTATAGTCTATATTGTCTAAGACTCTCTAGGAAGCTCACTCTGTATATCCCTAATAGTCTATAGAACCAGGTTCTCTCAGCCCCGTACCATTTAGTGAATAATAATGATATAAGGCCAAAGTACACCTATAGAGATACATGGCTATCCATAGTACACCTATAGTGCTACATGGACAAATAGTCTAAATGGCATCAATCATGTCATGAGTTTCACTTCAACCTATAAATGCAAGGCATGAAACATGTGTAACAGCCAAAGGTAACCCAGACCAAAAGTTCGTACCCAAACGAAACAAGGAAAATACATCCAAACACAACAATTTATCCTCTAACATGGTCAAATTACCTCTACACAAGCATTCCGGCAAGGCTTGAAAACAACAAGGGAATAAATTTAATCATGCAATACCCCGTTCATGAGTATCTGTGGAAATTCGCACATAAAACTCAAAGACTTTGAATGGTAAGGAAGAAACCACCTACCTCGATCCTAGGAGATCGATCTACTGGAACCACAATGGATAATTCCCCCTAGAATGTCGTTGATCTGAGAAAAATCCCAAAACGTTCATCCTTAGAATACATGAGAAGGAGGAAGAATTGTAAAATAAGGATGATGCAGAAGGAGTAACTCACCGCTACTCTTCCAACGCAATCAACCGTGCTCTAATTAGAGAACAGAAGAATAGACAGGGGATCATGAAAGATCCGGCCGTACGGGTCACTCTCGGAAGAAGAACCTGGAGAAGCGGTGTGTTCTGTCTGTCAGGCGCGACCCCGGTGCGTTTTGGAAAAAAAGTAAAGTTCATGGAGTCTACTAGGTTTTTCCGCACTCTACCAAAATTGGCCTCCCAGTCACCCCTACACATTGTGTGTGGCCAGGGCACAGTCATCACACGGCTTCGATCCAGAGAAGAGTACACGACATGTACTCAAAAAGTACATGGAGTGTACTTCAAAATTATCCAGAAACTCCATTTCTCTTTAAAACTCTAGAAAAAGGAAAAGCATACCTGAAACGAAGATCCGTGTTCTTAAAATAATAATATAAAATGACCCCAACATGTGTCCACATCCTATTTTTTGAGTCCTAGCAGACCATGGGATGATTTTTACCAAACTTGAGGGCCCATGGAGTCACATGGGTGTAACAGTGACATTTATGACATTATTTTTTTTGAAGAAGATAAATATAACAAAGGTATGTATATCCTAAGTAAATGATTTTTAATTTTTTTTTAATAAATGATATCATAGACTATAAATGTTAATTTTAATGCTAAAAATATTTTATATATCATGGTATTTTTTTGTCATTTAATAAATAAATTTATTTATGACACAAAGATGATGTAGTGATTGCCCCATTGATGAACAACTTAAATAAAATGAAACGATAAGGTAAAATATAAGATATAAACTTGTAGAAAACTGATTGGATGGGTGAATTTATAACCCTTATCATCTTACCATCTAAATCTATAATTTTTGGACCATTAAAATCCGAATATCATTTTATATTAAAGTAACATTTCATGACTTCCCAAAAGTTACCCTCATCCCTCTTATAAAAGGCACCCACCTCTACCCCCTTACCCACACCTCTAAGGCCCTTGGATCATCATATATATGATCATATTATCTCTCCACATACCTCTATTACTCCGAGAAGCCTCACTATTTGCAGAAGTCTTTTCAAGGAAGCCTTTGGCTCAAATCAGAAAGAGTTACCCGATTTAGAGGTAATGTCTTCTCTCGAGTTTCTTTAAATTATTTTCCTTCTTCACTCACCACATTCATATTATTATTTGATACCATAATAACAAAAGTATCATAAATATACTAGGTTGTTTTTATGAAAAGTATTCTACCTAAACATACAAAAAACTCAATCTAATGTTCATAGAACATACTGTTTCTGTGAGTGGCGAATTACTTCCTCACAAAACGATGATTGGTTAATCATCTTTTAACACATTTCATGGTGGACATTATGATGGAACTATATTTATATATGATATATATTATATTTATATCCCCTCTATTTTTCTGTGTTTTATATTTAAAACATACCCTTATGCTTTTCATGTTGTGCAAATGTGATAATTTCATATGAGGAAGTGTGAACTACTATCCCCTCAAGTGACGTGACTCATTCATGCCAAATATGGAGTTTATAAAGAATGCAATTATTGAACTTTCATTACATATATAACATATATATTATACTATAATTATAATATATCTATGTCTCATTTAGTTTTAAGGTCTATCAATATTACACAAAAAATATTTGTAGTGTTTGTGCGTACGTACGACCTACCGTCTCCATGAATGGTACAATTCATTTAATATCACCATACATTATATAATATTATTAAATAAATATATTATAGATATGTATTATATTTAAATTATGAATACCATTCCAGATATGATGTACATAAAAAACATGGGAAATTATCTCCAAACAAGTTCATTGTTGACTCATGTACCGAACATCGACAAAACATATGATATAAACTCACATAATTAATTAATTATTATAACATGATAATATCTTATATGGATTGAATAAAAAATTTTAAATGACGTCCTTATGAAATTACAAATTGACCAATGTATATTATTCAGTAATATAAAGAAACGAACAAGACAATTCGTTCATGAGGTAAGGGGATTTCATATCTAAGTTTTATTTTCAAGAGATTTCCATTTTTCACCACTTATTTATTGAATGTGGTGTATTTTGTACTAACATTTGATATATATTATAATTATTCTATTTATATTCATGTAATTCTAGGATTCATTTGGTGTTTATTATCTTTTGGTGATACGACATGATTTATTACAACGAGGTATGGGGTTTTTATCTCACATTTTATTGTCGTGAGATTCGTGATTTTTTGGAAATATCTCTATTGAGGGGTGTATGTCCTGCCCATTATTCTACTAAATGTGTAATATACATCCATTTTTTGGTATTTACATCAACATTTTATAGTCCATCTTTCATGGGGTGTACGTTTTGAATGTTACCCAAATCGGTAATGGAACCTTTCACCCTCATATTTTTAAAAGACTTCTTTTGGCGAGGTCTTTTAATTTACATGTTCATAATGATGGTATTTGATATTATATATCCTCATTGCAGTATATCATATGTCCAAGTGATTAGATACCCATTTTTTCTCTAATTTTTTGAATTTTAAGGTGACATCGTTAGCTATCGAATTTTTGTAAGGGAACTACCAAACCAAATATCAATTCTTTGGGTTAAAACTATACTTCTTGATTATGTCATACTATGAATTTGTGTGGATTAACTCTGATTTTTTTAGACATATTATCCACTTATATTATATTTATTTATATTATTCACAGATAATTATGTAATTGATTTATCCTTAATCTAAATATACCATCTTTGTAAGGGTCTTCGTCTCAATCTCCTTTCGTTGAGGTATACTTCAATTTATATATGACCTTATTTTATTGGTTCTTTATTAAACTCTTTTTACATTTAATTTCCTTCAAAAGGAATATTTTTACATGATGTTTTTTACTAAACGACAAATGAAATTGATTTTGTCTTACTTATGCAGTGACAATGACTTCTCCGCCATTGTGAGTATTATTTGAGTATCGGCTTCCTCTACAAGCCATAATTTTTTAAATGAAAAATAAATACGATGTTTTACTTTTCATTTATATATGTATTGAAAATGGTTTTGATAATGTTTTGATTATATGAATGTGTTGTATTGATATATTGTGATTGAAATGTTGAAATTTTATGTTTCCATTATGCATGTTTTATGTGATATGATTATGTTTTGGTTCATGGGCATTGTTTATGAAGTCGGGTGGTTCCATGATAAAATTAGTGTGGGTGATCTCAAGATAGATCTCCAATGCATTTGGTAATGCAAAAGGGTTAAACGCTAATGTTTCTCCAAAGAGATTTAGGTAATATACTATGATGGGTATTTCAAATGTAACCATGAGGGTTACTCCATACATAAAAATGTTATGAATGCCTCAAGTTACCTTTATGTCGTATGATTCATATGAGTTATTCGTAAATCTTATGTTTTCATGAGTTATGTTAATGTACTTATGTTTTATGTGTAATGTTTTATTTCATTGATTTTTATGTATACATGGACTAATGTTTCATATCCGTATTTTTATATCCCTTAGTGAGCTTTTTATGCTCAGCCCATGTTTTTGAAATGTTTTTCACAGGACATTAATTAGAATAGGGTGAAGGATGGGATCATGGAAATGTTATGCTATCTAAAACATGGAACTAGACAGGACTCTTTTGTTCAAAAGTTTTTATTTTATGATGAAAATGGAAACTGAGTAGATGTGTCTACTTTGTAATCAATGTGATGTAATATTTATGTCCTAATTCTCTAAAACTCTAAACCTGAAAAGATCCTCAATGTGATTTATTGATTTAATTTATTATTATGTAATGTTTTAAGGCCAGGTCCTTATAGTTTGTTTTATAGGTTGGTTTAGATAACATTATAGGTTAGGGTATTCTTTAAGCATAAGTGACATTACCATAATGGTTAGGATTTTTTGAAAGAGTCATAGTTATTTTTATAAAGTGAATGAGTTTAAGATAACATGAATAATTATATCTTAGTGTTTACCCTCTTTATATTATATTATATGATTATTTAACTGATATACTCACACTTTCATTTTTGGTTTTAGTAAATGGCTAGATCTAGTAGGCACTAAAGTTACAGTTGATGTGAAGAAAACAGTGACTGTTTTCTGAACAAGATACTGAATGATATGGAAGCTGCAATGAGAACTCATGTGGATTTTCTCAACCAACTATCTAGAGTCATGATTTACCACATTAACCTTAATGATCTTTATATTGAATAATATATGCGAGAAACAAATCCCTACGGTAGTTCAGGTAATAATCATAAAGGTATGTGTGTTAAAAAAACCTATGTGTCAAAGATGTGGAATGAAACACATTGGAAAATGATTCAAAGGGATAGAAAAATTCTATAGATGTGGAAATGAATGTCATAAGGGAAGAACCAGCCATGGAAAAATGAAGCATCTAGTTGACTATAAGAAAGGGAAAGAAGTCCTTTCTGAGGGATCAATTGAATGTTTAAAATGTGGTGTGCATGGTCACTATGAAAACACATGTCCTATGAAGATGTTCTAGGAATGGGATCACCGGGATCATACAAATAATCATTTACCAATACCTAATGCCATTCCGATTGAGTATGAAGAAACTGACAATGAAAAATTAAAGGTATTGATTATTCTATATCATATATTTTCCTTTTATTGAAATATTAGGGTATGATTCATGATTTTGTTTGTAGGAAAGTAGTATTTCAAAATAAGTTGGAAAAGAATGGTTAAAGGATCTTGAAGAATGTTGAATGAGTAAGAATTCAACATATAAGGGATTCAAGAGTTATGGTAGATTTTAGGATAGTGAAATTATTAAAAGTATTAAGGCTCTCTTGATGATGGGATTACATTATAATACTTTTTATAGTATGTGTAAATCAGATGTTTGATATATGAAAATTTTATTCATGGAATAATTATCTTTTCTTTTAGGGATATAGTTATAAAGAACCATTTGGGTTTATATGATCCTTGAATTTGTGGTAATTACCGTTTAATACATTTTGGGATGCAAAACGAATGTTATTAGATATGCTTTGTTGTTAAAAAATGTTATGGTTCTTTTTGATGAATTTATCTATTTTTTGGAATGTTATAAAATTATATAGTTTTTGAAAATGGACAACACGCAAACCACTTGACAACCTTTCACGTCGGATGAAGATGCGAGAATCGAACCCACAACCAAAGTACGACTGGTATTTATAACTTACCACTGGACTACGTGATGTCCCAGGTTATTATTACTAATTATTTTTAGTTATATGATCTTATGAATCATGATTAAGTTGATTGTGGGTTATCTATGGAAGTGATTAACCTATCAGGGAAGATATGTGATTAGGTTAATTACTTTTCAATATGATACTTTAAGGGTAACTGATGTTATTTGGAGATAAATTTTATTATTTACCTTGGAAGACTATGTGATTACATCATTCAGAAATTTGGGTTTCAATCATAGTTTAGATTAATTTTAGGAATTTTATGGATAGATTTTTATTTACTAGTCTTTATTGGACCTTGAGTTATTTTTGTTGAATTTTCGAGATTAAGAGTAGTATTTCTTTTTATAAAGGATTTTACTTTTGGTGATTATCTGATCATGTACTAACAATTTTGGTTTTGGTTAAGGTATAAAGAAATGAGAAATATATAGTTCATCATTTTTGGATTAGGTGATTCTCAAGAAGTTGATTATTGTACTCTTAATTTTAACAAGTTATCCTAAATACTCATCTTTTGATGAAAATATGAGTTTGTGTAAGAAATATAGTAAGAGTTTAAAGTCTACATGAAATGTAACTAGGTTTACTTATGTTTTATTTAAGCTCAAAAATCAATTCCTCAATGAAAAGTAACATACAACAAAAATGTTGTCTGTTAACTTTTCCTTCTGGGGAATCAAATATAGTTTAAACCATCACAAGTTTGTGTTTTTCTAGTGGTTCAGTATCTCATAAACATGTTTTCTATCACTCTCCATCAGAAATTCGCCGTTTTTTTCTCTTCCAGTTCAATTTTTTCATGGAATCCTAGTATGTTTTGTCTTGGGTGACATTTTTACATCTCTTAATGTGATATTTTTATTGACTCCTTTTCCGATGCGGGGCTTTCAATGAAGTTTCCAAGCCAAATTTTAAAATTGAGAGGACACAATTACCAAAATCGGGGAAGAATATAACATCCAAGGTAAATAAATAATATGACATTATCATATTTATTAATATTTGTGAATAAAATGTAAATATTACTTTAAATGGAATGCTATGTTTGATGGCGTACCCAAAACACAACAATGAGTTTCTTTGAAATCATACGTTGCACACAAATAATATAATAATATTATTTTAAATGGTAGTTGACACATAGTCGTTGTAATGGCAGAAATGAACAAAACTAAATAAAAAATGATTATTAATTTTTGTTAAATATTTTCAGAATTACCAAATAAATGAGAGATTCTTAAAATGAAAATGGATCCAATTTTATTAAGAATTATTCTAATATTATTTAAAAGGATGATTAATCACCTTTTGATGGTGATCCATTTTTAAAACTACATTTTTCCAATTTTATATGTTATATTAGACAATATAAATCATTTTTTTAGAATCTGGACATCAAAATGTACATTGTGTAAATTTTTGTTATTTTTCCAATAAAGTTCATTTATAATGAATATTGAAAAATGTTGTCTTTTAATTCAAATACTCCTTTTAATCTAATTTATTTATATTGGTAGATTATTTTTTAACTATTTTTAATGTTCAATTAGAATATATGTTTACCATTTAATTCAATGTTGGTCATTGTAATTAATTTCACATTGAAATTGGACACAAAGAAGTGTTAATCATTTGGTATATATTGTTTCTTAAAATCACGCTATTAGTTTTGACAGTGGGATTTAATTATAAAATTAATTAATGAAACATCTATGTATTTAATTTGGTAAAATGGAAATAATTATTGAATTTGTAATATCAAATTTACTTTGGATAAATTTTTGGTATTTTTTGGACAAATATTATTTTTTAATGAACAGTGAAAAATATTTCATTTTACTTCAAAACTGCTATTTCGTCTAATTTAATTATGTAGTTATATTCTATTTTTAATTGGTTTCAATGTGTAATTTTATTATTTTTTTATCACTTCAAACAATGTTGTTAACTGTAAGTAATTTCAATTTTAAATTGGATGTAAAAACAAGTCAATCTTTTGATAAATTTTACATCTTAAAAACTTGTCTTTAGTTGTGACAACAAGAATTATTTTTTAGTTAATTACTGAAATTTATTTATTTGGAATTTGGTAAAATGGATTCAATATTTTGAATCAGAAGGTTCAAATTTTGTAATTAAGGCACTTTTTTGGAAATTATGAATAGTAATGACGGTAATTATCATTCATTATTTTTGTTAATTAGTAATTATGTAGTTAAGGATAATAAAATAATATCATAATAATATAAAATGACCCCAACAAGTGTCCAAATCAAATTTTTTGAGTCATGTCCCACCATGGTAAGATTTTTACCGAACTTGAGGGCCCATGGAGTCCCATGGGTGTAATAGTGACATTTAAGACAATATTTTTTTAATGAATAGAAATATAACAATTGTTTGTATATCCTAAGTAAAACAATTTTAGTTATGATTACATAAATGATATATTAGACTACAAATAATCATTGTAAAGATATGAAACTTTCCTACATCATCGTATTTTTAAAACATTAAATAAATAAATAAATTTATGACCCATTATGACGCAGTGATTACCTCATTAATGAACAATTTAAATAAACTTAAATGATAATTTAACATCTAAGTCATAAACTGGTCAAGACCCTATTTTATGGGAGGATCTAAAACCCTCATCACCTTATACTTGAAAAATATCATTTTGGGACCTTTAAAATATGAAAATCATTTTATCATAATGTATCATATCTATACTTTCCTAAAGTGACCTTCCTCTGTTTTATAAAAGGCCCCCACCTCCCCCCCCTGTACCCACACCTCTCAATCTCTTGTCTCGTCCAAAATCTTCTCATATTATGTCTCCACATCCCTCTATTACTCGTATAAAACTCACTTTGGGCATAAGTCATTCCATGGAAGCCTTTGGCTCAAATAAAAAATTGTTACCCGATTTAGCGGTAGTGTCTTCTATTGAGTTTCTTTCGTTTATTTTCCTTCTTTACTCACCACTATCTTCTTATTATTTGATCCCATAATATCACCAGAATCCTAAATATACTAGGATTTTGTTATGATATAGATACTAACTAAACTTACACAAACCTCTGTCTAATGGTTAATTGAAATACTATTTCTGGGGGTGGCGAATTACTGCCTCACGAAAAGTTGTTTGTTCAATATTCTTTTTACACCATTCATGGTGGCCATTATGATGACACTATATTTATATATGAAATATATTATATTTATTTCCCTTTTATATTTCTGTATTCTATATTTAAAATATACCTTTATTCTTTTCATGTTGTGCAAATGCGATAATTTCATATGAGGAAGTGTGGACTACCGCCCCCTTAAGTGATGTGACTCGTTCATGACAAACATGAAATTTATAAAGAATTCAATTAATGAACTTATATAACCTATTTAACATATATATTATACTGGATATATAATATATCTATGTCTCATTTAGTTTTAATCTCCACCAATATGACACAAAAAATGAATGTAGCGTTCATGCCTACGTACGGCCTACCGTCTCTATGAACGATACATTTCATTTATTATCTTCACAAATTATGTAATATTATTAAATACATATATACTATATATATATTATATTTGAATCATGAATACCATTCCGGAGATGATGTACTTAAAACTACATGGACAATTCTCTTCAAATATGTTCATTGTTGACTCATTTACTGCACATCGACAAAACGTATGATATGAACCCACATATTTAAGTAATTATTATAACATGATAATATGTTATATTAATTTAATAATAAAATATTAAGGAATTACTTAATAAATTATTATTTTACCAATGTTTATTATTCAGTAATATAAAGAAATGAACAAGACATGTCGGACTTGAGGAAAGAGGATTTCTTATCTAACTTTTAATTCTGTGAGATTTACATTGTTCACCACTTATTTATTGAATGTGGTGTATTATGTACTGCCATTTGATATATATTATCAATATTCTATTTATATTAATGGTATTTTGTGATTAATTTTTTGTTTATTATCTTTTGGTCAATCGAATCAATTTATTACAATGAGGTAAGGGGTTTTTGTCTCACTTTTTATTCCCATGAGATTTGTTCTATTTTTTCCACTATCTCCATAGAATTGGGTATGTAAATCCCTTTATTCTACTCATTGAGTAATATAAATCCATTAATGGGTATTTACATCAATATTTTATAGTCCTTCTTTCATGGGGTGTACATTTCGAGAGTTACCCAAATCGGTATGTGAACCTTTCACCCTGCACGTTTTAAAAGACTCTTTTTGATAGGTCTTTCAGTTTACATCTTCTTAATGTTGGGATATGTTATTATATATCCTTATTGATGTAAATTTTATGTCCAAGTGATGAGATACCAATTTTATCTCTCATTTTATGAATTTTAATGTGACGCTGTTAGGCTATCGAATTTCTGTAACGAAACTTCATAACCCAATTTCAATTCATTGGGTTAAAACTCTACTTCTTGATTATGTCATACTATGAATATGTTTGGATGAACTCTAATTATTTTACATGTAATATGCACCTATTGGGATTATTTATATTTTTCACACATAATTATGTAATTGATTTATCCTTATTCTAAGGATACCATATTTGTAAGGGACTTCATCTGAATCTCCTTTCAGTGAGGCATACATCAACTTATATACAACCTGCTTTTATTAGTTGTATAATAAACCCATATGAATTTTATTTTCAATCAAATGGAATCTTTTTACACGAAGCGTTTTCCTAAATGAAAAAAAGGATTTTTTTTGTCTTACGTATGCGGCCACAAAGGCATCTTCGCCGCTGTGACCATTATTTGAGTTTTGGCTTCCTCTACAAGACATTACTTTTTTTAAATTAAAAAATAAATACCATGTTTAAATTTTCTTTTATTTTGCTATTATGAATGGATTTTATAATTTTCTGATTATATCAATGTGTTGTATATATATCTTGTGATTGAAATTTGGAAATGTTATGTTTCCTTTATACATGTTTTATGTGATACGACTATGTTATGGTTCTTGGGAATTGTTTATGAAGTCAGGTGGTTCCATGATAAACTAATGGAAGGTGAGACCAAGATAGCATTACAATGCATTGGTTAATGAAAAGGAGTTAAACGCTAAGGATTCTCCAAAGAGATTTAGGGAATATACTGTGATGGGTATTCCAAACGTAACCATGAGGGTTAATCCCAACGTAAGAATGTTTTGAATGCATCATGTTACCTTTATGTCTAATAATATATATGAACTATTCATAAATCTTATGGTTTCATGAGGTATGTTAAAGTGGATATGTTTTTTGAGTAAATTATTATTTCATTAATTCTTATGTATACATGGACTACTGTTTCCTTAATGTATTTTTATATCTGTTATTGAGCTTTTTATTCTCATCCCATGTTTTTGAAATGTTTTTCACAGGAAATAAAGTGGAATAGTGTCAAGGATGGAATCAAGGAAATTTCATGATATCTAAAACATAGAACATGACATGACACTTTTTTTTCAAGAGTTTTTATTTTATGAAAAAAATGGAAACTATGTAGATGTGTCTACTTTGTAATCATTGAGATGTAATAGATATGTCCTAATTCTCTAAAACTCTAAACCTGAAAAGAACCTCAATGGGAATTATTCATTTAATTCAGGATTATGTAATGTTTTATGATCGGGTCCTTATATTTTTCATAAGAGAAAAATTCTCTTTCCATCTTAAGTTGGAGGGTGTGAAAAAAACACTTATCGAAAAACTTTTTTCTAAAATCCATTCAATCCAATGCCTCGATCTCTTCCTCGGTATTCATATTTTTGATCAATTTCTTCCATTTATTAGCTTCACTCTCTATACAATAAGTATCAATAAGAACCTTATCTTTTTATCAACATAAAAGGATGGGGACAATATTTTCAATGAAGTAGATCCATTTTTTAGTGATTGAGGGATATGATGATCCATTATAAGTTGGAGTACTTTGTCTCATGAAACTCTCAATTGTGGATTTTTATTTCTTATGGGGGTTGAATCATACTCTTGACCCGGGTTCCTATTCAAAACATGAGTTAACTCAGATAGTATCATTGAAAATTTTATGATTCCACTCTCATCAGATTGGTAATATCATAAGAACAGTCATCACATTTATATTTACAAAATTCGTTAGCCCAATACCTCCTATTACTAGTGATTTAATGGAGTAAATGGAATGTTAGGGGTATCATATAAAGGTTAATCCAATAAAGATGGGTAACTTATAACTTACATATCTTTCCTTAACTTATGAATTTATAGGCTTCAATCTATGTTATCCGTCGTCTAGTTCCCAACATATATTCTTAGGGTAATATTTTTATTCTCTTAATAGTGGGTCATACTAAGATTTTTAATTTACAAAAGAATATCTCTTGGGAGTGTCATAACCAAGATTGCAACAATTCCCATGGTCGTTCACCAGTTCCTGTTCTAGTATAGCTCAATGTGGTGTTTCTGGGATTTGCCCCTAGATACATCTGTGCCAGAGCCACCTCTACATGTTCTTATCCAGACATGGATGTATTTTAATGATAAAAAATTTAATCTTTACTCACCAAAATTTAGATATGTTTTTATTATAATTAGTTATATCCCTAAGGCCATGACATGGGTTTTCGAATCTTAATCCCAAATATAATTAAACCTATCACTTGATACCAACTATAACAACCCTACTATTTATTACACACAAACACTTTATTTATTAGATACAATTTCATGTTAGAAAAATATGACGATCAAGAGGTCTAGTGTTTTGGGTAATTAGGAACATTACATAACAACATAGAAAATAAAACACGACATATTTTTTGAAAACATCTTTTACATGACCACAATAATACTTCATACTTAGCATTGAATGGTATAACATGAGGACATTCATAAGAAAAGGGTGAGCTATAATTCCCAATAAGGGAGTAAAAAAGGCATAAAATGAAGAATATAAGACATTTTAAAAAATATTCATATCAATTTATCACAAGAGAAACATGAACATAAAGGCATGATATAACTTGATTATCATAACATGAAAATGTAGAAACAACATTTAACATGATATTAGCATGAGCAAAGGATCACTACACATGGAGAATGAGTAAACCCTCCTTGCAATTGAATTGTCATGAGTAAACTCTCATTTAAATTTAATTATAATGAGAAAAACCTCATTTAACATGTTATATCATGATATTATTATTTAGCCAATGTATTATAGTACTATTAGGGCGCATGCTTTATAAACATTTCATATCATGTATATGTGTTCCCCATGGATCCCATAACATGGATTTGTTCAACATCATAATTTATTCCACGGTGAAGTAATGTGGAATAAATATATTAAATTATCATTAAATGTTTATATGTTCAAAATGGTGAATACCCATAATAGAGAAATATGTATTCTATTCACATAAACGATGATTTCGGGATGGAAATTTTGGTGTAACTTCAGAAGCATAATAAATTCAAATCCAAATTATAAAATATATTATAGAGAGATAAAGGGGTATATCATCATTTATACATGAAATGTACTGTTTTGGGATCATGGATAATAAAATCCCAACATATGTAATAGAATATAGAAGCATAATATAAAATAATTTCATGAATGTAAATGGGGAGAGATAAATTGATTATAGAATTTCAGCATAGTAACATGATTACATTGGAGGAACTAATAACATAGAAAGTGGTATATCATCATTTGAACACAATTAGGGAATAATGGGGGAGGTTTGAAATCATACAACAAAATTTTTAATTGAAAATAAAAGGAAATAACAATATAAATGAAATTTGGAAAAAATATGAATGGAAGAAATCCCTTTCAAAGAAAGTTTGATCCAAATGGCTTGGGAGAGTCTTAAGAGAGGCTACATGAGAGACTAGGGTACATTGGGAGGTTTCTAGATAATTTTAGGGAATAGTTTTTTAGAGATACAAATGTTTTGATTAATGTGGTGTGGGAGAATGGTTGGGGATTATATTGGAAAGGAGAAGAAATTCGTTATTATTTAGGTTTTAGACGATAAACATCAAACTAAACAAAACTACAGTCCATCTCATGGTTTTTGCCCATGGTTTTTGAAAACGTGGAGTAGAAAATAATATTTTATAAGTCCAATGGCCTAACATAATAAAATATAGGTTGGCTTATGTGTAGGTGAGTCCCACTCTAAAGGAAATCATTTTAAAATGTTAAAATATTTTATATGTCTTGGTAGGTCCACTAATGGATTGAAAGAATAATCAAAAAAAATATATAATTTCCTTATATTAATGTTAAAACATATATTTTCTATATATCCCTTTTATAGTGTTTCATTACATCACTATTTAGTCATTATGAGATCATAAAACACATTATATATTTAAATGGTAATTAATTTTTAACTAAACCTTCGATTCTCTCTTAAAATTATGAAAAATTAACAATTAGATAATTTCTATGTCCTGAATCTAAAAATGATATTCAATTTATTTAAATAATTTTAAAATGTGTTAATTTTCTCTTTTAAAATAAAACTCGATATTTATGGAAAATTCAAGGGTTTGAACAAAAATAGTTTTCAAACCATAATAAAAATATCCATTGTATTCATATAAAATTTATGATCATTTATATATAATAAAAATTAATTAAGAGATAATATTTTATTAAAATATTATTTAATTTAAAAATGCATTAATTTATCAAAATATATTTCTCAATTGAATTTAATTGTTAAATAAAAATACTATTTTTTCATCATAACCTATTTACAATTTAATAATAATAAAATGAATGTATATTATTTATAAAGAAATTCACACAATCAAAGTGCTATGGTCTTGTTACATAAACCCTTATAACACCCTCATAGGACATTATGATAAAGTGTGCGATGATGAATGACTTTTGGTGCGGCTTAGATAACATCACTCTGGTGGTAATCACTATTAACTTCCACTACCCCCATATGAAGTTCTGTTCAAGCATAACACATTTATTCTAAGATTGGGCATGATCAATCCAATCCGAATGATGATATCTACTTTCTAATCTTTGAAAAATGGGCTTCATATGGAGAAATTCTACTGTATAAGGCCACAACTTCCTTTGTTTGAGTAAATTGGACTTGTTAATTCCCTATATTTTATACTAATTATGTGATCAATGTAAAATTGATATACTAGAAATGATAAAAATTCATAATAGTATTTTAAATTCACAAAACATAAAACTAAGGAAGTGAATATGTTTTATATAACCATTTTATATAAAAATACATTTAATTAGATAATGAAAAAAATTTATTAATAAAAGTTTGGGTCGTTACATGGCCTTTAGAAAAATCTCTTCTGAACATAAGAATTTTTTCTCATATGGTGCATCTATAATTACTGATAAATTCCATGTACAAGTAACACACTACACTGCATTACAAAAAATATTGTATTCCTTCTTTCAAGAACACCATTTCCTTATGGAGTGTATATTGCACTGAACTCTTGTTGATTGTCATTTTTTCATGATATATTTTTAAATATTAATTATTATACTAACTACCATTATTTAGTCTCATCTTATTAATAGAATACCCAAATTATTCCTTAGATTTTAACTTGATGTTATCATGAAACCATTAATCTTCTTCAGATAATCTGACTTATGTCTCAAATACATAACACAACTTCTGTGAGTAAACCCCATAATGAATGTAAAGAAGTACTCAAAAAGTAGATAATTTTCTCATTTCAATCAAACATAATAATTAATAATATCTATGTGATGTTTTGAATGAATATAAACATTCTTATGAATAGAGTCTGTGATATTTATTTCTTGGAAAATACTGAAATGTCATTTGTTTCTTCAAGATATATTAGGAATATTATAAACACTGTCGTGCTTTGATAATTTTTTCATGTTTCTTAGACACATATTTAACAACATTTTACGAAAAAACATAATTTTTTATTTCATTCTTATGTAATAATAGTTTTGTACTTCACCAACTTAAAAAAAGGTTCATTTTTTATGTTGGTCTTCAGTTACAACTTTTCCATCTTCCACTATTTCCACAACAGAACCATATTCTCTAAAAACAAATTTCTTGCCTTTATCAAAAATTTGTGAAAAACATTACAATTTTTGTGTCATCCCATGAAAAAAAAATGATTTGTTAGACTTTTAATTTTCTTCTCCATAATAGCATATCCAACACCTTTTATCACGAGGGATTTATCATTGCAAAATTTCATTATTCATTTATTTAAGTATTCCATTTTTCTCGACAATTTTATGAACCATGTCATATGATATGAACACCAAATATCCAATATCTTAGCTATTTCTTATTTTGATTCATTTAGAGTAAAATCTATGAAAAATAGATTTTTTACTTCCCTTTGTATTTCTTCACCTTTTTCTTCTAAAATTTTTTTTAATCCTTTTTAAGAATGGTTAAAAAAACAAAACCTTTTAAAAATTGTATTGTTTGTTCACATCCTTCATAAAATTTTTCTAATGGTGGGAAACTATTTTCAACCATTACACCAACATTCTTAGGTTTCTTCAAAACAGCGTTCTCAGAATTGTTCCTTTATGATGATTAACTCCCCCTAAAACTTTTCCATTTGTAATTCATGAAATATTTTTAATATTGATGATAGAACCAACACATATTTTCTTTATTGTTGAATCCACAAAAATTCATGAAGTAACCATTGAATGAATATTTACCTCTATAACATTCATTATGTCTGGTGTTGAGATCATGTATCTTAGCAAACTTCTTAAATTTCTCATTTGAAAATTGTTGACCACCAAACATGATGTTATCAAATAGAATATTCTTTTTCAACTCGAATTTCATTGTAGCTTTATTTGAACCGATAATAGTAAAATATTTTTTGTAATCAATTTTTTGAAACATACTAATTGTCCATTTTTTCACATACAAAACATACCCATATTTTTTTTAAAAATAACTTCAAATTTTTTTTCTACCATTAAAGGTAACTTTTAGATCCTTCTCAATTTTACCCACTTAATAACATTCGCCAACATCAAAGAAATAATTCATGATATTTTTACCTCAATACATAGATTTATAATGTTTTGGTTGGACAAGTTCAAACTCGTATTCCATTTCCATCATCATAACATCGAGGTATTAATTTCTATTATTGTCTTTCTCAACATACTTCTTCCAAAAATCAACTTATTCATATAACTTAACTATCTATTTAGGAGGAAATTCATGAAAGATTATTGTAGGAATTTCCTTATTCAATTTCTTGATTTCTTTTTCAAGTATTACAATCATTCTTAGAAATTAATTATATTATATCTTTAGATTAAATTCATTATCATTCTCTTCTTCTTTAGAACTACTAATTTCAAACTATTCACGATTAACTGTTGGAATGTAAGTACTTTTTCCAGTAAATTTTTCATCTTCAACATCATTACTATCACCTTCATAAACATTACATAAAATACCCCTCTTTTTGGATTTGGATAATTCATTTCCTTTCCATAGAAAAAGGAGTTAGACCAATAACCAAGTTTTTCCTATATATTCTTGTTATTCCTTCATATTTATCACTATCTTATTCATTATTTAATCAAGGATAATTAGCAATAAATTATCAACTGACCCCATATTGAAAACATATAAAGGGAGGTTTTCATTTCTAATTTATCATAACTCTATTAATTTTTAGATAAAATAAGGATTGAAATTATTTAATATTGATATATACCTCATAATCTAATTTAAAATCAACAACATATTCTTCTTAATGAACATTCCTAGAAATAATTTTATAGGAATACATGAATTAAATTTCACAATAATGTTTTTTTCTCATTCATAACTTTCTCCAATATCATTTCATAAGTAAGGAGAGCACTACACGAATCACCTAGAGGTATAGTTTAAGGGTTTATTTCTTTAAAATATGGATCTTTAGAATCAAACTTATCAAGAATAAATTTCAATATCATTTTAAAAATAGTTGAGTCTTTTAAAATTTCACCAAGATATATTATAGTGATCAAAATATAATTCACCATTTCAAAGAAGTCATCAACAGATTCATACGCACCCATTTTCATATCATTATAAATCACCCTATATATTTGAAACTTTTCTTTACTCACCATAATATTGCCTTCAAAAATGTTCTACAATTTCTTCTAGTCACCTTTATTAGTAGAAAATATATTCTATATTAGAAACTCACATTCATTATGTTGTTAGATATAATAATTCTTATCTCTACTATAATTCAGAATATTATTCTCATCCATAGATGTTTTTTTATCATTAGAAAGAATTCTATTTATTGGTGCTTCAAAAAAATCATTCCACGAGATTTAAGATATGGAAACATTATATATTTCTAGATTTTATAGTTCCTTCAATTTAACACCATAATCCCCTTAGTGTTCACTAAATTTATGTGTTCCATAACATATTCTATTCAAAAACATCAACGAAGAGTAAATAAAGAGAAACTTCAATCTAATAACAATTTATTCATCACATGTATACGCAATTTTTCACTAAGTGGGGGGGGTGAATTGGTGATATATTTTTTCCTTTATGTTTCATTTATTTTAAAATAACATTCCCATTAAGTTAATGTTTTTTCATTCGAGTAAAAATAAAACTATAACGCATTTATATGAGCTTGTGTATTTAAATGGTTCACTACCCAAAAGGGCATCTATGTCATTGGAATGTTTTGGAAACAATAAAATACCACAAAATCAACAAGAAGAAAAAAAAATTTATGCAACATTTAGTATATACTAGTAATGTTTTGTAAAACTATGTTCAATTTAACAGTTCGTGTTCTTCTCTTAGTAGAAATGATGTAATACAATTTTTTGTTATTTTTAATGAAACAATCACTAGTTAGTTTTAAACATTTTACTATTCTTCCTTATCAACATAATCTTATATAAACATCAAAACAAACTTCTTCACATTCATACCTAGTGGTAGGAATAAACAAAAATTATGGACATTATTAATGAAAATGTAGTCTGATGTCTCTATTTGATTCATGAATCAGATACCTCATAAGGATTTACTAAATCAGGAAGAAACATGGGGTACCAAAATAGAAAAGGGGAAAACACATTTGGTGTATGTTTTATATTTCTGGACAGAAGATTAAACAACTCAAGAGGAGTCAAAATGTGTTACAGAAAGAAGAGTTATTTTTGAGAAAACATTATATGTGTTAGAAAATCATATTTGGAAACAAGTATTTACCCAAAAAATAAAATTAAAGAACAAAGAAATTATATTCCAGGATAACTAAAATAATATCTATATTAATATATGGTATGACAGATGTATAACCCAAAAAATGGGAGTTGGGTTCAAGAATCCCCTTACCAGATGTACAAATATTTTTTTCAATTGTACTTAATAACCTAGATAATAAAATTAGATTAATTAATTATTTAATATATTAACGATATTACATGTATTTGATTTATTATATTTTTTAATTTAATGTAACGCCATTTTAATGAGTTATATAGTTTAATATAATTATTCAAGGAGCATTCAGTTTCATGATTTAAAGGTTTGTTTACTGGTATATATTATAGATGTTATTGTAAAATGGGAATAATTATATAGAAATGAAATTATATGAAATTAATTAAATTATATATTTATAAATTTTCTTATATTTAATATTATTTTCTGGTATGAGGATGTTACATTTAATAAAACATTAATAAAAAACGTTTTATTTATTTTGTACTATTTTTTCCAATCCTCAAAACATGTTACATATTGTTCAATAATTTGTCTATAAGTTAGTTCTAAAACATTAAAAAAGTAATGATATAAATATTAAAATATGTTTAACCATAATATTAATTTTATGAACATCCATGAAAGTGATAATTGAAATCAATAACTCATCATCCACGAAGTCGGTGAATCGACACATCACGGCTGATGTTTTCATTTTTTGAAAAAATGGAGAGGAGAAGAGATTTGTTGACAGATATTTCATTAAAATAAAAAATTTATTGTATATATAATATAATTTAAATATTATTCCACTTTATAATGTGTATATAAGAATAATATAAAAAAGGAATTAAATTAAAAAAAATGTGGATTTTACCTCTTGAATGCCATTTCCTTGAGATCCTCTTTAAGGAACTTGTGTTCGGTATTTTGTTGATTCCAGAAGATCTTAGACATGTGGAGGAGTCATGGGATGATATTTGGGTTCAATTTTGACACGATTCAATGTAAATATGGTTTGAGGAAAAGGGGTGGTATTTTTAAGAGAGGAAATGTTTTTTTATTATTATATTCATCAGTTTCTTATTTTGGATAAAGGCAATAATTAATGTTCATTATTGTGAATAAATAAATTAAATAGATAATTTGAGTTTTATATAATGTAAACATACATAATACATGACTTAGCCAGGATTAAAAATTCATTTATTTTTTAAATACATTAAATTAACATATTTCACTATTCACTAAAAAGTCAACTATTTCAAAAAAGTCCATGAATTCAACCTAACCCTTTATCAATGTGTAGATTTATAAAATTGGCATCATTTTATGAATATAAATTCCCAAATATGAGAAATTCATTTTCCAAAATAAAATCATCATTTATTTGAAAAATACTACTTTTAATATTATAATTGATTTTTTAACCTTTGAAATATTAATTATGTTTCGATAAAAAATATAACAAATAAAAAAAATATAATATAAATTTATGAATCTATTTTATGATAATAAATTCTATATTATATCATTATATCATTTATAAAAATGTAAATAAAAAATTACATTTTATAAAAATTATGAATTTTTTTATCATTATTAACACATTTATTTACATATAAAATTATATAATTATATTATATTATCATTAATAAAATAACTAAATTTTATTTATCTTTTACTTGGATTATTTACTATTCTATTATCTTAATTACTATTTTTAATGGTCATATTACATTTCCAATGGTAAGGTTACTGTTTAATTGGTATGTGTCACTTAATATCTATATGTAAAACTTATTACATTCATATGTTCTGAGAGTATGTTTTTATTTGGTTACAAATTTTATTTACATGTTTTATATTATATAACATAATTAGAAGAAGAAAAAAATCCATTGATATAATTCCGAGTTGTTACATTATTCCCCCCTCTAAATATTTCGCCCTCGAATTTTTTTAACAAACTAAACTGAAAACATGTGGGGGTTTATATCCTTAATTGATACCTCTAGTACCCATTTTATCTCTTCATACTTATGGTTTCTCAAAAACACATTAACAAGGTGAGGCATTTTTTATATAGGGATTTGTCTCTATGTTCCAAGATCGTCACTAGTTTCAATTCATATGAGAGGTCGTTCTCCAGTTTCACCACAACAATATTCAATACATGTGAGTGGTAAGATATATAATTTATTTGGAGTGATACAATGAACACATCATGAACATGAGACATATTTGGTGGAAGTGGAATCTGATATGACATTGCTCTTATGCGATCAATGATCTCAATGGGGACAATGTACCTTTTTCAATGCTTCCCTTTTATTCAAAACTACATGACTATCTTCCATGATTATATTCAATTGAAATATTTTACTCCAATATAAAAAAACAAGTCCATTATATGGTTTTCAGAATATGTCTTTTTAAATCTCTCATTGGATTTGATATGCTATTAGAGTGCTTGAACATTCTCTATCATCTCTTGTACACGATCAAGTCCAAGTATATTTGGTTCACCAACTTCATCCGAAACATTTTGAGTTCTACATATCTTCCAATATAGTTCTTCATAAGGAGCCATCATAATACTTTAATGGACACTATTTTTATGAAAAATTATATTGGGGAAGATGATAATCCCATCCACTATTGAAATCTTTTATTCATTATCCTAGAATATTTTCAAGCATCTGAATAGTCCATTCATTATGGAAATCATTTTAGGGGTGATAGGTTATACTAAAATTCAATTCATCACTCATTTCCTTTTTAATAATTCTCTTTTATTTAGTTTTCAACCTTGGGTAGATATTAGGTATGATCTAAATTGGTACCCCAAGAAGCATAATCAATTCTTCCACATATATCTTAGAAAGTTGTTCAAGAGAGAAATAATAAAAAATATAAATTAAGTTGTCAGTCTTGGTGATTTTCACCACACCAACCTGTATCACATGGATCCCTTTGTATTTATACTAATGACCAGAGATGAATTCCACAGTATTATTCTACCATTTCTATTTGTGAATAGCAATGGATTCATCATATATTTATTATTCTATTATTCTTATTTAAATTACTGACAAACTAATCATCTTGTGTTATAATAATGGATCTCCTTATTCATGTTAAACCACTATAAGTTTTATCAAATGACATGATACATCTTGGTACTTCTGTGGTGGATAATAAAAAATGAGCAATGTGAATTATCCAAATTCTCTTTCTTTATCTTAGGTGAATAATTTAATCAAATACTAGATCAAAATCAGATCAGACCATCATCAACGATGTGGAATTCCTGTAGCTTTCCTTTCATTAATTTTTTCACCATCATTTGAAGCACCAAATCATCGCTTTTTTCCTCCTTAATCTTATATTGGAATTATGGTGGGTAATCAATTTAAAATATATGATATATTCCTTACCATTATTATTTTATGATATGTACTTTCAATATTCAAGAATATATGGTTTTTATTAATTATCATCATAGTTAATGTTTCATGTTCTTTTCTACTAAGAGTATTAGCAACAATGTTCACCTTTCCCGAATGAAAATGAATAGATAAATCATAGTCCTTTATTAGCTCTAATACTCTCATTTGATGCCTGATGAGATCCTTTTGTGTAAATATATACTTTATGATCTTGTGATTAGTATAAAGGTCACACTTCTCACTATAGAGGTAGTTCCACTAGGTTTTCAAGGAATAAATCACAACTACAAGATCTAGATTAGGAATTGGGTAGTTCTTCTCATAAATACTCATCATTCATGAGGTGTATGATTTCACTTTATCATTATGCATGATTACATAACCCAATCCTTTCATTGAATCATAACATTATATCAAGAAATATTTTCCACTTACTGGTAGTTTTACTACATGAGAAATGATTTACATGTTCATGATATCCTTAAATATTTCCTCAAATTATAATTTGTAGACATAATTTAACATTTTATATGTTAACATATTTTTCAGGTTTGACAATCATGAATAATTCCTCATAAAACATCAATAACACCTAGTTAATAGAAGAAAATTATAGGTCTCCATGACACTATTGGGTCTCGGCCAATCCTAAATTACCTTTTTTGAAGGGTCCATAGGAATTATTTTAGTTTTTATCATGTTGACTAATAATGTAACATGATACACTTAAAATTCACACTTATAGAACATGGAATACAATTTCTCATTCATTAATGTCTCTGGAGAAATCCTTATATGATCTTCATGTTCTTCCATGCTGGTAGAGTAAATTAGTTTTTCAATGATAAAAAATAACACATATTTGTAAAAGTAGTACTAAATAATATATTCTTCAAATACATGATTATTGAAGGGGAATTAATAAGTCTGAGGGGAATCCTTATGAAATCATAATACCCATATCGTTTAAGGAAAGTAGTCATATGAATACATTTATTCTTAACCATCAGTTGATGATATCAAGAAAAAATATCCACCTTATAGAATTATTGATTTATTTTTAGTTGATCGAATAAGTCATCAATCCTTGGAAGATGATAAATTATCTATATGGCGATCTCATTGATATCCCAATAGTCGATACATAACCCCATTGATTCTTCTTCATTCATTAAAAAAAGATCCGGCACACCCCATGGTTATGCACTAGGGTGTAAGAACCCTTTTCTCAAGTTCAAAAACATATGATTCTTTAACTCCCTCTATTCCATAGGGGAAATATTTATTGAGACATTATGATATTATAGTGGCTCTAGGTATGAGTTATTGACTACTCTACCTCACGATCAAGGGAAAGTCCAAGTAACTTTTGAGGAAATACATCACTGTATTCCCTCACTATAAGAATTTCCTATAGGTTGAATCCTTACTTTGATGCATCCATTTGAATAAAGTATTGTTCTTCAAATTTTTTCAACAACAACACCATGGATGGAATTTTTCCAAAGAGATTCATGATCATATTTGAATTTATAAAGAAACATGGGATGGTTTAGAATATGATATGTTATTTCTGTTTCCTGATAGTTGATGTGTACTCAGTATAATGAGGGACAATCCATGCATAGTATTGCATCAAATTCTACTATGGTAATTATAATGATATTCCATGGATGAATGTTCCCACATATAAGAATAAGGGAAGAGTCTAATACATGGATTGCAATGATTGGAACACAATGTGTTTTTACAGATATATCTACTTCAGTGTATCAGGGCTTTGATTCAATAGTTTAGCAAACATGTACGATAAAAAGAAATTCATAGAACTAGAATAAAATAATATTGTTTCCATTATTGAGTGTATAATAATTGTACTTATTTTTACATCATTTTCCTATTCAACTTATGAAGTTGTGATGGCATACGATTTCCCTTACTCATATGGATTTAGTGGAATTTTTCACTTATTACCCTTAACTACTCAATGTTTAGTGCACTCTCATTTATAGATCATTTACTCAGTATAGTTGAATCATTGAACCAAATGTGGTAAATTATGAAGTGGCCTACTTTTGGCTATCATGTTGCCATATTTTTTCATGTCTCTTTGACATTACTGAGCTTTGTAGACTTCTCTTCCACACTTTAATAAATTACACATAACATTGAGTTACTTTACATGATGTTTCCTCCACATTCATGACAAATTTGTGGTTGTATCATATTTACCCCTTTTTTATTTTTCCCAATGTCTTACAATTACATTATTCATTTCTTATAATTTTATAACCCAATGACCATTCTACAAACTCAATTTATACTTTGAGGGAAAATTAAACAACTACTTCATAACTACCAATGCCATGGATAGTGAGATCCTTTAAATGGTGTGGTTTAAAACCACTAAATAATCTATATATTATTATATCATTGTTCATAACAAAACCTGAGGAATACCTCAAAATCCTTGAGATGTTTTCATCATATATTGTGATAGATTCAACATCCTTTTTATTTATCTCTCTTAATTTTCTCTCTCTCTTTTTTATAAAAATTTCTAAAGAAATACAAGTTATGATTTTTTTTCTTAAACTTCTCAAACTCCATATCATCAATTTCATACATCTACTTAGTGTTGTTTATCAATTACCACAATTAATAGACCTCTCTATATAAATAATGAAAAACAAGAGTCAGCTTCTTCTTCGTAGTACAATGGATCTTGAAAAATATTTTTCTCCATTGAGTTAAAACATTATTCCCTAATGAGTTGTTCAAATGATCTACTAAAAATTGTGGGTAATTTCTGCATAATGTAATTAATGGGTAACTACACTTTCATAGGTATAAGAAGACATTCAACATGGTTCAGGTTATTATTCATATCCTATGACATCTAGGATAGCATCGCCATGACGATTTGAATTCCACCTCCAATTGAATCGGGGGTGTCATTTGGGCAATCATTTAATTGTACCTCACATGATTTGTTGGATAGGTTTTTCATGAATTACACCATTTTACAAAATAACGATGAATTGAGGAGATGGCATGTCAACAAAACATGAATAAATAATTGATTATTTTATATCATCAACACTAAACGAAAGTTTATTGGAATACATATGTTTATAATATTTATAAAACAAAGCTTCATGGATGTTCACATATATTTATCATTATCCTATGTGTATTTACTAATTTTCTATTATCATAATCTCAATATTAAATAAACCCTACTCTAATACCAACTGTAGAGACAATGCCTTTTATTATATATCGATTACATCATTTTATTGATAAAAAACATAATAGAGTCACAAATCTATGATCCAATGGATTAGTGTCTTGGGAAAATTAGGCCCACAAACAAATTTCACATAATAAAATATGAAAATTATTTAATTCATTCTTCTCTATATTTTTATTTGACCTCGTGTTCTACTTAGTATAGGTAATCACCCAAAGATATAGATCAAAGAAAGGGGTGAGAAAAATTCCCAATAAGAGGGTTAAAAAAATATATAATAAATATAACACCAATGAGCATAATAATATTCATAATTTAAAAGTAATATTTTCATCATCAACATCATGTGGGGAAACATGTGATAATATCACCAAAAGTATCAATGCATAAAAATAAAATAGCATGACTTAGTGCTCAAATACCACAAATAGTTGTGAAAAAATATAACATCATGTTCTTAAATAACATATGTTAATAATCAATGAATCATCATTAAGACAAAAATCTTGCATCATCTGTAGGAATAATACACATCATCTCATGAAATACATCACATTACCCAATTCATTGGAGGTATATATAATTCTTGTCCCACATGTTACATTTTAATATTTACAAAATCATGTATGGCACATGGAATGTGTAAAAATCATAATCAATAAATAACCTTTGAATAAAGAGAATGTTTCATAAGGATTTATCCAATAATTAATTATATTGGGCTTCCCAAATTAAAAATGAAAAAAAACTTTGGTGAAATATCCATCATTATTGAAAAAAGAGGAAACGACACAAGGGGATACAAAATTTGTTTTGGAGTGAAGATTTATTTTGGAAAAATATTTTTATTTATCATAAAATCATATTTATAACCCTAAAAATAAAATTTAAGAATAAAAAATCTATATTTAAAGTGTAATAAAATAATATCAATACTAAAATTTGTAATGAAAGAGGTATAACCCAAAAAAAGGAGTTGGGTTCGATAATCCCCATATCTTATGTATGAATGCATTATGTACCAGTACATAATACCATGGATAATAATATTATATTAATTAATCACATAATTAAGAACTATTCCATCATTTTTGTGATTTGTTATATTTTTAATTACCTTTATCAGAATTCCTATGAGTTTTAGTATTCAATATCTTTATTCTGAGAGCATTTATATACATGATTTAAAGGTCGATTTATATATATATTATATTGGGCATTCTTGTGAGATGGGGATAATTATCCAGAAGTGAAATTATATGATATTAATGAAATTAGAGAAATTTAACTATTATTATAAATTTTTTGGTTTTCTGTTATGATGATGATTCATTTGATACAATGTTAACGATAAATTTTTGACTTATTTTGGAAGATTTTTTCTCGACCCTCATGAACTAGTTTAATTTTATTCGATATTTTGTCAATAAATTATTTTTAGAACATCAAAAAGAAATTATATAGATATGAAAATATTTTTTAACTA
Source organism: Viscum album (assembly GCA_963277665.1). NCBI lineage: Eukaryota > Viridiplantae > Streptophyta > Magnoliopsida > Santalales > Viscaceae > Viscum > Viscum album. The sequence goes on along the minus strand of OY728159.1, from coordinate 1,456,519,224 downwards.
TAATTATGGTTTTATGGCCATCCATTAACATGAAAATGGAAAAAACTCATTTTTCACGAAGGTGGTGAATCAACAAATATCAGATGATGTTTTTATTTTTAGAAAAAATTGGAGGAGACAAGATTTGATGATGGATATTTAATTTAAACAATATAATTACAATATATATATGATAATTGATTTATAATTACACTTTGGATAGGGGAGGAGAGAAGATTATAAGAAATTAAAAGAAATTAAATGATAAAAAATTGACAATTTTTACTCAGGAATGTAGTTTCTTTGAGAAAATCCTTAAGGATCTTAGGTTTGGTATTTTTTTGAGACTAGAAGATCTTTGGTTTTGGGAAGACTTTTGGGATGTGAATTGGGTATAATTTTGATATGATTAATGTCTTTGTAGTTTTGAGGAGAAGATGTGGTGGCTGTGGTATTTATAGGGGAGGAGAGGGGTGTTTTTTGATTATTATATCCCTTAATTTGTTATTTTTTCTCAAGAATATCAATAATGATGATTATTTTGAGTGAATACAGTAACTTGATAATTTTAGTTCAATATAATGGTAACTTACATCTTCCAGGACTCTTACCTTAATAAAAAATTCATTTATTTGTTAAATACCATAAATTACCATATTTCACTATTCAGAAAACATAAAACTATTTCAAAAAAATCCCAAAAAACTCCCCCTAACAATGTTCCAATGAGTATATTTAAAAATGGAATCTATTTTTTAAATGTAATTTTATTAATATTGGAAATTTAATTAAAAATAAAAGCATTATGTTTCAACAATTATCGATTTTAGTATTAGAAATAATTTTATGACCCTTTAGAAAATTAACAAAGGTTTCATAAAATTATCTTATAAATTAAACACAACTTAATATTAATTTAGGTATATATTTTATAAATATAAATTTTATTTTAAATATTAATATTAATTATTAAATTTAATATAATCCTTTTTTCTTTAAACAAATTCCCTCATTTAATTTATAATTCTTAAAAAATTTATTTACTTATACCATGATATAATTATATCATATTTTCATTTATATAATACATTAATAATATTTATAATTTATGATCCCAACCTTTTCTAGAGTTTTATTGCGATAGTTTTTAAGTAATATATTTTCATTGTGCTGAGGTATTTTCATTTGGGTTTTAAATTGGGGAGTGTTAGGGTGGAAATTTGGGAAAATTGGATAAAATAGGGTAGTGCACAATTGGCCCACAGTTTACCTAAACTCATCACCCCAACCCAACTTCCCATGAAACCCAGGATATAGAAGAATTGCATGGTTGGCACATGGTTTGTCAAAATATTCTCCCTCTTAGGAGTAAACATCCGCCTCTATATAAGAGGCGAATAGTTAAGGCACACACAAAGGGGAATCGTTCCCCTTCTTGGAAAACCATGTACAAGAACTTAATTAATCCAAAAAATAGATTTAAAAATATCAAAACCCACTTTTTTTACTCAAATAAACCCTCAATCAGATATAATATAATCATATCATTTTTTGGAGTCTTCTGGATTAATTCCAAGCACTTCCAACCACTGTTCCAAGCAAATCAAAGGGTGGATTAAGGATATTTACCTCCTCGGGTAAGTGGTTTCTTCCCATTTGGGTATCTATTTGTCTCCTGAACATCCTATTGGATAAAATAGTGATGTTTATCCTCAGTTGGATTTTGATTTAAATATAGGTTTTTTAGTTTTGGATTATCTTAAATCATATATCTATCAATTGAATTAAGATTTCTTTCTTCGTCATTATTCCACTGAATTTGTGGATTTCCATTGGCAAGAGTTCATCACCATTCTTGAGGTATGTGCTCTATAATTCAAATCCCAACATCTTGATTTTGATCACATGAATGTAATAGTAGAATTTATATTATAAGTGTGGTATTTTATTTCATGATTTTGTTATTTAGGTAAATTTTGAAAATATAAATATTAAAATTTTCAGTTTTTGAGAAAATTAATTATTCAATTAATTATGGTGTAAAAGAGATTTTTTAAAATGAATAACTAATTTACGTATTAATTATTTTTATATTAAAGATGATGATTAGGGACAATATACTATAGAATTATTTATTGGTTATTTTTATGATTACTGAATAGATTGAGAAAGAATAATTAATTGTGGAATTAACTGGGTATACTGAATTGATTGAGATAGAATAATTAGATGTGGGATCAATTGGGTGATATTGAATTAGTAATGATAAATTAGTTAATTGAGTAATTAATTGGTGGATATTTAATTTATTTAGAAGGAGAAATTAATTGATTAATTAATTGAGGTTATGGAATTGTTTAAAATGGAATAATTAATTAATGAATTAATTATCAGAATTTATTAGATTCTTCAATCCAATTAATTAATTTATTAAATAAATATTTTGAGTAATGTGATCATTTAATTATTTACTTTAATAATGGTATTGATTGGATCAATTAATTGATGATTTAATTAATTAGAGTAATGTGATTATTTAATTGTTGAATGAAATAATGGAATTAATGAGATTAATTAGTTGATAAATTAATTAAAGAGTGTAATGTTATTATTTATGTATAGAATTAAATATTGGGATTCATGGGATTAACTAATCGATTAATTAATTAATCGATGTAATGTTACTAATTAAGTATTGAATGAATTAATGGACATGACGTGGACAATTAATTGGTGATTTTATTGAAGGATTTGAATGTGATTAATTAATTTTGGAATTAATTAATGAAATTTACAAGAATAATTAATTTGGTGAATTAATTACAGATGTTATATGTGATTAATTAATTGTCGAATTATTTAATTTAATTAATGTGAACAATTTATCAGTGAATTAATTTAATTATATGTATGTGATTAATTAATTATTGAATTAATTAATAGAGTTGATGCAAAAAATTAATAAGTGAATTAACTGAATAGACTGAATGTGATTTGTTAATTATAGAGTATTGTAATGGTATTTTCATGATTCATTTATTAGTAATTTAATTTAAGGGATTGACGAGATTAGTTAATTGTTAATTAATTAATTATAATGACTATATTAATTAATCATTGATTTAATTAATGTATACTCTTGTATTTATACAATTATAGATTGAGATAATTAATTATAGAGTTAATTATGAGATATCATGTTTTTTAATTTGAGAAAATTAATTGATGAAGTACTTATGTTAAACTGATATTTTAGAATTTAGACAATTAATTGTGGAATTAATTATGATGTATTAAAATTGTGATTAAGATAATTAATTTTATAATTAACAAAGATATTTTGAGTTTGTGGATATTCATTAATTAATTCATGGATTAATTAATGGTATTGATGTGATTAATTAATTGGGGAATTAACTAGGGGTATTTAAATGATAAACTAATTGTTGAATTATTAATGAATTTGGTTTGATTAGTTAATTTTTGAATTGACTAATAGAATTGAAGTGATTAATTGACTGTTCTATTAATTAATACATTTTATTTGACAAATTAATTGTCGAATTAATCAATATTATTGATGTAATTAGTTAATTGTTTGATTAACTAGAAGAATATATGTGATTAATTAATTAATTAATTAATTAATATTATTGATGTGATTATTTAATTGTATTATTTTCTATAAGAATTTACATGACTAATTAATTGTTTACTTAATTATTGTTATTGATGAGATTAGATAATTGTATAATTAACAATAGGATTTGAGGTGATTAATTAACTTTTGAATTAATTAATGTTATTAATGTGATGAGTTAATTGTGTTGTTATCAATTGGAATTGTGTTGTTTAAATTATTGTTGAATTAGTAAGTGAATTGATTTTGATAATTAATTATTTCATTATTTATGTATTGATGAAATGTAACATGGTTATTTGATTTTGATGTTATTAATGGTAACACGGTCATTCCAATTTGTGATATATGAATTGGGAAACAATCAATGAGTTTTAAAATAAATAATGATAAAATGGTCATTATATTTTGTTATGTATGAATGGTAACATGAACATTCACATATGAATTAAAAAATAGTAACAGTAGAATTGTGAGATATAGTATTTCACATTATCTGCATCGTGATGATAGCTCTTCACCATCACATGGTCGTCTAGCTAGGATTTTCGTGCATGCACAGGTTGGTCCCGATGGCATAGCGATACCCTTTCATTCTTCCCAATTGATTTGGTTCTACTATACTGAGTTCACTTGCTGTGAATCCTCCCATGGTTATGCTCCTTTCTCGTAGAGTCTATTTGAGGAAACTGCACTGATAATGTGTCTTTAAGGCCTTGAGGTGGACCAAAGGCCATAAAGGATGCCCTAATATCTTACTAGTGTGAAGGTATTAGTGGACCGATGACCTTTTGGACTCCAAGCCCAAACTGGTGGCTCAAGGTTAATAGTTCTGGCTATTATTTTACCAAACACTACCTTCCATAGTAACTGTTGCAGTACCTGCCACTATACTCGAAGAGTACTACTACAGTACCTACTACGGTACTGATACAATATCTTCTACAGTACTTCTACAATCCCTGCAATAGTACTGCTACTCTACCAGAAATATGCCTCTACCTATTTTAAAACCTGGGTCTCATGGATGCACTTATAGAGTCCACACCAACTGGGCTAAGGCACATGTTCACACTAATCTGCTTATTATGAATCTTTATAACTCCACATCTGATTGACCACTAGCATCAACAACACTTTAAAAATTCATAAACCTTTCTCTATCCAATTACCCATAATTATATCATGAAAATTCAATGTCAACTAGATAATAAGGATCACTATAGGACCATCTAACATAAATTAGAATGTATTAAACTTCCCATCCTTCGAACATCTTCTTTCCTTCCTACAAGAGCTCAAACTAATTGGCATCACTTGTTCGCCCCAATTATTTCATAAGAATTTCATCATAAGTCTTCTAGACTAGATATGATTGATGAGAAATATAAAATTATAAAATCATAATTATATTTAGTATGGAGACATTTAGAATCTTATATAACTTCTTATACCAATCAAAACATTCTTTTTCTACCTAGTGTGAGTTCAAAAAATACTTCCCTCAGAAAAAATATCTAGATCAGAAAAGAAAAAAAATAAACATTCTTATAATATACGTGTATGATTGTCTAATTACTTTTCAACCCTTAAATTTTTTATCTAATAATCACAACATACAATGTAATGTGGTTTATTTTATTGATAAAAAAATCACTTTCAAAAATATTCTTCTATCATTTCAAAAAAAACTTCAAATCAACATGGTCTAAAAACTAAGGACACCTATTCATGAAATTTACATATGTTCTGAATAGAAATGATGACTCAGCAGAAGTTGAATCATCAACACTAAACTTACATTATGTGTGGGCATTGTGTTTGGCGTCAAGAAAGAATTGGATCGAAGGATTTTTTTTACTTTTCCTTAGCAGTGTAAGAACCCCTCATTGAAGATTTCATATTCTACTAAGTAGGCACTAATCCTTCCCATGAGTCGGCTAGCCTAGAAGATCTACTACCACAACTTATTTCTTATATCACAGAAAATGAAGAAAATTTATAATATTCCCCTCCTACATTTGAAGAGTGTTTATCCACCACTTTTAATGATATAACTAAGGTAAACCTTGGCATAGATGAAACTCTGAGGCTAACTCCAACCAGTTAAACAATCTATTTAGAAGAGGTTACATATTATGTGTCCATCCTGATGATATATGAGGGATGGAACCTCTAGAAACCATTCACCATCTCAACCTCCTAGTGAATCATTATGGATTCATGCATCCTCCCAGAAGGATGAGATCCTCTCATAATGCTATGGTCCATGACAATGTTGACAAGATCATCATATCCAACTTCATTAGGGAAGTAAAATACCTAAAATTTCTAGCCACCATCATCCCAGTCAGGAATGAAGTGCGAGTATATCATTTTCTTCATTGAATTCTTGTGTATTGACCTGAAGATTTTAAAAAAAATTAACTTCGATGTTTTATTAAAAGTCTTTTTATGAAATTACTTTGTTTTAAAATATCTTATCATCTTTAAAAGGCCATTATGTATCATTACCATTTATTACATATATATTGAATATATATCTTATGATTATTATTAATATAGGGTTTTAAAAAATCCAATTGACACATAAAATGGAATTTAGGGCCTCAACCTGTAGGAACATACCCTAAGATGCCCATTTATCAATGATTCTAAATGAGATACCAACGCTAGTATTTTCCCTTGTCCTAGAAAAAGAAGATATCAAAAAACATATGAATTATTGAAATTGTTTATGGGGGATATTCATATTCAATAAGACAAGGACCCAAACCATGCATATATGCCAAAATATCCCATGAATGTCTCACCATTTCACACGTTACCCTTAAGGTGTTTTCCTGTGTAATAAGATATATATAAATAGCATAGAACTAAATGTATGTAAATTATTTTCATTAGAATAATTTTTATATTTACTTCTTATTACAGTTATTTATAAATGATTTTTATTTTGATAAAATGAAACATAATGTGTATTTTTGGGTAATATTAATACATAATTAAAGTATTTATTTTAACAGAGTAATGGATTTTTTAAAATAATAATATTTAAATAAAATATGATTATAATATAATTTATCTTAAATAAAAATTATAAAATAATAATTATATGTCAAATTAAATTTTTATAAGGGTTTAAAAACTACTATTGTAAAAAAATTAGCATTTCTCCATAAATGTAAAATATTATTTTAAAAGTGAAAATTCACATACTAAAATATTAATTACATAAACAGTTTTCTATTTTTGTAATCATAATGTTAAAATTATCTAGTAATTAATTTTTCATAATTTGACTGGACATTAAATATTTTAGTTAAAAAAATATTGCATAAATATACTGTGTTTATCATGACATCATAAAGACCCAAATTGATGTACTAAATATTAAAAATGGTATCCATGACCAAATATATATTTTCATTTAAAATTAATATGAAATTATATCATTTTAATAATTCTATAAGTCCATTACAAATTAAAAAAAAGTTAATATTTTTTTTTAAAATCATTTATTTAAAGACATGACTCACTTACATATCTAAAAGGGTATTATATTGATAATTTATTCCCTTGTCATGATGAAATAATGAAATAAAACCATTTTTTCAGAAACCACGGTAAAAAACATGGGATTGTTCATGGGTTTTTTGTTATATAATATAGAGTTGAATACCTAAGTTTCAAAAATAATAAAGAAATTTCCACTCATTTCCTATATAAACCCACCATGTTCCCATTTATATTCACTAAAAACCCTTTGAGAACATACTTACTCATCCCTCCCATCTCTCTAGTCATCCCAATATACCCCAATCTTTTAATAAGCACTTTCATTCAATTAGAATCACCCCTAAATGTAAGGGGTTCTTTATTTCTCTTCCTTATTCATGGTTCATCATTATCTTATGACTTATATTTCATATTAGTAATTTTGTGAAATGTTTTTTTTTCATATACATATTTAGGTACATATAAATTAAAAATGAAAATTGACCCCTTTCTCTCTCATCAAACCATTTTATGAATTATTAAGTAACACAATTATACTGCCATAATTTGACAGCAATTTTTAATGCTAAAAATTGTGTAGTGAATACCATACAACTATACAATCAATACAATCAACCTTTATACATTTATACTTATTTGATTGGGGACATACATGTGTCTATTCCACAATCAAAGATTGCGGAATAAATTTGATATTAAATGATTCCATGTTTTAGGAACTAAGTGGCAAACATAAGAACAAAAATGAAATTAATGTGATGGCAGAGCCCGAAATTATATAGCACTCCAATACATTGGGTAATGTTTTAGTATCATGATACTTCACTCAAGGGATTAAAGAGTGAACCTAATCCATCACATGAATTTTTCCATCATTATTTATTCACATTTATTCTTGACCTCTATTTAGGATGTTTTGTTTTATGTCGTTACCAGATTTACAATGTTGACTTTATGTTATCATTATATATCATGCCTCATTTTTAAGGTTTATGATTCTCACACTTTTTTATATCTTATTCATTATTATTTTCTACCATGTATTACTTTTATCATGTTATTCAATTTTATTCCCTTATTGCTATTTATAGATCACCCATTTCAAATGTGTGTCCCCATGTTATCCCATGAATTTGAAAGTACGAAAGAATAATATGAGAATGTTATTGATGTTTTCAATAAATAAGTTGTATTTCCTATTTTATGTTTTTATATAATGTTTTAATTTACTAAAGACACTATACTTCTTGATCTTCCAGGTTGTTTTAGGTGTAATCTTATATAATAAATAAATACATAATTTTTAATAAAGAATTGTGTTGTCGTATCCTAGAACACAACAGCCATTTTCCAAAGGATGATTTTCCCATTCTTTTGACATAGATACTGACCAATGCTATATAAGGGTTACAGGACATATCATTAATGGATGTATATTATAGGTATAAACTTATCTACATGAACCTACAGGATAAAATGAATACTAACATCAGGGATCCTAAAGTAACTTTCTACTGTCTGGTGATTCCGTTCATCTTGAAAAATGGAGGAGCCAATTATTAGTTTGAAATGAATCACATATTCTATACAATTCATGGTAAACATGTGGAGTGATATGTGGATGATTTGGTAGTTCAATCTCTCCAATGATAGGAACACCTCAAGGACATGGAGAGAGTGTTTGGATTCCTCCACTCATAACACATGAAGATGAACCCCCTAATGTGAGAATTCCAGGTTACCTCTAGGAAATTCCTCATCTTCATCCTAAGATATAGTGGTATTGAGATTGACTCAAATTTGATAAATTACATCTACCAAATTCTAACCATGATAAAACTCCAGCTATTTCAAGGACTCCAAGTCCACATAATTCACATAAGATGATTTATTAAGAATCTGGTAGAATGTGTAATCCCTTTTTTGATGCGCATGAAAAAGGGCATCATCTACTAATGGGATGAGGAAATAAAGTAGTACATTCTACAACCATTAGTCCTAATTCTACCCATTTTAGGATAGCCTCTAGTCCATTATGTGACTTCTCTTTAATGGTCCCTTTATTCCCACCTAGAATAGAAGAATAGTTATGGTTAGGAAAATGACTTATATTAGTTCTTTTGATTTCCCCTTTACACGGATACTAGATACTCCCCTATTGTGAAGAGTTTCCTCTAAATATTTTTTTCATTCAGAAGATATGAAATTACTTATAGAATCTAAAGATACATATAGTGTTTTGGGTATACACCATGATGTATATCCTCAATTTACCTAACCTTATGGAATGATTGTGGTTTTTGACAATGATAATTTAGAAAATCAACATCAGGTTTGTACCAAAGAAGGCCAAAAATGGCAATGCATCAGCAGTCTTACTAGCCATCCATATGAACCCTAAATAGATACAATGGGATGTTTATTTCCCAGATAAATATATTCTTTCAATGGATTAGGCTATGAAATTTTGTAGTATTCCTTTTTATGGTGTATCTTGGAGCCAGATCGGTAGAAGGATCAACGATCCCAAGATCAATAGAAAACAAAAGGGGATCGTTTTCATCACTCATCCAAAGGATGTATTTCTATACTCATTCCCTACAATAGAAGGATACACAAAAAATGAGGCAAAGTATTATGAGATTCTTTATGGTCTTGATCTTTGTAATATCCCAAACCTGGAATATACTCAAGAGTTCCCCAAGCCAGGTGGATCTGAAGGACATATGAAAATATCCCAAAATTACATAGGCATCTGACTAGTAGAAAAGGAATAGGTGTGTCGTTGGGGAGACTATGCCTTCATAACTAGAGTATCACAAAATAATATCAATACATACATGATGTGGTATTATATACAATAAGATGTTGATAGATAAATAAACAAGGTAGGAACATTTAACTAATCATAATTTTTCTCATATACAATCATAATAATTATACGTTTCATATGTCTTTGTAAATAGCCAAAAAAATCACACAATGACATTTTATAATAATGTATCAAAAAACCAAAAATAACAAAAGTGTTATCTCTATGTAGAATAATGAGCCTCAACTTGTTCTTGTACTCTCCTTCTCTAATGCAAAAATAAAAAAACCTATGTCATGTTGAAATCCTAGATCAATACCTACAAAAATATATTCTATTTGGGTCCCTAAGTAAGGCCCAAATAGGGTGTGCTGTAACATCCCATTATGTAACCACCCAATATCAATACATTTCAATGGTGTGAAATATAACAAGATAAGAAGGTAAATAGTAAATCATGTAATAATTAACGAAATGAAAACTAACCGCAAAACACACTCTAAGAATAAAGTAGATCAATCTAGCTTCTCAAGGAACCCTGAAAAATATGGTCAAGATCTGATACAAAGAATCCATATATAAATCATAAGTAAACAACACGAACTTGTTATCCATCCCATTAATCAATACAACCACAACATTTATGTATATTAAAATATTTAAAAATCCTTGACCATGCTGTAGAATTGATTTTTTCAGATATCCACTACCAAAATGTATGTTAATGTGTCATTCATCAAAGATCCATATCCAAGGTGTCATGAAACAAGGAATCCATATTGAGTGCCAGGATAATATCATTGGAAATATAGTTAGGGATTAGTTGTAGTCCAAGGAGCATGACAATATAGACACGTCCTACACTAGTCTAAGAATGATAGATCTACGGAGTAAGAATGACCATGGAATACCATAGAATCTAGGCCCAAGTGTCATAATCAACCCACATTGTCCAATACCACATTCAAGATCCATGGAGAGACATATATGGAATCTAGAAAACATTTAAATCATTTCATATCATTTATCCTCTAATCCCATATGAGTCTACCCACTCATACATAAAAATTTATTTTCAATTCATACATATATTATACCCAACCATTATCAAAATTTCATGACCAGTTACATCTCATGAGTATACCCACTCATGTATCCCAAATCATATTCAAGTATCTTATTATTATATCCATTCATTGAACATAATTCACAAGAATGGTATTTGATGACTACATCTAATCATTTATTTCAATTTCACATTAAAAAATAACCCATTTTACCAATTAAACACTCGACCAATTCAAATTCCACTTGTTCTAACAACGTAAGGTGGTAATCAATCATCTAACGATTCCATTCAACAGATTTCAATAGGAATCCATTAACATGGAAAGCTCAAAACACACACTTTTGGTGGTTTAACATGGTATAACCATGATTAAATTCTAGGGGCAAACCATGGGTATCCCTGGGTTGGAAAATAACCACTATAACACTATAAAAAACATATGGGAAACCCTAATAGGTCATTATTTATTTAATTTAATTATATAGTTCAATTATAGGGCTACTCCAGAATTTATGGAAGACGACATAATTAATGACAGCTTAATAAAGTTCAAAAACTCAAAATAAAAGTATAGAACAAGTACCATGGATCAGTAGTGGGATTAACATCCATTACATGGTCCTAATTTATATATGATTGGAAAAAATATTAAGAATAAAAAATGAATATAATTAAATGGAAAATCATCATTCCCCAAAATACTGAAAATAATATCTAGAAGAATTTATATTTGATAAAAAATAATGCCGCGCTTAAAAATTCATATTGGATGAGAAAAAATGTAAATAAATTATAGATCAGATGGAGGAACAATCCAAAATCCAAGAGTAGTCTCAAGTGGCATCCCTCAAAAGATTCCATTATTTTCAATTGAATAAAAAAGAATATTATCTTTATAAAAATAAATATTTTTCAATTAAAATTATTCAAATTTGTTATATAAAGGGGATACATGGTTTAAGAGCATAGTTTATCAAACCATTCTCCAAAAATGAGAATCTGCCTATAGGACAAGGTACACCTATACTATTTACCCACTTGGTTTACAAATTGTTTGGAAACTGTGTGAATACCCGTTATCATGTTATGAAAAAACAAAAGATGTGGTTGTATGGATATGCACCTCTTCTCGCATAGTTCCCTCAAACCATGTAGCCTATAGACCCCCACTGTTTAGTATCAAATGTTATTTACTAATCTTGCGATATACCCTCCACTGTTTGTTAATGTTATGTGTCATTCCATTTTCACCCCAACATGCATTGTTGACTTCGAAAAAATCCAATACACCCACCCAAACTCCAAGACCTCAATGGAAAATCAAATTAGTGCGAATTAAAGTATTTAAATTAAAAAGGTAGGGATACATACCTCATATGAAAACCTAGGTTCTTAAAATCTCCACCTTCATGCAATTAATTCTTGAATTGTCAACTGAAGGGTGGTCAAGTTTTATTTGAAAATAAATCTGAAACATGAGCATGTATGTTGGCCTCTTGATCCAATGTATTTTCCTACAAATGACCATAATTCCATAGCACTTGTAATAGGGTAATTGACCATCCTCATAGGATGATTTTGCTCATGTCAACTATTTGAATCATATTATCCTCAAAGGATGAATCAACCTAAATCTCAACCTCTTTGAGATGAAATGTATGAGGCATGTTAGAAATAGAGTGGCACAAATGAGATATGTAGAAGATGTCATGAATGGATCTATTCTTATGAGGTAACTATTATCGATAACCTATCGACCAGACTCCCTCTAGAATCTCAAACGACCCAACATATCACAGTGAAATATTACCCTATCTCCTTATTCTCGAATGTCCCGACCTTAGTAAAACATGTAAAAATGCAAGACTCCCGACCTCAAACTCAAGAGGTCTTTGAAAATGATTTTTGAATGAATTTGGTTGAGAATGTGCAATAACCATGTGTTTCTAAATCAACTAGACCTACATAGAAGTATCAAGTATGAAACATGGCCTCAATAAAGATTCTTTTCCTTCCTCTAACTAGAATTGTGGTGATCCACTTGTCCTATCATAACAATCCTAATAGGGAACCATCTAAATATTTTCCTGATAACATTTATTGTAGTAAAACATGACCATTGCTACATGTTTTTCTTGTGCACCCAAAATATAGAATTTTTTCCCTAAATAGTTTTTTTGCACATGTATCGTACACTCTAACTAGCCATAAATCTAAGGGAGGTATGATATACTCAGAAGGAACTGTGTACCCATCACCCTCTGAAAAATTTCTAAAAACAAGATGTAAAGTAGGTGTGACTATCTGAAAGGATAGTGCACTGGACCCCATTCTGTCGTATTGTATCTTGTATTTAAATCCGTCTGAACTCATCAACATTTAAGGTCTCATTAATTTAGAATAAATAATATACCTTCTTGATATTTTCGAGAACAAACCACACAAAATCATTACCTTGTGGATACCTCATTAAACTAGTCATGAAATACACTATAACATTATCTCATCTCCTCTATTGAATAGGTACGTAATATAAATATTCAGTAGTCACTAATGTTCTAACATTACTTACAAATAGGTGGAACAACTCATAATAAAAATAGTTATGTAACGCTTCACACATAGCCACTAGTACATATGATGTAAGTCACGGTACATCTTGGTGACCTTGAGCTACACTTCCCACGGAGAGGAAATAAATTCCCACGTCATCTTCTCACAATAATACAGTGGAAACCATATGCGACCATGAACATGAAGGATATCATCCTTGCCCACTATCCAACTAGGGTGTGGATCCGCACCAGCCAAAATCTGCTATTGAACATGGATATCTAAATCTAATATGTGTCTCATCGTAACTCTATCCATATAGGTAGAGGTGACAACTAATTATTATAGTTATGCCTTTTTTTTAGACACCTTAATGTGAATGTTAGAGGAAAATGTCACTAGCTTTCACTGGCTAGTGTCCCAATAAACTACCTATGTATGATTCTTCATACTCAGTCCATCAACCATTACATTGACATTACAAGGCATGTAGGGAATCCGGATATTTAAATACTATAGGTACTCTACCAATCTCTATTGCCTCAGATTCAGATCACACTGTGTAAAAATACAATTGTGGATTTTGTGGGCTATCTGTACAATAAAATGATCTCCCACTAAATTGTGTCTCCAACAATGCAATACATGAACAACTGCAGCTATATCAATATCAGGTAAGCCATAATTCCTCTCATGTTGCATTGACTTCCTAGACCAATACACCTCAACTCTATCTCCTTGAATCAACACTACTCCTAACCTGATTTAGGAGGCATCAAAATACAATGTATAACTCCTTCCCAACTCTAGATGTTTCAATACTAGTGTTGATGTAAACCTTCCTTTTAGATCATGAAAGGTAATCTCCCATGAATATGAACATACTAAATTCACACCCTACATAGTCAACCCAGTTAATGGTAATTCTAAGAGTGATATGTCAAATATTAAATTCATGTAGTAGTTTTCTAGCCCCAATAAACATCGTATATCAAAAATTTTCTTTGGATGTTCCCATGAAACATTATTTATTACCTTCTCTAGGTCTGCTAATACAAAATTATATGAGATGATGTGACCTAGTATTTGAATCTAATCCATCCAAAATTGAAACCTTGTGAGCTTAGTATAAAACTGATTCTCTCGAATTTTATTCATAATGATCTCATGATGATTGGCATGGTCGGGTCAATTATGGGAATACACCAAGATATTGTCCTTGAAAACTACAAAAAATGAATAAAGATAAAGATGGAATAATAAGTTCATCAACAACATGAGAACTACTTGCAAAATCATGAGAAAGAACTACATAACCAAAAACATGAATAGATCATACCTCCTATGAAAGGTTCTATGAGGAATATCTATAGGTAGAACATGTTCGTGGTGATATCTGAAACTAAAGTTAATTTTTAAGAACAACGGATATCCTATATGCTTATCTAATAGATCATCAATCCTTGGAAAGGGATATTGGATCTTAATTAACAACTGTTTCTATTTACAATAATCCACATATAGCCTAAGAGTTCAAATCACATTTTTCTAAAAAAATTCCGAAGAACCCTAAGGAGAAGTAGAGGGTATGATAAACCCCTTAACCTAAAAATCATATAGCTTCCACTTGATCTCTTTCATTCCATCATAGATATCCCATAATGAGTAATGGATGTCAGTGCATCTCCTAGTACATTCTTGATAGATAAATCAACCTCTCTATCAAGAGGTAAACCATATCATTTTTACAGGAATATGTATCTATAGTGCTCAAGAAATGGGTAACGTTTTCCTAACGTGATCCCAGATCATCTAGATACAAATTAGTGATATGAGATATAATTCAACCCTTACCATGATGCTCTATTCCAACTCGACTCACCTAGAAATCCCATTATCCATTGTGACTATAAACTGCAGACTTTGTTGATATACAGATCACCCTTAGATGAAAGAAGTCAATGTATGCTCAATTAGATACAATCTTTTACATCCCATGTATGAATCTAAACCCTATCATCTTGAGGAAATATAGATTCAAGATGAAGTGACACCCACTAACATCAAGGGGGAACTCTTTACACTAACACACATCTACCATTTTGATTCCCAATTGATGTCTCTAGTGTCAAAATGCTCTCAGAATACAAAACCACAAGCCCCTGGATTTTCTCCAACAATGCATATATTAAACAATGAGATAAACCTATATCAAAATGAATAGATAAAATATTATAGGCTACAAAGATCATAGCTATCAACATAGACGTTCATCCACCAAAACCCTCAGGTGTACTCTATATAGAATAGATCTAGCCTATGTATCCACCTTGTGATAATACCTCACAGATCAGTGTTGGCCCACTATAATGTCTCTATGTAACTCGTGTTTGGTTTCATAATCCATGACCACCACTACCTCGAACAAACTGAACATAACTACTCTTGCTCACTACCTGATATTGATATGAGGAACACACTCATGAACATGGTGTCGAAGCTGAAACCATATGAATTATAGTTGGAGGGAAGGTACTGATGAATTTATAGATGTGGCACATCCCACCACAAGATATACATTAGACTGGATCATTGTTTCACTAATTCTTCATGTGGAATCACCATCTATACTAATAACCAAACACTGAGCTACCAGTACTCATTCTATGACTAATAGTCATATCACGAAAAGCCATTAAATAGAAATTCTTTCCTGAATACATTGAACCACTAGACAAAGAGGTGATACTACATTTTTAAACAACCCCATATTCCCTCATATTTTATTCTATAATTAGTGTCTAGTTCACAATTTTGGTGATTTATGTAAATCTAATGACTTTGACCCAAGACCTGATTGCGTTTTAAGACCTTCCTCAAATCATATTTATATTGATATATCATCGGTAAGGTATGGTGTCATGTTACACTTCATCTCTGCTAATAATTTCGAGTAATCCATTACCATCAGCGTTCTGTTCTTCAAATTCATGAATTCAATAACCCTCTATTCCTATTGTGTCACAGGTTAGAAATAGTCCTAGAAGTAGGTTTGGAAAACATACAAACCCATATCTTAAATCCCATCAGTCCTATTCATAACATCCCACCAGCACATTGCTGCTACATGTAACATATTAGGGGAATGCTTCCACTACCTCTCAAGAGGAATCTCACGATGCTCAAAAATTGAAAACATAGTATCTATCCATTACTCAGTAGACCATGCACCACCATTTATAAAAAAATTGGGTTGATGAAATTGCAATAACACCCATGTCATCTCATCCATGGAAGAGGCAGGCTACATTGCTCCTTGAAATGTCCACATATAGTGAAATAATCCCTCAAATAAATATTCCTCAATTGATGAGTCTGGAAAAATAGTTGTTTACACAAAAAACACTAATGTAGGATTGTTTGGTAGGCTATGGCTCACCACCCCGGTTTTTGGTCATCTTCTCTCTCGCATTGTACGACTGGACTTTATTATGGTGTCCTCCATCTACAATGCCAAACTCATTCCTCATAAAAGAAAAAGATCATAGTTTATATCCAAAAGACGTAGGGTAGGTCAAAAACCTCCTAAGACCGTGTCATAACCCTCAACCTACTCTTAAATGCATGACAACAACTAGAATAGTCAAAACAAAACTAGAAACACTACCTCTTTCCCACTCAAAATTATATTATATGTCATGTTTTCATTTTGAATATCATGTTTCCATTTCATTTTAATTTTAATTCACAATAATTATACATTCCATTTCTATATTTTAATTATTGAATAGTTTTAATCAATGGTTCAACAATTACAAAACCATGAGGTCCTATAACACCACATGAACCCAATATGTTGTGCCCATTCAATACAAATGATGTTAACTCAATTTATAAATTGAAACTCGGTGTTTCACTTCCCAGTACATATGGTCCCTTGAACCTTATGAACTAAAATATGATGACACATCCTCTATCCACTATAAAAAATCTACCAGACAACATGTGCATCTATCATTTCACCAATCACAACAACATGCAATAATTAATTCCTACTAAATGAAATTACATGTTATTTCTGACAAGTTCTTATATAATTCATGATATGGAATAACTCATCTCATAAATTTTCAATAGAAATAGAAACCACAATTGTATCAATAGTAATACAATAATTCATGTGCATCGCCCAACATTGGAATCAAATCAACTATAATTGTCAAAATCCCGAAAATCACAATTCAATTTGAGCCAATTTCTCATTTCCCTACATGCAGGGAACTACGCCCTAGAACACATTATTACCAAACTCCATTTTCATAGAATACCTATTTATTTCTTCAATATATTAATGAAAAAATGGAAATATGGCTCTATTAACTCTTCGTAGTGTCTCGAACCAAGATGCCACTCAACAGTGCCCAGATCCCAAATGACTATAAGGCCACAAGGGAATATCCCCAGACATCAGAGGCTACTAACTAACAAGGGGTGACTTGGTGTGTCATTGGGGATACTATTCCACCATTACCGAAGTACATCACACCACAATATCATTACATACAATAACATAAGTAGACACCACAAAGGGACAACTAATAAATAATCAAGATATGAACATGTAACTAAGTCAGAAGTCTCTCATATACAATCAAAATAGTGATACATTTCATATGACTAAGAAAACAACCAAAATAGTTACATAACAGAATGGTTGAATACTTTTATCAAAAAAAAAAATCAAAAACTTTCTATCACCAAATAGCATCACAAGACTCAGATTAACCCCGTGCTCTCCTTCTCATAAGTATAAATATACTACCTATGTTAGGGCTGATTCCCTAATCCATAACTACAACCATAAACTCTATTTGGGTCACTGAAGGACACCCAAATAGGGTGTGAGATAACAACCCAAAAGGAAGCCACC
The DNA here is from genome assembly GCA_963277665.1 of Viscum album. NCBI lineage: Eukaryota > Viridiplantae > Streptophyta > Magnoliopsida > Santalales > Viscaceae > Viscum > Viscum album. The sequence goes on along the minus strand of OY728159.1, from coordinate 1,456,500,722 downwards.
CATGATCTGTACAATTCCATGGTGTTGAACATAACAAGTTAAGAAGGTATTCAATAAATAAGATAAAAGTAATGAAAAATAATGTTCCCACTACACATCCACATAGAGGAATATGGTACTATCTGGACTCTTAATATTCCCTGTTAAATATGTTCATGCTATGATACAAGGAACCTATATAAAAAATCAAAAGTGAACATAACATCCATTCATTTTACCGTATCATGTCATTAAACCATGGACATTCCTTGTATTCCAAAATTCAAATATCCAAGGCCTTTACATATAATAGAGTGTATCACATATCCATGTCCATGCCATATTTCAATGATTATTATGGTAAAGGGATGGGTCCAAGGTGTCCAGAACCAAGCAATCCACATCATCTCCCATAAGCATCTTGGTGGGAACTTGGTTAGGCACTGGTATGAGTCCTAGGTCCATGTCAAACCATAAATTTAATATGTGAGTCCAGGAAATCCCGATCCAAGGGTTATTAAGGCCTATGGAATCCGACAGAATTAAGACCCATGGGGAATAATCTACCCAAGGTGTCTACTACCCAATTCAATATCAATGGAGTGTCCTCCATGGAATCTATAAAACCATTAAATATTTTCATATCATTTATCAATAAATCCCATATGAGTCAACCATTGCATAGATAAACATTTACAATAAATTAACACAATTACTATACCCACCCATTATTCATATTTCATAACCAATTACATCTATTGAGAATAACCTTCCATGTATCCAAAATAATTTTAAAATATCTAATTAGTGTACCCACTATTTAAACACAATTAACAAGAATAGAATTTAATGAGTATACCCACTCATTTATCTCATGTTTACAATTAAACACAAACCATTTAATCAATTCCACACATAGATAATACAAATTCAACATGTTATAACATGGTATGGATGAAAAACATCTTTTAACCATCACATTCAAATCATTTCATTTATTAAAGGATTAATATAATATAGAAAGATGATAACAAACAACTTGGGTTGTTTAATAATGCATTATCAAGGGAAAATTCATAGCTTCACCCCATAGGTGTCCTTGCGTTGTCAAACAATCAAGAAACCACCAAAAAGATCATCTAGGACCCCTTAATAGGTCGAACTTCATTTTCATCAATTGGATAGTTTAATTAAATCTACATACCATAAATTATAGAGGGATGTATAATTTCCAATATATGTATAATGTACCAATACTCAAAAGAAAATATATACCACCTAAAATTGATTGGTAGTAGAGTTCTCGTCCAGTATCAGTTCCGTATTCGGCTCAGATAGTGATAAATGGGAAGAATAGATCTTGAATATAATATTTAGGAAAATTATTTTGAAAAGAAATAGCTTAATAGATTTCTATAATAATCAAGAACTTCTAAAAATTAATGTAGATTTTTTTATTAAGATCGAGTTGGATAAACCATTCTTGAATCAGAGATCGTATGGTATAATGGTAACAATTCAATGAATAGTCTCATAATGGATCTCTCAAAATATATTTTTTCTATTCGATGACACAAAACCTAAATTGGGTTTATAAAAAGAATGAAATTTTAATTAAAATTATTAAAATTATCTTAATAGATGTGTTTAATTAATTAGGCGCACACTTTTTAAATCTATGCACCAACCGTGCACGTTATCATATAGGCCAAGAGACCTCGACACATTTTGCCTATAAGATTTACAAACCATGCAAAAATTTTAAAAATACACACTATCATTATCTAAGAAAACAGATGTCCTAGCCGAATAGTTGTGCACCTCTTATATTATAGTTTCTAAAAACTGTGTGTCCTATAGACCCCCACTATCTTATCCCACGTGATTTTTACTAATTGTACGACGTACCTCTCTTGGTTTGTACGAACCATTTTCCAAGCCATTTTCTCCTCAAACACAGGTTTTGAGCTTTGAAGAAGACCATAAAACCCTGGACACCCCCATGTACTCAAAAGGAATTCACTTTAGGCCATATATATTCATTTAAACATAAAAAAAGAAATTGATTTTTACCTTATAAGAAAACCTGGGTTCTTACAATCTCACCCATGACATTTATTTCCCCTTCTTATATGTGAAGGGAGACTCCGAACTATCCATTAAATATACCATGGGTGACTAAATCACCACGAAGAAAGATCTCATTCCCCTAATGGGGCACACTCATCAATGAATGGATTATTTCTCTTCCTTACTAGAGGTGCTGTAACACCCCAAGCTTCCATGGTACTCTTCTCGTTGTATAATTCAATAGCATGTGTTGCAGGCAACTTCAAGTTCTAAAACACCGCAACCAATCAAAGTAGCTGTTATGAATAGAAATACCATCTTTTTGAATATCTATAAATTTTAACATTTAAAATCGGATTCATTTTTTGGATTCAAAATATTAAAAGTAGCTTAGGTTGGACATTAAGTATTTTTCTGATAACATTCAATTTTTGATGAATGTTGAAAAACACTAAGTTATAGTTTAAATACGAATTTTTTATTTAAATAATTATTTATTATATTTAAATTTATTTTAGGTCAAAATAAATACATAATACCTATATAATTTCAATGTAATTCATTGGAGTTAGTTTATAATAATTTTTGATATGTAATAATTTTATTGAACTTTTCACCGTCTTTTGCGAACCTCCTTGGAAAATTTAAAAATTCATATAAAACATAATTTTACCTCATTTGTGAGTAGAATTTCAAAAGGCTGAGAGACACAGTTGATATCCATAAGTAAAAAGTGGTTCAATAAGAATAAAATAATATTTGGTGAATTGTAACTTATTGCATTTATTTTCCACGGTTAAAAGTAAATAGGGTAATTAATTGTAAAAATGATATTATTATTACCATAACACAAGTCCAAATTATATTGTATAAGTGTATTTTGACCAAAAACATCCTTAGGATTAAAATATGAACCTCTTTGTTCCACCTACATTATATTAGGAAATTAATTATTATTTAATTCCAAGAAGAGTTAAAATAGTACAAATGAATGTTTAATAAAAAACATTTTTAATATAGGGTTATAAAAAATATAAATTGGACTATAAATATTCAATATAAATCTAAAAATATTTCCTAGATAATGATATTTTATTTATAATTTTTAGACATTAAATAATTTAATTAATTTTTTACACAATAATAATATGTCATGCATGGATCTATTCTTATGAGGTAACTATTATCGATAAGCTATCGACATGACTCCCTCCAGAATCTCAAACGACAATACATATCACAGTGAAAGATTTCCCTATCTCTTGATTCTCCAATGTCCCAACCTCAGTAAAATATGTAAAAAGGCAAGACTCCTGACCTCAAACTCAAGAGGTCTTTGAAAATGATTTCTGTATGAATTTGGTTGAGAATGTGCAATAACCATGTGTTTCTAAATCAACTTGACCTACTTAGAAGTCTCAGGTATTAGACATGGCCTACGTAAAGATTTTTTTCATTCCTCTAACTAGCATTGCGGTGATCCACTTGTCCTATAAAACAAATCCTAATATGGAACCATCTACATATTTTCTTGATAAAATTTATTGTAGTAAAACATGACCATTTCCACATGTTTTCCTCGAGCCCCCAAAATATATGATTTTTTATCTAAAAAGTTTCTTTCAGCACATGTATCATACGCTATAACTAGCCATCAATATAAGGGTCGTATGATCTGCTCAGAAGGAACTGTGTACCCATCACCCTCTAAAAAATTTCTAGAAACAAGATGTAAAGTTGGTGTGACTATCTGTAGTGATAGTGCACTGGACCACATTCTGTCGTACTATATCTTTAATTTAAATACATATGAACTCATCAACATTTAAGGTCTCATTAATTTAGAATAAATTAGAATCCTTATTGATATTGTCGAGAAAAAAATACACAAAATCATTACCTTGTGGAGACCTCATTAAACCAGTCATGAAATCCACTATGACATTATCTCATTTCCTCTCCTGAATAGGTATGTAATATAAATCATGACTTGTCACTAATGTTCTAACTTTACTTGTAGATAGGTGGAACCACTCATAAATAAAAAAATTTATGTAACACATCACACATAGACACTAATACATATGATGTAAGTCAAGGTACATCTTGGTGACCTTCAGTTGCACTTCCCACAAAGAGGAAATAAATTCCCACATCATCTTCTCACAATAATCCAGTGGGAACCATATGTGATCATTAACATGAAGGATATCATCCTTTCCCACTATCCAAATGGGGGATGGATCTGAACCATCCAAAATCTGTTATTGAACTAGCCTATCTAAATCTAATATGTGTCTCGTCATAACTCTATCCATAGAGTTATATGCGACAAATAATTATTATAGTTATGTCTTTTTTTTAGACACCTTAATGTGAATGTTAGAAGAAAATGACACAAGCATTAACAGGCTAGTGTCCCAATTAACTACCTATGTCTGATTCTTCCTACTCAGTGCATCGACCATTACATTGACATTACAAGGCATGTAGGGAGGCCTGATATTGAAATACTATAGGTACTCTAGCAATCTCTGTTGCCTCAGATTCAGATCACACAATATAAAAATATAATTGGTGATTTTGTGGGCTATCAGTACCAAAAAATGATCTCCCACTAAATTGTGTCTCCAACAATGCAATTCATCAACAACTACAGCTATATCAAGATCAGGTAAGACAAAATTCCTCTCATGTTGCATTAACTTCCTAAACCAATACACCACAACTCTATCCCCTTGAATCAACACTACTCCTAACCTAATTCAGTAGGCATCAAAATATGATGTAGAACACTTTCCCTACTCTAGATGTTTCAATACTACTGTTGATGTAAACCTTCCTTTTAGATCATTAAAGGTAATCTCCCATGAATATGAACATACAAACATCACACCCTACTTAGTCAATCCAGTTAATGGTAATTCTAAGACTGATATGTCAAATATTAAATTCCTGTAGTAATTTTCTAGCCCCAACAAACTTCGTATATCAAAAATTTTCTTTGGATGTTCCCATGAATCATTATCTCTTACCTTCTCTAGGTCCACTGATAATAAGTTTATGAGATGATGTGTCCTAGTAATTAAATCTAATCCATCCAAAAGTGAAACCTTGTGATCTTAGTATAAAACTGATTCTCTTTAAGTGTATTCATAATGATCTCATGATGATTGGCATGGTCGGGTCAATTGTGAGAATACATCAAGATATTTTCCGTGAAAACCCCAACAAATGAATAAAGATATAGATGGAATAATAAGATCATCAATGACATGAGAACTACTGGCACAATCATGAGATAAAACAATATAACCAAATACATGAATAGATCATACCTCATATGAAAGGTTCTATGAGGAATATCTGCAGGTCGAACATGTTCATGGTGAAATCCTAAACTAAAGTTAATTATTAAGAACAACCTATACCCTACATGCTTATATAATATAACATCAATCCTTGGAAAGGGATATTGGATCTTAATTAACAAGTAGTTCTAATTACAATAATCTACATATAGCCTAAGAGTTCAACTTGCCTTTTTTCGAAAAAATTCCAAAGAACCCTAAGGTGAAGTACTGTGTTGGATAAACCCCTTAACCTAAAAATATTATACCTGCCACTTGATCTCTTTCATTACATCACTGATATCCCATAATGTGTAATGGGTATCAGTGCATCTCCTAGAACATTCTTGATAGATAAATCAACCTCCCTATCAAGAGGTAAACCGTATAGTTTTTCTATGAATATGTACCTATAGAGCTCAAGCACTGGGTAATGTTTTCCTGATGTGACCCCAGATCATCTAGATACAAATTATTGTTATGAGATATCATTCAACCCTTACCATGATGGACTATTGCAACTCGACTCACCTAGAAATCCCATTATCCACTGTGAGTATAAACTGCACACTTTGGTGATGTAAAGTTCACCCTTAGATGAAAGAAGTCAATGTATGCTCAATAAGCTATAATCATGTCCATCCCATGTATGACGCTAAACCCTATCACCTGGAGGACATACAGATTCATGCTGAAGTGACACCCACTAACATCAAGGGGGAACTCCGTACACTGTCACACATCTACCCTTTTGATTCCCAACGATGTATCTAGAGTCATAGTGCTCTCAGAATACAAAACCACAAGCCCATGGATTTTCTCCAGAAATGCATATATAAAATAATGAGATAAAACTATATCAAAAGGAATAGATGAAATATTATAGGCTACAAAGATTGTACCTATCAACATATATGATCGTCCACCCAAACCCTAAGGGGTACACTATATAGAAAAGATCTAGCCTATGTAAAAACCTTGTGATAATACCTCATGGATTAGTGTTGGCCCACTATAATGTATCTATATAACTAGTGTTTGGTTTCCTAATCCATGACCACCACTACCTCGACCAAACTGAACATAACTACTCTTTCTCACTACCTGATATAGATATGAGGAACATTCTCATGAACATGGTGTCGAAGATGAACCCGTATGAATTATAGCTGGAAGGATGGTCCTGAAGAATTTCTAGATGTGGCCCATCCCACCACAAGATATACATTAGACTGGATCATTGTTGCACTTATTCATCATGTGGTATCACCATCTATACTAGTAAGAAAAACACTAAGCTACCAGTACACATTCTATGACTAATAGTCATATCACGAGAAGCCTTTAAATAGAAATTCATGCCTGAATACATTGAACCATTAGACTAAGAGGTGATACTACATTTGTAAACACCCCCATATTCCATCAGATTTTATTCTTTAATTAGTGTCTAGTTCACAATTTTGGTGATATATGTCAATCTAATCACATTGACCCAAGACCTGATAGCGTTTGCAGACCTTCCTCAAACATTATTTATATTGATATATCATCGACTAGGTATGTTGTCATGTTACACTAAAACTCTGTAAATAATTTTGAGTAATCTATAACCATCATCATTCCCTTCTTCAAATTCATGAATTCAATAACCTGCTATTCCTATTGTGTCACAGGTTAGAAATAGTCCTAGAACTAGGATTGGAAATCATACTAACCCATATCTTAAAGCCCATCAGTCATGTTCATAAAATCCCACCAAGACATTACTGCTACATGTAACATATAAGGGAAATGCTTCCACTACCTCTCAAGAGGAATCTCAAGATGCTCAAAAATTGAAAACATCGTATCTATCCATTACTCAATAGCCCATGCACCACCACTTATTAAAAAATTGGGTTGATGTAATTGCAATAACACCCATGTCATCTCATTCATGGAAGTGGCAGGATACAATACTCCATGAAAGGTCCACATATAGTGAAATAATCCCACAAAGAAATATTCCTCAATAGATGAGTCTGGAAAAACAGTTGTTTACACAACTAACACTAATGGAGGATTGTCTGGTAGGCTATGGCTCACCTCCCTAGTGTGTGGTCATCTTCTCTCTTGCATTGTACGACTGGAGTTCATTATGGTGTCCTCCATATACAACGCCAAACACAATCCTCATAAATGAAAAAGATCATAGTTCAAATTCAAAAAACGTAGGGTTGGTCAAAAACCTCCTAAGACCATGTCATAACCCACAACCTACTCTTAAATGCATGACAATAACTATAACAGTAAAAACAAAACTAGAAACACTACCTCTTTCCCACTCAAAATTATGTTGTATGTCATGTTTTCATTTTAAATATCATGTTTCCATTTCATTTTAATTTTAATTCACATTTATTATAAATTTAATTTCTATATTTTTATAATTCAATAGTTTTAATCAATGGTTAGACAATTACAAAACCATGAGGTCCCATAACTCCTTATGAACCCAATATGTTGAGCCCATTCAATATAAATGATGTTAACTCAATTTATTAATTGAAACAAGGTGTGTCACATGCCAGTACATATGGTCCCATTAACCTTATAAACTAAAATATGATGACAATCCTCTATCCACTATAAAATATCTATAAGACAACATGTACATCTATCATTTAACCAATCCCAACAACATGTAATAATCAATTCATACTAAATGTAATTACATGTTATTTATAACAAGTTCTTAAATAATTCATGATATGGAATAACTCATCTCATCAATTTTAAATAGAAATAGAAACCACAATTGTATCAATAGTCATACTATAATTCAAGTGCATCACCCAACATTGGAATCAAATCAACTATAATTGTAAAAATCCCAAAAATCACAATTCAATTTGAGGCAATTTCTCATTTCCCTGCATGTGGGGAACTACACCCAAGAACATATTATTACCAAACTCCATTTACATACAATACCTATATATTTTGTTCATATAGTAATGAAAAATAGGAAAAATGGCTTTAATAACTCTTCGTATTGTCTAGAACCTAGAAGCCACTCAACAGTGCCCCGATCCCAGAGGATCATAAGGCCTCAAGGGAATATCCCCAAACATCACAGGCTACTGAATAAAAAGGGGTGACTTGTTGTGTCATTGGGGATACTATTCCACCATTACCCAAGTACATCACACCACAATATCATTACATACAATAACATAAGTAGACACCACAAAGGGAAAACTAATAAATAATCAAGATATGAACATGTAACTAATCCAGAAGTGTCCCATATACAATCAAAATAATGATACGTGTCATATGTCTAAAAAAAAATAGGTACACAATAGAATGTTTGAATACATTTTTCTAAAAACAAAAAATCAAAAAATGTCTATCTACAAATAGCATCAAAAGCCTTAGATTAACCCCGTGCTCTCCTTCTCATAAGTATAAATAGACAACCTATGTTAGGGCTGATTCACTGATCCACAACTACAACTATATACTCTATTTCAGTAACTGAAGGAGACCCAAATAGGGTGTCCGATAACAACCCAAAAGGAAACCACCCAAGATCTGTACAATTCCATGGTATTGAATATAAATAGTTAAGAAGGTAATCAAAAAAGCAGATAATAGAAAAAAAATATATTCCCACTACACATCCACTTAGTAGAATGTGGAATTATATAGACTCTAATGATTCCCTATAAAATATATTCATGCTCTGATACAAGAAATCTATATAAAATTCAAAAGTTAACATATCATCTATTCCATTTACCCTATCATGTCATTAAACAATGGACCTGCCCTGTATTCCAAAATTCAAATATCCAGGACCTTTACATATAATGGAGTGTATCTCATATCCATGTCCATGTCATATTTCAATGTTTCTTGTGGTAAAGGGATGAATCCAAGGTGTCCAGAACCAAGAAATCCACATCAAGTCCCATAAGCATCTTGGTGGAAACTTGGTTAGGCAATGGTATGAGTCTTAGGTCCATGTCAAACCAGAGATGTAATATGTGAGTCCGGGAAATCCCGATCCAAGGGTTATTAAGTCCTATGACATCCCACAGAATCAAGACCCATAGGGAATACTCTACCCAAGGTGTTCACTACCCCATTCAATATCAATGGAGAGTCCTCCATGGAATCTATAAAACCATTAAATATTTTCATATCATTTATCATCCAATCCCATATGAGTCTACCATTGCATAGATAAACATTTTCAATCAATTCATACAATGAGTATACACACCCATTATTCATATTTCATAACCAATTACATCTATTGAGTATACCATCCATTTATAAAAAATAATTTTAAAATATCTAATGAGTGTGCCCACAATTTCTACACAATTAACATGAATAGAAGTTAATGAGTATACCCACTCATTTATCTCAATTTTACATTTAAACATAAACCATTTAATCAATTCCACACGTAGATAATACAAATTCAACATGGTCTAACATGGTATGGATGCAAAACATATATTAACTATCACATTCAAATCATTTCCTTTATTAACGGATTCATATAATATAGAAAGATGAGAACAAACAACTTGGGTTATTTAACAAGGCATTATTAAGGCGAAATTCTTAGTCTCACCCCAGAGGTGTCATTAGGTTGGGAAACAATCAAGAAACCACCACAAAGAACATCTGGGACCCCCTAATGAGTCGAACATAATTTTATTCAATTATATAGTTTAATTTCATGTCCAGACCATAAATTTTAGAGGGAGGTATAATGGCCAGTAGATGTATAATGCACCAAAACTCAAAAGAGAATATATACCACCTACCATTTCTTGGTAGTAGAGATCTTGTCCAGTATCGGTTCCTGATTTGGCTCAGATAGTGAGAAATGTTAAGAATAGATCTTGAATATAATATTTAGGAAAATTATGTCGAACATAAATAGATTAATTGATTTATATATTAATCAAGAACTTCTAAAAATTAATGTAAATTTTTTCATTCATATCTAGTTGGATAAACCATTATTGAATCAGAGATCGGATGGTATGATGGTAACAAATCAATGAATATTCTCATTATGGATCTCTCAAAATATTTTTTTTATTTGATGAAACAAAACCTAAATTGGGGTTATAAATAGAAAGAAATTTTAATTAAATTTTTAAAATTATCTTAATAGTGGTGTTTAATTATTTAGGCGCACACTTTATAATTCCATGCACCAACAATGCACGATATCATATAGGCCAAGATTCCCCGACATGTTATATCTATAAGATTTACAAACCATGCAGATATTATAAAAATAAACACTATCATGATATAAGAAAATAGATGTCCAAGCTGAATAGTCGTGCACCTCTTATATTATAGTTTCTGTAAACTATGTGTCCTATAGACCCCCACCATCTTATCTCTGATGATTTTTTCTAACTGTACGGCCAACCTCTCTTGGATTGTACAAACCATGTGCCATGCCATTTTCACCCCAAACATAGGTTTTGAGCTCTGAAGAAGACCCTAAAACCCCTGAAACCTCCATGAACTCAAATGGAATTCATGTTAGGCCATATATATTCATTTAAACAAAAAAATGATGTTGATTTTTACCGCATAAGAAAACCCGGGTTCTTACAACCTCACCCATGAGATTTGTTTCCCCTTCTTACATGTGAAGGGAGTCCCCAAACTATCCATTAAATATATCAAGGGTGACTAAATTATCACGAAGAAATATCTCATTCCCTTAATGGAGCACACACATCAAAGAATGGACTAGTTCCCTTTCTTCCTAGAGGTGATGTAACACACCAAGCATCCATGGTTCTCTTATCCTTGTATAATACAATAGCGTGTGTTGCACGCAACTTCCAGTTCTAACACACCGCAACCAATCAAAGTAGCTGTTATGAATAGTAATACCCACTTTTTGAAAATCTATAAATTTTAACATTTAAAACGGACTTCATTTTTTGGATTCAAAATATCAAAATTATCTTAGGTTGAATTTTCAGTATTTTTCTGATAACATTCAATGTTTGATGAATAGTGAGAAACACTAAGTTATAGTTTAAAACCAAATTTTTTATTTAAATAATTATTTATTTCATTTAAATTTATTTTAGGTCAAAATTGATACATACTACCTATATAATTTCAATGTAATTCATTGGTGTTAGTTTATAATAATTTTAGATATGTAAAAATTTTATTGAACTTTTCACCATCTTTTATCAACCTCCATGGAGAATTTTCAAATTCATATAAAACATAATTTTACTGCTTCTGTGAGTGGAATTTAAAAAATATGAGAGACACAGTTTTTATAAGTACGTAAAATGTGGTTCAATAGGATGAAAATAATTTTTGCTGAATTGTAACTTTTTACTTTTATTTTCCACGGATAAAAGTAAATAGGGTAATTAATTGTAAAAATGTTATTATAATTTCCCAAAAACATGTCCTAATTATATTGTATAAGTGTATTTCGACCAAAAAAACCTTGGGAATAATATATGAACCTCTTTGGTCCACTTGGAATATATTAGGACATTTATTATTATTTAATTCAAAGATAAGTTAAAAGAGATAAAATGAAAGTTTAATAAAAAAACATTTTTAATATAGGGTTATACATAAGATAAATTGTACTATAAATATTCATTAGAAATCTAAAAATATTTCCTACATAATTAAATTTTATATATATATTTTATACATTAAATAATTTAATTATTTTTTGACACAATAATAATGCAATAATTACTTATTTAATGAAATATTAAAATAATTGATATTATAAATATCCAAATATCTGAAATTTGAGACTTTTTTGAATTTCACTAGTTTTCTAGGTTAATATGACATATTAGGGTTGGTTAGATTTTTTTTTAAGTAATAATTTTATTATTAATTTAGGAAAAATGAAATACTAAATTGTGTCAAAATTGTCATAAAAGAGTTTTTAAAACAAATATTATATTATTAATTGATATTATATTCCAAAAAATATAATATTCTTCCAAAAGAATATATAATTATATTTGTATCATTAATGAACCATTTGAGGTTCTCTTGGAAGTATATAGTAAGTTTATTAACTATATAATATAAAAATACAAAGAGACATGGTAAATGTCAAATTATTTAACTAAGAGTTAAATTAAAAAGATAATGTTAATATAGTGACCCAAAACTATCTAAAACCTATTGGTTGAGTGGTTTTAGACCCATACCTAACTTATCCTTTAAATAATACATTTTTTAGCCATTAGATCCCGAAAATTATTTTATTATAAAATAATATTTCAAGATTTTCCTAAGCTGCCCCTCACCCCTCTTATAAAAGGGCACTCCCCTTCTCTCGAATTCACATCTTCAAATCCATTTGTCTCGGCCAAAATCTGCCCAAATATCCTTTAATATTTCCTACCATCATCATATATTCCATCCTTTGGTCATAAATCCCATCTATGGATCCATTTTGATCAAATCAAATGGAAGAACCTGAAGAAGAGGTAAATATTCCATCAACTCATTCAAGTTCCTTTCTTCTTCCACTTATTTTTTATTTTGTGTTTCCATTATAAAATAATAAATCTAGTATCTTCTATATAATTTTATTTTATTATAAATATGGTACATTCAAATTCATTATTCAATCCATCCTTTGAATTACATGTCACCATACGTGCGTACGTACGGCTTACCGTCTCCACGTTGTGCTGTAATTATTATTCAATGCTTGATTATTTAGATGGATATAATAATGATGTTTATTTGATGTAAATAATAAATATAACATGATAATGATTCGTTATATTTGATATACCATCCAATTATATATTATTTTAATATTAAAATAGTGATATTGTCACTCATGCATACATACAGATTACCGTCTCCACTAACATGATGAGATTCATTCCCCATCGTATCCATTCAAGAATAATTTCCATTAAATGATTAAAAATAATGTATAAAGACTTCATATCATTAATTATATGAATAATATACATCCCAACCATAACAATTATAACTCACATAACAACAAATATAAAGGAAAACGAATCTGTTAACACCCGAGACAACGATAATACTAAAATATTATTAAGAATGCAATGTTAAAAGATCATATATGTTAATTTATTAATATATATGATTCTTGTATACATTAATAAAAATTATTTCAAAATTATACAGCTGTTTAACCTTCTCTCGACCAAGGAAAAGTACAAGGTAAGGGTTATTTTAGCAATCTCTTCATTATCTGAGGTTGTTTATATTATCTACTAGGACCTCTTTATCATTCCCATACATGTTTGTTAAAAATGAATATCAAATCATTATTACTAATTTATTGATTATGTTTTTAATTCATTTATACCCTTGTTTTGATTTTTATAAGATATTTATAAAGGAATATTTCCTTCGTTTTCCAAACAAGGTCCTTTTTAACCTTTTCGACAAAATTAAGGTAAGAAAGTATTTTTTTAACGAATATGGTAGGTGAAACTATTTTCCACCATTATAAAATAATCAAAACATTCATTAAAATATTATAAAAATATTTTCAATTTAAATGTTTTATTTTATATTATGTGACTTTTAAATTATTTAAAAAAAAGTAGACATTTCCCTCAAATAGTTTTGATTTCATCTATGTAAACATTATTTGAGGGATTTCATGCTTATTTGAAATTGATTTATTATGATCAAAAACATCTATATATTATTGAATGTTTAGTGATATGTTTGATTGTGGATGTCTTATTTTTATACCATTCATGGTTTATGGATAATGTATTGACATTTTTTATGCTAGTTTTAATATGAATGTTTATATAATGTTTTAACCTGTTTGTATGTGGAATGCATTGAACATAGTAAGTGATGGGCATAGCCTTCAATAGCTCCCCGATGCATCGGTAGGTCTCATGAGACAAACTAGTGTCTTGGCAGAAGGCCTTGACAAAATCTTATTTGTAGTCTTGGAACAAGTCCATGACTATGTGGTAATGAAAGTCTGGATTTATGCATTCCATCATTATAAATGTGGATATTGATATTTCATGGGATAATTCATCTAGTAGAATATACATGTGAGTAAGTAAATGACTTTATTTGATTTTATCATTTCCATATTATTCTGAATTTCAAGTATAAAAAGATTCTTTTAGTCTTATACATTTCCTTAAATGTTTATTCTTATTTATGAAAGTTTCCTCTATATTGTTATCCTTTTTTAGTATATGATCTCACCCTTTCTATGTTTTATTTTTCCCTAGAAGTGAAGACTTATTTTATGACTGACATGTAGGGATAGTCTAAGGGGATATGAGTGTGGTACCTGAAAACAATGTTGTTTTTGTTTTTTATTTTATATTGTAATATAAACCATAAGAATGTTTCAAGTACTTCCATGGATTCTAGTACAATCCTTGGAAACTAGATTTAGATAAACTCTGATTAGAGCACATATCCATAAGATAGACTTTGAGGATTAGTATAAATGAACATCCAAGAATTTTAGTATTGTAGTAATTTTGTGAGTTTTCTGAGAAATATATCCCTATCTGGATATGAACAGGGAGAGGCAGATCTGGTAGAGATTTACCTAAGAGTGGAAATCCAGACATTGAGTTTTGGGTTTGACCTGGGGTATACTGTACACGACAACAAGCCTTAATGCACTCTTGGTTACGACACTCTCGGGGGATATGCTAAGGATAATTATCATTTTATTAATAAACCACTATGAAGGGATTATGAGTATTTAAATCATTAATGAAAACATTTTTATGATTATAGATTATTTCCAAAAACTGTTAAATTTATGTAAATTATTTTACAAGATTGGAATTCTGTATTTCGATTCAAAAACTAATCTAGTTTATGCCATTGATTAGCAATGGATCCTAGTGGAATAATGGAAACTATATCAATGCATGCACTCTATGTAGGGATTTCCCTCTTGCTCAAGATAATTATAGTGGAGCTGGTGATACAACATGTGCTAAACATTTTATCACCATACTGGAACAACTCACTCATGTTATGAATATTATCCTTACCTGTATGAAGCACCCCGATCCACAACATGGAGGATCAATGTTATATTTATTCATGAGACAACAACCAACAACATTCAATGGGATTAAAAATCCATTAGTATATGAGTAATGGATAATGTCCTTAGAGAAAATATCTTATACCTTGGGAGTAGTGAAAGGGAAAATGTTTTCATCGAAACTTACCACCTCAAAGGAGATGCTATTCAATTGTGGTATTTGATTCAAAACACAAATGAAGATGATTAAGTATCAAATAAGGAATTGAAGGAGTTTTAATAGCTTTTCTTAGAAAAATGCATTCCTTGTGACCATTAAGCAGATATGAAAAGGCAATTTATGAGAATGAGGAAAATGGAGGATGAGAATGTCGCAATGTATGAGGCTAACATTACATGGTTAGCGAGGATTTATATAGATTATATACGTAACCCATGAATTAATACTGATCATTTCGTTTATGGGTTATAACCATTTCTCTGTCGATCATTAGTCTCACAATCAATCTCATTGTACGAAGATATTTTCTCAAGCGCTATCAAGTTAAAAAAAGAATTATCTAAGTCTTACGACATTGAAGAAAAGAAAGAGATGAAGAGATCAGTTGATCACTCTAGAAATAGAAATAAGTGGAATAAGGGAAAAGATGAATATCCATCATCCAGTAAACTTGGGAAGAAACAACCTAGTACTTGCTTGAAGGGAATGGGAGTCTATTACAAGTGTGGTGAAAAACGGAACCAAGCTCGTGATTGCAATGGGAAGAAAGAAGTTGTCAATGTTGAATGATACAATTGTAGAGAAAGGGGGAATTATGAAAATGAATATCCTAATCATTAGGGGAAAACACCTCATAAAAGTCCAAGGGATCAAGGCCAAGCTTACGCTATCACTACTACTGAGGTAGAAGCTCCGAATGACGTGGTGGCAGGTAATTTAATGGTTTCCTCATGTTTAGATAATGATTTACTTGATTTTGGATCATCTCATTGTTTCATATCTTCCCAGTTTGCTATGATTATTATATTTTTTCAATTTGAATTAAAAATGGAGTTTTTAGTCATAACACTTAAGGGAAGTATCTTTTCAATAATGTTTTGAGCATCAGTCCCCATTAGGGCATATAAATGTTCATTATCTGCTGAACTCATCACCATACCTATGAATGAATTTGATATAATCCTTGGTATATATTGAATTTAAGACCATGATGTGAAGATTTATTTTAAGAAGAACGATTTTATGGTTTTTTTGGATGATGATAATGAACACCTTATCTTTAGAGAGAAATTGTCACCACCAGATTCTCATCTAGATCCACCCCCAGTAGCTCAACTAAATACAATTACTGGGTGGGGGAGAGAATGAAATAACATTGAGTGGGAAATGGAGTGTTCAAATAGAGGATGTACCTATTGTGAAAGAATATGTTGATGTATTTCCAGAATCATTACATTGACATCCTCCAGAATGAGAAATTGAGTTTTCCATTGATTTAATTCTGGGATCGAGGCCCATATCGAAGACCCATTATAGAAAGGAAAATGTAGAATTAGATAAACTAAAGAAACAACTAGATTAATTGAATAATAATGGATTTATTCACCCTAGTGTTTATCCATGCAGATCCCTTTTCGTTTTTGTTATGAAAAAAGTTGGTTCTATGAGGTTATGTATCGACTACATGGAGATCAATGCTATAACTATAAAGAAAAAGTATCCCCTACCTCACATTGATGATTTATTTGACCAACTTCATGGAGCTCAATACTTATCAATTGTTAAAATTTTATTTGGATACCATCAGTTGTGTGTGATGAAGGAATTCATTCCGAAGAAAACATTTTGAACCAGGTACGAGCATTACGAGTTTGCAGTAATGCCTTTTGGATTGACTATTGAACCCTACGTCTTCATTGATCTAATGAACAGAGTTTTCAAGGAATATCTCAATGATTTTTTAGTGTTATTGATTAATGATATATTGGTATAATTGAAAAGCTATGAAGATCATGAAAATCACCTGCGCATTATCCTCAAGACTCGTAAATGACATGAATTATACGGGATGTTCAACAAGTTTGAATTCTGGAATCAGTAGATTTCTTTTCATGGCCATATTGTTTCCAAGGATGGAATCTCTGTTGATACTTCTAAGACAAGAGCAATCCATGATTGGCCAGAGCCTACGAGTATACCTGAATTATTCATTTTTATTGGTTTAAAAGGTTATTATCGGCGTTTTTCCCAGAATTTTTCCTCGTCGGCTAACCCATTAACCAAGATCACACGTAAAGGGTTGAAATATGTTTTGGAAAAAATAATTTTAAGAATTTCTCGATGAATTGAAGAGAAGATTAGTCAATGCTCCTATATTGACTCTACAAACTAGCAATGAGGGGTTTATTATTTATAGTGATGCATCGATGAAAGGACTTTGTTGTGTCCTTATGCAGAATGATAGGGTTATTGCCTATGCATCACGATAGCTGAAAATTCATGGGAAAAACTATCCTACTCATTATCTTGAGTTAGCAGCTGTAATATTTTATTTGATGATTTTGAGACACTATCTATTTGGTGAAAAATGTAGGATTTATATTGATCAAAATAGTTTGAAGTATATTTTCTCACAGAATGAACTCAACATAAGGCAATGTAGATTGCTTGAACAACTCAAGCATTATAATTGCACAATACACTACCACTCGGGGAATGCAAATAAGGTGGTTGATGTTTTGAGTATAATGGATCATGGTGTTTTGAACAAGATTAGATTTGAACGGGATCTTATTTTCATGAATCTATTAAAAATTGATATGGGAATCACGATGGAAGGTGAAACATCAATACTTTTTCAAATGAATGGAAAACCATATTTATTAGAACGGATAAAGAGTTCTCAGACCGATGATGAAGAGTTTCAAAAGAAGATTAAAGCTATGAATGATGAGAGATTGAGAGACTTTGTGTATGAAGATGGAATTTTGAAATTTGTGAAGACACTTTGTGTTCCCAATATACCTAATCTAAAAAGGGAATTGTTGGATGATTCTCATAGTTCCAATTTTCCTATAACCCAGGGGAGCACCAAAACGTATACATATTTGAAGGATCATTTTTGGTGGGACAACATGAAGAGGGAGATTGCTGATTTTGTGTCAAGATTCATGGTTTCTCAACAAGTGAAAGCTATAAGGAAACATATGGGAGGAGTCATGCAACATCTTCCCATCCCACAGTAGAAATGGGATAATATTATGATGGACTTTGATATTGGACTACTGAAGAAATCTAGAAGGAACAATGTAATATGGGTCATTGTTGATCGTCTTACCAAGTCACCACATTTTCATGCTATAAGGGAAGATTTACCACTTGAACGTCTAGCAATACTATATATTAATGAGGTTGTGAGACTTCACTGAGTTCCCCTATCAATTGTTTCTAATAGTGAACCACGTTTTACCTCAAGATTCTGGAAAAGTCTTTACAATGCCAAAGATACTGAGCTCCGTTTGAGCACTACTTACCACCCCCAAACTAATGGACAATCAGAACAGACTATTCAAACCATAGAAGACATGTTGAGATCATGCTCACTTGACTTTCATGGTATGTGTGACCAATATTTACATCTATTATAATTTTCCAATAACAATAGCTTCCATTCAAATATTTAGGCGACACCATATAAAGCATCATACGAAAATATATGTCGCACACCAACCTATTGAGATGATGTTGGTGAATGAAAACTCGTAGGCCCAGAACTTGTAGAGGAAATGATAGAAAAGATGAAGGAAATTCAAAATCGCATCAAAGCAGCATAATGTAAGCAGAATATCTACGCCGAAGACAGAAGAAAGGATTTGGAATTTCATGTTGGAGACCAGGTTTTCTTGAATGTATTTCCATGGAAGGTTGTTATATGTTTTGGTATGAAAGGAAAATTAAGTCCTAGGTACATCAGACCTTTTGAAATTCCAGAATGGATTAGGGATGTAGCATAGCATTTGGCAATGCCGCCATGTCTCTCCAAAGATCCCGATGTATTCCATGTATCTCTATTGAGAAAATAAATGCATAGCCCAAAGAATGTAATTACCTGTGAGGAATTAAAACTGGAACATGATATGTCTTATTGCGAAGAGCCTCTCAAGGTTCTTGATACAAGAAAACATCTTCTCAGAAACCAGACGACTCGTCTGGTAAAAGTTTTATAGAGAAACTATAAAATGGAAGAGGCAGCATGGGAATCCAAGGAACTAATGATGAAGAAACACTAAAGTCTTTTAATGTGGTATTATTCTAGAAATTACTTGGAAGAAATTATTTTAAGGAGGGTAGAATGTAACACCCCAAGCTTCCGCGGTAGGCTTCTCATTGAATAATACAATAGTGTGTGTTGTACGCAACATCGAGTTCTAACACACCGCTACCAATCAAAGTAGCTGTAATGAATAGTAATACCCACTTTTTGAATTTTTAAAAAATTTTACATTCAAATATGACTTCATTTTTTGATTCGGAATATTGAAATTAGCTTCGGGTGAATTTTTGGTATTTTTCTGAAAACATTCAGTTTTTGATGAACAGTGAAAAAACAGAGTTATAGTTTAAAACTGAATTTTTTATTTAAATTATTATTTATATTATTAAAATTTATTTTATGTCAAAATAGATACATAATACTTATATATGTTAAATGTAATTCATTGGAGTTAGTTTATAATAAATTTAAATATATAAAAATTTAATTGAACTTTTCACCGTCTTTTACCCACCTCCTAGGATAATTTGCAAATTCACGTAAAACATTATTTTACCGCTTATTTGAGTGGAATTTCAAAAATACGAGAGAAAAAGTTGATATTAGTACGTAAAATGTGCTTTAATCTGATTAAAATAATTCTTAGTGAAAGGTAACATTTTAATTTTATTTACCACGGTTAAAAGTAAATAGGGTAAATAAGAATAAAAATTATATTATTATTTCCCTAACACCAGGCCTAATTCTATTTTATAATTATAGTTTCACTATAAACAACTTTTGGAATAAAATATGATCCTTTTTTTCAACTTGGACTAGATTAGGACATTTATTCTTATTTAATTCAAAGACGTGTTAACAGAGTTAAAATCAATGTTTAATGACTAAAACAATTTTTATATGGTTATACATAAGATAAATTCGAATATAAATATTAATTAGAAAGATAAAAATATTTCTAACATAATTATATTTTATTTATATTTTTTAGAAATTAAATAATTTTATTTATTTTTGACACGCTGTTGATGCAGAAATTACTTAATTAATGAAATATTAAAATAATTAATATTATAAATATCCAAATAAATGTAATTTGAAACTTTTATGAATTCCACAAATTTTATATGTTAATATGACTTATTATGGTTAGTTAGAGGATTTGTTTCTAAGTAATAATGCTGTTATGAATTTAGAAAAACAAAAATACCAAATTGTATCAAAATTGACAGAAAATAATTTTTAAAACAAATATTATATTATTAATTGATATTATATTCCAAAATATATGTGGTTTGTCCAAAAGAAATATATACTGATATGTGTATTTTAATTAAACATTTGGGGATCTCTTGGAAATATATAATTTTTTTATTAACTATATAATATAAAAATATAGAGAGACATGATAAATGTCAAACTATTTACCTAAGAGTTATATAAAAAAACATAAATATAATATAGGGAACCAAACCAATCTAAAACTAATTGGTTGAGTGTTTTGCAACCCAGAAACACATTATCCTTTATATAATTCATTTTCATCCCTTATAAACCGAAATTGATTTTATTGTAAAATAATATTTCTAACTTTTCATAAGGTGCCAGTCACCCCTCTTATAAAATGAAATTCCCCCTTCACTCTAATTCACACCTTCAAATACCTTTGGATCAGCCAACCTCTGCCCAAATACCCTCTAAAATTTCATACCTTCATCCTAGAGGCCTTCCATTAGTTATAAATCCCACCTAAAGCAACATTTTGATCAAATAAAAAGATAGAACCTAAAAAATAGGTAAATATGCCATCCCCTCTTTCAAGTTCCTTTCTTCATCCACTTCGTTTTTCATTATTGTTTCCATTATTAAATAATAACTCTAATAACTTATATATACTATGATGTTATTATAAATATGTTACAACCAAATTCATTATTGTATCCATCCATTGAATGACCTGTCACCATACGTGCGTACGTACAGCTTACCGTCTCCACGTCGTGGTGTAATTGTTATTCATTACATGATTATCTGGATGAGTATAATAAGGATGTGTATTTGATGTAAATAATAAATATAACATGATAATTATTATGTATATATGATATAAAATCCAATTATATATTATTTTAATATCAAAAGAGTGATATTGTCGCTCATGCGTACGTACGGATTACCGTCTCCCCGAACGCGATGAAATTCATTCCACATCATATCCATTCAAGAATAATTCCCAATATTTGATTAAAAAAATGTTTAAAGACATGATATAATTATCGATTGGAATAATATACATCCCATCGATTACAATTATGACTCACATAACAAAGGATATAAAGGAAAACAAATCTGTTAACACCCGAAAGAACGATAATACTAAAATATTATTAACAAAGCAATGTTAAAAGATCATATATGATATATTATTGAAGTTTATGATTCTAGTATAACTTAATAACAATTACTTCGTCATTATACAAGAGCTTAACCTACCCTTGACAAAGGAAATGTACACGTGAGGGTTTATTTCACAATATCTTAATTATCAGAGGTTTTTTAAATTATCTACTGGGACCTCTTTATCATCCAAATCCATGTTTCTTAAAAGTATACATCAAAAAAATCTTAATATTTTATAGACAATGGGTTAAAGTCATTTATACCTGTTTTGACTTTTTATATGATGTTTATAAAGGAGTCTTTATGTCCTTCTCCAAACAAGGTCATTTTTAACCTTTTTGACAAAATTAAGGCAATAATGACTTTTTTAACTTATGTGGTGGGTGTGTCTATGTTCTGCCATTATAAAATCATCAATGCTTAACTTAAAATATTATTATAATATTTTCAAAGTTAATGTTTTATTTTATAATTATGTGACTTTTAAATGATTTAAAAAGAGAGAGATATTCCTCTCAAATAGTTTTGATTTCATCTATGGCAACATCCTTTGATGGATTTTATTCTTATTTGAAGTTGATTTATTATGATACCAAAACATAAATATAGTATTGACTGTTTTCTGATATATTTGACTATGGATGTGTTATTTTTATAGAATTCATGGTTTATGGATAAAGTATTGACATTTCATATGCTAGTTTTGATACGAATGTTTATGTTATGTTTAAACCTGTTAATATGAGTAATGCATTAGACTTAGTAAGTGATGGGTGGAGCCTATTATATCTCCTCGATGCATTGTTAGTTCTCATGGGACAAACTAGTGTCTTGTTATAAGGCCTTGACAAAATCTTATTTATAGTCATGGCACAAGGCCTTGACATTGTGGTTTTGAAAGTCTGGAATTATGAATTCCATAATTATGAAAGTGGCTATTGAAATTGCATGTGATTATTCGAATATTAGGATATCCATGTGATTATGTAAATGAAATTATTTTATTTTAAAATTCCCATATTATGATTAAGTTCAAGAATAAAAAGCTTTTGTTTTAGTCTTAAACATTGCCTTAAATGTTTATGCTTATTTATGAATGTTTCCCCTTTATTTTTATCCTTACTAAGCATCTGAGATCACCTCTTTCCATGTTTTATTTATCCCAGGATGAGAAGAAAGATTTTATTAATGACCAGCAGGGATAGTCTGAGGGGATATGAGTGTGGTCCACGGAAACAATGTTTTTGTAGTTTTTCATTTTAGAATGTAATGTTTACCAGATGAATGTATCTTGTACTTCCAAGTCTACTAAACTAATCGGCCTTTTGAGATTTTATATTTTGTGATCATGACAATGATTTTTAATAATGCACCGACTCTGGGTAACTAGGGTCGGGGCATTACAGGTAACCAATGTTTTTCAGTTACAGAACAAACATGATAACTCCTTGGAGAGACTGGTTGTATCCTTCACAAAACCTATCTCAGACGATATTAACATCCATGTGGAACATCATAGGGTCATCACCCATGGATCTTAAGATGGTGAGAAACAATAAGTATGTCATCTATATACTAGAAATTCTATATCAGGCCCCCCATGCCGCCCCAAAATGAAGGAAACACCTTATTGGACAAATCCAGTCATTGAGTATCTCCATAGAAGAATTCCCCATCAGATCATGATGATCATGAGTGAAACAATCGATATGCAGCAAAGTTCACCCTCCAGAGTGGGCCTAACACTTACCATGTCCTCTACAGGTGAGGGAATGATGGAATTCTCTTGCATCACATCCAAGGAGATGAGAGACCTCATGTCATAAAAAAATCCATTCCAAGTCATGTGGCACCCATTAGGATGGGCTGAAGCTCTCCCACTAGATTCATTGGATGGGCTACATCCGGCCCGCCATGGTCGACAAACGAATCATGATCTAAAAGAGGTTTTATGAATGTCTAATTCATGGAATATTTTTTTCATTGATTGTCAAATCATCTCTACAATACCAATTATTCATGGCCTTTTTTTGTATGGTGTCTTGACATCATTAGGCTATGCACGCAAAAGATATCTTGAATGTGATGGTTTATTCTAAAAATAATGGATTTCTTCTACAAGTGGGATAGATAAATTACCCTTTTGGAAATCAACAATCATTACATGATTGAGTTTTTGAACTACCATATCATCCATTGATTTGGATTTCATCCTTCTATTTTCATATAAAACAAAAAAACCTTAGGAATGATTATAAGAAAAAATTACATGATAAGTATAAAATCATGTTGAAAAATACATCTCTCTTCTATGAGAAGAAAAATGGGTAGATTGATGAATTCAATAATATCCACTATTAAATTCTATAGGAAATGGTGAGTTATAACTAAAATAATTTTCCTGATAAGCTCATCAATTCCCTATGGTCTCATCGGATGACAACTTATAATTCCACCATGGTGACCCCATACTACCAAGTATATGTAATAGAGGTTGTCCTACCCATAGAGGTCCAATTATCATCACAATGAATATCTATCTATGATCATTAGATTCAAGATAGTATTTTTGAAGTCTATCAAGAAGAGTTTGAATCCCCCAAAGAGAAAAGGCCCTTGACATTTTACAATCTAGAGAGGAACCAAAATAGGATAGTGAGAGCATTGAAAAAGAAGTTTCAACTCCAATCCTTCCTCCTAGGTGACATGGTACTAGATCTCATAATGATAAGTCTACCTAAAAATAATCCACCAATGTTTTATCCCATGTTCTAAGGAACCGACATCATCTAAAAGGTGAATTCCAATAAAGGATACTCTTTGATCCCCATGGACAAAGATCATATCACACCCCACACCTACACCATGTTTTTTTAATATTTATAGCATGTGAGGAAAATATAGTCTAATAATCCTGAATATAAAATATTTTTTAATAGTTTTAGAACCTACAACTATAAACATGAAGCAACTGTGGTTCAAGCCCAACGAACTAAAACTCTTTGATGAAAATCCATGCACCATGAACATAAACTATTTTCAATAGATCCAAGCTATATGGAAATAAATAAGAATAATCTCTATAGTCTATGTTAAGTGAATTTAAAAGTAAAATACTAATGTCCTTAGAGAAATATGTTAAACTGTTGCCTTACACTATATGGAAATTATAGGACGCCTCGTACAGTTTCCATGATAAGACTCGATATCCCTACAACAAAATGTAAAACTGCATGATTCCATGGGATCCACACATGGGATATAGCTCTATTTTTTATGTTTTCCTACTACCATGGCACATTAAATAATTTTTTATAGCTTTATTTGCCATTTAAAAGGATACATAAGGACACTTGAGTCCATTACAATGGGTTTATCCCAGTCCATGGCCCCTCAAGACCCAATCTATTAAAATGAGTTCAAACCCCACATTTTGATATTCCCCCATGACATGCTCAAATTCATTATGTCATATAACCATGTGTGTTGAGTTACACAAATACATTACACTGATTCATCATCACATTTTGTGTTTTTCTTAACTCAAATCCTCATCATCCCTCATGTATGAACATGACCCCCTAACGATGTTGGTGTATAGAAAAAATGTCTCACCTCTTATACTAGGGAAACAATTGATGGATATCTTGCAAAGATAATGGTTCTAATGTTTCAAATATTTTAAATGACTGATTCTACATTTTATCTCCTATCCATGAGTGATGTATTTTTGTAACATGTGTTTTGAACATTATCAACAGTTGAACCCTACCCCTATATTACCCTCCATTGTTGTTACAAATATCTAAATACATGATTAACCTCATTTCCATCTTCATTTTTTTGTGGAGTTCCAAAACCCTTACTGTTAAACGTAATTTAGTCCACATGTATAAAAAAATAAGGTTGGTTTGATTGGTACATTCTCAACTGACATCTTCTTTCCCTTTCTGTGTACTCCCTTGTGTCTGAGAAATACCATCACCACTCATTTTTTTTCCACTCCGATCAAAATTTAAAATGCATTATTATTACTTATATTATTTTTATTGATGTGGATGAGCCTAAATAACTCTAGTCCATACAACTTTACCTCAAAATATTTTGGAATGGTCCAATCGTGTACAACCTAATACTAGTAGGAACCATGGTCCGGGCACTATGACCTTAAATTTTTTGTGAATTGTCCAAGAATTACTATATTAAATTATGTTCCGAATCTCAAGGATATATTTTTATGTAATATTGTGTCCTCCTAGGACCTTAAATAAAATCCAGGTATCATTCCTTCAAATTCCATGCATATTCCATGGAGACACCCAACCGACTAGTCCATGCATCATGACCTTAAACTGCCTTCAAGGTTTCAAATAGTACAACACTAAATAGTTAGTAATAAATCTAGGCATTATTCACATGAAATAATTGAAGTCCCCATTGTTTATGTTGTATGACTATAAAATTCAATGCTTATTGACCTTAGTGAACAATGTCAAACGACAATCATACATCGTATAATGCTAGGATTCCTCATATGATACGTCTGGGATGATCAAAGAAGACGTAACCCATATAAATATATGATGCCTCATATGAATAGTATGTAATGGTAAAAAACATTACACCACTTAGAGTCAGGATTCCATATATGATATGAGATGAACTAAGACATAATCCTCAACACACTATAGTAAACTATTGCCATATCCCATATTGTAGATGTGTGATGCCCCATGATAATGATGGGACACCTCAACTACTCACTCGAAAGGATCACCCCATTGTAGCACCAGTCTCCTACCATTTTTTATTCCATAACGGATTGTGGGTTGTTTCACATTTTTTTGGGATATGTGGAAATGCATTTATTTTGTTCCAAATAAAAATCCATTCAACCTTTTGGCCCTTTGCCTCCATTTACAATCCTATAATCAAGACTTTAAACTATATGCAGTTTTTCTTATAGTGTGAGTGTGGCATATAGGCCTCCATGACTCCTTTCACATTAGGTTTTACCTCTATTTTTACATGTAGAAAACTCAGATACCAACATCACACCAATGCATGAATCATGTCTTTAAACTATTTTACCCCTTCAACTAACATTCTATGTACTACAACCTTAAATCATGTTTCATTTGATTCAAGATAGTTAAGTGGTGCAGGGGACTACATTCATTCCTTTCAAATATATTTATACCTATTACATTGCACATAAAACCCATATAAAAACACCCACCTCTAGTCTATGAATCATGATAATAAGTTATTTCTAATGATCCAGGACATACAACGTCAAAATCTGTGCACTGGTCAAAGAATTATTACCCAAAACTATGTGCATTATCACTTAATTTTCACGGATAGTTTCATAACTATTATTTCAGAAATCATATCCACGCACTTATAGAACAAATTATGGACTTATTCCTATATTTATTGGACATATAGTGATTCCTTGATCTACATTCTCTAGGAACAACTATAGATTATCTGTTAACATTGTTTATTACCCATGATTATATCACCCTGAAATATTCCCATGGGCCTCATTTGTTGGCATGCACTGTATAAATATTCCTTGTCACATTAGTGGGCCTTGATTTCAGTATAATCTAATATAACGATGAAAATAATGGGATTATCAATGCAGATTCCCTACCAACATCCCTGACACATGATGTTAAGCTATAGAATTACCCTGTATAAAACTCTGATGCCTCTTAATGTGAGATGGTTTACATCATATCAAACTGGGATTCCTGATATGATAAATATGTGATTAAAAAACTCAAAATCCTTAACATATGATGTTATACTATAGCATTATGCTGTATAATTATGGTTTTCCTCAAATGCAAATATGGGATCATTCATTATCCTTTCTCGAGAGGATATCCCCCAAACCAATAATACTCCCCTACCACACCATCTTCCAGAAATATTTGTTTCTGGATTTCCACACATATAGGTTATGATGTGATTCCTAGTTATCTATTCATGTACCAGGAACCCCTTCATAAACAAATTTTGTTGTCCCGCTATCCCCAACAACATGATATCATCCTAGGGTATGGTTTTTAATTGTTTTGCGTATGAGGTCCACTTTGAACCCCCTTTCAAGTCAGGTTATCATGTTCATGCCACAAAAGACTTATTAAGACCTCCATTCATCTCTGTTGTCCTAGAGAAATGACCATAATTTTGAAGCATCCCCATAAAAATTTATGATGCCTTATATTATAATAAATGGTGGAACAAAAAATCCACCCCATACAATACCAGAATGCATCTTAATGTGAGATTCTTTAAATTATACAAAACGGGTATTTCTCTTTTGATAAATATGAGATACACCATATATTAACATGTATAAAAATGTGATGCCTCATAATATGAGATTATTTTATATCCTTGACAGAGTGGATGACACATCACTAGTATCATTCTACAACCAATCCATTTCATAGAACTATGTGCAGATTTATTTCCATCCTCATGGGATACATTTCGATGCTCAAATATATCAACTTGGGGCTCGCCCTTCTGTTAACTTGTTTCGAGGATGTGCTTTGAACTTTTGACTAATTTCGGTAACCATCATCCCCAAAATTGAACAGGATCCCTAATGGAATGGTATCATGACACCCTAGGAAAATTAAATTATTGGTTTTACACCTTGAAGTATATTCTATAATAAATGGGGGATCCTGTGTTTTGAATTTATTTAGCAGAAATCCAGTTTTTTTTACCCCTCATTAACTGACACATGTAACCTATGATTCAGACATGGTCAAAAGTTATTCATATTTCTCTATCCATGTATGGGAATTCGTGATCTCTCAAAAGGGATTTATAGTCACTTCTACCCTTCATAGTGCTCCCACAAGTGAGCAATGTGAACTCTATACTACTCCATGATTCTCACACAAATCATTACTAATATAGTCTTAAGTTATTGATGGAAATTCTATATATTCTATTATAATAAGCATGATCTCCCCATGTTCCAAGAATCCTTAATTTAAACAATATTCAAGTGTTCACATATACATTTTGTTTGGAATCACGTTGCCTCTTAGGATCCACTTTCACATTAAGTAACTTATTTTGGTGTCACATAGGTCCCTTCTAGACACATTCCCCCATGGTCTCAGATTTATAACCTTAAACTAGTGTCTTAGTCTAAGAATCATGACTATAAATTGTGTTATAGTCATGTTCATAGTGTTTTCTGTGGTGTCAGGTCCTGTTAGTACTCATTTCACATCGAGTTGCCAATGCATACAATATTTTGAATTATATTACCTTAACCTGTTATTCTTTTGTCCAAGTTTCATGATTTTAAAAAAACTTCAACCTTCCACTTATGTTATTCATAGGTTGGGGCATCCTACCCTCCTCCTTACATGTCATGTTACAATTCCTTCATATTGTTCCAATCACATTATTGGTCCCATTAGTCCCAAATCTATGAATATAAACTATGCACCCATGGTCCAAAAGATATGAACTTAAAATAGTATCATAAGTCCAATATTCAAGACTTTAAACTATGTACTAGTCCTTTTTGGAATGTGTGGTGTAGTTTCAATTCCCATTGCACCCCCTTCATGTTGGGTTATCACTCCGCCACACTACACATATGATTTTAGGATGATCTCCCTATATTCCATGATTGATGAAATTAATCTATTTGAAATATGTATATAATATTTTTTGGTTGTAAGGGTCTCATAATATCTTCATTCACATCAGTTAACCTCTCCTTCGGGCCACACATATACCCTTTTAGAAATAGAAATTGAATATGAATCATGACCTTAAATTGTGTGCGACTTTCGCCAGATCAGTTTTCCTATATTAGGTTCTTCCAAGTTCACTTTTCTATATGGACCCCTCTAGGGATTACACCATTCTTGATACCCTCCTACATCCCCACCACAATGTATGGGTAGGTTTCATTCACATCGGTTCATTTTTCCAAGTCCCCAGATATTAAATTGTACGAAGTGATGCCCTAATTAAACGATGTTAAACTATAAGAAACATCTTCCTCAGTATATGATAATAAAATGTGTTCCCAACATCCCAATAACACAATGTTAAACCGTGTGACACATCGTCCTCCCAATATATATTTAATGTGTGTTTCTAACATCTTCACTGAATGATGCTAAATTGTTTGTCTATCATCTTCATTGTATGATGTAAAAATATAGAGAATCATATGTCATTTCCTAAGATGTTGTTTCCATTAATTTTAGTCACCTATCTCGTCATTTATATTATTCAAACATTTCTCATAATCCGAGTAAATGAACCCCCTAGAAGTAGGGTTTTTTCATTTATTAGATTTATATGCCTACCCAATTTTCTCAAAGGGGCAATTGAGTAATTATATGAGTGATGGATTCCATTT
The DNA here is from genome assembly GCA_963277665.1 of Viscum album. Classification (NCBI taxonomy): domain Eukaryota; kingdom Viridiplantae; phylum Streptophyta; class Magnoliopsida; order Santalales; family Viscaceae; genus Viscum; species Viscum album. The sequence continues at coordinate 1,456,470,152 of OY728159.1, read as the reverse complement.
GAACATTCCATTACTCCATCAAAAAAGTTCATGTTTCCCTCTATTTTTATCATCATCTGTCTCAACATCTAAACTAGTCCCCCAAGATATCAGGGTTAAATTCCATATTATCACACATACCATTATAGGAACACCAACCTAATGAATTTTAATGATATGTTGAGATGGGTCTCATGTTTCAAACATAGTTAGTGTCTGAACATCACTTTTTATTTCCCATATTAAAAAAATGAAAATGTATGCTATGTTTTGAACACAGTCATTAGTTTTACTCCTTCATCACAAGACCCTCCTTGGGTTCCATATTTTGGGAACCGTGATTCACACACTCTATTCCCCTTTATGTGGGTAGAATTGAACACCCATGGTGTTAATCCATTCGTGCACTATTGAAAATTGGAATATAAAGTCATCTATTAAAAGAGATTCGTTGTATAACCATATCCGCCATAGTCCAAACACACATAGAGGTCATTCAACAAATAGAGACCTCGAGTGTTTAATTATTTCAAAACACCCTCATGAAAGTGATAAATCATATGGTTGTCTATACTTTCTCACACCAATCATGACTCAAATGATCTCAGAGATTGGTCATTGGTTTTTTCATTGTGATAATAAAATATTAGAGGAGAAAGATATCCATTCATTTTAAAACTTTTAAACAAATAACATTTTCTAGTTAGAGAGTGTAGTCCACACTCTAGAGCCTCTCATGTGTCCCAATAAAAATTCCCTCTATGGATCTTCTCCCGCAATCAAGTGATCAAGCATGGAAGACCCCATAAACACAGCCTATAGTACCTACAATAGAATCCTGATAAATTTATCCTCCTCCTCATCCACAAGTTGAAACTCATCATCCCTAAAACACACCAATTTCTACTCTTCCCGGTACTCATCTATCTATGATATCGACTCTCATGATTAATCCAGGACTATTGAAAAATGATCCTTTAACTGAATCATATCATATTCATGAGCATTGATAATGGATGATTTCTAATTTAGTTTATCCTCTATATGATGAAAATTTTGGTTGATTTCTTAGAGTTTCTTAGTTCCATTCTATTACTACCAATGAAATGAAAAATCAAGAAATAGACTTTTTCCATACACCCACTCTAGATGGAAATCATGATCCCTTTTAGGAAGAGTGAGAGAATCTACCACTACATGGACTATTTTTCACAACCATATGAAATGGGACCCCATTAAACTCACAATGTATATCATTATAATTTGGTTTTTGATGTGTCATATTCTCTTCCATGCCCTGTGCAACATAATTCATTTTTATTTAGCAACATCAGACCCAAAATTTTCTAGTTTCATTGGTGGAACATGATCATATTCTAGGTTGACCACATGAATAATAGTTGAATGGCCCTCCATCAATATCATATTAGTTGGACCAATATCCATGTTAAAAGAAATTCCATCTTTTTCTGACCCATTATTGACAGCACTACACCCTCCATCCTTGAGCTCCAACCCTCTAGTAGCATCATTCACTACCGCTGCAGCTGGAGGATCTCACATGGGAATTCAACTACCAAGTCGTTGGTGTATGTATGGGACATGAAATAATTTTAATTGAACAATGGTAGAATGAGGATCTACCAAGATACCTTTATTGGGAACATCCACCATATCTAAAAAATGGTACAAGTATTACACTAATCACAGACCTCAATGTGGAATATTTTTGTTAGCAGTTGGACGCATCCAAACTATCGGGAGAACCGAGAAATAATTTATGGATCATAGTAGGTATTTTTCTAGATTCTTGCCACCATCACTCCACCCTAATATGTCTATAATTATTTCATATTCTCTAGTTTCAGATCTAGGTTTTCTACGATAATGCCAATAAGAGTTGAAAATGGGTGGAAGTTGAAGTTCATGTAGTTTTCGATGACAATTGTGACCTCAACTTCACTGAGCATCACATGATAAACACCTAATGCTATTTCTCAGTGTGGGATTCAAAGCATCATTCATAGTGATAAAGACATTCAGAATTTAATATCCATTGAGGTGAGATATGGTCTAGCAAGTGAGAAACTAAAATTTTCCAGATATCCATCTAGTTATCCTCCCCTTTCCATATTGCCTAATTGGTTGTAGATCTGGGATAACCCTGGTACCCACAGATTCAACATGTTTGAATCATCTACAATTTATTCTATCACAAGGATCCTAGGTTTTATCACCATGTGAGCTTCTCTGACCAGATTCTACTTTCTACTAAGGATTCTGGCCAAGAATATGGTGTAGACGACTAATGACAATCAGTCCTCCACTATGATATAAACCCAATGATAATACATCCATTCCTCTAGAATATTCCAGTATGAACTCGACCTCTACCTTTGTTGAGCTTCCAGATACTTCTTTGGTCACCCTAAAATTTTCTTTTATGTGTCCCTCTCCATGAAGAAAATCATCCTTTTATAGAAAGTGATGTCCTTGTGGAATGGGGGTGTGTGACCCAATACAATATATGATGCCTCTATGAGGTACTATTGAATAATGGGGGTCTGATTCCTATAACCACAAACATTATATGGTTAAAGACACATTTCATTATGAAACCATATTAATGACATACCACTGATGCAGTTCACATCCCACATGCTAATCCCCATCTCCAAATGGTGAATGTGGAATGTGTTGGCATCCAAAAAACTCTGACAACAGAACATTGGAAACAACTGTTATTGGTATAATGTATAGAATTAGGATATACATACTACCTCATACAATATGATATGGCATAGTTAATCCCTAAACCCCAGGATAGTGTAGTGCACCATGTACGCCCTGGACCACACTTCATTGAAGTTCCATCCGACATCAAAAATTCCAAATATTTTTTCAACTCTTACTATTGTTTTGTACATTACTCTGGAGGATGATACCATTGTGATATGAGAACTATTCGACCTCTGTTTCTCATAAATAAATATTTTCATCCAGCATCTTAGTGTGTAGACAATGATGTATTTGTGCTCCTGATATGGGTGAACTATGGTGATGTTCTAGTAGGAGAGTGCTCCATGGATGATGAAACAATAGTTAAATGTGTTGAATTTGATGCCAGTATTGGATACCTCATCCATCTGTCCGAATTTTAAAATTTAAGGCATTTACTCTTTAGATAATTCATATAGGCTTATGTTATAATTCTCAACAGAACTTGTATTCCAAAATGACACTACTCGATCAAGGGATTTCTATGTTTTCCAATATTTTGGCACCCAAAGAAGAATAAGAATAATCATTCTCATATTGGTTAGGTTGGTTGGACATTTTGGGGGAACTTATGGGTTCTAAGACTGATACAAACAAGTGTGGGTTTCGATCATGAAAAAATTATAGTGACATAAAAAATTGGATTTGTGTGGAAAAAAGTACCCCTTAGATGTATAATTTGTTTCATGAATGTAGTAATTGTGTGAATGGCATGGATGGGGATTGTGTTATTTTTACAAAGTATGATTTCCATGAATAATAGAAATATTTTCACATGAGAATTCAAATTACTACACAGGGGGGAAGTCCCCCCTTAATTTATATATTTGTACACCATTTGTTCACATCACATAATGTGTTTACCTGACAAAATAAAAAGTTGCATCAAAACAATGAAATGAGATACTATCATTAACATCTCACTCAAAACCCAACATTTTTGTCCTATTTTAATTCAAACAATGGGGGGGTATTTTTTGAGAAATAAATCTCATCTCGAACCTTAAATGACATGTTTTGGATGAACTGAATATGTTCCACACACTATAGGACCATTCAAGGGATGAGGAGTACGTTTCATGAAATATTTGGCAGGTTTTCTCAAATATCGACTTCAGCATGTGAAATACATTCATTCAAAAGGATATATAGAGATTTTTCTGTTCCAATAGAATTAAAGTGTATGTAAAGCCAAATTTCACATGAAAGAAGGCATGGATGCAATAAAATACTATTTCACACAACCCCATCCTGAAAACATGATGTTTCATGAAAAAGGGAATGTCAATCTGAAATTTTTCCTTGTATAAGATGAAAACATAAAGGATGGAAATTCACGTAACCATGTTAGACACCCAAAAATTCGTGTGTTAGTAGCCGATAATTTTTTCTATAAATAAATCCTCCCCCACCACCTTGGGAACTCTCTTTAGAAGGCGAAGTGACACTCTCATGCACAAAACCCCACATGTTCCATGAAAATGTTACAGACCAATGATAATGGAACCTCAAAGGTAGAGCATTTGCATGACACACAACATATGAACCCAAGAATGACATGTCCCACGGTAGAGTGATCATCACGAAACTCCTCATGTGGCTAGTCAGGTTCATGAAAAGAGAAGATTCTATCACATAACCCTCTTATTCACAAATCTTTGAATATTTCATGTAACTATGCCTCTAGAATCTTTGTTTTTTCATTATGATAGTTCCCCATTCTTGTGCAACTATTTCATATAAAAAAATTTTGTGCACCAAAAATTTGTAGTCTCATAAAGACGTTCCCTATGGATTTAGTTCATTCATTACCTTACCTATTGCTCTTATTCATTGGTTACCTAATACTAATTTCACTAAATCATAGAGAAACTATATTCAAGACTCTTAATTTCTACTCCTCCATGTAATTTCCAATGCCATATCCCTCCTAGAGGAGAATGATTAGTGTTTATGTATTCTATAATGGTGGAATTTTTATGTGAAACAATACAACAATATTTGAGGAGGGTCCCTATACGAGGTCTTTATCACACCATGAAATATCCCCCTTGAGTATTGAGATGTTACACATCCAAGATTCCTAATCTAAAACTGCATATATATTTCTCGTAATCATATGACATTAATGTACACTACAACATCCTCATCTCATTAAATAATTCTATTTCATTACTCTGTGTGATGAACATATGATGCCCAATGTATGATTAGAATGGGATAACCCCACACCTCTTAACCAATGTTGAGAACACATGATTCCTAGTAATGAATCCCTTGGGATGAATCCCCCTTAAATGTATGATAAAAATGGGATAACCCATGTATGATCATCATAGGACACCATCATCGACCTTATCATATGATTATCCTCCTCCGTTAGTCATATTCTATTTATAATCCCCTAATCATTTCACCAAGGGATATCCTATTAAAAATTGGTTGCTTCAATGTATAATCCTTATCCACAATATCTCAACTCTTAGAAACACATGGGAGTCCCCAATTCATAATACCCACATCATCTTTCATTGATTCACCTTTTCCAACACGTGTATCCTTACCGCATGATGTTTAACTGCATGGATCGGTCCTGTTGCACATCCTTAAACTGTGGCATCGAACTATATTGGTATTGATACCAATCTCTTAAATATGTTACATTAGATGATTCCCTGAAGTTAAATATAAAAAACCATAAAATCTATATCTGAAATCATCTCTCATAGGTACACCCATCCATATTCTACCTCAATGGTGATTTATAGACTGGTCTTTGTATGAAATCAACCCCCCTATGGGACACACTAACTTGATCCACCTCAATTAGGAATCATGATCTAACATCCACGTGTGAAATCATCCCTCCTCAAGAGACACTTCTAATCCACTTCAATATGGAATTATGATAAAAAATCATAGTGTGAAATCTTCCCACAGAGGGACACTCCTCCATCTATCACTCTCAATTGGTTATTCTGATTTTTCATTGAAAGATTATAAACCTGAATAACAGACCTCTCCACCCCTAAAATCTATGTGGGAAATATCACCTCCAAAATAACACATAAGCACCTTATCCACCTTCACATGGAATTATAATCTATCTTTACTATATGTTAATATTGTGATATGAACCCCACCTATTTGACTTAATATAGTGTTTTCATACATCTCAAAAAGATGTATAACTATTGGGAAACTCCATGGGATCCACCTCAATAGTGTGTTACAATCCTCCTCTATAAGAGATTAAAATATATGGACACACCACCATGATCCACCTAAATAGGTAGATCAAATCCATATCCACCATATTTTAAACACATGAAACACAGACCTATATATAATACTCATTAATAGTAAATACTAATATATATTCCCCTATGATTTAAACTATTGGGACACACCCATTCATTTATGTATGAAATCATCCATTTTAGGGACACACAAATGAACCTCCTCAATAGGTAATTCTGATCCATCTTTGCAATATGTTAAACCCACGAGAAACACCACAAAGATATACCTCATTTGAAAATCCTAACCTTTATCCACTAGATGTTAAACTTGTAAACTACTCTATACTACAAACCCCATAAAATATATGTGGGATTCTTGGTGAAAATTATCCTCAGAAGGATCACACCCCTTGTGTCAATTACACCATGATCAACATGGGATGACATGGGTTTCATGTGTAAGATTCCTAATACATTATATTACCTCTAAAGGGGAATAATTTACAACTTCCCAATACCTAATTTCTATATATGCATCCAAAAGTTCCCAATGTGACAACTTCCCTGATAATGGGTTTCTACAATGTTGAGACCAGAGAAGCATAATTAACATGTATCCACATAAAAATTGACCTAAGAATGAGTTTCATGATCATGAATTAATATACTAGGGAGACCCAGACTATGAGACGAGTTTGATGCAGCAATCCATGATATGAGGGATCAATATCCCATTATCCTATTTCAACTAAGGATTAGACACCAATAATGAAAGAGATAGATCCCACATGCCTTTGGAAAGTGAAAATGTGAGGTAAAAACACACACAATGAGACACTTCTATATGGATAGATGAGGATTATAGGCAACCAAATGAAATATTCAAAAAAAATTCCAAGCTATGAAATATGATACTGGAGGAACATACAACACTGGTTCGGGAGGCGGGAGTCCTCCATACACACAAATGATGAATTCGTAACCATTTTATAGAAGATGAGAAGGTTATAATCATGTAATTATAATAAAAACATTCCAATATATGGAATATATTAATATAAATATATCAGAATGTTATAATAATAATTTCATGAGGCTGAGAATGAAATAAAATAAATATTCTCATTGAATAACGTTACCTCTTATATGGGTATCCTCCTTTGGTTGGTGCTAAATTTTTCCATGTTTTTATTTTTTCATAAAATAAGGTTTCTATGATGTTGATTTGGAATTTAGGAGGTTATTTGGGTAGGTATTTAATTAACCAAATTGGGTTGATGGTAAAAATAATAGACGACTATCGGTGGCCTTATATAAGTGTTGGAGAGGGCACACTTGGTATTTTAAAGATGAATTGAATCCTCCCACGTTTTTCAAATGTCAAAAGTCTCAAAACAAATGGACTATTATCAAACCATCGAGGTTGAATAGTCTAAATATGGCAAAAAATGTTTTTATAAAATTTTATGGGGCCATTTTACCCTTATCCTTTTTTGTTTATCCCCTAATAAACACATTTACCCTAACCATGGTAATTAATTTTTACTTCATTCATTATTCAATTTGGTTAAACATTAGGGTAAGATTTTTTAAAATTATAAATTATGATGATTCAAAATATTAAATACATTTAGAAAAAATCAATTAATATATTTGGAAATTTTTAAGTTTCAATTAATCCCACAGTTGTGATGAGAAAGATCATTTTTAACTTGAAAATGTGCAAATTTTTACAAAGTTTTTATTTAGAAATTAGTTATCAAAACAATTTCAATGACATAATTGGTCTAATAGATATAAAATATAAACAATTTTACATTAAAAATAATTCAACTATAATTTATAATTATAAATTATGTTAACTAAAATGTATTTTTAAATTATTATTCAATATTTTTCCATGTTCATAAAAAATGTAATTTTTCTAAAAATAACAAAAAATAACACTAAGCTAATTTTGATAAGAAAGATTAAAAATTTATATTTATTTTTAAAATAAATTTTCAAAAAGTGTTAATAATTAATTTTAAACTATGTGCATAATGTGCAATTAAATAGTCTTTTTAAAAAATACAGTTTTTTAGAAATCATTTCTTTTTTCTTTTAAATGATATGAATTTTATTAAAAATATATAGATAAATAATAAATGAGCGAAAAATAAATTTTTTAATAATATATTTAGTCATATTATTACCCTATAATTAATCTTTTATGTTATAACAATTATATTATATAATTTAATTTTGAAAATCTATTATTGTTTGGTAATAATCTATATATGAGTATTGCAAGTTGTACTCAATGTTACCTATAATGAATGATATTGAAGAGATTGAATTTTAATAATAATAAACATATTTTAAGGTCTTAGGCTTTTATTTTACATTCAATAATTAGTGATGTGTGTCAGAAAAACTATCAACTATAATGTCTCTAGTTTAATTTTTTTGGAGAGTTACTTTCTCCCCACCATAAATAAATTTAATTCTTGCAATTTAATATTTATAATGTTATTCTTGGGTTTGATATTTGAAAATTATAATGTTGAAAAACCCAAATCATAAACGTATTTATAAAAAATCTTCTTAATATGAGAAAAATGTAAAATTCAAGGGCCATATGTAATAACACATAATTAGGTTTCCATTTTAGAGATCATTGGTGTAATGTGAGGATATGGACATGGAAAAAAATAATAATTTTTTTTTGAGAGTGACATAGGAAATTTATAATAATATGGTAAATTATAATATAAAATTTAATGTCCTCAAAACCAAAAATTATTAATGATCTAATGAATTATTTGATTCATCAAATATAAAGGTAATTGGATAACATTTTTGTTTCGTGATTCTTTTCCAAATTTTTATGAATTATTTTAATATCTAAAAATTTTAGGAACTATACTTAATTGATATTTTTTTTGTTTCATAAGCCCAATTCCATCATTTGGATTTTTTTGATAAATTTATTATCTATAAATCACTCAAAGAAATGATTATCCAATAATTAGTTTTTTATTCCCGAATCCTTAAAATTCAATTTTATTGGATTGTATGATCCATTAAGATTGATAAGTATTTTTATATATCTCCAATTATTTCCCAAAAATAATAATATTATAACTTGTTTCAAAAAATAATAATTTAATCTCTAAACCTCATCCAATATTCAGTGCAAACCATTTCATAAATGGTTAACCTTATCAACCTTTTCAAAAGATCAATATCAAAAACATTATAAAGAGGGTCACTTATTTTACAAAATGAACTTTCCATTAATATCTCAAACAAAATGAAAATGATATTAATAATTCCTTTACAAATATTTGAATACAGTTATCATGTTTTCTCATGAAACACGCTAATAATCTGAATTACCATATAAAAATTTGGACAATATTCATTCTTCATTATTCCTTAAATAAAATACATATAATTCGATATATTCCTAAAATTTAAAAAAATTTATAAACTCAATCAATGATATCATAATCCACTTTGTCACAAAATCCTTTATTATATATAAGGTAGTCATTACAATCCAATTTAAATTATCAAAATCAAGAATCTCTTTATCACAACATAATTATCTCATCATTAAAAACATATTTAGGGTTATATATACCTCAATCATATGTTATCAATGATGTTTTACTTACCACTGAATGATTTTTATTGGTCATCAGAAAAATTAAACATATGATCTCAAATCCATAATGAAATTTTATTGTAGTAAAATTATAATATATTTCATGATTCTTAATATTAAAATATCATTAATAAAATAATTTTACATCATATTCCTTAGATCCAAATACATAATAACATTAATAATTCCACTTCTGCAGTATTAATAACACAATCCCAACCTTCTCTACTAAGCTTCTCATATGGTAGACCCATTTTATGCTTGGAGAATTTATTTTCACAGTGCCAAATCATATTTTAGTTGAAACATTGAATATTTGTTTCCTTCTTTCTATTTTACTATTTTTCCTGATGAAACATTTCTATATAATTATAAAAAACTCTCAATCACTTTAATCATTTATGAGGGTGTTTCATTCCATTGTTATAGCATGTGCTTTGTCATTAATTCCCTTATTCCATTTATCCAAATTTTCCGTTGTTATTTTATTTTCTTTTTTTCCATTTTAATACATAATACCTGGAGAATTATTTCACTATCTAGATTGATCATAATAGTATTTCATCATATGAAAAAAATTTGGAGACTAGAGAACTTAGGAGACCTGGATATGTCATTCCAGGAAATGGTAAATCAAGTGCTCTATGTTGCACATGTAATCTTTAAAATACCATGATATCCCTATAATGTTATATTAATAATTTACAGCATTTTCTAAATACATCTTTTCTAATCAATGTAACTTTCTCTTTATCTCAGCTTGTTTCTCATGTGGGAAATTCGTTTCAAATAATGCCTCCTAACAATATTTCCATTCCATGAGTTCTATTTCCTTTTTCTCCCTTATATTATAGATTATTGAACTCTATTGATCATAATATCATTTTAGACATCAAACTATAAGTATAACCTTTTCATTTTCACTAGATCCCAATTCCATAAATATATTCTCTAGGGAATTAATCCTTTTCTCAACAATAATCGGATTATTGGTCCCACCAAATATTTGAGGATTATATAACATAATGCAATCCAATATAATAGAATATCAGTATGAAATATGTTTCTCTATCCTAGAAGGGTTATTTTTCATAGCCAAATTAAGCTTCCAAAACATATCCTTTACATGCTCAGTTATAATACAAGCTATATTAGGTTCCTCAAAAATAAAACCCCTACATTGACCATGAGTATTGATACATTACATCCTTCCATCTTCCATTTAAATATAATGGAAGATAATATATTAGATAAAAACATTATTTAACACAACGTATAATAATAAACTAGTGAAATACATAAAATAAATTGAATAATCTTTGTTTAACTATTATTATAAACCATAACATAGTTTCATATGCTATGTCATTATTTATAAATCCTTAATAATTGTTTTTATACAAAATGTAAATTATCATAAGTATATCCCTAGGAATATCAAACTATCTGCAATGTAAGGCCTATTTTTATGCACCATGTGATGATCGAGTCTTAACCATTGCACTTTTTTGGTGGTATTAGCCATAAGAACATTTGTTCCAAAACAAAATCCACTTGTAGTATCCATACATGGATTTATATTATTGAAAATATACATAATCTATACATTACCCAAACATTGGGATGTTATTCTATATTTATCATCAATTTCCATCCTAGTTTTATGTTCCTTAATATATGTTTTCCTAAATCTAATACACATGATTTCTATTAAACTTCCTCCAATACCAACTATAATGACACCGGCCATAGTAGTATAATGATAATTCCATACAATGTTATATTGGAATATATACAATGGGTAATATTCTTAAGGAAAATTATATTTTTATTTTTAAAGAACAAGATACAAAAATGATAACCATTTTATATTCATAATAGACAATAAAATATTTCACATAAAAAAGAAAATTCTCCACATCCATGATAACACATTCAAGGGATTTATCTTTATAACCCATAGAATGGAAGCCAAATAATGGTGAGATCAAATGCTTAGTAAGGGTTAATTAATGTGAAATATTTCAAAAATAATTAAATAATGACCTATATTTCTAGTTAAATAACTGAACACACATTCTATTAAAACAAATTGACTACATAAATAGATAAGGAATAATCAATAAGGAAAATTTAACAATTGAAAACACATGACATTAAATCAAAAAATTTAGAATGAAAAGTGCCGAAAAATAATATCCTTGTAAAAATTTCACAGAAACTAATAACTAAAATCACAATTTTGAAAATGTTTAATATTTGTATGACATTATATCAGGAATCATGACACCTCTACTATCATGGCCATTAAAAATAAAATTTAAATATTACAGGTAGAAATTAGTATAATATTTCTAACATCAATTGTCTATTGAGACATAATGATGCATTGAGGTGAGATATTATATTTCCCCCACCAATCACTAAAGGTAAAAATCATTCTTTTCATATGTAATAATAAGATTTATTCAAAAATCAATAATACTTATAATGATATATTTATATTGAGTATAGGATACATATTTTTCAATATTTCCATAGTTAATCTTTTAATGAAATCACAATAAGTAAAAATGGTATATGATTTTTGAAATAATCATATCCATCATATAATAATATTTATATTTAAGATAAATTTAATGTCCAATGAAAAATTATCACCAAAATATATTGATTTAAGAGAAAGGTAACAATCAAAATACAATAACTTTTACCACATGGAAAATTTCAAGTCAAAAACCCTTGGATGTAATAATTCAAATTAAGTCATAAATTACAATAAAGTATAAAAGAATCATGAGATTATATGTAAATGTGGTAGTATATACACTACATAACAGTACATTTTTCTACTATAAAAAAGTAGTCTCAATGAAATGTAAATTGAGACGAAATCCATTATATAACTCTCTTTTTTGGTTGAACATGATTTAAACTAAGGGATAGTGGTTTTGAACATGTTATTAACATATAACAAAACCATATTTATATTTAATATATCATATACTATCCTTTTATTACATCTTATATCTAGTTTCATAATAATATTTTACTATTTTTATTGTTTCAGGTGTTAATTGCCTTATTTTCTCATGCTTGTTTCATTAGGAAAGATTCTATTCTTATGCATAATATGTAGTTATATAGACTAAATAATAATATTTAAGACATAATTAACTTATTTTTACATTAATTATTTTTTTAGAACTAATCAAGATATAGGTTTATGAAAGAGTTATTAAGCAACAATCATGGAGATAGTAGGTCGTATGTTTGTAAAAGTAAACCTTCAATTTTGCAATGATAATTTTTGAAGATGGTAAGTAATATATTATATTAATATAATAATAATAATACCATATATAAAATATCAATTATTTTTATATACGTATATATATCATCCATGTTATATGTTATGAAAGGAGAGTCTTATCCCATCCTGAAGGTTGTTGTCTACACGTATGCGAATAATGTTACCATCTTTAAGGGAGTGGAAAAGTAAGAGACAAAATTATATATATTATGTTTATAGAATTATAAATAGGTAATCAATGTCATAATTATTTCATTTATATCATATATATATTAATTAAATATTAACTATATCACCTTCTATGTTACGTGTTATTGAAAGGTGAATCACATCACTTCGTGAGGTAGTAGTCCACTGTACAAATAAGAAACATTATCATGTTCCATACCAAATGAAAGGTAAAATGGAATATATTATATAATAAGTATATAAGATTAATTTTTTTAATTAATATCATATATATAATTTATATCTATCATTATACCCAACAGTGAATGGTGTTAATCGAATAATGAACAACTATTGTTTTTGTGGCGGTAGTCCACTATACACACGAATGATGATTTCATAACCCATTTGACAGATGTGGAGAAGGTTGTAGGTTATAATATTTTTTTAAATATATCCTATTATATTTATTATAATTAGGTTATTATATAAAAATGGTTTAATAATAATTTAAATACTTTAGAAAGAAATAAAATAAACACACCCATTGGAAAATGTTACCTCTTATTCGAGGATAGTACTTAGGTTTACTCTAAACAATTCCTATGTTGTAATTATGCACAAGATATGTATTATATGATGTTGTTATTGATGTTTGTAATTTATTTTTTCTATTATTTTCATATAAATTTATTAATGGTGTAATGCATATAGGATAAGGGTCTCCTTTTATAAGTGGTGGAGAGGGCTTAATCGGTATTTTTGAAAATAATCGAGTGATACCACTTTCTTTATATTTATAAAGGATCAAACAATTCACCTTAATCAAAAAATTAAGGTTTATGGGTAAAAATATTTCTAGGTAATTGTTTTTATATAACTATATCAGTTATTTCTACCCTTATCGTTTTTGGTGAACTCATTGGTAAACCCATTTTACCTTGACTGTGACAATAAATTTTTATTACATTCACTGTTCATTTTGGTAAAAAATTAAGATGAAAATAAAATAAATTATAAATTAATATTCTTTATAAATAATAATAAAATTTTCCAAATTCAATTCACAAAGGAGTAATTTAATTTATTTTAAATTAATCCCATATACATTATGAGAAAACAAGTTTTTAAAGTGAAAATGTACAAACATTTGAATGTTATTATATATAAATTTAATAAGAAAATTAATTCTATAAAATTAATTAGAATAATTAATATATTAAATTACTAATTTTACTTTTAAAAAAATTAAAAATATTCTTTTACATTATACATTATTTATACTAAATTTTTGTTTTCGATAAGAATTTATTATCTTTCAATATTATTCAAAAAATGAATTTTTTCTAGAAAATAATACAAAAATTAAGATTAAGATAATTTTTAATATATGAATTCGAAAATGAAGATTATTTTATAACATATTTTTTTCTATTTTTTTGAATTTTTTTAATGTTAACAAAGAGTGATAAAACCGTCATTCAGAAATTTGGATCTTTTCATAACATATTTCTTTTTTCCATAAAATGAATCAATTGATTACTAATAAACGGATAAATAAAGAATATATTTAGACTATATATTTTTATAAGTTATGTAAAACTATTATTTCCTTCAAATTTATTTTCCATGACATAATCAATTCATTAAATAATAATAATTCAATAATGTATTATTGTTTTGTAAAACATGGTCTTGTGTATATCACAAGTTAAATCAATGTTACATTAATTTAATGTTAATGAATTTATTTTTTTAACAACAACCATTCCTTTAGGTCATAAGGTGTTTTATTACCTTCTATTCTTGGTTTATCAAGTCATACACGCTATCAAATACAATTTTTTTATTTTGGAAATTAATTTTGTGACATCAAAATGTCACCAAAATCACCATTTGTGATCCATGATACTTTCTAATGCATTTAAATAAATATTTTATATGATGATATATAAGAAATTACCAAATTTATTTGCAGGATATATAGTTCCCACCCATATCATAATTCATACATTTGTGTCATAGTTTAAAATCAAACATTCATGATCTCCTAAAGATCTCAGGGACAAATAATGGGTTTCTTAAAATTTTTAGAAACATCACATAAAAAGAATATACAAAATCATATAATAAAAAAACTATCATTTTATCATATAAATAATATCATAAAAAATATAATGTGTGATAAAAATATCACATTTTGAATGATAATCTATAAAAATTAAATATAAGAAAAAATACAAAATTTTTCCAAAAAAATGTTTTCATAATTTTTTGTATAAATTTAATTTTAAAAACTATCATGTGAGATTAAAAATAATACTCTTGAGAAAAAAATTTGAAAATAAATTAATCATGAATATAAATAAATGTTTAAAAAATCAAAATAAAAAATACATTCAAAATTATTTCTTTTAAATTAGTTTTTAATAATAAAAAACAGAAATATAAATAATTATTTCAAAGAAAATATTGACAAGATGATATGGTATTAATTTTGAACGGATGGAAGAAACCATATAATCATTTTTAATAACCTTGTTGATGATCCACAACATTTAAAAAACAAAAAAAAATTAGTCAAAATTAAATAATTGAATAAAAAGATTTTGGGAGAAAAAAGATGAGTCTCTACTAAGTAAATGAAAAAATTAGTTGGATGTAAAAATATTGACATGTTATAAAAGTACCCTAAAGGTTATGGGATTTATTGTTGACAAAAAATAATATTAACCACACATTAAAATCATTGAGAAATACGAATTTGTTGTGAGATATTATTTCCCAAATAATATGTTGGAAATAAATCATAAAATCACCATAGGTTAGAATAGATCAATCATGATTGATAATATAAAATAATGACTAATTATGACCCACTCTAGAGAATTGGGTTGTGATTACTCTTGAATTCTCTAGTTGTTTTTTAATAAGAAGTCATTAGAATTTTGAAATTCCACTCTCTTTATAAGTAAAATTAATAATGTCATTGTGTTTTCCAAATAACATTATTGGGAATTATTTAAACCATATAAATATGATACATTTGTACAACATTAAAACATGTCTCAATAAAGAGAAGTTGAAATGAAAAATCAATATGGATTTAGTAATTAGTGAACCAAAAAACTACGATAGGTAGAACATTAAATAGAAAATTTAATATCATGAAAATATAAATATTATAAAAATATGTTAAAGTTGTAGTATATACACCATAGAGATTAAATCATGTTGAAAAACATAAGAATGGCTCTAAGATACTAGTTTGAGATCAAAACCCATAACTTGTTTTCTTTTTCATATGATGAAATCCTATCGTCATATAATTAAAATGGATATATTAATATACTATTTCATAACAATACTCATAAATATCACCATATTATATTCATTATTATAAATCTATTTCTTGGACATAATAGTTAGTAATATTGTATTACTACTATTAGGTGTTAATAATTTTGTCTATGTTTCAGATTATTAAAAATTTGGGTATCATTTACCATAATTTGATACAATGTTCATAGTTGAAAAATCATTTATATTTTATAATATATATAAATTATTAATTTAAAAATATCATATTATTCTATATGTGTTTTGGTTATATTATGTTAAAACTGAATTTCGAACGACTTATTTATGTAATTTTAGTTAAAGAATTCTTACTTCAATAGTAAGTTAAATAGTTCATATAAAATTTCTAGACAAATGTTTGTTTACAAACATTGTTAAATACCCATAGGGGGGAGGGGGATGAATCATGGTATAATTGATTAATACAACATTATCCTCAAATCATGTTTCACCAATAAGGAAAATACTCCTATAATTATTTTTAATATCAATGCATGAGAAGAAATGAAACATGAATGGGATATGATAATTTCACTTAGTTGACTTTCACTAGGATACATCCATGGATATTAACATGACATTTTAATATTTACTAAATTTAATAAAGTTAACTTATAATAAAATTTTCCTAGGGGACTTTCTATCTCTTTTCCTTCACTAAAAATCACTATTTTAAATCTCACTACTCTCTGAACTAATGTGTTCTCACTAATCCATAAGAAGATTCTTTATTTTATCACTTAAATCAATATTTTTTACACATCATTTGGTTATTAATTAAGATATAATCTCATCTACTTAATGGATGCCTCTATCTCGTATAATTTTTGGGTAAATATTTCGTATTCACAAAATATTCAATTCCACGATTCCTTATCCTAACATTCACAAAACATTCTAATACTTAATGAAATATTCCACTTTAATTAAACCACAATATTTCATGAAACATTATTTATTGAAAAATCTAAATTATTTGTAAAAATTCAGTAATATTTTTTAAAACTAACTTGGTAAAATTGAATCATGTTGCTTATTCATTTAATTGATGTTATTATCAATCATTTACACATGAAAAAACCATTTCAAAAATATTTCATGAATTCAAGGGATTTTGATCTATTTAATGTATTTATCTTTTCAAATGAGGAGGATAGTAATTAATTATTTACAATTCCTACACAACATGAAATATTATCTCTTTCCATCACATTTTCATTAAACTCTTCAATATATTAGCAAAACTCCATGATTTTGAAAAACGTTTTGGTGGAATTATTATTATCACAAAACATCCCTTATTTTCGGAAATATTATTCCATGAATTATCAATCATTTTTGAAACAAAATGTCATTCAAAATTTTAATGTCCCTTTGAAATTTTAATGAGGTGGTCATTAAAATACCACTTTAATAAATCTTATATCATCCTCTACATTTTGAACCCTAAAATATTTATAGCCACATGAAATTGATGCCACCCTGAATGTAAATATTTTTTATCACATCTAGAGTTTCCATACCATAATCTTAGAGCTTTGCTAATATTTCATAAATCACCCTATAAAATCATTACTGACCATTCAAACCTACTTTTTCAATGACCACAATAAACCTAAAAACACTATAAACTCACCTTTATGGATTATTTTCTAAATAATCCCCCCTTTTGGTTTGTTGATAACTCTTCACCCTTTAATATTTATTTTAATATTATATCTATAGCTTATTGAACAATCATTTCACACCTCCTTATATAACTAAAAAATGCATCCCAAAACCGTAGATATGGAAAAATTATTTACTCAACACATAATCAATTCCCACATGATCTATTCTGAACATGAGAAACAATAGTAGTAAGAAATTTACAACAATGAATCACTTAATTCTTGAAACAACCTTCCATACAAAATTTTCTTCAAAATTGAATAATTTCATCATATTTGAGGATAGAATGATAAAACACGATAATACACTTATTTAACCCAATTGGAAAATTTATTTTATAATCACATTGGTCATGATATATAAACATTGAATTTAAATATTAAACATCATTTGATTTAAAACACACCCCTTATCTTTATGCCCCCATGTCAGCTTCTTCCACTATATTGATCAATATATTTTTTCACATTTTTTCAATGAACCCAAAGGTCACTAAATTGTGGTCCAAAACATTTTAAATAACACATATCATCACATAAGGGAAAATAGACAACATATTTGGGATAAGGGATCCCACATCTATACAATTTCAAGAATTGGATGTTGAGTATTATCCAATATCCAATAAAGGTTGTTCATATTATTTATTGGTTAAGGCATTCATCCAAATATCAGTAACCAATAGATCTATAAGAACACAATTCATCTTCCCAACACCATGCTCCACCTTCTCCTTAATAAAATGTAAATTTTTTTCAATGTAATTACTGGAGTGATGGATATGATTTTTGCTAAGATTTATAGCACATAAATTTTCAAAATGAATTTTGACTAGAGACTTCCACTCAAGTACCATATTATTCTTCTTCTTCATCATCTATAATAATTTCATACAATCTTGAGATGCCGAAATATATTCATCTTCCAGAGTTCAAAAAAATGTAATATTATTTCCTACTTAGATAACAAATATCTAATCTTCCATGATAGAATGCACCACCTGCCATTGATTTTCTATCATATTTTGAACCATTTCAATCATCATATGTATAACCCAATAACTCTTGTTGAGATTCTCTATTTTATAGAAAATTTAAATCAATCGTGACCTTTATATACAAAATTGCTCATTTTTATTAAAATTATTTGAATTTTGTTTGTATTTCCTTGACATCATATTGATTGGAATATGTAAAGAACAATTTCTAACCATGTCACAATTAATAAAAACAAATAGTAAATGATCTTCATATATTCAAGGACTTTAACCTCTTTCCCTTCATCATCAATGCCAATTTCATCCATGTATCTACAATAGTCATTATCTAATTGGAGTTATCTATTCCACATATTCTCATAACCTCCTTGGAATATCTGGATTAATAAATTATTATGTTATTCCATCTATGTGTCACCTATAATCCTTGTAAAAACATCGGTTCAAAAATCATTGAAATTTCAAATGCACTTTTTATGAATTTTTCAATTTTTTTCTATGATTCATCCTAGACACCAAATATTATGTCATCAAAATACATTAAAACATTAATTATTTGAAAACTCTAATATTTAAAATAGATATTGTAATCAAATATACCATACATAAATCCACGCTTCTTCAAAAACTGTACATTTAATGAATACCATGCTATTGATTCTTGATTCAACCCATATAGTTCCTTCCTCAATTGAAAAACGTTTTTACCTTCTTCATGGATAGGCAATCCGTCTTCCTATTCAATGAAAACATATTCTTATATAATCCCCTTAAATTTTTATTACAATATATCTATATTTATATCATCGAACTATCATTTCAATACTATGGGAAAAATAACATAATTTTTTCAATCCTAAAAACAGGTGTAAATGTTTCATCAACATCGATTCCCTCTTTATGGGATTATCCCTTGAACAATAAATTTTAATTATTATGAATTATCATAAAATATTTATCAGTTTGTTCTATAAGACCCATTTGGCCCAGATGACTTATGTGCCAACCTCAAAATATTATCGCATTATTGATTCATTTCGCATTGTCCAAGATCTTCATTCATAATGTGAACTCAATTTTCATCCTCAATTTAGTAATCAAAATATTTTGGCTCTACCATAGATAAAATTGATGTTTTTAAAGATACTTAATTATCTAGGATTCAATATAACTTCCTAATCAACAATGATGTTAGGTTTTTCTATTCCAATTAGATTATTTAGTATTTGTGAAGATACATGCATGAATTAATCATTGTCATTATAAAAATATTATGATAATTAATTATTTTAAACATATACTCCCCTTGAGTTTGTTACCTTCTAATTTCTATCATTATGGAACTGTTCACTATGTTTCTAAAGGTTCTGTTCATTTTTAACTATAGTGTCATCATTTCACTGACCCCATTTTTCTTCCCTCTTGTCGAATCATTCATATTAATTTATTTTTCTAGACCAAAATATTTTTTTTCAAAATAATATTAACTTAAGGATATGTTTGAACTGAACATGATTCATAACAATAGGTCCCAGAGGATCCACCATTGGAGATCTGATTAAAAAATACACAAAAAGTTGGCTAACGAAGGTACCCAAACCATGACATGCCCTGCCCCAACAAGAAAAACATGAAGTACCTAACCTATGTTTCCATATATTCTCCCATGTAAACCACCTTGCTTATGTTTCCTATATATTTCACCAATCAACACTCCTGTCGCCACTCTACATATCTATTAGCACACGTGATGCCGATGCACCACACCACCAGTAACCAGACAACAAACTCCGATGATGCTCCCAAATCAATGTACCACCAAGAATTTACCACCCAAGGGCCCACACCCATCACTACCATGCATGGAATCCACCACGTCTGAACCTATTAAGTAAAACAGTGCTATCAAAAAAACTACCTATCAGAGAACGTTGTGACTCCACGAGACTCAATCATCTCATGTTTCACCTAATTGAGAAAAAACAACTACTTAGAAATATTATAAAGTATTTTACTATTGTATTATTTTCATACCACAACTTTTATGGTGTATTTTATTATATCAGAAAAAAAAAATAACTATTAGATATATAGACTAATTCCAACACTACTTCATTATAGAATTTCTCAAGTAGATCATTTTCAATAAGAATGGTTTTGTCCATGTTGTAAATGATCATATTTCACCTATCAACCACTCTATTTTTATAAGTAGTTATCACTAATAAAACCTATTAATTTATCATTTATTTCCTAGTGTAATCATCTATTTGGATGTTTTTTAATTTTTTTCCATTTTTCATTTAAGACATTATAATATCCTATTCACGAATTCATTGAACATCCCTTAAGTATTGTGTTATTAAAATGAACACCTATGACTTGGGGGAAATAAAAAATAACCTTTCCATACTGCTGAAATCGTTAATTTAATGAATATAATACCACTTCCCACTAGTTTATCATGGTGATATAGGTCCACACAAATCTGTGTGCACAAATTGAAGCGCTCTAGTTGATATTGTTTTCTTTTTCCTTTTATGTATTTTTTATAATATTACCTTATTGGAAGAAATATCATGTGTGAGTATGATCACATGATAGCTTTTGAATATATAATTCTATATCACATTTTAAATGATCTTCTTAATATAATTTGAATATATGAGCAAGGTTTTTTTTTTGAAAAAACCAATTTTAGTCCTCTATATTTTGAAAGATCATGTCCTCTTCTCCAATCAGAAGGTATAGATATCTATTAATGATCTTTCATTGAAAAAAAAACCAAAAAAACTTTTCACATGAAGACATGCAAAATCATGAAAAATTTTATATCACTACCTGAGTCTGACAATTTAATAATACATAAAAATTTGTGGCTGAGACATTCGAGAACCAAGAAATCAATACATCTCATATATTTCCCACTAAATTTTGATTTGTCCAAGAAAATAATCATCTTGTATTTCTCATGTAAAATTTTTAAAACAACCTCCTTGTTACTAATAATTACTGTTACAATATCGCTACTTCTTAACATTTGGGATGTGCATCCACTATCAAGGATTCACACACTATAATGATTTGACAATTTAGGTAAATATTATCAAACATTTTTGGTTCACCACTTTTCTTTTTTATCGATGCATTTGAATTCATAATTGTATTAGAAAGGAATTTTTGTTTTTCATTTTATTATAATGAAACAACATCATATTGCAGTGATGAAAATCATTTTTTTGTTTTTATCTCATTAGATGTTTCTCTAAGTAGCTCTTATGAACATTTACGGTCTGCTTCAACACATTCCTTTGAACAGTTGATGAAAAATGTCTAAAAATGTTCATATATCCTCCACACCATAATCTATTACCATTAAAAAAATTTTGGCTGGCTGATATTATTGTGGCCTCATGTGTTTTTTCTGTTCCCTCTGGTACCATTTTTCGGTGGAACATACATTTTTTTGAAATGCTACATCTTCATACAGTAATAATACCTAATAAAAGGAGATTTAAATTTTGTAGTAACTTCGTAACAAATGATCTTAGGGTTATTTGAGCCTTTAGACATTGATCCTTACCCCAATAGATTTTCAATTTGGATTGGTTTCTTGTGGTATTACATAGATCATCACATATTTCAATTATAATCAATCCACATACCATACATGTCGTTATGATATGTCTATTGGTTCTATTTTTTGGAACTGTTTTCTCTAATTCAACATTTTCTATTACTTGAGTGATCATTTATATTGATGTTATACTATGAGTCAACAATCTCTCATGATATTATACTTTTATTCAAATAATAAAATATTCCACTTCAAGTACTTTTATATATATAATTTGACCATTCTCTGTGGTAGTAAAAACATAGATAAATCTTGATTATTCTTCAACATTGTATTTTTTTATCAGTGAACATTTATATATTTTATGGTGTTAAAGACAAAATGGTTTCCATTTATATCTTCAACTCAGACTTCTATTCTTCTAACTACACTATATAGTATTTTAAATCATGAAATAATATATTTTATTTTGTTATTTTAACTCTCCAATCATTTATCTCTTCAAAAATGGATTCTAACTAAACCAAAATATTAACACTTACTTCAAACTTATCCTTGGTCTATAAATATTTAAATCATTTTCATTGGAGTTATTAAAATCTAAAACCCCAAAATCATAAATATGATCCTTGTATTCCCCACCTTTTCTACCAAAAATTATATATAAATTTCCTTATCATTAAAAAGGTGAATAATTTTCATGAAAAAAATAATCCAATTTTTCTGAAATTTCACTTATCCATAAGACATATTCATTTGAATTTCATAATCATCATCATAATCATCATCATCATATTAAAATTTCATTGGACTCCTGGCTACATGATCTCTAACCATTCGACATAGAAGAATTATATATTATGTTTTCATTTGAACTTCCCTTCATTTCATCACTGATTTATGGAATGAAAAAACATAACATCACTAGCCTTGTATTATTTCAATCCATAAACTATATTTTGATTATTAATTGTCTTAAAATTGTAATCTATGGATTTGACTTTAAAAATATCTCATTATCATCATTTACCATATCATATGCAACAAATTTACATTGTTAATAATACAATGTCTACTCATTTTGATCATTATCCCTTAGTAGATAAACTATTGAATAAAACTGAGGTTGTAGTTTTCTAATTATTTTCATTATGATATTTATATCACTAATGATTTCTCATAACATTGCATATCATTCACAAAAATATTCACACTGGAATAAATTACATGCATCATAGTTGTGAAGACATCCATACTTAATGATTGGATGTCCTACTACATCCTATTCTTTAACAACTGAGAATTGTTTCAATTAGAGATAAAAATCCATATGTTATTTAAAAACCTCCATTTTATAAACAATGTGGGGAATTTAATTAGGGCATGAAAATTTAATTAGGGCATGAAAATTTAAAAAAACCGCACCTCCAAATCTTGTTTCACCCTTAAAAACACACCTCTCTCTGTTTCCCATAGAATAGTATGAGTATAAATGAAAAAATGAATAGTAAATTCCTAAAAATATCATATATAGATATGAAATAATAATAGATGAATATTCATTACATAACATAATCATCCATGATAGAATAATGTTTTTCTACTTCCATTGGATGCTTAGAAACAAAAATAGTGGGTTCATAGGTGAACTTAAAATTCTCCCTCTTAGTTAGTAATATCTATCACTATTAATTGAGTTATCATAAAAAATATGTTTTTTTATCATTGAATGATATACAAATAAAGGACAAGCTCTGATGCTCTGTAAGTGTAAATATATTTGATATCAATGATCACATAAGAATAACAAAAGCATAAGGGGGTGATAACACAAGAACAATAATTTAAATCCATAGAATTTATATTTTAGACTGTTAGCTTCTGTAATAGATTATATCATGGTTGTCTATAATACATGGAACATAATGGAATCAATGAACATGGTCGATGAAAAAATAACATTTGTATAAGACATATATTTTTTGAATACAAATAATAATAGAAAAAATTTCCTTAGTAGTAAAGGCTTCAATTTCGGGACAGTAATAGTGGATTGAGTTCACTCCCTAAAACATTTTAGTAATCAAGTATAACTACTAATTACATCATAGTGGAAAAATTTTCTTTTTGAACTGGGTTCACTCCCAATTTCGGTCCTATTTTCCTCATGAGATATCAATGTTTACCAGATGCATTAGAGGGAGATATAGGACCCACCAATAAAAAAAATGAAAACTATAAATACTTGTGACATAATATCATAAAACATTTATCATATTATTACCCATGAAAATAAAATAGTTTCATAATATTTTCATCATATAATAAGATATGTAATGTATTATGGTTTCATAATCATTTCATCATTTCCTTATAGCATAACCCGTGGAAAAAGAAGCATGTTTCGTAATCATTTTGTATTGGTATACCCCATTGAAGAGAAATGGGTTTCATAAACATATTTTCATTATAAAAATAATCCATTTTTAGAAAAAATAAGAATGATTTCACTGGATCATATCCCTAGTATATAATATGTTTCAGAAATGGACTACATCATAAATAAAAATTATTTTGAATACTCACCTGGAATATTGGTAAAACCCCTAATTTCTTGTATGTACCCCTTTCCTAATTCTTTTCATAAGTTTAAAGTATATGTGTGATGTTTGTGGAGACTTTGGAGTACTAATTTATTATTTTTGTTACAAGAAAGGGGTGGATGGTCTGTAAACGGTTTGGCCAAACCTTTTGGCCAAACCGTGCAATGACAAAACAAATTCCCTTGATTAGTGGATCTGACTTTGGATAGCCCTATATTTCATATATTTAGACAAATATCAATGAGAAAACGAATTATTTCTCCCCAAAATTATAAATGAGGTTCTCCTATTGATTTATAATCAATATAAACACCTTCCATGGAAAATCGAATGCAGATTCTTGCGGTAAGTTTCTACTCTTCATCATTTTCATCACAGTTTCATAGATATACTCATCCATTAATATATTACTCATAAATATATGTATTCCCAATTTGGGTAAATATATGATTTTATAGGTCAAATAATTTTATATATGGTGTTTTCAATATAGGGGAGGATATCATGGGCAGTTTCATGGAATTTTGACCTGGATACTTGAGCGTTCTTCGTCATTTGTCAGTTTTCGTCGAAACGAGTGAGGGATGTGGCCTGACATTCATCTAACCAAGATAGAATTGATTTAAATGAATTTAAATTTATTTTCTGATTAAAAATAATTTGGTTAAAATATTCTATACAAATTATAACCCCTCTTTAGTGATTGGCGGTGGAAAACGTGGAATATTGGATGTTTTTTGAAAAACCATAGTTTTTGATTTTTAATTTAGATTTTTAAAATATGGATCATCTAGTATTCTGTAAATTTGATTTATTTATAATTTCTATAATAGATTTATTTTTATAAAATTCATTATTTTTTTGATATTTGAGGGTTGGAATGTTTTCAATAAACATTCGTTTTTATTGAAACTACTGAAATTGTTTGTTTTTTTTGTTTTTTATAAACATGGTTTAAAATTAATATTAAATTACTGGGAATGGTTTAAATATGAATATTAGCCAATTTACATAGGTTAATTGGAACATGGTAACAAATTACGTTGTGATGAATTGGTAGATCGACGAGAAACAACTCATGAGTGTGGAACTTTAATAACGTTGCATACATTTTTAGTAGTTGTGGTTGTGTATAGTTTATTGGTTTGCCAAATTAGTTTTCAGAAATTGGTTTAATGATTTATTTAAATGTTTTACATAAAATATATATTTTTTAAAAAATTGTTTTACATGGTTTTAGTTTATATTTAGCTTTAAACTGTATTGATTAATGTTTATATTTAGTTAGAAATTATTTTTAGGAATTGTTTTATATAAACAATTTTATGTAAATGTTGCTAACTATTCTATCATAGTGTAGAGAGTAGGGAATTAATTTGGAAAAAATTATAGAGTTTTATCCTCACCCCTACTTTTGATATTTGGTGAAATTTCAGATTTCATCTACCGTGATGTGGAAAAGGTAGGTTGCAACAAGTTTTCCACACTACATCATGAGTAATTGATCTGTCTGGGGGTAATGAACCCCAGAGGTGTTAGAGCCTTGATTATTTTTGTTATTTTAGTGTATTTTTGAGTTATCTTCTGCTATTATATTGAGGTCATGTTTTCTTCCACTTGATAAATTTTATTTGGTCCCACTTTGGTATAATTTTTTTTTTGAATTGTCATTATTTTGTTCATGCATTATATAGCTGATATGGGTTGTGGTGGGATGGTTTATAGTTTTTCCTTAAAATTAATAATACTCCCCCACTAGTTTTTGAAACACTTTGAATTTTTTTTCATCCTTGTGCATCTTGGGTATGTCACCTAAGTCCCAGTAATGACTCATTCTGTTCTTAATCGAATTAGAATTAGTGGGTCATTACAAATGGTATCATGTTGGTCCCATCTATGTGGAGTATGTATTCATTAGTTTTCTTGGTCTTGGAGTTGAAATACTTATTGTCTATTTTTGGGTGGTCCTCTTAGAAATTATTTGTATTTTTGAATCATGAAATTTGGGGCATAAAAATTCATATCTATCATTTTTTATAATTAACATCAATTTACCACAGAGTTGTTTATGTTTGTGTTTTGGAAAAACTAGTAGGTTAATGGATTCTCATTATCATGGGTTTAGCCAATGAGACCAGCATCACATGAATTATAGATGAAGGAATTAACACTAGTATTTAATATATCATTTCAGTAATGATACATCATTTGAATAATGGTTTTAGAATTAAAAAAATGATGAAAATTGTTTTTAAATGAAAGACTTTGAAAAGGGAATAGTTGATGTAATTTGAATATGTTTTCATTTTCAAAATATAATGTTGTTTGTTTTAAAAAATTGTTATATATTTTAATGAAAATTCATGATATGGATATTATTGAATTTGATATGACAAGGCAATCAATTTATATATGATCGAGACTTATATATTATGTTGTTAGTTTAGAAATGGAACCAGGTAGGTGGCGTATAAACTATCTAGAGGAAGATGCTGAAAATGTGGTTGCACCATAGCAACAGGTGAACCATAAATTGGTGAAATATATAGTCCAATAATTACTTGCTATGGTCATGGGGAACTGATGTGAGGATCCACAATAGGTGGACCACTCCATAGTGTTTCTGAAGCAGAATCCACCCATTATCTGGTGTGATTCCGAACATGATAGGGCAGAGGGTTCGCTGAATAGAATGAATAAAATCATCGATTTCATTGGAACAATAGTGTACTTAAAGGAATAAATGGAAACTTATATTCTTGATGAATATGCATGTAAGTGGCAGGATTTGGTTGTGCATTCTAGATATGATAAGGGATTGGGTTGGGGGGATATTGAATAATTTTTAACAAGTAATTATATCCTCACACATTCAGAATACATATAGCAGAATAATATTTCATCTTGAAGAAAGAGAGCCTCTAAGTTTCTAAATAAATGGATAAATTCATGAATTTAGTGTGCCTTTCACTAGATGTTTCAGCCAGTGAGGGATTGAAGGCACACATCCTTGAGTGGAAACTCAGGTAGGAGATTCTGTTGAAGATTGTGGAACATTATATCACAGAATATATAGAGATGGTAAAAAGGGTTTCAGTGGTTTATCAATATCTATAGGGAGTTATGGGAGGATAAATCATTATGATGTTGATAATAAATGTTGGTAACTCAACTATTGAGAGAAAAATGAAGAGAGACACCTACTTCTAGTGTGGAAATGGGATTCACAGTCAAACAACTATATTAGGAAATCATCCTCATAAACCAAAAGTCACGATAAGATGTTACCACTATTTTTCATTCAACCACATCAAGATAGAATGTATGAAAAACCAAAAAAATTACCCAACTGCATAAAAATAGGTCATCTACAGTGATATTATCGCAATACTCTAAGGATAGGTGATCAGGACACTTCGTAGGTGTTATAGAAATCACACGCTTCCACATGTTTGTGCCTGCAAATTCAGAAAACCAGCAGATCAGACCCATCCATGATGATTCTAGGAACATCCTGACTCCTCAACAGGGGAAATATCAATAGGGAAACAAATTCTAGAGTTCCATGATGAATAATTTATATGCAGGAGAGAAGAGGACTCTGGATGATCGGGATGGACCATCTATGGTATGAGGTATTATTCTACTAAAATATACCCTTAGGCACGTTCTATTTGATATGGGTGTATCACATTCCTTTATTTATTATCATACTTCTGATTTATTGAGATTTTAACCTTGTAATGATTTCTTATGTGATCAATCTGAAAACGCCTCTTGGTGAAAGAGAATGCAGAGCCTTTGTGTGTGAAGTGTGTACTATAACTATTGACAGAGAAGAGTGTAAATGACATTTATCAGTTCTAGAGATAGATGTAAAATATAACATCATATTAATGGATTTCATGACATAGTGCCAGTCTCACATCGATTATTATAGTATGATGATTAGTTGCATAACTTATGATGGCATCAAGCATCCATTGACCAGAAAAAGGGCTTCAAAAACATGTCTAATAGGCTTGTTGGCACTTACAGTCGAAAAGATATCTTATCATTTGGTGGTGTTGAGTTTGTCATCGATAAATGATATTGAGGATAACAATTTTCCAACAAAAGTTGACCAATTTCCAGATGTGATTTCTGAAAAATTTTCTCAGTTTCCACATATAAGGGAAGTGGATTTTACCATTTATCTCATTCGGGGGACTCGTAATATCTCCCTTCCTTCTTATAGGATGGAACCAAAAAAAATAAATAGATCTGCAAATATAATTTGAGGAGCTAGAATGAATAGGTTTCATTAAACCAAGTATGTCTCCATGGGAATCACCGTTCTTTTCCATGAGGAAAGAGGATGCAACTCTTTGATTGTGCATTTATTATCATAAGATTAACCATGACACAATAATGAATAGATATCCCCTACCATGCATTGATGATCTGTTATATTAATTGAGCAGAGCTTTATGGTTCTAAAATATTGACTTATGATCAGGATATCAACAAATGTAGGGTTGGAAGGAAGATATTTCAAATACATCTTTCAAAAGAAGATATTACAACTATTTAAACATATACATGCCTTTTTATATAATGAATTTAGCAGCTATCTTCATGTATTTGATGAATTGGAAATTTCAATGATATATAGACTCATTTGTTGTGGGTTTTATTAAAGTCATATTTGGTTATTAAATGAAAAGGGATGAGCATGTGGAACACCTGGAGACAGTGTTACAAATCTCGAGAGATCACCGTTTGTCTAGAATACTATCTATGTTTGATTTTTATATACAGGAGGTACGCTTTTTGGGTAATGTTATTTCTGAAAAAGGAGTTTTACAGGATCATGCAATTCTTGAAGCAGTTTTCTCTTAGAAACCACCAAAGCATATTTTTGGGATTCCAAGATTTCATGGTCACGGTGGTATTATCGTCATTTTTTTGGACTTCTCATGACTTGAATAGCCAATGATGGTGCTGAAAAATAAGAATGTCCCTTTGTTGGGGAGAAAATAATACTACTAGTATTTTAAAGAGCTAACCGTTCATATGATATTAGAACCTAAATTTGTTTTCCCAGAACTAGGATAGTGATATGCGGTCTACTAAGATGATTTGTTATATTGGTTGGGATGTGTTATCGTGCATGGATATCATGTAGATTCTTATAGTTCAATATAGTCTTGAAGGCATGAGAAAAACTACACAAACATGATTTGGAGTTAGTTGCGGTCATTCATGAATTACTGGATTGGCATCACTATCTCATTAGTATGAAATTCATGATGTCCACTAATCAAAAGATCATAAAACACATTTTCTCACAAAGGGATTTGATTCTATGGAAATAGATATTGATTATGTTTAATGCCCCAAACCTTGTTACATAGAGTTGGTGCATTATAATTTATCATTGGCAAGATCACAACAGAACAAATCTCGAAAGACTGATTAGTTTAGTAGCCTCAGAAGTACTAGATATATTGATAAGGTTTACAAAACATCATAAAACGGAAAACAACAACAACATTGTTTCCAAAGACAAAATTGAGATCCCATAGACAATCCCTTCATGACATTCATAATAATCTTCTTTTCATCATGAGAAAAATAATACATAGAAATGGGTGAGCTCAGATGCTAAGTAAGGATAACAATATAGCAGAAACATTTATAAATAAGAAAAAACATTTAAGGAAATGAAAAAGGCTAAAAAATACATTTAAACCTGAACATCAGAATCATATGGAAATGATAAAAACAAAATAATGTTATTTACTTATTCACATGGATATTCTACTAGTCGAATAATCACATTCAATATCAATAGAAACTTTAATAATATTGGAATGCATAATTCCAGACATTAATAACCACATATTCAAGGCCTTGTGCCATGACTACAAATTATATTTTGTCATGGCCTTGTTCCATGACTGTATTTTGTCTCATTTGACCTACCGATGCATCAAAAAGTTGTAATAGGCTCCACCCGTCACTTATTAAGTCCAACTCATTCCTCATATGAAAAGTTATAAACATAATATAAACATTCATATTAAAACTAGCATATGAAATGTCAAAAAATTATCCGTAAACAATGAATGGTATAAAAATAACACATCCATAGTCAAAAATATCACAAAACCTTCAATACAATATGGATGTTTTGTACCATAATAAATCAACTTAAAATAAAAAAAAAATCCATTAAAATATGTAGACATTGATGAAATAAAAAAAATTAGAGAAATATCTCTTTCTATTTTGAAATCATTTAAAATTCATATAATTATAAAAGAAAACATTTATTTTTAAAATATTCTTATAATATTTTAAGGGAAACATTGACGATGTTATAATGGCGAAAAATAGCCGCACACACTGTATAAGTTTAAAAAAATTCTTACCTTAATTTTGTCGAAAATGGAATAAGGAACCTTATTTGGAAAACGATGGAATGATTCCTTTCAACCTATTTTATAAAAATTCAAAAAATGATATAAATTACTTTAAACCATGTTCTAGTAAATTGTAATAATATTTTGGAATACATTTTTAAGAAACATGGATGTCAATATTAAAGAATCCCTAGTAGATAATTAAGTAAAAACAACCTCGGATAATAAAGAGATAGTGAAATTAACCCTTACCATATAATTTTCCTTGGTAGAGGGTAGGTTAACCTCATGTATATTGGTGAAATAATTTTTATTAAATTATACATGAATCATATACATTAATATGTTGTCATATATTATCTTTTAACATTACTTTGTTAATAATATCTTAGTATTATCGTCGTTTTGGGTGTTAACTAATTCTTTTTTTATATGCTTTGTTATGTAAGTGATTTATGTAATGGATAGGAAGTATATTATTCATATTCATATTGATATTTTGTTTTTAAAAATTATTTTTAATCATCTAATGAATATTAGTCTTGAATGGATACAATGGAAAATGACTCTCAAAGCGTTCGTGGAGATGGTAATCCGTACGTATGCATGATGGACAATATTAATTTTTTTTGATATTATAATAATCTATAATTGGATGGTATATCATATATAAATAATTAATATCATTTTATATTTACTATTTACTTCAATTACACATCATTATTATACCAATCCAAATAATAATGTATTGAATAATCATTACACCACGATGTGGAGACGGTAAGCCATACGTACACATGTATGGTGACATGTCATTCAAAGGATGGATAGAATAATTAATATGGTTGTTCAATATTTATAATATCCTCATAGTTTATAGAATATAATGGAGTTATTATTTTAGAATGGAAGAAACAAATAAAGAGGATGTGGATGAAGAAAAGAACTTAAAAGAGGTGATGAAATATTTACTTCTTCTTCATTTTCTTCCGTTTGATTTGATCAAAAGGGCTCCTTAGGATGGCTTTCTGACTAATGTACGGCCTTTAGGATGAATATAGAACAATTGGTATGGTATTTGGTTAAAGGTTTGCCGAGCTAAATGTCTTTGACGGTGTTATCCAAAAATAAGTGGGAGTGCCCTTTTTATAAGAGGGGTGAGGGGCACCTTAGGAAAAGCTAGGAATATTATTTTGTAATATAACAATATTCGTTTTCTAATGGATCCAAATTGAATTATTTAATGGATACGGAGAGGATGGTTATAAACCCACCAAACCAATAGGTTTTATCCAGTTTTGGGTCACTATATTACCTTTATCATTTAGATTTATTTATTAGTTAAATAGTTTGACATTTACCATTTCTCTTTGTATTTTTATATTATATAGTTAATAAACATAGTATATACATCAAAGAGAATCCAAAGTGGTTCATTAATGAGGCACATAGAATTATATAAGCCTTTTTGGATGAACTTTATATTTTTAGTAATCGAATATCAATTATGAATATAATATTTTATTTAAAAACACTTTTATGTCAATTTTGACAATATTTGGTATTTTGTTTTTCCTAAATTCATAACACCATTATTACTTCGAATGAAATTTTTATAACCAACCCAAATATGTCATATTAACCTAGAAAATTAGTTTAATTCATAAAAAGTCTCAAATTACTTTTATTAGGGTATTTATAATATTAATTATTTTAATCATTCATCAATTCAATAATTTCTTCATCATCATTGTGTCATAAATAAATTTAATTATATAATGTCTAAATATTTTAAATAAAATACTATAATGTAGGAAATAGTTTTATATTTCTAATGAATATTTATATCCGAATTTATCTTATGTGTAACCCAATATTAAAAATGTCACAACCCGACCCTACCCGGGCTCGAGCTGCAACTACCCCAAGCCCGCCTCCATAAGCCAGGGGCTGACGACTAGCGCCGAAAGCAAAATAACTCGTGGAGGCCTTTTCCTAAGTACATAAACACACACACACACACAACACATATAATACAAAAATGCAGAGTAAATGAAAAGATGAGTAAAGAAAAAGGGAAACTGTTATATATAAACCACAAAGTGAATCGACCTCTAACAGTACAAACAAAGCTGAAGGTAAGCTAAAAAGGAAAAGGGGAAAACATGTGCCCAACCAAAAATTGACACAACCTGGAAATAGGTAAACAAAAGGAAAAACAGCTGGAAGAGTCCCCCACATGGAACCTAACTCCGACCACCGCACGCGGTCCATGCTCCCAAGCTCCTATGCTCCACTAAAGTCACGCTCCACCTGTCCATCGTCGGTAAGGGAACACTAAGTGCGGGAAAAGCCCAAGCAGGGGTGAGTATAAAAATACACAGTAGGATACCCCGAAGGCTCGATGGAGTAACAAAGGAGGTACCAAAATGGTGAGCAACAAAGCGAATGGGAAAACTAGAGGAGTACAACTGAAAGTGCAGTAAAGAGTCCAGCTCAACCCAATAAGAGAAATGAAGTCGACTCTCTAGGAACAAGGAGCTGGAAACAGTGAGAAGATGAACATACCGTTGAGTCTTCTCTACCTATAGTAGGAGACTAGACTCATCCAACCACGAGAAGCTTGACACGGAAAGCATGTGGCATACCCTGCGCGTCTTCACCTCTCTTGGAGGGAGAGTAACCAAGCCCCAGAAGTGGGTACTCAATCAAGGTATATAAAAGTCCATATGCTCAACAAGAATCCCAAACAACGTCGTAAGGGGATCTCGGTCCCATAGCTCAGCCCAAGAAAATGAGTAGCCAACAGTCCCAGAAGTAACACCATCGATGCCTAGAAACCCACACGTCTGCCCCGAACTACAAGTCAAGGGATTAAACCACCACACCTCGACACTATCCACTTTGGGAGGCACTAACTCACTTGCACAACTTTAGGTCTCTTTACAAGGACGTGTCTCGGTCGGGGAAAAGCTCCTCGTACTTCACAGTTCTGGGGGAATGTCAAACCACACCACGTCACGGCCCCGCAGTCGAGAGGTCTGCTCGATGTCGACAGGCGACCCCCCTGCCCAGCCCCGATGGAGGATCCATGGAAGTCAACGGGTTCCCACTCCCGGGAGACCCGAAAAGTCGACGGGTGCCACACTGCACAATCCTGTAACAGGGTAATCCATTGGAGGGAGACCTGGCTATAGTCGGCGAAGGGACCACTGCACAACCCATCTGAAGGTAACCCGGAATCAAGGACCATTGCCCTTCCCATCTGGAGGTAAGCCCGGAATCAGGGACCACTGCCCAGCCCCACTGGCGGTAAGCCCGGCATCAGGGACCACTGCCCAGCCCAGCTGGAGGTAAGCCCGAAATCGGGGACCACTTCCCAGCCCCGTTGGAGGTAAGCCCGACACTGCTTTTGCCATCCCTACAGGATGGTACAGCTCGGTGAACACCGTTGTACTGGCCATCCCTGCTGGATGGTAACCCACTGGCGAGTCCTGATCAAATCAACCTCAGCCCTGCTGGAAACAACCTCAACCCTGCTGGATACAACCTCAGCCCTACTAGAAACAACCTCAACCCTGCTGTAAACAACCTCAGCCCTACTAGAAACTACCTTAGCCCTACTAGAAACATCCTCTTGGGTAGAGGATCAGTGAACACATAAAGTTTTGGTCACACCGAATCCACAATAACTCTACCATGGATCACGAAGGAATGGGAGAAACTCCCCAGGACTCTCAAGGAGATCACCCTCCAATCTGCTGAGTCGTTGTCGAAGCGGACCGAGTCATCTCATCCTAGAAAGTGGGGAAAACGCCCACGCTGCAGAAACACCTGTAGTCGCAAATGGTGTCGCAGTCCGGTGAAAGGGTCACGGTACTGAAGCCCCTCACAGCTGAGAAAGTTGAGGAACCAAACCATCCCTGCTGGCCAAACCGTCGAGAACAAGACCCGAGGGAGACCACTCAAACTAGATGGTCAGCAGACCAGAACAGAGGAACCCTCTACGTCACAAGGGGTCAAAAGTACTTAAAGAAGAGCACGACACAGACATGTGGCCAACATGATGTGTGGCCCCTAGTCTACCCCAACCAAGAGCACAAACATTCTTAGGTACAAACAACCACATGTACCTCCAAGCGCTCTCATATACTCCCAGAGTATACCATGTCACCATCCCAAAGGCTAACATGCACACGGCACCCAACGTCAACGTGAATGCGTGAATGTACCAACTCCACCTCAAAGGCCCATGAATGGCCAACCACATCTTGTGATCATTTACATCACTCTCCAAAAATTGCATGCAATCACACGACAAGGGGTTGCTACAAACACGGTAGAAGGACCGCCACCGGGGCACCTTTCATGCTACCATATTTAACTAGATCGCGTAAGAAGATTCGCACAACCAAACGGATCACACCATTATAATACTCGCGAAAAAACCCATGAGGTCGACTACATACTCGCCTCCAATGGATATCCGACGGAAAAGTCACCAACACCGACTCACGCTCGAACGTCGTCCCGTGATCCCGAGCCTCGGCCCTGAAAACAGTCGGGTGCATCGCATCATTGCGACCCCCTTGGGAAAACACGTCCAAAATACTGCTCACTTGAGCGCAACAGATATCTGGAGAAAATGATGCATTCCTGCGCACCGCACATGAACAGTGCTTTGTGGGACCCGAAACCCGGTCTCGAAACTCAACGAACAAATAGCATCGTTGCGATCCTCTCGAAAAAGTACACGAAATGGACTAATCGCTTGTCCGAAACAGTCACCCGGTGACAATGCTGGAAATCACCATCAACACCAGAAACGACCCTCGTGGGGCCCACACTAGCTAGAAGAATTAATGTGGGCAGACCATGCCATAGCGTTGACCTCGGAAAAACACCCAACATCGACTGCTCGCACGCCCCGAGGAGATGTCCGATGAAAATGTCGTGCAATGCTGCACGCAGCTCAAAAGATGGGTCATGGGGCCCACACCTCAACTCCGACATCAACGCCTGAAACCATACTGGTAAACTCCACCCTGACGCCAGGGTCGCAATGCCACTGAAATCACTCAAAATGGAAATCAGACGCATCTGTGCCCTCCAAAACAAGATCCCACGGAAAATGCCAATCTTCTTAACACACGTGACGCGCATCCGAGTCCCCCGTTTCGGGAGTTAAAAACCCCCCAAAACCATCTAATAAAATCATCCTTGACACGGGCTCTGTGCTGCAGCAAACAGCGCACAATACGGACGCCCTGCTGAAGATTTATCATTTTTCATAATAATAATAATAATAAATTGATTATTATTATAAAACATTTATTTTAATTTTTTTAAAGCCGGACCGGCCTAGAGGCCGATCTTCTTCTCCCAACAGGACCCCAAAAAGGCGGGTCCTTGTTGGCCAGCTACGGTCCGATGACCCTGGTCATCCCTTAGGCACACTGAATGGTCTGTCGCCTGCCCGGCGTCTCCCTTGCTCGCTGCCGCCTTCCGCAACCACACCGTCAGACTACCCCGAGGCCACCACGCCGCCCGCCTCCTCCGCCGGTTCGACCTCCACCGGCTGTCGCACCGTCTCTACTCGGCCACGGTCCCATCCGCCACAACCTCCGCCGTCCCCCTAAAGTCAGCGCCTACACCGCCTGCTGCCAGTACCCCCAAAAACCAACCGGAAACCTAAAAAAAATTCTGGAAAACAGCCTTAAACCCGCAATATTCGGTGGATGTTTGTGGGGTCACCGGAACTCATATTTACAAACCAAATTATGCGACGCATAAGGAATAAAATATACTACAAGATTGGGGTCTTTGTTCGAGGATCGATCACAAAATTGATTCATAGAATCGAACTCAAAGTAGGTGCGGGAAATAAAACTGAAATCGCAATAATCCTACCTCGTGGGCGTTGCCCGGAGCTTCGCCGTCGAACCACCTTCTTGTCA
This sequence comes from Viscum album, assembly GCA_963277665.1. NCBI lineage: Eukaryota > Viridiplantae > Streptophyta > Magnoliopsida > Santalales > Viscaceae > Viscum > Viscum album. The sequence goes on along the minus strand of OY728159.1, from coordinate 1,456,432,448 downwards.
GAGCTTCCTCGCAGGAGTGGAGGAGGATGAGGGGTGGTTGAGGGAGAGGCGTCACCAGGGGTTTGCAAAATGGGAGAGGGGTGGGGTGAGTTGGTATTTAAAAGAAAATTAAATTAGTTAAATTGTAATTAATTAAATCCTCAATTTTGACCCGCACCCGAAATGCCCGACGGGGGTGAGGTTAAGCCTCATCTAGGGTAAGAACCACCTCCTGAGCACAATGGAGATCTCAGAATTTGATTCCGTTATTTCGTTTGGATGTTATAAAATTTATCATCCAAAGCTTCTAAATTACGAAAACGCCCCTGGAGGCATTATTCCCAGATGGTCCGCGCCCGTAAAACATATACCCCTCCTAGGGTAAATTGCACCCTCCAAACTCAAAGGTGCCCTTGGTCTTCCAATCTGAGACACTTTTAAGAGATACTGGTGTTTCACCATTAAACAAATAAATTAATTAATTAATTTATCCGTTTAACGTTCTGAAAGCGAGCGAGTGGTCCAAAATCCCACGCCGACATGTTTTATGTCGTTCCTAGGGTAAAACCCCCATTCTGGACCCATCCGTACACTCTGATCTCTGATATTAAGCACCATTTTGGAGTCATCCCATTTATTTGGCATTTCCAGTGTGGACACACTAAAAATTTAATTCTGGCCACTCCGGGGCTCCGAATCGCACGCCGTTTGAAGGACCTGCTCTGGAATATCATCAAGAATATTAAAAAGTCATCCGCAGAAAAAAAATAGGTTCTTAAATCATTCCCTCCTTCATGCTTTATGTCCCTGAAAAGCAAAAATAGGGAGCATCACAGGGTACTAATCCCACACCTGGATTTCCCATACCCAGAAGAACCCATGCACAGCTCTGCGTCGCCGCACAGAGACCAATGGATTGATCCATTCACACAAGATCAGCCCTTTCTGACGTCGTTCACCCACTCTAGATTTTGGGGTTAGGTCAAGGTGGCAGGGTACCTCGCCATCCATTTTCACATTCTCAAACGGCTCGAAGGCTCTCGGGGGTAGCTCACCTCCCCGACCGAACCCATAAGTCCCACACCGCGACTAGAATCACCGCCCGCACCTTGAACGAGGCCCGGTGATTCCCTACTTTAGAATATCCATATGGTGGAACACCCATGGATATCTGGTCATGCTAGATTACACAACTGAGGCCCTCTTACACGCTTGAAATGCGAAGGAGTCGACACCATCGACTTGAGAGAAAGGTCCCACGACTTTTACCTTACCAACACATGGTTACACCCGAAGCCCTGCATCACCCTGGTAACACATCAAACAAGGAGCAGGGAGGGAAGAAGTTCACACACAGAGTCCAAAAATTCTACTACAAAAAGGTAGAAGAGCTGTAGAGCGTACCTCTTATCACCTCTTGCTCTACAGGATAGTAGACATCCAAGGCTCACAGTTGTCCGCAGTCCCATATGTCTTCTCCCGGAGCCTATTTTGGGCCACCTGATGTTGATGGGAAGACGTCGTAATGTCATCCCCCACTACCAGATCCTCCTGCTCCTCTGCTAGCTCCACCTCTCTAGGTTCTACTCCGATCACGGTGTTGCCTCTATCGTGGTGGCGCACCTGCTGCCTGCCGAAGCTCTCCGTAACTCTGGTCGGGAAGTCTCGTTCCACGTGACCTCGCCCATCACAAGAATAGGACCAACTCTCTCTGAGATGCACCAGTGCCCTCTGACGCCACTGTGCTGTATGACCACTCCCCTAAGTCCGGTTTTCAGAAAGCCACCTGTGTCAAGGTCCTGCTTGTCGACGACCACTAACTACGACAGATGTCTCGGCTCCGACGAGCCTGCTGCCACCACCAACTCTAGAACGCGACAGGAATCCCTCTTCCACCAGTGCCTACTCTAGCACCCCGACAAATGTGGAAATGCCCAAAGGTACTATGACAACATGAATCTCTCAGCGGAGACCCTGCTCAAGATTCCGCGCTCAGATTTTGTCATAATGGACCATGTCCAGGTAAAAGCATGCACGGTCTGCAAAACTAGCCGCATACTCGGCCACTGTCATCCCTCCCTACTGAAACATCAGGAGCTCCTGAATCCGAACGGAGCACATGAAGGAGGGGAAAAACTCCTCATGAAACAAGAACTGGAAGTCATCCCACGAAAGCGATGACTCATCAAGAAACTGAGTCACTAGACTCCACTAACGCCAAGCTGCTATGAGGAAAAGGGTGGCTACCAAAGCCACTCTCTGATCTGTCGGCTTATGCACAAGCCTGAAAAGGCAAACCACCACCTGAGGGTCTGGTTCACCACTGAACCTCAGCGGTCTCTTCCGTTGGAACTCACGGAGCGCGCTCAACCCTACGCTCAAGCCCTGCCTGCTCTACTGATGTTGTTCGCTGCTCAACAGGTGAGGGTGCTGCTACCGGCCCACTGAGAGAAAGGGGCTCGCATGATAGGTCCTATACTGTGGCCTCGTAGCTCACAAGGTCGTTGCCACGAGCCAATGCGGGTATCCTGGCTGGTTGTCTTCGCGGAGACATCCTGAAAATTATCAAGGAGTGTCGTGGTCAGATGAGCATATATGTATATACCAATAAAAAACAATGGGGAGATGACTCAAGAAGGACAGTCAAAGACTCAATCCTATGTGAAGCACAAACAAATATTCCCTGTAACAAGTGTCTCAGCATGCCGAGTCAACAAGTGGGTTATCAAGGTCCTGGTGAATGGATGTGTCGGTCGCCGCACCATCACTGGACTCCCTGGCCTGAGAGCCGCTCTCGAGACACATTAACTCTATTTATCTATATCCCAACCAATTCCTTTTATTTTAGGGACGTCCGAACAGCGTCCCAAGGAATGAACCACCTCTGATACCACTTTGTCACGACCCAACCCTTCCCGGGCTCGAGCCTCAACTACCCCAAGCCCTCCTCCATAGGCCAGGGGCCGGCAACTAGCGCTGAAGGCCCAACAACTAAAGGAGGCCTTTTCCTAAGTACCTGTACACACACACACGCAGCACACTCAATGAAAAAATGCAGAGTAAAAAAAATAATGTGTAAAGAAAAAGGGAAACTACTATATATAAACCACAAAGTGAATCAACCTATAACAGTACAATGAAAGCAGAAGGTAAACTAAAAAGGAAAGGGGAAAAAACACGCACCCAACAAAAAAGTGCCAGAACCCGGCAACAGGTAAACAAAAGGAAAAACAGCTGGAAGGGTCCCCCACCAGGAACCCGACTCCGACCACCAGAGGCGGTCCAAGCTCCCAAGCTCCTATCCTCCACTAAAGTCACGCTCCACTTGATCGTCGTCTGCAAAGGCACAACATGTGCGGGAAAAACCCAAGGCGGGGTGAGTATAAAAATACTCAGTACGATACCTCGAAGGCTCTAAAGAGCAATAAAGGATGTATCCAAAGGTGAGAAGTTGAGGGAACAAGAATAGTAGAGGAGTACAACAAAATTGTGGTAAAGAGTCCAGCTCAACCCAACAAGAGAAAGGAAGTAGATTCGTCTAGGCACAAGGAGATGGAAACAGTGAGAAGATGAACTTCCAATCGATTATTCGCTGCCTATAGTAGGATTGTATACTCATACAACCACGAGAAGCTAGACACGGAAAGCACGTGACATACCCCACACGGCATCGCCTCTCTTGGAGGGAGAGTAACCAAGCCCAGGAAGTGGGTACTCGAACTAGGTATATACAAGTCCATATGCTCAAAAAGAAGCCTGAATAACGTTGTAAGGGGATCCTCATCCCGTAGCTCAGCACTAGAAAACGAGTAGCCAACAGTCCATGAAGTAACACCATCGATGCCCAACATCCCGCACATCTTCTACGAACTACAAGTCAAGGTCATAAACCACCACACCTCGACACTATCTGCTTTGGGCAGCACTGACTTGCCCGCACGGTTTTAGGTTGCGTCATAAGGAGGCATCTTAGTGGGGGAATAGCTCCATGTACTTGAGAGTTCTGGGAGAACATCATACCAAACCGCATCTCTGCCCTACATTCGAGAGGTCTGCTCAATGTTGATAGGCGACACCCTACCCGGCCCCACTGGAGGATCCCTGGAAGTCAATGGGTTTCCACTCCCAGGAGACCCGGAAAGTCGACGGGTTCCACCCTGCCCAGTCACGTAACAGGGTAATCCACTGGAGGGCGACCCGAATAAAGTCGGTGATGGGACCAAAACCCATCTAGAGTTAACATGGCATCGGGGACCACTGCACAGCCCAGCTGGAGGTAATCCCGACATCGTGGACCACTACTCACCACCGCTGGAGGTAATCCCTGCATCGGGGACCACTGCCCAGCCGAGCTGGAGGTAAGCCCGTCATCGGGGACCACTGCCCAGCCCCACTAGAGGTAAGCCCTGCACTGCTCTGGCCATCCCTACTAGATGGTACTGCTCGGTGAACACCGTTGTACTGGCCATCCCTGCTGGATGGTAACCCACTAGCGATCCCTTCTCGAAACAACCTCAGCCCTGCTTGAAACAACCTCAACCCTGCTGGAAACAACCTCAGCCCTGCTTGAGACAACCTCAGCCCTGTTGGAAACAAACTCCACCCTACTGGAAACATCCTCAGCCCTGCTGGAAACAACCTCATGGGTAGAGGATCGGTTCCTACGTAAAGAGTTGGTCACAAAGAATCCACAAGAACTATACCAGGGATCACGAAGGAACGGGAGAAACTCCCCCGGCCTCCCAATGGGTTCACGCTCCAATCCGCTGAGTCACTGTCGAAGCAGACCAAGTCATCTCTTCCCAGAAAGTGGGGAAAAAGCCCACGCTGCACGAACACCTGTAGACACAAACAGTGTCGTAGTCCGGTGAAAGGGGCACGATACTAAAACCCCTCACATCAGAGAAAGAAGAAGAACCAAACCATCTCTTCCAGCCATACCATCGAGAACATGACATGGGGGAGACAACTCAACCCTGTTGGTCAACAAACAAGAATAGAGGAACCCTCTACATCACGAGAGGTCAAAAGTATGTAAATCCGATAATGGAACGCACATGGGGCCCACACAATGTGTGGTCCCAAGTCAACCCCAACCAAGCTCACAAACATTCTTAGGTACAAACAACCACATGTACCTCCATGTTCTCCCGTATACTCCTAGAGTATACCACATCTCTAGCCCAAAGGCTAACGTGCACATGACACCCAACGTCAATGCAAAGGTGTGAATGTAACAACTCCACCTCAAAGGCCCAGGCACGGCCAACCACATCTTGTGAACATTCACACAACTATCCCAAGAGTGCACATGATCACACGGTAAGGGTCTGCTACAAACACGGTAGAAGGACCGCCACCGGGGCACCTTTCATACTTCCACATTTAACAGGATTGCACAAGAGGCTTCGCACAACCAAAAGGATAACACCGTTGTAATCCTCGCGAAAAAACGAACGAGATCACCTACTTACTCACCTCCAACAGATATTCGACGGAAACGTCACCAACACCGCCTCACGCCCGAACGGCGTCCCATGATCCTGAGCCTCGGCCCCGAAAACAGTCGGGCGCATCACACTATTGCGATCCTCTCCGGAAAACATGTCAAAAAGACTGATCACTTGAGTGCAACGGATATCCAGAGAAAAAGAAGCATTCTGGTGCATAGCACACGAGCGGTGCTTCGTGGGACCCACATCCCGGTCTCGAAACTCAACGAATGGATTGCACATTTGCGATCCTCTCAAAAAAGTACATGAAATGGACAAATCGCTTTTCTGAAATGGTCACCCTGTGATAAAGCTGGAAATCACCGTCAACTCCCGAAACGACCCTATTGGGGCCCATAGTAGCGTGCAAAATTAAAGGGGGCAGACTGCGCCAAAGCGTTGCCCTCGAAAAAACATCCAACATCGACTGCTCGCACGCCCCGAACAGACGCCCGATGAAAAAGTCGTGCAACGCTGCACACTGCTCAAAAGACGGGTCATGAGGCCCACACCTCAACTCTGGATTCAACGCTCGAAACCATACTGGAAAACTACGCCCTGACGCCAGGGTCGCCATGCCACTGACGGTGCTCAAAATGGACGTCAGACGCGTCCGTTCCGTCCAAAACAATATCCCCTAGAAAATTCCAATCTACTTAACACATGGGACGTGCCTCTGAGTCCCCCGTTTCGGGAGTTAAACCCCCCAACCATCCCAAAAAGTCTACCATGACACGGGATCCTTGCTGCTGCAGACGGTGCGCAATACGGACACCCTGCGGTTGATTTATCATTTTTCATAATAATAATAATAACAATCATAATAATATTATTATTATTATAAAACATATTTTTATTAAAGCCCGACCGGCTGAGAGGCCGGTCTTCTTCTCCCAATAGGACCCGCAAATGGAGGCTCCTGGTCAGCTAGTCGGGGTCCGACGACCCTGGTCCTCTGTCCGGCACACCGACCGACCGACCGCCTGCTCGCTGTCGCCTTCCGCAGCCACACCGACGGGCTACCCCGAGGCTGTCGCGCCGCATGCCTCCTCCGCAGGTTCGACCTCCACCAGCTGTCGCGCCATCTCCGCTCGGCCACACTCTTTGCCGGCTCAACCTCCGCCATCCTCCTGATGCCAGCGCTCTCGCCTCCTGCTGCCGGTACCCACAAAAACCAACCAGAAACCTAATTTTTTTTCCAGAAAACAGCCTTAAACCCACAATGATCGGTGGATGATTGTGGGGTCCCCAGAACTCGGGTTTACAAACTGAAATATGCGACGGATAGAGAATAAAATATACTACATGATTAGGGTATTTGTTTTAGGAACGATCAATAAATTTATGCATAAAATCGAATTCAATGTAGGTGCGGGAAATAAAACTGAAACCGCAATAATCCTACCTCATGGGCGTTGCCCGGAGCTTCGCTGTCGAACAGCCGCCTTGAAGGAGCTTCCTCTCCGGAGTAGAGGAGGAGGAGGGGTGGTTGGGGGAGAATCTTCTCCAAGGGGTTGAAAAATAGGAGAGGGGTGGGGTGAGTTGGGCTTAAAAAGAAAATTAAATTATTTAAATTTTAATTAAATAAATCCTCAATTTTGACCCACACCCGAAATGCCCGATGAGGTCGAGGTTAAGCCTCCCCTAGGGTAAACCCCACCTCCAGAGCACAATGGTGGTCATAGAATTTGATTCCGAGCTTCTTTTTGGAAGTTATAAAATTTAACGTCAGAAGCCGCAAAATTACGAAAACGCCCCTGGCGACATTTTTCACAGATGGCCCGCGCCCGAAAAACATATACCCCTCCTAAGGTTAATGGCACACTCCAAACTCAAAGGTTCCCTCAGTTTTCCAATCTAAGCCACCTTTTAAGAGATACTAGAGTTTCACCATTAAACGAATAAATTAGTAAATTAATTTATCCGTATAACATTCCGAAAGCAAGTGAGGTGTCCAAACATCCTACGCTGATAGGTTTTATGTCATTCCTAGGGTAAAAACCCCATTCTGGACCGATCCATACACTCAGATCTCTGATCTGATGCACCATTTAGGAGTTATCTTATTTATTTTGCATTTTCAGTGTGAACGCACTGAAAATTTAATTCCGGCCACTCCGGGGCTCAGAATCGCACGCCGTTTTAAGGCGCTACTCTGGAATATCATCAAAATTATTCCAAAGTCTTCCACAGAAACAACCGAGTTCTTAGAAAAAATGGTTTAGTAATTAATCTTTTAATTTAACACTTTTAACTCTTCTTTGAATTAAATAATAATAAATGTCCTAATCTAGTCCATGTGGGACTAAAGGATCATATTTTATACCTATAGTTATTTTTGGTCGAATTATACATATCCTATAGATTTTGGACATGTGTTAGGGGAATAATAATGTCATTTTTCCCTTAATTACCCTATTTACTTTTAACCCTGGTAAATAAAATTAAAAAATTACTATTCACCAAAATTTATTTTCATCTTATTGATCAAAATATTACTTACTAATATCAACTTTTTATCTCATATTTTTGAAATTAATCTCACAGAAGTTGTAAAACTAAGTTTTATGTAAATTTGAAAATGCTCCTAAGAGGTGGGTAAAAGACAGTAAAAAGATCAATAAAATTTTTATATATCTAAAATTATTATAAACTGACTTCAATGAATTACATTGAACATATATTGGTATTATGTGTCTATATTGATCTAAAATAATTTTAAATAAAATAAATAATCATCTAAACAAAAATTCGGTTTTAAACTATAACTAAGTGTTTTTCACTATTCATTAAAAATGGAATTTTTTCAGAAAAAATACAAAAAATCAACCTAAGAAAATTTCAATATTTAGAATCCAAAAATTAAGTCCATTTTTAAAGATAAAATTTATAAATTTCAAAAAGTGGGTATTAATATTCATAATGGCTGGTTTGATTGGTTGTGGTGTCATAAAACTCAAAGTTGTGTACAACACAAACAATTGTATTATTCGAAGAGAAGTGTATCACAGATTCTTGGGGTGTTACATTCTCCCCTCCTTCAAATAATTTCTTCCTCAAAATTTCTAGAATATTAATGCATAAAAAGATTCACGTGGTTCTTCATCATAAGTTCCTCAGGTTCCTAGGTTGCCTCTTCTATCATAGGGTTTCTCCATAGAACATTTACCAGACAAGTCGTCCGGTATCTCAACACTTCTTCTATAATATCAAGAACCTTGAAAGTCCAATCACAATTAGATAGATCGGGTTCCAGTTCTATTTGATCATAGGTAAGTAAATGCGTTGGGTCAGGAAATTATTTTCTCTACAGTGATACGTGGAACACATCATGAACTTTGGGGAGACTTGGTTGCTTTTCCAAATGGTAAGCTACAGCCCCAAGGCGTTCTAGATATTCAAAAGGTTTGATTTACCTGGGACTTAATTTTTCCTTCTTACCGAAACGTATAACACCCTTCCATGGAGATATCTTCTATAAAACACGATCTCTACATGAAATTCCAAATCCTTCCTTTTGGTATCGACATATCTCTTCTTTCTACTTTGAGCTGATTTGGTGTGGTTTTGGATTACCTTATCATTTTCCATCGTTTCCTCCACCATTATTGGGCCTGTGAGTTTTTTTTCTCCAACATCATCCCAACAGGTTGGTGTGAAACATCTCTGTCTATATAAAGCTTCATATGGTGACGTCTGAATACTTTAATGGAAGCAATTTTTATAGGAAAATTCTACCAGAGAAATATACTGATCAAACATACCTTGAATGTCTAGTGAGCATGATCTCAACATGTCTTCTAAGGTTTGAATTTTTTGTTTTGATTTTCCATCAGTTTTGGAGTGGTAGGCATTTCTCAAACAAAGATCAGTCTCTAGGGATTTATGAATACTCATCCAAAATCTTGATGTAAAACGTGGATCACGATCAGAAACAATCGATAGCGGTTCTCCATGAGGTCTCACAGCTTCATTAATATATAGTCTTGGTAGACATTCAAGTGGTAATTCATATCTTATATAAAGAATTTTTTGACTTGGTAAGACGATCAACACTGACCCATACTACATCATTCCTTTTAGAAGTCTTTTGTATTCCCATGACAAAGTCCATCGTAATATGATCCTGTTTCCAATCTGGTATGGGAGGAGGTTTCATGATTCCTCCCAGCTATTGCCTTCCATCATCCACTTTTTGAAAAACCGTGCATCATGACAAAAAATCAGCAATCTCCCACTTCATGTCGTCCCACAAAAAATGTTCCTTCAATTATCTATAAATCTTAGTGCAACCAATGTGTATAGAAATATTGGAACTATGAGCATCATCCAATAATTCTCTTTTTAGATCTGGTATATCAGGAACACAAAGAGTCTTCCCAAATTTTAATATTCCATCTTCATACAAAAATTCACTCAATATCCTATCATTCACAGCTTCAATATTCTTTTTATACTATTCATCACTGGTCTGAGAACTCGTTATCTTTTATAGTAAATATGGTTTGGATACCATTTCAAAACGTAATTATGTTTCACATTCCAAGGTGATTCCCTTATCGATCTTTACTAGATCCATGTATATAAGATCTTTTTCAACTCTTATCTTGTTCAAAAGTCCATGATCCTTTCTACTCAATGCATCTGCCACCTTATTTTCCTTCCCCTGGTGGTAGTGAATCATGCCATCATAATCCTCGAGTATTTCAAGCCCTCACCTTTGCCTCATGTTGATTTCTTTCTACGACAATATATAAATCAAAACTCTTATGATCAATATAAATATAACATTTTTTACCATAGAGATAATGTCTCCATATCTTCTAATAAAAAGATCACAGTTTCTATCTCAAGATCATGAGTATGATAGTTTTTCTCATGAATTTTTACCTATCGTGATGCATAGGCAATAACCATTTCATTCTGCATAAGGACACAACCATGTACTTTTTTTAAAGCATCACTATAGATAAAAAACACATAATTACCCAATGGTAGAGTCAATATAGGATCATTGACTATTCCTCTCTACCATTCTTCAAAACATTCATCACACTCTTTTTTCCAAAAAAATTTCACCCCATTATATGTGAGCATGGTTAATGGGTTATCCAATTGAGAAAAATTATGGACGAAATGACAATAATAACCAGCTAAACAAATAAAACTATTTACATCAGTTATACTAGTCGGTACTAGCCATTATTTGATTGCTCTTGTATTAGAAGGATCAACAGAGATTCCATCATTAGAGACGATATGGCCATGAAAAGAAATCTCCTAATGTCAGATTTCACACATGCTAAACTTCACATATAATTCATGTCTTATAAGAGTCTTCCTGATAATGCACAAGTGATTTTTATAATATTCAATGATTTTAGAGTATACTAAGGTACCATCAATAAATACCACTAAATATCATCAAGATATTCCTTGAAAAATATATTCATTAGATCCATGAAGATAGTCGGTGAATTAGTCAATACAAAAGGAATTACTGTAAACTCATAATGCCCACACCTAGTTCGAAATGTTGTTTTAGGAATGTCTTATTACTTCACACACAACTGATGATATCAAGGTCAATGTTCAATATTCGGATAGTATTTGGCTCCATGATATTGGTTGAATAAATCATCAATGAGAGGTAGGGGATACTTTTTCTTTATTGGTACAACATTGTTCCCCATGAAGTCAATAAACTACATCATAGATCAATCTTTCATCTTATCAAAAAGGACAGGGGAACCCCATTGAGAATCACTAGGGAGAATAAATCCCTTATTACTCAATTATTCTAGATGTTTCTTTACTTACACTAATTCTATAGTGGCCATTATATAAGAGGCTTCGATATGGGCCTTGAACCATGAATTAAATAAATGGAAAACTTAGTTTCATATTCTAGAAGATGTTTAGGTAAACCCTCTAGAAATATATCAACATACTCTTGTACAATAGGTACATCCTCTATTTGAACATTCTTTTTCTCACCCACAGTAATTTCATTCTCTTCCTCCCCAATAATTTAATTTAGTTGAGCTACAAGGGTGGATCTAGATAAGAATCTGGTGGTTATGATTCTTCTCTAATGTAAATGTGTTCTTTATCGTCGTCATCAAAAATCATAACCTCCTTCTTCTTACAATAAATTTTCGCATCATGGTCCAAAAGCCAATCCATACAGAGGATTATATCATATTCAATCATGGGGTATGATTATGAGATAAACAGATAAAGAACATTTATATTATCTAATGGGGATTGATTCAAAAAACATTGTTCCAATGATACCTCCCTTAAGAGTTCCGACTGACAACTCCCTTGTCAAATAAAATTGGAAATATCTAATTTTATTAGAAAATTTGGAAGATATGAAACAATGTGATGATCCAGAATCAAATAAGTCATTTTCTAAACTTGAATAAACCATTATGTTACTTGTCATTATGTCTTTCGGAGCTTCAACCTCAGCAGTAGTGATAACATAAGCTTGGCCTTGATCCCTTTGCCTTTTCTGAGGTATGTTCCCCTGATTCTTAGCACATTCATTTTAATAATTCCCCCTTTTTATACAATTTTAACATTCAACATTGATAGCCTCCTTATTCCCCTTTCAATCATGAGCTTGGTGGACTTTTTCACTACACTTGTAATGGAATGACATTCCATTCAGGAAAGTACGAGGGTGTTTTTTCCCACAATTACTAAGGGATGGATGTTCAATGTTTCCCTTCTTCCCCTTATTCCCATTTCTAGAGGGTTCAGCACATCGCTTCTTCTCTTTCATTGTTTTATGTTATAAAACATTGCGAATACTTTTTTTGTCTTGATAGCACATGAGACAATATATTTGTTCGATTAGAAGTATTGTGAGAATAATGATCAATGGAGAAATGGTTTTAACCAAAAAATGAAACAATAAATCTTACTTATTGTGTTATGTATATAATCTATTGCATTACTCGATAACCATTTAATGTTAGCCTCATACTTTGCGACATCCCCATCTTCCTTTTGACACAGACATAGAAATTGCATTTCAATATCTGCTCGATGATAATGAAGAATGTATTTTTATAAGAAAAGATCATCAAACTACATCCATTCCATATTTGATACTTGATCATAATCATTTGTGTATTGAATCGGGGTCCACCAATGATTAGCATCTCTAGAGAGGTGGTAAACTGCAATAACAACTTTTTCCCATTCACTACTCACCAAGGGATGGATTAATTTCTCTATGGAATTTATCCATTGCTTAGCCACTAATGGATTTTTACTCTCATTGAATGTTGGTGTTTGTTGCCTCATGAAGCTATCTAACATTAATCCTCCATGTTATGGATCAGGGTGCTCAATATGGGTAAGGATATTATTCATAACCTGAGTGATTTTTCCCAGTATGGTGACTATCTAAGCCGCAATAGTTGCATCACCGGCTCCACTGTAATTACCTTTATTAGGATGGAAATCCCTACATAGAGTGAATGAATTGATACAATTTCCATTCCTTCTACTAGGAAACAGTTATAAAAAATGAAATAAACTAGATTAGTTTAGGAATCGAAATACATAAATCCAAACATCTAAAACATATAACATAAATTGAAAAGTTAATGGATATAATCCATATTCATAAAATTGTTTTCTTTGAGAAAGTATATACTCATAAACCCTTCATAATGGTTCATTTTGAAAATGAGAATTATCCTATGCATATCCCACGGGAGTGTCGTAACCAAGAGTGCATCAAGGCCTGTTGTCATGCACCAGTTCCCATTCGAGTCTATCTCAATGAAGTGTTTTCGGGATTTACCCCTAGGTACATCTGTACCAAATGCGCCTCTACCATCTCATATCCAGACATGGATTTATTTCATGGTAAACTCAGAAAATCTCTACAATACCAAAATTCTAGGAAGTTCATCTATAGTAATTCTCAAAGTCTATCTTAGGGATATGTGCTCTAATACGAGTTAATCTAAATCCCGATTCCAAATTTTGTACTAAACTTCCTCTAATAACAACTGTAACACCAAAACCCCAGTCACCCAATGCTAGTGCATTATTAGATATCATTGTCATGAGCACACAAGTTTCAATCTCAGATGACCGATTAGTTTAGTAGCCTTGGAGGTACTAGATACATTCATAATGTTTTCATTACATCATAAAATGGAAAACTACAACAATATTGTTTCCAAAGAAAACATTCAGATCCCTTAGACTATCCATGTAATTCAATCATAATATACTTATTCGTATCCTAGTAAAAATACAACATAGAAATGGTTGAGATCAGATGCTCAGTAAGGATAATAATATAGCGGAAACTTTCTTAAATTAGTATAAACATTTGAGGTAATGTATAAGACTAAATTAAATCCTTTTAAACATGAACTTCAGCATAATATGGAAAGGATAAAAATCAAATAATTCCATTTACTTATTCACATTGATATTCTACTAGTTTAATAATCACATTCAATATCAATAGCCACATTCATAATGATGGAATTCATAATTTCATGCTTCCAAAACCACATAATCAAGGTCTTGTGGAAAGACTACAAATAAGATTTTTTTCAAGGCCTTGTTCCAAGACTCTAGTTTGTCTCATGAGAAATACTGATGCATCATGGAGCTATAACTGGCTCCACCTATCACTTACTAAATGCAATGCATTATTCATATGAAAAGGTTAAAACATAATAGAAACATTCTTACTAAAACTACAAACAAAATATCAATACGTTTTCTATAAACCAAGAATGGTATAAAAATAACACATCCATAGTCAAACATATCACAAAACCATCAATAAAATATTTATGTTTGGTATCATAATAAATCAACTTAAAATAAACATAAAATCCATCAAAGGATGATGACATAGATGAAATCAATTCTTTTTTTAGGGAAATATCTATTTCTATTTTGAATTCATTTAAAAGTCCTAAAATTATAAAAGAAAAAATTTATTTTGAAAATATTCTTATAAGATTGTAATGGAAAATTCCATGATGTTATAATGGTGGAAAATAGAATCACCTTCCGTATATGTAAAGTAAATGGTAAAAAATTTTTGGAATAAATTTGTAAAAAACATGGAAGTTGATGATAAAGAAGTCCATGTAGATACTTACGTAAAAACAACCTCGGATAAAAAAGAGATTGTGAAATTAACCCTTACCTTGTACATATCTTTGGTCACGGGAAGGTTATCCTACTGTATAATGGTGAAATAATTTTTATTAAATTATAAAATAATCATATATATTAATATGATTTCACTTATGATCTTTTAATACAGCTTTGTTATTAGTATTTTAGTTTTATCATCATTTCGGGTGTTAACTGATTTGTTTTTCATTATATGCTTTGTTAGGTAATTAATGTTTGTTATTGATAAGATGTATCATATTCATATTCAAATTTATATTAAGTATTTAAAAATTATTCTTAATCATCTAATAAAAATTAGTCTTGAATGGTTATGACGGGAAATGAATCTTATTGTGGTCATGGAGTCGGTAATCTGTACGTACACACGAGCGACAATATCAATCTTTTGATATTAATATAATATATAATTGGATGGTGTATCATATATAAAGAAAAATTATCATTTCACTTTATTATTTACTTAAATTACACTTCATTATTATACCCATCCAACTAATAATGTATTTAATAGCAATTACATCACGACGTGGAGACAATAACTCGTATGTACGCACATATAGTGACATGTTATTCAAAGGATTAATAGAATAACGAACATGGTTGTGACATATTTTTAATAACATCACATTATATAGAAGATAACTAAGTTATTATTTTATAATGGAAACAACAATGAAAGAGGATGTGGACGAAGAAAAGAACATGAAGGAGTTGATAAAATATTTATCTCTTCTTCATGTTCATCCTTTTGATTTATCTAAAGAGCTCCTTAGGATGGATTTATGTCAAAAGAAAGGAATCAAATATGAATAGAGGAAATTTGAGAGGGTATTTGGGCAGTGTATGGCCAAGCCAAATGGCTTTTAAGATGTGAATTAGAGAGATGCGTGAGTGCCCTTTTTATAATAGGGGTGAGGGGAACCTTAGGAAAAGCTAAGAATATTATTTTATAATAAAATAATTTTCAATTTCTAATGGATTAAAAATGAATAATTTAGAGGATATTGTGGGGATGGTATAGAAAAACTTATCCAATTTATTTTAGACAAGTTTTTGTCACTATAATAACTTTATCATTTAGATTTAACTCGTAGTTAAATTGTTTGACATTTACCATGTCTCTTTGTATTTTTATATCATATTGTTAATATTTTTACTCTATACATCCAAGAGAACCCCAAGTGGTTCATTAATGATACACATAGAATTATATATTTCCTTTAGCAAAATCATATATTTTTAGGAATAGAATATCAATTAATAATATAATATTTGTTTTAAAAACTCTTTTATGTCAATTTTGACACTATTTTGTATTTTGTTTTTTCAAAATTCATAACCGCATTATTACTTCGAACTAAATTAATATAACCAGCCATAATAGGTCATATTATCCTATAAAATTAGTGTAATTCATAAAAAGTTGCAAATTAAAATTATTTTGGTATTTATAATATCAATTATTTTAATCATTCATTAATACGATAATTTCTGCATCATCATTATGTCATAAATATATTTAAATATATAATGTCTAAAAAATATAAATATAATACCATTATTTAGGAAATAATTTTATCATTGTAATAAATATTTATAGTCGAATTTATGTTATGTGTAACTATATATTAAAATTAGTTTAGTTATTAAACCCTGAATTTAACACTTTTTACTCTTCTTTGAATTAAATAATAATGATGGTCTTAATCAAATCCAAGTGGTCTTAAAAGAGCATATTCTATTCCAAAGGTTGTTTTCGGTCGAATTAAACTCAACCTATAGAATTAGTACAAATGTTATGGTAATACTAATGTCATTTTTAACCTTAATTACCCTATTTACTTTTATTCGTGGTAAAAAAGTAAAAAGATACTATTCACCCAAAAAAATATTTTCATCTTATTGAACCCCATTTTACTTTCTGATATAATCTGTGTCTCTCAGATTTTTGAAATTCAACTCACAGAAGCAGTAAAATTACGTTTTATGTAAATTTTCAAATGCTCCTAAGCGGTGGGTAAAAGACTGTAAAAATTTCATTAAAATTTTTATATATATAAAATTATTATAAACATAATCCATTGAATTACATTGAATATATATTGTTAGTATGTATATATTTGGACCTAAAATAAATTTAAATAAAATAATTAATTATTTGAATAAAAATACTATTTTAAACTATAACTAAGTGTTTTTCAATATTCCTCAAAATTTGAATGATTTCAAAAAAATACCAAAATTTCACCCTAAGTTAATTTTGATATTCCGAATCAAAAAATAAAGACAATTTTGAGTGATAAAATATATAAAATTTCAAAATGTAGGTATTACTATTCATAATGGCTAGTTTGATTGGATGTGGTGTGTTAGAACTCGAAGTTACGTACATCACATGCAATTGTATTATTCAAAGAGAATCGTACCATGGATGTTTGGGGTTTTGCATGGAGTATCATTATATGTTTGAAGTTAACATTATTTACACACAGTGAATTGATTATTCAGTGGCTGATGCATTAAGAAGGAATGCATATTATCAGTCTGAAAAGGAAGCTTCATAGGTGTGGTAGTTGATGTCGGTCTTTTGTCAATATACTTGTGGAATGAAAAAAATGAGGTGATGTTGTGGTTTTATTCTCAGATTTAGTTGTTATTGATTTATTAAAAATGGATAATTAGGAACACACATCCAATGCAGAATTATTATTTATGAGATCAAAACTCAATGGTGGGGAGACTATTGGGGAATGTAAACATGATGGGACTTCCATTTTGTGGTTCATATATTAGATGGAAATACTTATAACTTTTCAAGAATATATTCATCATTCCTACCACCATTCAATATGGGTTGTACATCTGGGGATTTAGATGATATATAAGGTGTTGAAGTGTAGTTTTGGTGGATTGGTATGAAGTGAAAAGGGGTTGATTTTGTTTCATAGTGCTCAACATATCATCATGTTAAGGTAGAACATCATCTTCCAATAGGTATGTTATAGACTTTACCTATTATAGTGTGGTAATGGTATAAAATAGTTTTGAATTTTATTACATATCTCCATTGAATTGTCTAAAAACAAGATGCCATATGGGTGATAGTAAATTAGATCACCAAGTTGGCCCATTTCATTCCAAATTGTGAAACTAATTTGTTACAGGATCTGTCTAAAATATATATCCATGAGGTGGTAAAGACACATAGAATACTAGTTTCTAAATTATTTGATAGATATATGAGGTTAACTTGTCATTTCTAGAAATCCTTACAAAAATCCCTTGGAAATCTATGGACTATAAGTATGACATATCATCATTACATATTTGGGAAATTTGAAAGGAAGATAAAGACATTGGAAGACATGTTGTGGGATTATATAATGAATTTTGGGGGGTCATAGGAAAATTAATTTTCATTGGTGGAGTTCTCATAAAATAATAGTAATAAAGCTTCGATACATATAGCCTACTTCGAACTTCTGTATGGGCATCCTTGTCCTTCTCCACTATGTTGGGTTGAAATGGGTGACACCTCATTAGTTCGGTTGAGCCTTTCCCAGGAAATGACGATGAAGATCCATTTCATCAGAAAGAGAAGGGAGTTACCTCAGAGTCAAAAGAATTCATATGTGGATCATCTTATAAAATCATTGGTTTTTGATGTGGCTGATCACATGCTCATTAGGATCTCTCCAATGCTTAGACATCACCATTTTGCGAAGAAGGGAAAAAGTATTACCTGATAAATTTCCCATTCTAGATTCAAGAACGGGTTAGAGAGGTGGCAGATTGGTTGGCATTGCCACCAAGGATCAGTTCATTGAAAAATTTATTCCACATATCTTAGTTGAAAAAAGTATCAGCCTGATCCTGACCATGTGATCAGATGGGATAATGTTGAACTAGAGTTGGGTGCTTAATTGATACATATCCTAATATTTATTGTGGATATGCAAGATAATACCTAACTTGAAAACAGAATCAGGCTAATGTGGGTTTTGTGGATAAATGTACAGATTCAGGAAGAGATTTGGGAATGCGAGAAGGAAATGACAGCGCATTGTCCGGAACTCATTCAGGGAAGTGATCAATTTCAACATTCCGGGACAAAAAGACCAATTCTAGGCAGAATTTAGCACCCTTGGTTTCTAGTATGTAACAATTGTGTGATCGTTTTACCATGTTTAAATTTTATTGGGGAATTTGGGTGATACATTGGAGTATTTTTTAGGGTTTTGATTAAAAAATGTGTGTGTGGTCAGCACATCGTTTGGACAAACCGTGTGGAGAAACCATGCAATGCCAGTATTAATTCCCTTTATTTGTGGTTCTAATTCGGTTTTACTATATATATTTTACCTATTTAGACCCAAATAAACCCTCTTTTTTTCTCCATGAAAGTCCAAAGAGGTTATCCTATTAATCTGGAAGCGATCTGAACATGTTCCTTGGAGATTCGAAGAGAAATTTTTGTGGTAAGTGTATGTTCTTCATCGTTTTCTCCATAGATTCTTAGATCTAATCCTCCATTCATAAATTTTTATTTTATTTACGCCTTCTATAAGTTGATCTAAGAGCTGTGAGTCCAAATAAATTTATATCATGTGTTTTTTCGGGATATGGGAGGAGATCTTTTGTAGTTTATTGGAATCGTGACCTAGATTATTGATCATTCTTAATCTGTTATTGGTTTTCAATGAAACAAGAAAGGTAGGTGGATTCACTCTCATATAATCATGTTGGAATATATAAGCATTCATTAAAATTTAGTTTTCATGAAAATTAATTTTTTTCAATTATACAATTGTTAAACTATCTTTAGTTATTAGTGGTGGAAAACATGGAAAACTGTCGTGGTTTTGTTAAAACCCGTAATTTATTATTTTTAATGGGGGTTTTTTAATTATGGATCTAATTTTTTTTAAAATTGTTTTATTTATAGTGTTTTTGTTAGATATATGAGTTTTTGAAATGGTTTAATGTTTTTAAATTGGATGGTTGGAATGTTTTCATTAAACAGTTGTTTTTATTAAAGTAGGTGTAATATCGTGAAATTGGTTTTTAATTTTGGAAAACATGGCGTGTGTCTTATTTAATTACTGGGAATGTTTGAAATGATATCATGTTCTTAGTTAAAAATGTTAAATGGATGATGGTAAGTAAATACCTTAGTACGACCAGGTAGATTGACAAGAAACCACTCACGGGTATGGAACTATCATAATGATGCATGCATTTTTTGTTGTTGTTGTTGTGTGGAGTTTACTTGTTTGAAAAGTTAGTTTCTAGATAAAACATATGTTAAATTTCATACATGGATTATATATTTCTGTAAAATTGGTTCACATGGTTATATTTTTTACTTAGTTGTAAACTATTTTTAGAAGTGTTTTTATTTAGTTATAAATAGTTTTGAAAATTTTTTATATGAACTATTTTATATAAATGTAGTTAAATATTCAATCATTTTGGAATGAGTAGGGAAATCATTAGTGAAATACCAATGTGTTTTATACTCACCTATTCTTTGTAACATTGGTGTTTTGGCAGATGCCATCTTATGAGATGTTGGAAAAGGGATGTTGCAATATGGTTTTAACACTACATCGTGAGTTTTTTAGTATTTTAGTTTTAGTGGGGCACAAATCTATTAGATCGTGGAGTCATTTGGTTATATTGGTGTCTTGTTGGGTTATCTACAACTTTAAGGTTGATGTTTAGTTGTATTATACTATTTCAAATTTTTGGGATCACTTTGATATAAAATATTTTCTGAATTTCAATTATGTTGTTAACTCTACATATAACTAATATGGGTTTTGGATGGTTGGTTTATAGATTTTGTTTTAAAGGTTAAATCATCCCCCATTAGACTTTTAAACCATTTTTCATTTATTTCCAATCTTGGGAATCTTAGGGATGTCGCCTATAGTCCAAAAATGAATTATTGTGTTCACAATCCAATGAGAATGTGTGGTTCAATACAAAATTTCCTAAAGAAATTAATAGTTCATCATTGTAAATAAATTTTCAGAAATAACATTACATAAAACAATTTTATTTTTTTGAAAATAATAATAGAAAATTATTAAATCATCTTAAATATCCTTAAAAAAATTACTTTTGAAAATACCCTATCCACATTGAAAAACTATTTCTAAAACATAATACATTTTAGGATACTTTTCTTTTAAAATAACAATAGAAATATGTAAAATAATCATTTAATATCACTTAACACATTTCATGAGGAAATTATCCTTTTCACTTTAAATCTGACCTTTATTAAAACTAAATTTTCACAAAATATTTTGAAATTAATTTTTTGCGAAAATAACCTTTCAAACATATTAAAGTAGCCTTAAATCATTTATTGGTCATGATGGTGGGAAATTATATTCCTTCGATAAAAGTTAAAAAAAATATTCCGTTCACATTTTCTATAAAATCAAAACATGAATTATTTTAAAAATGACAAGAGTAATTGTTTAATTAAAAAATTCCTAAAAGGGAAAATATTATGTCATAAAATCATACAGAAACTTTGATAAATTCATGAATATATTTTTAGAAAACATATATTTGGCAGAAAAATTATTTTTGATTAAAGAGATAAATAATGTGATTACATAATGAGAGAATAATTAAGGGGAAATGTATTCTCAAGACAGAACCATAACATATGATCATAAATTAGTTACTTGAGAAATATATAATTAGTATCCTACATTGTAAAATAAATCATAAATAATTCAACTAAAAATGAGATTGTAACATTAAAACTTTACCATTTTAGAATATTTTGAATCATTAGACTCCATTAAATAATGAAATATAAATAAGCACAATATATCATGAGAATAAATAAAATCATGATATTATATTTGAAATTTTATTTATATACACATAATAAAAGAATATATGTCCATAACATAAAATATTTCTTAAAAAAGACAAATTATGATAAAAATACCATAACATAAGTCTCAACATTACTCAAACTCGTTAGAACCTCTATTATAATTAATATAGTTTTATTATAAGTCTATTATATAAGCATAATCATATTTATCAAACAATATATTATCTACCTATGAAAATTTACTATCTTTTTATTAATAATTCATTATTAAAAATCACATTTTGGGTAATAATTGCTTTATTTTTCTGGTTGTTTTTATTTTTATATTTTGGTATTTTAATTTAATAATGTTTCTATCATTTAAATTTTTTTAACCATGATATTAATATCATATATATTTAGTATTTATGTATGTATAATTATCTATAAAAGTTATATATAGAAAATTTTGCACACCATTCATGGTGATCGTAGACTGTACAGACACATTAACTATTTTTCCAATTTCTCAGGGAATGGAAAAAAATGGTATATAATAAATAATATTCGTATAAAAATTATTATGTAATTTATATAACATATATTTTTTAAATTTTTATTTATAAATATATATATACTGATTTAGTTTAAAATGTATCACTTCACTTCCTTTGGTGGTAGCCCGCCATACACATGAACGACATTATCATATCCCCAATACAATTGAAAGTAGAAATGGTATTTGTGATATAATATATAAAGGGTATTAATATGTTAAAAATATAATATACATTCATTTAATATATCTATATTATCATCAATTTAAATGATAAATTAATAACACATCACATCGGTTCGTGATGTAGTAGTGCCTCGTACACACAAGCGACATTATTATTTTCTAAAATATTGGGAGGAAAGAAGATAGATGTGGTATTAATTTTAAATAGGTATAATAATATTATAAATATAATATATAAACAATAAATATATTATTATATATATTAATTATAGGTTTTAATTAAAAATTAATAACATTATTCCATGAGGCAATGGTATGCCAAACAGACGATCGATGGTTTTATTTACATTTTGATCGAAGGGGGGATAGATGTAGGTAATTACCTTAAATCAATATCAAATTATAATATGGTATATACCAGTGTTATTGTATTATAATATTTTGATGATATTTTATGGAGGTTGAAGATGAAATAAATGAAAATAATGTTCATTAATTTTGACTCTAATTTGGAGAACATCCATAGGTGTGAACCAAAATCCATTTTAAGAGAATTTAAATGGTAATATAATATATATTTTATTTTATTAGGGAATTAATTAATTTATTTGAATAGTTATTTTATTCAACAATTGGTTTTATAGGGTGAAAAGGATATGAGAGGGGGTGGACTTTTAGAAGTGGGGGAGAGTACACACATGTATTTTTTTAAATGAATAATAAATACCCACATTTTTCAAATGAAAAAAGATCAAAAATTATTAATTAAAATATATAATAGTTTATAAGGTTTAAATATTTCTGTTAAATGTGTTATGGATGGGATTTTTGTTCATTCAATCCCCTATATTTTATGTTTAACAACCAATATACCCATTTTACCATAACCACATTAATTAACTTTTACTAATTTTACTTTTCATTACATTCAAAAAGTATAGTGAAATTATACAATAATATTTATTATTTTAATTTAAATCATATAATCCATTTTTAAATTCAATTCACATATATGGAAGAATTTAATTTAAAATTAAACTTTAAGACGACATTAAAAAGTGATTTCCCAAAGAGATAATTTTCATAAGTTAAAAACATTTACATAAATATTCAAAATAAAAATGACTCTAATGAACTATATTGGAATAATAAATAATTTATTTATCAGATTTTACATTTAATACCATATTAAAATAATTTTTATGTATTTAAATGTTCTAAAACAAATTGAAATAGTTAATAAAAACTAGTATTTTCATTATTTTTTGAAAAATTTATCTTCTTAGAAAATTATAAAAAATTAAACCTAAGGTAATATTGATATAATTATTCATAAAAAAATTAAAAATTATATACAAAAATGACTGCGTAAAGTACAATGAAACTATTTTTTTTAGAAAAATGTATTTTTTAGTAATAAAATTGGATTTATTATTTTTTTCATTCATCGAAAAAACATACGATTGATATTAAAACATTTTATTTAATATATAATATTTAAATTTCATTAAAATAAAAAAAATATAGTGATTTATTTAATTTATTGAGATAAAAGGTGTTTGTATACTTAAAAATAGTTTACTGGAAATGATTTTCTTTAATTTCAAATCATTTTAATTTTGGTTTCTAATTAATTAATAACAAACTAATTCAATTTTTTATTTTTATAAATCATATATTTTCTAAATTTACTTAATCATATCCATACATGCTATTCCAAGGCATTAAGTATCATATTAAACAATAAAATTTTAATCATATATCAAGTTTCATTTAAACACAATGTTTCATGTAATGAATAATAATATTAGTGTTACATGTAATTGAAACAAAACATAAATTTCATTTATTGAATGTTATAAGAAAAATAAAATTTATTTCAAAAAAACAATTACATAAATTATATGTTATTACTTGGATGAGAAACAACAATTTTAATTGTTTCCCCCAAACAAGGCTATGTCCAGAAAAAATACTCAAGAAATTTTCATATGTACCAAAACATTAAGTAACACTACTATTGAAATGGTCAAAGTAGAATCATTGTCTATCCTGGTTCAGTACCAATAAAAAAAATTAATATCTCAATGTTATCTCAAATAAAGTATGCTCCCTGCTCATTCATATGATTATACTTCTGATTACCTGAATCAATATTGTTTATACCTCATATTGTGTGTTTTAAATCTATAAATTCATCAACATAATGGATACCAATTTACAACATAATTTCAAGGAAAATATTTCTTAGTAGAATTTGTTTCATTACATAATTAATGTACTTATGAATCCTTCACAAAAGGAAACCCAATCATTAAAATAATTCACGAATCCATAGGATATGGTACTTTGTTATAGTTTTCTCTTTTCTAAGAAGTAGGACAGACAACTATTCAATGTTGTTTCCACCCCTTCAAAAAACATTCTCAATCACTAACAAATTTTCAAAAAATATACCAATATGTTAACAAAACCCATCGTCTTGGTCAAACATTCTTAATATATTTTATCGCCGTGAATATTACCATATTTAATGAAATATTCTTCCTGGCATTAATAATATTTCATAAAACTCCATATAAATTTTTATTTTTATCCATTTTTTATATTTTTAGGAGGAAAATATGAAAATCCAACTTTCATGAAACATTTCCAACCCAATAAATTTTGGACACCAAAAATATTGATAACACTGGGAAACGATGAAATCTTATAGATGCTATTTTATATACCACATATATCATTTACATACAATAAAAATTGATATTTTTAAGATACTATTTTTACAATTACAATATAACATCACAAATAACATTGATAAACAATTTTTGAACAACCACAATCTACCCAGAACATTAAAAACTCAACTTGAAGGGTTTTTTCTCTACTATTATTCTAATCATGATTTTTATAAGATATCATTATAATATTATATTTATTATTCACATAGCCATCTATAATCATATACCAAATCATTGCTCATGTAAGTGGTCAAAATAAACAAAACATCAACACACTTTAAACCTATTGAATATTATTTTTAAGGAGGGGTTTCTTTTTCTGTAAAATTATAATTGAAAAAATGATATAATATTTTTTTTATGAATTTAAATAAATTTAATGATTTTTTAAAAATTTATTAAAGTTTTAATGAAAAAAAATATTTTGGCATAGAGGTAATAATTTATATCTATGCATGATTAGTATTCTCATTAGTAATTGTGATAGTGGGGGTGGAGGTGAATATTCAATTGAATTTTAATAATAATAAATGTGTGATATATATTATATTTGTGCAACCAACCAACCATTAATTCTATATATGAATGTCGGTAATAAAAAACTAACAATGACACTGTGTGGATGTTGTAGATTGCACAATGCCTTAATAGTGTTCTTTTGTTGTCTCTAAGTTGATGTAAATATATCAGTAGGGATTATATAATTAATAAAAAATATATTTTTATAATAATGATAAATATATCATTATATTATTATTTATATATGATATTTATAGTAGCAATATTATTCAAAAGAGCATAAGAATGAGAAAATACTTAAATTAGAGACATAATTTTTCCATAACGTTTACCTCAAAGTAAAGATCATAACCTAACTATGAGTGAAAATGGGATTATATTCAAATTAAAGGGTTCTTGAGAGAGTTAAATGGTGTAGTTTAATTGTTCAATTTATAGGAAATGTTTATCATTGAAAGGTTGGAATTGATATACATTTATAAGAGGATAAAACGAAAATTTTGGAAATAGTCATCATTTTCAATAAGGAAAAGAAATTATTCTGGGTTCAAAGACCAAAAAGTTGAAGATTTGGATTTTTTTACAATTTAAAATTAAAAAACCATCCCAAACACTTGTTTGAATGATTTTTTTAAATAATTTTATTTTTTCCCTAGTTAAATATTTTCTTCATTTTTAATTATTACATTTATATGTATAATTTTATTCTCAGTCACTATTTTTTCTAAATAAAAATAATATTTTCCCTATTACATAATTCTAAAATACTAATTTTAAATTTTATATTCATTTTTTAAATAATATTTATAAATATTTGATAAGTAAATTGTATATTAATTTTACTCAAAGTCATAAAAATAAATTTTAGAAAAATAATTTTTTTTTAGATTGAAATTTATATATTGCGTAAAATTGTCAGTAATGAGGATTTTAATGAAACTGATTTGTTTATTATATATTGATTGGATTTTTTAGGCTTTCACGGTATAAAAAAAATGAGTCTCATCATAAAAATACTTAATTCAAAGAGGCGGTTGAAATTTTTTATTAAACAAAAATTATTATATTGCGCTAAAAAATTGTTCATAGTGTTTCAAACATCAAAAAATATATTAAAATATCGAAAGTCATTCCAAAAATATATTTTTTATTATATAAATGGGTTTTTAACTTTCTAGGACACAGTAATATAACAAATTGTGTATTGTAAATGACCTAATTTTTTAGGTTGTTACACTCCCCTGATTAAATATATTATGTCCTAATGATTTTAATTACTCATAAAAAAGAATCTAGGCGAGGTTACTCTTATAATAGTCATCATTTTGGATATAAATTATAATATGATATCTACCATATATATATATGCTATATGATATTTTTCATATCTCCTCGAAAAAAATTGATCATTTATACAATAATGTATAGATGTATGTATATACCATAACCATTTGAATATAAATGAAATTAAACCATAGTGAAACAATATATTCGTATAAAAAAAACTATTTTCATTGACCAATAGTCTATAAAACCACACACTAGTTTTTATATATATAATAAATCAATATATGAGATAAAAATCAATAAATATATCATTAATTAATTATCAATACCAAGGTTAATAGTATTATCAAATAAATATTTTCAAAATCATTAATACATTTCTTACATAAAAATATAGCATATATTGAACATATGAGTTATCTATTCCTATGTTTAAACCAAATTCACATCGCATTGTGTATATTTATAGGGTTACATGGTCCCACTCGGATTGGGTATTGTATACTTTAATATGTTATTAAAGAGTTTCCATATTTTCATGATCCCATCAGGTTATTAAAAAGGGGGTTAATTGTCCATTAAATCAACCTATGTTGAGTATATTGTCCTTGTATAGTGTCCAATAAGTTTATTTGTCGATCTAGAAACATCCAACAACCCTAGTATCCATGATTAAAGGACCTTTTTCCTAAGGAAACTGCTCATTTGATGATGACTGGCCAACAGAACTTCAAGACTCAATTGGCTGATAAGATGGGAGGTCGATTTCATCACACCCTTTTCGGGGAAATTATTTTCTGCTCTAGGACTCTCTTATATATTGATGAAATGTTCCTAAATTCATGAATATTTATTTAGTTCTCGAAGATTGTGTTTTCTGATTACCCCTAGGATAAATGGTCAATCATGGATACATAAAGATTTTAATCACTGAGAAAATTATAGTTTAAGCCCCATAGTGAGGTGCTTTAGTGTTTATCGTCATCCAGAGGGGATGAAAGATTCATTGATATTGGGATCGAACCAATGAAATAGGTTTCCTATGTATCCTCTTGAGAGAAATTTTATCCCATATATTTCGATGACACTTAATTGGACACATCATCCTTTCAGGTCATGGGACAAGGACCCATCCATGAAATATTATTCCATGATATGAGGACATATAGGTGAAAGGTGCATAATAAATATCTAATGCGGGGCTTCTACCTAAGTGGACCAAGATTACAAGGAACAATATGGTCTCCTGGATGAATGTAACCCCACTAGGAATATGGAATTAAGAATACTAGGGTGCTCTGGGTTTGAGGTTTGGGCGATAGTGTGGCTTACTACTTATCCTAGTACACTTTGAAACAAACCAATCATATTTTAGTTCGAGTTGTGATTAGATTTTCGATTACGTGTGGGAGCTGCCCATTTGAAGGGGAGATAATCTCTCATTTCATGGATAAGATGATATGGAGATCAGGACTAGGTAAGGGCTTCTTATATTTCCCAATTGTATTGGGAATAAATGTTTTTGTAATTCATTGTGTGTCATGCCAATGATATATTATCTAAAACCTCCAATCCGATGTGAGACATGCTCAGTGTGAGAAACTAGATGGTGTGAAAGATTCAATAAATTCACACTTTCTGTTTTTTAGTATGGGAAAATGAGGAGCCCATGATGAACGATGTTGAGGTGAAGTGTGTGAGGCTGTGGAGTAATGAACCCTTCAATGTAAAATGACTGCGAAGGTAATTTTTTTTGTACTAATATTCTGAGGTCTTACTATAGGAGGGATTCCCTTGAATTGGTTTTGGAAAAGGATGGGAATGTTACTTCATGCCAAAAAGAAAAAAGTGTAATTTTGTTGACTTCTTATCATCATTAATTGAGAGGGAATGAAATTGATTACCCCTGATCCTTTGAATGGGGTAGTTTAATTTAGTATCCTAAGGGTGGACTCTAGGATAACATGGGATTGTTGACTTATGAACATTCATAGAGTCCATACTAATGTAGGGATTACCTTCGTGGATCTTCCAACCATGGATATATAGACTCAGAAGGGTGTGCTGATGTGCCTAATGTTCTTGTTCATAAGGGTCTGGTGCCTTTGGAAGAGGATTTGTCTTGATGTCTATGGATTGGTTTACAAATGGATTCATAAAATAGGATGAGAATGGAATGTCATGATTAGTATAGGAAAGTATAATTCCTCGAGATTCCCAACTCTACATACCATTTGTTCATGCGAAGTAGGGTACCTTCCATATAGCATTTTGATATACAGGGGGACAAGTCATCCACATGTTAGGGTTGTATGTAGATCTAGATATAGTCAGTTCAACGGGTTGGTACACGGATCTGGATATGGTATGCAAATAGAGGTGGTACAAGGATCTTGATTTTGTTCGCATATTGGGGTGGTAGGTGGATCTAGGCATGTTCCATATACCAAGGTGGCACATGGCCTCATGCTTCATTATCATACCATGGTGGTATGTGGAGTCGAAATCTCTCTATGTAGTGGAATTCTATGCCAGGTAAGGTTTTGTTTGCATAGGTTGTGCTTGTAGTGTTCGGGAACATCGGAAGTGCGTAAGTGGGTGTACCAAACATTAAATTTAGCATTAACAATGATCAATCTAGGATCTGTCACTATAATAAAATTCATGATCTTTAGAGTAGAATGAAAAATGAAATAAATAAGGAGGGGAGTACCAATATCATAGATAGGATCATCATATGTTGGTTATAAATAATTTTATTAATTCACATGAATCAAATTGATGGAATTCATTCTTCTTTGATGTTTCTGGTCGTGATCTTATGTGATCTTTAATTGCATTATGGAATCCAATTGTAGGATTCCTATAGCGGTGATCCACACCTGCTTAATGTATCTCTGGATGTCTCCAATGGGATCTCCAGGTGCAAGCACTGAAGACCCTTCACTTGTGATATCCGCCTTCAATCGCCTTGTTCTGGAGGAGGAGGATCTCTCTCTCACATCTTGAGAGCATTCTCAGTGGAAAAATAATTATGTCTTGGATTGAGAGATTTTTCTACTCAGTTGTGCACAACCAAAAAAAATTGATAGGATAATGGGAAATATATAATTGGGATTTTTAATTACATAGAATAATAACCTGAATTAATTACCCAAATGCATTTATTCATTTCATTTATTTCTTCATAACACCCCATATCTAATGATAATTGTAAAAAATTATTATTACCTATCACGAGCCCAATGAGTTACACCTAATATAATTTAATTATATAAATACAACTTATTTCTAAAAAATTCCCATAAAAAATACACGGTGTGTATATTCAATATACACAGTGTGTTGTTTTATTTTACATTTTTCATTATTTCCTCCACCACATTTATTAGGCCTTGAATAATGGCTATTTATTTCCAAAATAAATATTACAACATTACAACCTAATAAATATATTATTTCTCCCACAATGTATTCTTTTCAATAACTAGTGTCGAAACAAACGCTATCATGCATCCTTGAATATTTATTAAACCAAATTTGTAAATAATCATTATTTAACTTGTTAAATGAGTATTTAACTAAGATACTTGGAAAAACATAGTGTGTGACCCTCTAGGCCTCTTTCTCAATGGCATTAGGTGGATCCAACCTAATGTCCAAGGTTAGTGTCTTGAAACACGCCAAGGAACCCATAGAGAAATAATTTAATTCCACAATGACGTGTTACCCCCTATGAATGCTTACCATGTAATTTAATCACATTATCTTGATATCTTTAACCAAGAGGGTCTAATGCTAGTATTATCACCCCATGTGCATGACTATTCTTTCTTTGACTTTCTATAATTGAACGCCCCATTCCTCACCGTGACCATTAATTAATTTAAGCTATATCAATTCCATATAAGGGCCTGAGATATCTACTTCTATTATGGAACAAACCGGACAAATCCTTTCTCGCATTATCTATTAATGCAAAATCACTCATGACACACCCAACATATCCTACCATGCTGAGAGCAGTGTGTCATCATGGTTTTTTTCAATACATCTTAGTGCGTGAGTTATGATACCCATTAATAATAATCTTATATACTAAGGACCAATACACACATCTGTAGATAGGAACATCCAATGATACTAGGAAATGAGGATTCCCTACTGGTGGGTCTCATTCTCAAAATATCCTTTTGGACATTACCATGGGGGAAGACCATGAGAAGGTGCCTCAATGTTTTATATGATCTCACCTCTAATGGAATGTATTATTTGGGTCTCTCAAATAACATCATCCAGCTATAGAACATATATTCATGGTTAGTGTTATTGCACATCCGGGTTCTCATCATAACAGGGATCCACTATGACCCATTAATTCAATAGTCATCCTTAAGAAAATTATCTCATTCATTGTCATGCAGAAAAAAAATCATGATATGATAAGGTATTTATTAATGAATAAAGTAAAATGTAGGTCGTTCTGGGCCAACAACTCTAATAGTGATATGCGGTACTCTAGATTGAAGAAGGGGAATTATTCTCATAGTTTATTGGGGGTTCATTTGTAAAGGGAGTATGGTTCACAGTACGCACATAATGTTTTCAGTTTTTCCATATTATTTTGATTTCTTCTATTCATCACTCATGACATGTTTATACATTATTAAAACCATTCACGGTCCTATAATTCACTGAATTTTTTCCTTTTAAGTCTTCCGTTCTTAGAATCCCAACACTCCCCAAAATTTTATCCTTTTCATGAATCCCCTTGGGGTCCTTTTATAGTGATCTAAGGAGGTTGTATCTATTGGAACATGAAACATTTTTTGGAAGCCCATGGAGGGATCATGCATCTTAAGGATGATTTACTCAACTGAGGCTCTCAATTATTCGGTTTTCAATAGTGGAAATTACAACTACAATTATGCAAACTACGTGGTTCACCAGGTTCGTTCAGCCATTCCTCATTTGTGGACTTCATAATAAATGACTATGGTATGTGGTGGGTTCATCTCTCCATAAATATATATCAAATTATGTTGTTCATGTGTGGATTATCAATGACTCTTTTACACCAATGGTGTGGTTCACAGTTAACTGATGCCTTGCTAGCAAACACTTCATGGGCCACTGTTTCATAGACTACCCGCGTACTTCTTGGTTCACAGTCTATAACTTCCGATGATCCTTCAGAGAAACTAGAAATGGACTTTTTGTGGTACTTTGTCAAATTTGATTCCGTCATTATTTTCTTCCAATATTCACCCCCACATGCATTGCTTTCTATTATGAGTTTTATTGGATTATTTTATTTCACATTACAGATAATTCGTGACCCTACGAATCCCCCCAATCAGTATGGGGTTTTGTCAAGATGAAAAAGAGGTTAATTTGATGTTCAAAGAGGTCCCGAACAAAACTTTTTTGAGGTATAATAATGGAACCATGGGGGGTCTATGCCAATATATAGGGGGCCCATGTCTTTTTTTACTCGGTTTCTCAGGGAAAATTACTCCACATAGAACCTTCGGATTTCCTTGTTTTCCCATGTAATAGTTTCTTACTGATTTATTTCCTATGAACAATTTTTTTTGTTATGTAAATTTCTTATTCATTATAGTTTCCTTAGCCATATTCTGTCCATTGGATCCTCCAAGTGAACTATATATTTTTAAAATGTAGATATGAAATTCTACATCGTAAGAATCTAGTCGACTTCCCTAACCTGAAAAAGTATCCATAATTTCGAAGAACACATCATTAAATTTCAAAAATAGATTTTATGTCTCCTAATTGTGATCATTGAATATCCATATTGTGGGGCTTGGTATGAATATTTTCCAATTTTTTGAACTGATCAACCCATTGGACAACGCATTACAGTCTAGCATCTTGCGGGGAATTCCACATACTTTTTTTTGTTGGGGGATTCATTATGTGAACCATCCCCATGCTTCATTATGTTGATCCTTGTGATTGGTAGACTTCATTGGCCATTTGGAATTTTTTGGACTTTTCCCTTTAATATTATAATTGGATTTTCCATTTTTAATAGTCTTGTGTGTTTGCACGAAAAAGATGAATCCTTCTATTATCCCGAATGAGGGAATTTGGAGGATGGAAGACATGGTTGATAATGTCAAAATGAACCTCCATGCGGTTGTTTTCCCATGAAGGGGAATCCTTTGAGATCTCGTTTTTTTAGATCTATTATCCTGTCCACAATCCAATATGATTATGCTATATTTTTTTTATCTAAGACGATGCTCCTTTTTTATGGAATGACCATAGAAATATTATCACACATTCTACAACATCTCTTGGTTATAATAGGGAAAACAGTTATATTTCCATAGAAATCATTACATCCTTGAGTCAAGAGGGTGATTTTATCCTAAGTGGATCTATGTGGACTCATTTATTCCAATTCCCTTGTAGTACAGCCTTAGATTCCATTGCGCAAGATTATCCATCTACAATTAAATTGTCAATGCGTAATCTTACCAGAGGATGGAGCTCCAAATGGGTCATTTGATCAAGAGGGTGCCCTTCTGATGTGTGGGCTTAGTTTTTATGGGTTCATCAAAATTTCATGGAATCCATCACATCACTAATATATTTTTATATATATCAAGTGGTGTGGGTCTTCCAATTTACTATCTTTTTGTTGGTTGAGATATTTCCAGAGCAAATCATCAGGTGGTGTGAGGAAACCAACAAATTTCCCCGATATCTTAGTGAGTTAGAGACCAGTCTATGCAATGTCTAGCAGTTATGGGAACATTATATCCTTGGTGACATGTACGATGAATTTTAACAAGTGTCCAAAACATGGAAGAATGTTTAGAATGTATCCACCTTGGTAGAAGATTTATTTTTCCTGGAGGAGAGGATACTTGGTTAGCCCCATCACGCCCGATCACGTATCTCATTTGAAGATTTGACATGCCTATTTTTACTGGTGAATGGGACGAAGCTGAGAGTTTGATGTTGTTGAACTCGTCTAACCAAGAATTCATGACTCATTCGTTTTTCATATTAATCTACCGTTGTGGTGGGTAAATACACCACTTGGTGTTATGGAATATGCCCAGACTTTTCTCATGTGCTCAGGATTGTAGGTTTCTTTCCCTTGTTCCCAGGTGTGTTTATGTTTCCCTCTCAATATTTTGATACCTAATTACGGCATACAATTTTATGATGGAAGTCACATTTGCGGAGGTACAACCCATTAACATGGATATTCCTACTCTTGTAAAAATATATAAATTGTTAGGGAAAATTCAAGATGGGAAACCCTCTCATTGTCTTAGCGGTCCATTTCAATTGTTATATGGCTGGATGGGATATCGTTTCACCTGATATGAGTATCATCATACTATTATAGTTCTTCATTATGACATTCATTCATCATTCATTAACATTCTTAACATCCATGATAAATCTTGGAGCACTAAATCCATGATTGAAATACTAAATGATGTGTCCCACATATCATTTGGGCCTTACACAAATCATTATGGGCCAGCGATAAATACTAGGAGAGGCTCCCCTAAAGAAAGTTAATAAATTATTTCACTTCAATATGTAGTTATGGACTAATACATTGATATGTTACCGTTTTGGATTCTTACATTCCTTATAGGTTCTCTTCGAAGTATTGATTCCTTCAATAGATCTCATATTTCCCCGCCACTATATATAAGTGGGACTCTCACCACGTAATCCTTCACAAATTATGGTTGGAAATGACATGGGAGCATGCTAATGTGGAATTAATAATTCCACACATAGTATCACAAGCATAAATATCATTATAGTATACCCATTTTTGGGTCAATTTCTATCTTGATGGGGTGTTGTCAATGCCAGTTCATTGGTTATAGATACCACTGTCTATTTTATATCATTCCTTAATCATTCCAGCTACCCCATATATTCTACATTTTATGGTAATATGGGGTTCTACCCACTTTTACATGAATTCGTAAGGGGCTACAACAACACAACCCATTTCTATAGAGTGTGATTCAGATTCCAAATCATTAGCTGATGTATTCTGTGGACATCACCTAATGTTTCTAATGTCACTACCACCCCTCCCTCATTTAGTCCTAGAGGATGATCCATAAATTTAGAAGGAATTTACCCTTGATTGTGTAACCCAACTCAGGGTTCTCCCATCTTCTAGAATGTAGCGTCCTCCCTACAAACTTATCACTGTGGAGGATGAAAAAAATTCTGATGCCATTAGGAGGCATCGAACTGCTCGAAATATGGAATGATGTCAAATCCATACTCCTCCCATGGAAAATACCGAGAAATAATTTCCCAATGAGGTAGATTACTTATGAGGACTATTTATTGATATTTTTTTGGGTAGTTTTGATTACTGACACCTACATATCATTTTGCACCAAATCGTTATAGCTCAAGAGGATCATGCTGCTTGTGGAAGAGACATTTCTTGGTTAAATGCATCTCAACACCAAGCCCAAACATTCTGATATATTACTGATGATTTGCATCATCTGAAAGCTGAGGAGTCTTGTGTTAATTACTATGTGATCTCTAAATGGTGGAGCAATGTGAGTGCAAGGCTCACATGGAAAAAATAAAAGAACAACATGTGTAGTTGAATCCGTATTATGTGGTTATCTAACAGAAAGGGAAAGACCTACAGATTTTTATGAAGAATGGACTCCCGATGGTTGATGATGAATCCAAATAGTTGGATACTTCAGAATAGTCCCTTGATTACCATCTTCAAACGGTTTTCAACATGATGAAATGGGTGAGTGGTGCCTTGTTATAACCATTCAGGATACCCAACATCAACATTGTTTTGAAATTAGGGAGAGGCTCCGGATTGTGGATTTTCCCACCATTCAAAATTTCCTTTCTTATAAAATATAATAATTTTTCTTTATAGAGTTTCACTTTTTAACTTTCATTTGGCATCGATCATTTAGGTTCAAAAACATTTTAAACAATAATATCGACCAGATATCAATTTTAATTATAACCCAAGATAAGGGAATAATCATGATCTTATCGAATTTTTTCCTAAAGCAATGGTCTTTGTGTGTATAGTTTGAGTCTTTATATGGTCACATGGAGAACCCACAAACATCACTATAATTTTGTTTTTACCCAATTTTTTTCCAATGCCTACAGTGCAGATATAGTGTGTATAAGTCATCTTTTTCTTAGGTTTACCATTGTTTATTTTCAACCTAACAAGCATTTTTTCTCTTGATTATTTTCCATTTATAGAAATTTTTCATAAACCATAAGTTGTATAGGTTGAGTGAGATAGAACTCAACTTTTTTCCAAGGATACCTTTGCTGGTTTTCATCCTATAGAGTTTTGCGTCTTAATCAATGGAAGTTTTGTGTTTTCCCTCCAGACTTTCATTACTGATGTTTTACGTCGAATAGCATTGATCATGACCTGTAGGATAGGGGTCCCAATTCAATACTCACTAGCTAAGGAATCCATGAAAACATTCAGACATGGATGTTGGAGTTTTCATTATGATGACTTTTGATTTCATGATATGGGACATGATATAGGCTATGGAATCCATGGGGAATATAGGTATAGGAAAAGCATCTCCTAAACAACATTACTTTGGTTGATGGGACATTTATGTCGGCAATATATGTTGATCTGTTGGGGCATAATATGTATAGTCAAATAAAGGTGTCTTCAAGACACTGGCCTTCCATTTCCAATGGCCGAAATGTTTTTATAGAAAATTGGATTTATTCTTCTCTTGAGGACTACAGTGGCTCGAACTTTTAAGGAATGACGTCTGAATATAAAAAGTGAATTTGTAACTTATTTGGATAGAGAACCTCTCCCACAAGAATATGGATTGTGTAAAGGAGGGTTATATAATTGTGTAGTTTAACATCATACAAACATGTCATTTGGGACCTGTTTTGTGAAATCATCCTACGATGACTAGAGGATGGAAAATGATTAATTTATTCAACAAACATTTTGATAGGAACGTCCTTGAACATTAGGCATTAAGAGGGGGTGATTTTATAAACTATAATCCATGGGGTTACTGAATCCGAGGGTTGAGGTGGGACATAAATATTGTAAGGGTGTCAGGAGGAAAGAATATCCACTCCCGAGGACATACTTTCCTTGGGTTGGTAGGTCATTTTTTTGGAAACATATACAGATCCACTGAGCCATATTGTGAATAGTCAAACAAAGGTGTCTAAAGAATAATAGACTTTTTTCTGATATCTATGAGGTATTATAGAGATTCACACCTTTAGGGTCATAGAGTATGGATCATGAAAAATTGGTATAACTAATAATGAAAAGCGGTCATTTCTGGTTGAACATTATTGGTAATTCTAGTAATTGGTAAAGGCATTTCTATCCCATCCATGTGATTTGATTCCTTATGAAGGACTGACCCGGGTACTTATAGGGATGGGATTTCATATCATCACAGATAGATCTGATTATGACATTTAGATATCACTAAATTTCTTGTGATGACATGAATTTTTCTATACGTAGTTATTTTAATGTTTTCCCATATGAGGTTCTGATTGTTCATATGGATGAGCCTTTTTTTGGAAATAGATTCACCATGAGGTAGGAGTATATGTCGAACCTCCCTCTATAGATTTATTTCTGGTGTAGGGTAGTATGGGAAAATACCATTTGATGTGACATTCCCTAAGGGTGAATATAGTGTATCAAGTAATAGTAAGTATAAATTTCATTAAATCAAGATATCTATGTAGATGCCTTGGGTAACCAGAGATTAATTGATCTTGGGTGTTCTGACATGTCCTAGATTTTAGTAGGAATGAAAGTGTAAACTATAGTTTTTAGGGTTCTTGGGTAATGATGAATGGCATGGGGATTATAAGATGTTAGGCATATGAATGGAGGATAAGCTTCTCATTATGATGAATTTTCATTATGTTGATAGGCCATTTATGTGGGAAGCATATGGAGGGCCTCTGAGGAATAATTATCATAGTCAAAAAATGTTTTTTCATGTCACTAACCTTCAATTACTGATGTACATGATGGGTTCTGATGGTTTAAGGTTACTCTACTCATAGAGTCTGATGGAGGGAGATAGTTGATTTGGATGTGTCAGAAACACTGAGTTCATGATTATTCACATAATTCCATGATTACTCACATAATTGACAGTCTCTATATTCATATTTAACCAATACGTGAGGAGGTATATTTCAACTCCCTTATTAGATCGGGCCATGTTGTGAAGATCTACGCATACCGAGACTAGGTTCCATGCACAATTTTTTGTTCATTAATATGGATTGGTGTATTTTTGCAATGTTTTGGATAATATAACGTTTTTTATGTCATGTGGTTAAGACATGGGAATACATTTTAATGTCATGCAGTGAAGACATATTTCATATAGTTTAACATCATGTGGAAATAATATTGACAACAAAATTTAATCATCATGTTGCAGTGATGAAACATAAAAGGTATTAAGCATAAATATGATAAATTCATGTTGGGATATTTGAGGTACACCTTATACTTGAGTTGGTGAAGAAGTTGTAAACCATAAATGTAGGGGGTCTCGAGTTAGGAGAAGTGAATTGGGGTTTAGAATCCATTAAGTGAATGAAGATAGGAAAATACTATACTGGGGATGAATTTTCCAATGTTTGGAAGGCCATTTTTGTTGGAAACATTTGCAGATCCGATGGGGAATATTGTGCATAGTCAAACAAAGGTCT
The DNA here is from genome assembly GCA_963277665.1 of Viscum album. Classification (NCBI taxonomy): domain Eukaryota; kingdom Viridiplantae; phylum Streptophyta; class Magnoliopsida; order Santalales; family Viscaceae; genus Viscum; species Viscum album. Next base: position 1,456,393,880 of record OY728159.1, on the reverse strand, counting down.
CCCTAGATAACTAGTCTTCTACATCAAATGGACATGGAGGATTTTGACTTCTCAATATTCTCCATGGCATGGAGTTTGATGGATGAAAAAAATGATGTATGGGGGTATCTATGTAATGTATAGGCCATGATTATATTTGATGTAAGAGAAAATTTACATGTATTTCATTCATATTTAATGGTAAGAATGGTCCCATGACAATTTTACAATCATTGAATTTACATCCTAAATCCCATACATATATTTGCATTTCAATGTGGGTGGGGCAGATGTGGGGTTTCCCCCTTTGTTTTATTCTGCATGGCTGGACCTGGGATTTCTATCTCGAGTTTCACTACATATCCCATTATAATATGAAACAAGACAAATTCCGTTCTTGAGTCACCTTATAGTTTAATGTTACATGGTTATGACTTCTTTAGCCTAGCAGTTTAACATCATGTGTTGATGACTCCTGAATTTCAATGAACAAGTCTGGCTTCAATGCAAGGGGAATTTGTGTCATGACAGCTAGACCTAGGTAGGCCTAGGTCTCACTATGTGTCCCATGGGGGGGTGTGAATCAATCCACACATAGTTCTTGTATCTTGTGTTGTTTGACATCATACATAAATGATGAAAGTGAACTGACTTGAAAAGGATGAGGTGAGTGAAGTTTCTGGCTTGAACCACATAAAGGATTTCTTCATATCCTAATTAACTGGGAATCATTGTTCATGTAGTTCTTTAAATTAATTCCCTACAAATGTTTGATTTATATGCAGGAAAGAAGGATTTTTATTAAATGGGGATCCGGGACCAGGTTGAAGAATCTGGGAAACACAATGTATCCTATGAGTGCATGAATCAAGCCACACATAGTTCTTAGTGTTCCCTATGCTGGTTAGACCAAAGAACTGTGAGGGGGAGTTTTATAATTTTCATTGTTTGAAGGGGGATACTATTGTATGGAATATCTAGGTGTCACTACATATCCACCACTAGATGGAATCATGCTATACATAATTCTCGAGCAAGACATGGTAGGTGAGAGATGTTAGCCATAATGTCCCCTTGAGTGAGAACATCATCAAGGACATGCATTTTAACATCAAGAATTAAGAACAAAAGTTCTACCAACAAAAACTGGACTTGTACATAGGGAGAGGGTAATTATTGATTTTGACTTGTGGCTGGCCCAGGAGGTAAAATCTATGTGTCACTAAGTATCGTATGAGATCAGGAATTAGTCCATATGTAGTTCTAAGGACCCCCCTCGTGCGTGTATAAAATGTACATAGAGGGGGGTGGGAATTTTATACAATAGTTTTGAAGATTATGGGCTCATTATAATCCTCTATGCTTTTTCTTAGTGGGGGAAATCAAAACCTACATTCCATAGATCAGGTAAGTTATACTCGATGTGAGAAATAATGAACAAGGAGTATTTCTCATATATATTAGGTACAATGGATGAAACAACCGAATAATTACATGTCATGTTGTGGAAGGACCAAGACTTAAGGTCTAGGTGTCTCAATATATCCAATTAATGAGTATTAATCTATCTGTACATAGTTCTCTATTGTGGAACAATAGGTGACAGATACTGGAGACAATTTTCCCATCGGTTAGAACATTGTTGGGCCTATGTATTTTAAATCCATAATGTATGGATAAGGGAGTTGAGTAGCTTAACATTAGGAATCATGGATGAATATGATTTTATGTAGTTTAATATCATCCAACTAAGATTGTGGTGTTACGCTATTTAACATTGTAAACCATGGATGAAAAGGTCACTGTGATGACTAGTGTCATGTAGCTAAGACAATTGGGATCTGCAGTTTGACATTGTGTGGCAGGGACAAATATTTTTTTCTTACACAAAGAATTTTTTTGGAACCACTCATTTGTAGGGACTATTGTGAGTTGTCCAACCATTGAAATTTGGGAATATTTTCTGTTAGAGTAAACATTGTGTACTACATATGGTAATTCACATTTTTTTCTCCAACATTAAGGGTTTCTTTCTGAGTATCATCAATGTTCTGAGGACCCACACTATATCTCCTTCAAGGAAAGAGTGGAGGAGAACCTTTTTATTGAATGCTTGTGCAATCCAATTTGGGTAGACTTCATGCTGGTACAGAGTGTTCAATATTTTCTCATCCATTTACTCCATGTCATCAAATCATTTTTTAAATTTCTCATCTATATAAAGTTGATCACAAATATATATGTTGAGTGATGGTAGTTTAATTTAAATGGGCTGAACCACCTCTATCATGTACACTAATGAATACAGGGTTTCATGATTGGTGGTATAGGTTGTGGTTTGGTAAACAAAAAGTTCATGGAGGTGCTTGTATGACCACAAACACATATTCTTATCTACCATCAATTAAATTATTTTTGATATGGTCTTGTTGAAAGTCTATATTTATCCATTGGTCACTTAATAGTAGCATGATGGGAATTTTATTTGATACCATACTCCTGGGAGAGTTTTTCACATTTAACAGGTAAAAATTTTTTGCTTTTGTCAGTTAGTATTGTGTAAGGGAAACCAAACTTGGTGATTTCATCAGTTTTCACAAAGCAGACATTTTTCTTCTTCAACTTATTTGAGGGGATTGTCTTTTTACCATATGGATATGAAGTCGGTTGCTATGAGAATAAACGTAAATTATCAAGCTGTAGTGGGAGGATATTGTCCCATGATGACCATTCCATATATAGAAAATGACTAGGGGTACATAGTTGTGTGAAGAAACTCTAGGGGATGATGGATAAAATTGGCATGCACATGGCAGGAATGAAAATTTTTAGTGCAATTTCATTATCCTACATCATGGGGGGATAATAGTATCCAAACCCCTGAATTTGGTGAATGATTGATGCTGAATGGTGAACCACAAAAGTTCCTGTATGCACATCATTCATCATGGCAGTGGTCTCTCCTCCATCAATATACTGGAGAAGGACCCCTCAAGGCCTCACAAAAAAAATCCATTTGCTGGTTTGTACCATTGTAAAGCATGAAATTGACTACTCTACTTAGGATTTGATCCCATACATCCCTATCTGGTGGGGGTTATCCATTTTAAGGACACTGTACATTAGGATTCATCGTGATGATGGTAGGACCTTACAACACAGAGACATTACTGATCCCATTAATTTATTCCTTGTTGGCCTAAAGATATGGTAAAACCATTATGTGGTGGGAAATAATGATGATTTTCATGTTTCGATCTCGGTCGGCCCGAGCCATGGCTGCATTTTCCAATGCATCAGCTTCAACATTTTGTGACTGAGGAACGTAATTCAATGTCAATTATGATGGGAATTAAGCCATTAAATCTCATTCATGGATTATCAAAGGGACCAAATCCTATTTCATGATATAATAGTTATCACTGACTTTCATGATTACCATTTCTGAATCACATTTTACCATCATGTTTTGAGGATAGCACATGGAGTTCTAATTCTAGTACAATAATGAGGGCTTGGTATTATCCTTCATTTCTCATGAATCATTCTGATAGTTTAAAGTAGTAGGTTTGAGTTACTTTTTCTAGGTATACAAGTATGATTCCCTGTCCCACGTTGTTGAATTTGGGGTCTTCCATTATTCTTTCTATTGGGCTTCTGGAGGAAGCATTTAAGTACATCTCCCACATTTTGGAGACATCTTGAATAGAGAAAACTTCCCAGTTAGGTAGCTCATCACCCGATGGGGATACTCCTATTGAGGGATGCTTGTCCAGGAAATATATGAATTCATAGAATTTGATAGCTTTGTACAGTATGAACTTTATATCAAACTACTATAGGATGACCTCCTATCATGATTGGCATCTGGTTAACCATGGATGACTAATAATATACAAGAGTGGGTTGCTACGTGAGAACAAATGGACTTTGTGGTGTTGCAATTATTGTCTCAGCTTCTAGACCATAAATATTAATGGAAGAAATCACTTCTCGATATCTGAATAATGAGTCTCCATATAAATCCGGGTTCAGATGAGATAATAGAGCATATTATCACTACCGACATTATTTTTCTACTCGAAAAAGGTGCATAAGGATCTCTATAAGGTGATTACATACAAAATAAGTAGCCCTCCATCAATGGCTGGAATTATAACCAGTGGAATGAAGAGATATTTCATGAGATTGTTGAAAGATTTTGGGAAATCAATAGCTCATGGATATTCTACCTCTTTCCTCAACAACCTAGTGAAGGAAAAACATTTTCAAAAGTTGTTTTAATTGAAGTGTCTAATGTAATCTAGATTCCCTTATAGTTCTCTTAACACATTGAGTTTGTGAGGTGTCGAAATGCCAAGGATTACGATTTTCTTCTCTAGGTCGACTTTGATGCCATGGTGGTTCACGACGAAGCTGAGGAATTTATCTATGGTGACATTGAACTCAAATTTTAGGGGGTTCAATTTTTGTTTGTGTTGTCGTATTTTTCCTAAATATAGTTTCACGAACCAGTATATTTTCTGAGAGAGGTCATTATTTAACAACTAAATAACTGACATGAAATTCAACTATGATTCCCAATAAGGGTTTGAAATTGTGGTTCATGGAATGCTGATATGTGTCGCAACAAAAATCAGATTGAAGGGAATCAACTTGTAGAAAAACACTCAATAATGACCCATAATTGTAGTTTATTATTCATATTATTCTGCCATTAAATTTTTTTTATATCCTGAATAGAAATCCATTAATTATATATCCTCTTATATAGAAGTTTGTTCGATTAATAATTCAATGATATGTATTGGGAAACCGTCAATTCAGAAGTGCTAGTTGAGATCCTTGAAATCTACGAAGACCCAGATCTTCCCATTTTTCATCCTTTTGGGGGAAATTTTTGCTAGAAATTTGGGGTTTTGGACCTCACAAATTATTTTAGCTTCGATAAGATTGCTGACTTCACCCTCAATTTTTGAAGCATGTGTCGGGTGTGTGCTCCTAGAAGCTAGTTTGAAAAGATGTCCTCCTCTAGTAGGACCGGGTGGTGAGTGGCCGCCTCTATATTGATATCTATAATTTCAATATAATTCAAGGTATTAAAATCCCAATTATGATTTTGGAAAGAGGTGTATATAATTTTTTTTCGAGAAACATGGATACATTAACTAGAGTATGGAGTGGGACTTCTTCCGTACCCATGTAGGTATCCCTAAGATGATCAACAGTGGTGGAAATTCTTTCCTAAAATGCTAAAGGGTCCTCCCTTAGGACTTATTCTTTTTCCTCCCCTCTATCCTTATCATCTTCCTCTTCCTCTTATGATGGAGAAAAAATCCTTAAAACGATTGATTCATAGTTTATAAGTGAGTTGTAATTTAGGTATTAGGTTCTCTCTTCTTCCTCGACCATTGGCAAGGGATTTCCCAAGAAGGATGTAGTGAGGGGTAATATAGTTTCCTCATATTAAATGAATGAAGGGACACTTGATCGAACCATAGTGGTTGAGGCATGAATTTTCTAGTTTTTTATGTCGGTTCTAGGGTATTTCCATCTGAACCCGCCCAATTATCTTAAGAATCAATGAGTCTTTTGACATTATCAGGCTCAACAGTTGTATCTAAAATCCCTAGGATTGATGGATACACATATTAATTTAGACATTCTCCTTCAATCTGATTTTTGGTACATATTTATTATTTCCAGAGATAATTGAGGGGATTGTTAGTTAATATTTTCTAACCATTGGCGGTGGAATCCTGATCAATTCCTTCACCTAACGGTTGTTTCCCCTTTGGTTCGTAGAACCATGGATCAATATAGTGTGACTCGCAGGACAGAAGGAAGGTCTCATCATCATGCAGTGTCCCTCTCTATCCCTTAATGTTATACATCAGGCATTGATGGTACAATGCGAGTATTTATCTTTGATTATGCATCCAGGACCTCCCTTGCCGAAAATTGAAGGCTGTATTATTTCAAACCACCCGATATTATGGGTGATCTATGGGATCACCAAACCACGTTTTAGGATTCATTTGGACCAACAAACTATTATTACTTTTGTCATATCCTAATCGAGTTGTGGGGTACGACATCAGATTATACTCAGTGCAACCTAATCGACGGAGTGTCCACATTGGTTAAATATTAACCACATATACAATGTTGATGATGACTTATTAGATATAGGTGCCATTTATTATGAAAAAATTTTATAAGGTTTGGATGTGTCCTTTCATGGTTGTGTCATTATATTGATCCATGTTATTTATAACCACTTGAAATTATACCATATGGATCTCTGTCAGGTAGACTTCATCAGAACCTACTTCAGATTCAAACTCCGATGGACTCCAGAAATCCTCTATGTGTGATTCCTTGAGATCATCTGATAGATTATTGCATCCATGATTGAACGCATAGTTGTAACTCAATGTAACTATTTCAAAATGTTGTATTTTTGATCTAATGTTTGGATATTCCCATATTGGGGATGCTACTTCACATGAACTTTAGGGGCATGATCATTTGATGAAGATAGATCAGACCTTGGTATCGAAGCCAGAGGAGGTTCTTTCCATTGTGGATTAGTCAAGGATTATCTTATCATACTCCAAGGTTACTAGTCATTCATTTTCCAAGGATTTATGTTTTAAAAGAATTGGACTAGGGTGGTGTCCTATGGGGGTATGAGAATATCCATGCCCCTGTCATATTTTATATAAGTTCCTTTTTCATATTTATGCAACAATGAAGGTTTGAGTGGGGTTATGACCATACACTTGATTTTTTCCATGGAAGCGCCCCCCATAGTATCCCTTTCATAAATGAATTCTTCCGCTACCACCTTGGTTGGGTACAGAAGATTCAAGATGATAAACATACTCATTATCAGATAAATGATTCATCAAATGGATGACATTGATGGTGGAAAAAATCAACACCTCTTTTGATTATGACTCTCCCTCATCATCTACCTATGGTTGTGTACTTTGGTGGGGCGGTTCCTGTTGTGCCATTTTTTGGGGAGGTGGCCATTGTTTTATAGTTTTTTGGAAAGAAATTTGTGAGCATCAAGGCCAACCAGGGTTTTGGTGTTAGTCATTCTTTATATAGTCTCAAACCACCCTTCCGGTTGGACTGCTTTTTAGGTGGTTGTCCTCTGAAGGATTTTGAAGAAGATGATGATGACTTTGTTTCATTAAGAGTCATTAGAGGAATGGTTAGTGGTATTAAATGGTCCTTGAGTATTCCATGAGCTCTATCGACAATATTCCATGTCGTCCAACTATAGAACTTTTTTAAATTTTTGATAATTAAATTTTCCACATACCTTAATTATTAGGATCAATGGTGGAAATATATGCCACATGTGCTTGTAGTGGTCTGAGATTAACCTATCAAAAATCTATCTTCTTTTTTCATGTTGGAATTTAAAGTGTATAAACTCCTAGATATTTTGTTCTAATATATTATGGAATGTTTAGTAGTTTATCCAATCATTAAAACTTACTTCATTAGCCCAATTTTTCTCAGGAAGGCAAAGCATGTTTTGATTTTTGGCAGCTATGAAGTAACCCCAGACATGGTCATCCCAAAATGAGTATACTTTATTTCTAAATTCCTCGAATTGAATTCATTGGCCACCTTTCACTCTTATTAAAGGGGCTGGGTGGATATTGACATCTAGAGGGCCCTACATGGTTTGGTGGGGGCCTTGGAGCAGGGGCTAGTGCATGGGGTGGATTAAGCATCACAAAATCTGGTTTATCTCTACATGCTATTTTTAATGGGGATGGTGGGGCATCCTGGGACCTGAGATTAGTTTGTTAGATGGAATAATATATCATTTGCATAATTTTTAATAAGTATCAGAACCTACCTATGTACATTAGGGGAATTTGTTTTGTTCGCAACTCATCTCAGATATTATCTTTACATATATCCCACATCTCGTCTTGGGGAAGTGGTGAGTTCAAGGATTTTGTTTGGACTTTCCAACTAGAATTGAATTTTGAGACTGTCTCTTTAACTCAGTATTGCAGTTCATGAGATAACTGATTTTTGTTTCCGGAAACATCAATATGATTAGGAATAGGAATTGGTGTCGTAGATCCTCCCATCCCATTAGTGAATTTTTTTCAAACTAATGTACCATACAATGGGGAACCCTGAAGAGTTTACACAAATCTTCAGAGTTTGAAAGCCTCCTATTTCTCTAGAGTTCCCATTATAGGATTATAATAAGATGAGATTTGAATTAAGTTCTACTTCAGTTCCCCTGATCCATTTAACACTGGGAATACAAGATTCCAAAAAAATTGGTGGAGGTGGTACAATGGTCACCCAATTGTGGTAAGGCCAATATTTTGGTTGTACTGAAGTATGTCATCATTCCATTCTTTACATTTGAGTAGTTAATTAAATTTTGGTATTCAGGATCCATTGATGAATGTGATATTGGACTTGATCATGAATAGGAGCACTAAGGGGCAATATTGGATGTTCTAGAACTACCGGACCATGAGGTAGATACCCAACAATGGCCAAACAATTGAGATTTTTTTTATATCTAATATTATTTTTCTCTCAAGTAGGGAAATCACTACATCCTACCGATAATGGGTTCAGGTATACTGATGGTTCCGACGCAAACTTGAATTAGACTTTTGGCCTTTCTCCATTTATCAGGATGATCTCGTGAGGTCGAAGGACATTTGATGGCTGTGTGTTTCGATGATCTACCAAAGGAATATAACCAGTAACTCAGTATACACTTAATAGATCAATATTGAGTGACCTCAACCATTTCATTTCTTCATCCTGTCAAGTGAATCTATCCTCAACCATAGGGGAATCATTCTCACAGTGAGGAGGAGGTGAATCATATACATTTCTCTTATTTTTATCCATTTTGAGAATTCACATGGGAGGTAATGGTAGATTGACTATGGTGGCAGCCTTTTTTAACACATATCATGGGTTTCTAGGGTGAACACCTCCTTACTCATTGTGGATAGCCTCCAAGAGGGAACCCTCTTCCCTTGTTTCATTATTATATGAATTATTTTTAGTGAGGTTTGTGGGGATGATGTTAATGACGTTCACTTATACATACCACATCTGGGTGGTGTACCAAGTGCTAAATGGTATAAGAGAATCTTATGCGCTTTATTTGATTTTTTCAACCATTTTTGATACTTTTGAAGATTCATGGTGAAGAGTCACTCAATGAGAGCCCTAATAGGACTCTTCAGTACACCATTGTACTGGGGGACATGAGTCATGTGATGGGATGGAATGGGTGACCCCATATCCTTTGGTCTCCATATAGGGGAAAAGACATTTGTCCGTTGAGCGGGAATTTGTGGTAAAAATGGCCCATCACAACAGGCTGGGGTTTCTCCCATATGTCCATTGAAAATATTTGGACCAAATTTTTTGGTGTTATATGGGATTTTTGAGTTAATAATTCCCCCAACCATATGGGTTGTGGTAGATCCTATTTGGTATGGGATGATGCTGCAATTTCCACCTTCTTCATGTTACACATTCCCCTGACGAAGTGATCAAAATTTGGTGGTAGGTCCTGAAGGTGTGGCTGATTGTTTCCTATCGACCATTCAAGGTTCTGGTGCTCTGCTAATCTTTATATAAGCACTCGGGTTGAATCCTCGATGATGATACATTTTAATAGTCAATTGAATTATGTTTATTGTATTTTAATTGGGGGGAGGGGGTTGTTTGATTAGAATAATTGAAATGATTGATTGATTAAGATGGATATAAAAATTTGATAAATATTTGGGTGAGTTTATTATTGGGTATTTAAGATTTTGATATCCTTGAGCTTTACTTTATACAATATTAAATTAATATACACATCACAAGATGACTTTGATTGGAATTCCAAAATGTTAAAGTTTTAATACACGTCGTAACATAACTTTGGGTTTTAATCATTACCATTACATGTTTATGGTAGATTATTTGTGGTTCCAATAATCCATTGAATCAACATATTAATTAAATCATGTCATTAATCCATGACATATAATTTTCAACATAAACAATATTAACGCTAAAAATACTAATCGAGAAAAAGATATCAGTCACTTAATATCCCAAAATTATAACATATATCAATGGTAAATTTACACAGACATTGAAATGATTATTAATATATTTAAATATTTTTAAAGTGATTATTGATAAATAAATTGAAAATAATAGGATAAAAAAAGTGTAGTGTGTCGAACACACACACGATCATTGAAGAGAGTTAAAAAAAGACTATTGATTGAATGCGGATTAAAAAGAAGAGAATGGGTTTTAACTAGATTTAAATGATTTTTTGTGCATATTTATGAATCTACAGACATTGGATGAGTATAAAAGATAATGATGAAAAAATATCATTAATATAGAATTACAAAAAAAGACATAGAAGATTACAAATATGAAGAATACAAAAAAATGAAAACAATGAGAGGAGGAATGGTATATCATGTGAAAAAATCAGTATTGAAGGTCCTACCATGCCTCTTAATGTCTTTGGTCTTGCCAATATATGCATCAATCTACTGAAATACAATAACTATTGAAGGTAAGGAGGAGGGAATTTTTTTAGAGAGAAAGAGTTTGACTTCTTTCATTCCAAAGTTGTCCCTCTACTTGTCTCACTAGTTTTCCCTTTCAGATAGATGAATCATGAGATAAATTTTGCGTAAAAATTTCATATAATAAGGTATTTAGAATACACTAAAAATTTGGAGACATTTATAATTATGGAACCAATATTATGGTGGTTGGTGTAAAAATTTGTAATATTTCTATTTCAATCCATACATTTTCATATTGTACAAAATTAATGGGTTTTTGAATAGTACGATACCATCAAATAAACATTGTTTCTTCCATAAAGTTGGATTTACATATATTTTCATTCACCCTACAATTTACCCTCTTGATTTGATGAATAGATCATGAGTAATATCTTAAATGGTGTTCAGATTTTAATTCTCGACCAGAATAGTGGGCTAGATTTCAAAGCATCAGTTGGGCCCATTGTTCTTGTAGTTGGAATTTCAATTTTTTTCCATGATTCTTTTGGATAATAAATAACATATTGCATAGTCTCATAAAAATTTTCTTCTAGATTTGGACTAGTAACTAAATCATCTAGGATGGTCTACTTTCATCACTGGTTTTTGGGTCTTCTTTTGTGAACAATATGACCCTCCAAATGGATGATTTGGCCAAAGGATCCTTCTAATTAAATACTGTAATTTATGTAAGGACCCATAAAAAATAATTATCATGAAATTTTGATTAGTAAGTTTAGATTTTATTATTAATTCATTAAATAGACTTTAATCAAGATGAATTCAAATAGTGATCGAAAATTATTTTTAATATTTAGACATTAATATTTGACAATAATTATAAACATTACATATAAAATCATTAAAGGTAGTATATAATAAGTAAAAAAAATACTAATAACATCAGGTATTCACATGAATTACTTGATTATGAGGACATTAGAATTTTTGGTTGATTGTTTTCCCCTAAACTAGAAGCCTATTGGATGGTATTGGTTTCATGGTTTAAGATTGTTTTGATGGATTTCTCCCATCAGGCCAGACACTTTTGAGACTTACTCACGATCAGATCTTCTTGGACATTCCACCATTCCTATGTAGGGATTTCATTTGATTTCCTTCACTGTTTAATGACATTACAATATGTTATTTCTATTCAATTTTACTATACAGATAGTGGGGTGATGTGAAGAGCACTAGGTTCTCCCCATCCATAGATTGGAACAATAAACAAGGCATCATTGATAAGACAACACAACATTTGAAGTTCATGGTGGTAGGACAACCCAAGGCATTTCTTTCACCTTTCTAATTATAGAAGCCAATTAGATGGAAGGGATTCTTGTTTGAATTTATTGAGACTTTATCCCAAGGCATCAACCTAGTCTATGTACCCATCATAGGGAGAAAATTTTTATTTTAACTGGAGGAGAGTTGTCCATGTATTGAGTATAATGTTATTCATACATTATTTAAACAACTCTGTTGGAATGTTGAACGGTGAATTGGGTATATGCCAATGCATCACTGGTACAATGTATCTTGTTATTTGTATTCTCACAAGAAAAATATCATGTTGATGTTCTTCCCTAGAATCTGCTTCTTGATCCACCTAGTTTGACTGCCCCTTAATGAATTCATTCCAAGCATCAGGGTTAACATGAGTTGTTTTGAAATCTGAATGGTGTGGGGTGGCTCAAAAATGAGCATAGACTCGGGCCATCCACATGGTGATAAAGGATATACCTTTTCATAGATAGAGTATCCCATATTTCATAATCTTTTTTTCCACGAGCCCTAGTATATGAGGGTTTTCTCATGCTTGACCTGACGAGGGTGGACATTCTCACCGACATGAATTTTGATTATGGGGCGGACCTTCACAGTCAATATGATGACATCAAGGACTATCGTTTGAACTTATTGTGCACCCATATAGAGGCATTCTTCATCATATACCATAGTTAGGACCTTCAATGCAGACCACAACAGGGCGCTGACCTTCTTGATTATTGGTATCATTGAGAGGAGGGCCATCACAATGACAGCTATTATGGTGAGAACTACGATGATATCATTGGATATAAGGAGAGTATCTATAATGAAAAAAATATAGAGGGACTTCAATAAGAATTTCAATAAGTGCATGGCCTTCCTGTTTCTTAATGTCACTGTGGGGAGGACCATCATAGAAACATCCATCATGGTGGGGACTACCATCACGAAAAGCTTCTTGAATACAGGGAGAATTTTATCGGCAGTGTATAACCTAGGGAGGACAATCAGGGTGAAAAACATTAAGGGGAGGTCCTTCTTGATGTATGATATTATGGTCAAGCTGAGGACTACCATGACATGCATTAGGAGATATGATCTCAAGATCCATTGTTTCTTTCCCATGCGGTAAGCCTTAGTAGGTGCTCTGGGGAGGACCTCTAGCATTGCCGGTAGTAACATTGTGGTGTGGCCTACACATCCTCTACTCTCACACCCATAAATTGGTAATAGATTTTCAAAATATTGAAACATTATTGATAAATGATTGATGGTTCCATTAACACCACCTTCTAGCATCGCAGAAACATGAATGTTCCCTTCAATTTCTTGTTTCCTTTGTCACCATTCATTTTTGTGCTCCCTCATGTATGAAAATAGTGCCAGTAGCTATGGGTAATAGCCTTCATGCATGATTACAAGTCTAGTTTGTTTTTGTGATGTTACTGGGATACACCGACAAATATCATGAGTTCTAGAAAGTATATATGTATGCCCTGGAGAAACCACCATGTTTGACTGATGTCCCCAAGTAGGAATTGGTATTTTTTCTCGATCGAGTAGTCCTTGTATCATGGAATATGGCCATCGACCCTCCTACACTTGAAAATGGATCATGGTCTACTATAGAGTTATTATCTGATTTGGTGGATATATCACACTGCACGTGGAGGTCGGGTAATGGGCCTGAATCCTCACATTTTCTGCCGACAAAATGACATCTTAACATGTATAGGGGATATTGTTTTGAATCGAAATATGATCTACATCATGTACAAGATGTGATGAGATACATCTTTGGATGGAATGGGTATGAATTTCATTCCAATTTCGGGGTAAGAGTTTGTGCTTTCTATGGTCCTCCCTATGATGCCAGTGGGAAATGGTCGATCTCCTGTGTTGGGGGAAGATGAATGAATCTTCCGATGGCTATTTTCCCTAGATTCCATCATTTTCATACTGTTATTTGTATTTGGTAGTAGAAATTTTTTCATTCTCTTTTTCTATTGTATTGGTATTACGAGATTGATTTTCATCCAAAAGAATTTGACTCTACAGATATTCAATTGCCAACGATTTGGCTATTGGGTATCATATGCATTGGAAGTGTTTTATGACTACTAAAATTTGACACCATATTTATAAAATAGTCCATTTATTCATCAATAGGGATTTGTACAACCATATAGCTAGGTACCATCCCATTTGGGTGAGGGGATTCTTGCACATTGGTTGATATGTTCATCTTCTGGTAATCTTCCGCACTATATGTGTAGGGAGACCAAAGATAATTTGTAAGAATTTGTATTTTCTAGTATTGTGCCACCCTATTTTAGTGGTGGGTATCAATAGGAGGGGCCGGATTGTATACCTATCTGTATAGTGTTTCGTCATTTGTGTGGAGGACCACCTCCTAAGGAACTAGGTTGATAAACTATTCTTGATTATTCATTTTCTGCCCTCGGTGGGTAGCCTGAGGGGCACATGTCCAATGTACATTAGTTGGTTCCATTAGTGTGGTATCCTCATTAGTGTGAGGATATCAGGATGTACGCTGTTAATGAAGACAACCTCTACTAGGTTCCCGTGAGAGGGGTTCCTGTGCATCAGAGATGAATTCATTGTCATTGACATCATCTTCCTCCCTAAGATAATTTTGGTACATGTTATCACGCTCTGGGTACATACTCCTGAAGTTGTTGGAGACAGTGAGCAGGGTCGTCCTGTGACGGATCTTCGATCGCCGCTATAGAGGTGGATGGTGATATTTCTCTGATTGGAGGGCCTTCTTAGTGTGCACCACTGTAGGGAGAGTACCATTTTTATTGTAATTTTGGATCAGTGCATTCGAAACCAAGATTGAAGACACTCGGTAGGTGAGGGGTACCATTACATCATTGGGGTTCCTGGTGCCCGTGTGGTCACTAACATGTGTGTATGAGTAATTATTTGATATTCCATTTAGATTGGAGCGATATATTCTAAGTTATTTATATATATGTATTTTAAATATTTAGGAAACAAAAACATATCAATGAAGCATCATTTGATCACAAGTCAAAATGTGGAACTTGTTTATATATCATTCTCTTGAATGATAAAGGGGCTTGAGGTGGGGAAATGTACCACTTTGGTGATGGATTCAAATTGGGTTCACTATTTTTTTGCCTAGATTCATGTTCTACTGGGTATATTGATTTGGAAATATGGTTCCACTAGGATTGGGTAGTGTATCCTTTTTGGTTTTATTAAGGAGGTGTCACATTTTCATAATCCCAATGGATGATTGAACATGTGGTTATGTGCCTGTGCAATCGGCCAATGTTGGGTAGGATGTCCTCTGATAGTGTCCAATATGTTTATTAGTGGAGCTAGAAACACCCAACATCCATGGTATCCATGATTCATTTACCTTACATCCAAATTTAGGTGATCGTTCGATTATGATTTCTCCAACGAAACATTAATAATCCATTGGTCAAGGGGATGAGAGGTTAGGCTCATCAAACCCTTTTAGGTGGAATTATTTCCTACTCTAGGACTCTCTTATTGATTTAGGCATTGTCTACATGTTCATGAATACACAATTATTTACTGAAGTGTTTTTCTATATATTACCCTTGGGTTGCAATATAAATCATTTATACACACAGATTAGGAATTACTGATAAAAAACTAGTTTAAGCCCCATGATTTGGTTCTCTGGAGTTTATTTTCATCCAGAGGGAACAGAAGATTCTTTAATATCAAGATCAAACCCAATATATAGGCTTTATACATATTCTCATGAGTGGAATCAGATCCCATGTAGTTCAATGTCACTTAATTAGACACATAACCTTTTATGGTAGTGTGACAAGGACCCATCATTGCAGTTTGATGTCACGCGACAAGAAAATCTAGGTGAAAGGTTCCTAGTCAAGATTCAATGCAGGTCTTATGTCAAGGAACATCAGGATTCCCATGCGATATATGGTCTCCTGAATGAATATGACCCCACTAGAAATATAGCCAATAAAATACTAGTTACTCTGGGTATCGAGTCTGGACCTCAGGGAGCATCCCACTTCTCCCAATGGATTAGGAATCAAACCACTCATTTATCAGTTTGAGTTGTGATTTTATTTGGAATTACACATGTGAGATACCCATTTGATGGTACATGATCTCTCATATCCTGAATGATATGTTATGAAGCTTAGGCCTAGGTAATGGTTTTCAATATATCCAAGTTGTGCTGGGAATCAAAGTCTTCATAGTTAATTTTGTCTTGTTCTAATGACATATTATCACAATATTCTAAGCCCTTGTGAGTCATTATCAGTGTGAGAAACAAGAGGGTGTGAAGGATTCCAAGAAGGCACACATTCGTTTTTCTTCATAGAGAAAAAGAGTATCCAATGACAGAAGATGTTGGGATGATATTGGGCGAGGGTGCGAAGCAATGCAACCTTTAATATGAAAGGAAAATGAATGTTATTAGGTCCATCCTAAAAATCTAGGGGCTTACTATAAGAAGTATTTTGTAGAACTGTTTCTAGAAAAGGGGAAGAAAGTTTCATCTCATCAAAAGGAGAAAACGATCATAATTCTTTTGACATATCACTTTCCCTCATTAAGTGTGAAAGCATGTCATTACACATGATCCCTAGAATGATGAGGTTCATGTTAGTATCTGAAGGGTAGATTCCAGGTTACCATGGGACTGTAGACTTTAGAACATTTCTAGTGTCTATAAATATGTGTAGATTACCATCGTGAATCCACATACCATGGGTATATCAACTCCGAAGGTGCACTGATTCATCCGATGGTCCGTTCATATGGGTATGGTGGATTTGGAAATGTATTTGGCCAAATGTCGATGGATTGGTTCACGAAGCGGGTTTATATTATGGAATCAAATCAATATGGAAATATCGGTACCAAAATGTAGAAATCCAAGAGGTTACCAACTATGAATACCATTTGTTCATGTTGGGTGGGGTAACTTCTGTATTGCATTATTCTATAAATTGTAAGGGGGAATCCACATACCATGGTTGTATGTGGATCAAGATGTTTCCATGAACCGGGTTGGTACATGGATCATGATACAATCCACATATTGGGGTGGTACAAAGATCTGTAATTTGTCTGTCTACTGGGATGGCACATGGATCTGGGCATGGTCTGCGTACCATGGGGGTACACATCCATGGGCTCCATTCACACACCACAGTGTTATGAGGTGATGAAGTCCCTCTATGTGGTGTAATTCTATGCAATTTAGGGTTTCATTCGCATCAGGTTGCACTACGCGGTATGCCAAATTGAAGAAGGGTCATTAGTCTCATAATTCAAGGGGGGGTTTATCCACCAATGGAGTATGGTTCATTGTTTTCCTTTTAGATTCATGGTTTTTCCATATTTTTTTTCATATTTTTCAGATTTCTTATATCTTTTGGAAATTTTTATTGGTCATGTACTTCACTAACTTGATTCCTTTGAAGACATATATACTCTGATTCCCTAACCTCCCCAAAATCCAATGCTTTACACATCTCCCATTGGTGTATTTCTTTCATGATGTAGAGGCCAAATGTATGGGCCCAAAAAACCTTTTATGGAAGCCCATGGATGGATCATTCAACCTGTGTATGAATCTGTGAACTAACGCTCGATGTGTAGTGGTTCATGACAACAGAAATTGACGCCCCAATTCCACAAATTGCATGGTCTCTGGGGGCACGGTTTTCATTTCCCCATCCATGAACTACAAAGTCCATGCGGATTGTATGCAGGGTTTCGTCTATCTATTAGTTTGTCACTAAGACACGGTTCATTTGTGGAATTTTTCTACCTATATTCCACCATAAACATGGTTTGCGGTTAACCGACGCCTTGTTGGACAATGATTCATGGGATAAATTTTCATAGACTACCCACATACCACTTGGTTCGCGGTATTTAACTTCCACAAACCCTTATTAAAAAACATTACATGGACTAGTTTGGGTCCTTTTCCAATATGGATTCTTTCATTCTCTTCAACCAAGTATCATCCACACATTTATCCCAGTCCTTTATTAATTTTATTGGATTATTTATTCTTTCTGTTGTATATTTTTCGGGTCTCTACAACCTAAATAACTTGTTCATAAAAACATGTCCCAAAAAATATAACATTTTTATAAAATCTCCGTTAAATGATATTAAATCCATTTAATATGAGTCTCAATACCATTAATGAGTAACTATTGATGAAAAGTTAATAGATATTCCGTATAACCCTAATAACATCCATAATACCATTGATTTAAAACACAAACAAATGAAAATTGGAAGGATTTTATTATATTTTTGTATTGACCTCACTACCATAGGTAACACTAAAAACACACTATTTATATCATAATTATCATTGATTCTCAATGAATTAATTATGACCCCTTATATAATTTTATGAAATTACTGTCTTCATATATTTTTTTCTTCATCGTCATTATCTTAATTAAATCAAACACTAATAGAGATATTTATATGATAATATCTAATATAAATAGATTATAAAAATATGAAATCATAATCCTATTATTTCTTCTATAATGACTCATTAATTTCAATTGATAATAATGTTATTTTGACTATGTCATGCATTGTTAATACTATAACTCTCTTGGTTCTAAATAGGATATATTATGTTTTGTAATCTCATTATTATAATATTAAGGGATTAATTAAATATGAAATAAATCCATCATAATGGTTTAAAAATTGATTTTAATTGAGTGAATTGTATCCCACAAGAGTGTATATATAGGTGTGCAATTAAGATTATTTTTCATAAATCATGTCTATGATGAATTATTTCTTGACACACACTATTAAATGTTATTATCCTTAGGTACTACTATTATATGGATTTTATCCACTTTCCAGTATCCAAATATGAATTTAATTTAATAAAATACACACAATTTTTACTTTATAAAGATTTTTTGATGTCCCCTTATATTCATTTTTATCTATTAGTCTTCCCCTCAGCGTTTCTACTATGTTTCTATCATCCAAATCTCAATAAATAACTATAAATTTCTATGATATGATCTATAGTGACCCACTCCTTAATCATAGTTTACTCCAATGGTTCTTTAAAAACTACATAGGATGCCATAAGGAAGATATGTAAGGAATATGGAGAGAGAGAAATATCATTAATATAATTAATGTAATCATAATTAATAACTAGAGACTCAAGAGGAATTATGTGATATCATAACTAAAATGATAATACCCAAGAAAACCTGGCAGAGTAAAGAAAAATAATAAGATCCTGAAATCATAAACATGTCGAAACCTCATAAAGTACGCAACCATAAACATATTTCTAGTATAATAATAAAACATGTCTTGGTTTTATCATTATAACCTCCATCATAACATAGTGTGCATTGGATAACCACTCATGCACCATAAAATCTATTCTTTGGGTAACTGCATGTACACTGTACATTGAATCTCAGAAGGCAAAAAACATTACCCAATAAATTGGAGGTATGTGACATACCCAACCCCCATAAAATAGTCACTACTCCTTTATAATATCTATAAGAATAAATGTGACCTAATGTGATAAATAATTTATACATAAATCATAAGCATGATAAAACCCATCAGATGAATATTTGATTGATAATAAAAACAGAAGGCATGATCAAATGAAATATCATATGGATTTAAAGGGGTCCATGGAATAAAATTCATTTGGATATTAATTTTTTATTAAAAATATTTTTTTATTAAAAAATTATATCCATTTTGTAATGTAATTCTAAAATAAATTCTGAGAAGTATATATTAAAATAACCTCAAAGGTGATGTTTTTTAAACGATAAAAGGAAAATTTTAAATATGTATAAGGAAAATGTTTTTTTTAATTCTAAATTATACTAGAAATGTATTCCGTGAAAAAAATTGGGTTTTGAAAAAAAAATTAGGATAGTAAATTTGATGGTGGTAATAAAAGACATGATTTTAGATAAAAGGATGTTCCCTTAAAATATGAGTTTACTTATGAAAGGGAATTATGAAGGAACAATAAACATGTGTTATACCCATCAAATAATGGTAATGTAAAATAGGTATATATGTAAGGAATATATATTTATATATATTATAAATATGTCACAATTTTGAATAATATGTAGTTTAAGGGAGAAAAAGAAAGGGGAAATGTACCCCAATGGATACAAAAAAATTCATAAGATCCCTTAACTTCATGTCTGAACGTGTTCTGCACTTTCACATATCAATCTAAATAATCAAATTATAATAATTAAATATATTAAAAAACCATATTTATCTATAATTATATTTTTATATTCCATTTATCAACAATTTTAATTTGTTTTTTCAATAGAGTTTTTTATTAGGTTGGTTACTCGGGGTTGTTCGGTTAATTTATTCATTTCACTTTCGATTTTTGGACTTTAAGATAAATTCAAAACCTTTTTATTGTGTGTACATGTAATTTATGTATCATAAAAAATATTTTTCATAAAATATTAGCTCATATTTGTTAAATGATATTGATGAACATTATGAATAAAAAAATAATTTTAAATGATTTATTTTACATTATATATATATTGTATAATTTTTTCAAAAACAATTTATGTCATATAAAAGTTATAGTATTAGAAAAAATAGTATTTGTTTTTATTCACTTAATAATTGAGTACTTTTGAAAAATATCATAAATTATTCCTAACATATATATAATATAATGAATTGAGAAATAATTTTTATTTTATAAAATTAAAATTCTAAAATTTATATATTTTGGATTTAAATAAATAATATAAATTATAAATAGAACCAATTTTATTGATAATTATAGTGATTTAATGAATTGGTTGTTCATAGTATTTTATCATATCGATTTCTAATTTCAATATCATTAATATATATGTTTCAATTTAATAATATTTGAAAAGTGTTAATTTATTTTATTATAAAAAAATATGCGATCACTAATAAAATATTACACTGAAAAGAAATAATAAATTTATACCATGTAGGCTTTAATAAAATTGGAAAATTATTTATCTGTATATATATTTTATAATACAATTTCAATTAACTATTGATATTAAATTATTTGTTTGAATTACATATATGCATCATAAAATATTTGGATAACAATAATGATGATGATGATTTGTTACGGACACACACACATATATATATATATTAGATTTTAATATCATATTCTGATTTCATTTTGATTAATAATTTTTTAAGAGCGCACATACTTCGTATATGAAAAATGTTAATATTCACAATGACCATATTTGAATCATCTATATTTGTAATGACCATCTTTGAAAAGACCATGTTTAATTCCAATATATATATATATATATATAGACACCAGGAAAAGTGTTACATTCAATTTTCTACCTAATTTATGGTGTGAATCTCAGTTAGACAACAGATACTGAGTTTGAGTAAAATACGACATTATAGATGAAGGATAATATTTGATTTCCATGATTCATGACATATGAAGACCTCAAACGTGCACCAAAAATATGTAGTGTGACTCTCCATATTCCATTGGTTAGTGATATTAGTGAAGGCACCATCCCGAAGGGTTGGGAGTGCAGTCTGGCATTGATCTCGAGTAGTGGTGTCGGGGCACAACCTCTGTGGTAGTGATTAATATGTTACCCAAGGTGGTTCGGCTGGTCCTATGCATGGAAAACCTATGTACTACAAGGCCTACACAGCTCCATCCATCATGGTGCAAAAGGTACAAACCCCCCTATATAGAAGACCAATGTGGTATAGCTACACCGAGGTCCTACATGGCCTAGTTATTTTTTCCACCCCTATGCTGGAGAGATTCTCCATGGGAATACACCCAAGATCTTTGATGACAACATCCTTTGACTAGGTCCCACTTTTAATATAAATAGGTCCCTTGGTATCTTTATTATAGAGGTTAAAATATCAGAACATTCCCAGAAGCTCCCATTGTGTAGCCCCCCCATCGCCCAGGTCCACCAAAACACTCATTTGGATATCCGAACATGGGGGAAGATATATTTAAATGGTATAAGTAGGATCAAATACCAATCAGGGTTATGATCATACGACACTTTCATGCAGACCCACAATGAATACATGTGCTGAAGACATACATTGAGGACTTGTGATGAGGACCTAAGCCATGGACCTGCACCAACGACCTCAGATAAAGAGCTTCTTATCTATAGAACTGGTCTCAAATAGACATCATCGTTAGGATTAATAACCATAAAAACCATAAAATAGAATCCTCTATATATGTAAAACCCTACCAATCCTTAAAATGGGAACTTTCATTAGAAGTAATCCCCAACCAAAGATCAAATGGGAATTCTTATTCTGTGTAATCCTAAATCGAACAATATAATTCATCTATCAATAGACAAATAAAATTATTTGGTTCTTTGATCTTCTACATCCTCTTGTTTCTGACATTGATCATGACTCACATGGTCTTAGAGTTCAACAGTGATCATTACATCCACATTTCTACAAACCTAGAGAATCATATTCTAGAGTAAACCCCAACTTAATCCACTCTAAAGGAAATACACCCTTATGAGATTCTTGAATTATGAGAACATTGATTCCATCCTTAACTAGGATTTTAGGATGCCTACCTAAGGCCTTAGCTCAAGGGACATCCTTTTTAGAAGTTAGTCCGAATTAAAACTCCCAAATTACTAGGGTACCCCCTTTAAGAGTATTCCCCATCTTAATCATATTAAAGGGACATAATCCCCTATGAGATGATATAACAATGAGAATTCTAATTTACAAAAAAAAAATTATTTTGAGTTCCTTCTTGAGGTATGGTGTACATGTCATCTAATCCATAAAATGAGAAACCATGTTCGCAACAAATGAGAATCCTCTACAAGAGCATTCCCCAATCCTAATTCACTCAATCCGGGAATCCTCATTTGGAGTTATCACCTTATAATGCCCCCATAAGTCCACATGATATAACAAATCTATTATGGACCCTAAAACAAATGGTTTCTATATTTGGATTAAACACCAACTCATTTCTACCAAAGGACCATACGCTTTTGTGATACAAAATGAACTATGTGGGATTTTATTCCCATATAAAAGGGATACGTAGGAAGCCTCATTGAGGATTAAACCCAATACACCCATATCAACCATGTCATTTTCTACATAATTATTGTACGGTCAAATTAAACATGCAATCTCATATCCATTATTGGTTCTTCAAGATTCTCCAGCATAAGCCCTACACCAAACATGTACTTATGACCATCCTCATAGACTTCATTACCACATCAAGTTAAAATGTATGGTTAGGTCTTTATCAAATTCCCAAAAAAGGATTGATGTGTCTCATTAATCAACACTTAACTACATGTTTTCTCATTACTTTAACTAGTATACGTAGGTAGACCATCTATTTTTGTGATTCCAACATCAAAACAACACCAGTCTGCCTATATTAAGATAAAATCTAGAGTAACATTTGTGTACATGTATAAAAATACACTCAGGAGTTACCTTCATTTATATGGATGATTGTAAAATCTAGAGGTCCCTACTGTGTTTCTATAAAATATACATCTTCATAATAATGGTTAAAGAATTTATAATTATTATACAATAGGACACCATTGAAAGATAACCTCAGATACATATACATGTCTCCATCAATGAAGAACCTCAGATACCTACAGATGATTCTAAATTCAATACATCATAATAATTTATTTCTGATCTTCAGGGAAACCCATATATAATTTAGAAAATTAAAAAGGTTTCATTAAAATATCTTAATTCTATAATATTGTCATGGAGTAGGAAAAAAATCCCCTCAAAAGGGTGTGATGAGACGAACCTCCCATCCTCTCGACCAATGTGAATTCTTAAGCATCATGGGCCAACATATCTCACATTTTCTTGCCTTGGAATGAAATTCCCATTTGATAAATAACCATTGGGTGTTTATGGTTCCCTAAACAAACCCATTAGAGACCATTCAGAAATAATGATTCTAACAAAATCCCATTTCTAATGGAAAAATATGGTGAACATGACTTGAATCCTTAACCAAGATAACGGTATTAACTATTATTCATGCCCTTAGAAATGGATAAAAGAGGTCTGGAAAAGGAAATCATTAATGAATATATTTATCCACAATGATGCTTCTTTAATAGGGTTCTTATCATGTCTTCCATATATCATTATGAACTGTTTTACAGAACTCCCTTTAATTCAAATGACTTCCTTCATGTTTACACCAATGAATGCACTGACTGATACTCAATATAGATACTCACTTTCTTGAAGCATGTCATCAATTACTCAACATATTAATATATATGTCATCCGGTAAATGATGATAGGTGGTCGAAAAGAAGACAGTACCGACTACCGTATTCAACCATTTCAAGAGATTATCAAAAGAATGGAATAGCTTGTTTCTATCGTATGTTAGTGAGGTAGATCAAGAGGCCACCCATAGCCCCATACTGATGACATAGGGCTCCTTCTTAAGTGCTCCTTCCAACAATCACCACCACCAACGCCGCGCAGATGTGAACAATCTACATGATGAAGGTCGACTATCTGGAATTGGTTCCTCAAACATGGAAATGCAAGACAACCCTCCAAGGATGACAACCTATTAATTGGGAATATTTTTCAACTCCCCGCCCTACATTTAATCCCACCAACCCAGTTTTGTGGAAAATAGCGAGAGATCACATTTACCTATATTCCTTCATTCCACTATCCATTAGACTCCTCTATCAGTTCCTAATAAATCACACTATTCAAATATGATGGAGTTCCACGAGCAGGGAAACACACATGACTATAACCATCAATCCATCCAAAAAACATTCCTAATTATATTCAATGAATTCCTCCAACATAATTTTTTGGAAACCCAAAAACAAGAACATACACTTGCCTACACCCATCATGCATGCCAACAACATTCTTTGGTCGAACAAAGAGAAGTAAGTCAGAATTCTTCATTGTAAGCAAGGGGAAGAATCAACATTCCCCCCCCCCACAATAGTATAATCAATATATAATAGCAGGAAAGGGTGGAAAGGAGCATGTACATAAAAAAACATTAGATACAGAATTGAAAAATATTCTTGTTATGGTTTTTGAAGTCACTAATAAAATTTTGGTAATGTTGAAAGGGAATACAAAAATCCCTTCCCATATCCCTGACACCTGGATGAATATCATAACTATGAAAATTAGTACCAGAGTTATTGACATATAAATATATCCCCACATGTGGGTGGCTCATCAGCATGTCACCGGGTAGCATAATCCACCCTCAATTCCATTCAATATGGTTATATGGCACACTCCCCATATTATTTGGACAACTGGATCAAGACCATACACTCGTTCCAAATGGTGATAAGAAGCCTATGTTGATGGCACCTCCATGCTAGGAACATACACTTTCCCATGATAACCACTTCTCACATCCGGGATCTCCAACCATATGTTAATATATTTTAACGAATTAGGCTTAACAAATAATGTTGAAGAATCAAGAGGGGATTTTAAATTTGGCTCTTCTTAATGCTGGAGTTCATAAAACCCTCATATATCTATATGTATCATCTCATTATCCTTCTCTCCCATTACAAAATTTCAAGAGCATTAGCAGTATTTCTGAAGGTCCTCATCTGAAAAATCATCATGAAGGCTTTCTTCATGACAATCCGGTCAATCTTGAGACCCTATATCTTAATGAGATCCATGACAACCCGTTGTGTGGCCAGATTAGCAATGATTCATTGGATCTATTCCTTTCTATAATGAACCATGATGGTCCTTGCAATGATTATGTTTTCAATGAAAGTCATCTCAATAGTAGTAATTCACATTACCATGAGAATTACCCATCCAACTATGTTGTGATGAGAATTCCAATTCATCTTATGGTACTTGCAAAAACATGGCCAGTCATGTATGATTCCTTTTCATTGGTAGGTAAAATAATTTCTAATCTAGTGGACATCCAACGGTGATGGTCATTATCTGAACCACCATTGGGTTACTTCCCTTATAGTTCAACATATGAAATTTCCTCTGATATTTCATATTTTGACAGTGGCAGGAAAATGATAAATTTGGTCTGATCATGTATAGAAACATAAAATAAATATGATGATCATATTTTGTACCTGAGAAATCAACTAGATAAAAATGATATAGTATTCATGTTTTGTCCATTAGCCAGTACTCAATATAGTATTCCAGAGATTTCAGTGGAATATTGTATGTATGATATCATCCTCAACATATGGAAGACTCTTCATTATCTAAATAAAAATGAGTTACCTTATAATGAGTATCACAATCATATAAAGGTAATAAAAGGTTTTCAGTTACAGATTGACATAACATCTCTCTTGGTTTTATAACATCCAAAAAACCAAGAAGCAGCAGAGATCCCTTCAACGTGAATACCTAGATGCATTAAAGTGGGTGTGAGTATTTATCATAGATTTTACATATGGTGTATGTATCATAGGATGGGGTGCACATGGAGAAATCTATTTCACTACACTCTCCAGATAGCAATGTCTGTAACTAGTGGTCTCCAAAAATTTTATTTCCCTTAGCTGGATACCAAAATATTATTTTTATGAACAATGATATGCTCAAATTGATAATTCTTCTACTGAATCTCATCATTGTATGGACCAAAGAAAGAAAGTTATTAATATAATTTGGCAGCAATAATATGAGATCATTGGCCAAGACTTCCATTTGGAGGATATCAACCTTCAGATGATACTAATGTTTAAAATAGTGAAACGAGCTTCTAAAAATAATGATTTATGTTTGTACCAAATCATGAACCCAACCCACATTCAAGAAATATTCATAAAAACTGAAGATCAGATATGCTGACATTATCCATAGTTGATCAGAGCCACCCCAGCCTGCTGAGATGGGGGCTTTTTTAACCCAACCCTCAATGACAACAAACTGATCCTAATGGGTAGTGATGTAAAAACTAGAGAAACCCTATACCATTGATTGGGGGGATTTTTCACACCTCAACTATCCACTCCTCACTGGAAATTTGTTTTCTCTTGAATAGGGAAGAATATTTCTGATGAATCCAATTAGTTAATGTCATCTTGTGATACAATATCAACACATGGAACATGTATAAAAGAACTATAATGATTTTCTCTTCATGATAATATTCACTAGAAAATTCCAAGGGAATAAGAAAACCAGAGTAGATGGTCTCCTAGAGGATGTAAAACACAAAGATATCGCACAAATACCAAAAGAATGCATGAAATGCATTATGAATCACTCAATTCCATCAATGATATAACTATAAATCCACAAGATAATAATTCTATATCAGAGTAATCAGTAGAGGATGTTCATATTCTTGATGCGGGCCACACCAAAAATAATGGAGGAGGCATGGATTCCCAAAACTAGAGGCTTTCCCATAATCAAGGCATAGCCTCAAATAATGCACCTCTTCCTCCTAGAAAGGCACCAAACATGGGAAAATGTAAATGTCAGACTACCCATCACCTTCCCCCTGGAGAGGGACAATCCCTTCCATTCAGGGAGAGAATTTCATAGAAATTGGAAGAGATGGAAGAGATGAGGAGACTCATTGTAATGTTACTTTGTGACTTTCTTCATTCCAGATTTTCCACATAAGTATATCTGTAATTAGAATTTATAGTTGGAAGACATTAGTAAAGAGGTCATTTCCAAAAAATTAATGATGATCATAAATTACCTCCATTAAAAAGTCCTATCCATCAGGGTTATTCACAACAGATTCGAGCAGATCCACCTCCAGTGGACCTCGTGGTCATTGATCTTATTCAGGCCCTAGCCGCTACACATATACATGTATTGTATAAAAATGATGTTTACTGAATTCTTATGAATATAATTGTGTCATTCTATCACACACGTTATTTTTATATTATTTATTTTATTACTTTTATTGGGAATTGGGTGGTTTGGGTTAATGTCCGAATTAAAATATGCATGAGTAAATATTCAAAAACAGATGTTTTTCCCTTGGTTGCTTCCAACGCACTGCGGTCGAAGCTGCGCGACCTCGCCTGGGTCACCGCGTGACCTCACACAACTCGCCGCACGCCCTGACCGGTGTTTAAG
The DNA here is from genome assembly GCA_963277665.1 of Viscum album. NCBI lineage: Eukaryota > Viridiplantae > Streptophyta > Magnoliopsida > Santalales > Viscaceae > Viscum > Viscum album. The sequence continues at coordinate 1,456,365,780 of OY728159.1, read as the reverse complement.
GAAGTTAAAGACAATGAAATGAATAACAAAATGTAGATAAAATAAGATCAAGTGTGGTAATGTTTGACAAATTATTTTAATGGTGTTACGAAAAAGGAAATATTATTTAAGAATATTTTTATTTTTATTATTGATGGCATTAGAAATATAAATTTTTATTAATTTATTAACACTATCATCACAATTTTAATTATTTTTATTACTATTATTATTATTACTTGCATTAGGATATTAATATAATTACTAATATTATTAATCTCATTATAATTATTAAGAACTTATTTTTTAGATTTTTATTATTATTATTACTAATATTATTATTATTTTTAGTTTTGTTTTTATTTAATTTTATTTTATATTTTTTTTCTTCTTCCTTTTTCTTTAGGGGTTCACTTTTTTTTCCTTGTTTCGGTACCCTTCTACCCAGTCCACCGCACCTCCCACCACCTTTCTTCTTCTTTCTTTTTCTTTCTTCTCCCCGAGTCATCCTCCCCTCTGCTCCCTTTTTCCCTGGTCGTGTGCGCCGCTTTCCGGCTCCTCCCCCTTCCGCCTGCCCGACTCCACCCAGCCAGCACCACCCTCCGGCGAACCTGAACTGCCACCCCCCCTACTCCTTCCAGCGTTGCTCTGCCTGCCCACCTCCCCTTCCAGCATACCTCCCGGCCGCACATCCTGTTCGACGACGAAACCCCATGGCCGACAGCCCCTTCTTCTCCCCCGTCAATCACCACCATCCGACGAACAGATGCCCCTTGCTCCTATCCCATTTGGCTAGCTCGCACCGTACCTCCCCATGGAAACCGGCCCCCTACCTTGTCTAGATAAATTCTGGTCGACACCCCTTCGAGCTTCCGGACAACCGCCATGCATCCCTTCGCGGTGTCGGACGGCCTCCCCGCACTTCCTCGCGCAACTCCGGCAGCCTCCGTCGACCTTCGGCCGACCTCCCACACCCCCCGCTGTTCTATTGGGATCTTGTTTGAGTCGTAGTTGGTGTGTGGTGGTTCTTGCACACCATATTTGTGAAGTCTTCTATGACAAGGTAGGTGGTTCCATGAATTTGCATCATTTAGATAATTTAATTTTTTTGTTTAGTTTAATTTAATATGTTCTATGAATTAGTTGCATGGTGTGATCTATGTTTGTAATGTGTTGGCGTGTTCGTTTTATGAAAATTGGGTTTCCGAAATAGTATGTGTTTGTTTTCTATATGCGTGTTGTTGTATAAATGATTTGTTGGGTTTAATAAGTTGTGCGAAAGGCATTTTAAAATTTGATTGTCATGTGTGTGTAATGAAAATATCACTTTCTTTATAAATGATCATGTTTTTCTCATTTTTACCTAATTGGGGTAAGTCCTAAATTTTTTTTAATCAATTGTTTATATGGTGAAAATGTTGTTTTAGAATAAATGAGTGTGAAATTGATTTTAAAGTGGTCTTTGCACCTAAAAATATGTGTTGTTTTGGTGCATTTTTTTCATGTTTGGTTCTAGATGATGTTTGGTTGGTGCAAACATAGTTTTTAAGGGTAATTGAGTTTTGTGTGTCTAAATTCAGATTTTTAATGTGTAGCGAACCATTTTAAGCTTGTTGTCTTGGTTTTGTTTTTTTTAATGGTGTCTTGTAAAAAATTTTGGATTATTCAAAGCGGGTTTCGGTGTTTTACAAGAGGTGAAGATGGTTCAGATAATTGTGTAGTTGGTGTGAAACTAGTTTTTAGGACAAATTATTAAGAAAGTGGTTTGAACAACTCCCTTCATTGTAATTGGGTGTGTTTTTTTTGTGTCATCCCTTGTTGTGTTATTAAATATAATGCTTTATAAGTTTTGTGAATTGTTTATGTTCTTGTTTGAGTGTTTCCAAATGGGGTTTTTGCGAAATGATTAGGTAACGACAAATATTTTTTTTAGAAAGGCATTTTTGGCATGCATGAGCTTTTTAAAAATGTTGTTTGGGTGTGCAAATGGTGAATTTTGTGTGCAATATCTTGTTTGGACTGCGATATGAGAAAGAAATATACTATGTGAATGTGAAACTTGTTTGAGAACATGGGAAAACCCTGGGTATCTAGGTGGGCGGACTAGAACTAGTGTGCTAGTGGACCGGATGGTTGTCGTCCCTGTTTAACATTGCTGGATTGACGATTGCAACACTAACTAAACATATGATATCTGAGGGTCATGGCCTTCTAAGCCACATGTTCTGAGGGTTGTGGCCTTCTAAGCCACGTTTTCTGAGGGTCATGGCATTCTAAGCCACACTTCACAGAGACACGAGGTTCTAGGGTCCCTCTCGAGCTAGATGATCCTTAGGGGATTTACCTATAGTGCTCTACCATCGATGGTGTGGTGCCTTCCGTCGGCATATGGAGGAACACCTGTGTGTGTGTGTGTGAGAGAGAGAGTATGTGTGTGTGTGTGCCCATAATGAACCTTTCTCTTCCTCTTTAAAAATTGTCTTTGTGAAATGAGTTCCTTTTTATTGTTTTATTTAGTAGTTAGCCTGTAAATGTTTTCTTTTAAAGTAGTTTGAAAGTATAATTTTGAATAAGCACCTTGAATTGTCTTTTGATGTTGTGGCATGGAACATTTTTCTCAGTGGCATCCTACTGGGATTTTAGCTCACACCCTACATACACCCTTGGGTGTATGTAGTTTATGATTCTTCTGTGTTCCAGGTTGTCACTTTGTGCTCAGTGTTGGTGGTTCGAGTTGTTAGTGGCCTTCTAATGCAGGGTTGTGTTGTGGCATGTGGATGCTACACCACTATCATCTCTTGGAGGTTTGAGGTATATTTTTAGTCCCTTTTGTTGTCGTTTATTTTTGGACATTGGTACTAGTTAAAAAACTTTAAATTTTGACTTCGGTTTTATGGTATCTATGGTTGTCGATTCCAAGTTCCATTTTTATTATCTTGTTAGTGTTTGTTTATACCATTTCGGGTAAACTGTTCCCATAGGTTACGCTTGATACTCGGGCACTTGTGCCAGCCCATGGGGATCGGGAACGCCCTCCGGGCCTTGCTGCGGACCGGGTCGGGCGCCAGGTCTGATGGCGACCCGGCCTGGTTCGTGACAAAATGGTATCAAAGGAAGGTTTTGCTCTCCTGGGTCATTTTCTTTTGATAGAGTCATGGTAGACTTGAGTTAAGGTTGTCAGGACTCGATGTCCTGACTACGAGCAATGTGCTTGGCCAGCACACCTCGTGGCGGGACTCGGCTTACCAATGTATGTTGAGGTTTTTCTGAGTTTTTGTTCCTTGCAGATGATCGTGTCTAAGGGAAATGAAAAAGGAATAAGGTCAGTGGTCTTAGTGAGCTCGCAGGGTCTGGAAAGCCTTGTGGAGCCGGGGACATTGTCCTAAAATACTCTTTGTGGCCAGTGGTGTGATCGGCATATGGCCGCCAAGCATACTTTCCAATCACCCACTGTCCCTAGTTTCCTCCTGCTTTGCTTCTCGTCTCTTTGTTTTGGAATTGTGAGATTTGGATTTTTTTAAGTAAAAATGTTTTGGTCTTGGAAAATGGTTTCAAGTGAAGCGCTTTGAAAATGAAATAGTTTGTGAGGTTTGAAAAGCGTGGGTTGGATGTTTTGGTTTTGAAAAAAAAGGGAAAGGTTTGGTTTTGACCCTCGGTGCTCTCATGGGAAACCACATGCATGACTGTATACAAAAATGGAAATGGGTAATGGCACGAGTAGATGAGTGCTTGGATGGGTTTGAGGTGGGTGCCTGTGTGGAACGGGAACATGCATGTGTGAGGTCCATGGGAAACCATTTTTGTTTGTGCAACCCATTGGCTTTTCTTATTTTCAAAATGTTTTGTTGAAGGAAAATTAGGTGTTTTTAAATAACTGGTGTTTTTATAGCGTGTCCTTGTGTTTTGAAAATGTCGGATGTGAGGAGTTTGAGATGAGGAATTTTTCTGAATGGTTGTTTCCTAAGTTTGAATTCTTATTTGTAAGTTGGTAGACAAGCGTGTAGCTAGTGAATTGATTTGAGAGTTCTTCGGGAAGCCCTTTCAGTGGCTCCCCCGCACGTCTAGTGTACGATTCTGGTATGCCTTGACAACTAAACTAGTTTGGTGGGGTCCATGGTTTTCTTTCTTGACTAGTGTACGCCCCCCCATAAAGTGTTAATATGTGGTTGAAGCATGGCCATAGGCAATATGTTGTTGGCCAACCCTCCAGTTGATTAAAGCGAGGACTCTCCCTTTTGAGTGATAGTGCTAAGTGTTTTCCTTTTTCTTTTTGGTTAAGTGGATCCTCTCACATCGGGATGACACACACGAGGGAAATTGATATGTGATTTGGTTTCTTTGATCCGTCTTAGTTGTCAGGTATGAAATTTGACATCGTTACGTCCGATGGTTTCCCCTAGAAGCGGTGAAAAAAAAATTCCAGTGGGGAAGAGTGAAGGCAATTGAGAGATATTGGTTCTTATCGATGTCTTGAATGGTTTGAAGTGTTTAAATTAGCTGCAAGGGTCATGTTCAGTGATTTCTTGCAGTGGGAGGTCCCTTTGATAGTCAACGACGGTTTAGAAGCAACCCCAAGTTGTTGGTGCGGTCTATCGTTCTAAATGGCATCTGGTCTTTGGTTTGTTTCGTTTAAGGATAGGTTCGTGTTAGGCTACTAGTTTGGCAGACCCAGTTGTACAAGGCCGTTATGGTCGTTTACAGGAATCACGTGTTGTCTAATACTCAGTTTGAAGTCCCTTTCCGTATAATGTTCCTCTCAACAACAATGGTCATGTTCAGGTGACGATTTGTGGTGTCGTTTTCTCAACCAGTGTGACAAAGGGTGATGTGCATGCACCATTTCAGCTCCTGTGTTGGTAAATGTTCCGTGTATGATTAGTTGGATATAGTAATGTATTGTGTTTTCTGGTGTTGTCTCGGTTGCAGTGTGGTTGCAAGTGACTCCAAAAGGAGAAGCTACATTCAGAAGTCTTCCATGCCTGACTGCGAGGCAGAGGTTGCTTCAAGAATCAGGGCTCCAGCCATAGGCCTCAGAGTGAAGCCGGTCTGTGGTTAGGAACCCCGGGAGTGTATGGGACCCCGACCTTCTTTCTATCATCAGGGTCGAGGGTGAAAGCAACATATATTGTTTTTTATGGTTGTTCTGTAAGAATGAGCCGTCTGGTTGCATAAGGTTTTCGTGACCATGTGGAGGAGTGTTCGTCTCGTGCATTAAAGTCTTGGGGGTCACATCCCACTGGATGCAATCGCTTTAGGGGTCCTTATGAGAGCATGTTGGGTAGGTCGGTCTCAGAGTTGGAATAATGCTCATCCAGGAATGTGGAAATGCTGGTTTGTATTGGGTTATGCTTTTGACGCCCGGTAGTCAGACCCCTCCCTCCCCGCCCCATGTGGTGTGGTGTATGGTCACCATTGGAGAATTTTCAATGTTTTGTACCCTATGGCAGTCCTAATAGTGGAGAGACCCACATTGGGTCTCACATGAATATCTCTAGAATGAATCAGTGATGGACTTTTCTTTAATGGCGGAGAGTCCACTCTAGCTTCTCCGTATTAGTTTTCCATTCTAGTCTTGGGTATTAGTACGTTCTTAATGGTGGGGAGCCCCTCGGGCATCCCCACGTTAACCTTTTTGGTTCTGTTTCTAATGATCGGTTGGTAATAACTGAAAAGTGTGTTTCGTGGACGTGGTATGACCTTGTTGTTCTTTTTATCTAAATTTTGTGGTTTCGATTTCATAGTTCTTGAGGTGTTTCGGCTTGTGAAGTTGGTTCCTGTGGGTTCAAGAATTCATTTTCTAAAACAATCGGCTAGAGGCGTTCTAGCTCTCTGGGGCATGCGACACATGTCAGAAAGTCTTTTTACGTGTTTCATGATGTTTTCTTTGAGTCACATTATTTGAGCACGATGTTTTTTTCTCTCTCACTCTTTGCTTGATGTTTGTGGGGATACTATTTGATCCTTATTGGGGTGTCATTCACTAGTTTGGGTTTCTGCCTTAGTTGTGGCTTTCCGGGGATGGAAAGCATTATGGTGGGGAGAATTGTCACACCCGTTATATTTATATTAGTTATTTTATTACAATTATTGGGAATTGGGTGGTTTGGGTTAAGGTCCGAATTAAAATTTTCATGAGTAAATATTCAAAAACGGATGTTATTCCCTTGGTTGCATCCAACGCGCTGCGGTCGAAGCCGCGCGACCGTGCCTGGGTCGCCGCGTGACCTCACACAGCTCACCGCTCCCCCTGCCCGGTGTTTAAGGTAGTTAAAGGCAATGAAATGAATAATAAAATGTATATAAATTAAGAACAAGTGTGGTAAAGTTTGACAAATTATTTTAATGGTGTTAAGAAAATGTCAATATTATATAATTATAATTTTATTGTTATTATTGATGGAATTAGAAATATAAATTTTTATTAAGTTATTAAGACTATCATCACAATTTTAATTATTTCTATTACTATTATTATTATTACATGCTTTAGGATATTAATATAATTACTAATATTATTAATTTAATTATAATTCTTAAGAACATATTTTTTAGCTTGTTATTATTATTATTACAAATATTATTATTAATATTAGTTTTTTTTATTTTATATTATTTTATCTTTTTTTTTCTTCCTTTTTCTTTAGGGTTTCACTTTTTTCCCTTGTTTCGGTATCCATCTATCTAGGCCGCCGCACCCCCCCCCCCCCTTCTTCTTATTTTTTTCTTTCTTCTGCTCGGGCCGTCCTCCCCTCTGCTCCCTTTTGCCCAGGTCGTGTGTGCCGCTCGCCTGCTCCTCCCCCTTCCGCCTACCCGCCTCCCCTTCTAGCATACCACCCATCCGCAACTCCTGTTCGGCGACCAAACCCCATGGCCGACAGCCCCTTATTCTCCCCCGGCCATCTCCACCCACCGGCGAACAGACGCCCCTTGCTCCTGCCCCATTCGGCTAGCTCGCGCCGTACCTCCCCATGGAAACTGCCCCCCTGCCTTGTCCATAAAAATTACGGTCGACACCCCTTCGAGCTTCCGGACAACCACCCCGCATCCCTTTGTAGTGTCGGACAGCCTCCCAGCACCTCCTCGCGCAACTCTGGCAGCCTCCGTCGACCTTCGGCCGACCTCCCGCACCCCCCGCTGTTCTATTTGGATCTTGGTTGAGTCGTAGTTGGTGTGCGGCGGTTCATGCACACCATATTTGTGAAGTCTGCTATGACAACGTAGGTGGTTCCATGCCTTTGCATCATTTAGATAATTTAATTGGTTTGGTTAGTATAATTTAATATGTTCTATGAATTAGTTTCATGGTGCAATCTATGTTTATAATGTGTTGGCATGATCGTTTGATGAAAACTAGGTTTCCGAAATAGTATGCGTTTGTTTTCTATATGCGTGTTGTTGTCTAAATGATTTGTTGGGTTTAATAGGTTGTGCGAAAGGCGTTTGAATTTTTTTTTGTCATGTGTGCGTAATGAAAATCTCACTTTCATTATAAATGAACATTTTTTTTTCATTTTGACCTTATTGGGGTAAGTCCTAAAATTGATTAATCAATTGTTTATATGGTGAAAATGTGGTTTTAGAATAATTGAGTGTGAAATTGATTTTAAAGTGGTCTTTACAACTAAAAATATGTGTTGTTTTGGTTTAATGTTTTCAAGTTGGGTTCTAGGTGTTGTTTGGTTGGTGCGAACTTATTTTTTAAGTGGAATTGAGTTTTGTGTGTCTAAATGTGGATTTTTAATGTGTAGTGAATCATTTTAAGCATGTTGTCTTGGTTTTTTAAATGGTGTCTTGTAAACAATGGTGGATTCTTCAATGCGGGTTTTGGTGTTTTACAAGAGGTGAAGATGGTTCAGATAATTGTGTAGTTGGTGTGAAACTAGTTTTAAGGACAAATTATTAAGCAAGTGGTTTGAAGGACTCCCTTCTTTGTAATTTGGTGTGTTTTTTTGTGTCAGCCCTTGTTGTGTTATTTAAAATAATTCTTTCTAAGTTGTGCAAATTTTTTATGTTCTTGTTTGAGTGTTTCCAAATGGGGTTTTTGTGAAATGATTAGGTAACGACAAATATATTTTTTTAGAAAGGAATTTTTGGCGTGCGTGAGTTTTTTTTAAATGTTGTTTGGGTGTGAAATTGGTGACTTTTGTGTGCAATATCTTGTTTGGCTTGTGAGATGAGAAAGAAATATACTATGTGAATGTGAAACTTGTTTGATTACATGGGAAAACCCTGGGTATCTTGGAGGGCGGACTAGAAATAGTGCGCTAGTGGACCGGATGGGTGTCGTCCCTGTTTCACTTAGCTGGATTGACGATTGCAACACTAACTAAACATATGATATCTGAGGGTTGTGGCCTTCTAAGCCACATGTTCTGAGGGTCGTGTCCTTCTATGCCACGTTTTCTGAGGGTCGTGGCCTTCTATGCCATGTTTCACCGAGACACGAGGTTCTAGGGTCCCACTCGAGCTAGATGATCCTTAGGGGATTTACCTATAGTGCTCTACCATCGATGGTGTGGTGGCTTCCGTCGGCATATGGAGGACCACCTATGTGTGTGTGTGTGTGTGTGAGAGTATGTGTGTGTGTGTGTGTACCCATAATGAACCTTCCTCTTCCTCTTTAAAAACCGTCTTTTGGAAATGACATCCTTTTTAGTGTTTTATTTAGCAGTTAACCTGTAAATGGTTTCTTTAAAAGAAGTTTGAAAGTATAATTTTGAATAAGCACCTTGAATTGCCTTTTGATGTTGTGGCATGGATCCTTTTTCTCGGTGGCATCCTACTGGGATTTTAACTCACACCCTACGAACACCCTTGGGTGTATGTAGTTTCTGTTTCTTCTGTGTTCCAGGTTGTTACATTGTGCTCAGTGTTGGTGGTTCTATTTTTTAGTGGCCTTCTTATGAAGGTTGGTGTTCTGGCGTGTGGATTCTACACCACTCTCGTCGCTTTGAGGTTTGAGTTATAGTTTTAGTCCCTTTTGTTGTCGTTTATTTTTGGACACTGGTTCTAGTTGTAAACCAATAAATTTTGATTTCTGTTTTATGGTCTCTTTGGTTGTTGATTCCATGTTTCATTTTTGTTATCTTGTTAGTGTTTGTTTATTCCATTTCGGGTAAACCGTTCCCATAGGTTACTCTTGATACCCGGGCACTTGTGCCAGCCCGTGGGGATCGGGAATGCACTTTGGGCCTTGCCGCGGACCGGGTCGGGCGCCGGGTCGGATGGCGACCCATCCAGGTTCGTGACACATTCAAATATAGTATTATGATCTATAGAAGAATGTTGGGAATTGGTACAACCAGAAAAGAAGGATTAGCACAAATGGGTAGATCCGACTCCTCCCCCACCCAACAATGGTAATCCCAAATTTCCAATATTCAATGGATCGGGAGAGCTAAACAACAAATGATGAATGTTATCATTCGTTGTGATCCCATAATGAGAACCCCTAAAAAACAATAATAATTAAAACATAGTTCCATTGTGAAATCACTGTAGGGTCCGACCATCATCTTGTATAAAATTTCGTAGTCTTGATCAATCAAGGATGAGAATATATCTGTAACAAATTCCTTTTGTAGTCACCTCAATAGTGTAGAAGAAACTATTTTTTGATCATGCGTACTATAAGCTAAGGAAGAATTAAATATTCTTAGATTTCATTGCTTGGTGTAAAGGATTAATATATTCGTTAAATCTACTACTCCCTCAAGAAGATTGTTTTCCTATATGTGTGGCGAATCTCCATGAGGAGTTTTTGACACCATTGATCCCTGTGAAATATACAAGAGTGTTTTGGGACCTTGATTGAGATTTTCAAGTGGTGGATAATTCTGTCATAGAGGTCAAAGCTAATTCCTGCATAATTCCATCAGCTATAGGAAGAAGAGTTGTCAAATAATAAGCTGCTAATGTTACACTTAATCAGGACCCTATTCCTACTACCAATTAAGATTCCTAAACATAAGGTAAGTCGCAACCTCATAAGAATAAACAATAATGTCCTCCTCATTAAGTTGATATAAAATTATAGCGGTGAAAATAGCCTAGGGAGTTGATGAAAAAATTATATTCTTTGTTTGAATGAATATGTGCCCAAATACATTTACATAGCTTTGGAAAAATACATTGTATCATTCTCAAAACACAATAATACAAACAAAGAAGGTGACAAGGATATACCATACCATTTACCCTTCAATAAAATGCTCATTAACCCCATCCATGAGTGTTTTGTTTTCAAATACCCCCTCCAAAAGATGGTTTACTCTAGGAAAGTGATTTTGAATGGTTTCTAGAAAAGTTATCATTAGTTTCTACTACTGATCTAGAAGAGGAAAGTGAGTAGAAAGAAGTGAAAAGAAATAATACACAGATATTTCATGACTATATGACTAAAAGGATAATCAACTAGACTCATGCAATTTTACAAAAATAGTTTAAAAACAAGTTATGCATTTTACTGCTTTCTCTACATAAAATCCATATTCATCTAAATCGTATCCCTCCATAGGCCAATCCTCAAAGAAGAAACATGGATAGAAGGATAAAGATAAATCATAAGAATATGAGATCAATTAAATGACCAATTTGTCTTTGAAAATGGTTTATTTCATTCAAATTTTTTTAAAAATGAGCATCACCACGCCAAACTGCACAAAAATAGTCAACATGTTTGGAAGAATCTTCACCAATCAAAGAGTTGATCTTTAGTTCCATTAAGGTCATTCACATAATGGGACTCTTCTCATGTGATTATTATGATTATGAATCTGGTATCCCAATACATGATTGGGGAATTGAAACACATGGTCATCGTGGTCGAGGAAATAGGTGAATACATTTTCTTCCCAGAAGTCATTACTTCAACCACACCCATACTTGAACTGTTTATGTAGTAGAAACTTAGAGAAGAGCCCTCCAACAGGTTCAAAAGGAACAAGGGTACTCCCCCAACCATGAAAAGGTATTACCTAACATGGCCACCATTGAATACCAATTAGAGGCTATTCCACCACTTCCTCAGTGAGAGGGTATACCTAGATGGCCTCATCCTCCAACTAAAAAAGAACATCATGTTCCAACACGAAAATATAGTCCATCCACATCAGGAACATCATCTCTCAATGCCTCTGAAAAAGGTAATCTTTATACTGGGAAGTTAATACCTCTAGATAATAAGTACATTGTTTTGAAACAACTATCTGAAGTACTTTCTATGTTATCAATAATGGATTCCCTAAATATATTGAACGGTATCTAGGATAAAATTATTAAGGATTTTCAAGCCATCATGATTTATAGTCATAGGTTTCTACCATTAAAGTCTACTATATTGAAAACAATTCAGAAGAATTTCATGTGTTCATATCTCTCATAGACCCCAAAGAAGATGATTTCGTGAAAAGAAATATCACACCTCTTGATCAACCCTACAATTATAATGATACTAACTTTTGATGAGACCTCATTGATAATAGATTAGGTGTAAATCTCATTCCAATCCAAAAAATACACTGATTGGGCCTCACTAAACACCACATGTCTCCCTCTACTCTAATGTTATAATGATATGTTAAGAATTATTAGGAACCTACCAAATAAATTACACCCAAAACATTTTTTGGAGATCTCATGTTTGTTTGAGAGTTCAGGGACGCCCAAGAGGACACAAATTTTAATATTCTTTTGGAAAGACCCAGGAAACATCAACAGACAGTTGTTCCTTCACTGTACCCCCAATGAATTATATATTTAATTCATGTTAAATTTGGGACATTTCATGGTGACAAGGACCCATTAAAAACATGTGAATATAAGTACATTGACTTGGATTTCTATCACCGAAGGGGAAGAAGTTCCATTGAAAATGATGTTACAATAAATAAATCTCCCAACGTTGTGGAAAAGATCCTAATTAACCTATTCAATCAACTCATTATAGATTATGATATAACCATTAATCAAATTGAAAGGGTAGGCCAAAATCCTTGAACTCGTTCCATGGATTCCATAATGTTAGAAGTGGCAACTGAATATAAAGGCACATGATAATTCATCAAATCTCAAAGAAGTGATGAAATCATGCAAGAAATTCAATCCCATAAGATTCAAATAATTTATGCTTCATATTCAATGATAAAAGAAGTTGTCGCATTCATGGAAAAATATAGTTACACTAATTTTCAACCCAAAATAATACCTTTAGAGATTCTGGAAGACCCTCCATCATCAGTTGTGTCAGAAATGTTTGCCTCTTCCTTATAATGTTCAAATATTGATTTCTCCCCTAAATCTAAAAATATTTCTCCAACACCTATACTTTGAGCTATCCTACAAGAATAGGTAGATGAAGTAAATACTGAGGTGGAAGAGGAGAAGGATCTTACAGATTACCCTCCATCATTTGAGGAAGGTGTCTCCACCACTATAGATAAACACCATGATATAAATCTAGGTATAGGGTATGACCCGTGGTCCAATTTGATTAGTGAATCCATGACCCATGAAGAGAAATATGTGTATAAATACATTCTAAATAAAAACAAGGATGTGTTTTCTTGTAATTAAATAGAATTTCTAGTGTTTCAACCAAATGTGTCCTCCCATAATTTGGGAATTCTAGAAGAACATCAAGGATACAATCATGCATCATGAAGAACGCACCCGACTTACACCTCTAAAATTGAGGATGAATTTTAAAAGATCAACATTGTTATATTCAGTAGATTGGTTAAATATCGAAATTGGATTGATTATATTTTCTCATTGAACAATAAGAATAGAAAAATTAAGGTTTTCATTGATTTCAGATATGTCTACCAGGATTGTCCCAATGATGAATTCCCGGTTCCGATAACAGAACTCTTGACTAATGCAAAATATGACAATGAGGATCTATACTTCTTGGATGAATAATATGGGTATAATCAAATTATTATGGATCTAGAATATTGAGATTCCATATCTATTAAGGTCCCTCATGTAAAATCTTTATATCTGGTAATTCCTTTCGGCTTGAAGAATGTTGGTGAGACATACCAACATACAACATATAACATCTTAAAACCCTTCCTGGGAAATATTTTCAAATGCTACATCTATGATATTGTGGTTACATAAAGAAATATTCTAATTTTCTACCTGATCTGGAAATCATACTCATCATGATTTGACTGCAATATCTGAATATTAACCCCATAGAATGTTATTTCATGGTAACCTCAACAACATTTCTCAGATTTTTTGTATTCCATCGCAACAAAAAAGTTGATCTTAAGAAGACTAAAGATATCATTGACATGTCACCATCTCAAAAATTGATTTTGTTGAGTTGAAAAAAAGGAAACCTACCGACATCAGAAATATCACACCAAATCTCACAGGAAAGTGTTTACCCTTCAGTAAATTGATTAAGAAATGGGTTACATAACAATGGACCAATAGTTCTCAAGAAGAATCATATACCCTCAAGAAATACCTCATGAACATTTAATTATTAATGAATCATTTTGAAGGAAATATACAAATTCATTATGTGAGAGACTTAAAGTGATCACATGGTGCCTTCCTTGCATAGAAGAATGATTACAAGAACGAAAATTGCCTTTACTATCTTAGTCAAGACCATCCTCCAAGTAGAGTCTCGATAGTCCGATTTTGAGAAGAGCTTTATATTATTAATATTTATTGCACAAAAGGTGAGGCATAATCTACAACATCATGATATTCACTTGGATTCTAATAATAACACATTGATATATATCCTTAGTCATTATAAGTTGATTGAATCTCTGGCATAGTGGGAAATTATTTTGCAGTAATTCGATATATAGTTCATGAAACAAAATGCAGTAAAATCAAATCCTTGGAAGTATCCCTTTCTGAGAAACTATCTATTGATGTAACTTGATTTAATATTTAATTACAATATGAAGAAATATTCTCTATTGAGGACCATCCCCAAACATGGAAAATATATGTTTATGGTTCATCCAGATGTCCAATAGGGAAGAGAATGGATGACACTAATCTCTACAATGATGGGTAAGTCATTATTCCTATCTGCCAATAGAATAAATTATTTCAATACTCCATACTATTATTAGATGGTGATACCAACAACGAGGTATAATATTAATCTCTCATTAAAGGACTACAATTGAAACTCCATGTTCCAATAGTTAACCTGGAGGTGAAGGGTGGTTCAGAATTGGTAATCATACCCATCAATATGGATTAAAACAATAGAAATAAGAGCCAATTCCCTTGTGTGATTATATTTTAGGGTTAATGGAATAGTTTCCCTCTGATCCCACATTGTCTTATATCCCATGATGATAAAACTCTAAAGATAATGCATTTAAAAATGGAGCAACAACCCTGGAAGATCCAAACATTCATGTGATAATCATCTACATTGTTCATTGTATGTGGATTCATCTTTTTTTCAAATAAAAATAGATGAAATCAATAAAACATACACCAATTATGATCCGTATTTTCATACCATGTGATGGATGAAACCCATCATAGCATATCTCAAAAATAGAGTACATCCAATAGATAGAGTTGGAAAAGTGAAAAAGCATCAATGAGTAGTGAATTTCACTCATTATGATTGTCCGAATCACCAAAAGATACTCTAAAAATGAGGCTTCTGCAGTATCCTATTCAAATTCATTGATGGACATGAGACTGCAATAATGAAGAAAGAATCCCATGTAGGAGCCTGTGGTTCCCACTTGTCTGGGTAGACGATTTTTTATCAGATCTGAATGCTTGGTTACTTCTAGTTGTCATTGACGTAGGATTTCACATATTTCACTATAATGTGCCATCCTTGCATGTTGCATGCCAACTTCATCCATCATCCCTCGAAGTTTCTACATATAATCAAAATTTCTTTCTAATTTTCTAAATGGGTAATGGATATATTGGGACATTATCCTCTATTTATGACTTACCAGTTGATGTATATCCTAACTGCTACCGATTTAATTCGAAATATTTAGAGAAAATACAACTCAAAGAAGTTGGGGCCCAATGAAATGTTAGCCCTGTCAAAGCTAATATGACTACTAGATTTGGTTTCCCAAATATCATATTGATAGAAAAAAATACAAAATTTTTTCATCTGAGGTAAAGAATATTTATCAGCAGAACAACATCAAATCTAACCATTCATCATGATATCATGCAGTGACCAGTGATCATATAGATGATTTCAAAAATATTATTTAAAAAAAAACACTAAAATATTTTGTATAAGGAATGTATGTCTTGTCCTAATAAAATTTTTCATGCCTTATGGGTTTACCAGAATACTACCCATACTAAAATGCGAGAAACTCCATACTTGTTCATATACAAAATAGAAAAAGTCTTTAGCATTAAGGTTAATCTATCATCATACCATGTTTCCATTTGTGATTAGTTTTCCATAGATGAGAATTCTTAGAAACGATTTTATGAGTTTGAACAATTTTAGAAAAAGTGATTTCATTCATTGCATCACTAGCTAATATATTAGAACCAGATAGAAATATCGTTAAACATGAATGATTCCATCCATCCATTCATTTAGTGTGAATTCATAGTGGTCTTAAAGACACCAAAAATACTAGGAACGAAGCCTCCAAAACATAAGAGAATGTGGGATGGACCTTATTCCATAAATAAGGTACACTCTAATGCAGATTATTCATTAATTTCAATGGATGTGGTAGTCACTAAAACTCTAACAAATTCAAGGTTCACGAAGAAGTATTTTTTTAAATCAATCAATGAAATCTTCTGACATTCATGTTGTTAAACTAAATGAACATATATCCTTGTTGAATGATGAAAAAATGATTGAAAAAATAAATTCTAATTGAATGAAGTTAAAATTCATGAATGAACATACAAGATTCTCGATGTTAAACTGAATGAAATAAAATCCTGGTTGCATGAAGTTAAACTGCATATCAATCAATGTCCTAGTATCATGATGTTAAACTGTTTAAAAAACATCCTAGTTTCATGAAATTAAACTGTAATAAAATGTTCTAGTTTATTGATGTACAACTGTGTAACATCCATAATAATTATTTCATAATGTTAAACTACATAGAACTAAATATGTCAATTATTCATGATGTTAAACTACACAACATCATTATCCTTATCTCATGAAGATAAACTAAATGACATGATGTCCTAGTTTAATAAACTAAAACTGAAAACCACCATTTTTCCTTACCAAACAACATTAAAATGTATGCTTATTGACTTCCTTATATGATTTTAATCCGTACCCAATGATAACACAAATAAAAAATTATGTCTCTAAAAAGATGAGTTGATTCAATTTGTAAGCTTCACTCAAATTATTTCTACTCCTTAGTGGCAGTTGCACCCCATTTATCCCCATGTTTGGATTAGAACTACATAGGGAACATTTATCAAGAACTACATGTGGGTTGATTATTTCACAATTAGATACATAGTGACACCGGGTTCATATCCCATAGTCCAGCTGAAATGTTTCTTTCACATCCAGTGACCCACATCCATTCCAAATTACAATAAAATGGTAATTTTTCCTTGAACTACATGTTGCTAGATTCTTAATCAAATGAGATATGTAGTGAATTACAGAACTCCATTCTCCAACCCATCCATGACCGTAAAAGAATCATTTCCCCCCTCCCATATATATGAACCAATTCTATACTAGTAAATCTTCCGTAACATATGGTTTCATTCTCATAACATATTGTGTCATGGGTCAAACCATTATTTTTTAATGTATTAGAAGATCCCTACTTCTCATATGAAAATTCAGTTGGTGTAGTAAATGATATTTTCAATAACTATGCATGACTTGATTCTCACACTGATGAGATATGTATTGATTCCCAAATCTCTAATCTCATGACCATCCATGTCTAAAAAAACCCTTCCTCACATAAAAACCTAGTTGGTGTGGGGAAGAATCTTCAAGAACTATGAATAGATTGATTCTCATACCAATAAAATATGTAGTGATGTCCATATCCCCAATATCAGATCCATCCATGATAAAAAAACTCCTTATATCATTGTGTGTATGAGTTAAATATGCACATGGAGCATTTCATGAAGAACTATGTGTGTCATGATTCTTACCCCAAAACGATACATACAAGAACTTAGATCACATACCCCAAACCATCTACAATATCTATATCATTCCATGTTGTTTCATCATTATAAATAATTAAAGATATTAAACTACATGGAAATTCAAGAACTACATTTGAATTGACTATCAATCCAATGAAATGTGTAGTGACCCCCAGATATCATATCATTGGTCGAGCTACAGTTTATCAAAATATTCCCCCTTTAATCTTGGTGTGTATAAATTTGACTTACACAAGGAACATTTTGTGAACTATGTATGGCTTTGTAATCATCCCAATGATATATGAAGTGATGCCCAGATATACAATCATGGGTCCAGACACAATCTTGGAAGAATGAACCCCTTCCTTTTACCTATGCATGAAATAGATCTGAATGGATAGCCATTTTATTACTTATGTCTTGATTATCATTATAACAGGATGTGTGCTGAAACAAAGTTTTTATGCATTAGGCCCAACCATTTGTCTGGAAGTTATCAAAATCCCATTTTCCACGTCAATGCCCAACTGATTGGGGGGGTGTCAAGAATTACATTTCGTTTGATTCTTTCCCCAACAAGTTACATTGTGACACCCAAGTCCTATACCCTAGTTCAACATTCTTATAACTGTCATTCCATTTTCATTCACTTTTCATACCTTTTTATTGAAGAAGAAGATTTAACCGCTTTTCATTTATCAGACCCAAAAAAATTAACATGGGCTTAATAATATGTTGAAGGAGTTCACTACATAAATAAGGTGTCTCAATTTGGGTTGGGGTTATCTATGTTCCCAGTTATATGACCTTAAAAGGCACAATATATTCCTTCAGTGCATGATAAAAAATACATGAGCTATTTGAGAACTATGAGTGGTTTGATTCTCAATCTATTGATATGCATAGTGATCACCGGATTTTCATACTTATGCCCAATCATAATGATATCATCAATTCAAATAATTATAATTTCTTCCTTACTATGTGATGTGAAAAATCATGGAATTCCTTGAACTACATGTGTCATGATTCTCAATCTATTTATATTTGAAGTGACACTCAGTTCTCTTATCTTAGATATATCCAAAGTTACAAATACCCAACTCCAGTTGTATAGATCAGACATACATGGGGGGAATATCAAGAACTATGTATGTCCTGATTCATTCCCCAGCAGGATACTTGTGACACCTAGGATCTATCTCGTGGTCCAATTGTAACATTCCTTTTCACATCAAAATTACTCATGTACTCAACAAAAGATGATAAACTATATGGTCCTTCAAAAACTATGTTGGTCATAATTCTCATGTGTATGAGATACATAGTGTTGTCCAACTGTTTTGTCAAGGGGCCGATTGCAACATCATATAAGTAATACCCTATTTCCCCCTTGTACAAATCAAATCCATTTGGTGATATTTAATACATGCCCTCATCCTATGTATGTTTCCTTATTAAAAACCCCATTATCCCTCACTTATATATTCAATAAGGGTGGGGGAAGAATTATTTTAGAACAACATGTGGCTTGATTCTCATCCCTATGAGATATTTTGTGATGAATAGATCTGTATGTATCGACCCAACAACGTCACAACATGAAATATCCATTACACCTTCATGTACGAGTCATACCTATATGAGGAGATCTAGTACGAGTTCACACATTACACATGAACCCATATCCATTTGAACTATATATGGATTGATTCATGATATGATAAGATATGTAGCGACGTTTCAGCCCTACATCCTAGTCCAGCAATAATATTCCATTTCTTTTCATGTCAAGACCCCTTTTTTCATACCATATGACATTAAATTTCATGGCTAATGTCCTTGGAACATGAAATTAAAGTTCACGGTACCTAGAGAACTACCTATGTATTGGTTCTCATATAGTTGAGATATGTAGTGAAGATTAGGTATTAAATACTAGTCTCAACCAAGAGATAAAGGGAAAAAGTTACGTACTCTTTTATACACATTATTCAGATGTATGTAAGGGTCTCTAGACTTATGGATAGTATCAGTCCAAATACTCCACTTATGAATTGGAAAATACACGTTTTAATGTCATAATACTAATCTAAAATTCTTTAATATATTCATAATATTTTTTCACCTTATAGTTGAATAATATATGATACATGAGAGATCGATTTACTGATGATGCAGTACATTCCCTATTTGGCCATTTATTAAATTCACCTCCACAACAGGCCTTTCAGGCAATTAGTACCACTATTTGGCATTGTAGAACATTCCCCAGCTTGACCAGCACAATGCATCCATCATAATGTGTTTTAAAATAGTTTTTACATCATTCATAGAATAATCTACATTTATCCCTTAAATCGTTAATGGTGGTATGAAAGAACCTTTAATTTAAAGTGGTCTTTATTTCCATATTTGTCCCATATCCTTTCTCACAACATGAATGTCTTCAAAATCGTGGCATACATTTTCCTTCTTCATATGTTCGAATCATATTGGAATTAATTTTATCTTTTTGACCATATATCATCCATTATTTCTGTAATACTGCGGTACTCTTGGTATGACCTAAATCAACTTGCACCATAGATCCTATATTTTGATCCTACCTTCATAAAAATCATATCCTTCTAATTATTTTGAAATTATTATTTGAAATACTCATTCTATATTTTGGAACCTCTCTCCATAAACCAATCTCTATGCCATAGAATATATGTATATCCATAAAGATTCATTGGATTTTAGAAGTAGAATGACATATTTATTGAGATATTCTTTACTTGACTATATAGTACATTCCCCAGTTGGCCTCATATAAGTTACCCATATAATGGGATTGTCATCCAAAGGGTGCCACAATTTTGCTATGTCGTACATACACTAGACAACCTTTCATAATAAAGCCCCCATAACTGGTTTTTTAAATATAAGTAACTTTGTTCATAGAATCTATCTCCTTTAATGAAATTATCCCTTTCCCATACCATTATTCCAATATCAAAATCAGAAAGACATATATTACAATTTTCCCTTTCCATACCTTAATATGGTAACACATATCCATACAAATTAACATGAAATTAAGAACTATAAATTATTTACACATATCTAATGATCATAAATTAAAATCCCCTCTAATGACCTTATTTCATGACTTGAGAGTGCCCAACCCATTAGTTTCATTTATGTACGAATTTAAAGTGCACAACCCATTAATATCATTTCTGCATGACTTTAAACTGAACAACATAATGTCATTGCTACATGACATAAAACCGAAATACCTCCTAATGTCTTCGATATATGACTTTAAATATCAGAATATATTGTCTTGAATACATATATCTAAAATTAATAACACATTAATTTCCTAGATTCAAGAATTTAAATTTCAAAACATAATTTCATTACTACATGACTTAAATCTTCTAATCCTGATAATATCTTTTTTCCATTATTTGAAACCGCACATAATAATTTCCTGGATACATGACATGAAACTACACAACCTCTTAATGTCCTTGATGAATGACATTAAACTATATTGAATAATATCTGAATTCACCTTTCCAAAAAATTTCCCTTCTTTACACACCAAATAGGTGTGGGAGGGTTTCCCATTAATAGACTATATTGGTACATATATCCCCTTTTATTCATAGGAATATTCTTTACTAAAACAACCCACTATGGTCTTGAAACAATCAATTATTATTAGAAATTCTATCATTTGTTGAATGTCATAATTCCTAAGATGTATTTTTATAAAACTATGAAGAACGTACCTCAGTTTTCTTGGTATAATTTACCCACAAAACAGGCCTGTCAGCCTAAGGATGACTCTATTTGTCTATGCAGAAAATTCCCATGATGTCCATACATAATACCTCCCCACATAATAGGTTTTCCATATAGGGGTTACTTCAATATTGGAAGAGACCCCCAACCATTATTTTATTTCAAGTTTAATATTTGTTAACCATAAAAAACATGACTCAAGATTCCCCTTTGAAATATATAATGAATATCGAGACCTTCACAGCCATAAAGCCTTATCTGGGTTATAATATCAATATTCATAGTCTAATATGTTCGACCTAAAACAAAATCCTTATTATTCTGATATACAAGTCTTTAAACATCCCACAGAAAGAGACATAGTACTAACCAGGTTGAAAACCCACAATGTTCACTCTGGACAAAAGTCGAGCCTTATATCGCTAATCCTAACCATTGTAAGGATTATATAATATAATATGGGGAAATAAAAGGTCCAAAAAATATAGGTTTTTCCATATGACCCTAAAAAAAATTAAAGTATTCTGGCTAGGAACCATGGCATAGGAAAAATTATATAAGCCTTAAAATCATTAGGTACCTCAAAAGAAAAACAATTGATGATGTAATTCTTTAATGTTCCCTAAAGATACATTAAGAAGCAGATTCTTTCCAGTATGAGTGACTATAATTCTAGGGGGATTTTGTAGAAACCATGATTTATGTTCCATAAACTATTCCATATAATTGAATATGTGAACTACACAAAGTCTGGAAATGATATGTTTGAGTAAAATATGTAATTTTGGAGGATGAAGTAGATCAGATTTTAATGAGTCATGACCCATACAATTCTTTATAGTGTAGAAATATTTGTGATGAGACACTCAATATTTCATGGAGGTCAGTGATCGTAGAGAAGGCATTGATACTAAGAATTGGTTTGGGGGTGCCTCCCCTATGGTATGAAGAAGTATTATTTCCATTGTTTTTTACCAATCCCCCATGCGGTACACCTGCACATACTACGTGCACCCCACAGAGCTATTGGAGCTCTTGCCGGTACTGTCCAGAGGGAAACTCCTCTTATGTAGAAGACATATGCTGGATAGTTATGTTGTGGACCTATATAGTCAAATACAATTCACTACTATATAGGAGAGCTGCACCATGTGCGACCACCTATGACCTCTTCTAAAAAATTCCAATGACTCGGTACTCTCATTTACTATAAATATGATACTTGGTATCCCTATTTCAGAGGTTGAAATTTTTGGAACAATCCCCTGGGCTCACAATTAATAGCATCACTTCAACCAGGTCCTTTGAAATTGTCATGTAAGTCTCTAAAAAACGATAGCTGAGAGAATTAAAGGGGTAAAGATGGCTTAAATACACATCATGTTCTATAACATAAGACACCTACATGATAAAACACACCAAATATCTGTTCCAAAGACCTATGCTTAGGATCTGTGAGTAGGAAATTAGCCATGGAACTACACGAAGGACTGGATCAAAGTAACTCCTAAGATATCAACCTAACCTCAATTGGGAATAATCCTTAGTAGTAAGCCCCAACCAAACCCCATTTGGGAATCATCTATAAGAGTCTCCCCAAACAATTCTCAAATCAGAATATTCTATAGGATTAATCCCCAACCAATGCTCAAATGGGCACTCTTCTCTATTGTAAGCCCTAACCAAACCCCAACAATCGTCCATCAATGAAAAAAGTGAATTATGTGTTCTGGGATCTTTTTATTACTCTTGTTTCTAATTCCAATCATGACCCTTGTGGGATTATAGTTAAACAGTGATTAGGACATCGACATGACTCCAAACCCAGGGTACCCTTTTTAGGAGTAAGCCCAAACCTCATCCTCTCAATGTGACATACCCCCTTATGAGATTCTTGGACTATGAGAATATAATTCATTCCATAACTATGATATTTATGAAATAATCCTATGGATCGAGCATAAGTGAAATACTCCTAAGACTTTAGCACCAATTAAAATCCCCCAATTTACCATGGCATCCACGTTAGGTGTTTGTCCCAATTTAATCCTCTCAATGGTCTATACTCCCTTATGCGACGAATGAACTATGTTAACTCTAATTATGGCCATAATCGAGATATGTAGGAAGCCTTATTGAGGCATGAGATCCATGTCATATTTTCCACAAAATGAGAAATCCTGTTCCAAAAAACGGGTATCCTCCTCATGTGTATTCCCCAAAATAAATTCAACTAATATGGGAATCATCATTATGAGTAATATTGAAATTAAGCCCCCTGAATATACATGAGTTAAGATATCAGTCATGGAACTTTCTAAAAATGGTATCCTTCCGATGAGTAAACCCCAACAGTTTTATCTCGAAGGACTACACTCTTATGAGAGAATAACTGAACTACACGGGCATTGATTCCCATCTAAATTGGATATGTTGGAAGCCTCATTACGAATCAAAACAAATACACTACATATCATCTCTATAATTTCTAAGCCATATTCATAAAAGGGTATAATTTAACTTGGATTCCCATTTCCCTTCTCGGTTCCTTGGGTTGCTCCAATATAATCCCCACACCAAACATGTACGAGGAACCTTCCACATATACGTCCATTCCACATAATTATAAAATCTACGGTTAGGTCCTTATAAAATGAAATTAAAATAAATGATGTGTCCTATTATGCAACAACTAAATACATGGTTTATGATTCCTTTCACAGTGATACATAGTTATCCCATTAATGAGTTCAATCCCAAAATCCAAAGAACTCATGTATCCCTAGATGCTGATTAAATCTAGCGTACAATTTTTCTACCTAGATGATAATAAACTTTAGATTTTCCTTCATATACATGGATAAATATAAATTCGAGAGTACTACATTATGTAGCTATAAATCCATAATTATTGTAATAATGACATATGAATATCTAACTCGTATACAAGAGGACACCATAGATGGAGAACCTTGGATACCTAGAAATATCTCCGTCAATTAATATCCTCATATACATGAAGATGATTCTCAATTCTATACATGTTAATTATCAATTTCATATACAAAGAGAAAATGATGAAGAACTCGGAAAATTAATAAAAGAGTCATGGATATATCTTAAATATAAAAGAGAGTCCCATAGTAGGCAAAAATTCCCCTTAAAAGGGTGATATGATCCTGAACTCCCATGCCTACGCCCAATGTGTGTTTTTATGCATTGTGGTTTAATTTCAATAATGATCTTCTTCTTGGGAATGAATTTATGATTGGATACAAGACCACTCGGTGTTTCTGATTCCATGAAAAAACCCATTGGCAACCAATCATAAATAATGATTCCTAACAAAATCCAATTTACAGGGGAAATAATAGACTAAAAAAATCATTTTTCATTACACTATCACTTTGCAAGGAATCATTATTTTTAAATATTATAGTTTTTGTATAATTTATTATCATTTCACAGCGATCTTACAAACTATAGGTTTTTTGGAAACTCGTGATCCTCATGGTTGATGATGATGGAGGGGATTTTATATTTCATAATAATGTTTTTTTCTATTATCATTTATTGTTTTGTGAACTTTTGATAGTTTTATTTTATCAATTATGAGTGTTAACACATTATGTGAAATGATATGTTAAACAAACATTGGTTGGATAGATCCCCTTACACATTAATAATATTTATTTTTGATAGTTCAAATATTATATGAAATATTATATATTAATGTTTCAATACATTTGAAAGAATAAAAAATAATTTTTGAAATAAAAGACATTATAATAGTAATAATAATGATAATAATTATTATTATAATGGAATCTAAAAACTATGGTGTTATAATTATGATCAAACATGGACATATAGATTGTGTTTGGGAATGTTAGTAATTTATTTGTGAAAGGATTAGTTGAGAAAATAGGCTCTAGAAGTGTGGAGAATAGAGGGGAGAGGATGTAATTTTATAAGTGAGGTATAGTACGCACTTGGAATTTTTCAGAATATTAAAATTTAATTATATATTACTCATTCTACATTTCTTCACATTAACTCTTCATCATTGAATAAATTAGATAAGGTAAAAAATGACATGGAAATGGTAATTAGCCATTTTTCGGAAATTTTAACACTCATCATTTTATTTTTAATCTTATTAACTCATTTTTACTCTTATTATGAATCTTAAATTTTTGACATTTCTCTCTAATAATAAAAAATTAACTGACCTCAATATTAAATTTTGAAATTATGATTCCAAATATTGAGTCAATTTTACTAAATTCATTTTCTATATATATCATAAATTACATTAAATATAAATTTACAATCATGAAGAGAAATTGATTTACAAAAAAAATTATGAATATAAATGTTTATATAACTAAATAAATGATATTATTGATTCCAATGAAAATTATTGGATTATTTTAAATCAAAATATACTAATTCAAATTAAAAAAATGAATTTTTTATTACTTGAAATGTAATAATAGTTTTCTATTAAATTTGTTTTTTTATTCACTATAAATTTAATCCACTCCAAAATAAAAAAAATATCCTTAATATAACATTTATATGATTATTTAGGAATGTTTTATATTTAACCAAATTCCATTTCTATATGTAGTATAATTTTATTAAGATAATATGTAAAAACCATTTTTTAGCAAAATTTATTTTTAAAAATGAAATGTTTTCATTATTATTAATTTTTCAATTATCATAATTAAATTAATGATAATTGATTATATTTAATCTATAATGTACATATTTTTATAATCATTTATCAATAATTATTAATTTAATCTATTATAATTACAATACATTTCCACATGAAATAGTTTGATGAAAAATATATCTCTTACAGTCAAAATATTTCATATTATTTTAAACCCATTTGAAAATAAATATAAATAATGTACAGATATATAATTGATATCTATATATATATATATAACATCTATCTGTGAAACAAACATGTTTATAATGGTAAAATTACATCCCTTTGTATATACATACATACATACCTGATTAATAAAATTAATGTCTCTCTCATTATGTATATTACATACACAATTCAGTTCCTTATATCTATATTTTTAGTTTTTTTCACAATATTCATAGAGAACAATGAGGGCAATGGTTTCAGGTTTGTGGTGTCTTTATATGTCTCTTTACTCAACATGTAATTTTTTCATGTTGTATAATATTACAACCTCGTTATGATCTAGTTCTTATCTCCTATTGTAATATTTTACTTAAAATAAAATTATCATGATTATTTTTAGTTTGATGTTGTGTTCATAACAAGATATCAAAAAAACATTCATTAAATGTAGAAATAAATGCAAATATATCAGGGTGTTATAATATGATTTAAAACATAATTAATCAATTTTAATAGATTATTGAGAGCTAAAGATTTTATTTTGAAGGTGGATACACTAACATTGAAAATATATTTTTTTCTAAATCTATTCCTTATTAAGATTAAAATAAATACATCAAGAAAAAAATATAGCTATAATAACTAACTTTTAATAAACCATGAATGTGTATAAGAGATAAAAATGAATTAAGATAATTTCTTTGATGATCTGAATCTTATTTGGAGGAACATTTCTGAACAAAATATGATATTTAATATTATTAATGATAAAATAGATATAAATGTATTGGAGTTAAAAAACATAAAAACCGTGATTTAATAATTCTTAAAACACAATAATGAATAATATATATAACATCGAAAAATCTACTCAATTAAAGTTTGAATTAGAATAATTTTTTTAGATGGTTAAGACAAAAATATCACTGAATAATTAATTCAAAAGGAAATTAATAAATCCATTTATAACAACAATGAATGTTATAAATAAAAACTGAACTTGTTTTGGATAATAACGATCATTGAAAATATATAACATTGTAAAATATATATATACATATATATAGATTGAATATCTCCCCATTTTTATGGAAAAAGAAACTTATAATGTACCGTAACAAAAATTGAGATCTTTTCAGAAAAAATTGTAAATTCATTGAGGGACCATATTTTATATGAAAATTTGTTTTTTTGGGTGAATTAATAATTATTATTCAAAAATAGATAGGAACATTTTAATTCCTTAGTGTTAAAAATAGGATTACGTGATGATGATACGTTATATGAAGTTAAATATTAGTCATATGAAAAATAAAACTACGAATATATAATTCCTCAAGAGTACCCACAAAAAAGTGTTTTTATTGTCATAAATAAATATCTATAAAATGTAACCAACATAATCATTGTACTAAAGAATATATGTATAAACTTCTACCATTATAACAAAAATAACATGGAGTCGAGATATTTTAATAATGAAAAATAAGGGGAATACACATCATATTTTCATGGATTTTTATGCCTATAAAAGGAATTCAAAATGGATAATGGAAAATAATTATTCAAACCTAATGTCATGTGTCACTGAGATCTAGAAAAATGAATAATAGTAATGTTTAGTAATAATTATATTCTGAAATTAATGATTATAAAATATCTCAGGAGTCAGTACAACTGATATTGTAGATCAAAAACTAAAATCCAATTATGTGTGTTGTTTGTTGATGGGATCAAACACAATTAATTGAGTGTTAGGAAACAATATGATGTTCATAATGAATTTAAAATGATCTACTGACAAAATATTCCAATTTTTTATGTCAAGTGAGTCTTATATTTTTTGTTCATGGAATAAAAATAATATTTGTGTGAGAATACTGTCCATTATTTTCAATGAATTAGAAAAACCATATTCATACAATATTTTGTAAGGTTCCTACTCCAACCAAATATTGAAAATGGTTTTATTTATTAAACTGGTAAAAATATTTTAATGGTTCGTTTATGTCATAAGTGAGTTGTAATTCAATCTACTATCACCCATAAATTAATATATTCAAGGTTAAATGTATAAATTAGAGACTAAACCACTAGATGTGATTTTTTTCATTACACTTATTGATGAGATATAAAGGGAAATAAATGAAATTTTCATTGATAAATAGTATGAATGCATTGTATTTTTCTAAATGTTTATTAGAGATGTTTAGAAAGAATCACTAGTTTATATCAGGATTCAGAGAACAAAAAATAAAATTGATTTCATTAACAATTATTTTGAATCAAATTTGATTAATCATGGAAATAAAATTAAATATTCCTCACCATACATACCCTAAAATATTTAAATTATTGAAATAATTAATAAAAAATAGGTTCAAATTAGTTGTATCATTAATGTAATGTCAAGATTTTAAATTTATTCATGATATATTCTTTAAGTATTATAATGAAATTTTAGAAACATGATTATTGAAACCTAAATATGAAAATACTACCTAGGAAATGTAGTACAAGAATAATCCGAATTTGAAAAAAATTCTTTCGTAGAAAATTATTAATAAGTTAAATAAATATTAATTTTTTCCATTTTTATGTAAATAATTTATAGAGTCTTTGTTGTAATATTATCCAATGGAAGAGACTAAAAGTGTTGTAAAACTGATATAGAAGTTTACAACCTACTATGATTCGAATTTTATGAAAGATAGTTTGAATATGTGTGAGATTAAAGAGGAAAATTATATAAATTTTAAATAAGAAAAAAATTATTTCTTCAAAACTGAGTAGATATGAATCATGAAATGATTCATATAAAGATAATATTAATTCATATTAGACCAATTGTTAGGATAAAGTCATAGAGAATACGAAATTAGAGTATCAGAGTCTACAAAAACATAATAGGCATGAAAATATAATTTTCAATTAGTGGGAATGTGTTTTTACTAGATGAAGTGTGTTTTTCATTTAGAAAATAAATTTTTTCACAAATAAAATCAAAAAAAAATTATTGAGGATATTTAGAAAAAATGAGTGGATACATGTTATGAATGAGAGATTGGATCATATTGAAATTAATTCATTATTGGATCTCATTCAGTGATTAAAATACAAGAATATTATCAGAAAAAAGTGATATATAAAAAGAAATATCAATGAAATATGTCTAACTTCTTGAAATAAGGTCAAATTTTTAATTCAAGGTAACTAATTTGTTAAAGGAGATAATATTATTGTGCGATTTTAATTTATTTCATGAATGGAATAAGGTATAATTGTCCTAATTTATAATGTGACAAGAAATATTTGATTTATAAAATAGAAGGCAATTTTTTAAAAAATTAATATTTGGATGAAGAAGTATTTATCTACAAATTAACAGACTGATCCTCGAAATTTAAACAAAATTTTACTTTTGGTTGACTAAATCACTATATCATATTAAACAAAAGACTATATCCTAGAATTAAATGATAGAAAACTATTTGAAAAATATATATTTCATCAAATAGAATACAAAAAAACCATTATATAATTGGTATGATGACATTTACTCTTAGACTAATTATTTATATTAATGACATAATCATTGAGGGAGATGGGGGTATTATTGTGGAGAATTGGAAATAAAAGGATGTTTAATTTCTTTTTTTTTCATTCCATGAGGGATAATATTAATTCTAGGGATAGAAGAAATTTTATAAGCTAAATATATTTTAATACCAAGATGAAATATGAAAAAAAAATATTATTAAAAAATGTAACATGGAAGACTCTTGAGAAACCACCCACTCAAGATAGTTTTTGTGATGTTGTGCAAGCATTATATATAGAAAAGTGTTAATCCAAATGAATTCAAGAAGTTGATTAGAATCAAAATTTTACCCACAATATCAAAAATATATAGTGTTTATATAGTAAAAATTTGAGAAGGAAACAAATGTTATCTAAAAGAATCAATCATGACTGGTATAAATAATGATCATAGATTCATCAAATAAAACATATGTCCACTACTAAAATTTGAGGTATTTGTGAAAGGATAATTGTGATGGGATCCCATCACAAATAAACATTAGTGAAGGGGTCCCATCACAATTATCTCGTTGTAGAAAATGGCGTCGTAAAAATTAGATTTTTCGATGGGCCAGTCACAAAAATGTGTTTTTGTGTGGGGAAACATTTCCAATGCAAATAATCTCTAATTATATAAATTTTATATAAATAATCCTTTTGTGAAGGGCCCGTCAAAAATAGTATATGCGATGGGCCCATCGCAGAAACTATGTTTTGCAATGGGGAAGTTACCCTTCGCAATTAATCCTCCATTTATAGGCATTATATACAAATAAAACTTTTACGATGGGACATTGCGCCTGTCGCAAATAGTATTTTAAAAATATATATTTAAACTATTTGCGACGTGAACCCGTCACAATAGGTCCTATCGAAAATAATAAAAAAATTAAAAAAATATATGTAATAAATTTAACATTAATAAAAATATAATATTAATATTATCAAAGTAATAAAAACATAAAAAATATTAAAATTATCAATACTGTCAAAAAAATATACAAAAATAATTGAATATTATTATTATTATTATTATTATTATTATCAAAATAAGAAAAAAAATAAAAAATTTAATACTAATAATAAAAAATAAAATATTAAAAAATATAAATTATGCAATATTCGCACTATTATAGAAGATAGAAACTATAGATTGTTTATATTACAACAAATAATGAATTCAAATGTTTTAAACATTTAAAAAAATCATTGGGGGTTATCTTCTTGATGAGGTGGTGGAGCTGTAGGAGATGGTGGAGGAAACTCAATCCCTAAACTAAGAGTCAGACATAGCTTGTACTCTATCTGCTAATGATTCTACTACTACTACTGTTGTTTCCATCAATGTGTATCTTCATCATACTGCGGCTACTTTTATTGATGCTGCTAACTCATATCTTCATGATTCTTCTACAAAATCTCTATAAACTCAGTCTGAGATTGCAACTGCTCCTGATTTTGTGAGGTAGAAGCTGATTCCTCTCCACGATATCCTATCGAGCTAGACGCTGACATCGCACATGTACCATAATAAGTATCAGGAGTCAAATGAGAGTTGATACAAACTACTCAACCCTTCTCAAATTCATAGTGAGTCGCCCACATCAATGTTGCCTCATCTAAATGGTGACCACTGGTCTGATCAGTCATCTCGTCATGACTCATAGCCTGTGTCTGAGAGGTTGTAGCCTTATATAACTCCTTTAATTACAATTTGAAATTAAAATTGTTAAAATATTATATGCAGTTAATTGTAAAACTGAAATAAATAATACTAACGAAAATTAGATTCTAGTGATCGCCATTAATCTCTCTAGTGGTTGGATCAGTGTACATCCTACGACAAATGTCGTACTATATAATATCGGGATGCTCGACATCCTATAGAAATATAAAATAAACTATTTATATATAAAGTTATATAAAATATATAAAAAATATACTTACAAGTTGCTCTCTATGAATACTGAATGTACGGATACCAGCTCAATGCATCATCTCCTATCTCCCCTAATTCTATCGACCCATTTAATATCTCCTCTGAAATAAACCACCCAACCAGTTTAAGCACAATCCATCTCAAATGTGAGATGAAATGTACTCTAGTCGGTGGGCTCTACACTGATCATCATATTATATCAGTCCTTCTTTCTTAATGGTATCCCATCTCAAATTTTACAAAAACTAACTGAAACGGTCACACATAGACACCTTCCATGCCACGTGGATCATGTCATACATGCTATCATCGATGGGATATCATAAACCGTACAAATAATTTATAAAATCAAGTAATTAATAAAATAAATTTCAGAATAAATATTATTTATTTATATACCAGCCAATGATTAAACTTGTTGAGCCACACATCAACGGGAATATGTTATCATGTGATCAATGGAAGAGAAAAATAATTGTGCAAGATAGCGCTCCCTTTTCCAATAGATACGTGTAGAAAAATATAAAAAATGAATAAATAATCAAACAATTATTACATGTATATATTAATTAATAAAATCTAACTAAAATATAGATTTTACCATACCTCAATGTGCGTAGATCAAATCCAAGATGTGGACATCGCTCGGGGATAGTGTCAGGAATTATCATTTGCGCAAGACTACGCCCCCTCTTCATACCGTATGAACCGCCAGTAGGCTTGGGGGTAGATGATCCAAAATGCCCCACTTCCAAAGGTTGCTTATCCTCCTCTATCTCAAAAAATAAATTAGGGTCCATCTAAAACACTAAATAATTTTTGTTTGCAGATATTTGAATATAAATACTAGTTATAGATATATATAAGTTATGATTATAACCATCATTTAACTACTTCAATGTTCACCTTAATCATCATCTCCATATCTAATGATATCAACATCTTCCTATTTCTCCTCGGCATCATCAATATTCATATGATTTTTAGTTTCAGCATCTCTTGTCATTTCAAATTAATTTTTAACACCATTAACATCTTCCCCACCATAGAACATTAATGGTGGGGTGTCATCATCGATATTCACATCTCTTGGTTAAAAAATATTGTTTTTGAGTAGCCTCTTGAAAAATTTCAATTCCTTTCACTTTAGTGGAAGCACATTTAGTTGTAGTAAACTGATTTTCCTAATATTTCATTTTTATTATGCTACACCAATCACTCAGGTCTCTTGTAATAGAAGAGTACTTTGCATAAGAAATTTGATGTGCCTATTGAGCTAGTAAAAATGGGTCATTTAATTCAATAATATTTTTATATTTAATATCGATGATTCCATGAGTCGGATGAGCACACAATCCTCACTCAGTATCCATCCACCTATATTTAAACATCATTATGAAAATTTTTCCAAGACAACAAAACTCAATAATTTCATCCAGAATTCTGTAAAAGTTAATTTCCATTTCTCTATGATGTGATCCTCTCAAGAAAACTCCACTATTCATTGTTTTCGAATTCCCCATATGCACGTGTATGAAATTGAAAACCATTCACCACATATAAATTATAAGATTTAACAATTTTTGGATGGTGGGATACTCAGTATTCACAGTTGCTTATAAATTTTATCAACATGTTAAGACATTTAAAAAAATTTAAAAAAATTATCAATATAATAAATAAAAATCTAAATTGATATTAAACCATCAATAATTAATTTTACCAGTTTTCGAAACCATTGAGTAATTTTTTTTTCTGCATTTTTCAAGAGAAGAGGCTGTAATTTGTGAAAGTTGTTTCCAGTTTTGATTATCATATAACCTATAAATAAAATAACATTACATAATATAACATATATTATATAATTAGTAATAAAATAACTCATTATGCATATGATGTCATTTCTTCACAGATGAGAAGAACATATGTATGAGATCTGTGATGTTCATCATCTCAAAGACATCATTCATGGACTCCACCAATGCCAAGATTTGGCTGATTAAAAACTGATAACTCATTGACTATTTCATCATTAACATTCCCCTAATTCCATTGCATTTAGTCTTGTTTTGAGGGATATTCATATTCAAAATAATGAGATAAAAAAAGATTATTCTTCTTGAAATTAAGTTTCAACAATTGAGCCTTCAACTGATGATTTGTTACGTACCTTTTTCTTCAATTTCTACATGCATCAATCGAAACTATACTAGGCCTCCACATTTAGACTCATTTGGGAAAAATAATATCAGATATTCCATTGAGTCAATGAAATCTAGCAGAATGATTTTTTCCAGTTTATATATAATCATAGAAACATCTTCTTCCAGTTTTCTTACCACATTGTAGTCTTTGTTCACTTCAAAAAGTCTAATTTTTTTT
The DNA here is from genome assembly GCA_963277665.1 of Viscum album. Taxonomy (NCBI): domain Eukaryota; kingdom Viridiplantae; phylum Streptophyta; class Magnoliopsida; order Santalales; family Viscaceae; genus Viscum; species Viscum album. The sequence continues at coordinate 1,456,332,049 of OY728159.1, read as the reverse complement.
TTGATCTGTCGGTTATCGAATCCCAAATCATAGAATTCAACAAACATCTAAATTAAATCGGCATAAGTCTTAAAATTATAACATGAAAATCATGACTTTTTAATACTGTATTATGACCATTCTTACCACATCTTACCAAATTGGAAGCATAGCCATCTGTAGGTCTCAAATCATCAATCCAATGACAATATAATAATATAATATACTGGTACAGTGTATAAGATACTTTATTCTTCATTAAAATTTGTGATCAAACAATTTCAAATAGTTCAAGTTTTGGTCGCCTGAAAATTTGGGCAAGATATAATCATGCATTTACAGAATCTTTGGTCTTACCTGGTGTATCCAAAAAAATATGAAATAAATTATCAAAATAGTTCTTATCAATAATCATGACATACAAATGTGGGGGACCGCCCAATCAAACCAATATGGATGATCCCAAAAAATTCACCATTTTATACAATAATGTTTTTTCACAAAGACATGAGTTTTACGCTAGTTTATTGTTGGACCAAATGTGATTGGAGGTAATAAAAATACAACTGATATTAACTCTCTACCTGAGATCATTTTTGGAGGTTTATCCCTTTAAATTGTTCCTTCTTTGAAATTAGATTTGTTCCTCCGAAAAGGATGTCCAGTTGGAAGAAATATGTGATGACTGTCAAAATAGAATGGTTTATTTATTTTGATGAGCATAAAGGCTTTATTGTATTTCATAAAATAATTACATGATTTCATCCCATGTGTACTCTAGCCAGATAACATGTTATATGCTGGAATTTAACTAATTGTCCACATCAATGCAGCTTTTAATATTAAATTTTTTTCAGAGCAACATCATATGTACTATCACAATTACTATATAATGCATTTAACTCATCAATCAATGGTTTCAAGTAAACATCAATATTTTTTTCAGATGTCCTACGATTAATATGGTCAAAAACATATCGGGCTCCTTCATCAACATCCATGGATGTAAATTGTACGGAGTTATAAGTACAGGAAAACATGAATACTGACTACCAGAAGAACCAAATGGAAATAAAGCATCATTAAAAATAACCAATAACATGTTTTAGACATATAAAGTAAAAGACGGAAGCATACGGATAAAATGTTTCCATGAATCCCCATCAGATAAATGATTCATGATTTTATCAGTTCAAATCTTGGTTTTGTGCCACGACATCATAGTCATTGTGTTCTGAGACATAAATAAACACTACAATTTGGGTGTGTGGGGAAAATATCTAAGCAATTTTAAAGGAATTGACCTAGACATCCCTAGATGATCTTATTTATACCTCAATTTTATACATGTGGGACAACTACTAAATGACTCATTTTCACTAGAATATAAGATGAAATCATTTGGACATGAATAAATCTCATGATAACTAAGCCCCAAATTATGAACCAGCCTCTTGATCTAAGAGTAATTTGCAGGCATCACATTTTCATCAGGTAATATTGTTTTAACCAATGAAAATATCTTATCAAAATAGATGTTTGAAATTACATTATCTGATTTAATTGTCATAAATTTTTCAATCACTTCTAATTTACTGATCTTGAAATCAAAATATAATGTATCCCCAGCAGACCTCAACAACTCCAAAAATCCAGATGGGTCCAACTTGAGAGTTAAATAAATATCATCTTGATATACAGTTTGTTGAGCCGATGGAAATACAACAACATGTACTAAATTTTGAAAATTCGATGGATCTGGAATCATGTTATTAGTATCTTCTTGAGAACTACATTCACTATGTTGAAAATGGGATGTCCCCTATCCTTGTCAAATTTGTCAAACATTTTCAGAGAACATTTTTTAACAATAAATTATTTATTAAAAATTATTACTATTTATTAAAAATTATTACAATTCATTACAAAATATTTCTATTTATTACAAATTATTACTATTTATTAAAAAATATTACTATTGATTGAAAATTATTACAAATTATTAGATATTATTACAAATTACCCCAAATTATTTATTAATATTAATCACTAATTATTATTATATATTACCAATTATTACTACTTTTTTCAAATTATAACTATTTTTTACAAATTAATACTAGTTATTACAAATAATTACAAATAATTACTTATTATTACAAATTATTACAAATTATTAATAATTATTATAAATTATACCATATTGTTTTATTTATTACATATTATTACAAATTAATGAAAATTATTATTATTGATTAATATTTATTAATATTTGTTAGTATTTATTATTATTTATTAATATTTATTAGTATTTAATTGTATTTTAATAATTTATTAGTTTTTAATAATATTTATTAGTATTTATTAATATTTATTAAAATTTAATATTATTTATTAAAATTCATTACAATTTATCTGTATTTATTACAATTTATTAGTATTTACTACAATTTATTAGTATTTTTTAGTATTTTTAGTATTTATTAGTATGTATTACAATTTGCTACAATTTGTTAGTATTTGTTATTATTTGTTAGTATTTGTTAGTATTTGTTAGTATTTGTTAATATTTGTTTGTACTTATGAGTATTTGTTTGTATTTATTAGTATGTGTTACTATTTGTTTGTTTTTTTAGTATTTATTAGTATTTTTTAGTATTTATTAAAATTTATTAGTATTTATTAAAATTTATTAACATATTATCAGTACTTATTATTATTTGTTAGAATTTATTATTATTTTTAAGTATTTATTTGAATGTATTAGTATTTATGTGTATTTATCAGTATTTATCATTATTTATCCGTATTTATTAGTACTTATTAGTATTTATTCCAATTTATTACAATTTATTAGTATTTATTAAAAATTATTAGTATTTATTGCAATTTATTAGAATTTTTTAGAATTTATTACCATTTATTCATATTTATTAATATTTATTAGTATTTAATAAAATTCGATACAATTTGTTTGTATTTGTTATTATTTGGTAAAATATGTTAGTATTTGTTAGTATTAGTTAGTATTAGTTAGTATTAGTTAGTATTTGCTAGTATTTGCTTGTATTTGTGAGTATTTTTTAGTATTTGTTTGTATTGTTTGTATTTATTAGTATTTAGTAGTATTTATTAGTAATTATTTTAATTTATTACATTTTATTACAATTTATAGCATTTTATTTCAATTTATTACAATTTATTACAATTTATTACAATTTATTAAAATTCATTTGAATTTATTACAATTTATTAAAAATTTTAACAAAATATTACTATTTATTACAAATTATTACTCTTTATGACAAATTATTACTGTTTATTTAAAATTCTTACAAATTATGACCAATTATGACAAATTGTTACAAACTATTACAAATTATGACAAATTATGAGAAATTATAACAAAGTATTAATAATTATTACAAATTACTCTGACTTATTACTATTTATTAATTTTTATTACAATTTATTACTATTTATTTTCATTTATTACTATTTATTACTATTTATTTTTGTTTATTACTATTTTTTACTAATTATTATGAATAATTACGAGTTATTATGAATTATAATGACTTATTACTAATTATTACGAATTATTATGAACTATTACGAATTATTACGAATTATTCTGAATTATTATGAATTATTATGAATCATTATTAATTATTAAAAATTATTAAGAATTATTACGAATTATTACGAATTATTACGAATTATTAAAAATTATTACAAATTATTATGAATTATTAATAATTATTACTAATTATACCTATTTATTACAAATAATTACCTATTATTTCTAATTATTACCAATTATTACTAATTATTACTAATTATTACTAATTATTACTAATTATTACTTTTTATTACTATATATTACTATTCATTACTATTTATTACGATTTATTACTATTTATAACTATTTATTACTAATTATTACCAATTATTACCTATTTTTACAATTTATTACCAATTGTTACAATTTATTAACAATTATTACTATTTATTACTATTTATTACTATTTATTACTATTTATTACTAATTCTTACTATTTATTACTAGTTATTACTAGTTATTATTAGTTATTACAAATTATTACTAAATATTACTAATTAATTCAAATTATTACTAATTATTATGATTTATTACTATTTATTACTATTTATTGAAAAATTATTACTATTTATTAAATATTACTAATAATTATTAAGAATTCTTACGAATTTTTTCGAATTATTACAGATTATCAGGAATTGTAACGAATTATTACGAATTATTACATATTATTACAAATTATTAGTCATTATTAGGAATTATTACTAATAATTGGTAAGTATTTCTAATTATTACTATTTACTAATAATTATTACTAATTATTTATAAATATTACTCTCTATTACTATTTATTACTATTTATTAATATTTATTACTATTTATTACCAATTATTAACAATTCGTAACAATTGTTACTATTTATTACCAATTGTTACTATTTATTACCAATTATTACTATTTATTACCAATCATTACCATTTCTTAATATTTATTTCAAATTATTACTATTTATTACAAATTATTACCAATTATTACCAATTATTACCAATTATTACTATATATTGATCTTTATTCCTATTTATTCCTATTTATTCTTATTTAGTACAATTTATTACTCATTGCCATTAATTATTTCCAATCACCCCTAATTATTTCTAATTAGCTTTAATTACTATTAATAAATACAAACTACAGCTAGTAATTACTGATTACCACTAATTATTAATATAAAATATTAATTATCATTAATAATTATTAATTATTACTAATTATTAACAATTATTTGTAATAATTTGAATTTATTATTACAAATAACGACTGATAATAAAATGATTTAAATCTAGTTTAAATACAACAACTCAATAATAATTAAAATTAACATACAAAAATGTAATAAATAATTAATTAAATAAAATATAAATATCTTTAAACTTGCTCTCTTATTGATGTAGACGAATTCACAACTTCTTTATTAAAAAAACTAACACAGCGAAATTTTTCACTCTAAAAATATAGTTTAGAGAGACAGAGAGAGAGGAAGTGAGAATTCAGAGGAAGAGAAGAAAAAAGGGATGACGTAATATATATGTTAGATTAATTGCTATGATACTATTTGTGACGGGTCTCATCGCGAATATCATTGCCCACATTAAGTACTTTCGGTGGTTAAAAGGGTATTTTCGACGGGTCTCGTCGCAAATAGTCTCCTGCCGAAACACTTTTTGCAATGGGACAACATCCTATCACAAAAACATATTTTCCGCCGACCGTATTTGTGACGGGTCTTGTCGCAAATACAGTGCGATCGACCCAGTATTTGCGATGGGGTGATTCCCCCATCACAAATAACATTCCCGCATTTTGGCGTTCAAATTGCGCGAAACCACACCTTACATTTTGTGATGGGACCCCAAATCCCATCCCAAATTACAACTTATTTGTGATTGATCAAACCTCTCGTCGCAAATAACCATTGACATGGAATATATGCTACATGAATTATTCCCGTCAAATATAGCCTGCCGAAAAATGTATTTTTCCCATAGTGGTTGATGCTTGAATTATATAAGAGTTGATGATATGATTTTTAATATATACTATGATATTTATTGTGATAGGAATGCGATTAAATTATATAAAAAACGAAGAATTTTTTTTTGGACAGAATGCATCCTCTAATTTCAAGAGAGTGTATTCTATAAATTTTTGACCTTTTGAGGCCATGTATGCGGATTCCATAAAATCATAAAAAATAGTCTTTGTTAGATTGTGAAATTATAATTCTTTCTATTGATATATGAAGGAGAATTTAGATTTTTTGGTGAGATTTATGTTGAAAAAGATCAATCTATGAATCTTGTGAAACACTCTAGATCCAATTTTATTAGCGTAAAATATCATCACATCAAATAGAAGGCCTCCAATTCTGATGTTTTTCTAAAATTTATCTCTACAAAGGCTCATTTTTATGATTTTTTTCCAAAGGATATAGAAAGGGATAATTTTTACGGTTTGATGGTGAAAATTAATCTTCCCCATTTCTCTTATAAAGGATGATTTTTATCATTCCCAAAATGTTTTTGAATTATAATGTTAAATGGGGATAATGGTATAAAACCATATATGACATATGATTTATGAATATAATTATATATTTTTAAAGTAGGGTAATCAATTGATTTGATTAAGGGGATAACATAAATGTAACAACTAACAATTTCTTATCCTTTAGAACAAAATTCACTAAAAATAATTTATTTATCTAGGAATGTAGTTTCATTATATTTCTCATTGATAATTTTTATGATATTATATATATTAGATAGTTGACCACAACAAGTTTAAATGGCGTATTTAAATTACCATGTTATTATTAAATATTTTTTTATTTAATTTAAAAATTATTTTAGATACATTAAATAAAATTGAGATTTATTTTGAGTTTATTTGAAGTATATGAGGTTAGTTGGAGATTAATTAAGAATTATATTTAATATATATAAAAACAATGTGTAGAAGATTTTTATGGAATTAAAAAAGTAATTTGTAATTAATTAAAAATTGTATAAATATATGTGTAGTATAAAATATTCATTACATACATGGGAAAAAATTAATCATTATATTATTGAAAACCATAATGATTTAAAAAGTTCCTTCATGAAACTCCACATGTGGAACATGATTTAGATGATTTGAAAATAGGATGAATCTGAATCCAACTTTTTTTCAAAAGAAGAAATTAGCAATCAAAAATCCTTACCATAGTAGATATCTGAATATATTATTACTATACTCAACATGAACCTTTTTCTATAGAAATCATCATTTATATGATTAAAAAAATGTGTTGTTAATTCATTGATACAAATATGGATGATGTTCGAGAAAAAAGGTTAATCTTTCCGCATGATGAAATAAGTGCTATAAATTCTAATGGGTTAGAGTTATAATTAATTTAGGCTTTTAGATGACTAATCTAAGGATATGTTATAATAGGGTTATATTGAGGATGAATATATTAAATACAACCAAAGATTAATTCTTAATACACTATATCTCTATCAAATAATCATTATGGTTTATAAGAGTATACATTGAGAAAAACCCATCACATATGAGTAATTCTGAGAAAATAGTTATTAGGTAAGAATAATATCACAGTATAAAAGGTTGTACATGAGTATCCTGAGGTTATGTAATATTATGAGAAATGATTCTATAATCATTTAAATGTGATATATTGTTCCATAATTATAACAACTTTGAATCAATTCCTACGTATGATTAATATGGAGTGTTTATAAATTACATAATAGTAAATTACTCCCATGTATTATTTATATATTTATCTCATATTGTATTTCATTTATGGTTACTTGAAATTATTAGTGTTTTAATGTCATGGATTTTGGGTATAAAAATGATTAAGTCTATGATAATTTAAAAGTGAAATATTCGGAGATAATTATGAGGGTCACTAAATATATATTTATATATAATGATGTATTTATTTTTAATGAAATTAAAATAAGGATTCTTATTTTTTTAATAATTAATGATAATATTTTTTTAATTATGATATATGATGATAACTGCAACTAGTGATGCTATAATTTCATGGAAAAAAGTAGTTGATCATTTTAGATATTTGAAAGGATAAATGATCATCCAACTTTCTAGAGGATAATTATAGAGAATAAAAATGAATGTATTTGGAATATATTCTTTTTAATAATTCGTTTGATTCAAAGATGAAAATTTAGAAATCATTTATATTGATCAATGTTTCCATATTTTCTATAGAAAATATAAGACTAATTTTAAATAAGAAATCATCATGTTTTTCTTTTTGATGTGTGTTTCAAAATTCAATTATTAAAAATATTATTATACATTAATTTCCGAAATAGTAAGATAATCTATTAAATGTCATCTTAATAAATAATAATGGATGTGGGGGAAAATAATATTTAGTTCAAGACTAGTAATCTGCAACTGATACTATAATTTTATTGATGTAGATATTCCTAATATTGAAGTAATAATTAATATTTTATGAATGATTTTGAAGTTTTGGAGATATTTTGTTTCAGTTGTGTTTAACTATAATGTTGTATACATAGGATATTTTTAAATTTTTAGTGAAAATCATTATAAACATGAGGGATCTTGTCTAAATATATATGTGTCTAAATTTGTTATTTGGAAACAAAATTGCGATAATGAATGATAACTTTTGTTCATGTAATACATTTATCAACTTGGTTATCCATCTATGTCTCAGAAATTACTCAAACATAACATGTACATAGTTTCTAACACCAACGCTGATGATAGAATAAATCATTTGTGTTTTAGTGCAATTAATTTTTGTAGTTTCATATGTCTGAGGTGTGACTTTAAAATGGAAGGACCATGACTCCAACAACTCAACTAGGTTGATTTCAAAAGTAAATTGTTATAATTTCTTAAAACATATTGAACATCCCTTTAAGAGTTACAATATCATATCTTGGTTTCTTGAAAAAATAGAAGGATAAATATTCATTATGGATGAAAGTAATATAAATCGTTTGATAGTGGTGTTTTCATAATAATCATATATATAAAAATGGAAACATTTATTTGTTTATTAGGATTCAGGGATAGATATACCACATGCCAAATAATATAGATGTAATGGAATTTCCCTTCAACCTAAATATAATTTAAAATAATTTATAGATATTGTGATCTCTAAACATTATAAATACTAAAATTATAATTAATTCAATTATAATTGTAAAATTTCATAGAAATCATCAAAATTATTTTTTAAATTAATTATCCCCATAATTATTCTTCAATGGTTTGAAATAATTCTATACACTGTTTTCTTTTTTTTAAATAATGTCTGTACAATTATCTATTATAATAGCATAGGTAAATCCATCACTACCTTATTTTAGACTATTTCTCTAACATATAATAAAAACAATTAATAAATATTATCAAATCATAAATTATAGAAATATAGTTTTCTATAATCAAAATAAATTGGAAATCATGAGTCTTAAATGGATTTTATACACTGGAAGAATCATTCACATTTTCCTAATAAAAACAATTTAATACATTAGATGAAAAATTATGATACATATTTAATACGGTGAAGTGAAATAATTTATGAATATTAATCAAAATGAGATTTTAATGGTAACATATTTGTATCTATTGGATGGTTTTTATATCCTCAAATGTTCCTACATAACGTAAAATACACACACCTTGCTTCCCCTATTTTCTATTGACTAAATGAGAAGTAAAATTTAAAAAATTATTATCATAGAAAAATTAAAGGTAAATTTATATTATCAATATTAGATTCAGAGTTAATTATTCTTCCAAAATTATCTCCCAAACAAGATAAATTTTATCTATGACTTCATATATTGTAGTCATTTTAACCAAATTAGATTCACCAACCATAACGCAAGATATGTGAGATAATAACTATGACCACCTAATATCATAATGATTACCATTCTCATTAAATTTTAATATGAATTCATGTATAAAAATTCATCTAAATATAACTAGTTTTGGCATGATAATTGAAATTCCAAGAAGGAGGTACATAAAATATCATCCATGAATTGATTCACCATCACTCTTTTTAAATTACTCTATGATTCATATTCTATAAAAATTTTCAAATGAGTCCATCGAGACACTTATAGATTCTTCCAAAAGGGGGCATAAATGATGATCTAAATTATAGATAATTATTTGACATGATCATTACAATTTAAATAAAATATGTTATGAATTGATTTTTATGATCTTTATCCATAATTATTTCATTAAAAAGAATGAATTTTTATGAAATAATAATTCATCCATTGAAACACACATTTTTTTCTTCTCACAAGGTGTTTGAGGTAATCCAATGATCGAATACATGGAAACATGTTCTCACTTCTTGGTAGGAATAAAAATTGTAAATTTCTTTCTACATACTTCTTTTTTCCAACCATAATTTACACATAATTTATTCATAGAGAATTATGCTATATAATATTCATAAATATTGTTTTTCACCAATATTAATTCTTCTTTTTGTATAATATATTGCTTCCACCTGAATGAACATCCAAAGGGGAATGATAAATAACCATAATAATATCCTTTAATAAATAAATTTAATATTACTAATTGTTTCGTGACGTATAATTAACTGTATGAAGAAGGAGAAAAATCTCTAGTGGTCCATAAATTTTTTTAAAGATCCATATACATTTTAATAATGTATCATTTGTTCCCTCAGAATAAATTTTATTTATGTTATGATGAGTGATTATTAACATTTAAAAGAACATTAATTGCTTCTCTTATTTATCTTAAATATTCAAATCTATAATAATGATGATCATTTATAATTATTACCATAATTCCCACACTATATGATAAAAAACATATTACAAATATTGTTCTCATATATTTTTTCTATTATTAGAGTATATTTATGGTACAAATAAAATAATATATGATATTCTACAAGAAAATCTATTTCAAAATTATATCATTTAATTAATGTAATGATATATATATATATATATATATATATATATTTTGAATTATATTATTGGACATAAACATAGATGTGTATTTTATTACGATATCTTTGAATCGTAGGGTAGTAGTTGGAGAATACTCAAGTCCTATAATTCAAAAAAATCACTGAGATATATGAGAATTATTATGTTATAGGTCAATGTTTACATCACCATTTTTCATTATAAATAATTCATTTTAGTGTTTTCAATAAGAATTTATAAGAAAAATGTTTCATTTAATAAATATGGAAAAAGAGATGTATTTTATTTTATATATTGGATAATCAATCTTGTGTTATAAATTTCATTATTAAATAAATTGTTGGCTCTAGAAGGTTCTTATTCCTATATAATGAGGCTGAATCCATGTAGTGGGTTTCTGAATGTGTTTTGTACATCCAACTAATTATCCTTTATTATGAAACTATCTTTCCCCATAAACCATTTATTGAAAGAGATACTAGTATACTAGGGGTGTGAAGAGAATCTATCCAATATTATTGGTGATTTTTTTATCCCATATATAGAACATGGATAAGATAATGTGGTAGATTCATCTTAATGATATTATTTTAGCATAGCGAATGGAGATGAAACAATAATATCTATAGTTTAAATTATAAACATCATGATGTTTTAAAATTTATTTGAATGGTTTCCATTTTATGCATATTATATAGTTACAATATGTGGTTTTACCCATTTTTTCATCTTTTAATTAATATCATATTACCTTTAAATTATTTAGCCTTATTATATAAATTCAATGTGTTTTGATTGGTTGGATCATTCATAAAATGATGAATAATGGATGCACATTCAGATTTTATTTCATATAATATAATGTTACTTGGTTGAAGACCTTGGTTTGGGATATGTCAAATAGATTTACATATAGAGTCATCAGGTGTGGTAACATCAAATAGTAATATTTCAATCATTATTATTTTCTCAATTATGATATATGTGATATCATAATTGTATAAACACTTTACCTAAAACTATTTATAATACATATAATATGATATAATACAATTATAGGTCACTCATAACATGACACTGGATACATAATATATTCATTACTAAGTCGCATGTCACAACCATTGATCTACTAGTGTGCTAATGATAAAATACTGTACGTTGTATGTCATATTGATTAATGTTATATTATCCAGATATTTAAAATTCAAGGTGTTAATACTTTACAAGAATTGAATTACAATTTTATATTGCATAGGAACTTTATCATAGGTAGTGATAGTTGGTCATATGATATTTATCGTACATTGGATCTCTCTTCAGAAGGTAATCTAATTTAAACAACACCACATTAGTTATCACGCTCAAGGGTTTTTTCACTAGTTTTAACCACATAAATTATTTATTATACCCTAAAATAAGTGAGTTTCTGTGATAATTTTATGCATTCATATATCTATTGAGTTATTCTTACAAATTACACGCACACTGTTCTCTTTCATCCATGTATCACAATCTATCTATTGTTACTATATTAAATAAGAGCTCCTTTAACCAATCCTATGTGGAATATCTCACCAAACAATATAGCAGTATTTTCAAAAAATATTAGTGTAGATAAATAATATCTTTTTATAATTTAATTATGTATTTTTTAAAATGGTATAAAAAATATAAAAAATGGTTTCTTGTGATATTTTTTGTTTCAAAATGGTATTATAAAATAAATATTTACTTGTTTTTTATAGTTATTAATTATGTGTTTTTGAAACATTTATGGGATTAATTTCAGTAAATATTAATTGATAATATTTATATGCCATGACTAATATATATTTAATTACCTATAATTACGATATGAAATTTATTTATGGAAATAATATACTTAATTTCTATAATTTTTATAAATTAAAAATGCATGGAATGGAACATGATACAAATTATAATAACTATAATTTGTTCATAATTATTTAAAATTAGTTTTTCTAATTAAGAAGCTTATTTGAATAAATTATTTAAACAATATCAAAATGGATATTATAAATTGATTTGATCTGGTGTTATATATTTTAAATATGTTAAATTTTGATTATGTAATATGTTATAAAAATTTAATTATTACATAAAATGTTTATAGTAAATTTAATTTCATGTAGTTGATTTAAATTCTATATATAAATAATATTAATGATTCTATGATATATGAATATTTTTTAAATATATATACATATTTATTAATGGATGTTCTATAATATAGGGATAAATAATGAATTATATACCATAACATATTTTATGAATGGATCATAATTATTTTGTCATGACAAAATATATTAATTGTTTATTTATTTGGTATGTTTTATTCATTATTAAAATACTATAATTTTAATTTTGTAAATATGGGCATGATTTTATTTCAATAATTTATCTTTTTTTATAAATAGTTTCACATCCATGAATTTGTAACACGAATGTTATGATATTGGATTATTTTTCTTCTAACTTTAATTATTCATATAATATTTTTGTCTAGAAAGAATTATACTATTTTTTCATATATATTTTATCTTTTAATATTGATGTCATTATGATCTAACTTGACTAAGGCGTCCTTCAGTTAAGATACATTGAATCAAAATGTTCACAGATCTATTGATTTATAACATCTATATAAGTGTGAGGGGTGACTATCTATGGATCTAGAATTATAAATATTAGGACTGTTAAATTCATCTAATTCCATGACATTAAAATAACAGCTTTCGTATAACTTTTAAATAATAAATTTCATAATATTTATAAATAGTTTTACAAATAAATTTTCTAAGGTAATGTAATATATTAATGATTTAAATAGATAAACCTTCCTATATATATTTTATCTTTTCAAAAAACCAATGTCTGGTTAAGTGGAAAACCATTACAGAAAATCATGCTATTATAAAATCACAATGTCTAACAAAAAAACCACACTCACATTGAGTTATAATTATAATTACTTCCATGACAAGTACATTATATCAACCTAAGGATAGTTATTGATGTTTTCTTAAAAACATACGGTCATAAAATTCAATACTGATTTTTATTTGTTGAAAAACAAAAATTGGAAATAAATAGTTTCAACTAGTTGATAATCCTATGAATCATGTTCCATGAGGATTCCTTGAAAAAATTCAAAATCTGCATTATTTTCATAAGACTACATTCTAGATAAAACTGATATTTTTATTCATTCCCATCATTTATTTACATAAACTACATGGTATATTACTAAAATAACCATATTTTATATCCATTGTATTTATATAATATTGGGAATGAAGATGTAGAAATTGATTATGTTTTTATATCTCCACCATCATTTAATGAATTTTTTCAATCAATCTTTAACTACTCTATATTATATTTTTTTACGTATAGTTAATAACGACTATCCTAATGTACCATGTTCAAATTATCTTGAGATAGTTTTGGATATACCACATACAATCCCTTGACATTTCACTACCCAGTTACTTGAGGAAAAATATGTTCCCTGAGAATGATTCCATAATGTGTTGTGATTTTTCCAAAAGACCATACAACAAATATTTTCTCCTCAATGAAAAATAGATAATTTACAATATTAAAATTAATCCTTCCTCTATTATGTTTATCCTAAACTAGAGAAAACATTTTTAATGATAACTAACAATTATTAAAAATAATGTGATATTTGAGACACTCTTAGATAAAACCTATTAGTATGAATTGAAATAGAATATTCCACAACATATATGTAATTTTCATTATAAAATGTTCTAAAACTTTCTTCTAATATAATTTCTTTAAAATCATAAATCTAAAAAATTTAATATATCAGTTTCTATTCATGTGATCTCATCTTTAATACTTGAAATCTCTTTTGATTATCAATGTTGAATTAAATGTAATTCCCTTATCCATTGTCTATTTTTATCTATCACTATTTAACATAGTAATGTGGGAATTCATTCCACAACACTCATCAATTATACCCAAAATCACTTACTTATATCTGTAAAGGAGAGATTAACCATTTTAGGAATTTCCATTAATAACAGTAACAACTATTTATCAATAAAATGTCCATTTCATATAAATGTGTTAATTTTTTTTCTATACACCAACATGAATATTTAGATAATATTTTTTCACTATACACTTCTGTTTAGCATCATCATCATCCTTGTATAATACTTTTGAATTAGAATTTTAATTATATATCTTCTATTTAGAGTTAAAGACACATGTACACTCTTCTACACTTTTAAGGGAGCTTTATAATCCTCATAAAGAATGTTTTCTTGAACTAATACAATGAAATGGAATTGAATCATCATTAATAAATCCCAAAATGATACTGTAAATATCATATTAAGATACATGAAAAATAAAACCTATAAAATGTATAAGTTGATAGAGTTAATATGAGTTGCCAATTAGATTATTAAATTAACAAAAACCAACCCCAGAATAACTGATAACAGCTTATATTCACGAAAAAAATTCACTTATCATAACCCAAATAATTTAAACTGGCCTGTTAAAAAGATATAATTATACAAAAAATGTTGTTGGGAAACTATAAGCCTTATCTAGAAGGGAATTAGAAATGATAATAGATATATACATACAATGTTTAGTTACATTATAACAATTGATGAATTTTTTAAAGGTAAATATAGCCAGGGAAAACATACCCAAGGAGTAGGGATTGGGGGTCTCTCTTCTTCTGATATTTGTAATACCATTACAGAAGGGGAAAATATTATATATTAAAGGATGTCAGATCTCTTGACCATGAAAAAATTAGGCTTTCCTAAAACACAGAAGTAATAATGATGTGGTGAGAGGAAATAAAATTAATTATCAATTAATCCTATAAATCTCATGAAGAAAAAAATAGTAAAAAGAGTATATTATAGGTTGAATACTTCCGAAAGTGGCCACTAGAGATATGTTAAATAACTGTGTGTCCTTTGTAAACTAAAAATTTTAATATAGCTAAAAAATAGATATTAAAGTGGGAGGAAACATTAGAAATTATTATAATGTCTATAATGGATGGGAGGAAACTACTGGTTGATGGAGGTATGGGGTATAAAATGTTAGATTCCACATTGGATGTGGGGAATTCGGCCCAATTTAGTTGGAGATGGATTAGTCTAAAAAACATCACAACATAACATAAAATGACATAGTTTAGATCACCACTGCCTAAGAATGGAATTGTTTAAATATAGTAACACATAAATAAGGACTAAATATATTTATATAGTGAATAAAAAATTATTTATAAAGGAATCATTAGAAAAATTCATACATGTTAATGAAAAAAATATGAAGTGATTGTGAGATTAATTCCCCATAAAATTATTAGATGGTAGATTCCTTCCAATGAAAATACATGTGAAGACCTCGATCATTCAACTAGCTAGGTCATGAAAGTGATTGGTTCCATTGGATTTTCTTATGGAATTTAAAAAAGTATGGGTGAACCTAATAATATTAGGAACCCATTCTTAGTGTTTAATTTATTTACTCTTAGGGAGGAGACATTAATTTGATTAGTTTTCAAGATGAATGTGGTTGTGTTAACCCATGTGATGGATCAAGAAACATGCATTCCACAAAAATATATAATTTTCATATATAAAAATATTATTATATTTCTAAACATAAATGAAATTTGGGATATGAACATCGTTATTGACTCATTTCATATTTAAATATTATTTTGAACCACTATTTTATATAATGGATTTTAAAATGGGTCATAAATTTTTTGGTATAAAATATAAAAAATTACATTATTAAATTATATAAAAACATGATACTCAATATATAAAATTCAATGTTTGAAATTAAAACTATCATAATATTTGAAATTATTGTTCTGATCAATCCATGGAAAGATGTATCTTATCTTCAAAAACTCAAATGATTGGTAACATAATGAATAAATCAAAACTAAGAATAATTCAATGAGTTAGAACAAACCTTCATGATACACTCTATATTTATATTGTTTAATAAGAGAATAATGATTCTAAAGAGATGCATAGAGTGAATCACTCTACGTATGTTCTAATAAATAATTAATTGTCTTTTAAGTATTGTATTAATTTATTACAATATTGAAAATTTTCTAAATTATTATCCAAAACATGAATATTTATTGAGGGAAGATGAATTGGGCATGTGATGTATAGGTTTTGTTAATTTTATTTTCAATTCAAGTGGGTAAAATATCAGCCTATACTATGAAATTATAGGTGAATAATCATAAAATATTTCATTATGTTCTAATAGAAGGTTATTGAAACTGTAAATATGATTCAAGAAGGAAGTGTAATGATTTAATAGGATATATTTTTTGAAATATCTAAATGATTTTTGAAACATACTAAAATATCTTTTGATGTACATATATTATTGAGATGAATCTAATTTGGCAATGTGTACAGTAATCAAATTTCTCATATTTTATAGGAATATTTATTTACTAATAAATTTTTAATATATATTATATGATATTAATTCACATAATTTAGTGTTTTTTGAAAATTGATTTTAAATTGTGGATGTATATAAAAAAATGCATTTTATTAAGATGGTTTTTGGAATATTAGAGATTTGATTCCACTATAACCAATGGAATATGTTAACTAATCGGATACAAATACTATTGGATTTGGTTAAAAAATTAAAATATATGAAATTGATATAATGGTTGTTTTTTAATTTATTCAAATTATATAAATTATTGTTATTTCAGAAAAAAATGTTGTTTTAATGTCATAAAAATATATTATAATGAGAATATTGTGTTTAAAAGACCATTATGAGTATGATTTCAAATATATTTGTTTAATGAATAATAAATTAAATATTTTACTATGAAATTTCATTGTTGAATTATATCCTAAAATATATTTGGGTATTTTATTAAAGAACTAATTTATAGTTTAATATTTATTATAAAATATTATCTATATAAAAATCAAATAATTTAATTCCCAGAATGTTGATAATAAAAATAAAAAAGTTCTACATACATAATAACTGTTATTATAATCATAACATTGGATTTTTTTAGTATATGATTATAAATGTGTTCATCAGGTTGGAATGTATGAATATGATTCCAGTGTAGAATATTATTTTTACATGATTTTAACATTGATGTTAGGAATTTTGGAGTTTATTGGTAGGGTTTTATCAGGTGGAAACATTTTTATATATTTTGAATTACACTAAAATATGATAAGCTTACCAAAACCATAATGTGCAAAAAAATCATAAGGATGATCTTGAGGTCATTTATATGTTATAAATGATATATGTTATTATGTATGATTTTTATGTTTTCTAAATAGAGTGTATTAATAAAAAAAATTGTATAATATCATTCTAATAAGATATATCTACTTACAATTCATTCTTTTTTTCTGTATAAATAAATGTAAAATATATACATTTCAAAAAATAAATGAAAATTTACCTCTCAAAGTATTACATATACTTGTCCCAAAATTTTTCACATTATTGATTATTATAAAATTTGGTGAAATGTTTTGGTTTAGGAGAGAAATATTATTAAATTATGACATAGAATATGCTCATTAGGCACAAAAAGTTTTAATGTTCTTGATGACCATCTAGGAATATACAACATGGTGGGTCGTACACAGATACATTTGTATAAGAGGAAATAATTTTTTATATTTAGAGTCCACATACCATAGTTTTGGAGAGAAACATAGCACTAAAGCCATTATATTATGATAAATTTCTTATATAATTTTTTAGGTATAACTTATATGGGGTTGGATGATTTTGTTACTGATCTTATTGTTGTTTGGAGCTTATCCATGATGCAATTTTTCAACTCATAAAAAATATGATATTGTGGCCCTAGAATAATATAAACTAATAACGTATATGGGTATACATAATTAAAACATATTAATTGTTTTCTATTAGTTTAGTGGTATTTTATGTTTCAATCCATTATGTGGAATGATAAGTGATATAATAAATATCATAGAGAGTATATTCTCATAGAATCAATAATGATTTAGTAGGCTATTTGAGATTTACATATTCTATATACCTTGCTGACAAGATTTCTAATACAAATTAATCATAAAAAAATTTCATACTCATGTATGATGAAATTTATGGACACATATATATAGACACAAGTATTTATTAGATATCATGATACATCCTTATGTAAATTGAGTATCACTGATTCATTTTTATAAGACACACCGACAGAATTTATGAATTTATAAATTCATATTTTTTTTATCAAAAATACATTTGATAGTGTGGTCATGCATTATATTTAACTAAATTATGACTTGGGTTTATATTGAGAGATACTCTCATAGTGTTTTGGAATTTATTGAAAATGTGTTTTATATGGGTATTTAAAAGTAATTAAATATTTTTGAATATATAGTGAACATAATTATAGCATTGATAAATTATTTTGGATGGTATATAGAAATGTTTTTGGAAATGTTAACGACACACAACCTATGAGGATTTAGTGTATGTGAAAAAATGATCGATATATACCATACTGACATATATATATTGATGTGTACATGGATCTATTGTTTTTTATTATGAGGTTGTATCTTATAGTGGTGGTGTGAGATAAATTAGGTCATATAATTCATGATAACATCCTATGAAAATTTTATGAATTAAAATGTTAAAGGGTATTTTATATATATCTTTACACATTGGTTGTAAATTTTATGAGTTTTAAGGAGATAATTTAGATATTCATGCATGAATTAATATAAATTGATAAAGAATATCAATCTATTTTATTTATATAATAATTACAATTTTTTATATCCCAAGCATTTTATGTATATCAAATTCCATGTGTTTTTTTATTTATCTAGTTATTTTTTTAGATAATTGAGTTTTTATTTGTAATTACCTAAGTTAGATCATAGCCACATGAGGTTTTCAGAAAGAAATCGATGGTTGGGAGATTTTAATTATGCTATAATGATTATTATAAGATTTCAGAAAATTATATAATGTTTTCAAAATGTGTTTTACCCCGTCACTTGATTAGGTAATATATGTAGGTTTGTACTAGATTTGATGATGGGGAACATGCATTGGTTGTTTGTAGAAAAACCAAAAAAAACATCCAATTTTTATCTATGTAGATGACTATAATTAGAGTAGATTTGGGAAATTCATTATCCCAAACCATGTGATGTGGGTATATTTTAATAGTGAATGTTTTATGTTGAGTGAATGGTTTAGTGAACCATGAATATAATCAAAACATTTATAAATGTGAAAATTTTCTATTTTTCCTTCATTTATTTATGTGCAGTCTCCAACAAAATCACTCTACTTCTTGATGAAACCATAGGGAACTACAACATATCATACTTTAAGATTGCCTTTATATTTAACATGCTTTCCTACTGTTCTACAATGGTTTGAGTTTTGATTTTACTTATATTAGTTTTTTTGTTTCTCCTCACATATTTCCATATAATATTGATTTTATTCATCCAGGGATTGGGGATGATTTTCCATGAATCATACATGATATTATTGAATATGATGATAATTTTTCTATAAATAAATAAAATGTTCCTATGATTATTTTACCATGACGATTATCACTGTTTCATTGGTAGTATAACTCCCTATATACATTTATATGGTATTTAGTTAAATTAGTTTTTTTATATTTAATTAAACCAGTTGTTTAGCATTTTCTGAAGGATATCATTTATAGTATGAAATTTACCTTTCCTGGGTGGTTTCTCTCAATTTTAGTTGAAAGAGATCACTATGAGAGTTATTGAGTACTTATGACTGTTGAAATTAAAATTTTTAATTAGTACCAATTGTTACTATATAATTTAAATATATGTGTTTGATTCTTATGTTCTCCTATAATTTTGTTGGATAGATAGTTTTACATATAATTGTGGATGTGAAAGCTATAGGGTTGCGCTGAATGGGAGTTCACTCATATTGAGAAAGTTGATCCCTTGAGTAAGTGATTATTGTAGTGTGTCTCATTTAAATTCATTTAATATATGGTCAAAAAACAATGGGATGTTGAATGTTAATTAAAATAATTGATTATGATAGTGAAATTATTGTAGGTAGAATGACATCATAAGGGCCATGATAGACCATTAGAAAAATATTGATTCATCGACCTCTAATAATATTGATCGTCATTTTAAAAATATTACACGTGAATTTTTATCGTTTGAAGGGTTTAAATTAAATGTTGAAAAAAAATGAATGAATGTAGTTTTAATTATTAAAGGATCCATTTACATTTCAATGTAGAGGAATGTTTCTCATTTGAAATGGTTGTCCAAAATGTGTTCATAAAAAATCAGAGATTCCTTATAACAATAGTCTAAGTCAAATTGATAATGTTTTAGTGTTTATTCCATGATAGAATCTAAGCACCTGGGCGGGTGGCCCCATGGTTGATTAATGATTAGATGGATGGGTGAACCAAACTAGGAGAAACCATGAAATTTAGATAATCCAATCCCATATCATTAGACTGATTTCATAATGGATAATCGTGTGAGTTTTTTCGGGGAAAAGTCTTATTATATTGATTTTGAATGATGCTTCATTATCTTAGACATGAGGGACATGAGAAATATTATAAAATAAATGTTGGGTATCCATTCCACTGGTAAAAAAGAGAGATTTGGCTTGTTTCCCATAGAAATAATGAGTCTGGAGAGGGTTAGAGTGGTGATGGACATGGATGATCATGGGAGTCAACATTGACCCATAAAAATTGTTTGAAACATTATAATGAAATGGTGATGAGGTTAGGTCACACATTTGGGAAGAAAACACTAATTATATGATACGTGTTTGAGAGGAAATCCATCCCTAAAAATATGTGTTGTTTATATGATGTCTTATAGGAGGCATTCACACCCCTCAAACCTTTATATATGAATAACCATTATATCCTTTTGTATTTGACCATTGGGTATAAAAATATTTCCATGGATTACATTTTTAGTAGGGGAATTAATCATGATTATATATGAATTCATTAATGCACCACCTAATAATTGGGTTACATGCGTAATACTATATGAAACATGGGATTGATCTAGACATTTCCCATTTGGGTCTATATATAATTCCTAGGTAATGATACATGGGATTATGTGGTTGACTTAATGAAATGACTAAGTGGTTACCATGTACTTGACATATTTTTCAATCTAGAATTCCCAATAATAGATACCTAGGATTCAATGCTTTGGTCTATGTGGAATTCCAAGGTGATTTCTTACGATTCAGACATTGTGTATAAATATATTTCCTAGGATTACCCACAATGAATATGATTTATGAATTCTTTTAATTCATTTCCTAGGAGTACCCATAATCATTATGTGCTTTCACCTACTATGAAAGGGTAATTATGCCTAACACTATTTTTCATGATTTTTTCCATCTTCCCATTGAAAGTATAGCATGAGCAGACATAGTTTTAGTCAATCCTGGAGGTGATGTTAGATCATTATGATAGATACTTGTTTCTTTAACATTTACATCAATTTATTTATTCTAAAAATATCATGTGTTAATGAGAGGTGTGTTATAGGGCCCTATGAAAACATGATTTTAAACCAAATTAATTGTGCTATAGTACCACTTCAGTTTTGTCCATAGAGAAGAGTTATTTTAGTGGTATCTACTATTATTTAATGGGTTCTTATTGAAAAAATCAATTTTTGAATATTGATCAATTGAAATATATTGTTAAATGAAGTGTAATAAAAATGGATATCACCTCATCTCATGCTAAATCATTATTTTAATCATTTACTCTGTTGATTTCTATCTATCTAAGTGAAACATCACATGATTATCATTATAGGGACGTTTGGCATTGATCAAAAGGATCCAATGACAATAAAAATTCTATAATCACCTACACCAGTGATCATAATTCATTAATCTCCCTTAGGTCAGTCCACATCTCATGATCCGAATTAGTGGAGAGTTCCAATGTGTATTGTGTGTGTGTGATCCATTGAAAGAGGGTATTACATTTGAAGTGTAAATAAATAATTATCTTTCTTAGTTTCAACACAATTCAAACGAATCCATATAGATTAATGAAGTGAAAAATTAATAATGAATGGAATTGATTTATATGGGGTATTAAAATCTCCACATATATACCACTAAGGGTACAATGTTCCATCATAGGAGTTATACCACATATAAATGAATTAAATTTTATGAACTATCCTAGTATTATCACATTATCATTAATTTATTAACATTTACTAAACAATAATGAATAGTTTCATAGTAAATAAGTAAGCTCCAAGCCTTCTCATATAGTATATACACATCCAACAAGAGTTTTAAAGACCACCCATTTATATATTTTTTAATATTAATTACATTCCTTGAGTTTTGGGCCCTAATTCTCTCACCATTTAATAATATAAATTTGACGATTAATGGATGATATATATCCATGTTAATATCATAAGAATCGTTTTGTTAAAAAATTACACACTTGTGATTGAGAATTTGTAGGGTCCTGAAAAATCCGCAACGGAGAATGGGAATCCTCTTTATTTTGGGAAAGGATTATCCCCAATTTTCTTCCATGAAATGGGAAAATATATGTAGAACACACAAAAAAAATTCCATGGACCAACCGGTCAACATAGATGTATAACCAGCTGGTTCAGATATCCGCCAACTCCACGGACTAGCATCGTCCACGAAACAGAGGCAGGAACCCTCCGCGGGCGCGAAGCAGGATGAGCGCCAGGCCGATCCACAATCACGAACCACCCAAGCCGCAAACCACATCAAACGACACTGACCGCATACGCTATCGTTCGCGTAATTGAGGCGGGGCCCTACGTGGCCTTGAAGAACCCCCCAACTGATTTGGTTCGCGGGTATGGTGCATTCAATGCCCCCCGTGAGTTGCGGATTGACTATGTCATATGTAAATTGGGTTTTCGATCATGGGCCTCTACAAAAGGTTCCACATGACCACAGATAAGTCTTTTTCCACCACTATAAAAGTACATCAAGGGGGAGAAGAAAGGGATCAGTGAGATTCATGTGGAATGATTTTGGAGGAAGGAGCATAGGATTTCTCAAACAGCAAAGTTCCAATTTTCGAACTAGAAAAGGTATAATATAGGAAACATATTAATAAGGAACCAAAAAAGAATTACATATTAGTTAACCGAGAACATAAAAAAAATATAAAACCACGAGCCATGGCCCCTCAGTGGATGTACTGTATAAGGCCCCAGCCTTAAACATTACTTAATCTCGAGTTATTATAAGATTACACATTGAGGATCTTTTCAGGTTTAGAGTTTTAGAGAATTAGATCATAAAACATACATCACATTCCACATTTAAACAAAGTGGTTACATAAAAGATAGTATTCATTTTTTTCCATCAATGGAAACATATTTAAAAATAAAGCATGGATTCTTTCTTGACACTTCCTTGAAACTATCATCATATCTTGTACATTTCCCTTGACCTGTGAAAAACATTTCAAAAAAAACTTGAGATGAGCATAAAAAGCTCAGTAAGGGTTATAAAAATATGGAAAAGAAACAAGAGTTCATATATACATAAGAATAAAATCATACTTTACCCAAAAAACATAGGCAATTTAACATACCTCATCAAATCTTGAATAAACCATAGAAATCAAAAGACATAAAAGGTAACATGAGGCATTCATAACATTCTTATGTAGGGAGTAACCCTCTTGGTTACATTTGGAATACCCACCACAGTATATTCCCTAAATCTCATCGAAGAAACCTTAACGTTTCACTCCATCACATTACCCAATGCATTGGAGAGTTATATCAGGCTCACCCGCCCTTAGTTAATCACATAACCACCCGTATTCTTAACAATGCCGAAGAACCATAACATAATCGTATCACATAAAACATGCATAAAGGAAACATAAAATTTCTACATTTCAATCACAAGATATCAATACAACACATTGATATAATTAAAACATTATTAAAACCATTTTCAATACAAAAATAAAAAGAAAAGTAAAACATGGTATTTATTTTTCTTTTAAAAAGAATATATGGCTTTTAGAGGAAGCTGAAACTCAAATAATGGTCACGGTGGCGGAGAAGTCATTGTCGCCGCATACGTATGACAAAAACATTCCCTTTTGTCATGCAGTAAATGCTTCGTAGAAAAAAGGGTCCTTTCAAATAAACGTAAAAGTCAAAGGGATTTATACACCGCATAAAAGAAGGTTGTGTATAAAACAAAATATGCCTCAATGAATGGAGATTGAGACGAAGTCCCATACAAAAATAGTATCCTTGGATTATGGATAAATAAATTACATAATTATGTGTGACAAACAAATACACCAAATATAAGTGGATATTAAGTGTAAAACAATCAGATTACATTCACACATATTCAAAATATGACATATTCAAGGAGTACAAGTTTATCCCAATGAATCAAAATTGGGTTAAAAAGTTCCCTTGTAAAAATTCGACAGCCTAATGGCGTCACTTCAAAATTCCGAAAAAGAGTTGATGAGAGGTAAAAAGGGTATCTCATCACTTGGTCATAAAATTTATATCAATAAGGATATAGAAGAACATATACCAAAATAATATTATGTGAATAAAATGACATAACAAAATAATTCTGTTAAAAATAGGAGGGTGAAAGGATCATTTACCGACTTGGGTAACTTTCAAAACATACACCCCGCGAAAGAAAGACAATACAACATTGATTTTAAATACACATAAATGAAATTATATTACTCAATGTGAAAAATAATTGGCAGTACATACACCAGTCAACGGAAATTGTGGCAAATGTAGCATAAATCCCACAGGAATAAAAGTGAGATGTAAAATCCCTTATGAAAACTCGGCAGCCTAACAGCGCCACTTAAAACATCCAAAATGGTTTGATGAGAGAAAATAGGGTCTCTCATCATATTAAAACAAAGCTTACAGAAAAAGGAATATAAAAGAACATCCCCCATCATAACAAAGAGGAGCATAAAATAAGTGACATAAAAGAGAGTACTTATAAAGAAAGAGAGAGGTTAGATCTCTTACGAAAATTCGGCAGCCTAACGGCGCCACTCAAAACTTCCAAAATGGATTGATGAGAGAGAATAGGGTCTCTCATCATATGAAAATAAAAACTACAGTAAGAGTAATATAAAAGAACATCCCAATCACAATAAAGATTATCTTAGAAGGAATGACATAAAAGAGTGTACTTAAATAGAATGAGAGGAGTAGGATCCCTTACCTTGGGTCCGACTTGACTCGATCGTTCTTTAATCTCCTGAATAATAAACTTGAGTTAATTTATACTTGATTAAGAACTGTTTTCAAGTTAATTATTCATTTTATATCACTTATTTTCATGTTATAATCATTATGTAATCATTTAAGTTAATAATGTTTGTTTTGTCGATATTTGGTTCTTAAGTCGAAAGTGGACTTCTTACAATTACATGTTGTTCATGTGGTCAAAGCCTCATTATATCCAGAATGATATTAATGATTTTGATATTCATATATATCATTTATATCTATAATATACATGTATTTATAATATTACATAATCATTTATAGGTAAGAAATGAAATGCACCATTCATGGAGACGGTAAGCCGTACGTACGCAGGAATGCTACTTTCAATTCAATGTCATATTAATGGAATTAAAACTAAATGAGAGGTATTTATATTTTAATTCCAGAATTATATTCATAAATTATTTGTAACATAAATAATATATAATAACTTTAAATCCATCCTTTATACATCCCACATATGGCATTAACGAATCAAATCACTTTGAGGGGACGATAGTCTGCACTTCCTAAAATGAAAATATCGTGTTTACCCACAATGGAAACCATAATGGTATGCCACAAAAGAAAAATACAGAAGTTTAAGTAAAACATAAAAATATTGTATATCACATGTAAATATAGTGACATCTTAATGTGCACCTTTGAAGGTGTTATATGAGTGTTGAACAATCATCGTTTTGTGAGGCAGAAATTCACCATCCACGGAAACAGTATGTTTTTTGACCATTAGATGTAGGTGTGTGTAAGTGTAGCTCGAATACTTCATATAAAAATATCATAGTATATGGAAGATACTGGTTTTTTTACAAAATGAATGAATAAAAAGAGTTTAAGGGGGTTGGAGAAGAAAAATAATACATAAGGACTCAAGTGAGAACATTACCATAAAATCGGGTAACTCCCATTGGTTTGAGCTCAAAAGCTTCCTTGGGAAGACTTCTGCACAATGTGAGGCTTCTAAGAGTTAGAGAGGGATGTGTAGAGACAAAATGGGAAGGGTTTGGCCGAGCCAAAGCCTTTGGAAGTGTGGGTAAGGAGGTAGAGGTGGGGGCCTTTTATAAGAGGAGAGGAGGGGCACTCTTGGAAAGGTATAAAAGGATACTTTATTATAAAATTATTTTCGGAAACAAAAGGTCCCACAATTATAAATTTAGAGGATAAGGAGATAAGGGTTCTAAATCCACCCATCCAATAGGATTTGGACATGTGTATGTCATAGATTTCACATTATCTTTTCATTTTATTTAAATCCTTTATTAATGAGGTAATCGCTACATCATCATGATGTCATTTATTTTTTAATATATTTAATGTCTAAAAATTATAAAAAAATATAATGATCTAGGAAATATTTTCATCTTTCTAATGAATATTTATAGTCAAAAATCTGACTTGTATTACCACATGTAAGAATTATTTTAGTAAAATAACTCATGTTTGTGTCATTTTTACTTTTACATTAAATAAAACGTTAATTATGTCATTTCCCAAACAGATTGGATACATGGGGTCCCCAAGTTGACCCATGGATTTTCTTGGTCGTCCATGACACATACAATGAGGGTAGGACATGTGTCAAGCTCATCTCATAATATGAATGTTGTTTCTGTTAAATAATTATTTTGTATAAAAGAAGTAAATGATATATATATATATATATATATATATATAATCTCATAAGAATTATTATTTCCAATATATAATATATTTGTAACTAACCCATCTTTAATAATTTTCATGAAGCGTTTGAATGAATTACATCGCATTGAGGAGGTATTATTCCACAAATCAAGAAACGAAGTTATTATACTTACAGAAATTGGAATGAATGATTTCATGTGTTAAATAATAATTAAATAAGATTAAATACATCGTAAATATCATTAATATATTATTAAATAATATTTTCTATCATAATTATCAACCATGAGAGGTGGTAAAGGAAAAATAATCAACATTTTTTGAGGCCGTAAATCAGAAAACAGAAGAATGGTAAGTTCGTTTCGCATTAGTAGTAAGTGTATGTAAGTATAGGTCAAAACCATATAATGAAAATTTATCTATATATTTATGATACCATTTTTTTATATAATCCATGAGTAATAATATTTGAGAGGTTTTAGAATGAAAAGAAAACAAAAGACCTTGAGGAATGATGTTACCACTTCTTTGGGTAACGCCGTTGATTCAAACCAAAGGGCTTCATTGGATAGATTTCTGCCAAAAGGGATTCATATAGGGTGAAGGGACTGATTTTTGGAGAATATATAGTTAGGTTTTATATATTACAAAGTTTATTGAGATATGCGAGGAAGTTAATGGGGTGGGGGGGGGGGGGGGTTAGTGCCCATTTATAGAGGATGATGAGGTGTATTCTTCTAAATATGATAAGGGAATTAATATTGAGAGGCATCCATTACATCATAGGTATCCAATAATTTTAAAAATTAGAAAAAATTAAAGAATTTATTAAAATATGTCTATATAATAACATTTGCACATGTGTCAAGAGCATTTGGACCCTTAAGATTAATGTTTAACCTTTATCTTAAATATTTTTTCCCTAATCACTATAATTAATTTTTGTTACTCTCATTAATTTTTCCGGTCAAAAAATTATTTTATTTTATTAGTAATTATAAATTCTATTGACTACAAATATAAATTCATTTTTATGAACTCTAATATTGTATGTGGGTGAAAATAATTTAAAAATAATCCCATAGACGAGTCAGAACATTTTTTTAAGCATACATGTTTAAACAATTGAAATGTTATTATATATGATTTCAATGTTAAATTGGTTATAATGAACTAAATTAGGTTAATTTTTTTTAAAATTGATCTAATTAACCATATAGACTAAATTAAAATGTAATTTAACTATATAAATTAATTAGAAAAAAATATTTGAATTAAAATCAAGTGTTTTCTAGTATTCATAAAAAATGATACATCTTAGAAAACTAACAAAAATAAAACAAAATTACATTTTGATATTCGAATTTAAAAAATTACATTTTTATCATATAAGAATTACAAATTATTCATAAATTATATTTAATGTTTGATCACCATTAAAAGGTGGTAAAATTAACTTTTATTAAAATACCTCATTTTACTTACATAGTTGTATTTATTCTTATAATATTCCTATAAAATAAATTGGATGTGTGAGAAAATTTATTGAATATATAATATATTTTTTAAAAAAAATACCTAAAAATTGATTTTTTTAATTATACTAGGAAAAAAAATTATTCTACATAAATTTCATAGAAACAAAATTTCATTATTTTCCGATTGTTCTCACTTTAATATATATCTAATTGGCATCGAAATGATTCATTTTATATACATATTTGAGTTATATTTTTATAATTTAGTAATATTTATTCATACAATCCATTATAATGGATAAGTGTTAGATTTAATAATATTTTAATAATATTACTAATAGTGTTTTATATTAAGGAAAAATGAATCCTTTCATGTAATGAAAGTTATCAAAAGGACCTAATATTTTGTGTAATACAAGACAAAAATATTTATTCTTGTACTATAAGATATTATACATGTTTTCTGTTAATAAATATTAAGTTGGTGTTGCATATAATGTAATACCAAAATAGATATTTAATTTTAAAAAATATATTTTCACTATTTATTTAAATGATAAATATAAAAAAGATTAAATTAATTTGAAATAATATATCTCACAAAATATAGGGGGGTTATAGTCAATATATCGCATTCTAATATGAGGTGCCCATTACATTTTAAATGTGGTATTCATTTCAATTCCATTATATATTTAATAACCTTTTAATTTTGTTGAATTCTCTGGATCACCATTACAATTAATAAGGACCCATACACACTATAGATTGAAATTTGGTTTCCATGTAATCAAACCCATAACATGTCCTGCAAGTCAAATTGGTAAACTTTTATAAATATAAAACCAAGCACAACATGTCCCAATAGAAAAATCCACAACTACAATCATAAGATAACCCGAAATTTATGCTCAAAATAAAATATGAAATTGCATTATTCATGACATTTTATGATTTATTATGCATATTATAATGCATGATTTGATATGCCCCCATGTAGTCAGGCTACAATATAAGAAACCCCAAATAATAAATTTTTTTATCAACATCATTTAAAGCACAAATCGTATTCATCACCCAATAGTGAAATCCGTCAAACTGTAAAAACAAATTAAATCATAGAAATTACTTATCTTAGGTTAGTGGGGTTCCCAAATACATAGGTTTTCTATATCTAAGAATAATGTAATTTCCAAATTCCCTTGTCCTAGTCTCCGATCTAAACACAAATACTTTGAAAAATTGGAAGAGGGATCTGATAACACATTATTGTGCCTTTCCTTGGTACCACAGAGTGGTGCCCCAGGATGGTGGGCTATAAGACATCGGGAACGCCTCCCGCAATGATAGAGGCTTCCAATTATGAGTGAGGTATAAGGGTGCGTTTGTGGGGATAGAGTTCCTTCATAGGAATGAGTATTCAAATTAGAAAATTGTAGCTGATAAATCATTGAGGAGTAATATAAAAACATATATTAGATGAGTAGTTGAAATAAACAATACAATGGAAATTATTAACTTATAGAATTTGAAAAATATAATAAAAGTGTATATATTGATGATGATAATGAAATGTGTTTATACAAAATTTTGGAAAGGGAAATGGGGATACATGTATTTAAAAAAAGATAGAAAAATAAAAAATAAGGAAAATATGTAACTATAAGAATATTAAGCATTTTCTTGGTCCAATGAAATGTTACCCTTCCTAAAACATTAAATCATTCCAGAATTGGAAAATAAACACTTCCATTACCCATAACTATTAACATAAAATCTTTTTGGCATCTTAGAGTGGACCAAGCAGGGTGTGAGATACAAATCTCAATTGGCAAACACCCATTGTATCTAGTACAATGCATTTTATGATATAAATAATTGGAAAATATTTTCTATAATAATTACCAGGTAACCA
This sequence comes from Viscum album, assembly GCA_963277665.1. Lineage (NCBI taxonomy): Eukaryota > Viridiplantae > Streptophyta > Magnoliopsida > Santalales > Viscaceae > Viscum > Viscum album. The sequence goes on along the minus strand of OY728159.1, from coordinate 1,456,300,930 downwards.
ATAAATAAACAGATAACTACTTCTGTCTGAGTCAAAAATGGTTGATGGAATGATTCCACATTCACTGGAATAATTAGGATTTTCAAACTCGGTTAGTTATAAAAGTAATTATTTATTTACCTACGGAATGATAAATAAATCCACCTATATAAGAATTCCCAAAACATGTTCTTTGACTTAAAAGTAACATATCCATGTCATCATACTAGCACATTCATAATTTATTCTGGAGACACCAGAAGTATATGTAATCAAATAAAACAATCAAATACAATCGTGGAGTCTCAGACCCATATTGGGTGATCTATAAAAATCCCATGATTTTCTACATGAATCCCCTAAATAACTACAGCCACTAAGTCCTTCCATGGGAAACTGTATCAGTGTCCCTTTTATCACCCATTGAATAGTGACTCTAAGTCCAAATGAAGTATCACATATGGGGCCATGTATAACTCATGGCATGGATTAACCATCTTTGCTAATGCGTTTGTCCTTGGTTTCTCTCCTAGGGAATGAATGCCTCTCACAAGAATAAAATAACCCACTTGGATAGCCCATAGATTGAAATCCAATTTATCGCTTTTGACGTATGAAGTAGATCCAACAGAGAATGATGATTCCATCAATAGAGTTCTTAAATATAGACCCATGTTCCCTCTTGGCCTATATTAGGTGAACATAGAATCCATGGAAATAATCACAAGGCATGTCATTTACTAATATATGTCACCAATATGTATCAAAACATTTCATGCTAAATATGAAATCCCATTCATAACATCCAAATCAAGCTAATAAATTACACAATAAGCAATAAACATATATAATTACATAATATGCTCATGGGATAAGTCGTATAGCATATCATTAGGAATTACTCATAATTATTAAGGTAACCAGGAATGCATGGGTGGAAATAAGTATAATAAATGATGTATAAGAATATGACATTACAAAAGGTCCAAATAATATGAAATAAGAAAAGCCATTTTCAATGGGATCTAACACATGGTTCAACAATCATATTAACTAATTTCAAAAAAATTAGTCATTAAACTAAAGTGAAAAATTCCCATCCAATGTAATTATCAATTTAAGCATGAAAATATTGGCCATTAAGGTTGGAAATACCAATGGGGTGACCATTGTCAAACAGAAAACCCCATCGGGTGGGTTTCTCAATAAGGTAGGGTCACACTGGACATGATGGAAAAAATAATTTAATTTATTTATCATATTTAAGGAATAATCTGAAGATTCCATGGTACATCCCAGCGACGTGTTAATTAAAATGTGATGAAATGAGGATTATTTACTAAGGCCACTTAAATCAATCTAGTAACACTCTACATTCCCATTATTAGGGTTCGAAATGACCTAGAATGAAGAAAATGATGGAATTTTCAAACACTCTAAAAAAGGGTGAATATATTACACCAAAATAGCATAATAGTTGGAAGAGGGACCATGAAAAAGAAGTAAAAGGCTGCTAGACCTTACTGAATGCTTTATATTCCTTCTAATGATGAGACATTTATTCTCTAAATGTTGATGATGGATCATACCCTATATTGTACGATGGAGGAGCACCATGTATATAGGAGGAATATAAACCCACAAGATTTGATGGAAAAGAAAAATGGTTGGTATAAATCATTATAGAGGGGTAAATAAGAATTTCACCAGAAAACAATTTTCATGGTTCAACTACATGGGTGGTCAAACCATGCTCAAACTGTGTGCCATTATCGACTTCATTGGGTCACACCACATGTTTAGGCACCTGTTTTATTTATCTGTGAAAAAATTGTGTGAAATTCTACTACCCAAGACATGGAGTGGGCCACACAAGTGTGTTATTGGGGTCACATATTTTTAGATAATAAAATGTGTTCCCCCTACACTCCACTATATGAAACACCATATTTTATTGAAACCGTGTGGGATGTGAAGAATAGATTCTCCTAACAATATTACCCATTCAATCATTTTAATTTTAGGGCAATGGGATACAAACTAACCCAAGACACCCCAAGAAATCTGTGATTGTAATTGGAATCATTGTTATGGTTTTTTAAAGTGATTTGAAATAAATTTAATGGTTCATACATTTCAAAAAATCCATGAAATTACAATCAAATCCCAAAGAATAGATTGAAAATTTTGTGATATAAAATTCATTATATTTTCCATTCTAGTTTTTATAATTAAATAATGGGTTTTAATTAATTCAAATACTTATAAAAAATATAAATCACACATTCATTCAATATAAAAATTAATTCGAGATAAAATGATAAACATCATTTAATTTTATAGGATTAAAATGAATAATGTTGTTATTTTAAAATAAATTGCAGATAATATTTTTTCATGTACATGGATGACATCACTCAATCAAAATCAGTTAATGAAACCACCATATAATACATTGAATTTTATTTAAAAATGTGTATCCTTCATATACATAAATACATAATATAGAAAATAAAATCACTGGTTTAACTATTTCTTGAAATATCATGGTATTTTTAATTATGAAATTCAATATTTCACAATAATTTGATCATGAGATATATTTTTGCAGTAATGTCTCAGTTTTTCCATGTATTATATTTAAATATTATATGAAATTATTTTGAGACCGGTCGTGAAGACGACACATCATTCCGAGGCCCAGTGAGCCCAGAATTGTGGTTTGAACTTTTTCTAAGTTAAGTGAGTCGGCACTTGTGCACAGTTGTTGCAGTTTCCAAACGGATGACCTAAATAAAAATCTGATGGCACCATTGTATCTGGGATGAAGAATTTACCTATGAATTATCCTATCCTTGACCGGCGTAGGTCGATGGAAAATGTAAATTTTCGGACGTTTTAAATAATTTAAAATAAAATAAATTAGCATAGTTTATTTTATTTATTTTGGGAAATATCTGCTGATGTGAAGTGATAGGGAAACTATTTTAGCCATTAATGTCATGTCATAATGACTCAGGAATAGAAAAGCTGACTCATTAATGTCGCAGTGTGACAGGATGTAAAATAAATTTCTCTTTTTATTAGGATACTCAATTTTTCTCATCGGTGACGAATGAGAGAAACATATGGAGAACCCGTGGAGCGTTGGAAAAAACACTCAGTGATGAACATTAGCAGATCGAAGTTGAGATTCGCTACACCAACGAATTTAATGGATCTTGATGATGAAATCAGTGCAACCCTTTCTTCAATGATTGATAATTTGTTAAATGTAAGGGTTTGTTATTTAAATTTTCTTTCCCCGCTTTTGATTTAAAATGACGAACGTGGATCAACCACGAACAAGTTGATTCGTAGATTCTTATGTTCATGCAGAGGTGTTTTCTTTGGGATGATTTGGGGAATTGTTCCATATTGATTTGTTATTGTTTGATTCTACTCCGTTTAAGCATTCTAACGAGAGCAGATCAACACCGTGACAAATGACAGTAGAGGTTCTTTTCTCAAGTTTGTTTTATAGGATTTCATCCCTTTTTCTATCGTGCGTTCTTCGGGTTCTTCACATGGAAAATAAAAATGGATCAGTGTGCATCTGTTTTGTAACGCAACGATCCCAAATTGATGAATCGACACCACAATGACCATTTGGAGGTGCGACGACGATGGCGAATGACGAATCAGACAAGATCAGGAAGGGTCACCTTCGAGCATTCTTCAAGCGGGAAGTTTAAAGCGTGTTTTTGGGGATGATCGGAGGTCTGGAAACACCAGAAGAAGATTCGTGGAAATGGGATAACCAGATCGACGTACAGTGAAACACTGGAAGCGCGATGGAAGAGGTCCATGATTCTGGAAATTTACAGAATACACGGATTTTACTTTCAAAGAACATTCCGTGTAGTGAGGGTGGAAGTGGTTCGGGTTTCGGGGGTCATAGAGGAATCGCATGGCATGTGAACCCTGTCAAATGGGTTGTTAGACATTCCTCGAAGCTCGGCGTGTACTTTGGGAAGTACACGGACATGGGCTGGACTAAACGCCTTCAAACGACACGGTGTGTACAACATGGAAGAGGCGGCTACGCGGGGCTCAGAATGTATCTAGTGGGTACACAGGCCGGGGATGGGGTAAACGATCATGTACTTATATTACACAGCTAGGAGAGGCCAGTACCATGGGTCACCCCATGTACCTATTACACAAGTTGGTGTGCACGGGTTTGTGACCGTGTACAAGCACCTGGCCACTGTACACTGAGCCAACCCCAGTCACTCGGACATGACATGTACACTGTACTACACGTCGTGTACTTAGTTTTATACACTACCAACCTCATTACAAGTGTCATTGTACAAAGTCAGCACCCGGGGTTAGACAACACGGCGTGTAAGGTTTCTACACGTCGTGTACTTTTTGGAAAACAACATGGTCCTTTTGTTCACCACATCTTGGACTTCTTTCGATTGGTTTGGTGCCTCTTCTACTCATTCCACTAAAGGTCAGGCATCAATTTATTTTACATGAATATGATACCTTCATTCATACATTCTATGGTAGAGTCGGTCATTCATTCGAGATGCCCGGATCGAGATCCTCTATCCATTCTTAACCCTTCGTAGAGTCCGACATCTACGTGTACAACTCCACTGGGCATTGATCCTCTACCTAGCAGGAGTATTCCAGATGAGTCACGGTATCCTCCATGGCCATGGTAGTGATCATCCTCTGTGTATCATGATCTTTCCCACTTAGGAGTGTTTCTCCCATAATTAGTGAATCTATTTACTGTAACCTTATCACTTTGGAGGTCTCCCATAATGATTGTAACTACCTCTTGTGACATTTCCTGATGAACGATACTTCTCGGAAGGACATCATAAGAGATATAAGAGTAGTGGAGTGTGTTCTCCCGAAACGAGTGCTTCTTGGAAGTCATCAATCTAAATCCGTAGATTGGGGTATACGGTTGTGTGACTTGTCTCTAAACTACAGTTCTAGGTTTTTAGTATATTTAGTTTATGTTATATGTTGTATAGACATGTACTATTAATATATGATTGTACCATTACTTTGTGTACTACTTTTCAGTATTTTCTATGTCCTCTACTTAGTATTGTTATAATCACCCCTACACGGGCTTTGCCCACACGGGTTGTGCCTTGTGCAGATGGGCAGCCTTTTGGCAGAGTCCAGGGTGGACCAGGACAGGACCAAGCCTTCTGAGTTCCCATCAGGCTGAGGCGTTCAAATGGATACGAGCAGTAGTCCCAGTACCTTTTGTGTTTACATGATTGACATAGCAGTTTTCAGAATCTTGTTTTGTGGGCTTGTATTCTGTCCCAATTTACATTTTGTACTTGTTGGTTGGGTTGGGTAGTATGCATGAATTGTGTTCCATAGTGTTTTTTTTACATTTCAGAAATTTTGTTCTTAGATATTTGTGCATATGTATAGGTACATAGGCAATGCCTCCCATGTTTAGCAAGATGCATACTCTGTGCTAGTCACCAGCCCTCGGCCTATTGGAGGTCGGATTGGGGAGTCACGGTGCAGACCCAATGGGATGGGTCATGATAGTGTGGTATCAGAGGTGTTTAGTTCTACCATAGGACCAAGAGTATGTGATTTTGGTTTGAGGAAACAATGTTTAGTGTTTCAAGTTCAACTTTTTGGCTAGAGACTGCAGTTTTGGTGCGGCAGCCGACATATCCATACATCGGGACTTTGGTTACATGCTTTTCAAGTTGGTACATGAAAACACTAGTTGTGGGGAGGTGAAATAATTGTACATGCATCATATGTTAATGGTTTGTGTTTTCAATGTCCTTTGCATCAGCTATCCAGATATACTCATTGGCTATGTTACATCATGCCTCTGTGACACATACCTGCTTGTATTTAGCAGTGCAATCACGCGGAAGACCCCCACAGTGACCAGGCTTCGATAGAGGGTCCATTTCCCCAGGAGTTTCCACCAGGTGGTGCACCAGTTATGCCACCACCATTGGAGAAGCCAGTGGTACCTACGGTACCGACCAACAAGGAGCACATGATTAGCATGCTCCATGAGTTTCAGAGATAGAGGACACTCAGGTTACGAGGCGAGCCCAAACCTCAGGAGCCTGAGGACTGGCATGAGGCGGTGACTACAGTTTTCCGTCTAGTGAGGACACTGGCAGACGAGATGGTGATCCTAGGAGCGAGCCTTCTTCGGGGTTCAACTAGATGATGGTGGAGTCTGACCATACAGACTCAGGAAGAGGAGACTATTTAGTGGACGTAGTTTGAGCGACTCTTCAGGGAGGAGTTCTCTCCAGGAACGCTGAGTGTTGTGCGCATCCAAGAGATTCTTCAGCTCTAGCAGGGAAGTATGATAGTAGATGACTATTCATCAAGGTTCACCATCCTCACCTGATACTCGATGTATATGGTCAGGGATCAATACATTAGAGCTCGGAACATCGAGTGAGGTCTATGAAAAGGCATCTAAGCTAGTGTCGTGCCTCTATGCATTTTGACTTATGATAGAGTGCTCGAGAGGGACTTGGTGATCGAGAGATTCTTGGCAGTGTAGAGACAGCCGACGACAGTCAGCAGCAAGCAGATAGGTGTGGTGACCCTGACAGCAAGGAGCCGACATTAGGGACAAGGATCTAAACATGGGAGGCATCATATGTGGACCCAGGACAGAGGATTGACATTCGAAGGCTCTTAGGATGGATCCACTCAGCCTAGAGAGAAGTAATTCTACACATGTGAGGATTGGGTACATCTCCCTAGAAATTTCCCGAACTGTCGAGCTGCTGACAGGGAAGCAGTGGATGGACCACCGAAGCAGAGGCAGAGAGTGGAGCAAACAAACCCGCAAGGCTACGGACGTGGAAGAAGAGAAGAGAGAGTTGCGGGTGGATGTAGACAATTTGACTTAATTCCACCACCACCCCCAAGAGGTCCACACCAGGCTCAGGGAGCTTGGGGATAGGGGAGGGGACAACTGCATGCGGTCGAGGCATAAGACTGAGGGTCTCTAGGGAATATTTGAGGGATGATATATGTATTTTTTACTTTAGTTACCGTACTTATAGAGACAGATGCTAGTCATTCCTTCATATCCACATGTCTTGTACGAAACCTCAAGATTCTGTTAGAACCATTGACTCGATCCATATGCTTAGAGACACCTACGGGAGGAGACTCGATGATCACACACCATTGCTGACAGTGTGATATTACCCTTGGAAGCATGAGTTTAGATTATAACATCTTTTTGGTAGCGTCGAGGTCTTACGACATCATTCTCGGTATGGATTGGTTATCTCCGGTCCAGGCCCATATTGACTGTTTTAGGTGAAGAGTGCAGTGTGTCCTCCATGATGTAACAAGGTTTTCCATTGTCAGAGAAAGGGAAACCCAGGTAGTGAATAATGGGATTATGCATTGGAGGGTGCAACCAATATCTCATGAGTTGGCTAGCCTTTCCCTCAGAGTAGTTGATGTTTTGAGCTCCTAGATCTCAGTAGTGTTGGCGAAGTATGAGGACGTCTTTCCTGAATATGTACCAGGATTACCTCACCTCTAGGAAATCGACTTCTGCATCAACATACACCCTGGGACGACACCGATTTATTCATCAGCATATCGATGTCTCTTGCAGAGCTTCGCGAGCTGAGGGTGCATTTAGAGGATTCGCAAAGCAAGGGTTTCCTGAGACCCGACATTTCACACTAGGCAGCACCAAACATGTTTTCTAATAAGGAAGACAAGAGTCTGAGGTTGAGCATGGATTAACGACGCCCAAACTAGGGATGGTTAAGAAAAAGTATCCACTTCCATGTATCGATGTCTTCATCGATCCGCTAAGAGGTTCATAGTGGTTCTTGAATGCTGACCATTGATCCAGTTATCACCAGCTACGAGTGCAGGATAAGGATATATAGTAGACAACTTTCTGATGCCGCTACGGTCACTCTGAGTACATGGTGATTCCCTTCGGTATGACCAACCCATCTGCACTGTTCATGGAACTAAAGAACCGGATCTTCCATCTGTACTTGGACCGGTTCTTAGTGGTCTTCATCAACGACATCATTGTGTAGTCGGAGTCAGAGGAGGAGCACTTGAGACGCTTACAGATAGTCCTAGACATACTTCAAGTGAACCAGCATTGTGGGAAACTCTAAAAGTTCCAGTTCTGAATTTAGGAGATCCACTTTCTAGGACATTTTATCTCTGTATATAGAGTAGTTTTAGACCCAGCCATGGTGGAGGCTGCGTTATCATGGGAGCCACCTCGGAGCGTGATGGAGGTGCGGAGCTTCCTTGAGTTGACATGATATTTCCAGAGATTCATACCTGATTTCTCCTAGATATCAGTACCGATGATATCCTTGACCATGAAGGGGTACCCCTTTGTGTTGAACGATAGGTTCCTTAAGGCATTAAAGTGGTTGAGAGAGAGTTTCATGAGCACCCTAGTCTTGAGATTGCTGGAGGAGGGTGTCAAGTACATAGTTTTTTGTGACGCCTCAGGGAATGAGCTTGGCTGTGCCTTGATGCAGAGGCAGGCAGTCATTGTTTATGGTTCAAACCAGCTTAGGACACATGAGAAGAACTATGAGACCCATGATCTCAAGTTTTCTGTAGTATTCTTCGCATTGAATATGTGACGACACTACCTCATGGGTGAGAAATTTACCATCTACTCTGACGACAAGATCCTCAAGTACATATTCTCATAGAAGGATCTGAATCTGAGGTAGAGGCTTTGGCTTGAGTTTCTCTATGATTATGATTTCCAGATCATCAATACTCTTGGGGAGGGGAACAAATTGGAAGATTCTCTTTGTAGAAGGTCGAGCTCACAACTATTGAGTGAGGTGAAAGAGCAGTTAGCTACGTGGAAGTTGTTCTTCATGGATGGAGAGGATACATATTTCATACATTCGATGGTTGTTGCATCTCCACTATTACAACAGATTAGGGAGGCACAACTAGGAGATGTTCACTATGTGGCATTATGTGATCAGTTATCCATAGTACACTTTCCTGATGGATATTCGCAAGGTGGGGTTCATGTACTTATTTTTAGTGGATGTACTATCATAGAAGTGGTGTTGCAGGAGGAGTTCCAATGGGAGTTTCATACATCACCCTTGGTGGTACATCCTGGAGTGGCAATGATGTACCAAGATCTCCGACGACAGTTCAGGTGGTCAGGTATGAAGAATGCAGTAGAAGAATTATTTCTTGATGCCTTATATGCCAGTAGGTGAAGGCTAAGCAGTAGGTTCTAGTGGGATTAGCTCATCCCCTGTATGTTCTATAGTGTAAGTGGGATGTAATGTTGATGGAAATTGTGACAAGATTTCCAAGGATGTCCAAGGGGCGTGATTCCATCTGGGTGACCGTTGACTGACTCACCATGTCATCCCACTTCCTAACTATTATTGAGCAGAGAAACTTATAGAGTTTGGGACGCCTCTACATGAAAGAGATAGTTCGGCTTCATGGAGTCCCCTTGACAATAGTCTTGTACTGAGACACCCGTTTTACATACTGGTTGTGAAAGGGATTGCAGGATGCTTTTGGGACTCATCTATGCTTGAGAACAACGTTTCATCCCCAGACGGATGGTCAGACTGAGAGGACCGTTCCGGTTCTAGAGGATATGTTGCGATCCTGTGTCTTGGACTTTGGTCGCAGTTGGGAGGACCCGAACCGCTGGTGGAGTTTTCATACAAAAATAGCTACGACTGCACCATTGGATTGGCACTGTTCGAGGCCATTTATGGGAGACCCTTCCAGTCACTACTTTGCTGGACCGTCCCGGGAGAGTCAGCACTCATGGGTCCAGAGATGGGGCGAGCTACCACCGAGAAGGAGGAGATCATCCAGGAGTGGATTAATACTGCACAGAGCCGATAGAATTCTTATGCCGATAGACGATGGATACCTATGGAGTTTTAATAGGGATAACACGTCTCTCTTCGGATCTCACCTCGATGAGAGTTACCGAGATTTGGCCAAGGCGGCAAGCTATCTACGAGGTTCATCAGACCTTTCCAGATACTGTGCAGTGTTGGTGAGGTGACGTACCTCCTAGCTCTACCTCCATATTTGCATCGGGTACATGATGTCTTTCACATGTTACAGCTGAAGAGGTACGTGTATGACCCATCACACGTCATCATCTGGGGTGAGCTAGACATCGAGGATAGAGTGACATTTTCTGAGTACCCGGGGGATATCAAGGATCGGCAGGAGAGGATCGATCGTGGAAAATAGATTCCCTTTGTGCACATCTGGTGGTAGCACGAGAATCTCTAGGATAGCACGTGAGAGCGAGAGGCCCAGATCTTTACCCAGTACCCACATCTTTTTGAGTAGCCCTTGTTCTGGCTTTTTGAGGACGTAAAGCCCCAAGGTGTGGCGATTGTAATGTCTTGGATTTTCCGTGTACTATTATTAACTATTATATGGAATTATTTCAGGACCAAGCACGAAGAAGGCACATCATTCTAAGGCCCAGTGAGCCTGGAATGGTGGTTTGGCCTTTTTTTTATATTGAGTCAGCACATGTGCATGGTTGTGGAAGATTCCCAACAGATGCCCGGATTAATAATTTGAGGGCACTATTACGTCATGGACAGTGACATTACCTATGAATGAGGCTAACCACGACTGGAGTGGGTTGAGGGAAAAAGTTAATTTTTGTACATTTTATGTTAAATAAAATAAAATAAATTCGCAAAGTTTATTATATTTCTTTTGGGAGATATCTGATGTAGCGCATCATCATGGAATCTGTTTTAGTCATTAATGACACGTCATAATGACTCAGAAACAATAATGATGACTCATTAATGTCGCAGCTCTCTGGGAGGTCAAATACATTTCACTTTTTATTAGGATAATCGATTTTTCAGGTTGGCGACGTTTGAGAGAATACTCTAGAGAATCCGCGGAGTGTTGGAGAAAACTCTCAATGATGGATCAAAGTTGATATTCGCTATGCCAACTAAGTTAAAGGATCTCGACGATGATGACAGTGTGACCCTTTCTTCAACAAACTATCCTTTCTTAAAGGTAGGGGTTTGTTATTTAAAAGTTTTTCCCTTATTTTGATTTAAAATGACTAACGCAGACCAACCATGAATAAGTTGATCTGCAGATTCATACATTCTTGGGGGAGGGGTTTCTTTGAGAAGATTTGGGGAATTGATCCCTGTTGATTTGTTGTTGTTTGATTCTTCTTCGTTTAAGGATACTAATGGGAGTGGATCAATGACATGACGAACAACGATGGAGGTTCATTCCTCATATTTTTATTGGATTTCTTCCCTTTTTCATTTGCACATTCATTGCGTTCTTCGTGGGGAGATGAACAACAGATCGTTGGTCATCCGTTTTGGATGCAATGATCCCAAATTGAATAATTGACACCACAACGACCTTGCAGAGGTGCGACGACAATGGCGGACGAGGAATCAGACCATATTGGGAAGGGTTGTCTTCGAGTGTTCTTCACGCGGGAAGATCAAAGCATGTTTTCAGGGCCGATCAGAGGTCTGGAAACAACGGAAGAAGCTTCGTGGTGTCAGGGAGACCAAAACCCAGGAGTTTCGTGGAAATCAGATGGTTGGATTGATGAATGGAGCATCACCAGAAGCATGATAGTGGAGGTCAGCATTTTTGGAAATTTCCAGAATACACAGCATGTACTTATGAAGAACACGACATGTAGTGCAGCCAGCGGTGGTTAGGGTTTAGGGGGTCAGAGAGGAATCACACTGTGTGTGACCCTGATCACACGTCATGTTATAATTTCCCTAAAGCTTGGCGTGTACTTTGGGAAGTATACAAACAAAGGATGGTCTACATGGATTCAGAAGACAGGGTGTGTACAACATGGTAGTGGTGGCTACACGGTACTAATCGTGTATCCAGGGGTAAACAGACACGAGATGGGGTACATGACCATGTACGCCATCACACGACTAGGTGAGGACAGTAACACGGGTGACCCCATGTATCGATGACATGGTTAGATGATCGTATACGGCCACATGGCCAGCATACAGGGATCCCACCCCAGTCACTGGGACATGGCGTGTTCACCTTACGCCATGTACTCATTTTTGTACACGACCATCCATATGACTTGGTATGTTATTCATGGTTATTACTCAGGGTTAAGCAACACCGAACTTTAAATTTTTACAGGTCGTTTATTTTTTGGAAAATGGCATGGTCCTTTTGTTCACCGAATCTTGTTAATCATTCATTTGGGTTACTACCTCTTATTCTCGTTTCCTTGACGGTAAGTCATCGTTTCCTTTTACAGGAGTGTGATCCCTTCAGCAGGACATTCTGTGATATAGTCAGGCATCCATCCGAGCGGCCTGGATTGAAATCCTCTATACATTCATGACCCTAGTTAGAGCCCTACATCGACGTGACCAACTCCATCGGGCGTCTGTCCTCTACCTAGAAGGTGAATTACAAATTGGTCACGGTATCTGCCATGGACCTGGATGTTTTCCTCATTTATGTATTGTGATCTTTACCACTCAAGACTGTGTCTCCCAAAATGAGTGCATCTATCTACGGTAACATTATCACTCAAAAGTCTGTCTCCCATAATGAGTTTAACAAGCTCTCGTGACATTTCCCAACGAACGATACTTCTCGTAGGGACGTCATCAGAGCTATAAGACTCATGGAGTGTATTCACCCAAAATGAGTGCTTAGTGAAAATCATCGAGCTGAATCCTTAGACTGGGGTATGCGGTTGTGTGACTTGTCATTATACTACAGGTCTGGGTTTTGAGTATATCAGGTTTGTGCTATATGTGTTGTAGACATTTAATGTGAATAGCTGACTATACATTTTCTTTGTGTACTGCTTTGTGTATTTTTCAGGGTCCTCCACTGCGTATTGTTATACTCACCCATACACGTGATTTTCCCACATATGTCCTATCTTGTGTAAATGGGAAGCCTTCTGACAGAGTCCAGGGTGGGGCAGGATAGGACTTAGCCTTCTGAGTTCCTTTCAGGCTGAGGCGTTCCTATGGAAACAAACAGTGGTCCCAATACCTTTTGTGTTTACAGGTAGGACTTTTTGGTTTTTAGCCTCTAGTTTTGGTGGGCTTGTATTCTGTCCCAATTTACATTCAGTACAATACCTTCGGTTGTAATCTCTGGATTGGGTTTAGTTGTATGAATGCATTTTTTTTCTTAGTGTTTTATTACATTTCAGCATTTGTTGGCTTATATATGTGTGCAGGTGTATAGGTACTTAGGCAATGCCTCCCATGTTTTGTAATATTCCTACCTAGTGCTAGTCACCAGCCCCTAGCCTATTGGATGCGTGCTTGGGGAGTCACAGCACGGGACCCATTGAGATGGGTCATGAAATTTTGGTAGTAAATAAAATAAAACAATGAGAAATCACGATTTAAAATATTGAAAATTCCAAAATTTCTCTCTATAAATCACCCTCTCCGATTTTATCATCACAATTCCCAGATAATTCCTAAATTTCATTCGTAGATATAAAATTCCAATTCTTATTTGATGTTCATAATTTTAAAAATCTATCCATAGCCACTATCAATTGGATATTATTGAAATTTATTAAACTATAAATTTTCCTTTCAGTTATTAAATTAGTGATAATAAACTCATAATTAAGACATTCCAATACACAAGTTTTCCCTGATGAATAATTGTAATAGTAATGGAATAGAAGAAACACTTATATAGCCAGATTTTAGGTGATTCAAATTCATCTTACATTGGTAACACATAATTATATTGTTATTTTTACAAGGTAATAATTCTAGATTAGTTCCCATATAGTTGATTTATTAGAGTTCATATAAGATATTAGATTGTATTTTTGGGAGGTATGCTTAGGTTCTATTAAATAAGTATCTAATGGTTACATGTGATGATTTTATCTGTATAGGTCTATAATGAAATGATTTTTGTTTTATAAGATTCTTTTTAAATAAGACTGTATTCGTAGTTTTAAAGTAATATATTTCTATAAATCAATGTTACATTTACTCAACAAGCATTCTATAATAAATATTTAAGTTCCATTGGACTACCAGCCAACAATTATGTTTTTATTAGGTATTACAATATTGTGTATCATGTTCTCTAATCATAAAATTACTCAAAAAATATTAAATACATATTCACGTATAATTTAAGTATAACCTCTAAAAAAATTTGTAGATGGATTTATTAAATATAATATAAAAATAAAAAAAATATAAGAAAGTATAATAAGTTATAAATATCAAAATTTACTTGTCATTATCACCAATAATTATCTTAGAATCCATTTAAGTTTATTCTATTATGTATTTATCAATGAAATTTTGTTTGAAAACATTCAGTACCTTGATAAATATGAATCAAAGTGCCACCTTGGTGGTGGATTAATCAATTGAAGTAGGGTGGAGGTCGGACACCTCTATTGCTTCTTTTGTAAACACATCATAAATTTTTTAACTTTTAGGAAAATAGTATATAAGTGTTTATTTCATCCAACTCCATTAATCCAATATAAAAATAATTGAATTTTTTATTTACTATGTATGTCCTACTCTATCTTGGATGAATAATACAATTTATAGTCATCTTTATTGATAAATACAACAATAATATGAATTAAATTTCAATTCGTTAATTCTAGATGATTATTCAAGGGATATATATTCTTTTCTCATTTAATAGATTGGTTTTATGTAATTTTATGTCTGTAACTCCTCTAGTTAGATCATCAAAAATATAATATGACTTATTAATTTTACGAAATTATTATTTAACATCTTCAAAACAAAATAATAATTTTATTTTAAGTCAATAAGAACGTAAAAATTTCCTTCGTAGACAATTATAGAAATTGATGTTCATAATTTTTATTTGTCTTTAATTATATATTCGTATAATGCATCCTCATTATACTTACTCCAGTCCTTCATGGTTTGTTGAATAGACTTCTGAAAAATCTATTAATTTTACTATATGACTCATCGACTTTTCATTTCCTAATGGTTGGTTGGTTTATGATTGTTTTTTGACACAATATATAGTTTTTCTTCAATGATAAAATATTCTTATAAAAGTGCATTCCTTGGTTACATATTATTTCATAGGGTACC
This sequence comes from Viscum album, assembly GCA_963277665.1. Classification (NCBI taxonomy): domain Eukaryota; kingdom Viridiplantae; phylum Streptophyta; class Magnoliopsida; order Santalales; family Viscaceae; genus Viscum; species Viscum album. Next base: position 1,456,285,769 of record OY728159.1, on the reverse strand, counting down.
CTAAATGATAAAAAAATGTTTCTGAAAATAAATTAATTCCTAATAATAGTAATTCATATTATATTTTTCTTCAATCCATGTAGAAACAAAGTCCACTAATAATAATATGAAATATAAAAAAATTACAGTAGAAATGGACCCATAAAATAGAATTCCAGAATACAAAATATTTTAAAAAATCCATCATTATCATGGAATTTCAAGTTTTTGGTTTCGTTAAAATTATTTAAATAAATATTATTGTTTTAGATTATTTTTATTATACATTTAGGGTAAAATAATAAAGATTTATACACCTTTCTAGTGGATCTATGATCTACATAATGGCCTACAAATGAATGTGTATGGAAAAAATTTAATGCAAAAATGTCATCTTACTTACGGTTGCATCTCTTGATGAAATTGTTATTAATAATCATCCATTATTTTGAATATTGGTAGAAAAAATAAATTTATATAGATATTAATTATCATTTTGATGAGTATAAATTAATTTATTTTCATTAATATGAACAAAAAATTTCTTACGTCAGTATTCGTGGGTTCATTATTAGCATCCTAAACTTCCCCAAGAGGTAAGTATTCATATATAACTATTTTTGTATGTGTGTTTATCATAGTATTGTGTTATAATATAATCATATTTTATTCAACTATATTTTATTATTTTTCTTTTATATAATATCCAAGATGGATTCTTGAAAAAAAATACATCTTACTATCTTATGGATTTTCATAAGTTATTTTTGTACAATACCAAAGTGCGGTGTCATAAAAATAGATCATTATATTACATAATTTAAATATTACTTAATTTTGTTATTTTAAATTTTTTTTAAACCCTATTTTTCAATATTTTAAATTTTATTTGGTCGAATCAAGGGTCTATGATGTATGATGTTTCATTTATGGGAGAACATAATTTTTAGGTATTCAAAAATCGTAAAACATTGTTGGAGGAATCATATAGTCTCATAGGATGTTAATTCTAGTTATCTTTTAAACTAAGGGGGATCTACATAGGCAGTGTATTTTTTAAGCTCTATGAAATGTACCATTAAATAAAATATCTTTTTCCATCTTATATACCAAAGGTATAAGTAAATATATTATGATAATGTACCTCATAAACCATATATATAATAAAAATGTTCTTAAAAATGACTGAATTTGTGTCACAATGGTGGGGTGAGGTAAGGTAAATATCATATCAAATTTTCCCAAGTCCACATCAATTAAATTATTATAAATTATATGGTCATAATCATTCTCTATGTCCAACATAAAATTGTACATTCAATGTTTTAACCCATTTTGTTCACTATAAAGGTTTTTAAAACCATTTATTCACATTCACAATGAGATTCAAAAAAATATTATCTATTTTGAGTAATGTTTTTAGGAATACCTCAATGAAGATTCCAATTAGATCTAAAAATATTAATACCTTGTATCATTGAATGGTATCTGGGGTATTGTGAAAACTAAGGTGTATAATTTTGTAGAAAATCATTTTGAATATTTAGGTTAATATAGTCCTTCCTCTGTCTTATATATCATTAAGAACCGAAAAATACATAGAAAATTTACTAAAGAAAGAGGTATGACAATTCCAAGCCAAAGTCTCTTACATTTTATGAGAAAAGAAATGGATAATATGTTATTTATGGTCACTTAGATAAATTTCCCATAGTAAATGAAATCCCTCTAACAAATCTAAATTTTTTTGTTACTAATAAATTGTTCCCATTGATTACAATAATATATTTAGTTCTCCATGGAAATTTTTTAAAGGCACATTATCATTAAAATTTTAGAATTTTTTATATTAATCTTGATCTTAAAATTATTTCTTATTCTTAATTTATAACAACATGTAGGGATGTATAGAGCCTCTATTGTGGTTATATCTCTAGTTTATATTCAAATTCTAGCATAATTCAATAAATATAAGTTGTTGGGATAATCTATGGAATTTCTTATATTATCTATTCTATTTCCCAAATTTTCTATTCAATGATTACATATCGTCATTCTCTTAATTGGGATTATTATTCTTTAAAATTATATAAATATATTTCTCATACTATAATAAATATGTTTATTTTTTGTAAGATATAGGAACCTTTACATCTAGTTCATGGGGATTTAAAATAATTATTTCAACATAATTTTAGCTACACTAGTATCCATCATATGTAATATATATGTGTCTATGATAGTCCTGAGTAAATAATCAAAATAACTTTGAATAACTTATTTATTCTTTTAAACACGTTAAATATATTCTATGTTAGTTTAATTTAAATAAATATTTATCTAAAAAACAAGTTTCTTTCAATGTTTTCATTATTCTAAATTTTCCATTATGCATTCTAATTTCATTTTTTGAACAATAAGGAAACTCCACATGGTTCAATGTGAACACATTTTTCTCTTTATGAGGGTATTTTATAGAATGATGAATATTTAATCTCACTATTGTTTCTCCCGAATACTTTAGAAGTGTTCCCCCATTAATATTTATTATTGTTCTGGTAGTATTAAAAAATGTACAACCTATTGTAATAGGGGAGTTAAACTTAAATTTGTATTATTACATTTTCATAATATAGAGGTTTCTAGGTAACAAAATTATTTATATACATACCATAACATCCTCCATAAATCCATCTAGATAGGTAGTAGTTCGGTTATCATGATATATAACAACGCATGTGGATTTGAGAACACCTATATATATGGGAAAATATTTTGAAAAAAGTATTAAAATAATTAATTCTTGGAAATTTCAATGTACAATTAAAAAATTTGTATATCCTATGGTTTAGAAGATATAAAATTTTATTTTTTCATAACACATCCTAGATATTTCTGTTGTAAAAATTGTAGAAATTTTTTATAAAAAAATTACTTATTCTTTCCCTTATTGCCTTCACATTCTAGGGTAAATGTAACTTATAAATTATGAATCACTTGGAATTTTTTGGATGGAGTTTTACATGGTGAGATTTATCTCCAATCTATTGAATATTTATAAAATTTATTTTTGTAATTAATCATTACTAATTAACATTAGTGGTTAAAAAATTAAAAGTGGATAGAGGTGGGGGTTGATGTATATTTTTTCCCTGGTATCATCCCTTTCAATTCATAACTAGTGATGTATCCACTGGTTCTTATTCATGAGGCTATAGTTCAATGAAAATTTATTTAGGTATAGTTAGTATTACACTTTTATATTCATCATGAAATGGGGGATATTAATTTTGTAACAACACCTTTTCAATCGTCAATAATATTGATGAAAAAATATATAATGTTTTAAGAATTTAATGTCCATTATTTATATCATAGATATAAAATTTCCAACCATTGATGATAGAGATAACCAGAATACACCATCCATTCAACTACATATATTATAATCATTGAGTACATGGAGTATTTTTTGAGGGATGTTAGATAACACATATTCATTTATCATGTCATTCATTGATTTTTCATGATATTTACTATTATTTTATCCTCATTAAAACTGATATATATCTTTTTTTAATGATTTAGGTTGGAATTACAGTTTGAAGATGGTCTATAATTGTTTTAATTAATGTCATTTGTTCCCAGATTTAATTTGTGAATTTGAAAATTTTATGATGACATGATTTTATTTAATTTTATAATTTTATGGCCTTCGATAAATGGAATTAATTTTGTTTGGTATTATGGGAATCAATCAATTTTATCCTTTATAGAGATATATAGTTAGAAAACACTTGGTGTTGGGGTTGGTGATGTTTCTTATACCTTGTATATAATAAATTTTATCACATGAAATGTTTTTTCATTGATGTTAATTTCATGTAATAGTTAGGTGAATATTTTTTCCTTAGAAACACCAATTGTGGTTCTTTTAAAAAACTGTTTATATTTATTGGTGATCATATAAACAAGTTATAGAATTTCAATGGGTGACATGCCTATTTGTGCTCCTCAAAAAAAAATATTTTCCATGTTCATTTTTTCTTCCATCATTCCTTGGTTGAAGACTAACTTGAATTGATGTTCTTTCAATTTTTTATGTATTTTGGATGTTTTTTCCACTAAAATTAAAATTTGTACATGAATAGGGCTCATGTCTATTTTAATTGATTTAGAAACCATTTTCCCATATAGTTCTTCTTGAGATATGATAGTATTTTTGAATTAATGTCTTTTTAATTTCATCCAATTTTTTTATTTATTTAGGTGGGAGGTTTTAGAGTCACTCTATTATTGATCCATAAAGAGAGATGAAAACTTCCTTCAAGATAATCTAATCCTAGGTTACCCCAATATGTTTAAAACTATTACAAACATCAATAAATTCATTATATTTTCCGTCTGCGTCTTCTCTTGAATAAAAATAATATTTATGTTATATTATAATCATTCTAGTTCTATACTAAAAATGTTTTTGATTAAGTATTTGTTTAATATAGTAATCATTGATTAAATTGGGTGATTAAATATATTTTTTATGTTCTATTAAATTATGAAATATTTTCAACCATGTTTTCACATACTATAGTGACCCATATTGAAGAACTAGATGCAAATTTAAAATTTTACCATGGGACAATGGAAAATTTACTTTCATATTTGTCCATTAGTTTTGGGAGCCTCATTTTTACAAAAATGTTTCATTCAATATATGGATATAAACCATAAAAGATTGATAAAATATTCTTATCATATTTTAAATTCATATTTAAACAAAAGTAAAAACTAAACACTGACCTTCCCAGAAACTATCCCATGTTGATATGTAGCAAGCCACATAGCCCTTGGAAAACAAAATTTCAATCCTGATAAAATGCGGTGATTGTAAAAATAAGTATTTATCATGAATAGGGTGTGTTTTGGATGTATTATTCTATTATTTAATGGGTTTAGTTAGATAAATCAATCAATGATATCATTTGGATTCAAATTCATTTCTAAATGGTTTTCATTACCATTTTTGTCTCCTCACATCCTATTTAATCATTATTTAATTCATGTAATCTATTATTTTATATCTATAAAAGTTCATCTGTACTTTCTTATTCTCAAATATAAGTTTCGGGTCGATCAAAATGATATAATAATCATTACATTCCAAAACAACACATTGAATTATTATTAAAGATGACTTATTAACCTTAGGCTAATCGAAAAATCAAGATCAATAGTATTAATGATAGCCGATGTTTCTTGTTTTTACAATCATATTTATTATGAAAGATTAATTTCTAGTGAAAACAAATAAGTAATAATCATAATGACAAATCCATTTGAAAAAATATACATTGAATAAAAATGTGATAACTAAATGAAAAATGAAATTATTTAATTAGGGTAAGGTGATATCCTTGGATCCGATTCTAAGAGATTAGTCTATATTCAAATTATTTATTATAGTAATTCAAATAAAAATATTTTTTAGAATCAACATCAACTATAGTACTGACCCGGAATGTTTGAATGTATCCCTAATCGTTGGGAATAGTTCTCCACTAAACAGGGTAAATCATGTTCCACAAATTCTATATACCCTTAAATATTTTGAGTCAGACTCACAGTAACCATTAAATTAATCCTATGTAATCATAAATTACAATGACATTCATTCTGTAATTAACTCTTCAATGATTTTTTCACATGTGAATCCCAAGTTATAAAATTTCTCTACAGGTGAATTATTCGAATCATCTAGTGTGCAGCTTTATGTTCCCATAATTTTTATATGCAATTATTATCAAGGAATATAATTTTATGTGCTTCACTAAATCATAGTTATAGTGGAAATAAGGATATTTTTGAAATGATAATATGTGATAATGTATGGGAAGATGATGTATGCGATAGATGCCATATAATTTATACTAGTATATCTGATGAATGATATTCTTTAGTATGAGGAAAGGTTATTAATTAACACGGATCCCATTATTATATATGTTGTTAAACATTATATTTAATTGAGGGGACCTAATTTTTCTGAATAAGTGCACTCACATGAGGTGAGGATAGTCCGGTCAGTCATAAAGTAGAGGCGTTGTTAGTGGATGATTCTTATTACAATATATTATAAGGGTCGTGTGGTAGGATAAATAGTCATGTTGTTAGTAAAGCTACTTTATCTAGTTATTCTGGAGAAGTGGCTGATTTTTTGTGGATCAATATTGTTTTATAATCAATGAAGTTAGTATGATTTATCCATATAAATTCATGAATGCTACCAAATTCATGAAAATGAAAGAACATGGTAATTAATGACAACCATTCAATTACGATTTCACAAAAAACGTCACATAGGAACTCACATCAATTGATAGGATGGGTGTTAATGGTAATTTCACCCTTTTATGTGGACTTATTCCCTATTCCAGGACTCTATTTTATATTTATGGTATGATTATGAAATCCTTTCATGGCCCTGATACAACATTGGTTACCCATGTGCCAATATCCAAATCGAGGCCATGTGTTGAGGGGAATAACCATGTATATCAATTTTTTTGTAATTACCTTTTTTATTTTTGATTCCTTAGTTTACATGATTTCTCAGGTGATCTATATTTTATTTCCATGAAATGATGTGGTTCATGTCATTGAAATTATATTGAACCTCTATGAGGAATCCTACGTATCCTGAGAAAACAAACATAAAAAACCACATAGTTCTTTCAACCCATGCTGTGGAAGTTTATAAAGAATGAATGTAAATATTGGGCATGATCATCTAGAAGGAATCATATGTATCATGTTTTTAGTAGGAATTATATTCCATATATTTTTGTTAAGGGCCTTAACAACATAGAAGTTATGAAAACATTGACCTTATGTGGGGAATATACATATATAGTTTTCCTGATTTTCACCATCAATAGTATATCCCTTTGTGTGATAATGAGATGTAATTAGTCACAAATATCGAATAAGGACCCCCACCAATGTCATCCTTATCATGCTATTGGTATATTCATCACCATAATTTAACCTCACATGAGTAATCGTCAGTGTTAGAAACAAAAGGTAGTGAAATATTAGACGCATGACATGAGAAAAATTTATATGAGGTTTACACATTATTGTTTCCATTAGATAGGAATTATTACACATCATATGTATTATATAGAATATATATTAGGTCTTATGAAGGTTTCATACTTATATTGTTTATAAACTGAATTACTGTCCTTATATTTTGTTCATCATTAACACATTGATGGGTAGGTGGTATTTTAGGACATTGTTAGGACTTACACATAAAATGACTCTCATATATGAGCCCACTTCATATCCATAGATGAAAAAGTTGGTATTATAAGCTTTTAAAATAATTCAATTCCTTGATTCAATGACATTTCGTATAGGGGGAACTTAAACCATAATAGATGCCCATTAGAGCTCCAACATTAAGAAGGTGTCCTACATATCCTTTTTATAGTAGGAATTAGATTCCTTGTTTTCGATTACCCCAGACCATCTCAGGAGTTATACTGGGTGATCATACTCAGATACATTATTGTTATACCCAAGGTTTAGTAACATGAGTGGTTTATACCATGATGGATTACCTTATTGAATATTCATTTTCTATCTTCTAGAATATATTGAAGGATTATGGCCATAAAAGGTATCTTGACTATGATTGGAATGTAGCAAAAGGACCTTCTAAGACAACCACACAAATAGTGTCGCCAGAGTGTGTTACCTTAACCCATTGAGGATACTTCCTATATAAAGGGAGTATCTATCTGAAGGATATTGACTAAGGTTTCACATGGTGCATGTCCAAAGTTTTCCACCAGATGTAGTTGACATGTCTTGATTATTTTTTTTGACATGTTAAGACTTTCTTCAAGGAATATGTAGATTTTATATGTAAACTGATTGACACATCCATGGGTGTCTACTAAACATTCTCATGTTGCTTCACTCAATTTATTTTGAAATATTTTGGGCCCTTAACATGATCATCTGTATTTTAAATATTCTTTCACAACGTAAAAGTGACAAGTCTAGGTTTTCTTAGTACAGTCAAAATAGATATTTCTATGGTATTTTAGATGACAAAATCTCTTGGTCATTGGTTATCACATTATCAACTTGACATGTCTTGTATTTCATTGCATGATAAATGTGGACATGTCCAAGGTAATTCTCATGATCAACTATCTAGTCTAATACGTCTTCGTATAATCTAGGTGACATGTTATAGACATATTCATAGGATCAAAATGACTTGTCCTCGTGAGGGTGCTTGAAAATGTTGACAGATCAATGGTTTCCTCATGATCAATCCACTTTCTCTAGGACATATTAGCATGATAAAACGAACATTTAAAATGTATTTCATATGACAAGGTTGAATTATAAAGGCCATTATAATGTTATAATGATTCCAATAAGGAATCATGTGATTTCATGATCTTAAAAAGTTCACATGGAGCTATCAGTCAATAATGTATAGTATCACACACACATCTATGTGTACGATTTTCAAGTTAAAAGTGATCATTACTTAAACAAATATAAAACTATTTTTGTTTTAAGAGTGCATGGACAAGGGTTACCATGGTTAATGGTGGGGAATATCTACTTTTTCATATGAATGTTAAGGTTTCCAACTACGGAGTGTCAACATGAAATGCTTAAACTCGTTGGTTTCCAGATAAATTGTTGAGGGTCTGGAAGGGACCATTTCATATCATGGAGGACATATATGGTGGTTGCAGAAACATCTAGGAGAACCCACATGATAACATCACAAGACGATTAATTTTTCATGATATCAAATTACCTAAATAGGGTCATGCAATGGGTCCTACAATCATATGCAGGGGACTGCCTATTAATGATTTATTAATTGGTGAGTGTGGATGACTGAGGATTGTCAACCAATTTTAATCCTTAGAGTATGTGTCCACAATATTTCCATTGCATGTTTGGGGATCCACGAGGTGATTCATATCAATCTAGCGACATCTATTGTTATATGAAAGCATTACAAGACCAAGGGTTTACAACACTATGAGGCTGAGGGATCATGTGATCCCCCCTTCATGTTTGAATATTGGCATTACATTTTCTACTAGTGCAATCCCAAAGACACTAGAGATGGTTTTCAAATTCCACATTGTCTATAACCACATAGAAAAATAGAGTCATCATGAAATAATAGGATTCACATTGGATTTACAATGTTTATAAAACCATGAAATCATAATATTATCATGCAATGACTTCTTATGATGACATGTGGTGGTGTGTTCTTTGGACATGGGGTCTTGTGGTTACCTAGAGGTATCATCCAAAAGTGGAATCCTTCCCCACCACGATTACTCTTATATTATTAGTTCCCATCACCCTCAAACTTAGATGTGTTTTTTTGGATTCATGGAATTATATAAGTAGAGTAGGCCCATTATATAACCGCTTTAAACATGATTGATGTTTCACGCACCCGCTTGAGGCGATGGGGGACTTGAAGGATCAACATGATGTGAAAATAATAAATATTTTCGTGACACTAATAATGTTTCATGGAATAGTTCTAACAACATTGTATGATTGTTCTTTATTTCTGCAATTGTTTCATGGAAAACATTTACTGGATTTCCAGGATCTTCTATAGTGAGTCACATGATCTCAGGTTATTCATAAAGTGGATCTATGGAAAAAAAATTATTCATTCACTTGATGACTTAGTGACTTAAAAATACATGGTTTCTTATACATAGATGAACCAACACCAAAATATTTATGTGAGAAAATAATAAATATTCCAAAATGTAGGAGTTTCTTTCATCACTCTCTTTCAATTGAGGCATTAATTAAATATATGTTTCTTAACATGATCATAAATGTTCGATCAGAAAATCCCTCTTGTGAGGCCCACTTGTCGGTTTCATTAATGGATTAATGTAATAGTATCTAGTGGCGGGGTTCATTAACGTACTTCATGTATGAAAATAAAGTTCCATGAATTCCTTTGGGACCTCAACTTAGTTTTGGACTCATTAGTTTTGTTATTGGGGAGGGATTTAATGGTGGTCATTGTGTAATTGAACAGTGTCATGTCTCTTAGCTCACACCAGTGGAATTAGATGTGAGGTGAGTGAAAAAGAGGCTGAAGACAATGTAGGAGGTGGATCAGATCGATCAGATTTTTCTAATAAGGAATCTAGGATTCTATCCATATTATAAAGGATGAAATGTTCGTGTCTAGTTTATGTCCCCATCATTGGTTTATCTATTCAAATGAGACACATTCTTAAAAGTGTGTATTGGGTTCCACTCTGTATAATCGTTTTCACTACCCCATGTAAAAACATTATCCCACAATGTTTTCACTATGTGGTAAAAATATTCTCCTATTCTACAAGCATGTTTCTACCCACCCAACTTCCTATGTAAGATAATCGAGATGATTCCTTGGTGTTGTCAGGGAAACTCCCACATGATTTGGGGTCGATCTGGCTTGGCATGATAGCCTATCTAGCCAATTTTTTTTCAAATGGTGGTAAATCCATAAAATAGTTATATAACAATAAGATAATTCGCCATATTATTCAGTCATTATACCTCTATTATGTTTTTCTCAATGTTTATTAATATTTTTTAATAGTATTCATATTCATCAATAATTTAGATCAAAATTTCATAACAAACTATTATGGATATAAACAAATATACAAATTATAATTAAATTTGTTTAGAATGAATAGAATCTGATTCTGAGGTAAACATATATCACATTTTTTTATCCAACAGATGGTGAGATTTGATAATGATCGTCATTAAAGGATTTTTGTATTGTGTCAATTGAGTGATACTTGGTGCCGTAAAGATTATACTCGTAACCTTAAATTCTTGCCCTTTTTATTGACTTGATGTCATATCAATCAGCAAGTCCACCATTCCAATACATATTACCAAGTTATCCCAACCATCTAGGTTTTATCATCTTAATAATAACATATATTTTTTAAAAAATTATCATGAAGGGCATTTGAAATAAAAATTCCCATTGATGTATATAATCAATTTTTCTTTAGATCACATTATTTTCAAGGATAATTTGGGTGGAAAGGATCATAACGATAGATTTTAAGTAAGGTACATGTATGTTTCTATGTATCCCATGAGAATTGGAATCAAGCCATATGTAGTACTGATATAGAAGATTATTATAGAGATCAATCTCAAGCATATGAAACATAGGTTCATTGAAGAAGAAATCTAGGATTAATGTTCTTAAATAGACCAAGCATGTACATAGGAAGGGGAATTTCATCATTCATTATGAAATTATTGTGTAAAGACACATTCTATAGGGGATATTTTTCATAGATCCAACTCTCATTCCACCTTTCATGCTACAAAAATTTTATCTCCTTATGATGATTATAGTTGTGAAGAATAGACCAAATCTTATTTATATTTAAAGGAATGAGAAAACATGGTACCCACAAGTGTTTCATATGAAGTAGATATTCTCTAATTGATTCCTTGGTAAGATGAACTATAAAACATGGATTGATTTTTTATAAACATGTATGATGTGTTAGAGAAGATTTATATATCTTTGTTTCCATCAAAAAAATTTATAAGCATAATATGGGGAATTCATAGCTGCTGTGGACATGGATTATTATAGGGTTCTCTCTTATGGGTTTTCAAACAGACATGTTTTATACATATTTACATTAAAAAATGATCCATATTTCCAAGGTCACACGAATCACAATTCTAGATAATATAGAATCCAAAATTTCCCTGGGTGCCCTTTTATATTCTTGATAATGATATCATTGTGTCGCTTTAAATTTGTTTATATTAATGTACCGCAAACCAAAACATTTTTTAGCATTAGATTATGGAATTATAATTTAGATGAGATGATGTTGGTGTGAAGTATTGGTATTCATAAATGGTGTGATAACACATTACCCTTGATGGGTTTGTAAAGAACGATTTTCCAAGAATGGTTTTATAATCCACATTCTTAAATGTTATTATTAAATATTAATGTTCATGGAGGTTATATTACTCTATTTTTTGTAGAAAACAAGCGATGAATGTCCATTATGTGTAATGAAACAAAATTTCATTACATTAGTGTGTATTGGTGTATGGTAAAATATTAGGGATATCTAGTGTACATGGCTATTTATAATATGGGTTACATAAATCACATGTTGAGAAGTTTGAAACAATGATTATGAAATAGGGTGGACATGATGTGGATGAATGGAAAATCTATATGGTTCTAATCTCTACCATGGTCTTACCAAGGATCACAATTATTAGAGTTCCTTACCTAGACGGATGAGTCACCTCTAGTTTGTGGGTCTAAGGCCCTTAGGCATGGCCCTAGGGAGATTACTTGTTTGGTCATGTAAATGGGTATCCACTCAATTCCAAGATCTATGGTTTATTTTTTAATAAACAGTCATATGTGTAATGAAGTTGGTTATGGTGAAAATATCTAACTAAGAAGTGTAATGGAACACTATGTCATTTATCATTTTATTGTGAATCTCTGGGCCTACACCATGTTGTTTCTGGTCATATGGTGTGGGATATTAAAAGGGTTGGGAATGTAATATCACATACTTTCGTTGGGGAAGGGTATAATACAAGGTGTTATAACATTTAGGATTTAGAATCTTCTTGAGTTGTCCAGTTATGGGGATTTTAAATCATGGTCCAAAAATATCTAAGATAACTGGATGCACAGAATGGTGGGATCAATACATCCATTGATAATAGTGGAAGGTCAAATTCCACATATCTGGGGAATATATATCCTTGATTTCAGGTGGAATAATGTCTTTGACTCAATATCCCCTAGAAAATTCCTATTTATTGTGGTTTATAATTCACTAATGAATCATACTGGGGTCCTTTGGGGAATACATAGTCTTTGACACCCATTTTCTATAGGGGAGAACCTAGGACAAAAGAGCCCAATACACATGGATTTGTAGTGTTTGTTTAGACATAAATTACATGAAAGTGGTTTATGGAAAATGTAATATTCATGAACTGTTCATAACACTAATGGTTGTTTCACTACCTAGTGAGCACATTATAATGGATAAGAAATGCAAAAAACAGTTGCTCTAATATTTTCTTGGACTAGGAAGTCCAGTGGTCCTGGATCATCTTTTAGTAGGGTTATAATGAATATCTAAATATAGTTATGCATTCTAATTTTTTCTATATATTTATCCCATACTATAAATATGAAGATTTTAGTGATTAGAGACTTGAATTTTTCTCAGGAATCTTTTTGTTGGTTGTTATTCAGAAAAACATTATCACTCTTTGACCAGTATTTTAATATCACATAATTTGGAATATCACATCATAATGTATAAGGTTATAAATCTTAGAGAGAAGTGTTTTTATTTTATGTTCATTACACACAAGAACCTAGTATGAGGGGATGTTTGTAAAATATCCTAATTTTGAATATTAAGGTTAAAATTACTCCAACATTGATTGGATTGGTAGGTGAAAGTGTTTTAAATCATGGATCTGGATCTTGGGACTTGAATAATGATATGTGATAGTAATATTGATTAATTTTGTGAATCACACAAATGTGAAGAACATCATTTTTGTGATATTTGGGATCACAGGGATTAGAAGGTCCTACCTACAAGGACATGATTCCCCTAGATGGTGGGTATGAGCCCTTATTTTTGAGCATGGTGAGATTTCGTGGAAGGTGAAATAGAGTGATTTAATTTTGTTTCAAATTCAAATAAAATAATGTTTGTATATTGTGTCACTATAGACATGATATATGATTTATTGATTGGGGGGATTATAGAGATGATTGAATAACGCAAAACATTGTTTGACCAGGGTTATGATCATTTTTTCATTTTATAAGGAGTCATGATAGATGATGATCTGTAAATTTTAACTTCATGTTGTAGAGAGGTATCTGTCTTGTAGTTCAACATACAATGACAACAACATTTTCCTTAGAGGTTTTCATCATCTACTAATGATGTATGGGACATCGTGTAACTGTGAAAAAACATTCCTTGAGAAACATTGCATTTTTCAAGATAATTTACATTTGGGGAACACATTTTTTCAACACACCTACTTTTTTAGGGTATACATATGTTGGATAGCTTCTTGGATAGACTTACCTTATGCATAAGTAAGTTGTATATAGAACATTCTTGTACATAAGTAAAACATGTCTATATGACATGGACCTCTTCAAACAATGTAATATGAAATGTTTATGGTTGGTATTTTTTGGGTTTTTTATTCAAATTGTATGGCCAAGAATAATTCTATAATCAACTCCCTTAAATAGATCCCTCTGCGTAGATATGGTTCATATGAATGGGAGATGGGAATTTTATTTTTCTTCTCATATTGGGTCCTAATATCATGGATGACTTACAAGTGTTCTGCATAGATCAAGATCATATATAGGGATGGGAAACATCCTTATTTCACCTATTTATGGATAAAGGCCAACATTAAAAACCATAGGTGGTATTTTCATGTAGATTAATGACATGTGACTTGGTTTTTACCAAAAATATAGGACATGTCTCGATTGCGTCAGCCAATTCATCATTCCATTTTCCCTAATCTCAGCTTATCCAACCATGGAATGAGAAAAATAGGATAACTGGAATATTGATTAAGATATGTGAGAGTAGGTATTGTGTATATCCACACATAGGTCTAACCTACATGCGGCGAAAAGCGTATTTGTTAACTATTTATATTGTGATTGGACCAAGGACTTGTGATCCATGGGTAACTAAATATCCTATTGTAATAAGAATAAATCCACACATTGTTCTCACATCAAAATTACCTATGTATCTATGACTCATATTCAGTGAAAGGGATATATTTTCATCATTCCTTGACCAAGGATTTGTGATCTGAGAAACATAACATATTCTGTAACTTTAAAAATACATCCAATATATTTTTGTTGTGGATAATTCACTTCAGAGGTCCTTCCCATACATAAAGGTGTAATTTTATCCTATAGATGTTATGAATAGATATAGGATTAGAGATATGAGAATGACCACACATCCTATGGTATATATAATCAATCCACACATTTTTTTGGAATGGGAACTATCTAAATATTTCTAAACATATTTAAAATGGGGAATATTTCCCCCACTGATGTGGTGGTTGGACCAAGGATTATGCATATGGGCGTCACTAAGTATAATATGATATCAGGAATCAAGACATATGTAATTATGGAATGGTAACTTCCTACATAGGATATAACCATACACATAGGGAGTAATTGTACCAATTAATGTTGTGGCTAGACCTAGGAAAAGAGATCTGGGCATATCATTATATACTATGATATAAAGAATCAATCCACACATAGTTCGGGAATGGGAACCCTTAGTATAGGTCTGACACATATATATTGGTGTGAAATTTTTCAGTTTATTCTTTTTCTATAATGATGATCTGTGAACGGGGATTCACAACATATCCTGTGATATTGGCTATCAAGCCACACATAGTTCTAAATTGGTAACTCTCTATATATGTATGACCTATATGTATAAAGTGTATTTTTTACCATTGATGTAGTGGATGGACATGGTATTGGAGATCTGGGAATCACTACATATCCTGTGATATCAAGAATCAATCTAGGCATAAATATATAATGGGAACACTCAATTTAGGTCTTACCCATATGTAGAGGGTGGGTTTTTTTCATTTTATATTTTGGCTCAACCCATGATTGAAGATCCAGACATCACTATGTATCCAGTGATTTTAGGAATCCTGCCACGCATAGATATGCTAGACGGTGTGGTAGAAGGTCGAAACTACGAGGATGGTGTCCTTTATGGTAAATACATTGAATCATATCAAATTAATGTATGCGGAATAAAATATTTATGACACAGGGTAAATCTAAATTTAAAATTGTGTACTGAGAATGTATTTTGTGTATTTCAGCATCATGAAGCATAGATGACCTTCATGTAGTTTGATATTATGTTATGAGGTTATGGAATGATATACACTTTAAGGCCTTGTAACTATTACTAGGGATGTCATATAGTTTGGAAAATTACTATAAGGATGTGGGATCATGAAATTAGTGTATTCTATTGTATATATGATTGAAACATCGATGGTCCTCGAGAAAGCCTATATGGTGTGAGGCCACATAAGGATTTACCTAGATCATTTTAGTATAATTCCAAACATACAGGTCTCAGTGCTTCTTTAGATATATGAAATACATCCCATACTCTTATGGAGTAATTTTGAGACTAATCAATGTTTTCCATCGGTCATCTTCTATTCCTATATTCACTATCTTCATCTCATTGATGGTAGTGAAAAAACATGATTCCAATATAGTAGGAGTGTTCCTGAGGAAATCCTCTTCTCCTTCCAACTCTTCCAATGTTTCTATAGAGATATTCTAGGGATTCCCATCTTTTTTATATATACAAGGTGGTTGTAGTAGTCTTGAAATCCCATGATACAAATATTTTCTAGGGGTAAACAAAACAAAATGTTGACAAAATTGTTTTGGAATAGTGGAATAAGGTCAATCTGATGCCATTAGAGTATGCTACTGGTTTTCATTGATAGGAATGTGCACCTATGATAAGGTATGTTCTAGACCAATATGGTGATCCCCATTTGGTTTGGGGATATGATCTTGGAACTACGGCTCTTACGTTACAAAAATATGTTGATAATCCACCAAGATAAGAGCAACAATGTGCACATTCCCTAATGTATCCACTTATTTGAACTGATTATTGTGATATGTTTCTATATATTTTAGGATATAAACATGTAAATATCCTTGTAGAGTTACACGAATATAGAAGTGTAACTCCTCTATCTCTGTGAAAATGTTTTAATACATAAACATGGTATGTACAGTAATGTTTGGATGCCCGCTCTTAGTTTCTAGTATATTTCGGTCGACGTATTTGATTTATGTGGGGAATGAATTCCCACTCTTCTCCCCCTCATGCCAACATAATATGATGATGCACTTTCTATGGTTTTGGGTCAGTGACAAACCTATTCTTTCTCCTTGTATATGATAAAAGACTTTTTCTGACCTGTAAGAAATATGATCTCCCTTTTTGTTTATCACTAGATTTTTTGGAAATAATTCTCAATGGAGGTGGGGATTTGAATCCAAACCATTTTTTCCATAATATAAAACATTTGACAATGTTTCTATTATTCCAATATTTGAGTGTTTGAGGAAGTGAAATATTCTGTAACACCTTATACATAGAATTTAGTGCTATTGGTTGTTTTTTGATTTTGATTAGATCAATATGGAAATATATCTATGGTACATCTAGTAATTTAAAAGTTCAACATGATGCTAAAAATGTCACCCTAATATTGATATGTCGCACAATTTATCTTCTTGTGATCAAGACATGTTTCATATAGTTTTATGGTATACATCAATATATTTTTATATTCTTTAACATTGTGTGACTTAGGAAATTATCATGTAGTTTAACATCATGGGACCATGATGTATTCCTACCATAACCTATCTAGATGGAGTCTTTTTTGATGGATAATTGATGAGTCATATGTTGATTTTATGACTTTAGGGATCTTTTATCTCAATAATGTCATCATTGACATGCTTCTCTAGCCATTCATTAAATATAACAGAACTATCTTTTATGTACCCTAGATGACAATGGCATGAGAAGTAATTTCCACGACCTATCAACCATGAAACACTCTAAATCATTATTTTTTGGAGAATTATAAAATCATTATCCGTGGTAATGTCAAAATACTAGTATACTTGCTTTGGCTGGAAGGAATAAAATTGTATCTATCAGGCCCTAAGAGATGGTCCCCTATCACTATGAGCTACATGGATCAAGTTTATTTCAAAACTTGTAAATCATTTTTAGATTCCTCTGGTGACAAGAGTGGGGATGAAGGTGTTTGTTTTTCCAACACCCCCTCATTCATCTTTTTATGAAGCTACTATTTAGAGACACAAAATCTCCTTATTGCATGAA
Organism: Viscum album; assembly: GCA_963277665.1. Lineage (NCBI taxonomy): Eukaryota > Viridiplantae > Streptophyta > Magnoliopsida > Santalales > Viscaceae > Viscum > Viscum album. The sequence continues at coordinate 1,456,267,665 of OY728159.1, read as the reverse complement.
TTTTACATCAATGATAGGGGTAGATATTTTCAAGGCCTATCAAAGCTACCTCACTATTCTTACTTGTAATTAGATTTTCAATCAAACCATTCTACATGGAACCATTAAAATACATAATGATATGAATTTATTTGAAGTAATATACCCTATATTATCTATCATCCAAATAATGGTGACCATTCTGCTCATCCCACACACAACATATACCACTGTTGGAATGGGAACATGAATGAATATGAGGTCCATAATGAAGATCCGTAGTTTTTATTGGTGTAAGTGTTGGTGTTTAAATCTCCATGTACTTGGATGATGCGGATTCATTCCACTAATTATTGTATCAAAATTCTCCTAGTGGATTACTAGCAACAACTAAGGATGGATTGTTCCTAGAGGACCCTTGATATGGAAGAGGAACATATGTAAATGTTATTATCACTATGGGATGTCAGCCTCGAGAATATTAAAAATAACTCATCCTTGTGAGTTGGGGTAAGGTTTAAAAATTTATGGATTCTACGTATGGATGGGATGAAAAATATAAAAAATCCAATAGCCTTATCAGATATGGAACATGACTGAAAGTTAGGACTATATAGGAATGTGAAGTTACATAATTATAGGGATGTTATTCTAGGAGTATTCCTATAATTATTTCATGAATATCCTTGTTCATTTATTGTATTTTAGTGATTTTTCCTCTGCATAATATTCTTTATCATCCTTAGGGGGTTTGATTGGTAGGATACCAAACTAATATCTTCAATATATTAATGTTAATGTGACTAGGAGATGATTAGAGTCTCAATTGCGGACCTTGGAGAATGAATATTATACTTCCAACGACCATATACTCTATCAAAATTTCACTTTGAAATACTGAATATTTCAATAAGACACATTTTAGGTGCATTAAAGATACCTTCATGAAATTATTTTCCCATGAATGAGGAAAATGATGGGAAATTCTTCTGTGAATTAGATGACTATAGGAGGGTATGAGTATATTTCTATGAAGTGTGGTCATCAATTTATAAAAACAATTCTTCCTATTCGATTGATATTATATCTATGGAGATATAAGTGGGTTGGTGCTCCTACTTAATGGTTTATCTTGTTTGTTAGTATGGTTCCCAATGTTTCTTCTACTAAAATAGTTCTCGTTTTACCCTTTGGGTGGGTCATCACCCATAGTCTTGATAGTGTATTAGGATCTGTTAATACTATTTTGGTGGTCGACACCCATAGTACCAGTTTTGGGGTCGACAACCAATGTACAATAGGGGGTGGGTAGGTGCTCATATTGATTATGATCCCACTATAAAATATATGAAAATTCCACAAGCCCTTTTGGATAGGGTCCTCCCTAGGAATGAAGAGTCACCATGGATTGTAATGATTTGGTAAAATGATCCATGAATGTTATGATCAAGAATTAATTTTAGGATTTTTATAAAGATACAACGATGTTCTTAGAAATATTGGAAGTAACAGGGATATAATCCTACTAAAATGATTCATTATTTTGAAGCCCATAATAGTCTCACATACTAGTTCCCCAATTTTTTTGGTCTGGATAGGAAACATTCGTATGAAAATAATTTTTGAATAAATTTTACATGTAAATGACGATGACTAATATAGATAAGATCCGTTCTAGGCATCTCCTTAGTGACTTAGTTATCAAGGTTATTATCTTCATCCACTTCCCTTATATTGGAAAGTATTTATTTATGCTCTAGGGATTGGATCCAAAAGTGGTTGAATGTGGAAACAAGGGCCACATCCTCTACAATGGCATATCATGGGAAAGATGACATTTGATGATTCATCATATGAATGATCTCATGAGAGGATTCTGATGTTAGGATAGACCCATTAATGTGGTAATATCATACCAAGTTGTCTATAAACAAGCAATGGATATGCTGCATAGTTGAAAACATACATCAAAGCCACATGGCTAACGTAACATTTCAGGTAGTGGTAGTATCCATTTTCACATTCGACGATGACATTTGGATTTTATGATATCTATGAAGTCTGGGAGAGGAAACAAGACGTCTTATTAGTGAAATATCATTCATTGGAGTACATGTTTGATGAATTGCAATTATATTTAAAGGATAAGTATGGGGTCCTTTATTTTTGTGTATGTTTCAGTGTAATATAAAAATAAATTTTTGGCTTACCACTTTATTTAACATAAAATGTGAGAAAAATGGAATTATGGGTTATGGGTAGTCTATCCATTCAAACAGGTGAATGAGATCACATAGTAAAAAAATTCAATGCTGGGTTCATCATTTTTTCAACCAAAACATTTATTTTTGATAGATTGATTGTTTATTTTTGGGATATTTAAGTGTTTCACAATTCATTATGTTTAGTGCACAATTTTTGTTTCATCTAGATATTCTGTTGTGGTGGTTGATTGTTAGGATATCATTATAGTATCACAATCAATTTTTCCTTAAAATGTATCCATTGAAATTCATAATGTTTCACACTTTCATGAAAATACAAAAACATTCATTACAAAACAAGACAATCAATTGTTGTTTCCCACCTAAGGGTAGTTAGGAACTCACATTAGTTGTGATGAATAAGTATAGGAAAATTTCACCCTTTTTTGGGTAATTATTGCCTATTTTGTGACTCCGATATTTGATTAAGATATGTTATTGTAATCTTTCATGGACCCCCACACATGAATTGTTACCCCAATGTCATTACCCTGACCGAGGCCATGTGTTGAATAGAATAACTGTGTGTGTCACATATTCTCTATTTCTCTATTTATAAAATTTTATGCATTAGTTTACATCCATTCTTGGGATATTTTTTGTTTGTTTTAATTTATGGAGAAATCTGGGGTCTTGTAATTACTATTGAACATATTTGAGGGTTGTTACATATCCTGTGAAAAATGTAATCAAACCCCAAGTAATTTGTTTTTACTTTTGGAGTTATTATGATACAAAAATTATATAAATATTGGGTCCCATCCATGAAAATGCATCCTATACATCCTATTTTTAGATGGAATCAGAGACCACGTAGTTTGGTTATGAGCATCAGCATCATGAAATATTACACAATATTGAACATAAGTGTAGCTTTTGCATATAAGGATACCTAGAATATCCCAATTCAAATCACGACCCATTGAGTTAGAATGATATGTGATTAGGATTACATCCCAGTCAAGGGCCCACACCAAGGACATCCACATCATGTTATTTTTATAATCATGACTTGTTTCCAAGACCATGTGTGTCATGAATACTATGAGATACAAGAGGTAGTGGGAGATTAGACAAGTTTCATAAGATAATATTTGTATGGGTAATGCATATTAAATGGTCCCTTAGAGAAGTAAGATTACTCATATTAAGGGGAATATTTAATAGATCTCGAGCCATATGAATACATCTTATGTATACTCTTTATTTTATGAAATGGGGTCATTGTAGTTCATTCATTCTTAACCCGTTGATTGGTAGGAAGTAAATGATGACATGATCGAGACATAGAATTAAAAGGAATCTCTTGTATAATACCACTTCTTATACACTAAAGAGTATGTTAGGATGGTAGAGTTATGGAGGAATTCAATCCCATGATTTAATGATATTTTGGATATGGAGGGACTTACACTATGGTGGAATCCAATTATATCTCGGGCCATAGGATGTCATCCTACGCATGATATTTTTGGAGGTATCAGAGTCCTTGTAGTTCATTATCCCCTAATTTTTTGATGAGTAGGGGTGGGTGTTCACACTCGAGGACACTATTGTTATACCCTGGGTTTTTTAATACTATGGGATTATACAAATAAGGATACCCTTATTGCATACTGATTCCCTATATTCATTCATTTAAAGATGGATGATAACCATGAATGGTTTACTGATTTTTTAAGAACTACATGGGTGGACCATTTGAGAGAATGACACTAATATGATCACATAATTTCATTACCCAAACCCATTGAGGATGATTACCAAATAAATGGGGTATTTGGTTGATGTTTTATGGATGAGGATTAAAAGGTGTATATCCATGTGTGTCTTTCGGATGGATTTATAATGTATTAGGTTTCCTTCTTGACATGTCTGGATTGTTTTCCTGACATTTCTGAATAGCTTTCCAAATTGTTCATGAATATCATCTCGAAATGGAATACATGTAAAATGGTTTTTGGCTAACATTTCCTAGATTCATCAAACAATAATAGCATACATATCTATGGAATTTTAGATGATCATCTTTCTTGTCTAGTGGATATTTCATTATCAAAATGACTAGTCCTGGAAGTATTCACATTATCAAAGAACACATATCCATGGTATTTCAAATGTCCAATTTTATTGTTCACTGGCTGTCACATGATCAAATGAACTTGTCCACGAATTATTCACATGATCCAGGCAGAAATTCATAGTGTCTTTTACATGATATAATGGATTTTCGGAAACATTTTTTCATTTTCAATGTGTCTTTTCCTATTCATATTTACATGAAAATAATTAATTGTACTTGAGTTTTCTTATTAAATTGTTGACATATCATTTGGTTTTTGAATGATCAAACTTCATTGTCTGAGATGTTTTTTCATGATCAACCTGAATAATTTATGTTTATTCTTGTAATAAATGTGACTTTTCCAAGGCTGCATAAGAGCATCATGATACCAAGGAATAGTGTTGTGAACATGTGATCTTATAATGATATTGTGATTTGGTCTCTTGAAAATGTTTATAATGATATTAACTTACAGGTTATGAATTTCCATGTCCAAATGGGTCATGTTCCACTGACATAAGAAAAAATTTTCATAGGGGGGATGAGTACATGGAAAATTGTTAGTATGATTAATTTGGGGAATTTCCACATGTTCATAACAAGTTAATGATTTTTTTCATGGAGTGTCCAAATGATGAGGGTTCTTCCTACAGGGTTCCACATATATCTCCAAGGGTCTATAAAGGGGTATAGCGTGTCATGGATAAAATTTATGGTGGATTCATACACATCAAGATTGGACAACATTATAACATCTCAAGATGTTTAATTGTTCAGGTTATCTCGTGAACTCAATAGGGGATTCTGTGGGGTCCTTACAACATGTTCATGTGAATACATGTGAAATCCATATCTATGGAAAATGGAAAATGATCAAAAATTTTGAACCTAATTTTATTTGTTGAGTGTGTGTTGAAAATATTTTCTTTTCAGGTCCAAGGATTCTTGGCGTGTTTTTTATTGAGGAATCCATGTCAAAGACTACCTGAACACACTATAATACTAGAGGTTTTCATAATTAGAAAACTGATGATTCGGGTGATCCCCGCTTCTAGTCTACATTTAGGCATTTCATTTTCCACTGGTGTATGTCGGTAGACACCTGCATGGGTGTCCATTGTGACCGTGGGATTTCACTACATGGAAAACAGAGGCGTCATGAAATCATAGGATTCCCATTAGATTATCATTGTTTATGAATCCATGTTATATTAATATGATCACATGCTGAATTCTATAGATGTCATCCCATGGTGGTTTCTCACAACATGGGTCTTACAAAATCCCAGAGGTATCCTACAATGGTGGAAGCACAGTCTTCTGATGTTACTCTTCTATACATCATTCTCCATTATCTACCCTTTATATGTGTGTCTTTTTGTTGTAGGAAGGACTTTATATATGTGGAAATATCCTAGTATACTACTACTTTTCACATGGATGATGCAACATGCACATGTTTGATGTGGTAGAGGTCATGTAGGATCAAAATCACACAATCAAAGGACTAATTCATGTGATGGGACACATGATGGATGTAAAATAATTTGTTTAAAATTTCCTAGGGTATCATATGATCTCTTTTTATTAACGTGATTTTTTCATGGATAACTTATTAGGGCTTCACATGATCGTCTCCAAAACATCATATGTTATCAGTTTTTTCATGTGTTGGTTCTCTAGAAGATTACAAATGGATTCACATGACATCTTAGAGGCATAACATGATATGGCTTCTTGTTTAGGTATAAACCACGAACAACATCTTGAGGAGAGAAAATAATAAAAATTCCAAAATATTGGATCCTCGTTCAGTGCTATTTTTTTCATGAGATACTTCTGTGGTGTCCATGTTTCTTTACCCAATCATCATCATTCGATCTCAAGACCCATATTATAATGAACATTCTAGTTTTTATGAATAGATTCATACTGTGGTATCTAAATTATTTGTACAGAGAAGATCCAAATGACTGTGAATGATGTTCCATGCATCCCTTAGGGATGTCTAGAAAGCCTTTGATACATTAGTTTGATTGTTGGGGTGGTATTTCATGATGGCCATTTAGTGGTGGAGTGGTTCTCAAGTTGGATGAGAAATACATTCAAGATAACCCAAGAGTGTGATCAGACATATAAGATTAATTTGAATGGATGAGTGGTATTATATCAATTTTAATCGATTAATAGTGTTCACCTGATTGTTATCCCCCATTGATTTTGTTCTTTGACGGTGAGAACATAATTAAAGATAGTGGATGGATCAATCTCTATAATAGAGTACCAAGGTCTTCTCTTGACCTTCTATGGAATCACCCGATGTCAGCCCACTATCCCATTACACTAAAATACCATGATATGGCTCTCCTCCTCCTCAGCATGCACTTGGATCCACACACTTCTACCAATGCAAGTTGTTCAGGATGGCACCCTTGACATGGTTGAGGTGACTCTCAGAATATCTCGGGTCCACTTATCATAACTAGATATACTTTGATGACTAATTTTATGGATACGATTGGTGTATGAATAAATTAGAAAAATAATATTTAAGAATACAAAATATTCTTCAAGGATACTACATCTGAGCCATTCGTGCATGGTATATTGATATTTTTTAATAGTATACACATTCCTCAAATATTTAGGGATAATTTAAATACACATAATTATATTTACAACTGATTTAGTAGATCTTGAGTACATAAATATTTTTATCTTATCTTAGTCAGTCCTTCATTTTTCTCTTAATGTTGATTAGATTGAGGATATGTTTTATGTTGTGGACACTAACATTTTTTCAAGCATGGAAGGCCAAAAATTGTTTCTTGATTAACTATGGGATCTTCATGAGATAGCTTCATGCCATTGGGTTATAATTTTTATCCTTTCTGAATTTGTCAAATATGTTTGACTAAATAATCATATACTATATTATAAATTTTCATGCACAACCACTCAATGAATAGTATGTCAATCGTGCATATGATAGTGGTTATGTATTGGCCTTCCTACATAGTTTTCCCCACTTCTAACTATAAAACTAAAAACCCAAACCTATCATTTTTTAATAATTATTATAATTAATCATATTTTAAACATGAAAGATTAAATTTCTAATCATTTTATAATTAAATAAAAAAATATTTTAATTAAGAAATAAAACCTGTAAAATTTATGATTTATTCCATTTAATATATTCAAATTAAATTCAATTATTTTATATTATTAAAAAATTGATAATATTGTAAATATCCAAATTTAATACATTTTAGAATTCAATTCTACATCCAAAAATTATCAAATATCAATAAAAATGAATAAAATGAATTATAGGGATATTATCAATCAAAATTAACATTTTTTAAAAAAATATTTGACATCATGTGATCATACATTGTATACACTACTTATGTCTGATACTCGATTCGTGGTTCCTAACGAATTTTTACTCACTACCTTCTTAGGTGGATATGATTTTTTATTATCCAAGAAGACTTCACTGTTTCTATGTATAGGAAGGGAAACAAAAAATTATTATAAAAAAGGTCATGATATAATGAATCAACTTTCTATTTATTAATATTAATTAGATTTATATTTACGTTGTAAAAATATTTAGTAGTTCTTTTAAAATGAAATAGTTTAACTAAAATATTTTCTTATAGGGTTTTATTTAAATGGTTAATTTATAAAATATATAATTTTAATTTAATAAAATTAATATAATTTTTGAAATTATCATTTAAAAATTCAATTTGAGTCAAATTTTATGAATTTTCAAGAAAATTGATTTTTCAATGGGTAGTAAGAAATACCTATTTTTGTAAAAAATATTTTATTTTTAATAAATTAAGTAATTTAAAGGTATCAATACATTATTAATATATTTAATTTGACCTATTTATTATTTAGTTATATTCAATCATCTGAATTACATTTTAATCAACTCTCTGTTAGTTTTTAGTATAAGTTTGTTCATTTGGATTAAAAATATGTTTTTCTAAAAACTGTTTTAAAATAAATAATTTTCTCATTTTTAATTAACTAAAATAATACCTCATAGAATTTTTTTAAACTATATATTGATTATTGGTCAATAAATATTAATCTAGTGTCACAAAATTATTATTCTTAGTCATATATTTATTATAGAATCAGAGTTCTCTAAAAAAATACTCATCTTAAAAACTTATGGTATCGCCATTTCTATGAGATTAAAATTAAATTAAAATTTTACACTTCTATAAATTGAATTTAAAAAATTGATTCCATAATTGGAATTATTTATATTTATATTTAGTAATATGGTAAACTATAATTTTTTCTAATGTATTTAGTGAAAATTATAAAAATTAATTACTATGATTATGGTTACAACATTTCTACTTAGTTGTTAAGGTATGATTTTAATGTATAAAATCACCCAATTCTTCTCCATAACAAATTAAATTAAAATATTGAGTCATTATAATTTATTTGATCGATTTTGGTCTATTATGGGAGCCTAATGGTTGGTAAAAATGTGGGAGAACCATACTCTTTTTGAAAAATTATAAGTATTCCACTCACCATACATGTAAAAGGTCATATACTATCTCCCTCTACACTACCTAAAAACCTATTGGTTGTTAAAATAACATCCAAAATTACTCATCAACATACCTCCACTCATCATATAGGTAATATTTTGTGTATAAACCCAACAATGAAAGTCCTTTAGGGAAAACCAATAGGACATATCCAAAGAATAGGTAATATTCATCAATGAGCATTTATTTATGATTTATTCCAAAACCCCATAAATTAATAAGAATCAAATTATTATATTATATAAAATGTATCATCTATATACTTATATGATGTTATATAAGTGGCTTTACCAACAAAAACACACACTTATATGAAATTGGTTAGGAAATCACCTGTCTTGTGTTTGGTGGAATACAACCACATGAAACGATGTCATTTTTTCTATTACCACCTATCATGTTTGGGTATCATTATATATATAAATTTTATATATGATATTTATAATATATTTATACCTCAAGAATCATTATTTCATATAAATAAATTTTATATTCTGATATGTAAGTGATATGATAATTTCGCTTGGGTGTACAGTGGGTTAACGCTTAATGAAGTAATGCAATTCTTTTTCACGAATGTTTTAAAGGGAAGGTAATAATAGTAAATATAAAGTATATATATGATATAAATTAAAAAATATATATTATATTAAGGATATGATTATAATTTTTTAAATATAATATATTATTACTTATATATTTTCAGCCATTGAAAACATCATAACATCATTCGTGGACATGTGGACTATTGCCTCCTGAAAGTGATGTTGCACTTTTAAAAACCACCACATCATAAGAATGATATACTAAATTAAATATAATAAAATTATATGGTATTTATTATTTTATTATTATTCTGAAAAATCAAATGTTACATACCTTCTTCCTATTATGATCATTGAAAAATTTAAACATTACTCATGCATGCATATGACCTACTATCTGCATAATCATAATGTTTGTTCGTTTTTCATAATCATAATCAATGATTGGTTTTAATGTTTAATAGATATATATATGATACTTATTTATAGCTAAAATTATTTATATTTTTAAATATTGACTTCTTTGACCATATTCAACCTACCCAATCCATTTGTAAAACATAAATAAAATATAGTCAAAACATATGATGTAAACATAATTGAAAAACTAATTTCAAATAAATTTTTATTATCTTAAATAATATTAGAAATAAAATTTTAAATGGTATTCAATAATATTAATAATTGAAGTAATTTTATTATTTGCGATGATAAAGTAACACATGAAAAATCAAACTCAAAGTATGGGACTTCATCAAAATATTCTATCATTGAGAAATATCATGATATTATAAACCTAAATTATTTTATAATGTGTACATATATCCAATTTCTACATTATATATCATGAAATTATTTATTATAATGTTATATATTATTTGTTAAAATTTATCCATTTGAGGGGCTTATAATTAAAATATTTCCAAGGTGATAATGACATTTTCCTTTAAAAATTTTCTTTTATTATTTTTAATAGAAACTATCATTCTCTTCCGTTCCCATTTTTTAAAAATGATATTTTGAATTTTTTTACAGAAATAATGTATTTATAAAGTAAATTTTATGTCTCTTTATTATTAAAGGATATTAATAGGAATATTTTTATGTGTTTCAAACATAAATTATTGATAAATGAAAAAAAGGATTGTCTCGTTCATAATGTACATGATGAAAATAAATTTTCATCCACCATAACCATTATATTATTTATAGACTCCTTTGAAATATTTCATGTTATTCTTTAACGATAAACCCTTTTCCCTTTTTTTGGAATTTTTATATTGAAAATGGTGTTGAATTGAAAATTATATTTTGGTATTGAAAATGATTGTTTTAATGAATGGGTTATTTCAATGTACAAAATTATTTACTAATGAGTTTAAAAGTGTGTTTAAAAAGTGAAAGCTTAAATATGTTTTATTCATGATATTGTACATTGGGATTATATGATGAGTCATCACAAATAGCTACAGATGATTTTTTTGTAACTTATATATTGAGGTGAAACATATAGCATTGAGAGAGACTGTTATAGCTTGAATGATGGGGGTATCTAAATAGAACTCCAATACATTGGGTAATGTTTATTTTCAAAGATCCATTTTTTTAATTCTAATTAATAGATACTTAAAAGGATTATATGAATATTATTCACAATGATAATGAAAATGTTTGGTAATTTCTCTCTATGGGTTATAATGATTTTATTTGAGAAAAATTTCAATGTGTTTTTCACGTGAAAATTTTTATTATATATTTTAAAAAAATTGAAGATAAAGGTAAAAATTATATGAGTTTTTATTTTTTCACTAGAATAACTATTTATTTCCCCATTCATATCCCTTAATGATATTTTGTTTTCATCCTAAATTTCAAACTGTATTTTATAGTTGTGTATGGGAAAGGATGAATTCAAGATTAAATTTATAATGAGTTTTAATGAAATAAATCATGTTTTATTTCAAATAGTTTACATTATAGAAAAATTATAACTATTCCAATGTGTCCACTTTGTATTATATGGTTTTTTAATGTATGATTTAATGCCTAATTTTTTAAAACTATAGAAATGACATGATCCTAAAAGTTAAAGAATGTAAATTCTTTACTAAATGTCTAGATTATTTAATGTTTAAGGTCGTGTCCCAATGTTTAGTGCCACAGGAATGGTGTAGATAACAACAAAGGAATAGATAATTTTAATAGAATTACCTTGAAAAATTTTACATCATATTGATTATAAAATGATATAAAAATTGAACACTGACATTTTTTTTCATCTTAAATTATTCTATTCAGAATGGTTTTTTGTAGAGAAAGCATTGAAGATGTAGTGGGATAGAAGTTATAGGGGAATATGATTCTAAATTAAAAAACAAAGATTATTGTAATTAATATATAATATTTTTTTATAGTGATAGATTAATCGACACATGATAATAATATTGGTGGTATCCATGATTGAGGGGAACCAAATATATGATAATGGAGCATTTCTATTGTAGAGAATGTCATATTGAAACATCCCCTTTATGACACCAGATCACCTGACCCAATGATGGATGTAGGATGGATCAATGATATATAAATGATATTTAATGTTGTGATATTTTTAAAACATTAAAAGAAACCTATTTACATATATTTTCATGAAAGAGAAACTGATCGATTGTGGTCATTTGTTTTTAAAACTAGAGAGGTATATGATCTTGATTCCTTGGAATGAGAAATAGTCAATGTTATTTTCCTTGAGAAATATTTCCTGGAGGGTTTTTCAACACTTTATAGAACTACAATTCCTATAATTGAGGAAAATAGTTAAATATTCTATTGCTATATATAAATTAATTTTCACAAGATTTCCTTTGTGAGTTCCATATTCTAATCAGGATACTGATAGAGAAATTTGCATGTTTTACCCAGGGTTGAAACTAATTTTAAAATGTTATTTAGCCACCTGAAAATGTTAAATATTTGAGAAATTGGATCATTATGTAGGAAACGTCGAGATAGAGTTTTCTGACACATATGATCCTTGGGATGACAGTAGTATGAAAAGGTAATGGTCTTAGGAAATAAAGAAACAACCAGGTAAAAAGTATGGAGGTAATGCCAAAAAGTGTTCAAATTGTGGCATGTGTGAAAGGGTAAAATATTATTTTTAAAGAAATGAACTTCATAACAAAAAATATCTTTGTGGGTTATTTTAGAACCCAAAATCCCTTTACATAATATGATGTGTCATGCTCACCTTTTCAGAATGAATGATTTTCTACATAGAGAACTGATTACTCAACATAAATATATTATTATGAGGTATTCAATTTCAGTAGAGAAAGTCGGTGTTTCTGATCATCATATTTCCACCAAGTCCTGTACTAAGACTATTAGCTTCATAGTTTCTTTTTTGTATTCTATGTATGAACATAATGAAAATTTCTCCTGTTGTATGTTATCAGATATTTTAATCTGGTTGAATCTGTATAGTTTTAGGGTGGAGTCTTCATCATGACCCTGGAAATTTTGAAGAAAAAGGTGGAGGCCCCTCCCCATGGATGGAAAATATGTAATTATCATTGTTTTTTCACAGAGATGTCTATATTATATGTCATTTTTGGGACATGCTTTCTTGGTGTTACAATCAAAAGATTCCCAACATCATTTGGTGTCATATTTATTGTATCCTCACTAACATGAAAGGAATAAGTTTCTTACCTGGAGAAAAATTCCTCCATATTGTTCATGTTTTATATGACCATCCCCCCATCCTTGTAAATATGGAATCCAAATCATGAACATGTAGTTATTTCTTCTTATGAAATAAGTGGGATATCAACATGAATTATGACATTGTGATGTATGATTCCTGGTGTAAAACCATTACAAAATATCTCATGGTTTGGACTACATAAAAAATTAACATGACTTAATATAGACCTCCAAGACAGGTTCATTCCTCATATAGCTCATTCTATATAGCTAGATTCAATAAAACTAAAATTGATCATGAAGATATTTTTATAGATTATCAATGGGATGGTGGTAAAATGTTATAAATTTTTGAGAAGAATAATAATTAAGAGACCAATTTTCAAAAGTAGGAATGTGTTAATTATGATGAATTTAATATGGTTTTGAATTCCAGGAATAAAAACAGTATTTTTAGAGGCATTTTTAAAAGGGTGGAATATTTGAAGATTTTCTAATATTTAAATAGAGGATGGTTGTTTTTTTAATGACCTGGAGGTGATATAGATTATGGAGGGAAATATATTTAAATCTACAATTATGGGTGCTAATACACTCATTTATAGAGGTCATCCAATGGTTCAGACTGTTATTTTTTATTACATTCTTGTAGTTGTTGAATATTCCTCCAACTCATTTTTTGAGTGAATCCCAGATGTAAGGGAAATATTGGAGTTTATGAGTTCATCAAATCATGAATTCATTCCTTTCCATAATTTCCTTCACATTGATATCATTATAACCTTGTAGGATATTGTTAAGTAAGATCATGGTGAGGATATCTAATGTTTCTTCTATGTATGTGGCTTCCCCTAGGTGTCCAATTATTTGACTCTAATTCTCAATCAAAATATCAAATATACTGCCTCTATTTCCAGTTACAGAATATTTAGTATGTGTAATTTATCCTTAAATGGGCTTGAATATATGAGAGATAGGAGGATTCTATCCACATCAATGTCTGAATCTTCATGAAAAACATTTATTTGTTAATGGAATATCGACCTATGTAGAAATTTCATTAGCTCCTGAAATGAAATGAGATATCAATATGAAGACTATATAATCAAAAATGGAGATCCAAATTGATATGGGAAAAGTTTATGAATGGTTAGAATGATTGATCAATCTTAAGGTGATACCAATCTTGGGGTTTTCATCCTGGGTTTAGATATTTCCTAAAGTGCTTTAGTTCCCTTGTCTTTTAGTGAAGTACTCAAGAAACAGTTGTGGTTTTTTAATTGAATGGTGGTTTAAGAACAAAAGACCCACTTTCAATGAGTGTGTTTATCATGGCCTAGTATTGTATTTTTAAGATGTTGAAAACTTATCTTCTATGTAGTTTAATTTAGAGGAAATATTTCATAAATAACTTTAATGTAATAACCCATCTATACTTTGTGGATGACATTAGAATTTTTTCCAATGGAAGTAGCAGTATTATGAAAGGTATGAACTCTATCTTCAATGAATATAGATATTGGAGAAACAAGTGTATTATTGATTTGAAAATTAATACATTCATTTGGAATTTCTATCCAAAAATATTAGTTCAATACATTGAAAATATCTTTAGATTCAAGAAAAGTACCTTTCTGATGAATTATCTAGGAGATGCTATCTCCAAAATCAAGACCTAATTTCATCATTTTGAGGTACTGGTTGAAAAAATATCATATCACATTAAAAATAAAAAAAAATCATTTTACTTTATTTTTGGAGGAGAATCACTCTGGTTATGTATGTATTGACATTAATCCGCATGCACGTTTTTCAATTCTTATAGTCTTGAAAATTATTTTTATAAAAATTGAGATATTGTTTTTGTCCATTTATTGGGATGACCATACCGAAGGTTTGTGTTTTTAGGATTCCTAGAGAATCATGGATTGACTAATTATTGTGGGGTTTATCAATCATTGAAGTGTGGTAGATATTATGTAAAGACTTCATTATAGACTGGTGTGGGAGGTTCTCTAAGGACATTCTCTGTAGGGAAATATAATTTTTTAAAAATATGGAAGAGATATTGAATATCCTAGAGGTAGAATTCCATCCATGAGAAAATTATTTTTGGACACCATTCATAACATAAACACCAATCCCGGTGGATCATCATCCCCATGGACACAAATTGATGGATGTATGAAAGGGTGTGTTCAATGTTTAGATTTTTGGGCTTTCCAACCCCTGATGTAATGTTATCATATGATTGTATACATACTTCTTTCATAGAGGAAATCATATTCAGTAGTTTCTGGTCACTTGCGTGTCTATATGGATTTCTAAAGTATTCGACAGACATCTATTAACAAGTTACTCCTCAGATACATTATTTGAAAATCATACCATCACACTTTCGATAAAAACCAAGGGCAGAATGAGTGGGGTGATATTTTCTAGTGCAAATAGATTCTAAAGATGCATACATTTCTTCTCTAGATTATTTTGAACAATGTTATTCACACCAATGATTTGATTAAATGATGTTGTACTTATATCACTTCATAATTCCATTATTGTAAGTCTCCCATGTATGAAACTGGGGAAGACATATGTTTAGAGGTGGATGGGAATCTGTGTTGTTGTGGTTTTGGGATTAGGTGGAATCTGGGGACCTTTTCATTCAGTTTTGTTTTAATGGATTATGCAATAATTCTACATAGAGGAATTATAGGTTATTTATTTTATTAGTTGGATGTTGTTAGTTATGTTATTTTACGAATAAATTACAAATGGAGGATCCCACCATATTATTATTTTATATCCATGTCCATTCTCATTTTATATTGGATGACCTAGGATCACTAATACATGATGGGAATCATCCAACCAACATGAGTTTTACAAAATAATTCATCACATTTTGCCCTTCAAGAAAAAGGATGAATCGCAATGGATAAAGGGTTTTTTGGAAGAATCATAATAAAGGGTAATAACTCAATTCTTATTGATCATATCATCATGGCTCATGTGAGGAGGAGGGGTTGTATTACAATATATATGTTTTGTTATTATTTCATTCAAATGTTTCTATGGGGTAAAGGATTACTTGATGGAAGATGGAAGGTATTTCCTTATAGGCTTTCCAAATTTGATGTGATTATAATATTACACTAGAATATATCGAAATGTATTAAACGGTGATTATATACTCCCCCAAGAACACCATCTCCAATCTTTGGAACATTTTTACTTCATCGAATGTTGTAGATGGATTATCAGAAAAAATCATCTGTTAAACCTATGCTGTGAAGGAAATAAAGCGTCTGACTTCTCAGCTTCAAAAGGCACACATGAAAAATCTCATATAATTTTCTCTAGCATGGGAACCCTCCCCCTAGATTGTGTTAATCTTTTATGTGTGGATGCATATGGCCTTCACTACATTATACCTCAGTGACCTATTTTATTTAGCCTCTAAGAACCATAATTAAATGGTTTTAAATTGGACGAATAGTGTAATAGATATACATCAAACAATGAGGTTTTATTGTTGTAATGAGTTTGGATATTATGCTAACATGTTTTTGAAGAGAGTTTCACATGATTCTAATCATCAAGATCAAAAAAAAGTAATTTGTAGAAATGTAATATCCTAAAACTACATTTGATTTTGGTTTATAATTTGAAGTTGTTAAAGGTATGTTAAATGTGTATTCTATTTATGCCAGTACATTTTTAAAATATAGATGTTAACATTCTTTCATTTCTGAATAAATTGCATGTAAATTAAGAATATCACCTCATTAATGTATGATATAAATTTTGGTGAAAACTACAGGGGTAATTATTAATGAAACCATGATTTGGAAGAATCTTTATATTTTTATAAGTGTTATAGCCTTTTCGGAATATCATTTGGAACTGACTGCAGTAGATATTGATATCATTTTTAGAATGTAATAGGTCTTATTTGATCACTGTATGATTTATTTATGTGATATGAATGTTTTATTCAATGATTTCAGGCCATTGATAACAAACCAAGAAGCCGAGAAAATGATTTGGGATGATAATAAATGTTACATAGACCACATTATTTAAATGAATTTATTTGTTCAAATTAGTGATATTAGAGTAGTCAATTAATGCAAAAAAAAATTATTGGCAATTTTCCTGGTGTTATTTCATGATAGAGTGGTTGAGTTTATTATTTAATTAGTCCCTTATTCTAACCCTATTTCTAAACCCCATTGTCAATTTTCTCGAGTGGAACTTTTATAATTGAAAAATAAATTAAAAGGGTTATTATATAAAGGGTTCTTCTGAGATATCACCTCACCATGGGGTGATTCCATTTTTTTTAAAAATATGGTTCAATGAGACTTTTCATTTATTATAGATCCTTGAAAAACATGAATGATAATAAGAAGTATCATTTTTCTCATATAAATAATGTGAATGATCTTATATCTGGTGTAAAATATTTTCAATGGTTGATATGTGTTTTGGGTTGTAATGAAACAAACCTCTATATTCTATACTTTTGAGAAAATAAAGTGTTTTCAGTGTTCTTGGGGGTTACAGTCGCTTTATTCAATATTTTTCCAAATAAAATATAGTTTTTAATAGTAGGCCTCAGTGAGTTAGGGGCATCGGTGTTAGTGTGTCGTGGGCATTGGTGTCGGTGAGTCAGGGCATCAGTGCCAAGTTATAGGTTATAGGGAGTCAATGTTTGTGAGATGAGGGAGTCAGTGTTGGAAGGTTAGTGTGTTGGTACCATGGTGACGGTTCCTGGGCGTTAGTGTTAGGGGGTCGGTGAGTTAGGGCAATAGTGAGTCATGCCATTGGTGAATCATTGTGTCAGTAGCTCAACATTGATGGCTCAGCATTATTATGTCATGTCAGATTCTCACCCATTGGTGGCTTTATGTTAGTGACTCACCGATCGGTGACTCGTTTCCAGTGTTTTTAGTTGTTCCGATTTTTTCAATTTCACCCCTCCAACGATTTATTTGGATAAAATTGAGTTTAATGTCCTATATGAGTGTTTTAATGGAATTTAAATGGATATTAACGATATATTTTAAATCCTAATACTCTACAGACATTAATATTGTTATTCCACTTGAATTGTAACTACAATCTATCTTTAATGGCTCTTGAAACAATCTTTCATTCTGCTGATATAAGATTTGTCTCTTCAGTGTCGCAATCATACCCTACTATTGTGTTTTATGTTCCATATTGGTTCCCATAAATCTTTTCGCTCTTGATGAGTCTTATTCATACTCTAGATCCCCCTCTTTCATAGTTTTCTTGGAGTTTCCTACTACTCGTGTGATCCCATATTTTGGTGATAGGAGGAGTTTGGGTAGCTCTTCGTTTAATTTAGGGAATTGTTCTACCTCTAATTAATTATGAATCATGCGAGGTTGCTTTAATAATGATTCCTTATGAAGAATTGGTGGATATTTTTCTTTAAATGAGTAAAAAATAAAAAGGGAATATGATAAAAAATAACAGGGGTCGATAAAATAATGGGTTGGTAGTGGTTTCATGCTGATCATTGGTTTTATTTGTTATATTTGAATATGATGTGATTTATGGTGACCTATTGGTTATAAAAATCATGGTAATTTATGGACTTTATCTGTTCAAGGGTCAATATTTTGGACTATAGTTTTTTTCTTATCAATTATTGTTGTAAATAATAATCCGACTAATCTCGTATATTCAGTTAGGGTTAATGGTTTCCTTCAGATGGATTCCCCATGTGTTATCATCCATGTTTATTAATGTTGATTAATGAATAGTTTTTACCAAACATCAATACATCTTATTTGAAAGGTGTTGGTTTGTGTTGTGTTATATTGGGTCTTTTGATATTGTGTGGGTAGTGTGGTGATGATATTAGGAGCATAGTTAGGGAACAATGTGGGTATGTGTTGGTTCTGTGAGAAGTGTGTGGGTTGTATGTACAATAGGTATGTGGGTAAATGGTAGTTAATGTGGGATTTGAGTATGAGTTGGTAATAGGGTGTGTTAATATCCCCATTGGGGAGAACAATTGATTGTGGAATGGATAGACTTGTATGCAGTGTGACGTCCTTTTCTTTTGTTTTGGCAATGGAGTGATGTAAGGAAGTGGGGTTGTAGTGTGGTTCTGAGCATGTTATGCAGTGGGACTGCATCTAAATTTTTTTTGGTCAGTAGGACTATAAGACTGGTTTGTGTCGTGACTGAATGTTAATAATTAAACCATGTGTGGTGTTGAAGTGTAGAAGGGCTATCAGGTTTGGTTGTGAGTGCATGATTGTACGGTGTAACTTGGAAGAATGATTGTTGGGAATTGTTGAAAGGGTTCCAAGGAAGAACGAGGGGGGGTGTAGTTGTACATAGGGTTTGTTGTTCTCATTTTTTTTATCAAATGTGTAAAAAAGGAAATTCTTTAACCTTTTCCTTCTTATCTTGTTGAATGTTGGATGTACCAAAGAAATAAGTGAGTGGGTTTCTATATGTTTAGTTAATAGGTTCTTCGCCTTCTTAGACAACTGCTTCTGTTTCTCTCAGTAGTTTCCCAGGGTAGATATGGAATAATGTAAAGTGAACCATTAATTAATAAATGGAATGTGGTTAAATTAATAATGGGTTGGGTTATGCTTTCATTGGGGTTGTTTGTGGGGTTTTTGCATATGTGGCTAGCATCCAAAGTTGTTCTGGTGGTCTGGTTGTTTTTTTGGGGTCCCAAAGCTTGGGATGTTTGTTTGTTTACTAATATTTATAAATTGTAGTTCCTTGTGATTTCTATATGCACTCCACACCTATTAAGCACCATGTTCCAAACACCCCCATTTCATGGGGGAGTGTGTCTCTCCCAACATCCAAGTGGGAGGATGGATGGCATGTTACTGAAATTTTTCTTTTCACCCTGTTCCAGTTCTTACCACAAACGAATATCTGTGTTGGGTGATTTTAATGAGCCTTACTATAGTACCAGTTGTTTCGGGTAGGTTTGTTGTGAATGAGGGGACAATTTTTTTGAGGGATTTATTTCCAAATTGTCTTTGTGATGAGGACCATGTGTCTTCAGGTTAGAGTCATGTTTGTTGCGGCCCAAGTTTTTTCCGGTGATATGTGCATTGTGGTAGTGCCCATGGTGTCTATGGGAGGGTTTTGTGTGTGTTTTCAGTCCTAGGTGTGTGTGAGAAGGTTGTGGATGTGGGAATGTGTTTCGGATGAGTTGAAGTGTCAAGACGTTACCCGTTAGGAATGATAAGATATCCAGTTAGAATGTTGTGTGGGGTACCAAAATATGCATGTGATATACTACAAACTTACATGACATGGGCTATTTTGTGAGTGTGCCTTTGTGAGTCTAGGTTTGTTAGTAATCCTTGGTTTGTGGTTTGAGGTTCTACGATTCTCTCAATAAGGCATTATTATGCTCCCCTACCTATGGATAAGTAGCTTTAGTGTCCTACTAGGAATAATTGTATACTCACCCTACATCTATAATGTTTTTTTAGTTTTCTAGTACTTTGAAGACCATCTTGGACTTTACATGAACATGCATCAAGATTGTTTCTATGCTTCTTTTCAGTCTCTTTCATTTGGTACATCTTTTGTTAACATAATTGTACTTTTTTTGTAGTTTATGTTTAAATTATGAAGGGGTTGTATATTGGTTTCCTTTATATAATTTTTTGTATTTTTTTTGATTTTATCACCGTCTCTCCTAATCATGTTTTCTTTAAAAATGTAAATCCTTCAACTCTGGGTGAGATTCAATTCCCTTTGTGTCAGTCACCACTCGATGTCCGAGTGAAGGTGGGTCTTGGGGGTCATTATCTTTATTTCATCTTGATGAAATATGGGCATGGCACTTTGCTACCACTTCCCTCATTTGAGGAAGGTGGGTCATAAAAGATTGGTATCAGAAGTTATGGACGAGAGATAAGATGAGGTTCAGAGTTAGTCATAGTGATATTTGCATGTGATTTTAGGGAAACAATGTTTGACAATCTAGGTGTGTATAATTATATAGGTAAGACTATCTAAGACAATGGATTTTAGGGCCCCCATGATCTCAGGAAAGGCCTCTAGACCTAAATAATGACCAAGAGAGGCTACAATTATTGTAGGATAGAGGCATCGCGAGAGGTACATGAATCATCATGACATCCATTTTTATGTGTATTGGGAATTTTTGGAATTTAATTTATATTGAGTTAAAATAAATATTAAATGAAAATTCCCATACTACACGGGCATAATAGTTTTTGTTTAACAAATCTGATAAGGCACACAAACATCGTCAACGCATGGTACGAGTAGTTGAGGCCTCACAAAATGAATCTGCTGATCAGAAGTGGTCTGATCGAGAGGAAGAATATGTCATGTGGAAAAAGGCCCTTCATTATTTACTTTGGAATACCCTAAGAAAGTATTAAGGCATCATTTACAACTCAGATACGGAGGTCTCCTTGAGGAGCTAAAAATCACCTTTACCTAGATCCTTAATCTGAGGGTGTATTGGTCACCTCTGGTAGTGATATAGATGTGGGGAGTGGTTCACATGTGGTCGATGATTTACCTAAGCTATTGTAAGGGGATCGATGTCTAAAGGGACGACTTTGAGAAGGTGTTTTGGGAAGATTTTCTTTCCTCGATGATGAAGGCTGAGAAGAGGAAGGTTATGATCTCCCACTATAAGGGGAGTATGTAAGTGAGGGATATTAGGATAATGATCTATGTTATCATACACTTTTATTTGGATATATTTTCGGATGATGAGTAACAGGTGAGATTCTTAGAGGAGGCACTCTGAAAATCACTTCATTATGCCGTCAATCCCGTTGCCCGACCATTTTACATAGAAGTTGAGAAGAATGATGATGTAGTATCTATGATCCAAGATCAAGTAGGTGTACTATAAAAGGGGATTAAATTGATTACATCAAAGTGGAAGGAAGTCAATAAAATGTCTCCAATGTTAGGGCCTTCTAGGTATCTGCCAGTTGGATGTAGGCCTCAACAATTCCAGTTCTGGTCTCCGGGTCCCCACCCTTTCCCCAAGGGGAAAGAACTAATGTAATTTTTCTTCGGAGGTCGTGGACAAATTTAGATCCAGTTCTCAGTTCGAGCATAGTATGGTGTGTGTGTGGGGGGGTGTAGGTTCAGTGACCACTTGAGCAGCATCCATTTACATTCAGCCCTTCTTGCAGTTGGGGAAGCGGGCAGCCACTCCACTGAGGGTAGATTGTGCTGGAGGAGACCAACAACAAGGTTCTTCTCAGGGACCTCAAACATGGAATTTTTTGGGAGGTGGTTGATATTATAGGGGTAGAGAAGCTGGGAGTGGCAGTGTTACACTGACGAGTCCGTAGTTCCAGTAGGGATAGATGTTGTTCGAGGTACGATCTGTCTTTTTGGTACTCTTGAATTTTCTATGTTTGATTCAGGATCATCAGACCCCATTATTGCACCAGGTATAACCCATTCCTTGGTATTATATTTAGAGATAATTTTTTGTCTCCTGTTGTTGATCACTCTAATTGGAGGTCCAACCCGTCTGTTTGTTTTTTTTCGGGGATGTAGATATATTTTGGGGCTTAATTAGTCCAGTGGGTGTCTTCTTAAAATATATATTCTTCCAAATGATATCATCACGGTCATCAAAATGTTTTTTATATTCATGTATTTATCTACATTATCTAGAAAATAGTTGTTTTCGGATATGGATGGCCAGATTGTAGTTTTCATTGATGAGTGGGGCTGTCAGGTGAGCCGTCGGTGTGTGGAACCTCTTCATTCCATGTTGGCCAAGATTATTGTGGGATTAGAAGATGAAGAGATAGTAGATATTCCTGGGGTTGTAAGATAGATCCGAGATTTTTTCTCGAGAGGCAGTAGATACATTACACTGTCGACGTGATATTGAGTTTGCAATAGAGTTTTAACCCAGTTCATGTCCAATTTCGATGACTCCTTATTAGATGGCACATTTTGAGTAGTGGGGGTTCCTAATTCAGATTGATGAACTGATGTATAAGGGATTTATTCGGCTTATTGTGTCTCTAAGGGTTTCTCCAATATTGTTTGTGAAAAAGGATAATGGTGAACTAAGACTAGGCATACACTACCGAAGATTGAATCAGGTGAATGCCAAGAATAGTTACCCCCTCATGAGGATCGATGATCGTTTTGACCAGTTAATATGATAATGTTGGTTCTATAATATAGATATGAAGGGTGGATATAACCCATTGATTTAAAAGAAGGGGGACATCCTAAAGACTTCTTCCATGTGTAGGTACGAGAACATTGAGTTAATGGTCATACCCTTCAATGTTATGAATGCACGGACTGTGTTCATGGGGATCCAAAACTCTTTCTCCCTAAATTTCCTAGACAGGTTTTTCATCATCATCACTGATGAAATATTGGTCAACTCTATGTTAGAGGAGGACCACGTCCAGCATCTAAGGAGATCCTTAGAGTTCATCCAACACCACTAGCCCTATGGTATATTTTCCAAGTGAAAGTTCAAGATGTGAGATGTGAACTTCCTTGTACATGTGGTGTCTCAGCATGGGATAGCAGTGGACCCATCCAAGGTTAAAAAGACTATTTCATGGGTAACCCCCAAGAATATAGAAGAGGTTTGTAGCTTCCTAGTTCTGGTGAGCTATTACAAGTGGTTTGTACCTAAATTCTCACTAGATGAATCTCCATTGAGAGCCTTGAAAATGAAAGTCCAGACCATTCTGTAGAGTGATCAGTGTCATTAAACATTCATCTACCTAAAGGGAAATATAATTAGTGATCCATCACTCTGGTTTCTAGAGGAAGGGGCGATGTTTGAGGTGTTCTGTGGGGCTCTGACTAAGGTTTGGGGTGTTATCTAATGCAGCAGAGAGTAGAGATCACTTATAGGTTCTAGGTAGTTATGTACCCACGAACATAACTATTCCACCCATGATCTATAGAATGCAGTAGTTATATTATCATTGAATTTTTGGAGACATTACATCATCAGGGAGAGATTTGTGGTCTTCACATATCACAATATCATGAGATATATATTCTTGCAGTGAGACCATAACATGCGGCAGTAAAGGATGAGGTATTTTCTACAAGATAACGACTTTTAGATCTCTTACACCTTAGGAAAATGGAATGTAGTGTTGGATGGATTATGCAGGAATTCATAGATGGAGGTAGTTCGGAAAGACATGGATTATTGGTAGGTAATGGGGGACTTTCCCACTTTGTGTCTTGATGCGAGAGTGGATTGAGGGATTTCATCACATGATTACCCAGGACGTATGGAGGACATTGTTCCCTTATGGTAGTAGTGGATCAGTTGACAAAGTCAACTCACTTCTTTGCGATCAAGCAGTCTAGTGCAGTGTATTCCTTAGCACTGAGGTATGCAGATGTGGTGCTACAGAGAGATGGAGTTCAAAGAACTATTTTATTAGACTAGAATACATGTTTTGCATCTTGAGTCTGGAGGGGATTTAATCATTCCTTAGACACTTATTTATGCCTCATAATTTCATTCCACCCTCAGACAGATGGGTAGACAGAGGAGACCATTCTTACACTGGAGGACATGTTGCAGGTATGTGTTCTGGACTTTAGTTGATCATGTGTATGACATTTTCTTCTAGTAAATTTTTCTAACAATAATCGATATCACTCTAAAATTGGTATCACAATTTTCAAGGATTAGTTTGGAAGACCTTTTCATTCGCCACTGTGCTAGATAGAGGTTGAAGAAGGAGTCATTGTTTGACTCGAGTTAGTACATATAATGGAAGAGAAGATTTAGCTTGTGCATGAGATGATGAAGGTGGATTACGACTCGAAGAAATCATATGTCGATAATAGGATGAGGCCCTTGGAGTTCGAAGTTGGGGACCACACATTCTGGAATGTTTTCCCTCAACATGGGCATTGAAGGTTAGGCATGGAATGAAAGATAACATTGAGCTTTGTAGAGCCCTACGATGTTTTGGGATGAGTTGGTGAGGTGGTGTATTAGATGGAAATACCACCGTGGTTGGAGAGGTTCCACAATTTTATTCATGTATCTCAGATCTATTTGTATCAACATTATGACTCCCGCATCATTTGATTGCGAGATTTGGATATCGAGGACGACGCGACATTCGTGGAGAAACCAGTAAGAATCTAGAATTGTGAGGGAAATGTGATTTATGGAAGGTCCCTTTGTTTGGTTCTTGTGTTATGTAGGCATGGTGGCCTCTACGAGAGTCCTTCAGATGGGGAGGCACAAATGTGTGGCCAGTTCCAAGAGTGGTTCTATGATTTACCCTGGCGTTTTTTCTGTGCGTATATTATGATGTAATACATGGCCTTAGTTGCAATAAGATGAGTTTTTTACCTATTATATGAGTGTTTGTGAGAATTATCTACAGTGGGAATGGGAGGACCTAATCCTGGATCCACGCACATTAATTTTAATGTTATTGAACCCATGCGGGAGAGCCATTACAACCCAAAGTGGATAATATATTAAACTGTATGATGGAGCTCCCTAATCAATGTGTTTAGATAGTGTGGCCTTTGATGTTTGGGGGTTTTTTGTGGGAAGTGGTGGCTCAGTGTTTGTATAGTTTTTCTTCATATTGATTTCAAATACTTGTTCTTGGATGTTGAGGTTCTCTTTCTAGTTTTCAAACAACATAAGGTGGTCTATCATTGAGTGGTATCATACAGGGTGGTTGTTCAGACCCAACCTTCTTCTGGTGTAGTGTTCAATTACCCCTGACATGAATAGTTTGATAGGTAACTGATATAATGTACCAGATTACTCTAGTCCATTCCTTTATGAAAATATTGTGTTTTTGGTGGTCTTGGGTTTTAGAGTGGATTGTTTTGAGAGTTTTCCAAAAAAAATCCAATTTTGAACTATCGATATAGGTGGGTTGGGGGAGTCAATGTTGGTGAGTAAAGATCATCATTTTCAGTGAGTGAGGGTGATGGTTCCAGAGGGTTGTTTCTTGAGAATTGATGTTGATGAGTTGATGTCATCAGTGTCAGTGAGTCAGGGTGTTGGTGCAAGGGGATCTGTGATATGGAATTTGGGTCAGGGTGTTCCTGAGTCAGGGTGATGGTGAGACATGGAATTGATGAGTCATTGAATCGATGTCTCATCATTTTGTCTCAGTGTCAGATGGTCACATTTTTAGAAAACCCAACAGTGGATTAGCATCAGTGACTCACCTATCAGGGAATTATTTCTATTATTTCTGTTTTTCCTAGTTTTCAAATTTGTCCCCTCCTATATTATTTGAAGAAAATTGTGTTTAAAGACTTATTTGAGAATTTTCAAGTAATTTCGTAGGATATTAATTATATATTTAATATCATAGTTACCACCATACATTGAAAAATTCAATCTGCATAAATATTAACGATCATCTGGATTTAATGGCCCTTGAAACAATTTCCCATTCTGTTGATATAGGATATGTATCTTCAAAGCCGCCATCTTCCCCTCCTAGTGTGTTTTCTATTCCCTCTTGGTGTACCCAAAGAATTCTTCTCTAGATGAGTCATGATTTTATTCTAGAGCCCCATCATGCTCAATTTCTATGGAGTTTCCTTCTCCTCATGTGATCTCATGTTTTAGATGAAAGAAATGTTTTGGTCACTTATTTTTTTCAGTATGGATTTCTTCTTCCTCTCATTAGTTGTGAATCATGCAGGGTGCATGTACTAATGATTTCTTCTGATGAAACGTAAGATAATTTTCATAAAATTAATATTAATTCAGATTGAAGTATGATCAACAGTTAATAGGGGTCAATAAAATAATAGTTTTGGAGTGGTTAAATGTTCATCTCCTGTATTATTTGTTATCATTGCTGAGGATATTATTTTTTGTGACGGTATGGTCTCTAAAAATCAAGTTCATTGGTGGTATTTTTCGTTACATGGGTGATTCATTATGACTGTTGTTGTATTCTAATAAATAATTGGGGTAAATTATAATATGACTAATATCATATATTCGGTTAAATGAAATGGATGCCCAAAGATGAAAACCCTAGTGTGATGATTCCTATTGATCAAAGTGTATTAATGAATGTTTTTACCAAATATGAATTGCTCAATTTTGATATGTGTGTCTTTGACTAGTGTTTTGTTGGATTTTGTGACTTCATGTGGGTTGTTTGGTTCTTCTGTTGGAGGAATGGTTATGGGTACAAAGGAAAGAAGGGCATTGGTTCTATGAGAAGGGTGTGGTATATATGTACAATGGAGATGTGGGTAAGTTTTAGTTGATGTGGGCATTGTGTTTGGGGTTGTAAAGGGTGCATGTCGGTATCCCAGTTTGTGAGACAAATTGATTCTGGAATGGATAAACTTGTTATAAATGAAACTCTCTTGTCTTATTTTGTGGCCATGGATCGATGTTGGGAAGTGGAACTATGTTGTGGTTTTGAAATTGTTATACAGTGGGACAACATATATGAATTTATTGGGCAGTGGTGATTCAGGAATAGGTTGTGTCGTTACATCATGTTAATTGATATTCATGGTGTGGTGTTTCTGTGCAGCAGGGTTGTTGGGGTTTTTCGCGAGGGAATGGTAGTGCAGTATAACATTAAAGAATGATAGTTGGAAATGGTTGAATGTGTTTTTATGAAGAATGGGTGTGTGAAGTGGGATTCCGGGTTGGATTATCACTGTTTAATTGGAATGGGTGTCAATATAGAAGTGATTTGCATTGGTCCTTCTTCCCATGTTAAATGATGGATGGAAAAAAGAAATATGTGAGTTGGTTATTGTGTGTTACTGAATTAGTCTCTTCACCATCTAATATGGTTGTAGATGTTGTTCTCGGCAGTTTCCCTAGGGAGTGAGGTAATAAAATAAATTTAACCCATTAATTAATAAATGGAATGTGGCTAAACAAAAAAAGGGGTGGGGTTATGATTTGGATGTTGTTGTTTGTGGGTTTGTGCATATATGGGTAGTAGGAACAGTGGTTCTTGAATTCTGGTTGTTTGTTTTGGAGACATTTAGTTAGGGCAGAGTGTTTGTATACTTATATGGATAATTTTTAGTCTCGTGTGATTTTATACACACCGCACCCTTGTTGAGAACCATTTACTGAACACCCCAATTATACGCAGGAGGGTGTCTTTCCAAACATCAATATGGGAGGATGAATTGATGGTCACTGAATTTCAGTGTCACAACATCTTTTTGTTCATACCAGTAGAGAATATCCAATCTAGATGTAATCACTTGAGTCTTACCAATGTCCCAGATCCATCGAGTAGGTTTGACATGAATGAGGGGATCATGTGCTTTCATGATATGTTTTTTCCCATGTTTCTTGAGGTTAAGGCCCATGTGTCTTCGGGAGAGAGGTGTGGTTGGTGTGGCGTAGGTGTCTACATGAAAGATGTGTGGTGTGGATGTGTCCCAGGTTTCTAATGGTGGTTTTTTTTGTGTGGTTTGAGGCCCATGTGTGTAATGGTAGGTTATATCAATGGGATTGATTTTTGGAAGAGTGCTAGTGTCAATATGTTAGGCATTATGAATGGTCATAAAAACAATGGGAAAGTGGTGTTGGGTACCAAATAGTAAATGTTCTATACTACTACCATAATTGAATTGAATTATTTTGTTAGTGTTCTTTGGCGAGGCTAGGCTGGATAGTACTCCTTGGTAGCTGATTTGAGGTTCTACTATTCTCTCACATGAGAATTAGAATGCTCCCCCACCTTATGCATGAGTAGATTTAGTTTTCCAACTAGGTATACCCGGATACTAACCTTACATCTATAAAATTATTTTTAGGTTTACAAGGGGATATTTAGTTCCACTATAGACTTTAATAGACCAGGCATTGGGATAGTTGTTGTGATTCTATTTAGTCAATTTCATATGGTATATGTTTTTGTACATTGGTTGTATTATTTTCAGAGTTTATATTTTCATCATGAACTGGTTGGATTTTTGTCTCATTTTTATAAATTTTTAATGTGGTTGGGATTTTAACATCTGATCTAATGATCATGTTTTCATTAAAATGGCTAATGAATTTAAATTTGTGTGGGATTTGTTACCCATGGTGATAGTCTCCACTCTATTGCTTGTTCTAGAAGGGTCTTCAGGGTCATTATCTCTCCTACATTTTGAATAAGGAAGGGTGTGGAACTTTTTAAGCCATCCCAAATCTTGAGGAAGGCGTGTTGTGGTAGGGGTACCATCAATGGAATCTAATTGAGAATATGTTCAAAAGACATAATTTTTTACTAGATATAGACACATTGTTATTGTAGTTATTCTATTTTTTTCAAATAAACCTCTTATACTTATGGAACATATGAATTGAGTTTTTCATTAGTTCATGTAAATTTTTATGTTTGTGATTACATATGATATTTTGGTGTATTCTAAAATTAAAAAGGATCCTCATTGGAAAATAAGTGTCATCTTTCAAACATTAAATGAAAATAAACTATAAGGTAAATATAGTATGTGCGAATTTTGATTGCAATAAATTTTTTTCCTTGTGAATTTCATTCTATATAATGTAAACTTATTGAGAATTCCGAAACAAAAGTGGTTAAATAATAGAA
Source organism: Viscum album (assembly GCA_963277665.1). Lineage (NCBI taxonomy): Eukaryota > Viridiplantae > Streptophyta > Magnoliopsida > Santalales > Viscaceae > Viscum > Viscum album. The sequence goes on along the minus strand of OY728159.1, from coordinate 1,456,237,896 downwards.
AATACTCAAAATATCATATAGTTTCTTAGTTTTCTTCTATTAACGGTTTACAATCTGTAGTTTGTTGAAATCCATTCTCAGTTTTCCATCCCGGTAACTATGTTAACTCAAAATGGAGTTATATTAGTTTGAAATATATATATTAATTGTTTTCAGGGACTAAAGATAAGAATTATGAATCCACTAGTTTTTCCCATGCCTTCTATAAATGGTGATATTTTCATATAAAATGATTCTTCATTGATGAGACTTGGTTCTATCCTAATATGGAATGATTAGTTAGTTACTTATGTTTCAAATCACTTGAACCATCAAATGTTAAAATACACTATAATATATTTAGATTTAGTTGTTGTGGTTTTATATTTAAAAATTAATGGTATAATTTTAATGGTGTAATGTGTTAAATATATACTCATCAAAATGTTTTAATGTATATATTCGCATATAATGTATATAGAATCGTATAGAGGATATGTATGGAAATGATCAAGGACTATGATTTCCTGATACTTTATCCTTCTAGAATAGTGAACAAGGTGGATAAATCATGGATTATTAAAAATATAACTATATTAAGGCTTTAACATTTGGAAAGTAACCCTTTAGTATTGATTTTATAAATTTTTTCTTAGTAGTTATTGATGCAATGATATCGTCTTTTTGATTTAGGGGTAAGTACAGTCTACATTATTAGAAAAAATTAAAAAATATTAGAAGAACGTTCGACATTATTTTGGAAAAAATTGAATCTTTTAAGATTGGTTAATTTCCTAATATTAATATTTATAAATAGAGTGTTTTATGAATTATGAAATGTTTATGTGTTACATCTAATTTACATTTTAATAAAGTGTAATATAGTAAATCTTTTAGTTATCCATTTTAAATTAATCAGGGTAGCATGAAGTTGATCATAGACCATCAAGAGTATTACTAGTGTGATGGAATGAAAATAGATATTTTTTACATTGCAGTGAAGATTTTCACTTGAAAGAAGGTTGGTTTAGAATGAAAAATATTTAAGGGAATGCTTCAACATTTTCTAATGTTGTAGTGGAATAATGAAAATATATATATGGATTTAATTGTTGAATTTTCAATGATATCTAGAGAAAGCAATGACATTTAGGTTATTGTTGATAGATAAAAAAAATATTCCCATTTTTTACTATTTATCACATAATGTATTTATTATATCTTTCTAAACATTATTTAAAGTAGATATCCTAGTAACATGGAGTATATATATCTATTTTATTCTACCATGATCACAAGTCCTTATATAGTATTTGGAATTGAATTTATAAGTTGTTGGTTACTAACTTAAATTTCCATAAATGATTCCATCATCAATATAATTGACAATATAAGAATGTAATTTAAAGTGTGGAATACAATTTTCGTTCATGTTCAATGAATTACATAGGAATATAAGATCAATCAATTTCATTGGTTGATTTTTCTTATAATTTTAATTTTTATTCAATTATACAGATGTAACCATTTGAGGTATTATATGGAAATTAGTGTCAGACACCATATTCTTGGGATGAATTTAAGGAAAACGTTTTTTAGGGAGTAGATATGGTGGATTAAAAGACTCAGAAGGTTAACAGGTTAATAAATATACGAGGTTAGCTCATATCTAGCATGAAATATATGTAGATAACTAGAGGAACGTTATTTATTTTGATGTAGGTGATCATTTCTATCTTAATGTTACTAGATATATATTTTATGTTTTTTGGGATGAAATAGAAGTTATGTCTGTGGATCATTCAATCTTATTAAATCTTGGAGAATGATTGATTATTTTCCTACCATGTGCCTTTTCCTCTATGTTTATCTCAGGTACACAATGTATTTCATGTCACTATGTAAAGAAAATATGTTCTAGATTCATCTCATGTTTTGTTTCATGATGTTGTTTCAATAAAAGATAATATATCTTATAGTAAATATCTTATTTAGATTCTTTACTATTGAGAGAAAATGTTGTGGAATAAATTGTTTTAGCTAGTTAAGGTTTTATGGAAATGAAAAATGATCAAAGAATCTACATGGTAATATGAAAATACTTGAGGTAAATATATCCCATCATGTTGAATAAGTGAACAAAATTTTGAAGATGCAATTTATTAAAGTGGTAATGATGTAATAACCCATGTGATTTGAGAATAATTCATTTTCATATTTATTAATGTGAAATAAATATTTATGTATCTCCAACAAATATTAATTAACTTTTAAAGAGGAAATAGTTTAACTAAACTATTTTCTTATAAGTATTCATTTAACAAAATAATTTATATATTTTTGAATTAATTTTTTTTAAAACATAATTTCAATATTTAAATCAATATATTAAAATTTTATTTGAGTAAAATTTTCTGTTTCTTTGAAATATACTAATTTTTATTGAATTGTTAAAATACTGTTTTTTAATAAAAAGTCAATTATTTTTAATATGTTAATTAAATCTAAATTATCAATATAGTTTGATTGTGTTTTCATGTAAAATATGTATTTGTTTATATTTAATCAAATTAAATAATTTTTGTACATTTATTTTGGTTTTTATTATATATTTGTTTTTTTTTGTTTAAAGACATGTTTTTCTAAACACTGTTCTAAAATACATTATGTTTGAAATTCAAATTAAATAAATAAATAATAATGGATAATTTTTAATGAAATTTCAAGAATATATATCAACAAATATTAATTTAGTTCCATTCAATTCTAATATTTGTTCACAAATTTATTATAGTATAATTTGTTTTCTTAAAAAAACTCTTCTTAAACACCCGATGTCTCTCCACGTTTTCGAGGTTAATATTTAATTATGTTTTACAACTTCTATTATTTATATTTGGAAAAATATATTCCATATTTGAAATAAAAATACTTTATAATGTATAATAAGATCAAGTTAATTTTTTACCAATGTTATTAGAAAAAAATAAAACTAATTACAATTCTAATGTTAAAAACACGTTTACTTAGTGGTAAAACTTACATTTAATGTGTAAAAATGAAATTAAACATAACCAAACCACATATTATTGACATATTTTAACCTTATACCATCTATGATCTATTTTTATTAATTATGGGAACCTAGTGGTATGTATACACATGGGTAAATTAAACTCTTTTCTAAACATTACAATAGTGCCACTCAGTTCACTTATAAAAGGCTATCCCCTCTCCTCCGCTAATAACCCCTTCAGAACCAATTGGTTCATCCATGAATAGTCAAAAAACACCACGAATTCATTACTCTCATCATATAATCCACATTTACGGCACAAATCCACCAACATAAGGGGTTTGGTGAATATCAAAATGAGATGCCTAAAGATGTGGTGACCTTCATCAATGAGTGTTTTTGATTTATTTATTCCTCCACCCCCTTCAGTTCATCTTAAAACATGATGGCATAATAAATTTAGTATATTATATATAAAATATTTTTTATGATAATGTATTAACCTAAAACCACAAAAACATATATCATATTGGATATGAAATCATCATTCGAGTGTGTGGCGAACTACAACCCCGCAAAACAATGTGATCCATTTTTTGCATTACCACCTCTCACAGTAAGGTATGTTTTTAGATTCAAATATTAAAGATTATATTTATAATATAGTTAAAATTTATTAGTAATTATATCATATACAACCTTTTTATATTCCATTACTTATGTGATATGATAATTTCACTCATCTGCATGATAGACTACTGCCTCAAAAAGTGATGTTATTTGTTTTTCAATAATGTGTTACACTGAAGGTAACATCTATAATGATAATAGATATCTATGATATAAATGAAATAATAATGATATTAATTACAAATATATCATTATTTAAATTTAATATATATTTTTTTTATTACCATTTCACTCACTGAAAAAACAATTATGTTGTTCGTGGACATGTGGACTACCTCCTCCTCAATGCAATGTGATTTCCATTTTTGTCACCACATTAAAATAATGAAATATATACGTATATATAATTAAAAAATTCAGATTTTATAATTTTATTATAATTATATGACAGTAAATTTTACTTACATACTTTTTGTAATGATCATTGAAAATTGGAATGTTACTCATGCATACGTACAATATATCATCTCCCTGATCGTATTGATATTATACTTTTCGTAACAATATTTCATGGTTAGATTTAAAAGTGTATCATATATTTTAGTATGATAATTTTTCATGATTATTATTCTGGATATGTTTATATAATAACAACATGGTCCCTAGTAATCCTAACAATGTAAATTTGAGATATAATTTTAATATGGTAAAAAAAGTCGATATAAAATTTAAATGATTAAGTAATTTTATATCATATAGTAATAAGTGAAAGAAAAATAATAAAAAATATAAAACTATTCTGAAAAATAAAATAATTATATGGTTCTTATTATTTAGGAAGATAATGACACATTTGGCTAATTTGAATCAATGTAAGTGACTTAATGTCAATATCCTTTACTTTAAGAATATCATGATTTTATACAAAAATATTCAATTTTGAATTTTATATGAATCCAATTTTTTCATATTATATCATTCATTTTTTATTATTATGATATTTAAATTATACTGTAATTTTATACATTCATGGGTCTAATGATTCAAATATGTTGATGGTGATAAAGTACTTTTCCTTATAAAAAATCATTTTTAATGTTTTTCGTTATAAGTATATTTTTTTCTATATACTTGTATGAAAAATGTATGAGTTTTTTTTGTAAAAAAATATTTATAAATAGAATTTTATTTATTTTTATTTTCAATGTTTATCAAAATGAATATGTTTATGTGTTTTATAAAGACCTATTTTAAAAAGTGAAAAATATATGCCCCATTTTTAATGTACACGATGAAAATGACTTCCCCAACTTATTAACCGTTATTTGATTTTTTGCCTCATTTAAAAAGTTCAATTCTCTCCTTCAACCGAAAACCCATATTCTTTTATTGGGTATTTTATTTTGGAATTATTTTTCTTAAAATAAGAGGGTATTTTGGAATTGAAAATTATTTTATAAAAGAAAAAGAGTATTTTGATATCCTAATGTGATTTATTTATTAATTTAAAATATTTTTTGAAATTTGAATACATATTATTTTATTAACGATATGGTATATTGTCATTCAAATATAGGGTGTCTATGATTGAAAAAGGTGTTACATTGATATCATATATGATGAGGTGGTCCAGATAGCATCAGGTGAGCCTGTTATTGCTTAAATAACGTGTTCATATAGATAGATCTCCAATAAATTAGGGAATAATTATATTATTTATTGTCCATATTGTAGATATATTTAAAAATAATTGAAAGGGTATTGTGATTATGACTCTCAAAGATAATTAAAAGTGGTTTTAATTTCTATTATGGGTTTTAATTATCATCCATCATAAAAAAGTGTTTGTTTTTTATAATGGAAATATTTTAAATTTTTTTAAATGATGGGTATGGGAAATAATGTATTAAATTTGAAAGGCATGAATATTTTTATGAAATAAAATTTGGTTTATTTTTAAAATCATTAATATATGGTAAAATACATAATAATATGATATTGTCAATGTTTATTATATTCTTTTTAATGTATGTGTTATGACCTAATTCTCTAAAACTCTAAACCTAAAAAAATCTTAAATGTGAATGAAATTAATATTTTTTACCAAAACATCCGATTATGTAATGTTTATTGGTAGGTCCTTATAAATATTTCATGATAATGTAATATAGATTACATAGAACCATTATATTGGGATTAGGTAGTGCTCAAAATTTTATTAGATCCTCATGTGTGTTTTGAATTTTTATATATCATTAATATGTGATAGGCTTGATGGGAGACCAATTGATGTATGTCAGTATGACTATGAAAAGGTATGACTATATAAAGGTTTAATTCATGTTATATTACATGATTATATTTATTTCATTAGTGTACTCATTTAGATAACAATATATTTAACACATAAATTTCACATCATAATAGATGAATTTATATTACATTATTTAACAATACATGGTCGTATAATTTAGGTTTAATTAATCTGGAAACATGGAAACAAAACAAACTAGTTAATAATAAGTGTAAAATATATCCCATATAGTTTTTAATAACTATCACAACCATATACATATTGAATGTAAAAAATTTATTCATTCGCTAAGGAAATTAAACATAACAAATGGTGAGATCTGATACATAGTGATGATAAACAATTGAGATATCAATGATGACCAAAGTATAACAGGGAAATAAGGTTATATGAATATGTATATAAAATTTAAAAATTTTACCCTACAAATATAATATTTCAACCTTGAGTCATGGAATAAATATTTATAGTTTATAATATATGAATAATAATGAAATCAATGAACATGTTCCCTGAGATCATAACATTAACATAAGACATTAATTTTTAGAATAAAAATAAGAATAACTAATAATTTTATTTTTAGTCGAGGTTCATTTCCAATTATATAAAAATGTAATAGTCTCACACCCCAAACCATTATAATAGACATGGATCACTCCCAAGACTATCCTAGTGGATAAAGTCCCTTTCTAAACCATGTTCCCTTCATATTATAGTCTAGTTTATCTAATGAGATATAATTTATTCCCAATACAATAGTGGGAGATACATCTCCTGCCCATCACATAATTATAATAATACAAAACTTTCAAATTATATTCTTAAAAAAATCATCAAATCCTAACTTATAAAAATAAACAGGTTTTATAAATAATTCAAAATGGCATAACATGTGGTAATGAAACATGTTTCATAGACCCTTCATCTCATACTCAGGGAATACCCCATGAAAAATGAATTGAGTATATAATTATATTCTCATCATAAACAAAATCAATCCAGATAAAGAATAATGATAGAATCATTGAATAATATCCCCAATAAATTTTAACTAGAATTAAATGTTGTCATCTTATATAGAAAATGAATTAAAAGATTACATGGAATGTATCTCAAGGAGATTACCCATTCCCCATTGAATGAATATATTTATGTTATTAAATCTTTCTCAAATATAAATGATAAATTTATCATTGAAAACAATCCCAGAAATTTTTGATTTAATCATTAAATCATTGAGCGGTTATGATAGTAGAAAAATTAATTAATTCTTTACACATTAAAACAATGGTTCCGTTAACATTTTCAGAAAAAATGTCATAATATCCTTATTTGGATAATGTAAAGAAGATTTATATTAATACATTTGATAGAAATTAAAAAATTGATAAAAATGACATCAAAAATTCATAAGAGAATAGTAAAAACAATTTTTGATACAAATTTAGATAATATGTCCACGTAATAAACATGATTTTTTGTTTAAGAATGAAATAAATGCATTTTTCATTAAAAATATTATTTTTGATCCTTGATCACAAAAAGCGGGGAGTATATAGGGGAAAATATTATATTTCTGAAATTGAATAAGTATATAAAAAATTAATGAGTTTCTTGAAAGATATATCATAGTAGTTTCCCCTTATAAGCATAATCTTAAATAATCCCAATGAAGAATGTTATTTTTACAAAAAACCCATACCACTATTGTGACAGTTTAATCACAAGCTCCCAGAAATAGATAATATTAGAAGGATATTTATATCATAAAATTTTCATAATATTAATTATAAAAAATATTAATGGGTAGTGTATAGACAACACAAATGAAACAAGAGTTGAATAGGCATATGTCCAACAAAAATAAATGTGACATGATAACCCCATTCTACTTTTTTAAATTTCAAATCTAAATCCCCATAAAAGAATAACAACAATTTTAACATTAAATATAATTAAAATAAGGTTATTAATGATATAAAATTTCAATGGGGTGGTATATACTCTACCAAAATGTTACTAATGGTGAATTTGACATATGTATCCTTGAAATAAAAGAGATACTATAAATCCCACAACGTAAATATCGGTTTCCTTATACACATCCTAAACACTTGTATAATAAATATAGGTTAAATATGAATATATTACATAACATTAATTATATATATTTCATATCATATATTATTAACTTATGATCTTTTATTACCGGTTTATTAATAATTACTTGTTAAAATAATATTTAGAGAAATAACTGCTTCGTTATTCCTATATGTTTTGGTATCTTATTTTTATTAAATTTACATAACCCATGGTTCCATAATCTCACGAATTTTAAAAAATTTATAAATATAATACTTATTTAATATATATGTATCTAGTTTAATCTATAAAATATAGATATATAAAATGAATTACAAAATTAAAGGAGACAATAAGTAATACGTACACACAAACACAATTTCCATTTTCATGACAGATAAAAAAAGAAATTTAAACTATATTTTATGTTTTTAGAGTAATTATTAATTTATATATATAACATATATTCATTAAATTTATTATTATTAACTTACATATAATCCGTATGAGAAAAATGAGTAACATTTATTCATTATCTAATAGCCATCAGCACACATTAGTGTTGTTATTGTATTCCCAAGGAAAGGAAAATAAGAAGGTATATGGGATAAATTAATTATAGAAGAATAAATATATTATTAATATAATATATATTATATAAATCCATCATTATATATTTTTTAATAGGATGTGATTTAAAACCTATTACATTAGTTTGTGAGGTCGTAGTCTACCATACACATAATCAAAAATAAATAGCCCATTAGACCGAAGTAGAGACAGATGAAGATTATTCAATTAACATAATAAAATTTCATTATGTATAGGATTTTGGTAGGTATTTTTCAAACCAAATTCCATTGGGAGAGTGAACATGAGAGGATATGGGGTTCTACTTTCTAAATGGGGGAGATGACACATGTAAATTATTTGAAAAGATAATGGTTTACCCATATTTTTATGAAAAGAAATGGTCAAAATGGATCAATATAAAAAATAGATGATATATAGTAATTCTTTTCCATAAAATATAATATTGAAAATTCTTAGGTTATTTTACCCCCAATCATTTTAGTTTAATCCCCCTTGTAAACCCATTTTTAAATTAACATCAATAAATATTTATTAGCTTGTTTACAGAAAATTTTGAAAAAAATTGACTTTAAAATATTATATAATATTAATTATGATGATTTTAATTACATAATATAATTTTTAATATTCAATTAATAGATGTTTAAAATATATATATATATAATGGAACCTATAGAAGTGATGTAAACATGGTTTTCAAAGGATATAATTTTCAAAATCATTGATAGATTCCTTATCAAATGTAATGATGAATATGATTCCAATAAGCAAATATGGATTAAAAAAAATATTATAATAAATTTAAATTTAACATTTATTCAAACATTATGAATTCTTTAAAATGATTTACATGAAATGGTTGATTTAAATAAAAATCATTATGTTTCATTATACACTAAAAAAATAATATCTTCAGAAAATAATCATTGATTCACCTTATTTTTATATTTAAATGTTGATTATAAAACTGAATATATTTTTTTTTAAAAAAATTTCTCCATTTATTAAAAAATAATTATATTTCTTGTTAATAAAAAACATTAAATATAGTTTTTGATTATTGAAGTATTTTTGAATCATATAATGAATTTATTGAAAATTATGTACTTATTTGTAAATATATTTCCATTATCTAGAACAAATATAATTTATTTTAAAATATGAATATTCATATTCTATCATCCATGATTAATGATTAATTTATAATTTCCATATTTAAATAATAATATTTTTAATAATATATATCATTCTAATAAAATTTGGTGTTGTGTGTAACACAATAAAATAAATAAATTACATTTATTTGAAAAAAGTCATCATAAAATATTAGGGGGTCATATTATAAACTATTAAAGAAACATCAATCCTCTAAAATGAATATCATTGATAAAAAAAATTTGATACTTATACATCATCACATCATTAGGTAACCACACAGCTTCATCAAGATAGTGTTTTCACTACATTTCTTAATAAGTTTTGTGGTCTTGTTTCGATAGAAATTCTCTCTCTAACATAGAATCCTGGAAGCTATTTATTCCTATGAAAAATCATTATCCAGTTGTAAAACTATTTATATTAGTACTTGTGAAGAATATGCTAAATACTTCCCTAGGAGATATACATGGAACACATCATGGACATGAGAGAGGTTTGGTGGAAGAACCCGACACTAATAAAATTTCCCTACTAAATAAAGATTATCAAGTGAGAAACAATACCCATGGATTATCATTGCTTTATTTATGATACTCATATTCTTCATTACAGGATAAATTCTTTGAAAACCCATCTCACCAACCTCAAACTCATGATATTGTTTATAATTATCTATATAACTTTTTATTCATAATGTTTCACTACCCTTCTGTGTTGCTAAATGAATTTAACCTTATCTTCTGTTGTTTTATCCAAATGTGGTTCCAATATAATTATTTCTCTAGCCTCATTCCAAAAAATTTATGACATATAGTTTCCATATAGCTATATAAAATGATCCATCCAAGTATTCAAGTAAGTGCTATTATAATAAGAAAACCCATCTAAAGAAGGTATTGATCACAATTACCTTGGAAATAAATCGAATATGTTCTCAAAATTATCTCTAGGGTTTGAATATTTCTCTCATATTAACCACGAACCCAAGGATGTTTCACAGTGCTGAAACTCAATTCTGTATCAATATCCTATATAAGGCTTCAAAATAAATTTTTTGTAAACCTCAGATCCTGATTAGATATAATAAAATGCGGTGGAGCATGAAACCATGCCACTTCATTAACTTATATAATGGAAAGATGATTAATATATTAGATATAAATAATAAATATTAGATTGTTTTCTTTATAAGGTGTTTGACCACAACCCATCTACAATTGTTCACTTTATAAATTTTTATGAGTTCAATGACTATATTCCTTTTGATATTTTCCCATACCCATTTTGGTATAGGAAATAGTTATAAAATCTCCTAATATTTTAGACTCATATCATTAAATTGTTGAAATACATTGTACTATGATAAAAATATAAGAATGTCTCCATTCATACCCTTACACTATGAATACACTTTCAAATCTCTTTACCACTTAGGGCCTCCATTGTGAATACAAAACGATGAACTCAGATATTTCTCTAACATATCCTTCATCAAACCATGTTTGTCTGTTACACATACATAGTTCCATATAATTAATATTCTATCATAATCATGTATAATCTCATGAACATTTCCCACTATTTTTTTCATTTCTACATCGTCATTCAATGCTTATTTAATCATTACATGTATGATGTAATGATCAATTATTTGCGAATGATAGGATTTCTTTGCTTCTTTCATGATTTCCAGATATATCTATAAACATCTAATAATATTATATCTTTAAAAATCATGATCATGGATATGATTTCATAATTCATTAAAATCAAATCCTTTATCACCTTCGACAGTTTCCTAGTGTAGTGATATACTGAGTAGTCATAATATTTAATGAGCTCCAACTATCTTCTCTGGTTCATATTCAACTCTTTGTGAGTGAATATATACGTTATACATGAATGATCAGTACTTATACAACACATTTCTCTATGAAGATAATAATTTATATATTTAATTCATAAATTCCACATTTGACTCTAAATCATTATTTGGATTATTTTAGTCATGCACCATAAATATATTTTATGGAATAATCTATCATAATATCATTTTAAATTCAGATGTTTATCTATATAATAAATCATATTATCCCTAAATTTAATTAATATTTATCTATAACACTTTTTAAATAAATACCATATTGACGAAGACAACACATTGGCTAGTGGTAGGAATTTCACTCTTCTGGACCTTCAGTTATGGGTTCAAAAATCCCCACAATATGCTTAAAATCTTTATAAAAACCATAATCATCAATGGTAATATTAACTATTTTGGTTATGAAAACCATTAAACTTATGAAAACATAACTCTTCCACAAATAATACTTCATGCTCAACCAAATAAATACATATACCTTATTCAAGTAGAATTTCATCCAAAATATCATTAATCATATTAGTATCCCATCACATAGATCCTCACAATGGTATTATAGCATAGTGACCCCAAGCCCAGTTTCATGAAGCTTGTGTTTTCTTTACATCATTGTAATTTGATTTAAGGAATCACTTTTTGGTGGTATGAACTGTTTAGTAGTCTTGGTAAACTATATACATACTTGAATTCACATTACATTTAAAAACAGAAAATACACAAAGCATTTTCTTTAAGTACATATTTATTATCAATAGTGTATTCATGAATATTAATCATAAAAAACTTCATGGTATCATGGGGTAAATAAAACATAATAAATGGGTGATGTAAGATGCTTAGTTTGGGAACGTGTATAAAACAAATTTAGAATAAATGAGGATTAATCAATATAGAAATTTAAATTACTAAAACCCAATCTATTTAAATAATAACATGAGAAATATATGGTAGAAATAAATTATGATCAAATAATTCCACATAAATAATCAATGAGCCTAAAAACACAACCAGAGAGATTATAACTAATCAAATTATCACGTGGAATATAAATTACTAAATTAACAATGATTGAATTTAAATTTTAGACATCTAAAAAACTAAAAATGTCATTATAAAAAAAATATTAATACTGTCAGGGATTTGTTCTTATACATCTATATAAATAGTTATGGTTTTATACATAACCCAATAAATCCTCTCTCTTATGACCTAATTATTAATAAAGATGGTATAGTGGGCCATGCCCATCGCATACTATGTTCAATGCATTCCTCAAAACAAAGGGGTTAAAAAGAATCAATAAAAAATTCATATAGAAAAACTAACATATGAAATGATAATACCTACCCAGAACATATAAACATAATCATAAACCATCCAAACTAAAATGGTGAATGATAATAAAATTATATATTCTCAATTAAACCAATTATAAATCAGAAAAAGAAAAAAATGATGATATCAATACATTACCATTTCGGTGGGATATCTGTATAATAAAGGGTTGATGTCATTGATGAATAAAATACCATAAAATTGTATTGAAAACATTTTTGAGGAAAATAACAATTTATAAATAAAATATATTTTTTAAAAATTATACAAAATATTTTAAAAATAATTTTCAATGAATATAACTTCTAAAAACATTTCATATAATAATTAAATTTATTAATTTTTATGAATGAAAAAATCCATTCCTAAAAATATGTTACATATAAAGATTTCATTCCCATTATTGAAAAAATTCAAACATTACAGGTTTTGTAAATTACATGAAGATTATTTTTAAAAAAATAGTAAAAAATAAGGATTGTTAAAAATTTCATTAATAAATCATTTTTAACTTATTAAAAACATTTTTAAATTTTTTTATGAATTAAGGTTTTTTATGAAAAATTTATTTTGACTGAAAAAAGAAATAAATACATATTTTCTTGGAAATAGTTTCTTAGTAATTTAAAGTACCAAGCAGCTGGAAAATGGTACCTTAACATGATTAATCTAATTAATAAACATAGGAATAGAATATTTTGTATTTTAAGAATTATTTAACAAATAATTTTCACAAGGTAAACATAAAACAATAAAATCCCGAATAATGATGATATTGTGAAGTACACCCTTACCGTTTAGGTAACTACTAAATCTCAATCCCAATGAAAGAAATAATATAATATAAAACATTAAATACAATAAAGATAAAAATAGTCAATATATAATAGATAAATTAATCATTATATAAACCAAAATGAATAATTAAGTGGTGAATAAGGCATACGTTTCATAGAAATAAAACTTAGATGAAAAACCTCTATAATGAGTCTGAATCATCACATAAATTTTTATCTTTCAGAAAAATAAATTTTCTTTAATTAATTAATTTCATAATAATATTTTTAAAATTTATTATTCATTTTATTTTATTTATTAAAATCGTTTATTTTATTACTTATTCAAGTAATTTACGTCATATGTTTCTGTTATATTTGTCTTATGTGTCAAAATAGAGTATTGTAGGTTGGCTATGGTAAAATAGGTCATTATTTAAACATATAAAAAATAAAATTCATTGAATAATTATAATTTTATTAAATAAATTACTTTCAAAACCAATCATGAGTGATTTTTATGAAAAATGAACAACTTAAAAATCATGTATATGGTAGGTCATACATACATATGAGTAAAGTTTTAATTTGTCAATGATAATTATGGGAAGAAGGTAAGAAATATTATATCTTTATATAATGATCCAAATATCATATTTGAAATATTATTCCCTTATATATATATATATAAACCATGTGTCTTGGATATGAATGGAGAACCAGATCACATCCTGATGGTGGTATTCCACACGTACACGAATGCCATTATTATTATATCAATATAGAAATGAATGTGAAATATTGACATTTAAGAATGATGAATATTTAATTAATATCATAATTATTTCATTTATATCACATAAATTAAATAACTATATCCTTATTACTTACCATGTAATGGATTAGTGATAAATGAATGATATTGCTTCGTGAGGCCATAGTTCACCGTACACTCGAGTGATGATATCAGATCCCATTTAAAATGTAATGAAAAAAGGATATATATGATACTAATTATTAAATAAGTATAAATGATATTACAAATATCATTTACATTATTTATATACAACATCATACCCATTATTTATTGGTTTTCCCGAAAAAATTGTCATATCAGTTTGTGAGTCAGTAGTTGGCCGTACAAATGATTTACATTTTCATTTACAATTTTAGGGATGACGATATTGATATATGTCATGAAATTAACAAAATAATATATTAGTATATAGTAAATAATTTTTTTATTATGTAATCACAAATTAATAATATTTGATGAAGGAGGAATATGAAATAAAATAGAAATATGTGGTTTGGAAGTTTACCTCATCTAAGACCACCTCTTTAATATTATAACTAAATTATCACAATAATAGATTTATAAAAAAACTAATGAATACAAGATTATGGTATGTATGTTTTAACGTTATTTTGGGTATGGATTCTTTGAAAAAATGGGTTTGATGTTTTGAAAAATATAGGATTGGCTGGGGCTTTTAATAAGTATGATGAGAGGCACACATGTAATTTTTTAATGGAAAAGGGAAAACCAACGTTTTTCACCAAAGAGGGTCCAAAATGGATAACTTATGACAATTATACATTATATTTTTGAAATTTTTTAATATAATATAATTCAAATAAATTTTTATGTTATTTTAACTATTATATTTTTAGTTTAACACTATGTAAAACACTTTTTTACTTTATCGTGGTGATTATTTTTACTATTTTTAATTCTATTTAAGATAAAAACACAATCTAAACATATTATATAATAAAATTTAGTTGGATTCAAAATACAGAATCCATTTTTTCAAATTCCATCCAACTATATAGAAAATATTAATTTTAAAATATCTAGTAGATGTGAAATAGTGGGTTTTCAAAGGGAAAATGTTCAAAAGATTAATATTTTTTATATCATTATTCCTTCTAATAATGATTGTAGTGATTGAAATTACATTAATATACATGTAATTGAACAATTTTTTATTAAAAAATTTGTAATATTATTTACCATTTTAAATAATATATTTGAAAAGTGGTTTTCTATTAAACATTAGTATTTTTCATCATTCATCAAAAATTTAAACATTTCAAAAAATTACTAATAATTAATCATAACATATCATGATTTGATGATTTTAAAATATAATTTAATTTGATCAACAAAATTTATAAAAGTGTTAAAAATATTTAAATTATTTTCCCAAATGATGACTAAACAACTTCAAATAAAAAAATTTTAATTTTTCAGAAAACCATAATTTTAAATTAACATGGTTCTTATTTCATTTTTAGTAAATATATGAGCATTTAATTTATTTTATACAAGATTCAACCATATAATTTTGATATTTTATTTATTACTATTTATACACATCATTTAAATGGATAAGAAATAATGATCATGCTTAAATAATGATATGTATATAGAGGCTCATGGTTCATTCAAACATGGTGTTACATTCAATAAAATATATTTATGAGATTTAATTTATTTAAATATATATATATATATATATATATATATATCATAAATTATCATGGTTTTATATTCTATTCTAATATTTGTGTTTCATTTTATACAATCGAATGAACATGATGTTTATCTTTTTAAATAATAGTGGGTTATATTCTTCCTCACTTACATAAATTTCATCATTTAAATTTAATAATAATCTAATTATCAATGGGTTTCCCTATAAAAATACCATTCAAGAAATCCTAAGAAGAGTTAAGGCATAATAAAACTTCTACTTGATAATAATTATGGGGAAAAATAGTGGTAATATGTAGTAACACATAATTATGTTTCAAGGAAGGGGAACATTGGTGTAAAATAAAGATATAGACATGAAAGAAACGTTTATGTAGTTATAGGGAATGGCAGAGGCCACTAGTCACAATAAATTAAATGACCAATAGAATTTTAAGTACATAAAAAACATAAATCCATGAGGATTTACAATTCCATTAGTTTATATTAAATAACGACATTATGATATATGTATTATTCAATATCATTTTCATAGCATTTCATAATTCTGTTAATATCTCGAATGAGAATATAAAATGTTTTTTAATTGATATCTTTCAATTTCATAGGGAAAATTTCTTCTTCTTTCCTTGATCATTTTCCACATAATTTGTTCCTACATGAAATGAATATCCATGTTGAATTTTTTATGCCCAAATAAATTAAATTTATTTTTAATGGATTATAAGATCCATAAAATAGTGAATAGTTTATATATATATCTTCTACTATTTTTTTATTCTAATATGGTTCACATAAGTTATCAAATATAATACATTAATATACAAACCTAAATAGTAAAACCACCAATTCAACAATAATATTTATTCATAAATACTTTTAACTATTTTCAATGACATATTAACATGGGTATCACATAAATTAGTGGGAGATGCTAAACCCTAATCATCATTCACTTGTTGGTTAAATCCAAACAACCTTGTAAGATGTGATGGGTTGTTAAAAAGTTTATGGGTTATCCTTAATCTAAAAATATGTTAATATAATTCCTAAAATGTTAGAAATTTTTAATATACCTTAATTACATTAAACTAATGATAAGATAATCCTTAAAGGTTATTGAAAACATTAATATTATTCCCAAAAGTATGGTTATTCCTCATTAATAGACATTTTAAATAAAAATATACAGAATAAATGGGTTGTATTACCATAATTTGTTTAACGAATATATCCTTAATCATGTTATATTCCTACTACATAATTTTTTAGAAAGTTTTGTTTATGAATTTAATCTTATAATGAACATCAAACTAATAATCCTGTGATTGTATCTATAACATTCATGTTATTTGAGACATATATTCTTATAAATATTTACACAATCCTAAAATGTTTTATTCTTATTATCAATGAAATACAAATGGTTTAAAACAAATATAATATTTAATTTTTGAATATAAATACAAAAATAAATTATATTGATTATTTCATCATTTAATCTTCCTTAGTATAGGGATGGAACATTATAAAGGGAATTGACATGGATAGTTCCCGAGTTCCCGAAATTTATGACAGAAAAATGTAAATGGATAACAAGGTTGAAATTTATTTCCTTCAATCATACCCTTAATTTTTACTAAAAAATTCATGTCATTATGTTATTAATTTCAATTATAGATACATTATGTTTAACCATGGTCATCCATGGTCATTATCTATTCAAATCATTTATAACGGTTTATAACAAAATGATTAATTATCCTAAGCATGTCAATGAGGACTCTGTAACATGATGTGATGCATGGATTGTTGTCAAACACTAGGTGATGATTGAGTCAAACCAAACACCTCATCTTCATAGTTTTTACCCCTATTTATATCAATTCTAGAACTATTTCCACTTTTTTATGCATAAAGGGTTGTATTTTATAGGAAAAATTACATAATATCTTCCTCTAAAAAAATTATTATGTTCATATAACCTATACTAAAAGTATATGATAGCATCATGTTTTCTAATCTGTTTTTCTAAATATAATTCTAATGATTTCTTCTAAACTTTCTCTGATACCATCTGTAGAATCCCTGATCCTAATAGCTCAGAACTGGTTCCTTCTTTATTTCATTGCCATATGATATAAAAACCATATCCCAAAATATTTTATAGTTTAGTAGTCTTTGTAACACCCTGATATTTTCTGATAATTATTCATTTTAATTTCATTGATGTCTTGTGTTATACGCAACATCAAAATTAGATTTTGTTGTACGCAACACCGTATTAGTTTGCTTTATACACAATAATATTCTTGGCTCGTGTTACACACATTTTCAAGTTCGTTTTGTAGAAATTATTATACGCAACATTAGGTATAGTTTTTGTATACTGTACAAATGAAATAAATTTTGAATTATGTTATATGCAACACGAAATGGAGATTGTACTACATGCAACCATGACCTGGCTTGCATTACACACAATCGTGACCTTCCTCGATAGGGTGTGTAATACGCAATACCGAGTTTCAATAACAACAATATATTGTTATAATATTTTTATGGACTAGCTGTTATTAATAGTATTAACTACATCGTGAATTTTATAACACTGTTATTTATCTTAGACCTTTTCTAAAACATGTTATGTGAACAAAATAATTTTTTCGGGTAAATTAAGTATTTTTTAAAAAATGAAGTTTTGCCGCATTTTGATGGCGCTCCCACATTAAATCTAGTTTTTGACATGTTTATAAGTTCAATTTGAAAAAATAAAATTCTTCTTTGTGATCAGGATATAAAAATCTACTTTGGATAAATTTTTCATATTATTCTAATAACATTCATATTTTAATGAATAGTAAAACGCGCTATATTTTAATTAAATACAACTTTTTTCATCGTAATAATTTATGTGGTTAAATTATAATATTGAATGGTTTTAAAATATAAATTTAATATATTTTTACCATTTAATATAATTTATGTCATTGTCATTGATTTTACATTGAATTCGTAGGTTAATTTCATTCAATCTTTTGTAATGTTTTAAAAAAAACCCGTTTTCTTTTGACAACGAGATTAATTTTAATTTAATTTCTGCAACTTCGGTGTATTGAATTTGGAAAAAATGATTCCATATTTGGAATCAGTGGGTGCAAATTATATTAATATAGTACTTTTTATTTTTGGGCATTATGAATAGTAACTGCAGTAAATTTTATTTACCATAGTAAAAGGTAAATCAGGTAATTAAGGATAAATATAATATTTTAAAATTACCCTAACACTTGTCTTAATAAAATTGGATGATTATATATCGTCCTAAGTAATATTTGTGTTGAAATGGAATCCATTAGAACCCACTTGGAGGTGATTAAGACCATTAGTTTATTTTATTTAAAGTAAAGTGAAATATGTCTCACTCAAACTTTAATAATTAAATATTTTTTAATATAAGGTTATAGAGAAAATAAATTCTGTTATAAATAATAATTTTAAAGATAAAATGTGTTTCTTTATCATGGTAATTTATTTGTAATTTTTATGAGTTATTTAATTACTGGTACATTAATGATGCCAAAATTAATTATTTAGTAAAAAAATCAATAATATTTTTCTTATTGAAATAGTATTACATTAAAGGGCTCAAAAACCTGAACAGAACTTATTGATAGTGTATAAATACACCATAATCATCCAATGACCAAATATATTACTGTTTGGAGTCTTATATAAGTGATCATGACACATATATTATTGTATTTAATATGATGTCAAAGTTGTCACCTTCATAATTTAATAAATATAACATTTCACAATTTGGGTGTTTTAGAAGATAAATCTTCTAAATGTATTAATATTAATGATATATGAACTATCGTGAACCTAATATTTTATTTTTAATTTTTATGAAACAAATAAGTATATTGAATAATTATACAAAAATGTTGTAGTAATTATTTTATTAAGATCAATAACAAATAAATGGTTTTACAAATAGTAAAATAAATATTATATGAACTATTTAATGTGATCTACTAATTTTATAGATTAATATGACATGATTTGAACATATTAAATATTTTAGTTTGAATATATCCTCTGTGTGGATTCTATTTTAATTCAAATAAATGAATTGTGTCAAAAATTGACACTATCGTTATTTTTTAAAAATAACATATTATTAAGTTGATTAAAAATCACAAAAATATTTAAAATTTTTAAATTGAAATTTATATAGTATAAAATGTCATATAATATCTAATTATGGATAATTCACAGCTCATAAGTAATTTTTTATAACAACCTAAAATTTAGAATCTTATTACCACAAATAAAATTTAATAGATTAAATATCGATAAATCAAGTTCATAATGTTTAAAATAAATTCTCTACATGTCTAAATATTAATTTTTTGATGATATTACAACTCTATATTATCTAAAAATCGAATATGAGTCATTTTTGGAGGTTTTTAAGTTGCTTTAGATTTATCATAAGTTAATATTTTTAAGATTTCCGAAGGTGCCCCTCTACTCCCTTATGAAAAGGGAACCCATTCCGTCTTCTATTCACACACTTTTGAGCCTTGAATCTCGGCCAACACCTACCCATTTCACTTCTAAACTTCCCCAGAAACATTCTGGAGGTTTTGGTCTTCTAAAAATACCTACACTACTTCCTTAAGAGAAGGCTTAAAGGAGGTGCGTCGAAGAAGAGGTAATATCTTCTTCTAATTCTCTCAAGTTTCTTTATTCTTCTACTACTTCTTCTTTAGTTGTCTCATTATAATGTAAAAACATCAGTATTAATAATATACTGGTATGTTATTATAAATAAGAAATAACACTATTTCACCTTCTATCCATCCTACGAATAACAAAATAACCTCGCGTGTGTACGTACGAAATACCATCTCCACGCTGTGGTGTAATATGTTTTCGACCCCCACCTTACTTGGATCAGTATAATGGTGTAAATAAATTACTATGTATGATTATTTTAAATTGATATTGATTTTGAAATAAATTTCATACGCTTCAATACAATTCCATGATCATGGGAATGATATCATCCCTCATGTGTACGTACGGACTACCGTCTCTATGACGCGATGAGATTCATTTTCCATGTTAACAACTCAAGAATGAATATAAAGTATATATAATTAGTAATCATGAAATATATGACCTAATAATGATACTAGATTTATGTATATATATATGTATGTCATCTACTTAATTCCATTCAATTCAACCAGGAAACGAAAATAACATTTATGTGTACGTACAACCTACCGTTTCCATGGACTATGTATTTCTTTCCATTTATCGATCTATTATATATATGTATATTCTGAATATATATAATATATAATTCATGTTCTATATTCTGGAATTAAGTAATCATGATCTATGTAATCATATTAATAATTACAAGTCAAAACACGTATGACAAATGAAACGATTTTACCCAAAATCATGCTTTAACATCGAATTTACAAAGGAACGGGTAATATATAGTCCTAAGTAAACCATATATGATATCATAACAATGAATATGGTTCTTTGAAAAGTCAATGACATTATTTAAATCATTATACAGGTGGTTCAGATACATACGAAACATATCAAACATAAGGTAAGGGATACTTATTCCAATCTCATTCTTATCTGAGATTGTTTATTCGTAAGTGTTGACAGGGTTTATATTTATCATCCATGTCCCTGATTTCTAAAAATAGTTTCATGTATGTTATCTGTCCTTTTTACCCATTTTTGACTTTTACTTCATGTATGTATGGAATCATTATTTTGTTTACGTTACGAGTTACTTTTTGATTTTTTTCAGCAAAAGTAGGAGAAAAATGTTTTATAACTTATACGGAAAGAAAGGATTTTTAATGTTTTAAAATGATTTATTTTCATGAAGCATCCTCAAAAATATTTCATGACTATTTTCAACATAATATCTTTCTTTTAAAATTTCATGATTTTTTGTGAAAAGAAATTGATTTTGAATAAGAAAGGATATTTTCCTCATTAATTCATTTCAAGTGTTTTATCAAAACCATTTTCTATCTAAGATAACATTATTTCATATGTGTATGTTACAAGTATAATGTCTCTGTGATTTACATGGTTTCACATTTCATATGATGAAATGATATCCATTTTTTTATATGAATTATGTTAGGATGGCATTATGTTTAAATATCCCATTCTATTACATGGGTTATGCTATGATGTTTGATTTATGATTTTTTGGCACACGAATGAATGATTTCGTTATGATATGGGTGGGACCTAAATATAACACCAATGCATTGGGTAATGATTTACATCTCATGATATAGACATGTCTGGAAGAGTAAGTTAATCTGGTTCAGTGTTACAGGACTGAAACGAGGAGTGAACTCGATTCAAAAAGGGACATTGTCCACTAAGATGGTTTTGGCAGCAATGTCTTGTCTACTATGGAAATCATATCATGTGCTTAATGTTTTTCCACAATTACAAGTGTTATTTCCAAGTTATTTTATGATGGTCGATGTTCCTTTATGATCTATGCTGTATTTACTGCCATGTTTTATGTCATTGCTCATGTTTTTTGATGTTTAAACATTATGTACAGGTTTTTAAGATCAAAAGTATATGATTTGTTTTATTTTATCAATTCTTACCCTTACTGGGAATTTGAGCTTACCATTTATATGTTCTCTTTTCCCCATGATTTAATGAATGGTTTTAGGTATGAAAAGAAAAAGGGGATGATCTTTATGGGAGATGTTGAAGATCTTTCACCACGATTAGAAGACTATGTTCCGAGTTTCCAAAGACACTAAACTATTATGGTCCTTTAGTGTCTAGTTTTGTTATATATTAAGTATTTGAAAAAGTAATGTAATGTCCATGTACTTCATGCTTTTGGTCTCTACAGTTGGTATCCGAGGAAAGGTTTTGTTTACATTTGGAAACTAGGATGTGAAAACGTTAGTGAGATCCCTAAAAATATTTCTAAGGTATGTTTAGGGATGTCCCAAAGGATAAGTATACGTATAGGATATAGTCCTAGAACTAAAGTAACCATCTTAGAATTTAACCTAAGATGTTAGATATTGACGGTACTCCCCCTTTAATAGTTTGTTTTCCCTTGCATGATTTTTGCCTCTCACACAATTCTTTTTGGGTTTTAGAAAATTGCTGGAAACAGGAAGATTCACGATAATGGAGGATATGGTGGACAATGGAATGATATTCTTCATGAGAAACCAAAAGAAACTCGATTTCGAAGTCCAATAATCATTATTATGCCTAATAAACAATCTCATTATATGATCAATAATTCCAACATTGGTAAGTTTCTGGACTCAGATTATAAGAGAAAGATGGAGTTTCCTGATGATCATAGAGGAAAGAAAGTTCAATTTCCCTCTTGTAAACCAAGTGGGAAGAGGCATCAGGGAGATTGTTTCAAAGGAACTGGAAGATGCTTTGGGTGTGGAAAAGAAGGACACAAATCCAGTAAGTGAAAAGGAAAAGGATCAGTTAACACCATGGAAAATTATAAGGGAATTAATACAACATCAACAATGATTAGATGTTTTAAATGTGGAAGGTGTGGGCATTATGCAAACTAATTCCCTAAGGGAAAATCTCATGAAAAGAATCAAAATGGAAATATGGGTAGTATTTATGTTGATGATGATGAGGAGACTACAAATGAAATATGAGATGAATGAAATGATGAAGCTCAGTCAGTGGTTTAAGAATTTAGTGGAATGATTGTATGTTTATCAAGAATAATGTATGGTTCTGTGGAATAAAGAATCATCAACGGATTGTTACACTATTGTTTATTATAATGTATTTTCATATATATGTGGAATGGTACAGGTACCCATGAATGGTTATTTAGATATATTTTGAAAGAAGATGATATGCGCATAATGAAGGGAAAAGCATGAAATAATATGTTTGATATTATTCATGTGCCCGTGGCTGATAAAAGGACAATGTGATATCAGGATTTGAGTATATAGATTTTATTTGTGATTTTGGTATGTGGAAAAAGTTAACGTTTGACATAATTCATGTTTATCCATAGGATCAATGGTAATTCATGTTTCAAAAGAATACATGATTAAGGTATTCACATGTTTGGAATGTGACCAAAAAGATATATCTTATGATATATGGGGGACAAGTGGAGGAATTCACATGATCGGTAGATGAAATTTCTCGTAATCAGATAAAAGTATTTTGGATATGCCTAAAGATTGGAATGAATTATATTAGTCATAAGTCAGTATTGTTTAAGGCTAGAAATTTTTTCGATATTAGTTTTGGAATGTTATAGTAATGTAGTTTTAGAAAAAGGACAACCTGCAGGATGTGCGACAACCCATCACGTCGGGCAAGTTTGCAGAAATCAAACCCACAACCAAAGTGCGACAGGCATACATTGCCGACCACTGGACTACAGGAAGTCCCTTGTTTGTAGAAATTAGTTTTATTTTATTATGGGGGATGATAAATTATTTATAAGTCCATTTTTGGAACCATGTACGATTAACCTCACCATAGATGGACATATGTATATTTAATATCTTATACTCTCCTTTTATTGGGATAGAGATAGAAGGAATGACCTATAATTCTATCACATGATCTTATAATACTTCATGAATGTAAAATTCAACTTCATATCTTTAAATAAGAGATGAAGTGGAAATTGTTAATGGAATGACCAACGATGATTTTACACCGAAATCAAGTAAGTATTTATCCTTATACAAAAAAATCAAAACATTAGGTAAATGATCTTGAAAACCAAAAAATTCTATCCTAGTACTCTCATATCCGATGAATCTGATGGAACCTTAGATCATCAAAAATTTATGGCTTTGTGATTCATGGATTTTTCATAGTCAAGTTTTCTACAACTCTCCATCAGAACATGGTGGTTAAATTTCTCTTCCTTATCCATATTTTTCACCTATGATCTCCTATGTGGAAATCCAGTGATAAGTTAATTTGGGTATCCGTTATATTTCATTAGATATTTTTTAATGTTAAGTTTTGGTATTCCTTTTTTGGATGTGGGTTTCTATTAAAGAAACTTTCGAGTAGTAAACCCTTTATAACCCCGATGAATTTCGAGGGAGAAATTCATTTTAAGAGGGTAGAATGTATCACCTGGATATTTTATGATAATTATTAATTTTAATTTCATTGATGTTTTATGTTATATGATACATCATAATTATCTTGTGCTATACACAACACCGTATTTTCTTGCAGTATACACAACACTATTCATGGCTCGTGTTACACACAATTTCCTATTCGTTTTGTAGAAATTATTCTATGCAACATCAGTAATAGATTTTGTTTACTGTATAAATGAAATAATTTTTATATTATGTTATATGAAACACTTAAGGGAGATTGTACTACACGCAACCCTAACCTAGCTTGCATTACACGCAATCATGACCATCCTCGATAGTGTGTGTGGTACGCAATACTGAGTTTCACTAAACAATGATATATTGTTATAATATTTTTATGGACTAGCCGTTATGAATAGTATTCACTCAAATTTGAATTTTATAACTGTAAAGACATGGTAATTTCATGAAATTTTTTTTCTTAATTTCTTTGGAATTTTACATGAACGCAGTTTCTGATGGCGCCTGATTCTGAGGCCCGGTGTTCCCAGAATCATTTTCCGAAGATTAGCTCCGGTACGTTCAGTGAATGAACTAGCGGGTTTTCTAACATTGATTATGGTGCTCGAAATTGAATTCCGAGGGCACTGATGGATTCGCAGTGCCGGTAATTCCTTAGGAACACCTTTTCCAGAGTTGTGTTTACTTGGGAGAAGATGTAAAAAAATTGAGGAAGTTAAAAATTAAATTGAACAAACATTATTTTTCTTTCTAAGTGTAGTCCTTTGTGTGGAAGATGGGAAACCACCCAACATCCCATGAGAGGTTATGAGATATGTGGGGCCCACACGAACCCCAACCCTTCATATTCCCTAGCCCTCCTTTTAATGACCTTGAGTTAATTAATTAAGTGGTTTAATTCTTTATTTGAATTTAAAACATAAGACTTGTGTAATAAAATTAGTGGTGGCTTATTTTGTTATGGTTAGGCTTGTTGTGTCGAGTATTTGGGGAGAAAAATAGAAGTCTTGATGTTCTTCTTCCTCGACGAAGAATGCGAAGAACGCGAAGAACACCGACCTCCGACGAAGGTCGACAAAAATGCAGCATCCTCGAAGATCAACGATGCGACACCGACGAATCTTTTCTCCGCAACATGACGAACCTTATTCCGTGACACCTTCTTCCGCGATGTGCAATTCAGCGACAAACCTCCATACACACTACGCTCGAGGTTGGGAATTTATTTGTTTTTTCATGAATACATCATTCGTCATTTCCTCATTTAGAATTGGGCCACCTGTTTCCGCAATAACGGGAGGAGGTAGGACCGCACGAACACGTCCGACCCTCCTCCCCCTTGTTTTTTGATTCAATTGTGGAATATGCAAAGGCAGCGCGGTGCCGTTGCACCGCGCAGAAACAACAGAAATGGGAAAGGATGTGCGGTGGCGTCGCACTACGCCGATGAAGTCGGACGAGGTCGTGGCGCCGTCACGCCCCGCTGGAGAATCACGAAAACACCACGGACGGAGCGGGGCCGCGACGGAGGGGCGCGACGCCGTCGCGCCTCGCCGGTCGGGCCAGGCCCGTGGCTTCGGCCACAGCGGAGCAGGGACCGGCGGCCAATTTCTGGACGCCGGCGTCGGAGCAGGGGGACCGGCCCGCACCGGTCCCATGGTGTAGCATCCGGCCGGTCAGGGGGAGAACCGGGGGTTCGAAACCCCCGACTGGAGGAAGGAGCGACCCCACATTGGGGCTGTGTTATTTGAGATAGGGGAAGCCCCCCCCCACCCTGACAACCAGCTCGGTGTAACGGAGCTGGCCAGCGAACCGCAAGCGCGCCGGGCCGGGCCACGCCCAAGCGGGCCAGACCCGGACCCGGGTCGGGTCGACCCATTTCAGACCGACCCAGGGGGGTTGGGCTGGGCCGGGGCGGGCCCAGATGCCTCATTTCATATTGTTTTCGTTCAAACGGCCATAACATGGGATCCGAACATCCGATCGACACACTGTCTGTTGCGATGCGATCCTTGGATTGAGACGGGTGTTTCGGTATTGTTCACTCGAGGTTTCAGACGAATTTCGGCTTCTGCTGGGTTGGTTCATACACGAAATCCAATCGGGCCCTCGGAGCCGAAACTCTTATAACATCAGCTCCAGACATCCGATTGACGTGCTGTCGACTTGTTGGATTCCTCTTGTTGAGACGGAACTTTTGGCATGCTTCGCCTAAGTTTTGGATAGAGTTGGATAGCAGCCGGGTTGGATTATACCCAAAATTCAACCGGGCCCCTGGAACAGAAAGGCTGATAACTTTCAGACCAGACATCCATTTGACGTACTATCAGTAGCGTTGGTGATCACGTTGATAAACTGTCAATATGAGTATACCCTATGAGAGTTCGGGGTACAGTCGAGATACAGCCGGGTTGGTTCGCACACTAAACAAATCAGGCCCCTCGAACGAAAATACTAGTAACTCACAGACCAGGCGTCCGACTGATACGCCATCTGTTGTGTTGAGACCCCTATGACGAGGCGGTCCTTTGAGATGATTCTTCTTGGATCTTTTCGATACTTGGAGTATCGACTAGTAGCTCGTGGAATGGACCCTCCTGGTAACGAGCTAGCAAAGTTCAGAGACCAAGTAGCTGGCTGAGACTTGACAACTGCAGATCTATAGTCTCTTTGTGTTTCAGATAGCCCAGTGGGGAGCACTTGGTTGCAGCGGCAGACCCATGTAAGAGAAGCACTTGGTTGTAGTGGCAGACCCGAGGTACTCAGCAGAAGGAGTACCTCTGGAGGAAGTGAGTGGGAGTGCTTGGTTGTAGTGGAAGACCCAGGGCGGAGAAGCACTTGGTTGTAACGACAGACCCACGATACTCAACAGAAGGAGTATATCTGGAGCCTATGAGGGGGAGCGCTTGGTTATAGTGGCAGACCCATGGTGGGAAGCTCCTGGTTGTAGCAGCTGGCCCACAGTACTCGATAGGTGGAGTACTAAAACAGTCCAAGGTTAGTGGGGCGCGCTTGGTTGTAGCGGCTTGCCCATTGTACTCAACAAAGGAGGAGTTCTCCAGAAGTTGTGGTTTCGACATCATGAATAAAATCCTGGTTGAGCTGAGTTTATGAACATTGTGTTTACCTCATGATTGAGATGGGTCACTTGATAACTTAGTTAAATGTATGGGAATATACATGGGTAGTGGTTATCCGTTGATTTCATAATCTTTGTGTTTCCTCCTGATTGAGATGGGTTATTTGATTACTAGGGTATATTTATGGGTATATACCTAAGTAGAGGTTATCTATTGAGATCTTAATTGTGGTTATCCTTGTTGGATTTAGTGAGACCTCGAGGGTCTCAGGGTCCCTACTGAGTATCGTTATACTCACCCATGCACCGGCTATTCCCGCACCTCATTGTGTTGGTTGCAGATGACGGCCAGCACAGACAGAGGCCGAGTGTTCGAGGACTGGATGGTACCCGCAGGTGGACCTCATGGAGAGATAGTATCCGGTGGTTGACTTCAGGATGTGGCGACACTCGGAGGAGGTCAACGAGCGAGAGCATTGTGGAGGCTATCTGTACCTACCCTTCAGGTAGGATCCATGGTGGACGATCCAGGAGCTGCGCTATCTGTACCTACCCTTCAGGTAGGATCCGTGGAGGATGATCCTAGAGCTGCGCTATCTGTACCTACCCTTTCATAAGGATCCTTTGTGGACGATCCATGAGTTGCTTGTCACCTTCCGGTTCATTTAACTTTTCCCTTGTAATTTACAGTTGTGCTTGTATTTCCGGCCCCTATACTTTCAGCACAACTTGTTTCAGTTTTACTTAGTGTTTTACATCCTCTTGTACTCTGTGGTGTTTTTTTACTTTTATAAAGGAAATTCCTTCCCAGTTATTGGGATTTACGTCTTTAGTGCTAGTCGCCAGCCACTGGCCTATGGATGCCGGGCTTGGGGTAGTCGCGTCATGGGCCCTGAGGATGGGTCGTGACAAATTGGTATCAGAGGAGTTCGGTTCTACCATAGAACTTAGGACTCTAATCTTTTTCTATGTGGAGAAAAGGTGTTAAGGGTACCAAGTGTGGTCTTCAGTTCAGGGAGTCCAATGTTGGTGCGGTGGCCGACGTATCCGTACACCAGGAACCTGACTACTGATTTCCGACTTTGTACACGAAAACAGGAATTACGTGTGTGTTTTCAAAGTTGTAATGTAATCTCAAAACCAGGTCATTTCACAAGGTATAATTCGTTGACCATGCCGCATCCTTTCATGATGCCTCCATGCAGACAGTCAGCTGGAGTTTCCGAGAGAGTACTCGATGACAGCTCACCGAGCGATGAGGATCCGGTGCGGGGCCCTCTTTCTATGTTGGCACCTTTTGGTGGTGTACCAGCAGCACCACCACCTGTTGGGAAGTAGATACCACTAGTCGTACTAGCGGACGGTGCATTCTGGCAGAGCATGATGCACGAGTTCCAGCAGTAGAGGCCTCTGAGGTAACAAGGCGAGGCAGATTCCCAGAGAGTAGAGGACTGGACATAGGTGATTGCTAGAGTTTTCTGCCTAGCTGAGACATCAGTAGAGTGGATGGTGGACTTGGCTACTAGTGTTTTCTAGGGAATGACCATGAGGATGGTCCACATAGTGATGAGTCTTTGGTATGTGGGTTGATGCCTGAGATAGTGCCTTCGGGTAGTGTGCCATCTTTAAATCACTACCTGTTGGTCAGTAGTTACAACCGGCGGTACCGGTATGTGACACATGTAGACTTGCTTCCTTAAATGTGTTCCAACATCAGATACCCTCAAGTTCTGAGGTGAGCCTAACTCACAGGCTGCTGTGTACTGGCTTGAGGAAGTGGCTGAGAGTTTTCTAGACCTTATACAACTTCGACAAAATGACATGTCGGTAGCTGGGAATTCATCGGGGCATACCAATCGTTCTTGGTACATGATGACTAAAATATGATCAGTGCTTTAGAGATCGGATCTCAGAGTGAGGTGTGTTTAAAGGATATAAGAGTAAGCACTCTTTCATCTATGAATTCCTAATTATGTTAGGGTGCTAGAGAGAACCTTTTGTGGTTGAATGTTCTTTGCCTGATCGATTATAGCCAGTGAATGTTAGTAGTTGGAAGATGCGAACTGGCGTTAGTCCCAGAGACTTGGACATATAAAATGTTTCAACAAGAGGATGTGTCAAGGAAAGATGAATTTGCAGAGTATCAGTTGTGGAAGAAGAGCTAGGAGAGAAGCATGAGGTGGTGTACTTTTCGACATGTTAGAATCACTCGCCTTTGTAGTCCCCGCTAGGCTCAGGGAGCTAGAGTGCATGGGAAGAGAGTAGCTGCATGCGGTCAAGGAGTGTGACCCAATGGCTCTAAGAATGATTCTAGGGATAGTCTGTGTCCACTACTAGCTGCCGTAGTAACAGACATAGATATGAACCATTCCTTCCTTCCACAAATCTTGTCCCAGACCTAGAGTTTCTAGTAAGCCATAGACTTGACACTCACGTCTAGAGATACCTAGGGAGGAGACTCTATAATCACACATACGCCGATAGTGTGATCTGACCCACGAGGCAGGAGTTTCGGTTGGAATCTCTTGGTGGCATCATTGAGGCCTTACAATGTTGGTCTGAGTATGGAATGGATCCATAGTTCATACACAAATTGACGGTATTAGAAAAATCATCAGGATGAGTTTTCCTTGGTCGGAGAAAAGGAAACCCCATGCAGCACAGAATAAACTCATGCATAGGAAGGATTGTCTGATCAATCTTGGGCCAGCCAACCTTATCCTCGCAGCAGCATGAGTTTTGAGTTTCAGTTCCAAATAGGAATTAGATACCTCTGGAGTTCAAGGATGACTATCACGTCCTTATACAGGTCTCACCTTGACGAGGTTTACAGAGATGTGGCCGAGGAAACAAGTTATCTCAGAGGTTCAACAATCCTTTCTAGGTCCTCAGCAGGGTAAGCGAGGTGGTTTACCGCTTGACCCATCCACCTCAGTTGCACAAGGTTCACGATGACATCCATGTATCTCAGCTGAGGAGATACATGAACGACCCTTCACATTTCATCGACCATGAGGAGCTAGACGTTGGTGATGGGTTGACATTCATGGATGTTCCAGTGGGGATCGAGGATTGACAGGAGCAGATCCTACGAGGATGGTCAATTCCTCGGGTGTGCTTTCACTGGCCATATGGGAACATCCGGGTGAGCACAAGAGAGCAGATGGCTCAGATGCGTGCTCAATACCGCTTTTGTATCCCTAGTATGTGTTAAAGCATTACGGGGACTTAAATCCATGTTTTTAGAGTAATGTAAAGACCTGAAAATTTCATGGAATATTTTTTCGTAATTTCTTTGGAATTTTACATGAACGCAGTTTCTGACGGTGCCTGATTCCGAGGTCCGGTGTGCCCGGAATCATTTTCCAATGTTTAGCTCAGGTACGTTCAGTGAACGAACGAGCGGGTATTCCTAACATTGAAACCGCTGGTCGGAATCGAATTCTGAGGGCACCGATGGATTTTCAGCACCGGTAATTTTTTAGGAACACCTTTTTCGGAGTTGCGTTTACTCGGGAGAAGATGTAAAAAAATTTTGAAAGTTAAAAATAAAATTGAACAAACTTTATTTTTCTTTCTAAGTGTAGTCCTTTGAGTGAAAGATGGTAAACCACCCAACATACCATTAGAGTTTATGAGAGAGGTGGGGCCCACACGAACCCCACCCCTTCATATTCCCTAACCCTCCTTTTAATGACCTTGAGTTAGTTAATGATGTGGTTTAATTCTTTGTTTGAATTTCAATCAAAAGACTTATGTAATAAAATAAGTGGTGGATTATTTTGTTATGGTTGGGATTTTTGTGTTGAGTCTTTGGGGAGATAAAGAGACATCTTGATGTTCTTCTTCCTTGACAAAGAACCCAAAAAAGGTGAATAACACCGACCTCCGACGAAGGTCGACAAGAACGCCGGATCCCCAGAGATCGACGACGTGACACCGACAAATCTTTTCTCCGCAACGTGATGATCCTTCTTCTGCGACAACTTCTTCCGCGATGTGCAATTCCGCGACGAACCTCCATACAAATTACGCTCGAGGTAGGGGATTTACTTGTTTGTTCGTGAATACTTCAGTCATCATTTCCTCATTTAGAATTGGGCCACCTGTTTCCATAATAACGGGAGGAGGTCGGACCGCACGAACACGTCCGACCCTCCTCCCCCTTGTTTGTTGATTTAATTGCGGAACGTGAAAAGGCGGCGCAGTGCCGTTGCACCACGAAAAAACAACATAAATGTGCAAGGATGAGTGTTGTCGTCGCACCACGCCGATGAGGTTGGACAATGTCACGACGCCATCACGCCGCACCGTAGAATCACGAAAACATCGTGGCCGGAGCGGGGCCACGGTGGAGGGGTACTGTGCCGTCGCACCTCACCAGTCAGACCAATACCACGACATAGGTCGCGGCTGAGCAGGGACCGGCGGCCAATTTCTGGCTGCTAGCGTCGGAGCAGGGGCACCGGCCTGCATCGGTCCCGTGGTGCAGAAGCTGGACGGCCGGAGCGGGACGTCTGGTCAAGGGGAGAACCGGGGGTTCAAAACCCCCAGCTGGAGGCAGGAGAGACACCACGTGGGGCCCGCGTTATTCGAGATAGGGGGGAAGCGCCCCCCCCTGTGAACGGCAGCTCGGTGTAACCGAGCTGACCAGCGAACCACCAGCGTGACTAGCACCAGCGCGCCGGGCCGGGCCACGCCCAAGCGTGTCGGACCTGGAACCGGGTCGGGTCACCCGGTTCGGGATAACCCTGGGGGGTTGGGCCGGGCCCAGACCCCCCATTTCAGACTCTTTTCGTTCAAATGCCCATAACATGGGCTACGGACCTCCGATCGACGCATCGTCTGCTGCGATGCGATCCTTGGATTAATTTGGTCGTTTCAGTATAGTACAATCGAGGTTTCGGATAACTTTGGGATCATCTGGTTTGGTTCGTACATGAAATCCAACCGGGCTCTCGGAGCAGAAACTCTTATAACATGTGCTCCGAACGTCCAATTGACGTGATGTTGACTTGTTGGATTCCTCTTGAGGAGACAAAACTTTTGGCATGCTTCACCTGAGTTTTGGATACAGTTGGATAGCGGCAGGGTTGGATTGTACACAAAATCTAACTGGGCCCCTTGAACGGAAAGGCTGATAACTTTCAGACCAGCCGTCTGTTTAACGAACCGTCAGTGGCGTTGGTGATCACGTTGAGAAACGGTTCCAATGAGTATTCCCTATCAGAGTTTGGGGTACATTTGAGATACGGTTGGGTTGGTTCGCACACAAAACCAACCGTGGCCCTAGAACGAAAAATCTAGTAACTCACAGACCGGGCGTCTGACTAACGCGTCGTCTATTGCGTTGAGACCCCTATGACGAGGCAGTCCTTTGAGATACTTATTCATGGAAAATTGTGATACATGGAGTATCGACTAGTAGCTAATGGATCGGACCCTCCCAGTGACGAGCTAGCAGAATGAAGAGACCTAGTAGCTGGTCGAGGCTTGAAGAGTGCTGAACTATTGTCTCAGTGTGTTTCTGATAGACCAGTGGGGAGCGCACGGTTGTAGCAGCCGGCCCACAGCGGAGGATCGCTTGTTTGTAGTGGTAGACACGTTGTAATCAATAAAAGAGGTACCTGTGGAGGATATGATGGGGAGAGCTTGGTTTTAGCGGAAGACCCACGACGTAGGAGTGCTTAGTTGTAGCGGCAGACCCACGGTACTCAATAGAAGGAGTACCTCTGGAGTCTATGAGGGACATCGCTTGGTTTTAGCGGCAGAACCATGGTGGGAAGTGCTTGGTTGTAGCATTAGGCCCATAGTACTCGACAGGTGGAGTACTAACATAGTCCAAGGTTAGTGGGGCACGCTTGGTTGTAGCGGCATGACCACTGTACTCAACAGAGGAGGAGTTCCCCATCAGCCGTGGTTTCGACATCATGAATAAAATCCTAGTCGAGCTGAGTCTATGACCTTTATGTTTACCTCATTATTGAGATGGGTCACTTGATAACATAGGTATATATATGGGCATATACCTGGGTAGTGGTTATCCGTTGATTTCATAATCTTTGTGTTTCCTCATGATTGAGATGGATAACTTGATAACATGGGTATAAGTATGGGCATATACCTAAGTAGAGGTTATCTGTTGAGATCTTATTTGTGGTTATCCTTGTTGTATTTAGTGAGACCTCGAGGGTCTCGAGGTCCCTACTGAGTATCGTTATACTCACCCCCGCACGGGAACCGTCAGCGGCTTTGGTGATCACGTTGAGAAACGGGCCCTATGAGTATACCCTATGAGAGTTCGGGGTACAATCGAGATATGGCCGGGTTGGTTCGCACATGAAACCAACTAGGCCCCTGGAACAAAAATGCTAGTAACTCACAGACCCGACGTCCGACTGACGCGCCCTCTGTTGCGTTGAGACCCCTATGAAGTGGTGGTCCTTTGAGATACTTCTTCATAGATCTTTGTGATACTTGGAGTATCGACCAGTAGCTCATTGAGCAGACCCTCCCGGTGATGATCTACTAGATTATAGAGACCTAGTAGCTGGATGAGACTTGATGACTGCTGATCTATCATCTCGGTGTGTTTCAGATAGTCCAGTGGGGAGATTTTGGTTGTAAAGGCAAACCCATGGCGGAGGAGCACTTGGTTGCAGCGGCAGACCCACGGTACTCAACAGAAGGAGTACCTCTGGATGCTATGAGGGGGAGCGCTTGGTTGTAGCGGCAGACCCGCGGTACTCAACAGAAGGAGTACCTATGGAGCCTATGAGGGGGAGCGCTTGTTTGTAGCGGCATACCCATGGTGGGAAGTGCATGGTTGTAGAAGCAGGCCCACAATACTCGACAGGTGGAGTAGAACAGCAGTCCAAGGTTAGTGGGGCATTCTTGGTTATAATGGTAGGCCAACTGTACTCGAAAGAGGAGGAGTTGTCCAGCAGCCGTGGTTTCGACATCATGAATAAATTATTGGTTGAGCAGATTCTATGACCTTTGTGTTTACCTAATGATTGTGATGGGTCACTTGATAACTTAGGTATATGTATGGGAATATACTTGGGTAGCGGTTATCCGTTGATTTCATAATCTTTGAGTTTCCTCGTGATTGAGAAGAGTTACATGATAACTTGGTTATATGTATAGGCATATACGTAAGTAGTGGTTATCTTTTGAGTTCTTCTTTGTTGTTATCCTTGTTTGATATAGTGAGACCTCGAGGGTATCGAGGTCCCTACTGAGTATCGTTATACTCACCCCTTTACTGGTTATTCCCGCACCTCATTGTGTTGGTTGTAGACGACAGGAAGCCCAGACAGAGGCCGAGTGTTCGAGGACTGGACGGTACCCGGAGGTGGACCTCACGGCGAGACAGTATCCAGTGATGGGCTTCACGACGCGGCGACACTCGGAGGAGGTTGACGGGCGAGAGTGTTGTGGAGGCTATCTATACCTACCCTTCATGTAGGATTCGTGGTGGACGATCCAGGAGTGGTTCTATCTGTACCTACCCTTCCGGTAGGATCCGTGGTGGACGATCCAGGAGCGGCGCTATCTGTACCTACCCTTCATGTAGGATCTGTGGTGGATGATCCAGGAGCTGCTTCTCACCTTCTGGCTGTTTTTTATTTTTTCGTTGTACTTTACAGTTGGGATTGTATTTCTGTCCCCTTTAATTTCAGCACAGCTTATTTCAGTTTTACATAGTGTTTTACTTCCACTTGTACTCTGTGTTGTTTTGTTTACTTTTATAAAGGCAATGTCTTTCCAGTTATCAGGATTTACACCTTTGGTGCTAGTCGCCAGCCCCTGGCCTATTGAAGAAGGGCTTGGGGTAGTCACGACATGGTCCGCAAGGACATGCCGTGACAATAGAATTATTATTCATCTTACACATTTTCTAAATCATTTTATGTTAACAAAATAAATTTTTCTGGTAAAATAAGTATTTTTAAAAAAATGCAGTTTTTCCGCCTTTTGATGGTGTACCCACGTTAAATCTAGATTTTAACATGTTAATATGTTAAATTTTACAAAATAAAATTCTTCTTTGTGATCATGATATAAAAATATTCTTTGGATAAATTTTTCATATTATTCTGATAACTTTCATATTTTAATGAATAGTAAAAACACATTATATTTTAATTAAAAACAACTTCTTTCATCATAATAATTTATGTGGTTAAATTATAATATTTAATGGTTTTAATGTATAAATAGAATATATTTTTACCATTTAATATAATTTATGTCATTATCATAGATTTTACATTGAATTCGTAGGTTAAATCAATTCAATCTTTTGCAATTTTTTAAACAAAAACCCATTGTCTTTCGACAAAGACATTAATTTTAATTTAATTTCATCAACTTCTGTGTATTGAATTTGGAAAAATGGATTGAATATTTGGAATCAGTGGCTAAAAATTATATTAACATGCTACTTTTTATTTTTGGGCATTATGAATAGTAAATACGGTAAATTTTATTTACCATAGTAAAAGGTAAATCAGTTAATTAAGGGTAAATATAATATTATAAAATTACCATAACACTTGTCTTAATATAATTGGATGATTATATTTCTTCCTAATCCCTATTTGGGTCTAAATGGAATCCATTATAACCCACTTGGAGGTGATTAAGACCATTAGTTTATTTTATTTAACGGAAAGTGAAATATGTCTCAGTCAATCTTTAATAATTAATGTATTTGTAATATAAGGTTATAGAGAATATAAATTCAGCTATAAATACTAATTTTAATGCTAAAATTTTTTTCTTTATCATGGTAATTTATTTGTAATTTCTAAGAGTTATGTAATTAATTAAACTTTAATGATACAAAAATTAATTATTTAGTAAAAAAATCAATAATATTGTTTTTATTGAAATAGTAATACATTAAAGGACTGAGACACCTGACCAAAACATATTTTTAGTGTATATATATACCATAACCAGCCAATGACCGAATATATGACCGTTTGATATCTTATAAAAGTGATTATGACACTTATATTATATTATTTTATATGATGTCAAAGTTATCGCCTTCATAATTTAATAAATATAACATTTTCAAATTTGGGTGTTTTAGAATATAAATCCACTAAATGTATTATTATGAAATATATATGATTTATCTTAATACTAGTAATTAATATTTAATTTTTATGAAACCAATAAGTATATTTAATAATAATACAAAAATGTGGTATTAATTATTTTATTAAGTGAAATATCAAATAAATGGTCCTACAAATAGTAAAATAAATATTACATGAACTATTTAATGTTATACACTAATTTTCTAGATTACTATGACATGTTAGGAACCTATTAAATATTTTAGTTTGAATATATCCTCTCTGTGGATTTTAATTAAATTAAAATAAATTAATAGTGTCAAAATTGACACTATCGTTATTTTATAAAAATAACATATTATTAAATTGATTTAAAATCAAAAAAATATTTAAAAATTATAAATTTAAATTTAGATAGTATAAAAATTCATAAATTATCTAATTATGGATAATTAACAAAACATAAGTAATTATTTATAACAATCTAAAATTTAGAATCTTCTTACAACGAATTAAATTTAATAGATTAAATAAGGATAAATCAAGTTGATCATGTTTAAAATAAATCACCAACAAGTATAAATTTTATTTTCTAATGAGATTACAACCCTTTATCATCTTAAAATAGAATATGATCCATTTTGGGAGGTTTTTAAGTGGGGTTGGATTCATTATAATTTTTTTAATATTTCCTAAGGTGCCCCTCTCCTCCCTTTTAAAAAGGGAACCCCTTCCCTCTTCACTTCACACCATTTTGAGCCTTTAATCTCGGAAAAACCCTGACCATTTCCCTTTTACACTTCCCTAGAAACATAATGGAGGTTCTGGTATTCTCAAAAGACAAACTCTACTTCCTTAAGGGAAGGCTTAAACGAGGTGTGTCGAAGGAGATGTAATCTCTTCTTCCGATTATCTCACGTTTCATTCTTCTTCTACTTATTCTTATTTAGTTATCTAAATATATTGTAATAAAATCAGTATTAATTATATACTGATATGTTACTATAAATATGAGATAACCCTATTTCACCTTCTATCCATCCTACAGAAAATGAAATCACCGCGCGTACGTATGTATGGAATACTGTCTCCACGATGTGGTGTAATCTGTTTTCGACCACCACCTTACATGGATGGGTATAATGGTGTAAATAAATTACTATATATGATTATTTAAATTTGATATTGATTTTTAAATATTTTATAAATTCTTCAATAAAATTCCACGATCATGGGAATGATATCATCGCTCGTGCGTACGTACGGACTACCATCTCCACGATGCGATGAGATTCATTTTGCATGTTAACAATTCAAGAATGATTATATAGTATATATAATAAGTAATCATGAAATATATGGCATAATAATGATACTGGATTTATGTATTTATATATGTAAGTCATCTACTTATTTCCATTCAATTCAATAAGGAAACGAAAACAGCGTTCATGCGTACGTACGACCTACCGTCTCAATGAACGGTGTATTTCTTTCCATTTATTGATCTATTATGTATATGTACATTCTAAATATATATTATATATAAATAATGTTTTATAATCAGGAAATATGTAATCATGATCTATGTAATCATATTAATAATTACAATTCGAAACATGTAGGACAAATGAAACGATTTTACCCAAAATGCAGCTTTAACATAGAATTTACAAAAGAACGGGTAATATAAAGTCATAAGTAAACCTTATATGATATAATAACAATGAATATGGTTCTATAATAAGTCAATGACATTATTTAAATCATTGCCACGATGTTCATATACATACAAAGCATATCAGACATAAGGTAAGGGATAATTATTCCAATCTCATTCTTATCTGATAATTTTCATTCGTAAGTATTTACTGGGGTTATAGTTATCATCCATGTCCCTTATTTATAAAAATGGTTTCATGTATTTTTAATGTCCTTTTTAACCATTTTATACTTTTAGTTCATGTATGTATGGAATCATTATTTTGATTATGTTACTAGGTACTTTTTGAATTTTTTTGAAAAAGTATGAGAACAATGTTTTTTTAACTTATACAGCATGAAAGGATTTTTATAGTTTTATAAAGCCTTATTTTAATGAAGCTTCCTCCATAATATTTCATGACTATTTTCAACAAAATAACTTTTTTTTAAAAAATTTCAAGATGATTTGTTAAAATAAATTGATTTCGAAGAAGAAAGGATATTTTCCTCAAGAATTCATTTCAAGTGTTTTATCAAAACCATTTTTCCATCTAAAATGATATTATTTCATATGTGTATGTTTCAAGTGTAAAATATCTATGATTTACATGGTTTCACTTTTCTTATGAAGAAATGAAATCCATTTTATTATGGATTATGTTTTTATGACATTATATTTAAGAATCCCATTCTATTAAATGGGTTATGCTATGATGTATGATTAATGATTTTGTGGCACACCAAAGAATGATTTCATTATGAGATGGGTGTGACCTATATCTCCCTCCAATTCATTGGGTAAATATTTATATCTCATGAGATAGACATGGATGGAATGGTAAGTCAATCCGGTTCAGTGTTACAGGACTGAAACGAGAAGTGAACTCGATTCAGAAAGGGAATTTGTCCACAAAGATGGTCTTAGTAGCAATGCCTTGGCTACTATGAAAATCATATCATGTGCTTCATGTTTTTTAAAAATTGCATGTTTTATTTCCAAATTATATTATCATGATTGATGTTCCTTTATGATCTATGGCTTATGTACTGCCATGTTTTATGTCATTGCTCAAGGTTTTGATGTTTAAACATTATGTTCATGTTTTTAAGTTCAATTGTAAATGATTTGTTTTATTTTATCCATGCTTACCCTTACTGAGAATTTGAGCTCACCCTTTATATGTTTTCTTTTCCCCAGGAATTATAAAATGGTTTTAGGTATGAAAACAATATGGGGAAGATCTTTATGGGAGATGTTGAAGACCTTTCACCATGATTAGAAGATTATGTTCCGAGTTTCAAAAGACACTAAACTATTACAGTCCTTTGGTGTCTGGTATTTTTATGTATTAAGTATTCCGAAAATGTAATGTAATATCCACGTATGTCAAGCTTTGGGTCTCTACAGTCATTATTAAATTGATACATATTTTAATTTACATTAAATTTTAATAGATAAGATACCCAGTTGATTTTGAAAACATCATTATTACCCATATCACATCCCAATATATAAATTAGTAAACACATCCTAGAATCCTAGAAAAAATTAAAATAATAAAGCAGTGAGTATAAATACTCAATACGTATAAGCATAGAATGGAAGGTATGAATAAATAATACAAAATTAATATGGAAAGGTAAATAAATATAAGAGATTACTTTTAATCAATAATAGAAGAATAATACTTTAAGAATAAATGATGATAAAATATTACCTTGTAATTAATCACATGATAATGAAAACACAACCAATGATATTCTAACTAATCGAATAATCACATTGAATATCATTAAATGATTTAAAAAAGATTCGATGAATAATTACAATGATCTAAAAAATATAGTTGATGCCTTGGGAAACACATCCAAATCTATTTGAGGCCTTCTT
The DNA here is from genome assembly GCA_963277665.1 of Viscum album. NCBI lineage: Eukaryota > Viridiplantae > Streptophyta > Magnoliopsida > Santalales > Viscaceae > Viscum > Viscum album. Next base: position 1,456,196,661 of record OY728159.1, on the reverse strand, counting down.
CCAAGACATCTATACAAATGGGTAAGGCCTCGACCTTAACACAATATAGTTTATATCAAAATACCAACTCATTCATCGATAAAATATATTGGGCCCCAACCGTCACATTCCAGGTCCAATGAATTCCTTATATAATAATGGTCAAACATAATCAACAAAAATATTAATATTGAAAATTTGAACTTTTAAATATTTACACATACCCTGATCCAATTCACATAATCATATACCTTCTTGAGTAATATGGGGAATGGAAATAAAATTACACATCATTAATTAAAATGATTATAAATCATTCAAATAAATATTATGGATGATTTTAATAAAATATGTCCCCATTGGATCATAAATAAATTAAAGGTTATATGTCATTAACGAATATATATACCATAAAAAGTGTATTAGAATATTTTCTTTTCAGAAAATTACCCTTGAAAATATTCTTAAAAATAAAACATTTAAAAAAATAATATGAAAATAGGTTTATTTAAAATTATTATTTTAAAAAATGAAAAAATAATCATTAATATATTGAGTGGTCATGATGATCGAAAATTTCATTCATGTCATACATGTAAAAACACACATCCATTTTACATTTTTGATAAAATGCAAAAGGACAATGTTTTGAAAACGATGTATATGTTCCCTTAAAAGAAATTAATAAATTAAAATGTGTAAAATTATGTATAATTTTTTTTGAATGTGTTAAAAAAAATGAAAATAGTTTTATAATACATTTGTTTTTTAAATATATTTTTTGACCGAATAGATAGAAAAGTACGATTTATTAAAAATAATTTGATCATTAATTTTACATAGTAGACAGTGGAAAAAAGGTAACATTATTTGAAAAATTACATGAATAAAAAAATGATAATAAAATAGTTTTATTTTATGATAGATATATCAAATCATTTCACCATGTAAAAAAATCGAAATCTATCCTGAATAATGATTATTCTATGAAATAAACCCTTACCACATTGGTAACATTGGAATCATGAGCCCCATTAAATAAATGAAATAAAATAAAAATTTAAATATAATTAAGATATAGATTCATGAAATAAAATATAAAAATAATAATATATACACTATATAAATGAAATAATTGGTGAATGTAGTATATATCTCATGAAACTAAAAGTGAGATGAGAAACCATTTACTTGAGTCCAAATCATCATGTTTATTCTTTATCTTCTAGAAAATAAACCTATTTTAATCATTTAGTTACATAATAAAATTTTATTTAATATTATTATTCCTTTTATTTCACATATTACCTTAGTATATATGATTACATAATCAATTGTGATTATGTTGGATGTTACAACGATATAGGGATTATGTGTCAAAAATGACAATGTTGGTTATCAAAGGTAATAGAGTTAATTATTTAAATGTATAGTTTTAACCTATCCCTAGAAAGGCCATAACTTGTATCTACTACCATTACATTGGAATTATATAAAAGTAAATTGTATCAAAATGGACTAAACAATTTCGTATTCTTGGTAAAAATGATACAAACATTAGTCTTGTATTGAAAATTAAAACACTTATTGAATGATATTTTTTTCCGTAAAGGATCATAAATTTAATCCATCTAGTGTACCATTTCAAATCATTAAAAGTAACTTTCATGGAATCTTAGGGAAATGAAAAATATAATATTTAGCTGAAATTCTCAATAAGGGTAATGTATAGTGGAAGCAATAATGAATCAATGATAGTAATCAAATGACAAGGCAAATAACTTAAAACACATTCCATGATATAAATAAACTGAGATATAAGTGTATGATCAATATAGAGAGGTAAATAAATGAAAACAATTCCATTAAAATAACTAGATGAGTAAAAATAAATTTTGAATGTTAAAAAATTGAAACATATGCAATTTAATCAATGAAGTAACAATGAGATATATCCATAGATATATAGATGTAAAATTGCATGGATAAATAATAACTCAATCAAAATGAAGTAATTTATTAATTATTGGATGTTGTGTCTTAAAAATGAAAACATATACTATTAAGAATCATGAAAAAGAAAATTTAAAACATTGGATATAAAGCATTTAAATTGGTGCCACTTATTTGACTCTAGAAGTTATGTTGACACGTTTAGGGGATATAAATTGTTCGGGGCCCACCAATCATTTCCTGTCCAAAGCATTCCAAATATACTAAAATGAAAATAAATAATATTACTTATCAAATATATACATTAAATAAGGAATAAAAAAATCTAAATATTTCCCAAAAATAATAAAATAACTTTCAATGTAAACACCATATGAAAAATGGTTTGTGGGCTAGAGCTTAATCACATCCATGAAAAATGAAAGTATTATTTTGGGGAAATTCAATGTAAAAAAATCATACTAAATTAAATATTTCAATTGGACTCACAAAAAAATAAATTAATAAAATGTAAATACTATTAATGGAAATATCAATTACAAAAAATCCAATGGATGAATTAGTACTGTATTGATACAAAATTTCCCATGTTGTTTAAATATCAATTTTTATTATAATTTATGAATAAAAATACAATAATGATATATTTAAAACACATTTTCTTTGAATATATATATATTTTTTAAGAATACCATATCAAAAATATTTTATTTTAAAATAAAATTGGAAAAATATTTCATTATAAAATTAAACTTTTAAACATGAAAAGAAAGATTGAAAAAAATAAAAGTGGGTAAATTCATACATGTTTTAATAGGTAAAATGAACATTCCATTAACATGATAAAATGGTTAAAATATTTCCTTTTTCAAAAAATGATAAAAATATCTCTTTTTAGATAATGATAGAAGTAAAATATGGTACAATTTTTTTTAATAAATAATTTTGGAATTTTTATAAAAAATTGAAATCATTTTCATGAAATATAGTTTTTAGATGAAAACAGGTTATCCAAGTAAAGTGAATATTAAGCAGGGTTTTCATAAATACATTTTATAAATCATTCATAGTAACAAAGAGTGTAATAATGGTTCTAATAATTGAAAAATATAATAAAGAAATAAAGGAGGGAAAAATAATGTTTTTTAAATATGGTCACATAATTTCCAATTATTTAAATAAAAATCATTACAAAATATTGTAAAGGAAAATAATATTGAAACACTCTAAAATGTACCATACCACATTAAAAAATATTAAATAAAAATCATAATAAAATAAAAACATTACATAAAATTTATAATATCAAGAGAATAAATTTATTTGTGACATAAAATGTGAATGTTATTATATAAACCGTATAAAAGAATATTGGTTCATAACAATAAATAAGTCTCAATAGAATGTAAATTGAGACGATATCACGTACGTTTGGTGTGAACATTCTTCTGTGTCATTATATTCCAATATAATATACTTATTTTAATTATTTACATGAATCATAGATATACTCATGTTAATCATACATTTAATTTCACTAATTATGTAAGAACCCGTGTTTTTCCAGAATACAGTATTGAGAAGAAATTTGATTATTTGCTATAGGATGGTCGTGAAGGGTAAAGTGTTCATTTACCACTACCATCTATTCTCGAATAATTTTATCGACTACTCTGTTGGTCTCAGAATAGGGTGATTACCCTAGGACATGAGTTTGGTGGGAAATCTGAACTGTTCGAATTTTAGCAGAATATTTAATATTTAATATTAATAAATTAAATAGTAAATTATAAAAGCAGAATTTTTTGGAAATATTTTTTAAAAGGAGAATCAGATTGTGATTCCATCAACACCGTTGAGTACAGAATGGGTAGTTTAGCCTTGGGAAGGCATAAAATCATGTCGGGCGCTGGGGCTGGCCAGAGCCCTTTTTTCATCCTTTTCATTTCATCTTTCCTTTTATTTTCATCTCTCTTCCTTCCTCCTCCTTCATGGGTATGCTCTATATGCACTCCACCTTGGCCGTGTCTTTTGGGAGGATTTTGATTTTGAGAAATAGGGGGTGTTGGGAGGAAAGAGTTGTACTGATTCGAAGCTCTCGACGCGTAGAGTAGATGTGGGACAACCGGGAGCAGTGAAATCAATCAAAGCTACGGCGGGTTAAACAAAAGAGATATCAATTACAAAAAAATCCAATGGATGAATAAGTACTGTATTGATACAAAATTTCCCATGTGGTTTAAATATCAATTTTTATTATAATTTATGAATAAGAATACAATAATGATATATTTAAAACACATTTTCTTTGAATATATATATATTTTTTAAGAATACCATATCAAAAATATTTTATTTTAAAATAAAATTTGAAAATTATTTCATTATAAAATTAAACATTTAAACATGAAAAGAAAGATTGAAAAAAATAAAAGTGGGTAAATTCATACATGTTTTAATAGGTAAAATGAACATTCCATTAACATGATAAAATGGTTAAAATATTTCCTTTTTCAAAAAATGATAATAATATCTCTTTTTAGACAATGATAGAAGTAAAATATGGTAAAATTTTTATTAATAAATAATTTTGGAATTTTTATAAAAAATTGAAATCATTTTCATGAAATATAGTTTTTAGATGAAAAAAGGTTATCCAAGTAAAGTGAATATTAAGCAGGGTTTTCATAAAGACATTTTATAAATCATTCATAGTAACAAAGAGTGTAATAATGGTTCTAATAATTGAAAAAGGTAATAAAGAAATAAAGGAGGGAAAAATAATTTTTTTTTAAATATGGTCATATAATTAACTATTATTTAAATAAAAATCATTACAAAATATTGTAAAGGAAAATAATATTGAAACACTCTAAAATGTACCATACCACATTAAAAAATATTAAATAAAAATCATAATAAAATAAAAACATTACATAAAATTTATAATATCATGAGAATAAATTTATTTGTTACATAAAATGTGAATGTTATTATATAAACCGTATTAAAGAATATTGGTTCATAACAGTAAATAAGTCTCAATAGAATGTAAATTGAGACGTTATCACGTACGTTTGGTGTGAACATTCTTCTGTGTCAATATATTCCAATATAATATACTTATTTTAATTATTTACATGAATCATAGATATACTCATGTTAATCATACATTTAATTTCACTTATTATGTAAGAACCCTTGTTTTTCCAGAATACAGTATTGAGAAGAAATTTGATTATTTGCTATAGGATGCTCGTGAAGGGTAAAGTGTTCATTTACCACTACCATCTAATCTCGAATAATTTTATCGACTACTCTGTTGGTCTCAGAATAGGGTGTTTACCCTAGGACATGAGTTTGGTGGGAAATCTGAACTGTTCGAATTTTAGTAGAATATTTAATATTTAATATTAATAAATTAAATAGTAAATTATAAATGAAGAATTTTTTGGAAATATTTTTTAAAAGGAGAATCAGATTGTGATTCCATCAACGCCGTTGAGTACAAAATGGGGAGTTTAGCCTTGGGAAGGCATAAAATCATGTCGGGCGTTGGGGCTGGCCAGAGCCCTATTTTCATCCTTTTCATTTCATCTTTCCTTTTATTTTCATCTCTCTTCCTTCCTCCTCCTTCGTGGGCATGCTATATATGCACTCCACCTTGGCCGGGTCTTTTGGGAGGATTTTGATTTTGAGAAATAGGGGGTGTTGGGAGGAAAGAGTGGTACTGATTTGAAGCTCTCGACGCGTAGAGTAGATGTGGGACAACCGGGAGCTGTGAAATCAATCAAAGATTCGGTGGGTTCCACACAAAGGTAGGTAAATTTATGTTTTCACAAATGATCCCATTAAAACATGTTTTTTTAAGTCTTTAAAGCCTTATATTTATTTATTGAATGCGTATGGGGCTCAATCTGTTGTTTTGGTGGTGAAAACGGGTGTTTTTAGCGTTTTAGGGGATTTCATATGGAAAAACCCAGAATACATGATGTGTATTAACGGGGAACATGATATGTGTTCTTATATTTTGGGGAATATAATGTTTTATTAAGTACACTCGGTGTACTTTGAATACACTCCATGTAGATGGTGGCTATGTGATTGGTCGTGTAAAATAGAACACATAATAGTGGTTTTCAAGGAGTACACGTCATATACTATATGTACAAGCTGTGTAGTGGTACTTGGGCATGTATTTTTGTGAAAACACACATGGGGAGACTTTTTTTGAATAGTGCACACTATGTTTAGTAAATTACACGCCATGTACTATTACACAGGCAAGCCCAATGTGTTCTTGCCAGGTGCTCTGGCCATGAACTACTCTTGTTTAGTAATTTTGGGATACCTTATCCAATGGAATTCAGGATTGAGTGTGTGAGTAGTAAATTAGGAGTGTTTTTCATGTATATCTCAATTTTGGATTCCTTTTTACATTATGAGGTCATACAAATGGTGTTTTGAGGGTTTTCGTCAAAATTTTGGGCTTCTTCTTATAGTTATCAAGTTCAATTGACACCGAAGAGGGAGACTTTGTGTGGATGATAGGTAGGGGTTCAGACCAGTATAGTTGTGACCATTAATAAGAGATGAGCTCTGATCTATCTCTTGTAACCTCTTCTTTATAGGACGTTCCCCTTGAGAGATGTTCCCTTCTGTCATATGAGTCTATGAGACCAGATACTTCTAAGGATCCCCTGATGGATGACTTACTAGTATACTGATTCTCAGTGTTCCTTGTCAAATTCCTCTCCTGTTTTACCTTGAATAGGACCCATGTTATGAAATTCCTATGTTTTACTTCATTTGGAGATCCCTTGTAGGATTCCTACCTTGATCTTTTCTATGTATCCCATGTAGGAATCCTTCACTCATGTTTTGTTGGAGAATCCTGAGTATGATGCTTCCTTAGTATTTGACATGATTGACCTAGTGGGTGCTCATTCCTTGACCGACCCTGAGTTTTTACATTGGGTTTGGGTATAGATAGTGGTCGAGTGTCACCAAGAAACCATGCCAAACTGGTGATCCCTTTGGGCTTTAGATGTATTACGGTGTTGGGTGTTCGGGACACCCGCACTAGTTTTTGTATATTTGACTCGGATTGCTAATGTTGTAGTGGTAACCAAATGTGCTTCATTGTTGGTTGCTATTGATCTTGAATCATGATGTATTTCTTGATTTTTGGATTCCTACTATTACTTGTGTGCCTGAGTTGAGGTGGTTTGATTTTAAATGCGATTATTTACCTTGTTGTGGATGTGTTTTCCCATGTTCGTTGATTTGGACCATTTGGTCTGTCTTGCCTGTTAGGTTGCCTTGTTTCCATGCCTAGTATATTTAGGATGGATTGGATTTATCTGATATGTTGTGATATGATGTATACTATAATCCAATTAGTTCTTGAGGTTTACTTTGGACGTATCGCACTACTATGCTCATTGACATACACATGGTCATTAAAAAATGGTGTAGTAGACTATATGGGGAATTGACCTGGTGAGCTTCCACAGAGAGACTTTGATCACATTTGGAAATAAGGGGGAATGACAGAATGAGCATCCTAAGAGAGCCTAGAACTATTTGGGGCTATAAGGGGAATTGACTGAGTGTGCTTCCTTAGAGTGTCCTTGATTTTTTTGGAATATTAGGGGATTGACAGCATGAGCTTTCTCAGAGAATATTTGTTTTACTTGAATTACCTTGATATCATAGATTATAAGGGGAATTGATGGTGAGGGATTCCTCAGAGAGTCTATGAACGACCTAGGGTATAAGGGGAATTGACCATGTGAGATTCATCAACGAGTCCTTGACCTTGGGGATATAAGGGGAATTGTCTGCATGAGTTTCCTCAAATAGTTCTTGACTACCCAAGACTATAAGTAGAATTGACTATGAGTTCATCCATAGAGTGCCTTTATATACTAAACCAGAGGTGTTAGACTATAATTACTGCCCATGGGTTTTATTGTGATTGAACGTTTGAACTAGAGGGTTACTTGTTTTTCTTTAGCTTGTTCAGAGGCATATTTCGAGAATTGATTGAGGCAGGTACATGTCGATGGGATTACAGACCCAGAGATCAACTTATCGATTCTCGGCTTGAGTGGCATGACCTCCAACTCAATTCCCTTAAATTGGATGTCTGGGATATGAGGATTATGGTCTAAGGATTGATTGCTGATTTTGTTCTTGTAATTAGAATCACATAATCATGAATATTCATATTTATGTATTGGTGTACAGGTATGAGAATATAAATGTGTACGTATATAGATATAGAAATCCATGGAGTCACATTCCAATTTGACAGGGATTTCATACCCTGAGTTTGACTGTGGTTGCACGTTTCGATTACTTCTTTTTGTTGTGTTCCATTGATGCTGAACACATCATTGTTTCTTACACTTTTAGTAACATAGTTATAGGTTTCTTTTAGCAGTTCCCTACTAAGATTATTTCTCACCCTAACACGTGAACCTCAGTTTACTTATAACCATATGTATGGTTTTCAGGTTGGCCATTAGTTTCATGATGGATAAGGATGATTCCCAATGTTTCATGATCGAGTGGAGCTGCTCGTGTGATTCTACCGATTGGGTTGCTGCAGTTTGATAGTGTATGCAGATCAAGTATGTGGATTGGATCAGAGTTATTATTAGAGCCCTTTACTTTTACATTCAGTTTCATTTGTACTTGTATCTTTATGGTCATCATAGTGGGTGACCAGTGTTGTATTGTATTGCATAGGTGTTCGGAATTTTACAACATTTTACAATTACTTCTTGTTCTATTTTATTTGTTTATCGCCACTTCACTCTATTTACATTGCACTGTGTATGATACGTAGTTATTTCCTATGTATGATAAATATGGTATGAGGGCATAGTCTCCCCACTATCACACCCTAGTCCCTCACAATGTGTCGGCAGCCTCTGGTATTCTTGGAGGTGTGCCTGAGGCCTAATGGTGAATTGGCTCGAAGCACTGGTCGAGTGGATTCCGGGTCAGGACGTTGCAAAGAGGTATCAGAGGGGTTTTTTTCGTGGTCTTTAATACTTTGGATATGGTACACATGAGTATTAGGAATGTTTTGGAATCTGTTATGGATATCGGGCTGGTGTTTTGAGAACACTTGTTCTGGTAAGAAGTCCTTGTTTCTAGGGATTGGGATTGCTGTTCTGATTTTACGATGTTATAGTTGTATATGATTTTCACCTTGAGTAACTCCCATTATTTTTGGTGTTATGATTTACTATGGATATCTGGCTCTTGACCATTGGTAACATGCCAAGGAAGGATTTTGACTCATGGTAGGAAAAGGTAAGTGGCGTCCCATGCATCATACTAGGCACATAGGATTCACATCATATAGGCCTCCTAGTGTGTGTTTTTACTGATGACTCAGAACTTTTGGACTACTTACACATACTTTTACTTTAGTGTTAGGTTACATGGATCTACGTTGATGTGTTTTTGTTGAGGCTGATGACTCAGTCCTCTTGCACAGGTGGTGCAGTGACCCTAGTCGGTCTATGTGGCACATGATGCCTTTTTTGTTTAACCCCTTATTGGGTGTTGTTTCTCAGGTCTATGGTTATCTAATTGAATCGATGATTATTATTTAGATATATAGAAATTATTTTCTTGTGAACGAGAGATCCTTATAGTATTTCCATATACGAATACCCGATGAGTGTCAGTTCATTTTCTCTTTTGCTTGGGTTGTGGACTCCAGGGAGTAGTTCCGTCAGAGGATGCTTAGAGATGATCACAGACCTTATAAGTTGTGTTTTGGAATTGACATTCTTGGTTCTCATGATCCTTACATGATTTCGAGGCATGTTGGATCGTTTGGACTAGGTTGTTAGACCATGTGACCTAGTTGTGAGGATTTTTCTATAGGGATCTATGAAAGACCTAGAGACCCATGGTTTTAACTCGAACCCTTATAGATCAATGTATGTTCTATTCAAGGGAAACCTGTGGGAGAATGGTCAGACCGTGTTGGAATCTTGGTCGGGTTTTGGAAGGATGTTAGTGTGGCTTAAAGGAAGCTAGAAATTCCTTTTATGAAATTTTATTGTACTACATTAATAGACGATCATGTGATATCTTGATTCATCATGAGAATGCTGAGAGTGCTTCTTCAATAAAATGAGCTCCTTTTTATTTCTTAAGGTTCACCCCTATTGGGGATGGAACCTATTCTATTTATGCTCTCAGATTAGTGTAAGGAAAGTCATATGGTGGGGAGTTATCCATTGTCCCTCTGAGAGTGATTTTAATTGTTTAGGTTACAGATCTGTGTTTTCCAGGAGATTTTGAGATCCTAGTTTGCTTATAAAATGAATACAATGATATTCCTATGGTGGGGAGTACCAGTTTGGTCGTAGTAGAATATAATATATGTAGAAGGTGGTTGTTAATGATGTTAGTCACATCATTGGATGGTTTAGATTGCTTGGTTGTTTAGATGCTCGGGTTGGGAGCAAGGATGCTGGTCTTTTCACTCGGCTTCTTGGGAACGAGGTGGTTTATGTTAGGGAGTTTGTGAGAACCCCTGTTTTTCTAGACTGCAGTTTTGAGCCGAAATTTGAATTTTTACTATTGGATGCTCGTGAGGGGTAAAATGGTCATTTTCAACTACCAGCTGATCTTGGATAATTTTCCGACCACTCTGTTGGTCTCTCAATAGGGTTTTTACCATAGGACATGAGTTTGGTGGAAATCTAAGTTGATCAAATATTAGCGGAATATTTAATATTTAATATTTTTAAATTAAATATAATATTATTCATATAGATTTTTTTGGAAATAAATTTTAAACGAAGCATTGGATTTAGATTCCATCTGCACTGTTGAGTCCATAATAACAAGTTTAGCCATGGGAAGGCATGAACTCATGTCTGGCGCTGTAGCCGGTTCGGGTCCCTTTTTCTTCCTTTTCTTTTCTTTCTATTTCTTTTTTTCTCTCTTATTTCCTCCTCTTTCTTAGGATTTCTCCATATACGCTACACCATGGCCATGTATTTTGGGAGGATTTGGATTTTGAAAATGTGGGAGATTTGGGAGGCAAGAGGGGTACTGATTTTAAGCTCTCGACTTGCTGAGTTGGCGTGCGACAACCGGGAGCCGTGAAATCAATCGAAGCTTTGATGGTTCCCACAAGAAGGTAGGGCCGTTTATTTTTTCTCCATATATCCCCTTAATAAATGTTTTTTATAATTTAAAACCTTTTATTTCTTTCTTTATGGCCCTTGAGGATCGATCTGTTGTTTCGATGGTGAAAATGGGTGTTTCGGGTGTTTTCAGGGATTTCTTGTCGGATAACCTAGAATACACAATGTGTATTCCAATGGTACACACCGTGTGTTCTTCCCGTTTGGGGAAGGAAATTTTTTCTTAATTACAGTATGTGTACTTTGAGTACACGCCGTGTACTTTGAGTACACGTTGTGTAGTTGGTCGCCATGTGACTGGCCGTGTGAAATAGAACACAAAATAGTGGTTTTTAAGGAGTACATGTCGTGTACTATAAGTACATGCCTTGTAGTGGTACTTGGGCTTATTTTTTAGTGAAAAAAACACGAGGTGACATTTTTTGAATAGTACACATTGTGTATAGTAATGTATATGCCATGTACTTTTACAAAGGCAGGCCAAATGTGTTCTTTCCTTGTGCTCTGGCCATGTACTACTCGAGTTTAGTAATTATGGGAAATTTAATGATCTGGAAGTCAGAATTGGGACTGTGAGTTGTTGATTCTGAGAATTTTTCCATGTACATCACAATTGAAGAATCCTTTTTAATTTTAGAGGTCATCCAAATTGGGTTTTGGATGTTTTTATCTAAATGGTGTGATTCTTCTTGTAGTTATCAATCTCAGTTGATACCTAAGAGTGAGACTTGGCATGGATGATAGGTTGGCTGTTCAGACCAACTTAGTTGAGAACATGAATAGGGTATGACCTGTGAGCTATCTCCCATAACCTATTCTTTATAGGATGTTCCCCTTGTGAGACGTTCCCTTTTTTTATATATGAGTCTATGAGACTGGATACTTATAAAGATCCCCTGAGGGATGCCTTCACTTGTCTACTAACCTTGGGAGTTCCTTGTAGGATTCTTCTCCTGTTCATCCCTTGTTAGGACCCATGTTAGGGAATGCCTATGTTGTACTTCATTTGAGGATCCCGTGTAGGATTCCTTCCATGCTCTTCACTAAGGATCCCATATAGGATGCCTTCGCTCATGTTTACCTAGAGAATCATGAGTATGATGCTTTCTCAGTGTTTGACATGAGTGACCCAGTGGGTGTTCATTGTTGGACGGACCTTGAGTTGTTACGTTGGGTTTGGATATAGATGGTGATCAGGTGTCACCTAGAACACGTGTCATACTGGTGATCCTTTTGGGTTGAGCGTTCGGGCCACCCACACTATTTTGATTATATCTAAATTGGTTTGCTGATGTTGTAGTAGTTACCAGAGGTGCTTCCTGGTTTGTGGATGTTGATCCTAACCCGTGGCGTCTTTCTTGTTTGTTTGGATGCCTACTATTACATGTGTACCTGATTATTGGTGGCTTCATTAGATATGGAATTATTTACCTTGTTGTGGATGTGTTTCTCCATGTTGATTGATTTTGACTATTTGGTCTAGCTTGCCTGGTAGTTTGCCTAGTTTCGATGACTATTATTTTTATGATGGAGTTGTTTTATTTGAAATGTTGTGATATTCTAAAGACTGTTAGCCAAGATTTTCTTGAGGTTTACATTAGAGGTATTTCACTGCCATGATTATTGACCTACACATGGTTGTATGAACCCGGTGTAGTAGACTATAAGGGGAATTGAACGGGTGAGCTTCATCAGAGAGCCTTTGATAAAATTTAGCTATAAGTGGGATTGAACGAATCAGAATCCTTAGAGAGCCAATAACCACTTTGGGATATAAGGGGAATTGACTGAGAGAGCTTCCTCAGAGAGTCATTGATTGCTTTAGACTATAAGAGGTCTTACCATGTCAGCTTCCTCAGAGAGTCTTTGCTTTACATGAATTACATTGATTACAAAGACTATAAGGGGAATTTATTGTGAGTGATTCCACATAGAGTCTATCAATGACATGGGATATAAGGGGAATTAACTGAGTGTGCTTCCTCTGAGAGTCCTTGACCTAGGGGCAATAATAGAAATTTACTGCGTGAGCTTCCTCAACGAGTTCCTAAATACCATTTACTATAAGGGGAATTGACTATGAGTTCTTCCACATAGAGTCATTATATACTAATCTAGAGGGGTTGGGCTTTGCTTATTTCGTAGTGGGTTTCTTGTGTTTGATTGGATGTACTATATGGTTACATGTTTTCGTTTATCTTTTTCAGAGGCATATTTCTAGTGTTGGCTGTGGGAGGTACATGTCAATGGGATTACAGACAAAGATATCGACTTATTGATACACGGCTTCAGTGGAACGACATCTAACTCAATGCCTTTGTATATGATGTCTAGGAGATCAGGATTATGGTCCCAAGGATCGACTACTGATGTTGTTCTTGTTTTTTAAATCAATTAATCATGAATATTCATATTTATGTATATGTGTATAGGTATGAGACTATACATGTGTACATATATAGATATGGACATCCATGGTGGAACTTTCCCAGTCGACATATATTTCATACCCAGAGTTCGAGTACGGTTGAACATTTGGTTTACTTCCATTTGTAGTGTTCCAGCGATGCTGAGCATATTGTTATTGCATACACTTTTAGTAGCAAAGTTATATGTTGCTTGTCAGGGTAACCTACTAAGATTATTTCTCAACCCTTCATGTGAACCTCCGTGTATGTTTAGACCTTATGTATGTTTTTTTGGTTGAGCACATGTTTCATGGGGAATAGGGTTGAGGCCTAGTGTTGCATGATTGAGTTGAGCTGCTCGAGTGGTTCTATTAATTGGGCTGCTGCAATTCGACATTTCCTAGAGATTAGGAATGTAGATTGTCTTAGAGTTAGTGGTAGTGCCCTGAAATATTACTTTCAATTTCTTTTATACTTGAATATGTATTGTCGGCCCGGTGGGTGACCAGTGTTTTATTGTATTAAATTGCTATTCGGGATTTTACATCATTTTACTATTAAAGCATGTTCTATTTCGTTTGTTTATTGCTTCCACACTCTATTTACTTTCCACTGTGTATGATACTTGGTTATTTCTGCTGTTTTCATTCTTTGGTATGAGGGAATAGTCTCCCCACTATCACACCATTGGCCATCTCTGCTAGTCGGCAGCCTCTGGCACACGCGGAGGTGTGCTTGAGGACTTGTGGTGAACCGTCTTGGAGCACCAGTTTAGTGGCTTTTGGGTCGAGACGTTACATTTTAAAATTTTTTATACCCCTATATATTCAATTGAGTTTACATAAGGTGTTTTAACCAAATTCAGTTTATGTGTCTAAAACAAATTTAATTGGTTATCTAAGGTCAATGGAAAAATTTATATAACATATAAAGAATAATAAATTTGTTATAATTATCATATTTATACCTCAGTTATAAATTTAGAATCAATCCTTAAATATGATTAGGAAAAATGAACTCATGTTACAATCATGGATACTATTGGTCGTACGTATGCAATAGTAAGGTTCCCATTTTTTCAAAGATTATTATGGAAAGAAGGTAAGTTACAGTAACATATAATAATGATAATTTTATCATAAAAAACATACTATTTAGTCATATAAATTTATATATATAATTTTTTTTTGTAAAAGTAATCACATTGTTGTGAGGAGGTGGTAGCCCACACATCCAGGATTGGTGTTATCCATTTTTAAGTTTGTGAATGGGTAATAAAGAAAATGATATATATTTTATTTATATAAATTCAATTATTTCATGATTATCATACATGTTTTTTATAAAACTTATTTTTAATTAACATCATCATTTATATGTTCCATGTATAATCTGAATGAATCACATCGTTTTGAGGGGGTAGTAGTCCACACTTTCACAAATGATGTTATTGTATTTTAAAAAATATATAATGAAGAAGTTTGTGTGTTGAATAAAAATTATAGATGACCAAATATATTATAAATAATATATATATATTATATAAAAATAATTTCCATAATAATTCATAACCATGAAATATGGTAATTGAAAAATGAACAAATTTGTTTTGTGAGGCGGTGGTTTGTTATACACATAAACAATAAGTCAGTTACCCATTAGATGAATGTGTGTTAAGTGTAGGTAAAAACCATAAATAAAAAAAAATTACATTTTTTTAATTCTATTTTTATATAATCATGTATTAAAGAGATATGAGGGGGTGGAAAACGGAAATATATCTAATGAGCTTGGAGAAATATATTAACTCTTAATTGGGTAACACATTTTGGATTGAACCAAAAATGTTACATGGATGTATTTATGACCAAGATAAGTTATACTGATTAAGGGGAGGTATTTTAGAATGTATTTTGGTTTATATTTTTTTGAGAAAAATTGGCTTGATATGTTTGATGATGTGGGAGGTTTGAGTGACTTTTATAGTGTTTGAGGAGGGGCACTCTTGAAATTTCAGAAAGGGGAATTGTACCCACGTTTTTCAATTACAAATCTCTAAAATAATGTAATTAGTAGATACAAGGGATTATCTGGTCTCAATATGTCCATTTATTCTCCTTTGGACAAGTTTATATATGTTGTTTTGGTCCTTTAGGTTATGAAGTATCCCTATGTTAAGAAAAATTTATCATTAATCATAATAATTAATTTTATTTATTTCACTAATAATTTTAGTCAAATCTATGTTGAACATTTCATAAATTAAAAATAATGATGATTCCAAAAATGGAATCAAATTTTTGAAATTCATAAAATATAATTGGGAGAAATTAATTTAAATTTAATCTCGCAGACAAGATGTCAATGCAAGGTTTTAAAGTAAAATGGTTTAAAAGTTTGATATGTTTTTATCTCAATTTATATTTGAAACAGATTCGAATGAACTAAATTGGATTAAATGATAAAATATTAATATAATTAATCCTTAAAAAAATTTAAAAATATATTTTAACTTTATGGATTAATTACATGAACAATGAGTTTTGTGTTAAAATTCAGTATTTATTACTTTTCCCTAAAAATTATTCTTCCTAGAAAAATACCATAAATTAACTCCAACATAATTTTTATGGATATAATTTAGTTATTATGTTAATTTTTTTTTAAAAAATTATAAATGTTCTAAAAATTTGATTTAAGATAGGTTTTCAATTAAAAGCAGTAAAAGTGACTTAATAAAAATATATGATTTTATTTGCAATATTGAGATCATTATTATCTCATACCTATAAAATCTATTGAATGGATATAAAAAATATTTTATTGAATAATATATATATATATTTAATATTATTCACTAATTGTAATTATTGTAATTTAATGAATAAAATTACCTTTAAGAGTATAAAAATAAAAATATATCATTTATATTCAATTGGTTCTTACATTCTCAGTTCTAATTAATTTGAAATCTATGAATTTATTATATATTTATGTCAACTATATATTTTCATAATTTAGTTAATAATTTTCAAAACTGCTAATTAAATTACTTGATTATATTTTATTATATAAAATAATTATATTTTAAATGTATATTATTGATAAGTAAAGCTGAGTCATGCATGTAAAGTTGGCTAGTGAAGAAACTCATTATTGAATGAAACATATATTAACATTTCATCATGTTCATTTTATGATATTATCATGTATTTTTTATATTTAAAATATTAATATATTATAATGTTTTGGGGTATTATATTCCCTCACAATCTGGGTGTTGTGTGTCATACACGCTATCGAAAACAACGTTACTTATTTATTTTTTAGGTTGTAACATTCTCTTTACCTTAAATAAATTGGGTTCTAATAATTATAATTCAATATTGATAATAAATTGATTTATATGTACTTCTCTAAAATCACATTTCATCAGAAGGGTTCCAATGTAATCTTATAGAAAAGAGAACGAGAATTTCAATGGTTATTTGGACTAACAAATTACTAGGTCTCTATGTATGAGATCATTAATGGAATGTAAAGATATATACTTGGTGAAAAAACAGAAATATTTATGGGGATTTATGGAGGTAATCAATTAAAAAAATTGAATTATCTATGGAATTTTGAGGGTCTCAAGGACATAAATCATCGATGATTTAGAAGAGCATCGATTGAAATATGTAATGCAATAAGACAACACACATTTTTTTAATGATCATTTTCTTCATGTTGAAAAAATATATTATTGCATATTAATATAATGAAATTCATATACAAGATACATATTAATTTCATATGAATAATAACACAATTTTATTCATCAATAAAATTTTAATTCATCCATTACATTAAGAAATGGTTATCTAAAAATTATCTTTGATCCATGAAGAACTAAAATAAATATTTAATAGATCATAAGTCCCATAAAAGAGAGAAAATTATTTACATTTGACTCTATATATTCTCGAAAGCCAATATAGTTAATAAATTAATGTCTAAACCTAAAAAACCAACACTATTGGTTCATCATTATTATTTATTCGTAAAATTTGTTATATAAAAACAATGACAAATTAAACAGAAAATTACATAGTTTAGTGGTTGGCGTTAAACACATATCAACCATAGGTTAGGAGTTCAATACCCTCAGGCTTACCTTATTTGATTAGTTTTCACCCAATATATAAGTTTTCCTTTTGTAAAATAAAAATTAATATATTTTTCAAAATAGAAGAAAATGGACATCCAAGAAATAAAGTTAATCACTAAATTTCATTTTAATTAAGGTTTTCAACACAACCCCATTATAGAAATACATCATCCACATATTTCAAAATAGTTCAATTATTATTCAATATTTTATCCTTAAGAAGATTAAAATGAGTCTATTAATGTATATTTTCCCCTCATTTACAACAAAAATCTATAAATAATTCCTTTGGATGCGTTTTATATGTTTCCATCTTAATATTAATTTTTAATTTGAAATTCATTGCACTAGGTTCATCTTTATCAAACATAAATCATTTACCTGTTCCATTGAGACATTTTACTAGGGGTCTCCTACCACATTTCACTCATGAGGGAAACCAACACTTATTATCTTTGTGTTTTCCACCACTTGAGCTCATAGAAAACTCCATCCTTCAATTCATTGGTAAGTTCAACAGTTGGTTAAGGTATATGTTTTTAATCATAAGTAATGAAATATAATTTAGAATAATGGTGATTTCTTTAACTCATATCAACTCATATGTTTTTTCTTCATTCACACAACATTTTCCTTCATGTTCAATGTTTACATGAATCCTTATTTTACTAGACATTTACTAAAACCTAAAAACATTGTGTGAGAAAAAACAGTAATTTAGAAATGTATAATCACTTATACGATATCTAAATCCAGAAACCATATCTGTAATCAAATACCCATTTCTATTAACATAGGGGTTTCATTATCAAAATCCTTCATAATATTTTGAAAAGTAAATTTAAATTATCATAGGAGTATCAACCAGGAGTATCAAACTAGGTGGATAAAAAGACCTAGTTTCATGTATCAGGTAATGCCGAGTATGGCCTTCCGCACCATGTCATTGTTTATACCCCTAGGTACATCAGTTATAGAACTATGTCCCCTTTTAGTATCGACATAGGGATATATTTCTAGATAGGCCCTCATAATTTTTACCTTATTAATATTTATTAATTTTATGCTATAAATATCATCCAATTCTACCATAGGGTTATGCTCTCAATGTCATAAATTTCTTCATTATAGTTCATAAGGTTTATTTTAAACATTCTCTAACACCCACTGTAGTGTCTCAACCATAGAAATCCCAGAATTAGTTTCTTATATTAATTATATTTTTTAAAGATTCAAGTAAATCATTTACCAACAGACTCAATAATTTTGTATTCATTGTAAACCATAAATATACATTAGTCCTGTATGAAAAGTTAATACACTAATTAAAATATTTTTTTTTGAATATAAAAAATATTTTATATCTAGATTATATTTGTATATATTTTTTAGTACATTCCTTGTATTCCTAATGAGAAGAAACAAAATAAGGGTTATCATAAATTCTTATTAAATGTAATTTATTGTGAAAGAAATAATGAATCTATGATAATAATCAAATAGTAAGGAAAATAAATGATCACACAATCCATGATATAAATAAACAGAGCTGGAATTGTATGGTCAATATGTAAAGTTAAATAAATTGAATCTGATTCCATTTATATAACTAGATAAGAAAAAATAAATATGGAATGCTAATAAACTGAAACACATTCAATTTAATGAATGAACTAGGAATGAAATAAAACCTTATATATATATCAATGAATAATATCAAGGATATTTAGTAAATAAATAAAATGATAGAACTTCATAATTATTGTAAATCAAGTCTAAGGAACATGAACTCCAATATCATTAAGACCTTTAAAAAAGTAGTTTTAAAATGCGGATAGAAACCCATTTCATTTGTTAAAATTACTTTTCTCATGAGAACATGTAGATGTATCTATGTTCAATATATTTTCATACCCCCACTCATCATTTCTAGTACAAAATCATTCATCATATCGACTAATTAAAATAAATAATATTCCTTATCAAATATCTATATTGAATAAAAAATATTGATTTATCAATATTTCTCCAAAAAATAAAAAAAAAATTAAGTTTAAAAACCATAAGGAAATTGATATATGATTCCAGAATTAATCATATACATGTCGAATGATAAATATTTTAAAAAAACATTTCCTAGAAAAACACCTGGAAAAAAATTTCATTAAAATATTATCCTTTTAAACCTAGAAAAAGAATACTCAAATAAATGGAGGTTAAAAAATCAATGCATTCCATTCTAGGTAAGAGGAACATTCCTCTTCCATTGTAAAAATGTTATATACATGCCTTGTTATGATAAAAACAAGAAGTTTCCATTGAAAATATTGGCAAAAGAAAAAAATGGAAAAATACCTCGAATAAATCCATTTTTAATTATTATTATTATAAATAGCTTTTAGAATAAGGTTTTTTTGAATAAAATATTTTCTCTGACTAAAGAGTGTATGTTGTTGGGTTTTCGTAAAAATAATTTCTAAAACATTTTGAGTAAAAAAGTGAAAAAACGGTACTAATACTTGAAAATGGTCATGAACCACTATAAAAGAATACAATTAAATGGATTATTTAATAATGGTAATATAATTTTTTCAAATGGAATTGAAATTTCATTAAAAATAATTATTTATGAAAATAATCTTTAAACATTCAGAAATGTCCCATAACACTTTGACATATTTTAAATAATAATCCTCCTGAATGAAAAACAAAATTAAACTTATTATATTGTGTGATTAATGAAAATCATGATATAATTTGTCACTGGTATTATATACACAATATATAAAAAACAAGGTTAATAACAAAAAATAAGCCTAAATGGAATGTAAAATGAGATGAAATACCTTACCTCGAGTTCGAATAGTCTCGTGTGTCATTATATTCTTCATAATATACATATGATTATTATTGACTTAATTTGAAATATTTATCATTTATATTATTACTATTATTTTAGTTATTTACATGTTTTATAGATCTATATAATCAATTAATTTAACATCGGGTGTTTCAACAATATTTAGTTTATGTGTCAAATAAATACTTTGTAGGTAAATTTTGGTCAATCGAGTAATTATAAAAAATATCCAAAATAATTTTCATGAAATAATTATCATATTTACACATAAATTATAATATTATTATCAATTATAATATATGTTTAATATAAATTAACTAACTTTACAATCAGGGAGATGGTAGAATGTAGTATGCCAGAGTAATGATCCCAATTTTCATTGATCCTTATGGAAACAAATTCAGTATCATTAACATTAACATTCTAAGGAACCATCCTTAAAACATTAAATAATATTGAATTGAACAAATAATTCACATTATGTATCTTTTCAGTTTTAGAGCTTTAGTGAATTCGGACATAACTATTACATCTCAAAAGATTAAAAAGTAGACACTTCTACGTAGTATCCATTTTGTTCTTTCAATAAAAACTGTTGAAAGAGAGAGTTATGTCTAGTTCCATGATTAAGACATCATTACTTTTCCATGATCCCATCTTTGACCCTATTGCACATTATGTCTAAAGGTTTTGGGCCCAGAGGAAACTCGTTGGTGGATGTTCCCACTTGGATTTTTTTCATTAGAAATGATCAATCCGGGATCAATATGATAATAAACACCAGTCTCCGAGGATCGATTCACTGAAATTTACAAAGAAGAAGAAAGGTCCTGGAACCACAAATATGGATCGTCCCATGTTGAATATAATTGATCTAATTAATTGACAAGAATTACCTTTTGGTTGTTTTTTATTCGTTGATATTAATGATCAAGTTATGATGTGATTCATCATTGAGTCTCAGAAGCCAAGTGTAGAATTCCTCTAGAGGTGATCCACACATGCAACTTGTATCTCTGGACGTCGCCAAAGGAGACTCCAAGTGCTAGCATGGAGAAACCTTTTCTTGTGTTTTCCACCTTATATCTTCTTGAACCAAAGGAAGAGGATCTCTCTAGGTCTGGAGAGAATTCTTGGAGGAAGAGGATCTTTTAGCCTCGAAATAATTCTCTA
Organism: Viscum album; assembly: GCA_963277665.1. Taxonomy (NCBI): domain Eukaryota; kingdom Viridiplantae; phylum Streptophyta; class Magnoliopsida; order Santalales; family Viscaceae; genus Viscum; species Viscum album. The sequence continues at coordinate 1,456,174,947 of OY728159.1, read as the reverse complement.
GATTTGTTGTGCACACCTATTCTCTTGTATGAAAAGAGTTGGGGTTGTGAGGATATTTATAATTGGGTTTGATGTTGTAGAGTTATGACAATATATAAATGTGTTATGCATTTTATTTATTTTATAGACTCTTATGGAAAACCCCATGTCGGATAATTAATTCCTTGACATGCACCCACCCTGATTATACTAAATATAATTTAATAAAACAAAATTTAATCCTCAAAATCCCTACTGGAAAAACTACACAGTGTGTAATAATAAATACATGGTGTGTACTTGTTTTTCAATTAAAACTACATGGATTTTACATTCAATGTACATGGAGTTTATATCTACTTTTAATTTATTTATTTCCTTTCCAAAATGAAAACTACATGGCGTGCACATTTAATAATACACGGCGTGTACTTGTTTTCAAAAAAAAACTACACAGCGTGTAATCATTAATACACTGTGTGTACATGTTTTCATTCTATTCTTCCTCCAACATTATAACTATTTAGTATTCCTTGAATAATTATTAATCCACGTATGAGAATAATCTTTATTCTACTTGAGATACCTGAATGCACTTAATGTGCGACCATCTAGTCCTCTTTCTCGTTGGCATTATGCGAGCTTGCCTAAAGTCCAAGATTACTGTCTAGCAATGGGTCTGGGCACCCAAGAGAAAGAAGTTGATTCCACTTTGACATATCACCTCATATGAAGGCTTACTATGTAATTTATTCACTTTGTATCAATACCTCATCAAACAGTTTTCATGGCTGTGTGATAAACCTATATGTTTGATCTGTCAATCATTGACTTCCAGAAATAAACTCGTCGTGTCACCATGGCCATAGAATTTTTCCGACAGTTATATTTCAATCATTGGGCCCGAGATATCTAAATCCATAAATATGGAAGGGGCAAATCCTTCCTCAACTTATCCATTAACAATATGTCATTCTTGACACAGCCAACATACCCTAGTTCCCACCAACTGTATTTTTGACGGTTTTCATTAGCAAATCTAAGTACGCGAGTCAAGACATTAGTTAATGATAATATTCCAATTTAAAGACCATTTCACACACAGGCATATAGAAATATCTTATGAAACCAAAACATGTAGGATTACTATTGGCTGGTCTGTTCTGATAATCTTCCTTCTTAGAGATTACAATGTGCGAACTCCATGAGAGAGAGTCTCGTATTATTACGAGTACTAGAACATGAAAGTCAATATACTATGTTTCCTACCATAGTATGTCATCCAACCATAGAACATTATTTAAGAATATTGTTATAGCATTTCTAGATTCTCATCATAGAGGGGATCTTCCATGACCTTATCAATGAAACAAATATTCTATGACATTATTATATTATAGTCATGTCGAACAACAAATAATATATAATAAGTGATAATTCATATAATAAATGTACAAAATAGTTGGTTCTTAGCACACCAACCCTAACAAACTCCAACTTTCACTAGAGCCATCTACCTACGACTTTTAGTCTTCTAGACCTCATATGATGATCATGTTTCTGATGAGTTAATGCATTAGTCAAGGGGTCCGCCATGTTGTCATCCATGGAAATACTTCTCACTGAAACTTCACATATCTGAGAAAAAACTCTCAACAGATGATACTTACGATGTATGTGCATTTTCAGATGATGTGACCTTGGCTCTTTTGCAAGTTCCAGTTCTACAGTATTGTAACAATAGAGTGTGATAGGATATTTTCTTCTAGGTACTACATCTAGCTCTTGGACAAAGCATCGCATCGATACTACTTCTTTGGCTACCTCAGAAGCTGCGATATACTCGGACTATGATATAGAATCTCCCACCACATTTTGCATTGTTCTCTTCCTGCTCAATGCTCCTCCATTCAAACTAAAGATGTATCTGGTCTGCGACATCATGTCATCTTGATCAGTCTGGAAAAAGGCATATACATGTACTCTGATGACTAGTTCCACATATCATCCATTAACCAGGAACATATCCTTAGTACACCTCAGATACTTAATGATAGTCTTGACTGCCATCTAATGGAGGACTCCTAGTTTAGCTTGATATCATCCTACCACACTTAATGCATAAGCAATATCTAGCCTTGTACATTGCATAACATACATTACAGACCCAATCGCGGATGTGTAAGGGATCCTTGCCATTTTCATTCTTTCCTCATGTGTCCTAGGACATATTTTCATGGAATGATGAATGCCATGTGACACTGGCAACAATCCGATATTGGATTGTTCCATACGTAATCCCTTCGGAATCTTGTCAATGCATGTATGTTGACTCCGGCCCAACATCCTCTTGGACCTGTCATGAGGGATCTTGATCCCTAGAAAATATGCTGCCTCACACATGTTTTTCATAGAGAAGTGTTTATCCAACCATGCCTTAACTGACTGTAATACATGTACTTTGTTTCCAATTAGTAATATGTCATCAACATATACTATTAGGAATACAATTGCACTTCCACTAAACCTTTTGTACACACAATGCTCACATTTGTTCTTAACAAATCCAAATTCTGTTACAGATTTATCAAAACGATTGTTCCATGACTATGGTAATTTCATTAATTCATAAATGGAATTTATCAACTTGAATACCTTGTTGGTATCCGTTCAAGTCACAAAACCTTCAGGTTGTGTCATGTAGACATCTTCCAAGAGGTTCCCATTAAGGAATGCTGTTTTGAAATCCATTTTACAAATTTCATAATCCTGGTAAGCGGTAATGGAAAATAGGATTATGATGGATTTTAGCATGACAACTGGTGAAAATGTTTCTTAATAGTCAATTCGTTGACAGTTTCTAAAACCTTCTGAGACTATTCGTGCCTTATAGGTGATGAATTTCCCCTCCATGTCTAGTTTCATATTGAATACCCATTTATTACCAATAGGGTTTACATCTACTAGAGGATCTACCAAAATCCAGACTTGGTTTTGGTACATGGAATCCATTTCGAAATTCGTGGATTCTTGCCACTTGGCAACGTCTGTGCCTTCAACTGCTTCCTTATATGTAATAATATCATCATTGTCAACCAATAATGAGTCACCATCATTGGTGAAAATAAAACCATATCATTCAGGTTCTCTCACCTCTCTTATGCTCCTACACAGTTCTTGTGTCTCTGGAACCGACTGTTCATCCATGGGGCTTTGTGGAATCTATTATTGTACCAACTCATTTGTATCTTGACCCTTGACATCATCGAAGTCTATCTCGATCCCACTATCTCTTTTGGATATGTGCTCCCTCTCAAGGAATATGGCATGTCTTGCCACTATAACTTTTTTTTATGAGGGGTTGTAGGGTTAATATCCCCTTGTTTACTTGGGATATCCTATAAAGATACACTTTGTGCTTCAGGGTGTGAGTTTGTTACCTAAAGAGGCCTTAACAAATGCTTCTCTACCCCACACATGTAAATCTGATAACATGGCTTTGCGTCCACTCTATAACTCGTATGAAATACCATTTATCAATTTATTTGGTACATGGTTTAGTATGTGTGCTGTTTTTTGTAATGCATATCCCCAAAAGGATAATGGGAGACTCTCATGACTCATCATTGATATCACCATGTCCAACTGGGTGTGGTTCCTCCTTTAAAATACACCATTCCACTGAGGTGTGTAAAGAGGAGTAAGTTGAGATAGAATCCCAAACTCCCATAATAAATCAATGAAATCCTAATTAAGATATTCTCCTCTGCTTTTAGAGTAGATTTTTGTAATATTTTTAACACACTGGTTCTCAACTTCATTCTTTTATTCATTGAACTGATCAAAAGAGTATGAATTATACCTCTTTAATTAAATATATCCATATCTACTAAAAGCATCAATAATTATTTTTAAGTACGAGAACCCACCCCTTGATTTAACTGGAAACAACCCACACACATCTAGTTGAACTAATTCAAGAATCTCTTTTTCCCTTTCACCTTTCCCACTAAACGGGGCTTTTGTCATTTCGCCTTGTAGACACGCATGACATAAACCAAGTGGTTTTAGTTCGAAAAAATATAAATACCAATCATGATGTAATTTTGTCAAATGTTTATCATTTACATGAACTAGATGGTGATGCCAAAGTAGGGTGTGGTATAAGTCATGTGAATTAACTTTTTCATCGATTACTATCTCTTGGTTTGTGTAGTATAACACATAAAGGCTGTTATATAAATCTGTCCTACCGAAACAAATGCTATATTTATAAAAGTAGAAACATCCACTTCAAAACATGATGATTAATCCATCAATATCTAATATGGATACTAAAATAATGATTCTGGTTACAGAGGGTACATAATAACATCCTTTCAAAACCAATTCCATCCCAGTAGGCAATGTGATATGGTAGTCTCTGACAGCTACAACAGCGAGTGTGGCTCTGTTGGCTTCTAGAAGATTCACCTCACCTATGTCAATATTTCCTAATCTACATGGGTCCTGTATTTGGATACATATTTGAACACCAAATGGATAATATAATACCCTATTGGTAGAAATAGATAGATTACATTCCATAACAAATGCACATGAAGATTCCCCTCACTTCCTTGGATGGGTACAGTTTTTCTTCCTGTGGCCATTCTTGCCACATGGGAAACAAACAACATCCTTTTCTCTTGCCTCCTCATTGATCATCCTTTTCTTGGAAGTCCTTGAAGAAGCATTGGGCTTAATGCTCATCACCTTCTCTTTCCTTTTATTCACCATGAGTACAGAAGGCTTTTCACGCTTCATATCATTGTCCACCTGGCGAATGAGGATAAAAATATCAGATATAGACTTGTCAATGTTGTTCATTTTGAAATTTACAACAATTTTGGATATTCTAAGGGGGAGTGATTCAAGATTGAGATCAGTACCTAGTTCTTTGGGGATTTTAAACCCTAGAACCACCAAGTGCTCAATGTAGCCAATTAGATTGACTACATGTGGCCCACCTGGGGCACCTTCTCCAAGATTTCTTTGAAATAGAGCCTTAGATATCTCAAACCAGTTTTGTCTTTGTCTCTCATTGTATAAACCACAGAGGGGCTCGAGCATGTTGTAGGAATCCATATCTTCATTAGACTTCATGAGCTCACTGGACATTTATGACAACATCAAACATTGAATATCGAGTGCATCACTCAAATATTGATCATAGACCAGGGAATATTCATCACTCTCCCCTAGGACATGTGAATTAGGATGTGAGGACTCCGACACATAAAACATTCATTCATAGTGTAGGATAACCGAAAGGTAGCTATACCATTACTGAAAGTTACGGTCGGTGAGGATGTTGTCTTGAACAATAATGGATAATAGAGAAAATGTGGTTGATGAGTTTTTCATATTATACAAATTAAAAGGGAAAATTTATCAGTACATTCATGATTACATTTGATGAGAAATAATAAATTTTATTATGTCTCCAACTATTTTATCAAGTCCTAATGTCCCTCACCATTGAACTCGGAATGTCCAATTTCATTGAAATTCTAGTGGAAAGGATCCATATTCCCCTTCGCATAACCCCAACAAGGGTTGGTCAATCTATTTGAATGTATTTAGTTAGGAAGGTCTTTGCCAAAAGTGAGCTTACAATTCCTTGATCTGTTAAGTGGTCACACGAATCCTAAATTCATGGCTTGAATTTCCTCAACTCTTGCCTCCAATATTAAATCAAGTCTTGCAAGGGCTACTCATCTTGATGTAATATGGTTAAGTCAACCTGAATTCTTTCAAAAGCGATTTCTTTATAAAAGTATGTGTCTCAACAACGGTTGGTCAAACACATAGTTTTATTGAGTATTTCGCTTAATCATGTAACAAAAGTCTTGGTCTGACTAAATATAGTATTGAGGAATTTTAACCATTTATGTGTTATTTCCCATTATCACATGCTTGTTAATATTAAGTTATTCTTGCTTAAGTTATTAACCGTGTTCTGATAATGTTAACACATTGTCCGGTTTTTATTTTACTCCTTATTGGCATACATTTTCATTTTATTAACTATGTGACCACGACAACACGTACATAATAAATAAACCATGAAATCAGACAGAAATAAAATAAGATTTCATGATCATGAGCTTTTTCCGGTTAGCTTATCTAGAGATTTGATAAGCTAGCCCTGACCTAAGGAAAAACACCTTGAACTAATAGTGCATGTTTTCAATCTCCCACCTGTCCACCTTTGTATCTTCTTGGGATGGTTTCACTTTAGCTTCGGGTTGTGAACCGTCACCTCTGGGTTGGGAGATCCTCAATTACATGGGGTTTACAATAAAGGAATCATGGGCACGTAGACCATAAATTTTATTGGAAGAAGTCTCACAGGCCAACGAATTTAAATTTAACATATTTAAATGAAACCAAACACACATACAATGGGTCTTTTTTCTAGATCATTATTATCCATAGCAAGCAATGACATTTACGATTATTTAGAATTCAAATTATTTTAATCATTCTATTATTAAAGATAAGAAACGCTTGAAATTAATTAATTATGATATTATAATTAATCAATTAATTATCTGAAATTCATTTTTGAATTTCCTTGAGATTCTTCTCATCTATATCCCTCGTACAAGTCTTTGTAATTTTGGAGGAAACCTGGTGAAATTCCATTTTAGGAAAGTACACGGTGTGTAGTTTATATTTACACCGTGTGTATTTCTTTTCACCCTTTATCCAAAGTACACACCGGGTGCTTTGGTGTGTTTTTTCTAATTTTGAAATTTTTGAGTACACAACATTTAGATTAATCTAACATGGCGTGTACTTAGTTTTTACGCAGTTTAACAGCTTGGAAATCCCTTGTATGAGGAACACGACTTCACATTGTACATTGTTTCAACTGGACACGTTCAGACTATACGGCATGTTGATTTAAAATACACATCACATATTCCTATCCCGACGCGCCGTTCATTTCTGGTCAACACAAGTAATAAATACTTAGGTATAATCAATTCACATGGCATGGTTTGGTGGACTATTACCAGTTCCTTAAACCTATGTACACGGAATGTAGTTTTCATTCCATGTCATGTATTCCCATGGTGTACATATAGAAAGATTAGCTCCTCCTGATGAGTTCATCATTTTTTATTTTAATCAATATTAAAATTAAAAGGACTTTTTTGTGATGTGAATCGAGAAATGAAGGAAGATAAACATAACTCTTTTATTCATTTTAATAGAACAATTTATCTCAAATTGAATCGAATATAAATGCATAAATTATCAATGAAAATTAAAAAACTATAATTAACGTTGTAACCTTCCTCTAATACCAATTGATGGTTCTTGATGAAGCGAAGGCTCATGGGTGGATGTTCCCACTTGGCCTTTTGTCGTTAGCAATGATCAATCCGGTATCAATACCATGATAAAGGAAACTCTCCATGGATCGATTAACAGAAATAGACAAACAAGAAGAAAGGTCCAGGAACCACAAAAGTGGATCGTCACAGGTTGATTATAATTAATCCAATTAATTGACATGACATACCTTATTTCTGTTCTTTCTTCATTGATATTATTGATCTCGTTCCGATGTGATTCATCGTTGCATCGTAGAAGACACATGTATTCTTCCTCTAGCAGTGATCCACATGAGCACCTCGTATCTCTAGACGTCACCAAAGGATTCTCCGGGTGCTAGCGTGGTGAAACCATTTCTTGCATTGTCCGCCTTAGACCGTCATGATCTGATGGAAGAGGATCTCTCTCAGTCATGAGAGAATTCTTGGAGGAAGAGTTTGTATTGTCCTTGAATGTATTCTCCAGAATTGTTGTGCAAACCTATTCTCTTGTAGGAAAAGATTTGGGGTTGTGGGAATATTTATAATCAGGTTTGAAGTTGCAGAGTTATGACAATAAATAAACGCGTTTCACGTTTTATTTATTTCATTGACTATTATTGGCATCCCAATGTCGAATAATTAATTCCTTAACATGAACCCACATTGATTATAATAAATATAAGTTAATAAAACAATACTATATCCTCAAAATCCCAACTGGACATACTACACAGTGTGTCATAATAAATACACGGTGTGTACTTGTTTTTCATTGAAAACTACACAGTGTGTACATTCAATGAAAACCGCGTGTATATCTTTTTTTCATTTATTCATATAATTTCAAAAATGATAACTAAATATAATGTACATTTTATAATACACAGTGTGTAATTGTTTTCAAAATAAAAACTACCCGACATGAAATCATTAATACACAGCGTGTACTTGTTTTAACTTTAATATTCCTCCAGCATTTAAAATATATAGAATTCCTTGTATAATTAATAAACCACAATTGGAAATAATCATTATTCTACCTTAAATACTTGAAAACACATAGTTTGCGACCCTCTAGGCCTTTTTTCCTTGGCATTATGTGGTATTTCCTAATGTCCAAGATTACTGTTTAGCAATTGTTCAAGGCACCCAAGAGAAGGAAGTTGACATCGCATTGACGTATCACCTCATACGAACGCATACTGTTTAATTTAATCCCTTTGTCTAAATATCTCATCAAGAAGGTTTCATGGTAGTGCCATAAAACTATATGCTTGATCTTTTATTCATTGACCTCCAGAAATAAACTCGTCGTGTCACCATTGCCATGGAATTTTTTCGACAGTTCTATTTCAATCAAAGGGCCCGAGATATCTACTTACATAAATATGGAAAGGACAATTCCTTCCTCGACTTATCCATAAACTATATGTCAATCATGACACACCAAACGTAACCTATATCCCTCTAACTGTCTTCGTGACGATTTTTGTCAGCAAATCAAAGTACACGAGTAATGACATGAGTTAATGATTATCTTCTACAATAAGGACCATTACACACGCTTGTAGATTGCAATATACGATGCCACTAAAACATGCATGAATTACTACTAGTAGGTCTGTTATCATAATATCCCATATTGGAGATTACCAAGTGTGAACTCAATGAGAGAGAGTATCGACTTCTTACGAGTACTCGCACATGACATTCTGTATACTATGTGTCCAACCATAGTATGCCATCCAACCGTAGAACTTTATTTAATAATATTGTTATAGCATTTCAAGGTTATCATCATAGATAGGATCTACCATGAACTTATCAATGCGACAAATATTCCAGGACATTATTATATTATAGTCATGAAGAACCACAAACAATATATAACAAGTGAAACTTCATGTAATCAAAGTATAAAATAGTTGGTTCTCAGGAAACCATCCCTAACAATGGTCTGTGAAAAACATTTCAAAAACATTGGATGATCATAAAAAGATTAGTAAGGGATACAAAAAGAATGAAAATCGGTATTTTTTCAAAACAACAAGTAAACCATGAATACTTTAACATAAAAAATACATCTCACCTTTTTGAAGTAGTAAATACTCTTCGCTGAATAAAAGATCACTAAATAACCATTTGTAATTAAAATATTACCATAAAACTTATATAAAGTAAACAAAACATATAAAGGTAACTTGGGACATAAACATACTTAAAAGGAATATCCATATGGTCAAATTCTACACATATCACTAAATATAATAGCCATTCAGCCGACTTCTATACCCAATGATTTGGAGGTTATAACGTAACCAACTGTCCAGGTTTATAACGACACCACCTGTCATTTTTTTAACATGTAACCACCCATATGATGTCCAATAACCATTATAAAATCACAACAAAAAAAAAATTTAAGGAATGAAAAAATTTCCACTTTTCAATAAAAATATACCACTTAAAAATATTGACATAAAAAATACATTATCAAAAAAAAATTTAATACCAAAATACATAAAATAGTATATGGTATTACTTTTCCTTGAAAAAAACATTACAACTTGTTAAGGAAGCCCAAGAACAAATATTACTCATGATGACGCAAAGGTCATTGTCACCGCTTATGTTAATTTATATTCATTTTGTAAAATTCATTGTAGAAAAAGATTCCCTTTGAAATTTCATGATCATTTATACATAATATATAAGAAAGTTGTGTATAAAAAAATATTCCTCAATGAAAGTAGTTTGAGACGAAGTCCCTAACCTCGTGTCTGACTTGACTTGATCACTCTTTATTCTCCTAAATAATAAAATAAAGACAATTTATAATTTCTTAAGAACCTTTTTCAAGTTTAATATTCATTTAATATCACATATTACCATGATATATGCATTATGTAATCATTTAAGTTAATAACGTTCATTTTGTCGATATTTGGTACTTGAGTCAGAAATGAACAACTTATATTTACTTGTGGTCCATGTAGCCAATAGTCCATTTTATCTAGAATGATATTTATTATGTAGATATCATATATATCATATATATCATATATATGAATAATATATATATATATATATTTATAACAGTTCATATCATTTGGAGGTAAGAAATTAAATGCACCATTAATAGAGACAGTAAGTCTTACGTACGCATGAAAGCTACTTTCATTTATATTTCTTATTTTAATGGAATTAAAAAATAATGATACATAGTTATATTATAATTACATTATAATATATTATATTATATCATTAACTATATCCTATATACATCCCATATATGGCATTAACGAGTCATATCACTTTGAGGGGGTGGTAGTCCGCATTTCCTTAAATGAAATAATCACATTTACCCATAATGGAAACCATAAAGGTATGAATTAATTGTAAAATACAGAAGAATAAATAAAACAAAAACATAATATATATCAAATATATATATATATAGTGTCATATTAATGACCAATATGATAAGCAGAAGGAGATAATCAAACTATCATCGTCTCGTGAGGCGTTAGTTTGCCATCCACAAAAACAGAATGTTCTTCACCCATTAGAAGGAGTTGTGTGTAAATGTAGATCAAATACTTCTTATAACAACATCCTAGAATATTTTATGATAATGGTGTTTTTATAAAATAAAGTATTAAAAAGTATTTATGGGTTGGGGAAGTAAAATAAAAGAAAGGATGTTAAGAGAAATTGTTACCTTTAATTTGGGTAACGTTCATTGGATTGTACCAAAAGGACTTCGTGAGGTGAAACCTACCTAAGGTAAGGACTCAATGATGAGGAGGGGGTTGTTAGGAGCTTAATTGAGCAGTGTTTAGACGATCCAAAAGTCTAGAGTGGTGTGAGGAATTGGTTATTAATGGTCTCCTTTTATAAGTGGGAGGGGCTCTTTAGGAATGCCTGCAAATATTATTTTATTATCACCCTATATTCGGTTTGTAAAGATCCATAACTCATTAAAGATGAATATAAGGTGACTGATGGTGGAAATAAAACAAAAAAATAATAATTGGATAGTTTTTGGATGTTATTTTAATACTTATAATATTATTTAATTAAATGATTTATTAATGAGGTAAACACTGCATCATTATTGTATCACATAATAATTTAATTTTTTCTATCTCTAAAAATTATAATGAAAATACAATGATGATGGAAATATTTTTATCTATCCAATGAATATTTATACTGGAAAAGATAACTTATATAATACCATATAAAAATTAATTTACTAAACAATTTTTGTTTATGTCATTTTGGCTATTACATTAAGTTAATTTATCTAAAGTGTCATTATCAATACCTACTGGCTCAATGGGGTCCCAAAATTGACCCAAAGATTCTCAGGGTCAGAAATAACTTAACCAATAAGGTTTGGACATGTGTTAGGGTAATTTTAAATTATTATAATATTCTTTTTACCATGAATTACCCTATTTATCTTTAACTGTGGTAAATAAAAGTCAAAAGTTACTATTCACAAATAATTATTTTCAACTTATTGAACCAAATTTTACATAATAATTAAAATATTGTATTATTGTTTTTGAAAATTCAATACCCAGAAGTCTCAAAATTTCATTTCAACGAAAAATTCAGTTTTTAACTAGTACAATGTCGTTTGACAATTCATCATAAATTGATGTTTTTCAGAAAAATCCCAAAAATTCTGGCTAAGTAATATTTGATATTAAAAATTCAAAAAGGATATCTATTTTTCCAAATTAAAATCATTTATGTGGAAATAATTAATTTAAAATTAACTGTTGTTGTTAATACAAATATCATATTTTTATGAATCAATAACTTTCAAAAGATTGATAGTTGTTTGTGTCCAATTTCAAAGTTAATTAAATTCCAATGACCAAAATTGGATTAAATGGTAAAAATATATTCTAACTAAGCTTTAAAAACATTTAAAAAGTTAATCTATCCATATAAATAAATTATATTAAAACGAAGTTTTGAATTAAAATACAATAATTTTTACTATTAATTAAAAATGAACATTATCGAAAAATTCCAAAAATTCACACAAAGTAAATTTTGATTACACCATTATAAAAAAAGATTATAATTGGTCATATATAGTTCATTAAAGTGACCAAAACTATATTTAATGGGGGTTCCCCTTTTAAAGGAGGTAAATTGTCCTTTTGATGTAAATTATGCTTAAAATTAGATTCATTCACATTTTAAGCCTCTAACGTTTTATTAGTTAAATGTAAATACGTTTAACAAACATGTATAATCATATTGTAGTTAGTTTTGTTGATTCCCTCCAATATAATGACTATGATAAAACAACCAATTAAAATAATTATATTATACTACTGGTGTGCAATATGAGATTTAAAAGAATCATGTTGTTCTGTATCGGGTACACTATCGAACATTGCAACCCCTTTAATGTAAAATTAATATTTAATTCACAAAATTAAAAAATTATGAAAATCAATTATTCTTTAATTACCTTGGATGTTACATCCTTCCTCGTTTTTGGAAATTGAGTTCTCATAATTATTATTCACTTATCAAAATAAGTGGGTGTATTTATCTCTCATATCATTTTCAGATTTCCACGTCGACACTTAAACCATATGGGTTTTCCATAAAACCATTACCTGGTGAGTTATCTTATTCCACAACAGTTTTTCTCTACGGTCAAGAGTCTGGACTGATTGTTCCTCATAAGAGAGATTCTCTTCCAAGTGAACTGCCAGTGGACTCAAAACATACGATGGATCTGGTATATTCATTCTCAACATAAAAACGTGAAAACCATTATGTGCATGGGATAAACATGGGGGGTAAATCCACTCTGTACACAAATGATCCAATTTTATCTAGGATTTCAGAAGGTCCACTGAACCTCAGACTCAACTTTCCCTTATTACAAAAACTCATCACACATTTCTATGGAGAATCTTTGAGAAAGACATGATCACCTAACTCAAAAGAAAGATCCTTCCATCGGTTATCTGCATAACTTTTCTGTCTTCTCTTAGCTGTTCCAATGTGCTTCTGAATCAACTAATCTTTCTCTGACATCTCTTCTACGAATTCTATTCACATCATCCTTCTTTCACCAACATTATCCCAAAAAGCTGGAGTTATCAACGCTTTCAATATAATGCTTCAAATAGAACCGTATGTTTACATGAATGAAAACTATTATTATAAGATAATTAAACTAAAGAATGACGTTGGTTATAACTTCCCGTGTAATCTAGTGAACAAGAAAATAGCATATTCCCCAACGTCATAATTTTTCATTCTGATTGACCATCTGATTGAGGATGAAAAACTGTACCAAAATTTAATTCAATACCCAATGACTTCTAAAATCCTTTCAAAAATTTAGAGGTAATCTTGCGATCAAAATCAGATACAATATAGAGGGAAACTCTATGGAACCTGAATATCTATTTAACATACAAATGATCAAGTTGATCTAGAGAAAAAGTATCTCGAATAGGAATGAAATGAGCAGTTTTAGTCAATATATCAACTATAACCCAGAATGCATTATTACCTCGTGATTTTTTTGGTAATCCCAAAAAAATTCCATGGATAAATTTTCCCATTTCAACTCTGGCATCGGTATGGACAAAAAAATATCTTTCGGTAACTTCTGCTCTGCATTAACCTACTTACAAGTCAAACACTTCACAGTAAAATCAGCAATATCTCTTTTCATTCCATCCCACATGTAATACTTTCTATGATCTTTGTACATCATAGTACAATGAGGGTGAACTGAAAACAAAGAAGTATGGGCTTCACATAAGAACTCATTTCTCAGTAGTGAATCACAATGCACACATAATCTCTTCCCAAACCTCATAACACAATCATTATCAATGTTAATATCAGGCAACATTCCCTTTTGAACCAACTCTACCTTTTTCTGCAACTCACTAAATTATTTTTGCGATTGCTTTATTCTGTCTGATAGAGATGATTTCACTGACACCTAAAACAAAATAGATGAATTTCCTACAGCAACATATTCTATTGAAAAGTTTATCAAATCAAAAACCAAAGTATTTCGTTCCAAACATTGCATCATTAATTAACCATTACTTTTTCGACTCAAAGCATCATGCACATTATTTTCTTTTCGCGAATGGAAATGAATCCTGCAATCATAATCCTTGATTAATTATAGCCACCTCCTCTGTCTCATGTTCCATTCATATGAGTGAATATATACATTATAATTTTGTGGACATTATATATTTCACATTTTACTCCATACAAATGATGCCTCCAAAATATTAAAACAAAAACAACAACAACTAATTCCAAATCATGTGTTGGGTAATTTAATGCACGTCGTTTCAATTGACGTGAAACATAAGAAATTTCCTAAACATTATGCATTACGAAACAACCAAGTCCTTTCAATGAATAATCACTACAAATAACAAACTCACCATTTCTATATGGAAGTTCCCAAACTAGATCATTCACCAATATTCATTTCAATTACAGAAAACAATCATCACATTCCATTGTCCAAATGAACGTAACAGCTTTTCGAGTTAACATAGTCATTGGAGTAGATAACCATGAAAAAATTTCAACAAACCTCCGATAATAACATTCCAAACCCAGAAAACTACGGATCTTGGTTAGATTTGTGGGTCTGGGACATTATTTAACAAAAAAAATTTAGCAGGATCAATAGTTATTCCATTTTTCCATATAATTAGACCAAGGAAAGAAATTTATTGCAACCAAAACTCACACTTATGGAATTTCCCATAATGTTTCTTTTCTTTTATGGTTTGAATGATGACCCAGAAATGAATATCATGATCCTATTTACTTTTTGAATAAACCAAAATATCAATAATTAAGACAACCACTAACTTAAACAAGAACACATAGAAACTTCTATAGATAAGATCCATGAATACAGCAGGTGCATTGTTTAACCCAAAAGGCATAACTACAAATTCACAATGGCCATATCTACTACTAAACACTATCTTCGGAATGTCTTTATCATTCACATTAAATTGATGGTACCCCGACCTCAAATCAATTTTCGAAAAATATTGAGCACCCTTGAGCTGATCAAACAAACCATCGATATGTGGAATAATATACTTGTTCTTAACATTGATGTTATTCAATGCTCTATAATCAATGAAATATCCCATTGAACCATCTTTTGTTTTTACACACAAGACATGAACACCTCATATAGATGTACTTGGTCTAATGAAACCTTTATATAATAACTCCTACAAATTGCTTCTTTTACTCTAAAAGTTCAATTTGAGAAATTCAAAAATTGGGTTTTGAAATTAGCTCAACATCAAGAACTATGTCAATATCAAATTCAACATCATGATTAGGTATAATACCAGACAACTCATCAGGAAAAACATCAGGGTACTCACTTACCACTATTACATAATTAATATAAACACATCCTTTATTTTCAACAATATGAGAAAGGTAACATTCAGTTCCATCTTTTATTATTTTCTCATCTTCCAAATATGTTTTCAAAATATAGGGATCATTCCTCTACAAAAAATGAAAATCATTCCGACAAGAAATCTCTTTAGATCTACAGTCAATCTTATCATGATAAACTAAAAGCCAATGCTAACCCAAAATAACATCAAACTCTACTAGAGGAAAAATAATAAGGTTGGCAGGTAGATTCATTATGCACACAAGGATACTAAGTTTCTTATGTTTTCTTTTTGTCTCAAAATTTCCTCTATGTGTTTTTACCATAAGTTGTGTATTCATATCTAGAGATTGAATTCCCAATTTCCTAGAAAACTTCTCAGAAATGAAAGAGTGTGTAGACCCCAAATCAAAAAACACATTGGTATATTATGAACAAACTAAAAGTGTACCTATTACTAGTTTGTTTGATGTCCCAACATCTATGGAAGTAGTTGCAAATTTTTTAACCACCCCTTTATGATTATAGTCTGGTTTCTTTCCCTCAGTTGTGTTCATCCTTGGACACTCATTTTCACAATGACCCATATCATTAGACATAAAACATCTTACTAATGACTTTTTATTACATGCTTGATCATCTTCCTTACAGTAATGAGCAATATGACTCAACTTACTACAATGGAAGAACTTTCCAGATATTTATAATCATTCTTAGGGATACATTTTTCCACACTTCTCACATGTTGGATATTTAATTTTCTTACCTCTATGATTCATTGATGAATTCTTTCCCTACTCCAGCCAACTAGACCTCTTATTTTATTGTTTGTCAACAAAGACCAGATCATCAGAAAACTCCATTTCCACCTTCTCCACACATCGAACAAGTTTTACATAACTTTTGAACTCACGAGAGACTAATGCTTTTCGATATCTTGGATTTAGTCCTTAGTAAAATTGATTTATCTAACATCCATGATCTTAGATGAAATATGGAGAATACCTTTCTTAGCAAGTAAATTTTTATTCAGATGTAGCCACATAGTCATCATCCTCCCAAAATTCCAAGAATTTTTTTCCCATTCTAAGACAAAAAATCATATGAAAATATTTCTCTAGATACATACCTTTGAATTCATCAAAACTAATAGCATCACAATCCTCACTATCCATGATATTTTTCACCATCGACCACCATTGTTCATCATCACCTTCAAAACTGTAAACAATGAGACTAACCTTTTGATGTTCTAAACACCCCATGACATTAAAAATCTTCTCCAGTGCTTTAATCCACCCTTCATCAAGCACATGGTCAGATGATCCTATGAATGATGGTGGATGTTGCCTCATGAAATTTTCAACTACTGACATGTTCCTCCACGGTTGATCTGCCTAATCTTGTGAATTGATACCACCACCATTTATAGCTTGATTCAACCGTTCCATCACTGCAATAATCTATTCTGTTCTGATTCCTACCATATTAGGTTGTGGATTTGGAAGGTTGTCTTATTCTTGATGTCGTCCCAACATAGCTACCTTGTTTCCTCTCCGGAAAACCATTCTGAACATAGAAAAATCATAGGCGAAGCAACATGGTAATTGTTAAATGATATTCCATTTGAATATTACCATAAATTAATTTATGGACATTTATTTAACAATACCCTAACTCCAAAAGTTGTCTAAACTGACCTTTGATACCAACTATAAGGACCCGTCCCCAAAAAATTACATAATATTGAATTAAATGAATAATTAACCTTGAGGATATTTTTAGGAATAGAGTTTTATTGTATTAGGATATAACTATTACATCTAAAAATATTACAAAGTAGACACTTCTACTCAGATTAATTTTTTTCCAAAAATAATAACTCTTGAAAAAAAAGAGTAATGTCTAGTTCCCTGTTTAAGATAGAATGAATTTTTCTTGATCACATCCTTGACCCTATTCCAAATTATGTCTTGGGGAAAAAATTTCAAAAAACATGGGATGAACATAAAATGCTCAGTAAGGGATACACAAAAAAGGAAAAATATTATTTTTTCAAAACAACAAGTAAACTATGAATACATGAACATAAGAAATATTATTCACCTTTATAAATTTTAAAATACTCTTCACTGAATAAAAGAACACTGCATTAAATTTTGTAACCAAAGGATTACCATTAATCCCATAAAAATAACACCTAACAAATAAAGTTTACTTGGGACATAAACATACATAAATGAAGCAACCATACGGTCGACTTCTAAACATATCACTAAATGGAATAGCCATATGGCTGACATCCATAGACAATGTATTGGATGTTATAACGTAACCACATGCCCTAGTTTATCATGGAACCACCCATAATTTGGTTTATCACATAACCACCCATGTAATGTCCAATTACGATTATAAAATCATTACACATAAAACAAATATAAAGGATAGAAATGATTTCCACATTGCAATCACTATATATAACATAAATATATTGAAAAAACAATTGTAGAAACCCAAAGCTTTAAGTACATTGACATTACATTACATTTGTGGAAAACATAATACATAACAAAAAAATCACACAAGGACTGTTATAGTTTAGTGTCTTTGGAAACTCAGAATATAATCTTCTAATCATGGTGAATGATCTTCAATATCTCCCATAATGATCTTCCCCTTTTTTTTCTTACCTAAAATATTTCTTTAAATCATGGGGAACAGAAAAAATTAAAACGGTGAGCTCAAATGATCAGTAAGGGTAAACATATAGAACATAAAACAATCCATTAAAATTTTAATGCAAAAACTTGAACATAAAATCTTAAAATCAAAATCTTGAGTAAAGACAGTAATCTTGGATGTACGTAAGGAAAATATCACAAAGGAACAACAATCATGATAAAATTGCATGGGAATAAAACATGTAATTATGGAAACCATTAATCACATGTTATGATTTCCATAGTAGGCAAGGAATTGCTGCCAAGACCATCTAAGTGGTCAATGTCCCATTTTGAATCGAGTTCACTCCTCGTTCCAGTCGTGTATCACTCAACCAGATTAACTTACCATTACAACCATGTCTATCTCATGAGATATAAATATTTAGAAAATGCATTGGAGGGAGATATAGGTCCCAACCATCTTATAATGAAATCATTTTTACATGTTCCACAACATAAACATAAATCATTCATTATAACACAACGAATAAAATGGGTTTCATAAAAATCATCCCATCATTACAGAATCTATATAAAATAAATGGATATCATTTCATCATAATAGAAGTGAAACCATGTAAATCTTAGAGACATTATACTTGAAAAATAGGCATATTAAATACTATCATCTTAGATGGAAAATGGTTTTGCTAAATCACTTGAAATAAATTCATGACGAAAATATCATTTCTTATTAAAAATCATTTTATTTTAACAAAATACCATGAAATTTTAAGAGAAGTGTATTTTTTTTGAAATTAGTCATGAAATATTGTAGATTATTCTTCATGAAAAAAATGTGTTATAAAACTGTAGAAATCTGTTCATGCCGTATAAGTTAAAAAAACATTCTCCTCGTAATTTTGTTGGAAAAGTCAAGAAGTTCATCGTATGGTAAAAAAATAAATATCACATTCCTAACATGTGGTAATAGTAATAACTGGGTAGAAGGACTTTAAACATACATAAAATAACTTTTATAAAACAAAGACATGGATGATAATAATAATCACAGCAAATACTTATGAATAATCAATCTCAGATATGAACCAGATTAGAAATGTTATCTCTTACCTTAGGCCTGAAATGCTTCATACGTAATTGATCCTCCTGTATAATTATTTAAATAATGCCATTAACTTATTAAAGAATCATATTCATTGTTATGATATCATATATGGTTCACTTATGACTTTATATTACCCGTTCCTTTGTAAATTTCGTGTTAAAGCAGCGTTTTGGGTAATATCATTG
Source organism: Viscum album (assembly GCA_963277665.1). Classification (NCBI taxonomy): domain Eukaryota; kingdom Viridiplantae; phylum Streptophyta; class Magnoliopsida; order Santalales; family Viscaceae; genus Viscum; species Viscum album. The sequence continues at coordinate 1,456,155,157 of OY728159.1, read as the reverse complement.
TATTTATCATATGTGTTTGGAACTGTTATTCTTGATATTTTTATTACATATATCATGATTTAATTACTTCCAAAATGTAAATAATGATTTATATATCATATATATTCCGTATATATATATAATATTGTTAAATGAAATGAAACACACGGTTCATGGAGACGGTAGGCCGTACATATGAATAAACGCTGTTTTCCTTTCCTTATTGACTTGAATGGAAGTAAGTAGAAGAAAAATATATATATATAAATAAATCCAATTGCTTTATAATGTAATATATTTCATTATTATTCAATATATATACTTTATAATCATTCTTGAGTGGTTAATATGGGGAATGATTTTCATCGTGTCATGGAGACGGTAATCCGTATGTACGCACGAGCGATGATATCGTTCTGATAATTATTGAATTGAATTGTAGTGGATGATATAATGTCTCAGAATCAGTATGATGTTATAATAACCATATCTAGTTATTCTTTAAACCATTATAACCATCCATGTTTGGTGGTGGTGGAAAAACCGATTACACAATGTCATGGAGACGGCATTCCGTACGTACGCACGCGCGGTGATTTCATTTTCTGTAGGATGGATAGAAGTTGAAATGGGGTTTTTTAATATTTATAATCACATATAAATATATTATTGATCCTTATGTTACTACTTTATAATGAAACAACTAAATAATAAGTTGTTTAAGAAGAAAGAAAACATGAATGAATCTGTATAAGAGATTACCTTTTCTTCGACACACATCTTTTAAGCTTCCTCTTATGGAACTAGAGATGGTATTTTGAGAAGACCAAAACCTCCATGATATGAATAGAGAGGTTGAGAAGAGTAATTTTCAGGGGTTTTAGAAGATTCAAGGATCAAAATTGTGTAAAGAGAAGTGGGAGGAGGAGCCCTTTTATAAGGGAGGAGAGGGGCACTTTAGAGAAAAGTTAAAATATTATTTTATAATAAAATCATATTCGGTTTATAATATCTCCAAATTGATTTATTTAAAAGATAAAGTGGGGATGGGTCGAAATAATATCATCCAATAGGTTTTATACATGTTTAGATTACTATTTTAAAATTATCATTTAGATTTAACTCTAAGTTAAATAATTTATCTTTTACCATATCTTCTTGTTCTCTTACACTATATGGTTAATAAACATATTATAACAAGCCAAAAGAACCCCAAGTAGTTAATTATTATTATATATAACCTTATATAAGTAATTTGGTCTATCCTTATCTTTTTAGGAATATAATAACAATTAATTATATAATATTTGTTTTAAAAACTATTTAATGTCCATTTTGACACTATTTGTAATTGATTTTTGTGAAAATCATAACAACATGATTAGTTCTAAAAACGTTAATTGAATCAATAATAACATGTCATATTAAGCTATAAAATTATTGTAATTCATAAAAAGTATCAAATTTAATTTACTTGGGAATTTATAATATCAATTATGTTAATATTTCATTTACAAGGTAATTACTGCATCATCATTGTGTTCTAAATAAATTAACATATTTAATGCCTAAAAATAATTAATAAAATACCATTATGTAGGAAATCATTTTGTCTTTCTAATTAATAATTATAGTCTTATTTAGATTATGTATAACCCTATATTAAAAATGTTTTAGATATTAAACATTTATTTTAACTCTTTTAACTCTTTTTTGAATTAAATAATAATAAATGTCCTAATCTAATACAAGTGGACCTAAATGATAATATTATATTTTCGAGGTTTTTTTTGTTCGAATTATACTTATCAAATAGAATTAATACATGTGTTAGGGTAATAATAATATCATTTTTACCCTTAATTACCCTATTTACTTTTAACCGTGGTAAATAAAAGAAAAAAGTTACTATTCACCAAAAATTATTTTTATCTTATTGAAGCACATTTTACTTATTCATATTAACCATGTCTCTCAAGTTTTCTAAATTCCACTCAAAAAAGTGGTAATATTATGTTTTATGTAAATTTTCAAATTCTTCAAGGAGGTGTGTAAAAGACGGTGAAAAATTCAATAAAATTTACATATATCTAAAATTATTATAAAATTACTCCAATGAATTACATTGACATATATAGGTATTATGTATCATTTTTGACCTAAAATAAATATAAATAAAATCAATAATTATTTAAATAAAAATACGGTTTTTAAATAGTAACCCAGTGTTTTAACTATTCATCAAACATTGAATGTTTTCATAAAAATAACAAAATTTAACACTTGGATAATTTCGATATTCCGAATCCAAAAATGAAGTACATTTTGAAAGAAAAAATTTATAAAATTTCTAAAAGTGGGTATTATAATTCATAACGGCTAGTTTATAATAATATTATAATAATATCTCCTTTAGTGAAACATGGTATTGCGTACTACACACGCTATCGAGGAAGGTCTTGATTATGTGTAATGCAAGCCTAGTCAGGGATGCGTGTAGTGAAAGATGTGTTTGGTGTTGCGTATACTATAAGCTAATACGATGTTTCATATAGTACAAGCTAATCATGGTTTAGTTTATAATAGAAGACATCAATGAAATTAAAAATAATATATCTCATAAAATATATGGGTGTTACATTCTTCCCCCCCTTAAAATGAATTTCCCCCTCTAAACTTGTCGGGGTTATAAATCATTTACTACTTGAATGTTTCGTTCGTAGAAACCCACATTGTAAAAGTCATACTAAATCTTAATTTTAAAAAGTTAAGTAAGAAATGTAATGGTTACCCAGATTAACTCATCACTAGGATTCCACATCAAAGAACATAGGTTGAAATATGGATATGGAAGAAAAATCTAACCAACATGTTCTGATGAAGAGTGGTAGAAGACATGGATTTGAAAAATGAAACAATCACAAAGTCATAAATTTGTGATGAATTAAGGTACCATCTTATTAATTGGATATAAGGACACTAGGAAAACAATTTTTTTTTCAAGATCATTTCCCTAATGATAATGGATTTTTTAAATAAAATAATTCTTACTTCATATTGGTACAATATCACTGTTATTTGTTCCGTGAAAAATTTCAACTTCATCACTTAAAGAAATGAAGTTGAATTTGTCTTTCGTGATGTGTTAGCAGATCATGTGATAGAGTGATGGGCCATTCCATCTGTCTCAAACAAAAAGTTAGAAAACGTTATCAAATATACATATCTACATTTATGGTGAAGTTAATCGTATATGATTCCAAAAAATGGACTTATACTTCTTCTATCATACCGCTTAATAAAACTAGTTTCTACTAACCAGTGTCTTCCTGTAGGCCAGAGGTATGCAATAAAGTCCTGTCACACGTCGGTTGTGGGTTCGATTCCCGCAACCTTCTCCCACGCAGTGGGTTGTCACCCATCCTATGGGTTGCCCCTTTTTCAAAAACTACAATATTATATCATTCCAGAAATAGTATCGAAAAATGTTCGAGCCTTAATCAATTTTAATCTGATGTCCAACATAATACTTTCCTACCTTTAGGATTATCGAAAATACGTTTGTCCAATATTATAATGAAAATTATTACTAGAAATACCATCAACCAAGAATGTGAATACTATCATTTATTCCGCATATATCATACGATATATGATGTTGGTCACATTCCAAACATGTGAATATATTAATCATGCATTCTATTGAAAAATGAATCCCCATTGAACATTACTGAAAACATGAATGTTGTCAAAAGATAAATCATTCCAAATACCAAAATCTAAAAAATTCTATATACTCAAACCATGATATCACATTGTCCTTATATCAGTCATCAGATCATTAATAATATCAAACAATTCATTATCTCATTATCCCTTCTTTATGTTCATATTAGGTTCTTTCCAAAAATATCAAAATAACGTTTCATGGTTTCCGGTACCGTTCAACATATACTTTTAAAAACATAATGAAAAACAGTAGTGTAACAATCCTTTGATGTCTCATTATTCCATATAACCATGAGATTACTTATACAACATTACTCTTGTTAAACATGTAATAATTCCACTACCTTTTTAAACCACTGACCGAGCATCATCATTTCATTCATCTCATATATCATTTGTAGTCTCTTCATCATCATCAACATAAATACTACCCATACGACCAGACTGATTTTCATCATGAGTGTTTCCTATAGGGGATTGGTTTGCATAATGCCCGTACTTTACACATTTAAAACATTTAACCATTTTATATGTCTTAGAAATACCGTTATCCTCATCCTTGGTGTTAACTGAACCTTTTCCTTTTCAATTACTGGATTTCTGTTCTTCTTTTACACACCCAAAGCATCTTCCAGTTCCTTTGAAACATTCTCCCTGATGCCTCTTCTCGCATGATTTACATGGGGGAAACTGAAAATTATTTCCTCTATGATTATCATGAAACTCCATATTTCTATTATTAGATGAGTCAGGAAACATACCAATGTTGAGGTTATCGATCATGTTATGATATTGTTGAATAGGCATAATAATGATGTTTTCACATCCAAATCACGTTTCACTAGGATTCTCATGATGAATATTATTCCATTTTACATCATATTCTCCATTAACATGAATCCTCATGTTTCCTACTATTTCATAAAACCCAAAAAATAGTATTAGTGGAAAAACACATACTAAAAAATCAATATAATCAAGGTAGAGTACATTCAATTTCTACCATCTTAGGTTTAATTCTATGATCTTTACCGTAATTCTTGGACTATAAACTATACTTATACTTATCATTAGGGACATCCCTATACATACCTTCGAAATATCTCTAAAAATTTCTATAATGTTTTCACATCCTAGTTTCCAAAGGGTAACTAATCCATTCCTTTGATACCAACTGTAGAGACCCAAATATTGACGTACATGGACATTATATTACTTTTGTGGAATACATAATAGAAATCCAAAACAGACAAACAAGGGCCGTAATAGTTTAGTGTCTTTGGAAACTCAGAATATAATCTTCGAATCATGGTGAAAGATCTTCAACATCTCCCATAAAGATATTCCCCTTTTGTTTTCTTACCTAAAACATTTCCTTAAATCATGGGGAATAGAAAACATAAAAAGGTGAGCTCATATTCTCAGTAAGGGTAATAATAGAAAACATAAAACAATCCGTAAACATTTGAATGCAAAAACTAGGACATAAAATATAAACATAATAATCATGAGCAAAGACATAAATCATAGAAGTACCTAAGGAATATATCACCAAGGAACATCAATCATGATAAAATTTCAGGGGAAGAAAACATGTAATTGTGCAAACCATTATGCACATGTTATGATTTCCATAGTAGACAAGGAATTGCTGCAAAGTCCATCTTAGTAGACAAAGTCCCTTTTTGAATTGAGTACACTCCTCGTTCCAGTCCTGTATCATTGAACCAGATTAACTTAACATTCCAGTCATGTCTATTTCGTGAGAGATAAATCTTTAACCAATTAATTTGAGGGAGATATAGGTTCCACCTATCTCATAATGAAATCATTCTTACATGTTCCACAATATATACATAAATCATTTCTCATAACCAAAAGAATAAAATGGGTTTCGTAAATATCATCCCATCATTACATAATCCATATAAAATAAATGGATATCATTTCATTATAAGATATGTGAATCCATGTAAATCATAGATACAATATCCTTGAAATATACACATATGAAATAAAGTCATCTTAGATGGAAAACGGTTTTGATAAAACACATGAAATAAATTCCCAAGGAAAATATACATTCTTATTCAAAATCATTTTATTTTCAAAAAATTCCATGAAATTTTAAGAGAAGAAGATTTTTTGGGAAATAGTCATGAAATTTTAGAGAGTATTCTTCATGAAATTATGTTGTTATGAAATCGTAATAATCTGTTCATGACGTATAAGTTAAAAAAACATTCTCTTTACAATTTTTTCGGAAAAGTCAAAACATTTCTTGTATGGTAAACAAAACAAATATTCCTTTCATAACATGTGATAAAAGTTAAAAATGGGTAAAAGGACATTGTACATACATAAAAACACGTTTAGAAAACAAGGACATGGATGATAACAATAACCCCAGTAAATACATACCAATAAACAATCTCGGATATGAATGAGATTGGAATGGTTATCCCTTACATTCTGTCTGATATGCATTGTACGTATCCAAACCTACTGTATAATGAATTAAATAATTTCATTGACATATTATAGAATCATATCCATTATTATGATATCATATATGGTTCACTTATGACTTTATATTACCCTTCCTTTTGTAAATTCCATGTTAAATCAGCATTTTGGGTAAAATTATTTTATTTATCGTATGTGTTTGGAATTTTTATTCTTGATATTATTATTATATATATCATGATTTAATTACATCTATAATTTAAATAGTTATTTATATATCATATATATTAAATATATATATATATATATAACATATATATTAATGAAATGAAATACAACGGTCATGGAGACGGTAGGCCATACGTACGCATGAACGATGTTTTCCTTCCACTATTGACTTGAATAGAATAAGTAGATGAAAAACATATATATATACATAAATAAAGTAGCTTTATCATGTGAAATAAATAATTATTATTCATAATATATAATTTATAATCATTCTTTAGTGGTTAACCTGGACAATGAATCTCATCGCATCGTGGAGACGGTAATCTGTACATATGCACGAGCGATGATTTCATTCCCATAATAATTGAATTGAATTAGAGTGGATGATATAATATCTCAGAATTAGTATGTTGTTATTATAACCATATATAGTTAGTCTTTACACCATTATACCCTTCCAAGTAAGGTGGTGGTAGAAAAACAGATTACACCACGGTGTGAAGACAATATTTCGTACAAACACACGCTCAGTGATTTCCTTTTCCACAGGATGGATAGAAGGTGAAATGGGGTTGTTTCATATTTATAATAACATATGTATATATTAGTGATTCTGATGTTATTAATATTTAATGAAACAACTAAAGATGAAGAAGTTGAAGAAAAAGACGAAAACATGAAGGAATCGGTAGAAGAGATTATCTCTTCTTCGACACACCTCTTCTAAGCTTCCTATTAAGGCACTAGAGTTGGTATTTTGAGAAGACCAGAAAAACTATGATATAACTACAGAGGTTTATAAGAGGAATTTTCAGGGTTTGTCCAATCTTCAATGGTCAAAATTGTGTATAGAGAAGAGGGAGGAGGTAACCTTTTATATGGGAGGAGAGGGACACAATAGGAAAAACATAAAATATTATATTATAATAAAGTCATATTCGGTTTATAATAGCTCAAAATTTTATTATTTCGAAGTTAAAGTGGGTATGGGTCAAAATAATCTAAAAAAATAGGATTCATACATGTTTAGGTTACTATTTTGTCCTTATCATTTAGATTTAACTCTATGTTAAATAATTTATCTTTTACAATGTCTTCTTGTTTTTTACACTATAATCATAATATACATACTATAAAAAGACAAAATAACCCCAAGTAGTTAATTATTAATATATATAACCTTATCTATGTCATTTTTCTGAACCTTATATTTTTAGGAATATAATAACAATTAATAATATAATATTTTTTTAGAAACAATTAATGTCAATTTTGGCACTATTTTGTAATTGATTTTTGTGAAAATAATAACAACATTATTTGTTTGAAAAAAGTAAATTTAATCAATAATAAAATATCATATTAATGAATAAAATTATTTTAATTCATAAAAAATGTCAAATTACATTTATTTGGGTACTTATAATATCAAATATGTTAATATTTCATTAATAAGGTAATTACTACATTATCATTGTTTCCTAAACAAATTAACTTACATATTGTCTAATAATTATAAATAAAATACCATTATGTAGAAAATATATTTTTATTTCTAGTTAATACTTATAGTCTAATTTATCTTATGTATAACCCTATATTAAAAATGTTTTAGTTATTAAACATTGATTTTATCTCTTTTTACTCTTCTTTGAATTAAATAATAATAAATGTTCTAATCTAATCCATGTGGAACTAAATGATAATATTAGATTCCTAAGGTTGTTTTTGTTCGAATTATACTTATCCAATTGAATAAAGACATTTTTTAGGGTAATAATAATATCATTTTTACCCTTCATTACCCTATTTACTTTTAACTATGGTAAATAAAAGTAAAATGTAACTATTCAACATAAATTATTTTTATCCTATTGAACCTCATTTTACTCTTTGATATTAACCAGGTCTCTTGGATTTTCAAAATTCCACTCACAAAAGCGATAAAATTTTGTTTTATGTATGAATTCATATTATACTAGGAGGTGGGTAAAAGATGGTGAAAAGTTCAATAAAATTTTGATATATGTAAAATTTTTATAAAATGAATCCAATGAATTAAATTGAACTTATATAGATATTATGTATCAATTTGGACCTAAAATAAAATAAATAATTATTTAAATAAAATGACGGGTTTTAAATAGTATCCCAGTGTTTTAACTATTCATCAAACATTGAAGGTTTTCAGAAAAATACCAAAATTTCACCCTAGGATAATTTCGATATTCTGAATCCAAAAATGAAGTACATTTTGAAAGATAAAATTTTAAAAATTTTAAAAATTGGGTATTACTATTCATAACGGCTAGTTCATAATAATATTTTAACAATATCTCGTTTAGTGAAACTCGGTATTGCGTACTACACACGCTATCGAAGAAGGTCTTGATTACGTGCAATGCAAGGCTAGTCAGGGCTGCGTGTAGTGAAATCTTTGTTTGGTGTTGCATATAATATAATTAAAACATATTTCATTGATTAAAAAATCTATATGTAATGTTTCATAGAATAATTTCCACAAAACGAACTTGAAATTGTGTGTAACATGATCCAAGAATAGTGTGGCGTATACTGTAAGATAATACGGTGTTGAATATAGTAAAAGATAATCTTGGTGTAGTGTATAATAGAAGACATCAATTAAATTAAAAATAATATATCTCATAAAATCTCAGGGTGTTGCATTCTACCACCCTTAAAATGAATTTCTCCCTCGAAATTCGTCGGTTTTATACATCATTTACTACTTGAAAGTTTCGTTCGTAGAAACCCACATTGTAAAAGTCATACTAAAACATAATTTTAAAAATTAAAGTAAGAAAGGTAACGGTAACCCATATTAACTCATCACTAGGATTCCACATAAAAGAACATAGGTGAAAATATGGATATGGAAGAAAAATCTAACCATCAAGTTCATATGGAGAGTTGTAGAATACAAGGCTTTGAAAAATCCAACAATCACAAAGCCATAAATTTGTGATGATTTAATGTACCATCTAATTAATCGGATATAAGGACACTTGGAAAACATTTTTTTTTGTTTTCACGATCATATCCCTAATGTTAACGAACTTTTGAAATAAAATAATTTTTAATTGATATTGGTACAATCTCACTGTTGTTTATTCAGTGAAAAATTTCCACTTCATCACATAAAGAAATGAATTTGAATTTGTCTTCCGTGAAGTGTTAGCAGATCATGTGATAGAATGAAGGGTCATTCCATCTGTCTCAAAAAAAAATATAGAAAAAGTTATGAAATATACCTATCTCTATCTATGGTGAGGGTAATCATATATGATTCCAAATGATGGACTTATACTTCATCTATCATACCGCTTTATAAAACTAATTTCTAATAACTAGTGACTTCATGTAGGACAGAGGTAGGCAATGAAGTCTTGTCACACTTCATTTGTGGGTTCGATTCCCGCAACCTTGTCCCACGCGATAGGCTGTCACTCGTCCTATGTGCTGCCCCTTTTTCGAAAACTACACTATTATATCATTCCAGAAATAGCCTCGAAAAAAGTTCTATCCTTAAATAATTCTAATCTGATGTCCAACATAATCCATTCCAACCTTTAGGCTTATCTAAAATACTTCTGTCAAATAATATAAAGAAAATTATTAATAGGAATACCATCAACCAAGCATGTGAATACCATCATTTATTCCCCAAATATCATACGATATACCGTGTTGGTCACATTCCAAACAGGTGAATATATTAATCATGTATTCTCTTGAAAAATGAATACCCATTGAACATTAGTGAAAACATGAATGTTGTCAAAAGGTAAATCATTCCACATACCAAAATCCAAAATATTCAATATACTCAAACCATGATATCACATTGTCCTTATATCAGTCATGAGATCATTAATACTATCAAAAAATTCATTATCTCCTTATCCCTTCTTTATGTGCATATTAGGTGCCTTCCAAAAATATAAAAATTACCGTTCATGGTTTCCGGTACCATTCAACATATACTTTCAAAAACATATGGAAAAAAAATAGTGTAATAATCCTTTGATGTCTCTTTATTCCATAATACCATGAGATTACTTATACAACATTACTATTGACAAACATGTAATAATTCAACTACATTTTTAAACCACTGACCGAGCATCATCATTTCTATCATCTCTTATATCATTTATAGTCTCTTCATCATCATCGACATAAATACTACCCATATGAATAGACTGATTTTCTTCATGGGATTTTCCCTTAGGGGATTAGTTTTCCTAATGCCCGTACATTTCAAATTTAAAACATTTAACCATTGTTGATGTCTTAGCAATACTATTATCCTCATCCTTGGTGTTAACTGAACCTTTTCCATTTCAATTACTGGCTTTGTGTTCTTATTTTACACACCCAAAGCATCTTCCAGTTCCTTTGAAACATTCTCCCTGATGCCTCTTCCCTCATGATTTACATGGGGGAAACTGAAAATTATTTCCTCTATGATCATCATGAAGCTCCATATTTCTCTTATTAGTTGAGTCAAGAAACATACCAAAGTTGAGGTTATTGATCATATTATGAGATTGATGATTCGGCATAATAATGATGTTTTCACATCCAAATCACGTTTCATTTAGATGCTCATGATGAATATTATTCCATTTTCCATCATATTCTCCATTAACATGAATCCTCCTGTTTCCTGCCATTTCATAAAACCCAAAAAAATTGTATTACTGAAAAAACATATACTAAAAAGTCAATATAATAATGGAAGAGTACATTCAATTTCTAACATCTTAGGTTTAATTCTACTATCGTTACCATAATTCTGGGACTATAACCTATACGTATACTTATCATTAGGGACATCCATAGACATGCCTTAGAAATATCTCTGGAAATTTCTCTAATGATTTCGCATCCTAGTTTCCAAAGGATAACTAAACCATTCCTATGATACCAACTGTAGAGACCCAAAGATTGATGTACATGGACATTACATTACTTTTGTGGAATACTTAATAGAAAAAAACAGACACACAAGGACCGTAATATTTTAGTGTCTTTGGAAACTCAAAATATAATCGTCTAATCGTGGTAAAAGATATTCAACATCTCCCATAAAGATCATACCCTTTGGTTTTCATACCTAAAACATGTATTTATATCATGGGGAATGGAAAACATAAAAAGGGTGAGCTCAAATTCTTAGTAAGGGTAATTATAGAAAACATAAAACAATCCATAAACATTTGAGTGCAAAAACATGAACATAAAATCTAAACATAAAAATCATGAGCAAAGATATAAATCATAGAAGTACGTAAGGAATATCTCATCAAGGAACATAAATAATGATAAAATTTCAGTGGAAGAAAACATGTAATTGTTCCAACCATTATGCACATGTTATGATTTCCATAGCAGCCAAGGAATTGCTGTAAGGACCATCTTAGTGGACAAAGTCCCTTTCTGAATCGAGTTCACTCCTCGTTCCAGTCCTGTATCACTGAATCAGATTAACCTACCATTCCAGTCATTTATATCTCATTAGATATAAATCTTTACCCAATGCATTGGAGGGAGATATAGGTTCCACTTATCCCATAATGAAATCATTCTTACATGGTCCACCACAAAAGCATAAATAATTTATCATAACCCAAAGAATAAAATGGGTTTCATAAACATCATCCCATCATTCCCTAATCCATATAAAATAAATGGATATCATTTAATCATAAGATATGTGAATCCATGTAAATAATAGATACATTATACTTGAAATATAATCATATTATATAATGTCATCTTATATGGAAAATGGTTTTGATAAAACACTTGAAATAAATTCCCAAGGAAGATATCCTATCTTAATAAAAATAAATTTCTTTTCGAAAAATGCAATGAAATTTTAAGAGAAGAAGGTTTTTTTGAAAATAGTCATGAAATTTTGTAGAGTAAGCTTCATGAAAATATGGTGTTTCGAAATCGTAATAATATGTTCGTTCCGTATAAGTTAAAAAAACAATCTCCTAATACTTTTTTTTGAAAAAGTCTAAAAGTTTCTTGTATGGTAACCAAAACAAATATTACTTTCATAACATGTGTTAAAAGATAAAAATGTGTAAAAATGATATTGGACATATATAAGAAAACTTTTAGAAAACAAGGACATGGATGATAACAATAACCCTAGTAAATACTTACAAATAAACAATCTCGGATAAGAACGAGATTGGAATGGTTATCCCTTACATTCGGTCTGATATGCTTCGTACGTATCTGAAACTCCTGTATGATGAATTAAATAATTTCATTGACATATTACAGAATCATAAAAATTGTTATGATACCATATATGGTTCACTTATGACTTTATATTACCTGTCCTTTTGTAAATTCCATGTTAAATCAGAATTGTGTGTAAAATGTTTTTATTTATCGTATATGTTTGGAATTGTTATTATTGATATTATTATTACATATATAATGATTTAATTACTTCCAGAATTTAAATAGTGATTTATATATCATATATATTCAATATTTATATATATATAATAGATAGATAAATTAAATGAAATACACTGTTCATGTAGACGTTAGGCCATACGTACGCATGAATGATGTTTTCCTTCCCCTACTGACTTGAATGGAAGTAAGTAGATGAAATATATATATATATATATACATAAATAAAGTAGCATTATCATGTCAAATATTTAATTATTATTCATTATATAAACATTATAATCATTCTTTAGTGGTTAACCTGGAGATTTAATCTCATCGCGTCGTGGAGACTGTAATCCGTACGTATGCACGAGCGATGATATAGTTCCCATAATTATTGAATTGAATTAGAGTTGATAATGTAATATCTAAGAATTAGTATGAAATTATTATAACCATATATATTTAGTCCTTACACCATTACACCCATCCAAGTAAGGTGGTGGTAGAAAAACAGATTACACCACGACGTGGAGACAATATTCCATACGTACGCACGTTCAGTGATTTCATTTTCCGTGGGATGGATAGAAGGTGAAATGGGGTTCTTTCATATTTATAATAACATATCAGTATATTAGTGATAGTAATTTTATTAATTTATAATGAAACAACTAAAGAAGAAGATGTTTAAGAAAAAAAGAAAACATGAATGAATCGGTAGAAGAGATTACCTCTTCTTCGACGCACCTCTTCTAAGCTTACTATTAAGGCACTAGTGTTGGTATTTTGAGAAGACCATAAACAATATGATATAACTACATATGTTGATAAGAGAAATTTTCAGGGTTTTTCCAAGCCTTAACTTTCAAAATTGTGTATAGAGAAGAGGGAGGAGGAAACCTTTTATATGGGAGGAGAGGGGCACTTTAGAAAAAACATAAAATATTATTTTATAATAAAGTCATATTCGGGTTATAATAGCTCAAAATTGATTTATTTCGAAGTTAAAGTGGTTATGGGTTGAAATAATCACAAAAAATAGGATTTATACAAGTTTAGGTTACTATTTTGTCCTTATCATTTAGATTTAACTCTAAGTTAAATAATTTAACTTTTACCATGTCTTCTTGTTTTTTACACTATATGCATAATAAACATACTATAACAATTCAAAAGAACCCCAAGTAGTTAATTATTTATATATATACCATTATCTATGTCATTTTTCTGATCCTTAGATTTTTAGAAATATAATAACAACTAATAATAAAATATTTTTTTTAGAAACTATTTTATGCAAATTTTGACACTATTTTTTAATTGATTTTTGTGAAAATAATAACAACATTATTTGTTTGAAAAAAGTAAATTTAATTAATACTAAAATGTTATATTAATGTATAAAATTAGTTTAATTCATAAAAAGTCTCCAATTACATTTATTGGGGTACTTATAATATCAATTATGTTAATATTTCATTAATAAGCTAATTACTACATCATCACTGTGTCCTAATCAAATTAACTTATTTATTGTCTATTAATTATAAATAAAATAACATTATATAGGAAATATATTTTTATTTATAATTAATATTTATAGTCCAATTTATCTTATGTATAACCCTATATTAAAAATGTTTTAGTTATTAATCTTTGATTTTAACTCTTTTAAATCTTCTTTGAATTAAATAATAATAAATGTACTAATCTAATCCATGTGGACCTAAATGATAATATTAGATTCCTATGGTTGTTTTTGTTCGAATTATAATTATCCAATTGAATTAGAATATTTTTTCGGGTAATAATAATATCATTTTTACCCTTAATTACCCTATTTACTTTTAACCGTGGTAAATAAAAGTAAAATGTAACTATTCACCATAAATTATTTTTATCTTATTGAACCTAATTTTACTCCTTGATATTAACCGGGTCTTTTGGAGTTTCAAAATTGCACTCACAAAAGCGATAAAATTATGTTTTATGTAAATTTTCATATTATCCTAGAAGGTGGGTAAAAGATGGTGAAAAGTTCAATAAAATTATTTTATACCTAAAATTATTATAAAATGACTCCAATGAATTAAATTTAACATATATAGGTATTATGTATCAATTTTGACCTAAAATAAAGATTAAAAATAATAATAATTTAAATAAAAAGTCGGTTTTTAAATAGTAACCCAGTGTTATCACTATTCATAAAAAATTTAAAGATATCAGGAAAATACCAATAATTAACCCTATGCTAATTTCGATATTCCGATTCCAAAAATGAAGTCCATTTTGAATGATAAAATTTATAAAATTTAAAAAATTTGGTATTACTATTCATAACGGCTAGTTCATAATAATATTATAATAATATATCGTTTAGTGAAACTTGTTATTGCGTATAACACACGCTGTCGAGGAAGGTATTGATTGTGTGTAATGCAAGCCTAGCTAGTGCTGCATATAGTGAAAGATCTGTTTGGTGTTGTGTATAACATAAAAAAAACGTATTTCATTCATTAAACAATATCTGCACATAATTTTCGTAGAATAATTTCAACAAAATGAACTTGAAATTGTGTGTAACACGAGCCAAGAATAGTTTTTCATATACTGCAAGCTAATACAATGCTGTTAATAGTATAAGCTAATCTTGGTGTAGTGTATAATAAAAGGAATAAATGAAATTAAAAATAATATATCTCATAAAATATTGGGGTGTTACAACAAATCCATTATCAAAACCATTTTCAATACCAAAATAAATAAAAAGTAAATTTTTTTGATTTTCCTTGAAAAAAACTTTACAGCTTGTTAAGGAATCCAAAGAACATATAATAATTGCAGTTGCGAAAAGGTCATTTTCACCACTTACGTTAAAAAAATATCCATTTTGTTGTTTTGAAAAACACTTCATAGAAAACAATTCCATTTGAAAAGTCATGTGTTTTTATATATCGTATAAAAGAATGTCTTGTATAAAACATAATATGCCTAAATGAAATGAGATTGAGACAAAGTCCATTACGTCGTGTGCGACATGACTCGATCACTATTTAATCTCTTAAATAATAAACTAATGTTAATTTCAGAATTCTTATGGACCTTTTTAATTATATAATTCCATTGTTATAAACATTAAGGAATCATTTAAGTTAATAATGTTCATTTTGTCGATATTTGGTACTTGAGTCAATAATGAACACCATATATTTACAAGTTGTCCATGTGGTCAATATTACATTATATACAGATTAATATTCAAAATTTATATATCATATATATCACATATATCATATATATCCTATATATATATATAATAGTTCATATCATTTGGAGGTAAAAAATGAAATGCACCGTTCATGGAGACTGTAAGCCATATGTAAGCATGAACGATCCTTTCATTTCTATTTTTATTTTAATGAAATTAAAAACTAATGATACATAGTTATATTATAATTCCAGTATTATATCATATATAATATCATTAACACTATCCTTTATATTTCCCACATATGGAAATAATGAGTCATATCATTTTGAAGAGGTGATAGTCCACAATTCCTTATATGAAATTATCGTGTTTACCCATAATTGAAACTAGAAAGGTATGATATAAATAAAAAAAAAAGAATAATGAAAAAATAAACAGAATATATATCATATAAAAGTATAGTGTCATCTTAATGGAAACCATGATAAGCGGTAGGAGATAATCGAACAATCATCATCTCATGAGGCGTTAGTTTTCCATCCACGGAAACAATATGTTATTCACCCATTTAGTACAGGTGGGTGTAATTGTTGTTATAATCCTTCTCATAAAAACATACTATTATATTAATGATACTGTTGTTTATATAAAATAATGTAATAAAATGTGTTTATGGGTTGGATAAGTAAAATAAAAGAAAAGAAGTTAATATAAACTGTTAAAATTTGGGTATCATCCACTGGTTTGAACCAAAAGGACTTCTTGAAGCTCCTTTTACCTAAATTGAGGATTCTATGAAGAGAATATGGACGTAGGGATCATAATTGGGCAGATTATGGAGGTTCCAAAAGGCTTGAGAGGTGTAAATAATTGGATAGAAATAGTCTTCTTTTATAAGGGGGTGGAGGGGCTCTTTAGGAAAGTTTGGAAATATTATTTTATTATCAATATATATTCGATTAAAAAAGATCCAGAAATCATTAAAAATGAATATAAGATGACTCATGGTAGAAATAAAATCATATAATTATAATTTGATAGGTTTTGGATGTTATTTTTATATTTATAATCTTATTTAGTTAACTGATTTATTAATGAGGTAAACACTTCATCATTATTGTGTCATAAATAATATAATTTATTCAGTATTTAAAAATTATATAGAAAATTCAATTATGTAGGAAGCCTCTTTATATTTCCAAATAATATTTATTGTACAAAATAGAACTTATATGACAACATATAATAATAAATTTTCAAAAAGATGTTTGTTTATGTTATTTTGGCCATTACATTATGTTAATTAATATAAAGGGTCATTATCACTCCAAAGTATCTCAATGGGGTTCCAAGATAGACTCAAAGATGACCATGGTCGTAAATGACTCAGAAAATATGGATTGGGCAAGTGTTAAGGTAATTCTGAATTATTATAATATTCTTTTTACATTAAAATACCCTATTTATCATTAACCCTGGTAAATAAAAGTGAAAATTTACTATTCATCAATAATTATTTTCATCTTATTGAACCAAAATTTTACATAATAATGAAAACTATGTATGTAGGATATTCAGAGTTTAATTCACAGAAGTGGTAAAATGTTATTTAAATGAAATTTTCATTTTGTAACTTGTACTAAGTGGTTTCACTATTAATAAAAAATTAATTTTTTTTAGAAAATTCCAAAATATTCATCCTAAGAAATATTTTATATTATGAATTAAAAAAAGATTTATATTTTTAAAAATTGAGAACATAGAAGTGGCATTATGTAATTTATAATTAATTTTTGTTTTTAAGACAAATATGATGTTTTTATGAAATAATAACAATCCAAAGACTGACACTTGTTTATGTCCAATTTCAATGTGAAATTAATTACAAGGAAAAACATTGTATTAAATGGTAAAAATATATTCTAATTGAACACTGAAACCAATTAAAAAGAATATCTAACCATATAAATAAATTAGATTAATATTTAGTTTTGAATTAAAATACAATATTTTTCACTATTCATTTAAAAATGAACATTATTAGAAAAAAAATTTTTTACACAATGTAAACATTGATGTCCCCATTATAAAGAATGACTATATTTAGTCATATAGAATGAATTAGTGTGACCTAAACTATATTTAAAGACATTTTCCATTAAATGGCAGTAAATCGACCTTTTAATGTAAATTATTCTCAAAAGTATATTCATTCACATTTGAAGCATCTAACTTTTTATTAGATAAATGTAAATACATTTAACAAACATGTATAATAATATTGTAGTTAGTTTTGTTCATTCCTTCCAATACAATGTCAAGGAGATAACTACAATTTAAAATAATATTATTATATTATAAGTCTGCAAGGTAAGATTTTAAAGAAACTCGTTCTTGCATATCAGATACACTATTGAACCTAACAACCACTTAAATGTAAAATTAAAATTTAATTCAAAAATTTTAACCAGTATGAATATATATTATTCTTCATTTACCTGTGCTGTTACATACAAGGTTATAATAATATCAGATATACCATATTATTAAATTATATATAGTTATATATATAATTTCATTTATGTAAAATGAATCACATTGTGTGGAGGAAGAGGTAATCGACATGTTCGTGAACGACAATATCAATCTTTAAGAGTGAAAGGAAAATAAATAAAATGATATATAATTTAAATAGAAAAAGATAATTATTTCATCAATACCATAAATACGTTTTTTATGACACATATGTTTCATTGAATCCATATTTTATACGATCCATTTATTGTGTGAATGAGTCACATCTCTTTGAGGGGTGGTTTTCCACACATTCACAAATGATATTATCGTATTTACAAAAAAGGAAAACCATAAGGCTATGTGTTGAATAAAAAACAACAAAGAATAATTAACCAATAAATATCATATATATAATATATAAATATCATTTCCAACAAAATCCCCAACCATTTACGTGGAAATGGAAATATGAATAACATCATTTCGTGAGGTGGTAGTTTGTCTTAAACATAATCAGTTTCTTCATTACCCATTTGATGAAAGTGTTTTTAACTGTAGGTAATTTAATTTTAAAAAATATTACAAATATTAAGGGTACTAGTTTTTTATATGCATGTAATAATGATATTTTAGAAGGTGGATATAGAAAAAAATCTATGAGTTCGAGGAATGATGTAATCTCTTAATCGAGTAACTCTTTTTGGTTTGACCCAAAGGGCTTCCATGGTTAGATTTAAAACCAAGGTGAGGATGCTACACTAAGTGGATGAATATTTAGTATCTATTTTAGATGATAATTTTTTAGAAAATGTTACATTATAGGTTTGAGTATGTGGGTGGATTGAGTGCCTTCTTTTATAGGAGGATGAGTTGTTCACCTATAATGTTTGGAAAAAGGAATTAAATGCATGTTTTTTAATTTTAATTCTATCCAATAATAGAAAAAATTTTATAAAAGGGATGATATATTCTATATCTATCCATAAATGTAATTTTTACATGTTTAAGGGTTTTTTGGGCCACTAGTTGAAGGTTTAGTTGTTTGTAAAGCTAAATTTCCTCTTAATCATTGTAATTAATTTTGATTAAATTCACAAAATATTGGTTAAAAAATAATTTTCAATTATAATAATTTAGAAATTATTATTATTAATGACATGAAATACATTTCCCCAAATTATAGTCATATAATTGGGAGATATTAATCTAAATTTAATCGCACAGATGGGATGAAAATGCGGGTTTTTAAAGAGAAAATGTTCAATAGATTTTTATGTTTTTATATTCATTTTCATAGTGAAATTAACTCAAATTACCTACATTTTGTTAATTTATAAAAATTAATCATGTTAATCATTTATAAATCTTAACATATAATTTATCCTTATAATTAAATGAGATGAAAACACTTTTTGAGTTTAAATTCTGTATTTTTAACTATTCATTAAAAAATATAACACCCCAAACCAAATTCAGAAAAATCTACCTAATAAAATTTTTATGATTAAATTTCTAATATTGATTTTATTTTTAGATATAAAATATATAAAAGTTATAAAATATTTATTTAAAACACATTCACCATTAAAGGGTGGTAAAAGTTACTTAGAAAAAATATAGGTTTTTATGTGTAATATTATGTTTATTCATATCTTATACCAATAAAATATAATGGATGAATTTAAAAAATATTTGAATTAATATATAAAATATATATAATTAATATTACTCAATAATCATAATTAGTTTCATTTATTATGACAAAGCACCTTTGGGAGTAAAAAATAAAAATAAATCCATTATATTCAATTGGTTCTTATATCTTCTTATATTATAAATTTTTGACCTATGAATTCATTTTATATAGTTTTAAACTATATATATTCATAAAGTATTTAATCCTATTCATAATCACAAATTTAATATCTTGTTTATATCTAATTTTATTAAATAAAAATATTTTAATAATATGTTATTTTTCGATAAAACTCGTTCTTGGGTGTAACCCAATCCATTTATGAAAAACATTATTCTGTGCAATGTATACTAACATAGAATCACATTAATTTAATTATTTATCATAGATTAACTGTTTTTAAAATAGTAAATATATTATAATGTATCGAGATATTATTTTCCTATATATGGTAGGTGTTTCATGTTATACACGCAATCGAATACAATGTTCCCACATTATATTTTCGAAGTGTTTAATTATACCCATATTAAATAAATTGCATCCATTAAATTTATCCTCAATATTGGTAATATATTTTTTGATATTTTTTTTATTTTTAAATCCCACATAATGGGAAGGTTTCATAAGAAATCATATGGAAAAGAGAGAATTGGATGTACAATGGTCATGTGGACTAACATATAATTTGGCCTATAAGTAAAATAACATTACTAGAAGGTAGATATATATACTTGGTGGTAAATATTAAATATTTAGAGGGAGTGATTGAGGACATCAGTTATAGAAAAGATAATTATTAATGGAAATTTTAGGGCCTCAAAGTGATATATCTAGGATGACTTAAAAGATAGTCCGTTCAACAAATGCAAAGGTATTATGACCACAATATTATTTTTACGACCCATTTACATGAGTTGAGAACTTCCTTTACTACATAAGAATATAAAAAACTTTTCTTATATGAAATGTTTTAATTTATATTACAAATTACGCCTTTTGGTTTTTCATTAATCAGATTTTTAATCAACCCTGGCATGAAGAAATGGGTATCCAAAAATAATCATTGATCATTGAAGAACTAAAATAAACATTTAATCTATCATATGGCCCATTAAAGAGTGAAAATTCTATACATATTCTATAAATATTCTCCATATATTGTATGATTAATCCATTAATCTCTAAACCTAAAAATAAACACTAATGTTCATCATTAATATTTATTCGTCAAATTGATTAACAAAAAACAATGACATACTAACTAGTAAATTTCATAGGTCAGTGGTCAGTATGAAGCCCTTATCATCCATTGGTCATGATTTCAATACTAAAAGCATTTCTATATTTTATTGGTAGTCATCCATGATATAATTTTCCCTTTTCTGAAACAAAATTAATATAATTTTAAAAATAAATATAATGAACATCCTTGAAAAAGGTAAATCTCAAAATAGCCTTAAAATTATTTTTTTCAATATAACCCAAATGTATAAATAAATCATTAACATTTTTACACCATGAACATTTCGTGGCCAAGATTTTATACTACATTTAATGGAATTGACTCTTGTAATGTCTAAGTTCCCTACATTTATGACAATGAACAACAAAGGTTTCCTTAGATTGAGTTTCATTTTCATACACCACACTTGATTTTTCTTCGGAAATTATATTTATTATATTCTTCTTTCACAAACAGAAATCATTTTCTAGTTTATTAAAACACATTCTTATGTGTCTCATTACATATTTCATTCATGAGGGAAATCAATCCATCTTCCCTCCATAATCTCCAGCACTGGATATATCAGGTCACTCTTTCCTTCTCTTCATTGGTGAGTACAAGATTTGGCTATGGTATAAATTGAAAATCATATTTCATGAAAATATTATTAGGTATAAATATGATATCCTTCTGTCCTATCAACACCGCATTTGGTTACCAATTTTCAGTACCTTTTCCTTCATGTTCAATCTAAACCTAACTCTTTTACGTACCAACCTTTTACTAAAACCAGAAATCCTTGTCTGAGTAAAAAGAGTCAATAAAACCTGTAATAATTTAAATGATATGTAAATCAGGAAACCTGATCCTTAATCTGAATCGCCATAGGATTAACTAAGGTAACTCATTATAAAAATCTTTCATAATGCTTTTTAAAAAGAATTTGAATTATCCTAAAAATATCCCCTAGGACTGTCAATCGATGAGCACAATAAGGATTATATTCATGTACCAGGTTACGTTGAGTCAATCTCGACACAACTTGTCAGAGTTATTACCCTTAGGTATAGATTTTTCCATTCTATATTTAATTTTATTATCCAAATAGTGTTTTATTTTTCTGGTAACACACTTACTCTACACATTTAAGAATTTAGGGATCTTTTCTTAAACATATTATTATCTCGATGTATTTCAGTAATTCTTTGTAACCCTAATCCGAAAAATAACTAAAAACTTTCATTGATACCCACCATAAAAACCCATCTCATTATATCAGATTAATTATGGTTTTTTACATAAGAGTACACATAAATAAAATCGAATTATTGAGATGTCTAGTGAATTCAATAATTAATATAATATCATAACAACATGAACATGGGGTGAAACAAAATTATTGAAAACATATTTTACATCCTTCTAAATATTCACTGGGTTTAAATAATCAACAAGACATACAATAAAAAGGGGTGATCAATAAATCCTAATAAGGGAATAAATGTAAAATAAGCTAAAACTTCTTAGAAAATATCCATATCAATGGGGAATAAATATATTTTAAATCATGAACATGAAAAATGATACATGATATATGATGATGATCATAACATGCGAAATGTGGAAACAACATAAAAATCCACATTATTAAAATAGGTCAAGGATAAAATGAAAAGAAATAATGATAGATAATGTACCATAATGGAATCAGTTTCTCTCTATATCCTAGCATGAAGTCTCAGGAAACAAAACATACCCAATTCATTGGAGATATATATAATTCTATAATCAACCATGACATTAATTTCATTCCCATGGTTAAGGGTTTCACATAAATCATACAAAAATGATACATTCATCATCTTATTTTATTATGAGATCAAGGTGTGTGGAATAATTACTTATGAGTCCTAATACAAATATGTATAATTCTAAAAAGTTGAATACAGTTTTCTTTAATATGATATGTTACTGCGTATACAGTTGTTTTTTCATGGAAATTCACACAGAAATGTTAGCACCATACACCATTCCTAAAACATTCATAAAATTGTTTGATGAGAGGGAAATGGGTATCTCAACATTTTGAATTAAATTGGTTTTTATGGGGAATATTTAATAATATATAACATCATATGGAATTGAAGATTAAAGACATATGGTTAAGAAGATACTTGGATAATGAGTACAACAGAAATGATCCCTTACTTGAGTATGTGAGTCCAAATGCTTGCGAGGGGATTCATGGGTGCTTCTGGTTTCCTTAAGAGGACTATAGAGAGTGGTTTAAAGAGTACGTAGATTTTTAAATGAATTTTAGTGATGGTAAATGGGATCTTGGGTGGTTATATAAAGGAAAAGATGGGGATTTAATTATTATATAGGTTTTGGACTCTATATAATAAGATAACCAAAAATAAAAACAATTAAATGGGTTTTTCCCATGTTTTTTTTCAAATGGTAGTGTTTAAAAATATTTTATTATTCAATTGTATTAAATTATTAAACCAAAACACTTTCATATATGAAGT
This sequence comes from Viscum album, assembly GCA_963277665.1. Classification (NCBI taxonomy): domain Eukaryota; kingdom Viridiplantae; phylum Streptophyta; class Magnoliopsida; order Santalales; family Viscaceae; genus Viscum; species Viscum album. The sequence continues at coordinate 1,456,131,116 of OY728159.1, read as the reverse complement.
TGATTAATACTATTAATGATATGGTTTTAAAACTACAAAATATATTTATGGTTTATGAGGAATCAAAAGGGGTTTATAAAATAAAAAAAACAAAAATTATAATTATTTAATGTTTAAAACATATATTTGGTATTTTATATCTTTAATAGTATTTATTACATCCCTTGTGTGCCATTATTTTTTCATAATACACACCATAATTTTTTACGGTATTAAAAATTTTCTTGAAAATTTTACTGTAATAGAAAAATTAAGAAAAATAACAATTGGATAATTTTGAAATTATGATTCCAAAAAAATTTCATTTTATATAAATATTTTTATAAATATGTTAATTGTCAATATTAATATAATAACCACTATTTATTGAGAATGTGAGACTCTTTTTGACAATAATAGTTTTCAAACCCTTATGAAATTTTAATTTGAACTCATCAAAATTAAATGACCATTTCTATTTAATAAAAATTATATAATAACATAATTTTATTAAAATATTATTTATTTAAAAAATCAATTATTTCAATAAATGTAATTATTTATGTAAATTTGAATATTACCCATAAAATACTTTTTTTGTTTTATTGAATCGAAATAATATAATTTTTCAAATAATAATAATAGGATGAAAATATATTTATTATTATATTAATGAAAAATGTATATACACATATTTTATGTTCTTGATATATATACATTTCTTACGCTATAAAATTACCTAAGACTACATTGTGTGATTGTGGGACTTCAATGGGGTGGGTCGATGAACATTATTTGGGTTGCGATATCGATGAGCTTGATCGTCTCCTATAATCACTTTCTATCATGATTATGTTATTTGATATGAAATTTGTCTTAGACAAGGAAAAATCCCAAAGATTATACATCCCAGTTAATATCTGATAATGTGATTCATTGGGAATTATCTAACTAGTAGAGATTATTACTTCTTGTTTCCCTATCAATTGGATTGGATAAAAGCAATTATTTATATTAATCATGTGATCATTTTTCAATGAATCTTAATGGCCAATTAAATCCAACAATATATAAAAAACAAAATAATTTCATGTGTTTTTATTTCTATATTACATAATTAGACGTTTAAATGAACTACAAAAGGATGGTTATTTATAAAAATATGATTTCATACATTCTATCTCTAAAGAAACTCATTTATTATTTTCTCCTCTAGTTATTCATTAAATTATCAACTAATAGTACCTTTTGCATCTATTGGGAAAATAAAATTATTGAGATTTGTTTTAATAGATGCTGATTTTATTTGTCTCTTAAATTAAAAATCATTTTCATCAATACCCATGTTTTATATAAATATTTTCAAAAAAATTTATTCATTGTCCAGTTAATTTATCAAATAAATATTTACCCATGTATTACTTTTTACAAAATGTCTTCAATGAAGTATTCTCTACATTTTCAGTACGAGTTACTATATACCATTTTATAAGAGTGAGAAATATTTTTTAATGGATTTAATTGGCTTACCCACCACAATGACCACTCATTTCATTGAAAATTAATTTACTTATTTCCATGATTCATTTCCAGTAAAATGTTTTCCCTACTTTTTTTTGAAATTTTAGTTTATTAAAAATTTAATTCAAAGTAAAATATATATATTTTTTAATAGGACATTAGTTGTTTTTTTACATAATTTATATTAATAAATGACAACAACCATAATTTTACATATGATCCCTTGGTAAAATGTTGTAATGAGATCGTCATCGTGATTTCTATGAATGGATTACGATTTGTTTGATTCTGGATGAACTATTTTGATACCATTATTTATATTACTCTAGATAGTTTATGATTATTTTTAATGACTATGGAAGCTAATAACATTTCAAATTCTAGTTTAGAATAACATTATTGTGTAATTTATGTTTATTTAATGAGGAAATTATTATCAATTTTTATTCTATTTTTTCAAAATGAATGTTTATATGATAATTTTTCTCCTCATTCATATAGAAAAGAATTTTACTTAATAAATAATGGATGAATCAATAAATAGAACCTCAATTCAATATTTGGTTTCATGAGAAAAACTAGCTTGGGTATTTTGATGACTACTTACCCATTTATGTAAAATATCTTTTTAAAAATACAGGATGTTATGGTTATGGTGTCCGAAATTATGCATTTTCTCATTATGAGAGGGGGTATTGATGTCTATGTGACTATGTGGTCAGTTATGAAAAACCGGCACAAATTTCATGATCATGTGATTATTTATATGGTATTTTTTGTCATTTTTTATTCATTTCATTTAATTCAAAATGATCATGTTATTTATTAAATGAATTAGTTTTTAGTAATTTATCATTCCATATTAGTAAATTTTTAGGTTTTCATAATAGCTTCCGATGTACATATACCCTTAATGGGTATCGAATCTCACCCCTTTCATATGTTTTGTTTTCCAAGGATGCCATAAAATATGTCATAATTGATATTACGAGATATTCTTAATGGATAAATGGGGTGGTGAAATAAAATAATATATTTTATTTAATGTATTCATATTTAATGTAAGATTCAACTATTTATCTTGTTTTCCAAAACTACTAAACTATTCCATCCATTGTGGGGGGATCACATGTTTCTATAAGTAATGAATAAATTTAAACGCCAACTTTGGGCTACTAGGGTCAGTGTATTTATAGTTGGGACAAGAGAAATTTTAGTAGAAACTGTAAGAACTAGATTTAGGAAATCATAGATTAGAGACTATAACCCTATGAATGACTTTAATGATATGTCTATGAATATGGTAAAATCCTCATGTTTGGGTAAGACATACATTTTGTGTATTTCCTAGAAATTCATCACTACCAAGATACTACATGTGGATTTGGATCTGACATAGTTATCCTAGGGGTAATAACACCAAAAAGGAATCGTTAGAAAATGACTCGATCATTACCAATTACACGACAACATGCCTTTAATCACACCTAGTTTGACACCCTCATTGGATATTCTATTGTTAATTCAAAATTCATTTGCAAACCATTATTTAGGATTTGAATGTTTTATATGACTTAATAATATTCCCTAAGATACCTATTTTTTTATTATAATATTATTTATATATAAATATTCAATTTATATTAAGTGTTTCACGAGTCATGGAATTGTAAAATATGAATCAAAATGTAATTATCTAATATAGTTTATTATAATTTTTTGGAAATTATTACTATTTAATGGAATGGAAACCGTATGAATTCATCTAATCTATGTCGTTATTTCCTTCTGGATTAAGATAATTATGTTGAATATGACCCTAAAAATTATAACTATATTGGGGTATAAAAATTAGATTATGAATAATAACCCCACCCCTATAGAGTATCTTACTAATTCACAAATGGTGTTATAATCCAAGGAAACTTCATTTAGTGGAAACCACGATAATTTAATGGGACTAATAATTAATTTCAAGGTAAAAGATGAATATGTCCCCTAAAGATGAAATTTCATTTAGTGGGAAGTAATTAAAGAGAGAATTATTTTATGAAAATTTATAATCTTCTAGAGGATACAAATCAATTATGGTCGATCATTATAAACAGAATGGATGAAGATGGAATAAAAACATTATTTGGAATGATTTTAAGATACTCTTCATAGAAAAGTATTTTACCCACAAGAAATAATCTGATATAGAGAAACAATTCCTAAGAACAAGACTAAGGGAATGTAAAAATACTTCAAAGTATGTATTCTTCTTTTATGGTTACCAAGACATACTATAGACTATGTATATAATCCAATAAGTTATATTGAACTTTTCATTGATTAGATTAATCAAATCCAAAGAAGGTGATTATTCTCCCAATCATTCTCATCATAGAATGACAAATTATTATATGACATCAAGATAAAAAAGTAATTTTCCATGTATTATAGATTTTATGGAAATTAATATTCAATAATGGTTTTTGAGCACTATAGAAATGGAAAGATGGATAATTGGATGAAGTGAGGGGTGTAATTTATATCTGATAATAATTATGAAAAGAAATACTATGGAATATATATTATGGTAATGGGTGTTTTCAATAATTATGGAGAGAAATTCCCCTATTTCTATGATTTCATGGGAAATGAAGAATCTTGTAATGTTAAATGATCCAGTTATAAGGTTATTAGAGACTATGAAAATTATTATCATTTGTATCGAAGGAAATTTTTTCCATAAAAGGAAAAGGGTGTATGGAAAATCTTATACAATCACAACAGTTGAGGTTGATGTCCCTATGGATTTTGTGTTAGGTACTTAACTCATATATTCATATTTATAAACAAGATTATTTGATTTTGGGTCTTCTCACTCTTTTTTATCATCAATGATTTCAATGAAATTATGATATTTTTATAGAACCTTAAAATGGGGGTTCTCAATCATGTAACATCGTGGAATTATCTAAATGGTAAGGATGTTTCAGTCAATTACCATTACAAAACATCGACATGCACAATTTTTTAACATCATTATTATATCTACGGTTTTTTTTATATAATCCATAGTATGGAATATTTTTGAAAACATTATTTAAATATTATTTCAATGTGAAGAAAATTAAAATTTGTGATGAGGGAATATAATTGATTATCTTTAGAGAGAAGACTTGATCATTTGGCCCATTTCTAGATCCACCGCCAGTAACTCTTCTGAGTGAGATCGTTACAGAAGAAGCGAAGACCTAATGTATAGACCAAAAAATTAATATCAAAATTAAGGATTTATGTATTTTACACAAATACATTATTGTATTTCCTAATAAATAAAATAGAAGTCTTCCATAGAATGATGTCTAGTTTTTGATTGAATAAATACTTTACACAAGACTAATATCAAAATGCTCTCAATAGAATGACCACTATGAAATTAATTGACATAAAGAAAAAACAAGAGAAGTTAAATATAATGTGTTTATATGCCACCATGTGTCTCATTGGGGATTTTCGATTCCTTTTGATAAAAATAATGATTTATTTATGAGATTGTTCATTAATGATATTGAAATCAATAATATTAGGATAAAGGAAAAGTATCATCAAACATGAATTGATTAGTTATTTGATCAACATCATGGATCTCAATATTTTTGAAATATTTTCATTCATTATGGGTATCATTAATTCCTAGTAAAGATGAAATATATTCTAAATATATTATTTCATATGTTGTATGATGTTTATGGGTTTACAATTATGCAATTCAGATTAGATAATTCTCACTTTATCATCAAATATCTAATTGAACAGTGTATTAAAGGAATATAATGATAATTTTGTTGTGGTATTTATTGATTATATCATGGTGTAATCTAATAGCAATGGGGAAAATGAGAAACAATTTCATTTCATTCATTACTCTCTTAGAAGAAAATAGTTATAAGGAAAATTTAGAATGTGTCAATTATGGAATTAGATAACTTCTTTTATTGGCAATATTATCTCCAAGGATAGATTCTCGGTGAATAATACAAAGGAAAATTGGTCCAATAATGGACTACACCACTGAAAATTATGGTGGAACGTAGTTTGATGGGTTTGGAAGGTTACTATTGATGATTTTATAAAAAAACACGATTGATTAACCCATAAACCAAGATAACTAGTAATGGTGTTATGTTCATATATATTGAGGAATGTGAATAATGGTTTGAAGAATTGAATAAGAGATTTGATAATGACTATATTCAAACTATACAATCCAAAAATTTTGGATTTGTTATATATAATGATTCATCGAATAATGTATTTGATTTTTCATATCCAAGATGATAATGTTCATTCTTAAACATCAGGGTTGATAAATATTCTTGAAAAAAACTATCCCATGATGTTGAGCTGTATTATATAATTCATTCATTAAGTATATAGATATAATATCTATATGGATAAATTTGCAAGATATAAATGGATAATAATACTCTCAAATACATATTTTCACATATATATCTCAACATGAGGAAAAAGTGATGACTAAAGTTACTCAATGATAATGATTTCTCAGTAAATTACAAGATATGTAAACAAAATAATGTAGTGGATTCAATGTGAAAGAAATAACATGGATTTATTACGAAATGGAATATTAGAAAAGACTATATGTTCATATATCTAGTAAAAATTGATATGAAAACTGTTAGGAAATGGGATATATCAATACTTTTTAAAAATATTTTCAATCCATATTTTTTGGAAATGATAAAATGCCCCCAACATGATGATGTGAATTTTCAAATGAAAATTAAATCATTTAATTATGGGAAATTGGGAGATTTTATTATAGAAGACGATGTTATGAAATTAAGAAAGCTACTATAAATTCCATCTATACATGTGGTAAGGGTTTGATTAAATGCTCAGTAAAGGAAATGTATAGCAGAAACAATTATGAGTCTATTAGAATAAAAAATTGACAAGGTAAATAAATGAACACACATGCCATGATATAAATAAACTGGGAAATGGTTGTAAAATAAATATAGAATGGTAAATTAATGGAAACAAATTCCATTCAAACTACTAGATAATGAAAAAAATGGAAAGGAAATAAATTAAAAAACCATCCATTTTATTAATGTCCTAAGAATTAAATGCATCCATAGATATGATGATGTAAATACTCATGGATATATAAGAACACAATCAATATGAATGAATTTATTAATTATTTAACAATATTCTTTAACAAAATGAAATCCAATACTATCACAAAATTTTAGAATATGGTTTAAACCTTTGAATAAAACCCATTTAATTAGAACAACTTATTTGACTCATAAGAAGTTAATAATGAATAAGGTTATATATAATTTTTATTACCCACCCATCACTTCCAGTCCAAATAATACTTCTTCATGAATAATTTATTTAATTAATATTCCTTATCAGCTATCATTATTGAATAAATAATACATAATTATCAATATTTCCCAAAATAATAGAATAACATTGAAAGTAAACACTTTATGAAAATGGTATACGGTTCAGTTAATAATCATATACATGAAAATTTATTTGGATTTTCATGGTAAATTAAATTTTAAATGATCATTAGAAATTTAATATTACATGGTTACAAACTAAGGATTCGAGGAAATGAATGTGGATACAATCCTCGATGAAATAAATTATAAATCATACCGGGGAATAATAAGTACAATTTCAATATAACATATCCCAAGTAGAGTAAAAATAATAGATTATTGTCATTAATTAATATTAATATTATAAAAATATGTTAAAAACACATGCTTAAGGAAAAGATCTTTTTGTTTTGAAAAATATTTTGAAGAACATTTTCATTGAAAATAACTTCTGAATAAAATTTATTTAAAAAAATTTACTTTTGAACATTAATGGAAGATTCAATGAAATAATGGGGGTTAAATTTTTACATGTCATACTAGGTAAAAATAAAATTCCTTTTTCAAGGTAAAACATTTCTAGAAATTAGTAGTTTAGAAAATTAAAAAAAGATTCATTTGAATACCTTGGTAAAATAATCAATTGTAAATCAATGTTTAACATATCATTTAATAAATGTTAAAAACATTTAAAAATCATTATAAAATAGTACTTTAGAATGAAATTGGTTCTCTATATAAAGAGATAATGATGCATGGTTTTTTTGAAAACATTTTCTAATACATTTGGAGTACCAAAAAGTGGAAAATTGTAATAATACTTGAAAAAGGATATGTATAACCAAAGAAAAATAAATATAAAATTGTTTTTTAATCAATAGTAATATAATTTCCTTCAATGGTAATGAAGTATCATTAAAATTTATTCCTATGGAAAATAATCATCAAACATTCAGAAGTGTCACATAGAACATTGAAAATTTTAAATCATAAGTAACATGAAGTAATAACACTATATTAAAATTATGATAACAAAAAATAATAATTATATTCAATACATAACATGTCAAAGGTATAATATACACCATAAAAAATATACTAGGTGAATCACAACAAATATATCTAAATGGAATGCAAATTGAGATAAAATCCATTTACTTGAGTCTTAATTGTATAATTAGTATTTATATTAAAAAATAATAAATTTATGTTAATTATTTAAATGATTTATAACCATTTTAATATTTATAATTCCTTTGATTTCACTTATTACCATGTTATATACAACTACAAAAAAATTAAATTTACATCAGGTGTTTTGACATATTACAGTTTATGTATCAAAAACATCCTTTGTAGGATAGTTATTTCCATATGGGTCATTTATAACATATAAATAATAATAATAATAATGAAATAATTATCATATTTTGACGTGAATTGTACCTTTAGAATCAACCATTAAATAATTATATTAAAAAAAATGTTACAATCATGGTGATGATTGGTTATACATTCACATGAGTTGTTTTCCAATTTTTAATTGATAATTATCCAAAGAAGGCACCTAATATTAATCTTTCCAAAATAATAGATACATCATAAATAAAATATTATTTAATAATATATACTTATATAAAGAATTATAGTTATTTAAAAGGAATCACATCCTCTCGAGGAGGCGACAATCCACATATCGATGAGTGACATTATCACTTTTTAGGTGTGTGAATGGGTTATAAAGAAAATGATAATGATATATATAAATATATATAATATTTATAGAAAGGTAGTTTTTCCATGAATTTAATATGTATGATTTGTATGTAACATATGATTAATTAAACCCATCATTTATATGTTTTATATATAGTGTGAATGAATCACATCGCCTTGAGGGGTGGTTGTCCACACTTCCATAGACTATGCTATCATTTTTACAAAAAATGGAAATAATAAGCATATGTGTTCAATGTAAATTGTTGAAGAAGAAATGTATTATAAATATCAATTATATATAATATATTAATATATTTTCAATTTTCATCCATGAATGGTGGTACAAAAAAATGTAGAATTTTTTTCGTGTGGTGGTAGTTTGTCATACACATAAACGACATGATAATTAAAAATGAAAAGAAAGTGTGTGTATGTTTTTGTCATAACATTGACATAAATAAATTATATATATTTAGGATAATATTTTTTATATAAACATGGAATAATGATATCATAGGGTTTTGTGAAAGGGAATAAAACTGAAGTTCTTGAGGGTAAATGTCACCTGTTAATTGGGTAAATCCTTTTGGTTTGATATGAAGGGATTACATGGATGTATTTATAGAAATATTTATTCTTATATGATTAAGAGACAGGATTTTAGGATATATTTTTTAGATCATCGTTGATTCAATGTGGATTTAGAGTTGTGAGGATGTGGGAGGATAGAGTGCAATTTTATAGTTGGGAGGAGTGGTACACTTGTAAATTTTAAAAAAAATGATATTTCACCCTTGTTTTCATCATTCAATGTGGCTCCAATAATGAATCAAATATTATAAAAACGGATTTTATGAAATATATATTTTCAAAAAATTGACTTATGAGAAGGTTATAGGACATTTTGGGACATCTGATTATGGTTTAGTCCTTTGTGAAGCTTAATTTTACCTCAATCATTTTAATTAATTTAAATTATATTAACTAATATTTTAAATAAAAAATAATACTAAATTTATATAAATTAATTTTTTTTATTATTGTGAATATGTAATCCCTTTTTTCAAAATTCCAATCATATAAGCGTTATTAGTTAATTTAAATTTAATCCCACATACGAGATGACAATATAATTTTTTAAAGTAAAAACGTTCAAATGTTTTTTATGTTTTAATATAATAATATAATGTGAAATTGATTAGAATGACTTGAATTAGATTAATTGATAATTAATTAATCTAATTAATCTTTTAAACCTTTAAATGATTTATTATTAATGATAAATTAGGCAAAAGTAAATTGTCAGTTTATATTATGTATTTTGACTATTGATTAAAAAATGAAACATCAAAGAAAAATGACAAAAAATCATTAAAACACATTTATTATGTTTTTATATCATGCATTATGATTGTTTTAAAATATAATATATTAATTTTTTGCCAAACATTGATTTAAAATAGGTTCTTTATTAAAAGGCAGTAATATTACTCTAATTAAAATATTGATTTTTATGTGTTATGATGGGATTGTTCATAGATTATGCCTATAAAATATGTTAAATGAATATTAAATATACATTATAGAAGATATAAAATATATATTTAGATAATATTACTCACTATTTTTAATTAATTTAATTATTAAATGTAAATCACCTTTAAGATTATAAAAATAAAAATATGTCCTATATATTCAATTGGGTCTTATATTTCTTATTAATTAATTCATAAACAATTAATTAAATATATATATATATTTATAAACCATATATTTCTATAATTTTGTTAATCATATTCACAGCCTATAATTTAATGGAATTTTTATATATTATTATATTGAATAATAATATTTTAATTATTTATTATAGATTAGTAAAAATAGATCTTACATGTAACCAAAGTCATTGAAGAATACACACTATTGTCTACTATTTATTCAAAATCCACATCATGTTCATTGGAAAATATATCATGGATTAATTGTATTTAAAATATATAATATATTATAAAGTTATTGAATATTATATTCTATTACATGCTTTGTGTGGCTTGTCATATATGTTATCGAATACAATATTCTAATTTAGATTTTAAAGATGGTAAAAATCTTTAGAATAATAATCAAAAAACATTATCATATATAAAAATAAATTATTATATTAAAACCTTTCAAGAAACATGGTTATGAAAAATGAACAATGTTATAATCATGGAGTTGGTATGCCATACATACGCATAAGTATCATTCCAATTATTCAATATTCATTTTAGAAATAAGATAAAAATATTTTACCTTTTCAGAATGAATATAATATCATATATACAATATTATTCAATTAAATATACTTATATATATCATTCGTGTGGTGTGTTGATGAAAATATAGACACATCACATTGTGATTGTAGTAGTCCACCCATACATGGACAAATTTATCATTTTTTTAATATAATAATTAAAACGCTATATTTCCTCATTATAATAATTAATATGACCTTAAAATAATAATAATTATATTTACGTAAAATAAATACCTTATATTTTTTATTATTAGATTCAATGTAAAGAGTTACTGAAAAACGAATCACATGGATTCATAAGGATGTAGTCCACCGTACACACATGCGACGTTATTGTATACCCTAATGAATTGAATGAAATATCATATAATTATTAAAAAGGTATAATTATGTTTTAAATATAATTTTTATAATTATTATTTATCATCATACCAATCCTTTAATGGTTTTTTTGGAAAATGAGACATATCGGTCTGCGAGGTGGTAGTCCACCGTACAAACAAGTGACATTATCATTTCCCATTTGAGGGAATAGGAAATGGATAACGGTCATGAACTAAACATAGTGACATCTCTGTATGTGGGATATATTATTGTTATTATATAACCATAAATTAATAATTACTCAATTAGGTGGAATACGAAATATGAAAAACACGAATTGTTAGGATTTTTACCTCTTATTGAACAACATCTTTTGTATTGTACCAAATGTATTACTAAAATTTATATATGAACAAACTAATGATTACATGACTAGGGTATAGATGTTGGGATTTAATATGGGATTTCATTGGAAACAACAATGGGGATTGATGTTTTTAATTTGGTAGGATATAGTGTGGACTCTTATCTATGATGAGAGAGGAACAATTGAATTTTTTTTAAAGAAAAAGGTGTACCAACGTTTTCTAAAAGAAAACACTGTTTGAAAAGGAATATTTAAAATAATTATACAATAGAATGTAGAAATTTGGCGATAAAATACATTTTATAAATGTTAATTATAAGGCCCCAACCATAAACCTAATATAATCTTGAGTTAATACAAGAATACACATTGAGGATCTATTCAGGTTAAGAGTTTTATAGAATTAGGACATAACTATTACATCTCAAAGATTATAAAGTAGATGCATCAACTCAGCTTCCATTTTTTTCACAAAAATAAAAACTCTTGAACCAAAGAGTCAAGTCTAGTTCCTTGTTTTAGACATCCTGACATTTCCTTGATCCCATCCATTACCCTATTCAAATTTTTGTCCTGTGAAAACATTTCAAAAACTTGGGATGAGAATAAAAATCTCAGTAAGGGTTATAACAGTACGGAAAGAAAACATCAGTGCATGTATACATAAGAATCAATTAAATCTTACTGTACTAATAAAACACAAGCAATTTATCATACCTTATGAAATCATAATATTTATGCATAACTCAATAAAAATAACAAGGCATAATGGTAACTTGAGGAATTCATAACATTATTACATAGGGAGTAACCCTCATGGTTACATTTGGAATACCAATCACAGTATATTCCCTAAATCGCTTCAGAGAAACCTTAACTTTTAACTCCTTTGCGTAACCCAATACATTAGAGAGCTATCACGGGCTCATGCACCCTTAGTTTATCACAGAACCACCCGTATTCATAAAAAATGCCCAAGAACAATAACATAATCACAACAAATAACTTAAGCATAAATTAATTATAACATTACCACATTGAAATAAAAATATAACATTTTAAGATATTGAAATAATAAATCCATTCTAAAAAACCATTTTAAAACCATTTAAAACATTTAATAAAGAGTATTTTGAATCAATGGGTCCCAAAACACTTTGAACCTTTTAAAATTTTAAATCATTAATATCCATATAAATAAATCCTTAAAACCATTTTGAAAACATGGATACTAATGAGAAATATTTATAAGAATAAATCATTAAAACATGTAAAATGACATTTTAGGTAAAGGGTTTTTAACAAAATGAGAGACAATTGAATACAATAATTGAGGAATGACATTCAATCAGAACATTAGAATATAATGAGAATAAAAGGTTTCATTTTATAATATGTCAAAGGGCATTATATACACCATATAAGAGTGAATTGGTGCATAACAACAATGAAGTCTCAATAGAAATGTGAAATGAGATAAAATCCCTTATAAAGAAGGTTTCCTTAAATTATGGATAAATCAATCTCATAATTATGTGTGAAAAATACAAATAAACCAAATATATGAGGATATTTTGTTTAAAACAATCAGATACCATTCACACATATTCATAGGATGAAATATTCAATTACTACAAGTTGAACCCAAAGAAATCTAAATTGGGTTAAGAAGTTCCCTTGTAAAATTTTGACAACCTAACGTTATCACTTTAAAATTCAGAATATGAGTGGATGAGACATAAAGGGTATCTCATCACATGGAAATAAATTTTACATCCATACGGACATATAAGAACATATATCTACATAAAAAGATGTAAATTAAAAGACAAAACAAATGAAGTCTTTTAAAATGAGGAGGGTGAAAGGTCCCCTTACCGATTTGGGTATCTTTCGAAACGAAAACCCCATGGAAGAGGGGTCATACAATGAAGATTTAAATACCCATAAATGAAATTTTATTACACAAATATTATAATAATGGGCAGTACATACACCACACAAAGGAAATGGTGGCAAATGGAGCAGAAATCTCACAGGAATAATATTTAGATGAAAAATCCCTTACGAAAACTCGACAGCCTAACGACACCACATAACACACAAAAAATGGATTTATGAGACAAAATAGGGTCTCTCATAATATAAAAATAAAAATTACAGTATGATTAATAAAAAAGAACATCCCCAAACATATGAAGTATGATCTTAAAAGAAATGACATAAAAGAGAGTACTTAAAAAGAAAGAGATAGGTTGGATCCCTTACCTCAAGTCTGACTTGTCTTGTTCGTTTCATTATATTCTAGAATAATAAACATTATTAAATTTAAAATATCCTAACGTACTCTTTTAAATATTATTATTCAGTTCATATCACATATTATAATGTTATAATAATTGGTTGATAATGTGAGTTCATATCAGATGTTTTTGTCAATGTTTGGTACATGAGTAAAAAATGAACTTGTTTGAAAATGATTGTCCATATAGTAATAATTAAATCATATCCAGAATAGTATTAATGATTTAAATATGATATCTATCCAGTACATATTCATTTTATACAATTCCATATCATTTTGAGACAAAAAGAAATGAAATGCACCGTTCATGTTGACGGTAGGCCGTATGTACGCATGAACGCTACTTTCATTTCTTTGACATATTAATGGAATTAAAAATAATTTAGAGATATATATATTATAATTACAGTATGATATATATGTTTTATAAGTCACATATGTTCATTATTTTCATTCTTTATACATTCCATGTCTTGCATGAATGAGTCACATCACTTGATGGGGCGGTAGTCCACACTCCCTCGAATGAAATTATAGCATTTCGACAACATGAAAAGCATGATGGTATGTTTTAAATATAAAATACAGAAACATATGGAAAACATAAATACCATATATATCATATTTAAAATATAGTGACATCATAATGGCCAACATGAAAGGTGTTAAAAGAAGATTGAGCAATCATCATTTCGTGTGGCAGTAATTCACTATCCACATAAACTGTATGTTCATTAACCATTAGACGGAGGTGTGAGTAAGTCTAGCTCAAATACGTCACATAAAAACATCCTAGTATATTTAAGATACTGTTTTTGTTACAAAAGAAAGGAATAAAAAGATTTTAGGGGTTTGGAGAAGCAAAATAAAACAAAAGAACACAGGTGAAGACATTACCTTTAAATTGGGTAACTCCTCTTGGTTTGAACCAAAATGGTTTCTTGAAGAGAAATCTGCCAATGGTGAGGATTCAATGATGAATAAAGAGATGTGGATAGATGAAATTGTAATGGTTTGGCTGATCCAAAGGCTTGAGAGGTGTGGGTAATGTGGTAGAGGTGGGGGACTTTTATAAGAGAAGAGGAGGGGAACTCATGGAAAGTTATAAAATATTACTTTATTATAAAATGCTTTTCGGATTTTAAAGGCCCCAAAAGGATATATTTCGAGTATATGGTGATAAGGATTCTAAATCCACCCATCCAATAGGTTTGTGACAAGTGTAAGACTTAAATTTCACCCAATCTTCTCATTTTATTTAAATCGTTCATTTATGAGGTAATCACTGCATCATCACGGTGTCATAAATAAAATAATTTATTTAATGTCTAAAAAGTATAAAAAATATCATGATGTAGGATATATTTTTAGCTTTCCAATTAATATTTATTGTATAATATATAGTTTATTTAGACAATATTAATATTATTTTACTTAGGTGTTACATACTTTGGTTACATATTCCTTTTTTTTAAATACGATAAAAGGTCACTATCACACTAAAGTGATTCCATTGGGTCCCAAGGTTGGAAAAAGGCATCCCATGGCCAGACATGACACCACCAATAGAATTAGCACATATTTTGGGGTCATTTTATATTTTAATGATATTATTTTCATACCCTTAATAACCTGATTACTAATTAAACACGATAATTAATGATAATTATCGTCGTTACTATTCTTAATGTCCAAAAACAAAAGAGTATTAATTAAATAATTTTGACCATATGATTAAAAATATGGAATCCATTTCATCAAATTAAAAACACATAAATTTTAGTAATTAATTTAAAATTAAATCTCGTTGTCAAAACAAAAGACGGGTTTTTAAGAAGTAAAATTTATCAAAATATTGACTTGTTTTTACATCAAATTGAAAAGTGAAATTACATCCAAATAACAACATTGTATTAAGTGATAAAAAAATAATTCAATTATACTTTAAAAATAATTAAAATTACAATCTAAATATATAAATAAATTGGATGAAAATGCAGTTTTGAATTAAAAACTGTATTTTTCACTACTCATTAAAAAAATCATTATCAGAAAAAAAAAAATTAACCCTAGGTTATATTTGATATTTTAAATTCGGAAATGATGTCCATTTTACTAAATTCAAAACATAGATGTATCATTAATAAATCATATAGTTAATTCCCGCTGATAAAAAAATACAGGGTTTTTTTGGAAGCAATATCTATGAAATGTGTGGCACTTCTTTATGTCCATTTTCGAAGTGAAATTTATTCTAATGACCACCATTGAATTAAATTGTAAAACGTTATTCTAATTAAACTTTAAAACCAATTAAAAAGGTAATATAATGATAAATTTAAATTAGATGAAAAAGCAGTTTTTATGTAAAATGCAATATTTTTCACTATTCATTATAAAGAATGAAATTTGTCAGGAACATACCAAAAATTTAACCAAAGTAAATATCAATATCCAAATCATAATGAATAAGTTTATTTTGAGAAATAGAGCTTATAAAATTGTCAAATGTAAGATTTAAAAAAGTTTCTCCATCAAAAGGTTGTAAAAGAATCTTTTAAAAATATTAGAGTATTTATATCTTAAAATTGGATTCATTTGGATTTTAAGCATCTAAAATTTATTGGATAAATGTAAAAATATTTGAGAGAAATATGTAATCATTTTTTAGTTATTTCTGTTCATTCCCTCCATTACAAAGGCATGTCGATAAATATTTTAATATTATAATATTATTAGTGTGCAACGTATGATTACAAAGAAACTAGTTGTTGTGTATTGGGTATGCCATTGAGCATAGCATTCCCTTTAAAGTAGTACAAATATTTCATTCACAAATACTGATAAAAATGAGAATGAAATGGTATTTTTTACCTAGGATGTTACATCCTTCCCCCTTTTGGGAATTGCATCCTCGCAATTTCAAAATTGGGCTTGGAAACTTCATTGAATGTCCCACATTAGAACAAGAGTTAGTAAAACTATCACTTTAAAAGAAAGGGAGAGAAGTTCAAAGGTCACCTGAGTTAACCGAGACTAGGATTCCAAGTATGAAAATATGGATATGGAGGAAAAAACAAAGGGTCATGTTCTGATGGAGAGTGATAGTAAACATGTCTAGGAGAAAGTTAACCACATGAAAATCCCAAACTTGTGATGGGTTAAACGGTATTTGATTCCCAAGTAGGAAAACTTAATAGAAAACACTTCTGCTTTAAGTTACTCTTAATTGAGGAATTTATTTTTGAGATTAACTACATCATAATGAAACATACTTACTTATCACGTAGACTTTCAACTTTTACTAGATTCCTTAATCAAACTCATATTTTCTCCAAAAGATGAGTATTTTGGAAGACTTGTTTGCATTAAGAGTACTATAATAAAATTATTTAGAATCACCTAATCCACAAAATAGAACTATATATTTACCATGTCTTTAGATATCAAACAAAACCAACCCAAAAGTTTAGTATGAGATCAGATAATACCCAAAAAGAATATATTTTTTTTTACAGAAAGAAAAACTACTCCAAATCTCCAAAATTTGTCAAAAAAAACCCAAAGTTCAACAACGATCATTAAATAAACATCTATCCATAAAATTCTACAATGTTATCCCAACTAATATTGAAACCCAAATATTTTAAGGATTTAATCACATAGTCTCCCTAGGTACAAATTAATGTTTATCTCCAAATAACATACTTTTCTCTTAAAGTCTCATACTGAAAAGTAATTAACCTAATAAAATATCCTCCATGATATGTTAATAATTTCCATAGATAACCCAAAATCAACTTACTCTTAATTCATAAAATCATCTAACTAAAAAGAATCATTCAAACAAATGAGGGACTTCACGTAGTCCAGTGGTAGGTGATAAATACCAATTGCACTTTGGTTGTGGGTTCGATTCCTGTAGCTTCATCCAACACGATGGGTTGTCACACAGTCTGTGTGTTTTACTTTTTCCAAAACTATATAATTTTTAAAACATCCCCCCAAATACATATTAATTCTTCAAAAATAACCATAACATATTTAAACCTCAATTTTACCTCATGCCTTTCATCTTCCATCATATCATATAGTAACCCATAATTACCTCAAAAGTAAGGATCATATAATACCTAATGGTTACCTTTATAATTATCACATGAACATAAACATTGAGTTGGTTCCCTCGTAAAAGAGGCATTATAAAACTCACCAAGGTTCAACTAGTTGATCATGACTCCTAATAGTTGGTTTAGAATAACCACGAGCTTTCTCATTGAATCCCCCATTTCATCCAGTCTCTTAATCAGAGAACCACCACGGTTTCCTTCAAACCCATTGTCACTTTGGTTCTTGCTAGATCCATCCATTTATTAAACCAAGAATTTCAGTGTGAGTATATCAAAAAAATAATTATGTACTAAAGAAGAATATAAACAGTAAGGTATGCTTATCCACGTTATCTCAAACTCATTCCAAACATCAAAAATAACAATGACTCTATCTAATATAATAACCATTATGGTTACACACAACTTGTCACTTATTCTTAAACAACACTCTAACCTCTAATGTTATCTAAACTGACCTTTGATACAAACTATAAGGCCCCATCTGTAAACCATACTTAATCATGAGTTATTTCAAGAATACAGATTGTGGATATTTTCCGGTTTAGAGTTTTAGAGAATTTGGGCATAAGTATTACATCTCAATGATTACAGAGTAGAATCATTTACATAGCTTCCATTTTTTTTACTGAAATAAAAACTCTTGAACAAAAGTGTCCTATCTAGTTCCATCTTTTAGACAGCCTGACATTTCCTTGATCCCATCCATGACACTATTTAACTTTATGTCGAGTGAAAACATTTAAAAAACATGGGATGAGCATAAATAGCTCAGTAAGTGCTATAACAGTACGGAAAGAAAATATCAGTCGTTTTATACATAAGAATCAATTAAATCATACATTACACATAAAACAAAAGCAATTTAACATACCTCATGAAGTCAGAAGATTTATGCATAACTCAATAGAAATCATAAGGCATAAAGGTAACATGAGGCATTCATAACATTCTTACGTAGGGAGTAACCCTCATGGTTACATTTGGAATACCCATCACAGTATATTCCCTAAATATTTTCAGAGAAACCATAACTTTTAACTCTTTCACATTACCCAATGCATTGGAGAGCTATCATGGGCTCACTCGCCCTTAGTTTTTCACTGAACCAACCTTATTCATAAACAGTACCAAAGAACCATAACATAATCATAACACATAACTTAAACATAAAGGAAAGATAACATTACCACATTGCAATAACAATATAACATTTTATGATATTGAAATAATTAATCCATTCTAAAAACCATTTTTAAAACCATTTAAAACATTTAATAAAGAGATTTTTAAATCAAAGTGTCCAATAACACTTTGAAGATTTTATAATTTTAATCCATTAATATCCATATAAATAAATCCTTAAAACCATATTGAAAACATGGATATTAATGAGAAAACTTTATAAGAATAAATCATTAAAACATTTAAAACGATATTTTAGATAAAGGGTTTTTAACAAAATGAGAGACACTTGAATACAATAATTGAGGAGTAAAATTTAATCAGAAATTTATAATATCATGAGAATAAATGGAATCATGATATAATATTTCATATGACATTTTATACACCATATAATAGTGAATCGGTGCATAACAACAATGAATTCTCAATAGAAAGGCGAAATGAGATAAAATCCCTTATAAAGAAGGTATCTTTAAATTAAGGATAAATCAATATCATAATTCTGTGTGAAAAATATAAATACAACAATTATAAGTAGATATTAATTTTAAAACAATAAGAGGTCATTCACACATATTCATAAGATGAATTATTCAATAACTACAAGTTGAAACCAAATAAATCGAAATTGGGTTATGAAGTTCCCTTGTAAAATTTCGACAGCCTAACACCATCACTTTAAAATTCAGAAAATGATTTAATGGGAAAAAAGGGTATCTCATCACTTGGAAATAAATTTTACATACATAAGGATATATAATAACATATCCCTACATAATAAGATGTAAATTAAATGATATAACAAATGAAGTCTTCTAAAAAGAGTAGGGTGAAAAGGTCCCCTTATCGTTTTTGGAAACTTTCCAAACGTAAACCCCATGGAAGATGGGTCATACAATGAAGAAATAAATAACCATAAATGAAATTATATTACACAAAGATTATAATAATGGTAAGTACATAAACCACTCAAAGGAAATGGTGGCAAATGCAGCACAAATCTCACTGGAATAAAAGTTAGATGAAAATTCCTTTACGAAATCTCGGCAGCCTAACTGCGCCACATAAAACTTCAAAAAATTGATTTGATAGATCAAATAGGTTCTCTCATAATATAAACAAAAAAATTATAGTATGAGGAATATAAATTAACATCCCCAAAAAAAAGAATAATGAGGTTAAAAGAAATGACATAAAAGAGAGTACTTAAAAGGAAAGAGAGAGGTTGGATCCCTTACCTCAAGTCCGACTTGCCTTGATCATTTCTTTATATTCCTGAATAATAAACGTTGGTCAATTTATAATTTCTTAATTTCCTCCGTTAAATATTATTATTCAGTTCATATCACATATTATTGTGTTATAACAATGGGTTAATAATGTGAGTTCATATGAGATGTTTTTGTTGATGTTTGGTACATGAGTCAAAAATGAACTTATTTGAAAATGATTGTCCATGTAGTTATAAGTAAATCATATCCATAATAGTATTAATGATTTAAATATAATATATATCCATTAAATATTCATTTTATACTATTACATAACATTTGGAGATAAAAATAAATGAAATGAACCATTCATGGAGACGGTAGGTCGTACGTACGCATGAACGCTACTTTCATTTCTTTGACACATTAATGGAATTAAAAATAATTGAGAGAGATATATATAATAATTCCAGTATAATATATATGTTTTATAGGTCATATAAGTTTATTAATTTCATTCTTTTTACATTCCATGTATTGCATAAACGAGTTACATCACTTGAGGGGGCGATAGTCCACACTTCCTCGTATGAAATTATCGCATTTTCACAACCTACAAAGCATAAAGGTATGTTTTAAATATAAAATAAAGAAGCATATGGAAAACATAAATACCATATATATCATATATAATGTACATTGAAATCATAATGTCCACCATGAATGGTGTTAAGAGAAGATTGAACAATCATTGTTTCATGAGGCAGAAATTTTCCATCCACAGAAACAGTATGACCATTAACCATTAGGCAGAGGTGTCTGTAAGTGTAGCTAGAATCCTTCACATAAAAACATCCTATAATATTGAAGGTAATTTTTTTGCAACAAAATAAAGGCATAAAAAGAGTTTATGGGTTTGGAGAAGAAAAATAAAACAAAAGAACAAAAGTGAAGACATTACCTTTTAATCGGGTAACTTTTCGTAGTTTGAACCAAAAGGGTTTCCTGAACAGAATTCTGCCAATGGTGAGGCTCAAATAATGAAAAGATGGATTTGGAGATATGAAATGGGCAGTGGTTGGACAAGACAAAGTCATGAGAGGTGTGGGTATGGTGGTGGAGGTGGGGGCCTTTTATAATGGAAGATGAGGGGCACTCTTGGAAAGTTATAAAATATTACTTTGTTATAAAATGATTTTCAGATTTTAAAGGTCCCAAAATGATATATTTTGAGTATTAGGTGATAAAGTTTCGATATACGCCCACAAAATTGGTTTTTGAAAATTTTAATACTTATATTTCACCCTATATAATCATTTTATTTAAATCGTTTATTTATGAGGAAATCACTACATCATCACGGTGTCATAAATAAAATAATATATTTAATGTATAAAAATTTTAAAAAATATATAATGATGTAGGAAATATTTTTATCTTTTTAATGACTATTTATATTCTAATATATAGTTTATGTAGACAAAAATAAAATTATTTTACTTAGGTGTTACATACTTTTGTTACATTTTCCTTTCTTTAATAAAATATGATAAAAGGTCACTATCACACTAAAGAGATTACATGGGGTACCATGGTTGGAAAAAGGCATCCCATGGACATCCATGACACAACAAATAGATTTAGGACAAATTATGTTGTCATTTTATATTTTTATGATATTATTTTCTTACCCTTAATTACCCGATTATTAATTAAACACCATAAATAAAGATAATTACTGTCGTTAATATTCATAATTTCCAAAAACAAAAGAGTCTTAATTACATAATTTCGAACTTATGATTAAAAATATAGAATCCATGTCATCAAATTAAAAACACATAAATTGTATTAATTAATTTAAAATTAAATCTCGTTGTCAAAACAAAAGACGGGTTTTTAAGAAGTAAAATTTATCAAAAGATTGACTTGTTTTTACATCCAATTGAAAAGTGAAATTACTTAAAATTAACAAAATTGTATTAAATGATAAATATATAATTCAATTATAATTTAAAAACAATTAAAATTACAATCTAAATATATAAATAAATTGGATGAAAAGGCAATTTCAAATTAAAACATTATTATTCAGTATTCATTAAAAAAATCATTATCAGAAAATTACCAAAAATTTAACCCTAATATATATTCTATATTTAAAATACCGAAATGACATACATTTTACAAAATTAAAAACATAGATTTTTCATTCATAAATCATATAGTTAATTCCCGCTGTCAAAACAAATAGCGGGTTTTTTGGAAGCAATATTTATGAAAAGTTCAGCACTTGTTTATGTCCATTTTCAATGTGAAATTAATTCTAATGAACACCATTGAATTAAATTGTAAAAATACATACTAATTAAACATTAAAACAATTTAAAAATATAATCTAACCATATATTTAAATTAGTTGAAAAAGTAGTTTTGATGTAAAATGCAATATTTTTCAATATTCATTAAAAAGAATGAACATTGTCAGAAACATATCAAAAATTTAACCAAAGTAAATTTCAATATCCCAATAATAAATAATATGTTTATTTTGAAAAATAGAGCTTATAAAATTTTTAAAAGATATATTTAAATAATGTTCTCCATCAAAAGGCAGTAAAATAATATTTAAAAAATATTAGAGGATTTAATTCTTAAAATTGGGTTCATTTGGAATTGAAGCCTCTAAAATTTATTGGATAAATGTAAAAATAGTTGACAAACATTTTTAATCATTTTGTAGTTATTTCTTTTCATTCCCTCCATTACAATGGCTAGGCGTTAACTATTATAATATTATTATACTATTAGTGTGCAACGTAAGATTTCATAGAAACTCGTTGTAGCGTATTAGGTACGCCATCAAGCATAGAATTCCATTTAAAGTAGTACTAACATTTCATTATCCAATATTGATAAACATTAGAATTTATTATTATTTATTTACCTGGGATGTTAGATTTGTAGTTTAGATTAATAATTATGTTTTTATTTTGACTACTGGTAAATCCAATTTTACCATAACCGTGGTAAATAATTTTTACTAATCGTAAATTTTATTATAGTTAGAAATTAAGTGAAATAATTAGATAAAATGACAAATTATTATTAAAAATATAGAATAATTTAATTAAAATTATATTCATATAAGTGTAAAAGGCCAATTTAAAATTAATTTCTAAGATATGATGAGAAAGGAGGATTTCAAAAAGACAATGTTCAAAAGTTTATAAATTTTTTAAATCCACATAAAATAAGAAAATGATCCCAATAAACAAAAATGTATTAATAAATATATAATTGAAATAATTTTACATTCGAAATAATAATAAATATATTCTTACAATATGAATAATTTAAACAAAAAGTGAATTTTAAATTTATAGTCCACATTTTTTCACAATTTATTAAAAAATAAATCTCCTTGGGTCAAAAATTAAACTAATAAAAATTTTATATGTTTTTATAAAAAATTATGTTAAATTTATAAAATAAATATATTGAATGTGTGTGAAAATAAATTTAAATTGCGTGTATAAATCACAACTAAATATCTTTTTAGAATAAAATAATGTTTTTTTTTTGAAAAATTTTATTTTTCATTAAAATGGTTTTTATTTTATTTATAATCCATAGATAACCATTGAATTTATATTATAAATTTTTAAGCCATATAATTTATATAATTTAGTTATTTATATTCATAAATTTAATCATAAAAGTGATCTTTTAATGATCATGTTTAAATAATAAATTTTTATTGAGTATCATGTTTCCATAAAACAAATTGTTTAATACATTGAATTGTTTCAATGAGATTGAATTTATATATAAGTAAATGTTTCATAAACTCTAATATTATTATTTTCTCTACTAATATTAGTGTTGTGTGTCATACATGACACTAAACATGATGTTCCACTTTTACAATCATGGGTTGTTACTATTAGACATTGAACTTATTCTCATCCTAATTCTAATAAACACATAATAGTATCCATAAATATTTTGTTATTAGTATATAAAAAAATTCATACAAAATTAACACAATAATAAAAATTTTCATGAATCTTATAAAATATTATTTTTTTTAAAAGACTCTTACAACATAATTCCAGAATACCAATGCATAAATACTTCATCCCTTTTATTTAATTTATTTTTTATTACATAGGTTCATACTAATTCTAGTGCCTAGCCCTATGTTTTGGGAATTGATTCAAATAATTATAACGTTCCACATAAATAATACAATATTTCCAATGGAATTTATTTTCATTATTTCCTTTATATCCACAAATAAAATATCTTCCCCACTATTTTGTATATTCTTCATGGTGATATTTCCCAAAATTATTGACATATAGAAAGAATAATATTTATTAATATATACTCATTACCAAAAAAAACATTCATAAAAGACAATATTTTTTTATCAGATGTGTTAGTAATCTCATCAATGTTCATTTTTAATCATATATAAAGATAAGTAATTATGATTAACCACAATATATTTCACTCTAGTCATCATGAAATTTGATTTCCCATTATCAAATATTTTACAATTTCATTTACTATTAATATAAAAACCCATTGTTCGAACCATTAAAACAACAACAAGGTATAGTGTGATTAAATATACTAAATCTGGGAAACCAAATAATAAAGAAAATATATTTATAGGGTTCCTAAATCGAGTCACATTATTTTCAATGCATGATACAATAGGTTTATCCTATGTTATTCAATATCTACATAAAAATAGTATATAATGACTCTGTAAATTTCCAAAAAATCATTCCCCCAAAAATGTCAATGAAGGTGTGAAGCAATGCCATTTTCCATGCACCAGGTGACGATTGTGCAATATCCCAATGTAACCATTTCAGTATAATTAAAACAAGTTAAATAATTTCTATATACAAATCCATAGTTAGTATATTAAAAGATATGTATTGTTTGGAAACCACATTCATTAACCTTCACTAAAATTTGAATATATTTTACAATTCTGTGACTTATTCTTAGACATATCCCTATGAATTTCATTAATTTTTTATCATCCTAGTTTTGTAAGATTTACAAAACCTTACTCTGATACTAAATATAATTATATATACTTATAATATATATATATATATATATATTAAATCTAAATATATTATTATGCATTACATAACCTAATGATCCACACCAAATTCATTTAGGTCTAGTGCCTTTAGAAACTAGAAAAAACAAAAAATTGGTTCTTATAAGTTTGAGATAATCTCCCACTTAGATATTCATGATTATCACCATACATATAATTATAATATAGAAACCTTTAATAATTCCCTAAATAAATAAAACAAAGAATAATATGAGCATTGATTCTCTTTAAGGGTAAAAGATGAATATATTAATGATCATAAAAGAATCACATGATATTAAGGGTATAAAAAAATTATTATAACATTTTAAAACCATTCGCTTCATATAAAATTTCATAACCATCAGTCGTGGAAAAAATATTGATAGTTCATTAGATATGAATTATAATAAAATAAAATAATATGATCAATGAGTTTATAACAAATTCGTAGTGCAAGGATTAATGGAATAATCATAATGATATAAACACAATTCTATAGTAGCCAATAATCATTCAAATGATTATTATAGTGGAATGGGTTCACTCCTCAAACCATATTATTAGATAAGGTCCACTCCCATGAATATGATAGAAAAAAATTACCTTACTAAACAAGGTTCACAACCCTTTAAAATCCTTTTTATCTCATGGGATATCAATCGTTACCCAATTTCTTGGAGGGAGATATAGGTCTCACCCATAATAAAATTAAATTCAAACATATTTGAGCGAAAAGATCATAGAATATTTAGCATATATAAACCCATAAAAATTAATTTGTTCTATAAACATTATTCATGGAATGACCTAGTTAAAAGAAATGACCATCACAAACATTTTATATTTTCATCATATCATAACCCTAAAAAATGAATAGTTTTCATAAACTAATATTCATCATAAAAATAAAACATATTGATAAATAATAAATATGGAACCATTGTATTATATCCCCCATTAACTCTTAAGTATCATAAAATAATATCATCATATATGGTAACAGGATTCTAAATATCACTTGGAATATTTCTTAATGAAAACAACCTTCCCATTTCAAAATTTCTTATTTTGATATCTATAATTTTATCAAATATTATATAAAAAATTTTCTTTTAATTTATTTTTGGGAACATGTAATAGAATATTTGAATCATTTAGTTTTAATTATTGAAGAATATATCATTCCTGATGTAAAAATTAAAACAATGATTCTTATATAATTTTTGGTAATGGGTCAAAAATACCATGTATGGAAAATGATATTAATATTCATTTTAAATAATTTTTAAAAATACAAACAAGATTAAATATGAATTAAAAAACATTATAGAATAATAAAAAAATGAACACCAATTTTGGAAAACATTTACATGGAAGAAAAATTATTTTCATCTCCTGAGAGAAATAATGCTAGTTTTCCTTAAAAAAATTATTTTTGACCCTGACTATATAAAGTGGTGGAAATGAATGGAAAACATGTATTATCAAGAAATAACTATATCATAGATAAAATCATTATTTTTTAGAGATAGATCATAATATTTATTCATTGGAATAATAATCATAATAAATACTATTTAGAAAAGATATTGTAATGTAAAACACAAAAAAATATTAAATATTGAATTATTGTAACACCCCAAGATTTCATAGTACGCTATTTCTGAAAAGTAATTGAATAACATTCACTACACGCAACGCCGGGTTCAAACGCACCATGGCGTACCAAAAAAGCCGTTCAAAAGCGGTTCTGAATAGTATTAACTATATTTTGAACCTTATATAATCATTATAATTTTAGAATCCATATTATGAGTTTCTTAGACATAATGTAAGAAAAAATACATTTTTTCAGATAAAATAAGTATTTTTAAAAAAATTCAATTTTACCTCAGTTTAATGGCGAATCCTTCTTAAATAAAATATTTGAAACTTTTATATATTAAATTTGAAAAAATAAACTTATTCGTTATAATCGGTACATTCAAATTTAATTTCAATTATGTTTTGGTGTTTTTCTGATAACTGTCATATTTGTGTGAATCGTGAAAAATACTATATTTTAACTGAAAACAACTTTTTTAATGAAAATAAATTATATAGTTAAATTATAAATTTTAATGGTATGGTAGTATAAATGGATTATATTTTTGAAATTTAATCTAATGATGGTTATTGTATGTAATTCCACTTTGAAATTTGACATAATCTAGTGTCAATCTTTTGATAGTTATTATTTCTAAAAGATGTGTCTTTTGGTTTTAATAGTGGGAATTAATTTTAAATAAATAAATGAAACATTTATGTTTTAAATTTGGTAAAATATACATCAATTTTGGATTCAGAATATCTAAATTATCTTAGGGTGAAATTTTGGAACTTTTCTGATAACATTCATATTTTGATGAATATTGAAAATTAGTAAATTTTAATTAAAAACAACTTTTTTAATCGAAATAATTAATAGTGATAAATTATGAATTTGAGTGATTTTAATGTATGATTAGATTATATTTTTACCTGTTAATCCAATTTTTGTCATTGGACATAATTTTATATTTAATCTGGACATAAGAAAGTGTCAATCTTTTGATAGTTATTATTTGTTAAAAACACACTTTTTGTTTCGACAGTGGGAATTAATATTAAATTAACTTCTATGACTTATGTGTTTTTAATTTTGAAAAATTTATTCCATATTTAGAATCCAGAGGTCCAAATTTTTTAAATATGTAACTTTTGTTTTTAGACATTTTGAATAATTATTTAAGTAAATATTTTATTTACCATTTTTAAAGGGAAAATCCGGTAAATAAGGATACAAAATAATATTATAATAATAATAAATTACACTAAAACGTGTCCTAACCCTACTGGTTGATACATGTACGACCATGGACATCTTTGGGTCTATATTGGGACCCCATGGAGCTATATGTAAGTGATAATGATTCTTTATATTAATTAAGTTAAAGTAAATGAAAAAATTAAAAAAACATATATCTTTTAGAAAAAAACATTTACATAGGGTTATATAAGATGGAATTTCGACTATAAATATTGAATATAAATCTAAAAATATTTACAAAATAATGGAATTTTATTTATAATTTTTATAAATTGAATATTTAAATTTATTTATGACACAATAATGATGTAGTATTTTCTTTATTAAGGAAAGAATCGAATAGTTGGTATTATAAATGTTAAAATAAATAAAATTTGAAAGTTTTGGTGACATCCATTAATTATATTGGTTAATATGACATGATATGATTTAATAAAATAATTTTTTTTGAATTATTAATTTTTATATGACTTTAAAAAAATCAATTATTAAATATTGTCAAATTTTACAAAAAAGTGTTTTTAAAACAAATATTATATAATTAATTCATATTACATTCCAAAAAATCTAATGTTCAGAAAAAGGAATTATATAATAATATTTTAACCATTAATGGACCACTTGGTTTTCACTTGGAAGTATATAGTATGTTTAGTTACTATATAATATAATAATACAAAGTGACATGGTAAGTGTCAAAATAATTTACAAAGAGCTAAAACAAAATGATAGGGTTAATAAAGGGACCCAAACCTATCTAAAACATGTTGGATAACTTTTCTTCGACCTATACCCACTTTATACTTTTAATAATCTAATTTGGAGCTATTAGAAACCTAATATTAATAAATTATAAAATAATACATTCTGTTTTTCCTAAAGATCCCCACTTCCCACTTATAAAAGGACTCCACTTCTAACCAATTCATCACACATGTCTAGACATTTGGATCATCCAATCTATGCCTAATTAATCTCCATACATCTTTCTACTCCTAATATAAGCCTTAACTTAGGAATAAAGAACTTCAAGAGTTATTTTTGGTTCAAACCTAAGGGAGTTACCCATACTAAAGCTAACGATTTCTCTTAGCTTCATTCCTTTTATTTTACTTCTCCAACCCCTAAACTCTTCTTATTATTTTTATTTTGTAACAAAACCATTATAAAAAATATACTAGTATATTGTTATGAGAATTATTCTAACTACACATACACACACCTCCATCTAATGGGTGAAAAACATAATGTTTCTATGGATTACAACCAAACGCCTCAGGAAACGATGATTGTTCAATTATCTCCTACCACCTCTCACGGTGGTAATTATTAACAAACTATATTTAAATATGTTATTAATGATATGTATTTTATATATAATCTTCTGTAATTCCATTTTATATCATACCATTATTTGTTTCATGTTGTATATATATAAAATAATTTCTTTTGAGGAAGTGCGGAATACCACCCCTTCAATGTGATATGAATCGTTCATACCCTACATGAAACATATAAAGGATGTTGTTGATAAACTTAAGTAACATATATAAGATATTATATTATACTATATAATAATAATATACCCATTTATCCTTTGGTTTTGATTCTTTTTAAAATGAAAACTGAAATGGAAGTAGCGTTCATGTGTACGTTGGAATTTCCATCTCCACGAACGTGATGAGATTCATTTCCCCATAATATACATTAAAGACTAATTATCATTTGATACTTAAAAGTAATTTTTATGTACTTTCTATTATTCATGATATGAATAAGATACAACCTATCAATAACAAACACAACTTACCTAATAATGCATAAAAAGGAAAACGAATCGGTTAACACCCGAAACGACGATAATACTACAATATTATTAACAAAACAATATTAAAAGGTCATATATGATATCATATTTATATATATGATTCTCGTATACTTTAATAAAAATGATTTAACAGTTATAAAGGAGGTTAACCTAACCTCTACCAAGGAAATGTACAATGTAAGGGGTTTTCATCTCACTCCTTATTCCCGTGAGATTCAAGGAATATTGCCACAATTACATTTTGTGTGGTGTATGTAATGACAATAATTGTATTATTTATGTAATACACTATAATATATGTGTATTTACATATTCATTGTATTATACCTCTTTCATTGGGTGTATGTTTCGTAAGTTACTTAATTGGTAATGGTTAATTTCCCAATCTTTTTATTATCTGGGGTTGTTATTACGTATGTATCTACTTGGACATATTTATTATCCACGTACATGTTTTATGAACGAGTTTTCAAAGGGATTATTTTACGGTACTTTTTTACTAAAACATCATTTCAAATGTTTTAAATATTTATTCTTCTAAATCATTCTCATTAATGTCCATGTCTTAAAAATGGGTTTTAAGGATTTATTTATATAGACATGAATCTTTTTAAAATGTGAATTCTTTCAAATGTTTAAAAGTGGTATGAGACACTTTGATTCGAAAATGTATTTAAATGAATTCTTTTCTAAATTGTGTGATTATTAAATATTTTCAATATAAAGGGGTATTACTCTCAAATAGTTTTACAAATCATTTTTATATATGTCAAAATCTTTTAATGGATTTTAATCTTGTTTTGAAGATGATTTTTCATGATACAAATCTTCCATATTGTGTTGAAGGTTTTGTGATTTGTTTCACTGTGGATGTGATATTTTTATACCATTCATGGTTCATGGGTAAAGTGTTGACATTTCGTATGCACATTTTAATACGAATGTTTATGTTATGTTTAGACCATTTCATATGAGGAATGCATTGGACTTAGTTAGTAAGTTATGGGTGGATCCCGCTATAGCTTCTCGATGCATCTGTAGATCTCATGGGACAGACTAGTGTCTTGGCACGAAGCCTTGACAAAATATTATTTTTAGTCTTACCACAATGCCTTGGCTATGTTGTTATGATAGTCTGACATTATGCATTCCATCATTATGAAAGTTGTTATTGATATTTCATATGATTATTCGACTAGTAGAATATCCATGTGAATAAGAAAGTGGCATTATTTCATTTTATTTATACCATATTATGCTAATGTTCACGATTAAAAGGCTTTTGATTTAGTTATTCATTTCCTTAAAGGTTTATTCTTATTTATGAAATATTCTGCTATATTGTTATCCTAACTGGGAAATTGATGTCACCCCTTTCTAGGTTTTATTATTCCCAGTATGTGTAGAATTATTTTATGAATGACCTGCAGGGATAGTATAAGGGGAGATGTTTTTGGAGACTATATGTTTTGTAGTTTTCACTTTATTATGAAATGTAATCATTATGAATGTATATTGTTATTTAAGGCTACTAAACTAATCGGTCTTTCGCGACTTGATCATTTGTGATCATGACATTGTTATGTAATAATGCACTGACTCTGGGTAACTGGGGTCAGGGCATTACAGTTGGTATCAGAAGAAGTTTAGTAAAAACCATGGAAGCTAGATATTGATAAACTCTGATTAGAGTAATTACACATAAGATGGACTTTGAGGATTAGTATAGAAGAAATGCCTAAAAGTTTGGTATTGTAATTATTTTGTGAGTTTTCTGAGAAATACATCCCTGTCTGGATATGAGCTGGTATAGACAGCTCTGACACAGATGTAACTAGGGTTAAAACCCGAAACACCATATTAAGCTATACTCAAACGAGAAATGGTGCATGAAAACGAGCCTTACTCCACTGTTTGTTACGACACACCCAGGGGATATTCTTAGGATAATTATAATTTTCGTAACAAACCATTATGAAGGGATTATGAGTATATAATTACTCAAAGAAAACAATTTTATAATTATGGATTATATCCATGAACTGTTCCATTTACATTTGGTATTTTACAAGTTTGGAATTATTCATTGTAATTCATAAACTGACCTAGTTTATGCTATTTTATAGAAATGGTGCCTAGTAGAAGGAATGTGAAACCCACCAATACATATGATCCAAGGAGTAAAAAGTATCATATCCTACATGGTATTAAGCCAAAATTTATAAAGGAAATATTCTCCCGTGTATTCTCAACATATGAATAAATACTATCATGTGTTAATAAGATATGTAATGATTTCTCCGAGCCATATGGCTTTTAAGGGAAGAAAGAGAAGAAAAGTATGGAAGAGAGAAATATGGATAATGGGAAGATGGAAAAGAAGAATTTTTCCATATGTGATAACTGTGGTAAGAAAAACCCTGGAACTTGCCTGAAATAATGGGAGTTTATTATAAGTGTAGAGAAAAAGGACACCATGTATGTAACTGCTAGGGTATGAAAAAGTTTCAAATGTACAATGATTCATTTAAAAGAGTTGGGACACTACACGAACCAATTTTCAAATCATCAGAGTATGACCCAAATGATGCTATTGGATAATAATCTAGTTATGATACCACCACAGATGAGGACGAATGATTATAGTTCTTATGTTGTTATTTGAGAATTATGTTATTTGAGTGTTGTATCAACAATGTACTCGTTATATTAATTATGGAGTATATAAGGATTGTACTACATTACTATTTCATTAAGGGCATGTGATTGTGTGGAACAACGAAAAGTGACTCAATGAAATGTTTAATTTTTGGAAAATATATGTTTTAGAGAATGATAAACCATTATATGGTTCTAATACCGAGGTATTGATTTTGGAATAATACATGATTGAT
Source organism: Viscum album (assembly GCA_963277665.1). Taxonomy (NCBI): domain Eukaryota; kingdom Viridiplantae; phylum Streptophyta; class Magnoliopsida; order Santalales; family Viscaceae; genus Viscum; species Viscum album. Next base: position 1,456,097,949 of record OY728159.1, on the reverse strand, counting down.
TTGGATAAATTATATTAGATATTTTTGACGACCTAGAAACTGATTAATGATATGTATATTTCATCATTGTTGGAGTTCACATAATTTTTGGATAGAAGGAGTATATCCAGTATTCTATAAGTAATAAGGGGTCATGAATGGAATCAATAAGGTTTTATGGTATTTCAGGATGTTGCAGTTTTTTAAACAAATACATGATGAAGGTGTTTACATGCTACTATGTTGAAAAAATGATCTTCATTGTGTTTACCTACCTTATAAATTTTGGACTATGCGTTTAGAAAAGAGTATTTTGGATAATTATAGTTTTAGATTATTTTTGGAATTCCATAAAAAGGACAACCCGAAGGTCAGGCGGCAACCCGTCGCGTCCGGCAAGGCTGTGAGACTTGAACCCATAACCGAAAGGTGACAAGGGTGTATCACCTACCACTGACACACTTGAGGTTCTGGATAGAATAATGATGTTTTTTTAATGGTTCTTCTAGATGAATTATAAATTCATTTTTTTTGAACCATATACGAATAGGATAAATAGAATATTATTTTTATGTTGTATTATCTTTTAGAGTGAAAGATGTGTTTGTTGTAGAACATAGATAAAGGATGAGGCTCTACTTATCAAGTATATATTTTTATTCTTCCCTTATTCAATAAAGAAATTAATTATAATACTTTAGTGAAGGGATCATAAAACAAAAAATGTGTTATCATAATACCATATGTTTTGTTGAACCGATGGAATTTTAAATCATCATAGACTAATGAATTTAAGGGCCTCAATTTTACACATGATTTTGATTGATGACCTCAATAACTACATATAAATATTTACCTTTTTCCTCCAAATATATGTCACTAATTTCAACCAATAATCTCCTAATCGAGCTCATAATTTGGTGGTGACCCATTAATTTCCTTTTTCTTCTTATTAAGACTAAATATTATTAACCTAATTTCAAATGTGGGTATTACCAATTGTATTTTCTATTTTGAATATTTTATTTTCAAAAAATAATTTCAAACTGCGAGGATGATATTTATCGAAGGAATATAGAATTTAACACCCAAATATTTTATAATATGTTATTTATTTAAAGTAATTCAATAACGTTCATTACACGCAACATCGAGTTCTAACGCACCATGACTTACCAGTGAAGCCGTTCAAGGGCAGGTATGAATAGTTTTTACTGAATTTTGAACCTTATATAATTGTTATAATTTTAGTATCGAAATTATGTGTTTTTTATAAATAATGTAAGAAGAAATAATTTTTTCTAAGATAAAAGAAGTATTTTTCAAAAAATGTAATTTTACCGCCTTTTAATGGCGAATCCTTTTAAATTCCAATATTTAAAACTTTTATATATTGAATTTGAAAAAAATTAACTTATTATTTAGAATGGGTACATAATAATTTAGTTTCAATATTGTTTTGGTTTTTTCTGATAACATTCAAAATTTGGTGAATAGTGAAAAATTCTATATTTTAACAGAAATTGTTTTTTAATAAAAAAAATATTTATTGTTAAATTATAATTTTTAATGGAATGGAAGTATAAATGGATTATATTTTTAAAATTTAATATAATTATGGTCATTGTAAGTTATTCCACTTTGAAATTGGACATAATCAAGTGTCAAACTTTTCATTGTTATTATTTATTAAAAATACGCCTTTTGGTTTTAATAGCGGGAATTAATTTTAAATTAATAAATGAAAAATTTATGTTTTGAATTTTGTAAAATAGAATTCATTTTTGTATTCAGAATTTCGAAATTATCTTAGTGTACAATTTTGGTTCTTTTCTGAAAACCTTCATATTTTGTTGAATAATGAAAATTACTAATTTTTAATTAAAAACATCTTTTCAAATCGAAATAATTAATAGTGATAAATAATTTAATTGCGTAATTTTAAAGTATAATTAGATTATAATTTTACAATTTAATCCAATTTTGGGCATTGGACATAATTTAATATTTAAACTGGATATAAGAAAGTGTCAATCATTTGATATTTATTATTTGTTAAAACACACTTTTTGTTTCGACAATGGGAATTAATTTTAAATTAATTTCAACCACTTATGTATTTTGAATTTAGATAAATGGATTCCATATTTAGTATCAGTAGGTTCAAATTGTGTAAATAGGTAACTTTTATTTTTAGACATTTTGATTAATTACTTCAGTAAATATTTTATTTACCATGGTTAAAGGATAAATCCCGTAAATAAGGATAAAAAATAATATTATAATAATACTAAATTACCGTAAAACGTTTCCTAACCGTATTGGTTGATACATTTCCGACCATGGAAATCATAGGGTAGATTTTGGGACCCTATGGATCCACTTGTAAGTGATAATGACACTTTATATTAATTAAGTAAAAAAGTAAATTCAAAAATGACCAAAGCATATAACATTTAGAAAAACAATTTTTTACATAGGGTTATATATCATGGATTTGAGACTATAAATAATCATTAGAAAGATAAAAGGAGTTCCTAAATAATGGTATTTTATTTATAATTTTTATACATATAATAATTAAATTTATTTATGACAAAATAATGATACAATATTTTCCTTATTAATGCAAGAATCAAATAATTTGTATTAATAATGTTAAAATAAATATAATTTTAATCTTTTAATGACATAAATGAATTTTATTGGTTAAAATTACATTATTGTATTTCTTAAATTAATTTTTTTCGAATTAATAAAGGTCTTAAGACTTTAAAAAATCAATTATTAAATATTTTCTAAATTGACAGAAAATAGTTTTTAAAACAAATATAATATTATTTGTTCATATTCTATTGACAAAAACCTAATGTTCGGCCAAAGGAATTATATAATGATATTTTTATCATTAATTCACCACTTGGGGGTATCTTGGATTTATATAGTATGTTTATTTAATATATAATATAAAAATACAAAGTGACATGGTAAGTGTAACACTAATTAACTAAGAGTTAAAACTATAAGATAATGTTAATAAATAGACCTAAACCTATCTAAAAACTATTGGATAAGTTTTTTTAGACCTATCCCCACCTTCGAATTTGAAAAATCCATTTTGGAGCCATTATAAACTGAATATGATTTTATTATAAAATAATACATTATGTTTTTCCTTAAGAGCCCCTCCTCCCCCATATAAAAGGACACCATTTCTAACCAATTCCTCACACCTCTAAAGAATTTTGGATCGTCAAAACTATTCCTAATTAATGAATCTACATCCCTCTACTCCTCATATAATCCTTACCTTAAGCATGAGTCACTTCAAGAGTCCATTTGGTTCAAACCAAAGGGAGTTACCCAAATTAAAGGTAACGATTTCTCTTAGCTTCTTTCGTTTTATTTTACTTTTCCAACCCATAAAATCTTCAAAATCTTTTCTTTTGAAAGAAAAATTGTATCCAAAATATACTAGGATATTGTTATAAGAATTATTCTAACTACATATACACACACCTCCATATAATGGGTGAAGAAAGTAATGTTTCTGTTGATGGAAACCAAATGCCTCACAAAATGATGATTGTTCAATTAAATCCTACCACATCTCATGGTGGCCATTATGATGGAACTATAATAAAATATGAAATTAATGATATTTATTATATATATAAGCTTCTGTAATTCCATTTTATATCATACCATTATTTTTTTCATGTTATATATATATACATGATAATTTCATTTGAGGAAGTACAGACTACCGCCCCCTCAAAGTGATATGACTCGGTCATACCATACATGGAACATATAAAGGATGGTGTTAATGAACATAAGTAACATATTTAAGATATTATTTTAAACTGGAAAAATAATATACCTCTTTATCATTTGGTTTTGATTCCTTTTAAAATGAAAAATGAAATGGAAGTAGCGTTCGTGCGTACGTACGAATTACTGTTTCCATGAACGCGATGGGATTCATTTCACCATAACATCCATTCAAGAATAATTATCATTTGATAATTATAATAAATGTTTGATGACATGATATAATTCTTGATATGAATAATATAAAACCTATCCATAACAAACATGGCTTACGTAACAAAGCATATAAAGGATTACTAATCGGTTCACACCCGAAAAGACAATAATACTAAAATATTATTAACAAAACAATATTAAAAGGTCATATATGATATAATATTTATATATATGATTATTTAATAATTTAATAAAAATGATTTAACTATTATACAGGAGGTTAACTAAGCCTCAACTAAGGAAAAGTACATGGTAAGGGGTTTTCATCTAACTCCTTATTCCCTTGAGATTCATGCCATATTGCCACTATTAACTTTTGTGTGGGGTATGTAATGCCCATAATTATATTCTTTGTGTAATACACTATAATTTATATGTATTTACATATTCATTATATTATCCCTCTCTCATAGGGTGTATGTTTCGTATGTTACCAAATTTGTAAGGGTGAATATCACAATCTCTTTATTATATGTGGTTGTTTTTACGTATGTATCTAGTGGGACATATTTATTATCAATGTACATGTTTTATGAATGAGTTTTAAAAGGGATTATTTTTAGTTACTTTTACACTAAAACATCATTTAAAATGTTTTAAATATTTATTCTTCTAAATCATTCTCATTAACGTCCATGTCTTCAAAATGGTTTTTAAGGATTTATTTATAGAGACATGAATGTCTTTAAAATGTTAATTACATTCAAAATTTGCAAAGTGGTATGGGACACATTGATTCAAATATGTCTTTAAATGAATTCTTTTCTAAATTGTGTGACTTTTAAATGTTTTCATTAAAAAGTGGTATTACTCTCAAAGAGTTTTAAAAATCATTTTCATCTATGTAAAAATCTTTTAATGGATTTTAAACTTGTTTTGAAGTTGATTTTTCATGATACAAATATTCCATATTTTGTTGAAGGTTTTGTGATATTTTTGACTATGGATGTGTTATTATAATACCATTCATGGTTTATTTGTAATGTATTGACATTTGATATGCTTGTTTTAATATGAATGTTTATGTTATGTTTAGACCTTTTCAGATGAAGAATGCATTGGACTTAGTAAGTGACGGGTGGAGCCCACTATAGATCCTCGATGAATTGGTAGGTCTCATGGGCCAAACTAGTGTCTTGGCATGAGGTCTTGACAAAATATTATTTATAGTCTTACCACGAGGCCTTGGCTACATGGTTATGGTAGTCTGGCATTATGCATTTTATCATTATAAAAGTGGTTATTGATATTTCATGTGAATATTAGACTAGTAGAATATCCATGCGAATAATAAAATGGGATTATTTCATTATATGTCTTCCATATTATGCTGAATTTCATGTTTAAAAGGCTTTTATTTTAGTTATAAATTTCCTTAAATGTTTATGCTTATTTATGAATGTTTCTGATATATTGTTATCATTACTGGGCATTTCAGCTCACCCCTTTCTTTGATTTAATTTTCCCAAGATGTGAAGAAGTATTTTATGAATGATATGCAGAGATAGTACAAGGGGAGATGAGTGTGGAGACTAGATGTTTTGTAGTTTTCACTTTATGATGAAATGTAAACATTATGAATGTATCTAGTTATTCTAAAGCTACTAACCTAATCAGTATTTAGAGACAACATCTTTTGTGATCAATCCAATGTTATGTAATAACGCTCCGACTCTGGGTAACTGGGGTTGGGGCATTACATTTGGTATCATAAGATATTTGGTACAAACCGTGGAATCTATATTTAGATAAACTCTGATTAGGGAACATAGACCTAAGATGTATATTGAGGATTAGCATAGAAGAACTGCCTAGAATTTTGGTATTGTAACTATTTTGCGAGTTTTCTGAGAAATACATCCCTGTCTGGATACGAGCAGGTAGAGGCAGCTCTGGCACAGACATACCTAGGGGTAAAACACTAAAACATCAAATTGATCTAGACTCGAACGGGAATTGGTCCACGAAAACGGGCCTTGCCGCACTCTTGGTTATGACACTCCCGGGGGATATTCTTAGGATAATTCTCATTTTCTTTACAAACCATTATGAAGGGTTTATGAGTATATTCTAACTCGAAGAAACCATTTTTATGATTATCTATTATATCCAAAAACAATTATATTTACATTAGGTATTTTAGAAGTTTGGAATTATTCATTTCAATTCAAAAACTGAGCTAGTTTATGATATTGTGTAGAAATGGCGCCCAGTAGAAGTAATGTGAACTCCATCAATACGTATGATCCAAAGAGTAAGAAGAATCATATCCTTTAGGGTATTATGCCAAAATTTATAAGGGAAATAGTCTCCCATGTATTCTCAACATATGAAGAAATAATATCATGTGCTAATAAGACAAGTAAATAATTCTCCGAGTCCTATGGCTTTTAATGGAAGTAAAAGAAGAAAATGATGGAAGAGAGAATGATGGATAAAGGGAAGAGGGAAAAGAAGAATTTTTTCCTATGTGATAACTGTAGGAAGAAACACCCTGGAACTTGCCAGAATTGAATGAGAGTTTGTTATAAGTGTAGAGAAAAAGGACACCATGTACGTAACATCAAATGTAAGAAAAAGGTTTCAAATGTACAATGCTTCATCTACAAGGAGTTGGGACACTATGCGAACCAATGTCCAAATCATCAGAGTATTCCCCAAATGATGCTATTAGATAATAATCAAGTTATGATATTGCCATATAAGAGGATGAATGATTAGAGTTATTATGTAGTTATTAGAGAATTATGTCATTTTACTATTGTATCAACAATGTACTGGTTATAATAATTATAGTGTATATAAGGATTGTACTGCAATAATATTTCATTAAGGACATGAGATTGTGTGGAATAATGAAAAGTGACTCAATAGCAGGTTTACTTTTTGGAAAATATATGCTTGAGATAAAGATAAACCATAATATGGTTCTGATACCGAGGAAGTGATTTTGGAATAATAAATGATTGATTCAGATAAATTATATTGGATATTCCTGACTACCTTGAAACTGATTATTGATTTTTATATCCCATCATTGTTGGAGTTTAAAACATTTTTGGATATAAGGAGTATATCCATTATTCTATAAGTAATAAGGGGTCATGAATGTAATCAATAAGGTTTTATGGTATTTCATGATGTTGCAGTTTTTTCAAAGAATACATGATGAAGGTTTTCAAATGCTATTATGTTGAAAAAAAGGATGTTCATTGAGTTCACCAACCTTATAATGATTGGACTATTGGTTTAGACAAGAATATTTTGAATAAGTCTAGTTTGAGATTATATTTGAAATTCCATAATAAGGAAAACCCAGAGGTTAGGCGACAACCCGTCACGTCCGGCAAAGGCTACAAGACTTGAACCCATAAATGAATGGAAAAAATGGTGTATTAACTACCACTGAACCACGTGGTGTCCTCGAATAAATAATGTAGTTTTATTAATGGTTCTGGTAGATGAATTAGAAATTCATTTTTTCGAACCCTATATGAATATGATAAATAGAATATTATTTTTAAGTTATATTGTCTATTGAAGTGAAAGATGTGTTTTTGGTAGAACATAGTTAAAGGATGGGACTCTACTTTTCAAGTATATATTTTTGTTTTCCCCTTATTCAATAAAGAAATTTATTCTTATACTTTAGTAAAGGGATCCTAAAACAAAAAATCTGTTTTCCTAATACCATATGTTTTGTTGAATAGATGGTATTTTAAATCATCGTAGATTGATGAATTTAAGGCCCTCGGTTTTACATTTGTTTGTGATTGATGACCTCAATAACTACCTATACATATTTACGTTTTCCCTCCAATTACATGTCTCTAATTTCCACCAATGTTCTCCTAATAGAGATCATAATTTGGTGTTGACCCTTTCATTTCCCGTTTCCTCTTATTAAGAAAAAATTTTGTTAACCTAATTTCTGATATGGGTTTTCCCAAAGGTATAATCTATTTTCAACCTTTTATTTTCAAAAAATAATTTCAAATTGCGAGGAAGCGATTTATTGAATGAGGGAAAAATGTAACACCACAAGATTTCATAGTACGTTATTTCTTCAAATTAATTCAATAACTTTCACTACATGCAACAACGAGTTCTAACTTACCATGACTTACCAAACAAGCCGTTCAGAAGCGGTTATAGATAGTATTAACTGAATTTTGAAACTTATATAATAATTATAATTTTATAATCCATATTATGATTTTTTTAGGCATAATGTAATATCAAATACATTTTTTCAGTTAAAGAAGTATTTTTAAAAAAATTCAATTTTACCAAATTTTAATGGGGAAGCCTTTTAAAATCCAATAGTTGAAAATTCTATGTATTAAATTTGACAAATTAAACTTATTCGTAAGAATCGGGACATAAGAATTTAGTTTCAATAATGTTTTGGTGTTTTTCTAAAATGTTTCATATTTGGGTGAATAGTGAAAAATTATATATTTTAACAGAAAACAACTCTTTTAATAAAAATAATTGATATTGATAAATTATACATTTTAATGGTATGGATGTATAAATGGATTAAATTTTTAGAATTTAATCCAATTATGGTCATTGTATGTAATTCCACTTTGAAATTGGTCATAATCAAGTGTCAAAATTTTGATAGTTATTATTTTTTAAAAATACACCTTTTGGTTTTAATAGCGGGAATTAATTTTAAAGTAATAAATTCAACTTTTATGATTTGAATTTGGTTAAATAGATTTCATTTCAGTATTCAGAATATCGAAATTATCTTAGTGGAAAATTTTGGTACATTTCTAATAACATTCATATTTTGATGAATAGTGAAAATTACCAAATTTTAATTACAAACAACTTTTTTAATCAAAATAATTTATATTGATAAATTATTCAATTGAATAATTTTAAAGTATAATTAGATTATAATTTTACCATTTAATACAATTTTGTTCGTTGGACATAATTTCATATTTAAACTGGACAAAAGAATTGTCAATCTTTTGATATTTATTATTCGTTAAAAACACGCTTTTTGTTTCGACAACGGGAATTAAATTTAAATTAATTTCTGCCACTTATGTATTTTGAATTTCGAAAAATGGATTCCATATTTAAAATCTGGAGGTCCAAATTCTGTAAATTGGCAACTTTTATTTTTAGACATTTTGAATAATTACTTCAGCAAATATTTTATTTACCATGGTTAAATGGTAATATCCAGTAAATAAGGATAAAAAATTATATTATAATAATACTAAATTACAGTAAAACGTATCCTAAACCTATTGGTTGATACATGCCCGACCATGGGAATATTAGATTCGATTTTGGAACCCCACAGAGCAACTTGTAGGTGATAATAATACTTTATATTAATTAAGTTAATGTAAATGTAAAAATGACAAAAGCATATATCTTTTAGAAACTTTTAGTTACATACGATTATATATGTTGTATTTTCGAATATAAATCTTCATTATAATGATAATAATATTTCCTATAAAATATTTTCTTATTTATAATTTTTAGACATTGAATAATTATATTTATTTATGAAAAAATAATGTTACAACATTTTCCTTATTAATGCAAGAATCAAATAATTTGTATTATAAATGTTAAAATAAATAATATTTTAATGTTTTGATGACATCCATGAATTTTATTGGTTAATATTACATGATTGGATTTCATAAATTAATTTCTTTCGAATTAATAAATTTTTTACTACTTTAAAAAAATAATTTATTAAATATTCTCAAATTTGACATCAGAGAGTTTTTAAAACAAATATTATATTATTAGTTTATATTTTATTCCAAAAATACAAAGTGACATGGTAAGTGTCAAGAAGACACCACTTGGGGGTCTCTTGGAAGTATATATTATGTTTATAAACTATATAATATAAAAATACAATGTAACATGGTAAGTGTCGAACTAATTAACTAAGAGTTAAAACAATACATTATGTTTTTCCTAAAGATCCCCTCCTCCTCCGTCATATAAATGGACGCCACTTATAAAAAATTCCTCAAGCCTCAAAAGACTTTTGGATCATCCATCCTCTGCCATATTAATCTCCCCACATCTCTATACTCTTCATAGAATCCTTACATTAGGTAGAAGGCACTTCAGGAGTCCTTTTTGGTTCAAACCAAAGGGAGTTACCCAAATTAAAGGTAACAATTTCTCTTAGATTCTTTCATTTTATTTTACTTCTCCAATCCCTAAACTCTTCTTGTTTTTTTACAATACATGTATTCTAAATATACTAGGATATTGTAATGAGAGGTATTCGAACTAAAATTACACACATCTCCATCTAATGTGTGAAGAACATAATGTTTCTGTGGATGGAAACCAAACGCCTCACAAAACTATGATTGTCCAATTATATTCTACCACCTCTCATGGTGGCCAATATGATGGAACTATAATTAAATATGATATTAATTATATTTAAATTATATATCAGCTTCTGTAATTCCATTTTATATCATACCATTATTCGTTTCTTGTTGTATATATATACGATAATCTCATTTGAGGAAGTGCCGACTACTGCCCCCTCAAACTGATATGACTCATTCATACCATACATGGAACATATAAAATATGTTGTTAATGAAATTAAGTAACATATATATGATATTATATTATAAAGGAATTATAATATACCTATGTATCATTTGGTTTTGATTCCTTTTAAAATGAAAAATGAAATGTAAGTAGCGTTCATGCATACGTGCGGATTACTGTCTCCACGAACGTGATGTGATTTATTTCCCTATAATATCCATTAAAGAATAATTGTGATTTTAAAAATAAAAGTAATGTTTAAGGACTTTATATCATTCGGGATATGAATAATATTCCACCTATCCATAATAAACACAGTTTACGTAACAAAGCATATAAAGTAAAATGAATCAGTTAACACCCGAAACGACGATAATAATAAATTATTATTAACAAAACAATATAAAAGGTCATATATGATATCATATTTATATATATGAATCTTGTATAATTTAATAACAATGATTTAACTATTATACCAGAGGTTAACCTAACCTCGATTATGTAATAGTATAGGGTAAGGGGTTTTCATCTCACTCCTTATTCCCGTGAGATTCATGCCATATTTCCACTATTATGTTTTCTATGGTACATGTACTGCCCATAATTATATTATTTGTGTAATACCCTATAATATATTTTTTATATACATATTCATTGTGTTATACCTCTTTCATGGGGTGTATGGTTCGTAAGTTACCAAATTGGTAATGGTTAATTTCACAATATCATTATAATCTGAGGATGTTTTTACGTAAGTATCTACTGGGAAATATTTATTATCCACGTCCATGTTTTATGAATGAGTATTCAAAGAGATTCTATTAAGTGTCTTTTTTAGTAAAACATCATTTCAAATGTTTTAAATATTTATTCATCTAAATCATTCTCATTAATGTCAATGTCTTCAAATTTGTTTTTATGGATTTATTTTTATGGACATGATTTTTTTTAAAATGTTAATTCCTTTAAAATGATTCAATGTGGCATGAGACACTTTGATTCAAAAATGTCTTTAAATGAATTCTTTTCTAAATTGTGTGACTTTTAAATGTTTTCATGAAAAATTGGTATTTCTCTCAAAGAGTTTTACAGATCATTTTCATCTTTGTCAAAATCCTTTAATAGATTTTAAACATGTTTTGAAGTTTATTTAACATGATACAAATATTCTATATTGTGTTGAAGGTTTTTTGATATGTTTGACTATGGATGTGTTATTTTTATACATTTCATGGTTTGTGGGAAAAGTATTGACATTTCGTATGCTAGTTTTAATATGAATGTTTATGTTATGTATATAACATTTCATACGAGGAATGAATTAAACTTAGTAAGTGATGGGAGGATCCCGCTATAGCTCCTCGATGCATTGGTAGGTATCATTAGACAAAATAGTGTCCTGCCATGAGGCCTTGACAAAATATTATTTGTAGTCTTGGGACGATGCCCTGACTACGTGGTTATGATAGTCTGGCATTATGCATCCCATCATTATAAAAGTGGTTATTGATATTTTATGTGATTATTCGGCTAGTAGAATATCCATGTGAATAAGCCAAAGGAATTATATCATTTGATTTCTGCCATATTATGCTGAAGTTCATGTTAAAAAGGCTTTTGTTTTAGTTATATGTTGCCTTAAATGTTTATGAATATTTATGAAAGCTTCCGCTATATTGTTATCCATACTGGGAATTTGAGCTCACCCCTTTCTATGTTTTATTTTTTCCAGGATGTGAAGAAGTATTTTATGAATGACCTGCCGGGATTGTATTAGGGGTGATGAGTGTGGAGACAAGATGTTGTGTAGTTTTCACTTTATGATGTAATGTAAACTTTATGAATGTACCTAGTTATTCCAAGGCTACTAAACTTATCAGTCTTTCGAGACATGATCTTTTGTGATAATGCCAATGTTATGTAATAATGCACCGACTCTTGGTAACTGGGATTAGAGAGTTACAATTAGAATCCCCATGAAAGAGACAATATGAGATAGATATTAATATTCAACAACTTTCATTAGAGTAATACTAAAAAAAATTCTCTGTATGTATATACACAAAACAAAATAAATAAGTGTTGAATAACAAATATTTCCCACATTAGTAAAATTGATGTGGATATACATTACCACCATAATAAATCATGAATAATAAAACCCAACTGTAATGTCCTAGAATGAATAACTCCTTAATAACAACTGAACCAAGTGGCCTCACTGCCTCATGAATGCCTCTTAATACACTAGGGAATTCTCACTCGAAGTGAGGATCTATAAGACTATGGTGGGGAGACAATCCTTCATGATTTGGGTGTGTAACAAAAAAATCAGAATTTTAATAAAAATAGAATAATAATAAATAAATAATATTTAGATTAAAATTTAAATCATCATGATACAATAAATAGTCTATTAGAATCCATATCCAATTCTATTTACAAAATTATACTGGTCATTCCATGCTCTATAAAAAGTAAATACATTGTAAAAAGATAATTAGATATTTACTACATGATATAAATAAATAAATAAAATATCAAAAGATATCTCTAATAGAATAATGAGTATAACATGGTCATATTATTATGTATTATATCATATAATATTTAAATAAATACTCTATAACATTCCAATTTTATATTCCTCTTTGTACATTGAAGATGTCTTTTCGTGTTCTAATTGGCAGCCCAAACTGGGTGACAGATATACTCATTTGACCACAATCAATGGTTTTTTATTCAATCCAATCCCTTAATATAGAAATAAGTACTGTAAAGGTAATATCGTTAATTTTTAGTTAAATATATAAATCACATGTTATGTTGGGTTTTAGAGATGACACATATCTGATACCAATTTCTTCATCCTATGATTGAATATCATTGATGGACTACAGATTAAGGATTTAATTTATAAGGAAGGATCATGACTAGGATCATAGGCATGGTGTACCCTACGTATCATATCAGTGCTAGGTTTGAACACATCTCATAACATTTATAATTGTTAATGGAAATATAACAAATTCATCTAGTATATAAAGCATCGTCTAATTCCTGGTGTTTTCATTGACATATAAGTCATGTCGTTTTAATTTTTTGGTAATTATATTGGGCAGCAACCTGAGATCATCATTGGTATTCACCATGATAATCCCAAGTATCACTCAAGGATCCCTATAACTCTATCATCCAATAGGCTTACCAGTGGAATACCTCATAATGGACAATGTATAACTCTAGTCATGTTATAAAGTCATTTATCATTATGTCTATCCTTTGGTGTTCTATGTGAGAATCACATGTATCATTCATGGGAAGATATAAAAAAACGTTTGTCATAGTTCATCCTTGGAATTCTATATGGGGAATTCATCTGTCACCCTTGGATTAAAGTAAATAAATACACCCATGTTTTCTAATCCATATAATTTATATGAAAACTGATGTATTTCAGACGATATGATGCCAATCTGTTAAATATTTATATTTAATTTAATAAGATTGATGAGTCTATCCATGGTGTTCCTAATCAATATCATTTACCACTCTCAGTATATCATAACAAACGTCCATGGGATCTACATCTAAACATTCCTTTTAACCTCAATTTTAATTCAATTTCCCATTTTGTTTAATAAGAATAATTATAACTCGCCTAATAACGAAGTTAAATTTCATATCCTATGCATTGAAGACCCAGAGTGGCTTAATTCACTCCATTCAATATAATATGACACTTAATATAATAAATTATAATCACCCAACAAATCAATAGAATATGAAACCTCACTAGTTTCATAATTCACCATTAAACATGTCCGCTAAATATATTTTAATAGAACACAATGGGGGGGGAATCTAGTCAATGTTCCAAACCTCTTTTAGTGATTATGGTCACATGGAACCTAGAACCATTGGCCCACAAATTCAATTTAATAAAAAATCCATTTTGGATGTGGTACCTGGAAATATCAGTGCACGAAACAATGGTACAATATATATACTTATACATTTAATTGAAATCACGAGACCATGTACCTTAGTTTGGTAGTATAGTCCATGTATGATATCAGCTTCTAATTAAATCTAGAATTGGATCAATTGAAGAAATATATGAACACCCTAATTATTGGTAATATTATCTCAATAAGAATAAAAATTCCATATGGTTAAAAAATAAATGAATAGAAGTAAGAGGATTGAGTAGATTATCAGTTCATAACCGTTATAAATAAAAATGATAAAAGCAGACTTCATAAGATGTGGAACTAATGAATCCTATGTTGAGTATAATAGGTTTCCATTATGTGAAATTGTTATCAATGAATATGATGAGGAAGGATTTTTATGTTGTAATGATTTAGGGTAAACGGAAATTTTAATATTTTTAAGCTTCTTGATATTTTTAAAATTTAAATGGGGGATTTAAACCGCATGCCCATTCTCTTTTTTGGGTCTGACTATTCCATTTTAAAAAGTAAAAGGTTCTATAATGTAAATTAATTTTTTATGTAAATCATTATTTTACGCTATAAATTGTTCCACATTTTGACGTATACTATATCTCATTATTCACCTTAGATGCACACAACTATTCCTTAATGATCCTTTAATAGGGTCCAAACCAGTGCAACCAAACCCAACAAAGGATTAACCAAAAAATATGATCTGTAAGACTTGAGAAAAAAGTAGGATCTCATAATCTACCCACTTTAAACAACTCATCCCAGAGATTCCTTTTTTAGGGTAGTAATGAATCCTCTATTAATTACTCCTTCCCTTAAGCATTGGCAATTGCATCCCACTCCGAGGTATTATTTCTCTCAAGCCCATTCTCCCCTAACACCCATACTAATGGATCTAACATAACCAAGAGAGCCTTTGTTCTACAATCAATGAAATATAGAGGATTATCCTCAAAGTAAGAATTTACCTCCAACTCAACCTATTTATGTTATATAATATGATTTGGATTTGAATCAAAACAATATAAATGATATATGTGGAATGTGTCATGAATGTATTAGTACATATGTGGTAATTGTAACTAATAGGCTATTTGTTAGACCCTCTCTAGAATCTGGATGATCCTAACAAATCAAGGTGTAATTTTACCCAATCACCTAATTTATCGGTTATTAGTCTAGGTAAAACATGAATGAATACTTGATCCCTAGCCTTGAACTCTACATGACATCTACAATGATCTATAAAAGACTTCTTCCTAGACGGAGGTGTATGAATTCACTTATCGATAATCCACACCTTCTCAAAGTAACCTAAATGAGATGAGGTCCTATTATTTCTACATATCTTTTCTCAAACTATAATAGGGGTGAAATACATATATTTCCATATAAAGAATCATAAGAATCCATTATTATTATTTCATGGATTTTTCTATTGAATGGGAATTTAATGAGAAGTAAATGTTTTTCCGAGGAACCATTAAAATATTGGACACATGCTCATATTTTTTCTTCTTATTCTGATATCATATTCCTAGACTAATCATTCCCCCTTGTTTAATAGGCTGTAATCAATAGTATCTGTGTACTCTGTTCCCTCTACAACCACATAAAAAACTATTTTTTAAAATGATCATCTATTTAAGATATGATAGTTTATGGATCTCCCTGATGGAGTATGATCTCTCTATTGTATTACATTTCTAGAATGACCACTTATAATTTCTATCTCTTATGTATGAATAGAGTGACATTTTTCTCACTATCTATTATCTCAAATAATTTATCACATCCTTGAGGTGACCATGGTAATCACATCACTAATTCTATAGTGACATCATCCCATTAACACTCGTGAATATGAAATTGATACAGTACACTATTTTATATTAGTGTTATTCATTCACCTACTAATAGGTGGAACACTCTGTAATGAAACCAAACATTTTCCATTTCAATTCAGGCCACCAGTACTTGTAGTATAAATCACAATACATATTCGTAAGGAAAGGATATACCACCCAAGAAGAGTAATGAATCTGTTGCATGAATTCCTCTCATATTATTGTATGATTATATACATTTGCATGAATGTGAAGAACCTTATAATAATCTAAAAACTAACCATCCAGTAGGGTCATTCTAGAAAAACTCTCCAGTAGGATCAAGCCATTATGACCAGAATACCACAACATAGTCACTATATCCACATGTGATGAGTCCAATGATAGGGAGGTCAGTACATAAAATCCATTATGGTCCTAAAACTATATATTCATATAAAAAATAGGGTCTTCAACTTCAAATCACTATTTTCCACTTTAATATCTAGTGTCTGAATCCTCTGACATATAATATCTTTATAGGCATTCCCTTTACTAGCTATGAAATTAAACACAGAATCAAATAAAATTTTCTATTCAAACCATATTCATTTATTTTCAATCATGTTATACTATGTAAATATATTCTTGAGAATTGTATGGTCCATTTTCTCCAACAAATTCTCTCCTAGTAAGTAATTCCTTTAAAAAATGCTAGGCTTGAATGAACTATTATATATCAAGATCATGAGTCGGGTAACTCCAATTATAACTCCATATGTTTTGAGACAAAAATGACAATAATTGATATCTATTAATTAGAATAGGTCCCATATCAATGTTGATTACATCAAAATATACTTTTTATACTCTTTTAGGCTAAGGTGAAATCGTGATTGGAGCCAAAGGAAATCTCCCTTTCAACTCATGAACAAAATTCTCCCATTCATTGCAATGTTTAACATTAAAAACATTCATGGAAAATATCTTAAGAGATGTTGAATGACATGAGATATCCAAAATAATATTTCATTAATATAAATTCTTCCTAGTGAATCATTGTATATCAATGACATTCATGGGATACACCAAGGAAACTACATCCCTCCTACAATCATTGTCAACTGGTAATCCTGTATCTGAGAGAAAATGAGCCATTATGTGGAATTTATGGATCCAAAAGTTAAATTTGGGGAGTTTATCAGAACCCTTATTCACTATTAGTGTGTTTAAAATTCTATCAGGATTCTTTCATGTTCATTTTATTTTTTTTGTACAACAATATTTCTTCAATGAAGACAACAATAATGAAATATATTATGAATGGAAAACCCAAATCCTCTAATACATGTACACTGCTAGAGTATTATAAAGAAAGTAATACATGATTAAATACATCTCTATGACTACTCTACTATCAAATACCTTACATGAAATATTTGATGTTCTAACATGAGTAACATGATAAAATAACCTCAAATAGATTGTGGGGAAAGCATTTTCTCTTCATAACTGGTCAAAGAGGTTATATATACATTGTGGTGGATATCTATTCATAAATATTGGTTAGGTAAATAAACTGTAATCCATGAAAATCATGAGGGTGCCAAAAACATTTATAGTGATTGGGGAAGGTGAAACCCCTAGAGAATTTCATTGATATATAAAACTTCTATATTTCATGTCCTCTAGTTACCACATGAGCACCTAAAAATTAGTACTATACATCTTATAAGAAGGAATGAATACCAGTGCTTCTCCTCGAATAGGATAGATTGTAAACACTACCTCTCTCCTTTATGTTCCGTCACAAAAAAATCATTAGGGATTAAATTACAAAAACTATATACTAAAGTGGAAAGTCATACTGAAATGTTCCATGATCATCTGTATAAAGTATAACTATCTTGTATGTCACTCTACCTAGACCATTATTCTCTAGTCCATCATTACTTTCCAGTACAATCTATTTGACCATATGGATTTAACTATCACACTATGTTGTTATAGAAAATACACAGATGATATATATTCATATAGGCATGATTTGGAACTTACAAATCCATCCTAATAAGGATGTAGTATCCTTCCATTTTGGGAAAAAGGAGGTTCCATAAGAATTGATACCTTCCTATATCAAAGGGGAACTCATTAGATTGGCATATATATTATGATCAATTTTACATAGGGGAATAAAGTTTAATGATTCCACAAGAATAATAAATCGTAGACCAAGGATCTCCTTTATAGAAATAGATACAATTTAGTGGTAAGTTACTATATCAAAATAGGAAGTAACTAGAGTAGATTATACTAAGATTGTACCTCTATCCATAGTTGAACTTGCACATTGATCCAAATTAATCAATTACGCTGTATATATCTAGATATTTTCATAGCCCGGTTATTTGACATGATGAAACTAAGAGGACCCACTTTGTGGGAACTAAATGTGTTTTTATATATCCCATGTTCATGAACACCTCTTCAGCCAAATCAAATATTATTACATTGTCTTCTAGCCAAATGTGGGTATGCTAACCCTACTCTTTGAAGTGGAGTTAATGCAGATCCTCCCTTAATAGCAACTAGAGTTAAATATCTACAAAATAACTAAACATGAAACACATTTTTTTAATACTAGCACCACAATGGGTCGTTGATAACATTGGGACATCATCTTTTTTGAACAAAAACATTGGATTAATACCACCATGATACCTGAATTCAATCATTGACTAATTTGTATCCCCTGTGATGACTAAAAAAAATATTCCACCACTAGTTAAAATATTTTAGCATCTTAGAGCCGAACATCTATTTCATTCACCTTAATCCTTTGTTAGGTTATGGTCAGTATTGAGTTCCTAATTAACTATCCCAGATATAGTAGTAAGCCTGATCATGTTCACATTTGACTTGATGTTGCATCTTTGGCCTTCCTCGAAATTCCTCTCACTATATAACGTATCCCCAAGTAAAAAATGATAGGATGTTTTTAATCTCAATAAATCAATATGAATATTCCATTATAGATAGAGTTTCTTAATCATGGATCATAAACACTCACGTTCTTCTATCCCTCACTATATTAGGATACAAATAATCATTAAAGGCCATCTGAAAATCCCTCTAATCCATATATTAAGGATGATCTACTCATATAATCATGTCCAAAATTCTTTTGAAAAAATATCAATGAATATACATAGTAATATTCACTCTACTATCAAGAGGTGTCAAAAAATTGTTAAATGAAGAGAGCTTGGACTCAATCCATGACTATGCAGCATGTATCCCACGAAAACATGAATGGATTCTACTTCAGATATTCCTATATAAAATCATCCATATTATGAATAGTTCACGTATCAACCAACATGGTTTTCATGATCCATAATATCCACTTTAGAAACTGAGAATTACTTCCCTAGTTATTGATAATAGGGAGTTCCTCAAGTGGCCCGACAGGAAGTAATATTGGTGGGTCAAGGCCCACCACCTATGAAATATGTTCATAGACATAATAATGGTTCATGACTCAATGATATAATGGAGTAATTTCTATAATATTCTAAGTGACTATAATGGATATGTATTTTATAATGATAAATATAATAAACGTATGAAAATCAAAAGTACACGGAATCATATATAAGACATAAAACCAACATTGCTCTCCAAATTCTAGGATTGGGTGACACATATAAATATAAAGAATAAAAATATATACACCCTAATTTCCAAAATTATGGTTATTTTTGTGTCATGTTTATTATTTTCTACAAGATTTTCTGATAAACAGTTCCCTAATTTCATATTATAGAGGAAAAACATTTATGATTCAATTGGAGCCACTATTAAAAGGTAACAATTTCATTTATTTTTTTTTTGAATCAGTAGTTCACACTAATTTAAATATATTAAATAGTATTATTAGATTTGTTAGAATTTCCGTGTTATAAATTACAATAATTTATTATTTTCAACAAGAACATCATGTAACTGTAACCAAATCTGAGAATAATGCATGTTCATGTTTTACGGATTTCTTATATGGGTTACCCTACCAAATTTATAAAGGTCCATACTCATTATAAATTGTTGTGGGTACAATTTAATCCTGGGCCTAATTTTTTCATCCTATAAAACCCAGGGTTTATGGATCCAACATTTCAAAATTAGTTAATTACAATGCCACTATCATACTATATTGGGAAATACCATTTTTTGAGGGAAAACAGAACTAAATTTGTTCATATACTAAATAAAACAATGAATTGTATCAAATGAAATAATAAAAATAAATTTGAAAATAATAATAGATTTATGGTATACATGTAAAAATAATTAATCTATACATAATCATAGTAGAATGATAAATATCTCACAAAATCCAGAAATCAAGTAGAATAACATTCATGGCATAGCATATGCATTCTATATGAATCTCCATGTGACTGTGATAATTTATGAATAGACTACATTCTTACCATACTAGTATAAGGATAAAAATGAATCCATATCAACAGTAATAATTTCACATAAACCATGTGTTACTAATTGGTGAAATAATTGTAGTTATAATAAAAATAATCTAGAACAACTATTCCATTTCATGATAATTTATATTTTCTATATACATTGTTTAGAAACTCCCATACATAGGAATATTAGAAAATTCCAACACATTCCTAGAATAATGTAAACCAACGAAATTAGAAAGGAAAAATAATGGAATAGTATAATAACACTTTTTAATGTCCCGACCTAGAATACTTAATAACAATAGTAGAACCAGTGGCAACATGTCTCATGTTCATCTCCCCATGCACTAGAGGATTCTAACTATCCATGAGGGTGTCTAAAAGTGTGTTGAGTAGACTATACCGTCATGATTAGAGTTTGGAACTAAATAGTCATAATAACATTAACTAGAGAAATCATAATAAATAAATAACCAGTAATAGAATAAGTAAATCCAAGAGTTGTAATAAATGAAATGGTATAAAAAAATATCCAAGGAAATGTCCTATTTTTTTTCTATGTATTAATTTAGAAAATTTTTAAAAATATTTCTAAAGCTAGTTAATGAGACGATATGAGATTTTGAGGCCTGGTGTGCCCAAAATTAATTTTTTAAATATACGAATTATATCAATTTACTTCATTTTTGGTTTTCCCAAATAATAATAAAAACTAAAAAATATGACTTTGAATCAAAAATAATAGGCTGATATTATGTTTATCGATGGATTTTCACCCTTGGAAGGATATAATCGTTTTTGGATTCAGTAGTTGTTATAATGTACAGTCCTATGAGGATAAAAAATTATTTTAATATGTTTTAACAGAGTGACATTGAATACAATTTAAATACATAGTTATGAAGAAATGATAGGGTTGGCAATAACCCCTAGATACCTAGAGGACCATTTTATGAGAGAATTCATGGCATATGACCTTATATATGATAAGGATCAATGGTCATTTTGCTATCAAAAATTGAGGATCTAATCATTAACAATGATGTAGATTCATTCTAAATCAGTGTTCAATCCAAATTAAGGAAGTATGATTGATTTTATTGATTTATCTACATACTTTTATCCGTATATGAATTCAAATCAATCAACTTATATGTTAATTTGCGGATCAGAAATTTTTTGGGTATGGGATAATATCTATAATTGGGGATAATGTATTATTGTTTTTTGAATGTTATAACACTTCTTTCTTTATTCCTATTTCAATTTATTTAGGGTGAAATGAAAAAGGATGATATTTCTTCCTCACAATTTTTATGGTTTTCAATCCCTATTCAATTAACATTCATCGTATGAATTTTATTTGTCTTACAATTTGATGAATATCTAGTAAAAATTCATTTCACATTGGTTTTTTTTGTGTAACATGTCACAAAAATATGCTTGGGATGACTATTTGATGACACAATTTGGGAATGTGGTGAAGGTGGGGGTTTTACGGATCTATCGAAGTGTTAATTCTAGTTTTGGTGTGTAATGCTGACATGGTGCTACACCGGTTGTTGTCAAGCACCTGATACAACTCGAATCATATCAAAGAAGGAATGTGGGTCCATTAAATACCATATTTGTGACGTATTACAGGATTTAGAATGTAATAAATTGGTGTGTATGAATCATTAAAAATTTATGAACACTCTATAATTTTGATAAATTTGTTTACTATGTGATGTGTAGTAATACCAAGGCACACCATGTAGTCCCTCATATGAAGTGATGGGGTTTTAGTGTAGAGTTAAGTGTCACACATCAAGTGGGACATTCCCATTGTTGTGTGGTCCTACACTAATGTTTATAGGAGCTACATGACTTGTATGTCATGTAGCGTTACACACCATGTGTACCAAGTAATACATCTGGTAACACTTGTCAGATAGGATGGAATGTTGAGGAAGTACACACCCAAGAGACTATCTGTATCAACATATCATATGTGGTGGAAGACATGTTTTTTGACATTTGAATGTACAATGGAGTGGTTAGATCAAAACAAAGAGTTCGAAGAATACATCTACATTCATTGGACCTTTTGGACAAACCATGTATTGTTTAAAGGACCAATCCACGCAAGTGTAAGACAGAAGTTGTTCTATGACCCCTGAGACATGTTGTGTACCCATCGAGACATGTAATGTTCTCTTTTAAGGATAGGAAGGATTAATCCTTCTTATTGGATGAGCTTTGTTGAGATCTTATGTGAGCATCTTTGGACCAATATTGAAGAGTGTGTTACTACGTCATTTTTTAAGAGTTATCAATGTAGTATCTCATTCTAATCATAAAGGGGTTTCCCATTTTAGTTTCATAATGATTTTTATAATGACGGTGAGTTCCATTTTTTTGGATTGAATTGTCTTAGAATGTTTCAAATACAGACTTGGTAACTTTGATCTTGTATCCCTTCAAGGGGACCAAATCAATCTTAATTTCTCTTTCATGCTTACTTAGATGGAGTTGTTATAATTGTTGTGACCAAAATATGATGGCTACTGATCATATATTGAGGAAAGAATTTCTTGTATGGTGGTGTCTTTACAGTGGTTCGATGCTCTTTCCATCGGTTATCCTTGGCCTTTGTTTTGGTGTTTTGGTATGTTTCTCTCAGGTGTCTTCAATAGTGGATCCCCTTGGACACACTGTGTTTATTTTGGCTCTTCTTGTTTTGGTTCTCACATAGACTCGAAGTGATTTTTTAGGTTCTAACTCATCCATAAAAGTGATTTATATTAAAATACAAAAAAAAATTTTTGTTGGATCACTGGAATGAGTGTTGTCAATGAAATTATAGCTCATGGAGTGTGTGTTCCCCTTGAAAAGTGTTATATAGAGCCTTAATGAAATAATTCAATATAAGGAGTTCTTAAGTCCACATGGGACATGAAACATTTATGATCAGATCAATATATTTTATTCTATCTATCACTTTATGATTAAATATCATATGATGAGCTGACTACTCTTGGTTCTTCTTGTTTGGTAATTTCAAGGTGGCCTATAGGGTATTGTTATACTCACCCTAGCATGTGTTCTTCCAGAATTATTTGTTTTATACATACACAAAAAACCATTGTGAAGATTCCTTGGTTGACTATGAACAGGTGGAGAAACTTTTGGCTAGGCAGACCAGGGTGTATACTAGTGTGACATTCGAGATTAGCCCCTCATTATGATCATGTCAGACATTACATTCCAGTTTTGGGTAGGATTATATATGGACCCTTTCTATTTTCTCAAGTACATTATTTCATTCTATAATAGTATGATAATAGATATATTCATTCATTATTTTCATCAAATTTACATTTCCAAATTTTACTCTCTTGGAGATGTGTGCATTATTATAAGTACATTAGGTTAATGCCTCTCAGGCCTATGATATGCCTTCTTGGAGATAGTTTCCAACCCCTTGCCTATTGGAGGAGGGATTGTGGTAGATGTTTCTGAGGAATTATTGGATTAGGTCATGATAGACTGGTATCAGAGGAGTACCCATCCTAAACTGTTATGATACTACATGGATTTAGGATTGAATTTATGATTTTCCTTAGTCTAGTTGTGTTGTTTCATTTGGGAACTTGGAAAACTGCATTAAAGTATTTTTCTGTTTGATGTTATACCATGGTGTCCAATTTTGTTATTGTGGAAAATATATTAATTCACCAATCCCTTAATAAACAACTTGTTCAAATAGTATATATGTACTATAGTTTCAGGGGAAATTTGGTACATGAATCATATTGAAATGGTTTGTGGTTTCCATTTCATGTTGGTTTTTTCTATGAAAATATACTCTTGATTGTGTTACGTGTTAATGTACTTAATGATGTATCTATGGTGAAAATAATATAGGGTTATGAGATATGGTTTTGGTGATGAATATAATAGTGATGAGGTTCCAGTTTAAGGACCCAATCATGATATGTTTACTCATGATGGGAACCATGTCATGCTACTTCCTTTTGAAATGTTTATGGATTATTCTGTTGATTAGGATGATGATCGTACGTATGATGAACATTCGGTAGCTCAAGTAGTATAGGATGATGGAATTCATAGTATTTTCATTTTACATGAGTTATAATGGTGGGAAATATTGATGTTACATGATTAGAAAGACCTTACGATGGTAGATGTTTGACTCAATGAAGTGGTTTGAGTTTCTACTATGTGCAGATATTGAATGATCAAATGGTTGCATGGGAAACCTATTATATTTATATAGAAGTTGTTGTCTTATGTGTAATTGAAATATGAAACACCTGGGTTGAGTGTGCATCACATGTTCAATAGTTTGATACTTCCTAGGTTACATGGTGGTCTAGGCCATATTCTCGCATAGTGTATGAATATAATGAGCCTCTGGTGTAAAAATCCTGCAAAGATTATACCCCTCCATGATAGTGGTTAATGTGGTGATACTTTTCCAAAATGAATTGGGGAATTAGTAGAATCCTATATTTGTGTAATGTTATGTGTATTTGATCATTTAATAAAGCAGTAAAATTTCACCACAAAGACATGTTCATTAAATGTGATCCCAAACTGTGCATGAAATTCAATTCCCCTAAAAGAGGATAGTGGTGAGGTGTGATGGAAGAGTTTACCCTAATTATGTTTATTTTGTTCTTTTACATTCAAATTGGTCGAATAAGTAGAGGTTTCTGATAATTATATGGGATAGGGGAAACCTGAGTTCCATGAAATATGAGCTTATAGAGGATTCGAGTATAGTTTGAGGTACAACATATGTCTTCACTACACCAATTGAATTTTTCAACCGATTTATTATTCAATTTTACCTATATGTATATCTAGCTTGGGACTTAGATAAATAAGTGGATACTTTTACTTAAATCGTATGTTGGATGTCATTGTAAGGATGTTCAACGATTCCATGGTTCTAAAGATAGTGTAACCAGACTTTGGGAGGAGAGAGAGAGAGAGTCGTCCATGGGAATCGTTCCATAGTGGCAGTGGGACCCTATGGTACTTTCTTTAGTATGTACTGGAATCATAACATTCATGATCTAATGGTTGTTACTAGTTAGTGTTGCAGTTCTTCCAATTTATTGGGATGGGTTTTTACCCATTTGATATGAATTGATCCTTAGATAGTCAATGATGAGCTCTTTTTTAGGAGGATACAACCACATCCTAATCATTTAGAATGTATTAATCTTGAAATTGTGTATATTATGATATTTATTTTTATGAGAAGGAGTGGGTGTATTTGGAAATGCTTCTTAGGGATGTAAGCTGTTTACCTTCCCTTGACAGTTTTCTTTATATATGTAATTTCACCAGGGATGACCTAATATCTACGCTAGTACATCCGACGACCCACTGTAGTTGTAAGAGAAAAAGTATTATATGGAGGACTCGATAGTGATGAGGGATTTATAGAACTTATTGTTTTATTTTTGACCAACCTACATTATTTTCCTAAGTGGAAAATGAGGTTTTGAGGTTGGGCTTGGATTGCTATCACATCGACCAGATGAAATGAGGGAATGTATCCACTATTGAGAATCAATGAATTATTTTTCTAGTGGTTTGGGGCAATGTGATTCTCAGTAAATAACCTCATAGTTAGTTATCACTACATCTGGGTTTGAGAGGTGGATGTATTGAGCATGGATACCTAGAGATATTATGGTTTTTTTGTTATTGGTGATACCCTTCAGTTTCTGGAACTTCCCAGAATATTTTATAAGACTAATGGGACAAATATTAAGTCTTTATTGAATTAGTGTGTGATAGTATTATATGATGGTAACTGTATGTCCTCTACGTCAATTTTTTAGCACATGAGACATAGTATGATAGAGCTAGAATACTCATGGAGTTATAGTTTAAATAAATCTATTGAAAAAATATTTTCTAAAATTGAAATTCCACTTCTTACGATATGTCATATTATATTTTCGAGTGACAGTGCAACCGATAGAGTTTGAGGTTGCGTGAGCTTGAGATCCACCCAACGCATAGTCATAGAAGAAAACACACACAACATGGTTTTCTGTCCACATGTATCAATCAAGGTGATAGATAAGTAAATTAATTTTAAATTGACCCCTTAAGGGCGAGGATGGGGGAGTGAACTTTGAGTCATTGGTTGATACCCCTTCACTTCTTCTATGATTTTTGATTGCATGACAAGGGGGTATCTACTGGGAGATCATAGAAGATATTATATAAACTTGATAGATTATTGATGTATTCGATGATAGAGGTAATCATGAATTATTTTTATATGGATAGATGGTGATTCTGATCATGATTCGAGAAGAGTTTATAGGGTGTTCATTTACATTTGCAGTACATTTTTCGGAGGTGAGGATGTTCAATTATCTCTTGGAATTGGATGGAAATTCCTGGGAATTGCAATAAGATTTTGTGATTATATCTTCGTGTCTCATCAATCTATGTGTCATGAAAAATGGATATTTATGTATAGTTTGGGACACCAATATGTGTAGTAGGTATTCTAGCTTCATGGAATTCCTTTTTCATTCATTTGAAAATATAATACTTATAACACATGTTTATTATGTGGAGGATTAAAGATGATTTTATGACTCAATTTTAGTTTGGAACATTGTTTTTTCCCATCTAGTTGGCTAGGTGAAGTATTTCATTCCCATTATTATGAATATGCTTCAGGTTTGCAAGTAAATTTTTATTTCACATATGGGGGGATCAACTACAATCGATGTGTTTTTTGGATTGGGGTTATTACCACTCCTCCACTAGAGTAAAACCTATTTGAGCTTATATATGACAGACTGTTTATGGAATAGTTTTATTGGTCCGAGAAAGTGAGTATCAACTATTGGGTCTTAGGTTTGGTCTTATTCATGGTTGTAATGGGTGATAATTATCCAAGAGATGATGAGAACAAGTAATTATATGGAAGGAGCCCTTAGTGGATTAATGATGTAGGGATTTATTGGAGGTGAGTTTCAACGTTTCATCCATGGTGTTTGGAAGTATAAGGGAATCATTGAACTTTTTTTTAACAATAGTGCTTTCTTATCAAGGTGGTGTGCCTCTTAACCACAATGTCATAATATTTTAGGGATCTCTTGGTGTTCTCCACATATTGTAGCTATGGCGGTATGTGCAGAAATCATAGAATGAAATAAACCTAGGTGTGATGAGTCATGAGTTTTGTGTTTACATATTAATGGATCCAATGATGTTGAGGACCATTCAGATAGATAACATTAAGGGAAAAGTGTTTAGTGTGTGTGTGTTTATTGACAATACATAGAACCATTGAGAGGGCTCGTCATATAAGTATACCGTGTTTAGATAATAGTATCCCAACCTTTTTCCCAGTTTCTTATTTATGGGGAGAAGAATCCCTGATGGAGGGGATGATTTAATGTAATATTTTCTTCCATGTATGAATTTGGAATATATCTAGGAATATTTATAGGGTTTGGTGCTTTGACAGTGTGAGATTCAATAACCCGGTGTGCCCAAAATTAATTGTTGTTATATATTAAAATTATTAACATCATGTAAATGTAGTTTTATTAAATAAGTGGAATAACAAAAAAAATAAGGTAATATATCAATAATTAAATTGAAATGTGGTTTTTATATAGTTTGTTATACCCTAGACATGGAATAACATTATTTGGAATCAAGAGTTTTTATATGGTGTTTTCACGAGAGAATAACAAAAATGAATTAGTAATTTTTTTTTGATTTAAAAAATATTCTAGGAATCATGTTTAGATACATATTTATTAAAAGATATTAAAGTTGGTAACTATAAACTAGACACCAAGTGGACCATTTGAGTATAGCCTTCTTGGAGGATGAAATTGGATCAGATTGGGATCAAAGATTTTTTTCTCCAATGGAAATCGAGTATATCACTAAATACAATGATGTGGATTCATTATTCATCATCTGTCAAACAAAATATTGTTTGGATGTTTGTTTTCGGGATTTATCCACATTTCTTGTATCCCATGATGAACTTGAATCAATATACTAATGGATTGATTCACATATCAACCATTTTATGGGTATGGGAAATTTGAGGAGAATGGGGATAATATTGTTTGATTTATTCATTGACTATTAAACATATTCATTCATCCATGCTAAGAAAATGGATAATGTTTGATAAACAATTATTAGGGTCGTTTCTATAATTTTTATTTATTGATTTTATCTCTACATTCTATGTGCGTTCATCATTTAAATTTTTTATTGACTTCAGATTCGAAGAATACATGGTGATTGATCATTGTGAATTTAATATTTGGACCAAAATATCATTACCATGGGTTCTGGATAGAGATTCCATGACATGATTGTGGGAAGTAATGGTGGTAGTGTATCCATATAAGTATTAAATTATTCATCATGATTTTGAACTATGGTAATGATAAGGCATAATGATGGTGGTTCTTAAGCACTAGATATGGCCAATATATAGCCACTGATTGAAAGGGGGTTTGGATAAACCCATATTTGAAATTTTTAGTGTGATTCCATGATGAATTTAGGTGTGATGAAAAATTAGAATAATTCATTAGTGTTGTGGAATTTAAATGACATTATTGGCTACAAGGAGGTTAGTACAATGAACACATGTCACGTAGTACCTTATTTTCTATTCTAGGGTATTAGCATAGAGTTTGGTAACACGTGTCTTTTGTGACATTCTAAACACCATTTTACCTACATTCGACTAGTTTAGTGTGTATAGGGGGTAGATGATTCAGAGTCCATTTAGATTTACATATTGTTTGTTATGTGTAACACACTATGTAACACTTAGCGGAAGGCTTTGTGTTTATTAGGAATACACAACCGAGAGAGTTCATTTCCCCACATGACGTGTGTGGTGGGAAAAGTGTCATGTTCTTAGGAAATTACATGTGTAAGAGATTAATGTCATGATGATTACTAGGTATACATATAGACATCAGATAACATTGGGACACATTATTTATAGTTAAATGGTGAATATCATGTGAGTGTAATAAATTTGTAGTACCAATATTAGTTATACACACCATATAACCAAGATTACATGTTTTATAA
Organism: Viscum album; assembly: GCA_963277665.1. Taxonomy (NCBI): domain Eukaryota; kingdom Viridiplantae; phylum Streptophyta; class Magnoliopsida; order Santalales; family Viscaceae; genus Viscum; species Viscum album. The sequence continues at coordinate 1,456,067,934 of OY728159.1, read as the reverse complement.
TCCTTTGATGATTGGTTGGATTCATCTTTCTACTCATCTCATCTTTGTTGAGATCTTGTGTGTGATTCCTTCTACAAGTATTTACTGAGTGCATTCCCTTGGTACTTTCATATGAGTTTTCAATGATATATCATATTTCAATGATAGACGGTGACCCCTCTATAGCTTCATAATTATTTGTGATGTGAGGGTGACTTACCCTACCGTAGAGTGAGTTTTCTAAGACCACATAGACTACTAACTCAATGGATTGTAGCACGTATCCTTCTAAGATATCCAAAGTGATCACTAGATCCTTTCTGGCATCCTTAGATTGGGTTGATGAAATTGGTGTGACTAATATTTATATGGGTGTAATTCTTCAATCTAAGAGGATGCTTCTAGTAGGGTATACTACCCCCAGTGATCCATATGAATTACTCCACATCCTTGTATCGATAAATGATATTTAAGATGAGGTGTAATATGATCGATGGTGTATCTTTGATGAACCCCCTCAGTTTCATTTTTGCTTCTTCATGGAATGAACTGAATAGTGTGACCTCTATGATTATTTTAATTAACAACAACATATATAATGGAATGTGTGTTATCACTAATGAGTGTTATATTGACACGTTAAGAAGGAATCCTAGGCCTACATCCATTATGGCACACTGGGACATGTAATTTTTTGGGTATATATGGATGTTTTATTGTAATTATTGCATTATTATTAACACATCTTAAGATTATTTCAAAACTCATAATTCATGGCGTTTGGTTATTTTAGGTTTTCCTGTTGGGTATTGATATACTCACACATGTATGAGAACTACATGTACATGTTATATCTAATGAGGAAAAAATAGCTTCTTGAGGAGTCTTCGATGTTCTAGGAGTAGGTGAATTTAGTTTTGGGCTAGGCAGACTGAGGTGTATACTAGAGTTATATTTTAATGTTGTCCCCTTCATATGAGATGATTTTAAATTTAATTCCATGTTTTTGTGTGCTTGTATTTGGCCTATTTCAATACTTTCCATTACATTATGTCATACTATGATAGTGGGATTATAAATTTAATAATTCCTTGTTCTATGTTGATTTATAGACTAGTGTTTTATGGTCTCGGAGATATGTTTGTGCATACAGGTAGTTTTGGATAATGCCTCCCATGTGTGTGAAATGCATTATTGGTGATAGTCACAAACCCTTGGCCTAGTAATGGTTATTTGGGGGTAGTTGTGTCTCAGGACACATCGAGTCAGTTCATAACAAATAATTTCATATTGAAAATGATTTGTTTCATGTCATGCTCTGCAAAAAAATAATACATGGGAAACAATATATCCAGAATATACAGTATACTATAGAAAAATAAAAAATGATTCAATAGAAATTCGTAATTTCATCATAAGAATAACTTTGTCTATGATCTCATACTATATACCAATATAGATAAATCAAGAGACTGTAGTAGGATTATTTCATTTTCACTTAACAACATCCATGATGTAGTCCTTGGTTCCAATTGGTTGCCCGAACAACATATGAGATATACTTAGAAATCGACCACTAATGGTGTCTAATGACAAACAATCCTTGATTATATAATTACTCAATGTGCATGTAATAATATAAACTATGAATTAAATACAAAAATGATGTGACATACAAGATTCCGAATTATGCTTAGAATGTTTAAGAAGGGATCTGAAAAAATCTCATGGAAATGGTTTCCCCCATTGGTCGTATTTGTGTAAAAGGTGAATATGTAGTCTACGATTTACACCTTTTTAAATAAATTTATCATTTTTTTGAGGTATGTAATGAATCGACTGAATCCATGTCTGTTCATTGACATGGAAGACATGTCATATAGATATATTAGTAACTGTACATATCAATATCCTATAAACATATATTTCATTCGAAAAGAGAAACCCTGATATCACTATAGGATCACGATGAACCCATCACCCCAAAGGTCCATCATTAGAATACCCCATTTGAGACCAATGGGTCGGTATATTGTCATGTTCTTATGAGTTTTCCATTTATTTTCTTCTGGAGAAACTAATGAATTACTTATGGAATGATATAAGTCACTTCCCTTAGAGTTCATTCATTTCATTTCATATATGATACCAACGTTTCCCCCCAAGCATGATGTAAATCCATATACCCATGTTTTTTCATCCATGGAATTCATATAAGAACCCATGTATCACCCATGACATAATGTGAATCCCTTAAGAAATTTATTTAAATGAAATAGGACCAAAAAGTATATCTACAACATTTTGAATCTGATCCCATGAATCACTCTTGATATAGCATAATGAAAACTCAAGGGATCCCAGTCTAATCATTTCATTTAACGTCACTATTAAAACAATTTCTCATTTTATTTAATATGAAAAAGTATAACCTCTCTAAAAAAGTATTTCAATATCATGTCCTATGATTTAGAGGCCTTGTGGATTACATTCACTCCATTTAATAACAAAATAATTATCATTTAATTTGTTTTATCCTCCCAATTACCTATGATAAAATACATTAATCAAGGATGGATTAATTCGTCCAATAAAACGGTCACATGACATAATGTATTTCACACCTAAAGGGGGGTGGTTCTAATCAAGGTTCCCAGCCTCATTTTTTGATTATGGTCACATGGGTCCTATAAACAGAAAACCACACATTAAATTAAATTAAAAAATATTTAGAAGGAAATAAATAGAAATCCTAGGGCAATACACAACAATGAAATATATATATATATATATATAAACATGTAGGAAAGATCATGAGTCTATCTACCTAATCATGGTAGTAGACTCCATGTCCAATATCAGATTTTGATTTAGTCATGAATGGTATAAATTGAATAAATAGATGAATTCCCTGAAAATAGGAAATTTTAGATTAAATGGATTTAAAATTCCATAAGACAACCTGATCAATGGAAATGAGTAATAGGATATATATAAATATTTTAAAAAAAACATGATGAAAAAAGTCCAAAACGAACATCGAATGATGATGATCCAAAGGTTCCTAGGTTATAGAGGTGAGGTGCTCTTTGTTTAGATATAATGTATATGGAGAGGTAGAGGAATGATTTTTAGTTAATACTGTATTATGGATAAAAATGTAATTTCTTATTTTTTATGATTCTTGACTTATTTACATCATAAAAATGGGATTGTATTCATATTTCTCTTCTCATTTCAGGGTCTGGATGAGCTATTTCGGTTATAATAATGTTTTACGTCATAAATTTACTATTTATTGAATAAATAATTATTTAACAATATAAATTATTCTATAGTTAGACATATTTTTCCTCGCATTATTCCTCCATGAATCACACAAATGTTCCAAAAGGATGCTTTAACAAGGTTGAATCAAATTCAACCGAACCCAATATAGTTTTAACTGAATATTAAGATTTGTACTTCATGAGAAAAAATAGAGATCAAGCAGCAATAATGAATAAAATAAAATAATCTTTATATATATGTAAAATAATTTTATTTTTTGTATTACATATGCGAGAGGCATTATATACACTTCATTAATGATATGAGGGGTGGATATGGTATATATCCCCATAAAATAAAAGAGAGAGAAAAAAATTCATGCATTAATTATTGACTTCATTCAAACATATTCGAACCAAATATATAAGAAATATTTGTTTCTTATACATCTATTATTGAACCATAACAATATATATCATTCTATATCTTATTTACTTATGAAATTTTATTACCCATCTGTTCATAATTCAATGTTGCAATATCATTTTGTGTAACAACTACATCATTCTTCATTTACGTTTGGGATTAGTACAATCAGTAATTTTAATTTGATCATGGTCACATAAATCTATAATTTTATATAGTAAATAAACACAAAATATATTAATTCAATATTTATTTATATTAATCCTTAAAAAAATATTTGAAATTAATTACACCATTTTTGGAGATGGTAGGTTGTATATAGACATGAATGTTGTTTCAATTGTTTAACAGATAGAAAAAAGATTAGTAAATATATATAACTTTTGTAGTGTATTTATTATGTCATATATATCATGTTTATTTATTAAATATATTTTTATTACCTTCCTTGTAGAGAATAAGTGACAAATTAATCACATCACATCGCATGGCGGTAGTCCACTGTAAAACACAAGCGACATTATCATATTAAAATGAAATGGAAAGTAAAAAGGTACACATGATATTATAATTATATAAGAATAATAAATTCATTAATATCACATATATAATATAATTCTATCATTATATTAATTCTTGAGAGGGAGTGATAGAAAACGAATTATATCAGTACGTGAGATGGTAGTCAACTTTACACATGACCGATCATTTTATTTTTCAAATGATAGAAGAACGGTTAGATATTGGTTATTTAAATAATATAATAACATATCTATATATGTGATATTAATTTGTTATTGTATCATCATATTATATTGATATTTTTAGGAGGATGAAGAAAAATAATGAAATAGTTCTCGGTTTTGAATGATTTATCATCTTTAGAAAACATACATAGTTTATCACAAAAAATAATTCATACAATGGTTTTATAGTCAATATATGGAACATAGGATGTTGGGATAAGATTATGAAATGTATATTTTTTACAAATATTCCAAACTGGAAATTTGTTTTAGTGTGAATAAGAGAGGATATTCGGTGTGTATTTAGAAGTTAGGGAGAGGGAACACGTGGAATTATTAATGAAAATTTTTTACCCACATTATGCAAATTAATAATGATTATAACATAACTAATTATAGTTCATTAGATGATATATGTGCAAAATATCTCTATATAATTTGATTTTTCCAAGGTTTTAGTTTATTTCACCACTTATATTTTTAGATAAACATCCTATAAAACAACTTTTAACCTTATCTATGATAATAACTGATTACTATTTTTACTCGGAATTTTGGAAAAAAAAATTATTTGAACATATTATATAATTTAAACTAATCTTGACAAAAATATTTATTCAATTTTTTGGAATTCCAATCATATAAGTGGAAAAAACTAAATTTTAAATTAAACCCATAGATGGGATAAAAAAGTGGATTTCTAAAGAGAAAGTTTTCATATGTATATAAATTTTATTTTATTAAATTTTCATGTGAATTTGATTTGATTAAATAAAATATATTAAACATAATTTAAGTGAACAAACTATAATATTAATCCATTTTTTAAAAATATGGATGTCTGAAAATTCATTAAATTAAAATGTTGATTTTAATAAACATCATTATTTTAACTATTCATAGAAAAAATAATCAATTATAAAAATAAAAGAAATATTCTATTAAAAAATATTCATGTTGATTTAATAAAAGAATTTAATTTTATCAAATAAATATTATAATATTTTCTACAAATAATTTCATTATTTGTTTATAAAAATTAAAAAACCCATTTTTTACAATAAATAATATTTTGGAAGCATATAATGACATTACTAGATTTTAAATACATATTTATTAATATATTTACTTTATCTAAAAATATATATAAATATTTTCAAAATATGTTTTTTCCTATTCGTAAACAAAATTTAATTACAATTTTGGAATTTTTTTATTTATCTTATATTTCTAATCTACCAAATTTGATGTTATCTAATGTATACTGGTATAACCTTATATCTATATTACCATATGATGTATTAATATATATGATATATTGTTATAGTATTTATTTCCTTAACACACTTTTATAGTTTTGGGGCACGTAATTTTGATATTTATATCATTATTATACTCTAATATGAATGTATAATCTCCCTAGGGTAACACATTTGATCCTCATTGCTAATCGTTAGCCTTTAAAATATAAGGAGACAAGCTTGATGCTACAATACATCACCAATATATATATTGGTCAGTGGTGTCCATCCAAGGAACATTATAGTGCGATGTCAGTTTAAATATGTCGAAGTGTTAGGAATGTCTTAAGGGAAATATAATGATGATAATCCCATTACGATGTGTTGCATAAATGAGTTTAGTTAATCCAATTATTTATCCCCTTACCTCATGGATATATTTACCCCTACCAATTTCCTCAAGGAGACACTACAATATCATGGGTTTGTGGATCATTCTACACATATAATTGGTGATTATATTTAAATATGTTGATTCCACAAGGGGGATGTAGTTTGATGGATAACTCTCATAGGTCTCCTTCAATCACATTGAATAAAGATAATGTAGTAAAATATATAAAGTGATGAAAATTTAATAAAATCAATATTATTTTTTTGGATTTCTTTTTTTTAAATAATTATAGATAATGGTTTTATTGATATTGATAGATTAATGGTTCCTCGATTAAATTATATTCAATATTTTAAAATCCTCTATAGAAGTAAACTTCATTTTTTGAATAGTATTCACCATATATTTACCACCATATCATAGTGTTAATGAAACATATACTTCAATAAAAGAAAATATAATTTGACATCATGGTATTGTAGGATCTCCCAATTGGTCCTATATTCTGAAATTTATATACTACCATTTGATAATTTTCATAAAAAACAACCCAAATCCAATAGTTGACTCATATGAGCATAAAACAATAACCCAATTCTATTTTAATAATAATAATATCATGTGATGATGTCATCTATAATTTTTTTTAAATATTCTTATTCTTTTGTTATGAATATAAATCTCATCCCTTTATGAGTAATGGTGATAATTGTAATGTTTGATTTTAGAATTTATTTATAAACCAATGATTTTATTCAACCAAAACAAAGAATCATGTAATATAGAATACATTATTTAGAATAAACATTTATAAATGAGCATGAATAATTCAAATATCCCTTTATATTAAGAATTATATAATAGTATTCCCAATGAATAATACTAATTGGCCAAAAGAATACGACATTGAAAACATTGAATAAAAGTGTTGTCCATAATTTATTCCCAATAAATACTAAAATTACTCCTATATTTATTCCAAAAATTAAATAAACTAATATATAATCATTCATTTGTTACGATCCTACTTGGTTCAACATAATATATAATACATCTCCCAATACGGTATTTCACTTTGTAGAGATAAAAAAATGAACCAAACAAGTCTCATGTATAATTGAAATGAGGAAAACCCAATAATACAATATGGAAGAAGTCAACACATCCATAAGATATAAAAATTATAATACATCATGCTAAGAATGAAAATAAACTATTTATAAATAGATATAATCCGTCATTGAACCCTATATCAATATCGTTATGTATCACAACAAAAAAGATGATTTCTGAGAGAAGCCAAAAAACTACATGACATAATTCCCATTACCAGAGTAATGAAAATGGGTCTAAAACAACTTGTTGGAAAATGTTGGGTGTGATAATGAATCCAAATAGGGGACAACAAATGTATCCAAATAGATTTTAGCAACATGTAACAATTATTTTAAGCATCTTAAACAAATCCAATTTGTAAAAACATTTATACATGAAAACTATTTCATAAATATTATTTTAGATTCAAAGAACACCATATTTAAATACACTAGACATGGAATATAAATATGAATAATAAATAGTGTTATGTAATAATGAAAAAAAATTCCAAAATTCAAAATAATTGGAATATTAGAATGGTTGATAAGAAATCTATTATACAGTAATTTGGTCTAGGAGTGTATATCCATGGGCCAAAAATCACAATATAATCTTTTCAGTATACTAATAATGTTACATTCGTGAACTCATCATACATGATATATCATATATCTCTAGAATATTGGCATTTTTAATTTTTATAGAAACATGATACCCAGTTTTTTATGTGAATACATTTTATATCGAGTCCTCCCATATTTTTTCGTTGTCAACATATTTCCACCCCGATGGTTTCAAAATGATCAGAAGTTCCATGTTTTCTCAAAAAATATATAAAACATAGTAGAAATTTTCATTAATATTTCCACAATAAATGGATAAATCCACATATTATTTTACTATACATATTATAAGAAAAATTTCACCTATGAAATTGATCAAATAAAAACATTTTAGAAAATATTTTTAAAGAAAATACACCTTAAAAAATCTATTTTTATACCTTAGTGAAAAAAATAATTTCACATAAAAATACATTTATATTTCTAAACTACTTCAATGATATTATTAATATCACACAGTTTTTCATTAGATTGAACCATGTTCTAAAAACACCTATCTAGAAGAGGTTTTTAGTGACATGACACTAAACATCCTCTAAAAACAAAAGGCTTGAACCCTAATGGGAAAACATCCACTGTAACCATATCATCATTCCCCAGAAAGTGAGAATTATAATAAATGATCCAAGGATCTTGTATTAGCTTACATATACTTCTAATATATTGAATACCAAAAAATATGGTTACTGGAGGATACATTTTTTTTTAAATTAATCATAGGTTATATTTTCTATTTTCAGATAAATATTCTAGAAATAAAACAACCAATTATATATCCATCCAAATGAAATATTAAATGTAAATGTAAATGTATAAAATCATATGAAAAAATGAGTTTCAATTTTTTATATATCATATTAATTAAAATCATATAATTTAAATCTTTTAGAAAATCTACAATTGTGTTATACGATGACCTGGAGAAGGATAAGAAAATATAACTATCCATTTTTTTCTTAAATGTGTGATGCATGATGGTAAAATTGTTCACCCTTATTCAAAACAGAAATTTAGTGTAATGTTACTAGGTTACCCTTATACAACCTTTGAAACTATGGTTCTTCTCTTACAATACTCATTCAACCATTATGTCATATCCTCATAACTAATCTGTAACAATTGGAAATGCATGGTTACTCTTGAATAGTTACATAAGTACCCTTATATAGACATGGAAAAAATTGGTAATCCTTACATAGTTCCTTAAGAAACCATAAGTATAATTTCTAAATTAATAATTTCCCTTATATAGTAATGGTTTACCCACACTTATTGGATTTTCTACCCTTACACAATAAGGGAACTTCCCTTACGTAACAATGGATACCTTTACATGAGTTACCCATTACCTTTACACAGTAAAGGAAATCATGGGATGAACCTTATGTAATTCCATTGTTACCAATATTTTGAAAATGTGTTCCTTTATATAGTGTATACAAAATCCCCCTTATCCTTATATAATTATAGGGATACCCAAATAGATCATATAGAATCTCCATTTAACCCTTAGCCACCATATTGAAATGATGTGTTACCTTTCAAAACTCCTAAAAATCACTTTTGGTAAATGTAGAGAGGAACTTCCCTTACATATGATTGATACCTTATATAAGGTTAAAAATTATGTTAACTTTTTTTATTTATCATTAAAAGGATAAATAAATTAAAAAAATGGTTCCTATTGATTAAATAAAAACCTAGGTAAATATAATTCATAACCATTACTTATTAAACCAAATGAAAACAAAATTATGAAATGAACATACAAGAATAAATATATCTAGGTTTTATATCATTAATATAAAAAATGAGTTGAGATTCTGATATAATATAAAATTCGTATTCATAATAATGAATTATATTGAAATGGTTACCCAAATAAATACAAAATATTAAATATTTATATCTATTAATACAAAAGAATTCATAGAAACATCACACTTCTTCCCAAAATATTGACAATGATTGAATGTGAAATCAATTCATGGGAACCACCACTCCTGGTTAAAATTGTCATTATGAGCATTAATATAAGGAAAATAGAACTTTATATAAGTATATTATTATTTATGATTGTAATAATGAACACGAACGCACTTAACTGAATCAGTTTTTATTTTAAAGAGAATTAGAGATTAGTTTGCAAAAACCATAGGGTAAACACATCCATTAATATCCAAATCATCTTCTAAAATAATTAATTCAATGGATTATCTTGGATTCATAGGTTATGATTTATAGGATATAAAAAAACCACTTTAATAAAATTGGTATAACATTTAACTTTATACTCTGGTGGTTAGCCACAAAAATCATCTGGAATTACATATCAAAAATCTAACAAAGTAATTGGAAACATATTTCTAGAAATATACTTATTATAATCTATAATTATTTACGATTAATTTTATTATAATTCTAATATAAACATATTTTGAGGCCAATGTTGATTTGATCTAGGACCCAATTCTCTATCAAAGATATGAAAATTACACAAAAAGTTAAATACACATCAGTAATCAGTAAAAATAATCATTATGTGATTTTAATTCAATCATCCAATTCATTAATAAGATGATATTAATGATATCCAAATAAAAATGAATATATTTAATTACAATTGTTTTTGAAAATAATATATATTTTGATAAGGATTAAAAGACATGTTTCATCATTTTCTGAAGAGGATTTGATATCAACACTACATAAGGCATCAGTTCATTTAGATGATTCTATAAATACAAAATATTATAATGGAACGTTTAATTAGTAGAATATGTATATCGAAATTCATTGAACATACAATGTAAAATAATGATGTAATATTTTATTTTACCATGACTAATATCAAATTAAATGGGTGCATTCCCTACTATAAATAAGTGCTTAATTTTCTATAGGTTTGTAATCACCAACTATTTTGAGGATCTATCCTAAATAAATATTCTTGTTAGTGTAATAAACTACAATATCGTAAGCTTAGGATTTGTTAAAATTTCCAAACCTACATATAATTACATCTATTATATTCTAGGAAATTTGGATGTAATGACATAATTATATGGTGGATATTTTCTACATATCCACTTGTGGGGAATCATATAACCATAATAATAATATGAATTTAGTATATCCATGTTTTAATTTTTATTATATCATATCCCATTATAGTGATTTTATATAACAGTTTTATTCCCGTTTACAATTTAAACAATAATTATCACTTTGAGATTCCAAAATTTTCCTATATGATCTGATTGCACTCCATCTTCTTCTAAAATAATCCACAACTAGTACTTATTATAAAATATAAAGCACTCACCATACCAATAGTTCATTCAAATATTTATCAAAAAATTATTTTTTACCCACCACGTTAATATAAGATGATATATTATACAAAACCACTTTTTGGAGGAGTTCATAAAAACTTATTATGTAAATGAATTGTGATATCATTATGTTATTAATTAAATGAACTGGAATCAATTATACATTCTCAACAAACAATTTAAAATAACCCATAAATAATTAAATACAATTTTAATGATAGAAAAATATTATTACTTATCAACCGACATCATATTTGGATAATAATATTGACAAAATGTTGTCTTAGAATCCATAAATGTTAAATTATAATGTGGGTTTTCCTATAATATGATGTCCCACAAAATTAATATGTGAACCTAATACATAAATTTATAATACAACAGCTTATATCATTTAGTAGTTCTATGAAAAAATCATGATACTTTGAATCTTTCCAGTACTTTAATCATCATATTGATGATCATTTACACTATGAAATGACATATAATTATACCAATGGATTTCAAGGGATCTACCTATTGATTGAAGAATGAAATAATATAAATAACTTTATATAGCTGAGATACATTAAATAAAAAATTCAATTAAAACAAGATAAACTAAAGGATTCTATTATGGAGTATTATATAACTCTTGTTACTAATGATCAATAAAGTCTCATAAATAAGTCATGAATATATAAAATACACAAATGGATGAATTATCATCCTATAAATTGAAATTACAATTAGTCAATATATAATAACATCATTTAAATTAAATGAATATTATAAACACATTTATAAAACATATAAATTATATAAAGTAATATTTTTATTAATGGAAACAAATTTTCATGATGAGTTTTATTTGTATATGGTCTCCTGGTACATGTGTATAACCATGCATTACTAATAGAACATTGAAAATTGGTTGTGTGGTTATTTTTCATAATCAATACCTTAAAAACTAATCAATGCATCTTAATTCCATATATGATATTCCCATTCCCCAAAAGATAAAAATAACATTTACTCCTCTTCACTCCCAAATCAATATAATCTAGGGACTAGAACCAAGGGTTTAACGATATCACATAGGGATAAATAAATCTACAATGTTTTGTCAGAACCAACTAAAAAACATCACACTATTAATAAGAACAACGATATAAAATAATAAATTTTAATACATCATAATAATACCCAAAAAGTGCTTAATTTTTTTCCACACCCAAAAAAGATACTAATGTTATAGAGACCATTATTGTACATGAGATTACGTTAAATTATTTTTATAGGATATTTAATATATTACATAAGTAGATTCCAAAAGATTATATTAGTTTAATTCATTTATAATTAAGGAATCATAAACATGAGTGAGTAAGTGAGCTACATTATCTCCCACCAGGTTCTCTAGGACTAACACTATTCTATGAAAAATCATACATATTACATATCATCATAATCATTGGAAAGGAATAATGAAAATAGGTGAGTTCAAATAATTATTGAAGGTAAAATGGTGATATATATAACAATAATCTTGAGAGTAAGGGTATAAGGATGATATAATACATTAGAAGATAATAACATACATAACAAAGACCATAAACATGAATATTAGAATAAATAAGGGAAGATTAAAAGAAATAAATCAAAAGGGAATCAAGAAAATAATCTATAAAATAATAACATTGGAATATTAAAAGGAATTTTGGTAGACACATAGTCATATAAAATGACTTCCATAGTAGTCAATGAGTAATTCAAAGAACATATTAGTGGAATGAGTTCACTCCCCTGACCAAGTTGTTAGTTAACATTCACTCCAAAGACCTTCTTAGCTATCATCTTCCTTTACTGAACTATGTTCAATCCCAATTCTATCCATGTCCATCTAATGTGATATAAATGATTAGCCAATGCATTAGTGGGAGAAATAAGTCTCAACTGTCTCATAATGAAATCATTTATATGTGTGCCAAAAGATTACAAACAATCATATAATATCTCTTCAAATGAAATGTGAATCATATAAATTTCCTCATATCATAACACATATAAAATAGACCAGTTTAATAATAATTTCATTGTAGACTAACATTGTTAAATGAAGTGGGTTTAAAAATTGGTTATCATTGTATAAAAAGTGGAAGATTACCAATTTACCCCTTCAACATGACATAAAATGAATAACAATTCAGGAAAATAATACTAATGGAATCCTTGGATCATTACACTATAAATATACAGTTAACATCATTGGATGACATCTATATTTGAAAATAAATGTGAAATATTTGTTTAAATTATATCTTAAAGAAATATCATGTTCACTTTTGAAGGCATCTTCAAATACATAAAAAATTTTGTTACCATTTTTCTTTTAAATTAGAATTAAAAAATATAAATAGAACTTAGAGAATAATTTAAATCCTTTTTATTTGAAAATATTTTCAGCATACATTTTAAAATAATTTTTGAAATCATTGTTAGAAAAAAATGTTATGAATGAGAATATATTTCATACCAAAGGGAGAAGTGATGTTGGAGTTTCATAAAAATGTTTTCTTAAGAATAATAAGTTCAAAATAGTGGGAAAATTGTATCATTTCATGAGGATATCATGAATAACCATATGAGAAGAAAATTCATTGGAATATTTGAGATATGGATCTTAATATTTATTCAGTCAAATCATAATCGTAAATAATCTAGGTGATATTGTAGAAATAAACATTTACCACTTTTACTACATTGAAAAAATACCAAAGAAATAATAACATTTCCTGAATATTAAAATTTCAAAAATGTAATTATACTCATCATATTTAATTTCAAATGATATTATTTAAAAATCATAAAAGTATATAGGTGCATAAAAACATGTGTCTCAATGAAGGAAAAATGAGACAAAATTACCTTACTAAATTTGGAACATTTGAACCAAAAAACTGAAAATATAGATGTCACTAAATGGATGTGTAAATAACCACAATTTTAATGTTACAATTAATATAATACAATTATTGGTATTATATACACCACTAAAAAATGGATGAGTGATGAATATGGCATAAGACCCGCAGAAATAAAAGTGGGAACACAAATCTCATTACCTTATTTCTTGATTGTTGTCTTACTATTTCAAAACTACATTATAAAAAAATATGTCTTGTATTAATCCATTACAGAAAAATATTGAGTTATATAATACCATATATATATTTTATGTCATTTTAATATACATTTATTAATATTTTTATATTAATGTTTCGTTTCTTATAATAACTCTTTTTTTTGCATGCGTTTTGATTTGTTATATTTTTTGGTCTTCTTATTTTTATAATGATTTCATAATTTCAATAATGTTATTTTTAAAATAAATATAATATAAATTTTGTAAATATTTCTTTATAATAATCTATAAAATTTATAAATATATAATTAAATATAATATTTACTGATATAGTAGGTCGAACGGTCTCAAGAATGTTGTTTTCATTTTCATTTTGTATTTAATGGAAGAACTTAAATGGAATATATATCTACATATATATATAATAATATTATTATAATAGTATTATTATGAAATATATATCATATATTTTAACTAAACCCATCCTTAATACATTCTATGTAATGTGTAAACGAATCACTTCAGAATTGAGAGGTGGTAGTCCAAATGTCTAAAAAAGAAGATATTGTATTTCAAAAAAATTGAACGAATGACGTAATGCGTTATAAAATAATTACAGAAGAATAAATAAATTATAACTATTAAATAAATCATATTAAAATATAAATTAAATAATTATTCCCAGTCTAGAATGGTGGAAATGGAAGATCAAAAAACATCGGTTTTTTAGGAGGTAGTCCTCCATACACACGATTGATTATTAAATATCACATATTATAGAAGTGTGTGAGAGTGTAGGTAATTACCTTAGAATTAAAACATATCAGAACATTTATTAAAATAACATTATTATATAATAATTTAATATGAAAAATTAATGTGGTGGAGAATGAAATATATCAAAAATACTTGTTGAAGGATGTTTCATCTTCGTAGGGAAACTCCTTTTATTTTACACCAAAGGCATTACATGGTTATATTTATTCAAAATATAATATTATAAGATTATGGTTGATAATTTTGGATTATATTTGTGTAGGGTTTTTTTTAAGCCAAATGGATTTTGAGTTGTGAAGTAGTGAGGGGGGGGGGGTGAGTACCGTTTTGATAATGGAGGAGGAGTGATATTATTGTAACTATAAAAAGGTAAACCCAATATAGAGGTCTCCATTACATTAATTTCCTCCAATAATTTTCAATTTTTCTATAAAATAAGAGGAGTTGTATATATATTTCAATCCAATTTTTTTAGATATATGTCAAGGTCATTTAGTCCCATAAATTAATGCATTTACACGAACTAAATTCGTTTTTACCAAATTAACAATAATAAATTGTAATTAATTTCACAAATAACAATGTTTAAAAATTAATTTTACCATACTATAAATTATAAATTATATTTATTCATAATTTGGAATC
Organism: Viscum album; assembly: GCA_963277665.1. NCBI lineage: Eukaryota > Viridiplantae > Streptophyta > Magnoliopsida > Santalales > Viscaceae > Viscum > Viscum album. The sequence goes on along the minus strand of OY728159.1, from coordinate 1,456,052,276 downwards.
AATTTTTACTTGATTTAATCATATATATAGTATAAATTTATTTAAAATTTATCCAAACGACATGTTGATAATGTGGTGTTTTAAGGAGAATATGTTTAATAGATTAAAATGATTTTATATCCAATATAAATTGAAATTGGTTATAAATAAGTAAATTGAATTAATTTAACAACATTTTATAAATAATACTATAAATCAAAATTAAAATAAAATTTTACTCTATAAATAAGATAGACCAAATAGAAGACCTCAATTAAAAATTGGTATTTTTTCACTATTTTTTCAAAATGTATGTTTTACAAGAAAAATATAAAATATTAAAAATAATATGATTTTGAAATTTTGAAATAAAAAATGAATTTTATTTTATCAATTTCATTTTCTAGAAGTGCCTAAATTTTATTTTATTGCATTTCTCATAATGACATAAAATATCCAATTCTTTTGAAAAATTTGTATTTTTAAAAACTTATATTATTTGTTGAAAATTATATATTTCATTAGAAATATTATTCATTTGTATTAGTCCATTATAAATCATATTTAAAAATTATTTATTAATCTTTATATTATTATGTTTTATAGTGATGTTATAACGGTCTTGTTTCAAATAGTATAATAATATAACATTGTTTACTAGAAATTTAGTGTTGATTGTAATGTAAGAATAACTGATGTTTTGAGTAGAAAAAACATAAAATGATGGAGTGTATAATGAAATACATCAATTAAATTTTTTTTATTAAAAAATGATCAAAAATGTATAGGTGTCACATTCTACCAAAATAAAAATGATTTTGTCCCACAACTTTTTTAATTTTTATACAAACAAATGGCGATTCTTCTTCCACATCATACATTTATGTTCCCACACAGCTTCCTCTAACTTTTGGATTCCACAATGAACATTAGTCAGGTAAATGGTCTTGTTTTATATAAATTTCTTTGTATGATTCATTATTTTAACTGGTTGTTCTTCAAAAGAAAGATCCTTTTACTGTATAATGGCCTCTATGTTCAGTATATATGATGGGTCTGGTATATATTTCCATAACAGAGATACATGGAAGACTTTTTGTACTTCATATAGATTTTGATGAAGATAAAAAAGATACGATACCATCCTGATATGATCTGGAATTTTAAAGAGACATATATACCTAGGTATTAGTTTTCTTTTCTTCTCTAATCTCACTACCATTTTCGAGGGAGATATTTATAGGAACAACTTATCACTAACATAAAATTATTGATAACATCAGAAAAAATTACACAGAATCAATGATTCCATGATATGATTTGGATTTTTTAACCATATCTACCATCTCTTCAGTTATCTCAGGTTCTAATAACATTCATTCTCCAAAATCATTACAACACAATTCATCTAAACATTTCATTCCATAATGGAATCTATAATGATATAACTGAATGCGTTAATGGATAACATTGAAGTAATAATACTCAACTAGTGGAAGGTGTTTATCCCAACCACCTTTTTAATCCAGTGAATGAGATTTAAAAATTTCCTCCAGAGTTTGAATTACTCGTTCAGACTCTCAAATTTTCTATGGATAATAAGAGGTTCTAAAACTCAATTACATATTAAGATGTTTCTAAATAATCCACTAAACTATTGACAAAAACGTAAAATACTGATCATATATAATAGAATGTGGTACACCATTAAACATTACAACTTCATTAATATATATAATGGAAATCTAATCCAAGATAATTCTTCACTAATATAAATGAATTGGATGACATAGTAACGTGATTGACTAACATCCGTATATAATTATGCAATTTAAAGTGTTTGGGGTGTATAATGATAAAATCAAGTGCGATATTATCCAATTTATGTTATGGAATATGTAATTTATGTAACATCACAATAGATATTGGACTTTCATCCTAATCTTGCAGGCATACCAAGCACCATGATACAATCTATGTGATATCAGTCTTCATGCCATCCCACCAGACTTAATATTTAATGTTTCAATACATATTCAAACATAAAGGCTCAATAGAGAATGAAAATATATGAATTTATGCTAACAAATACTTCTTAAAGTACAATATGGATTGAACACATCCACGGTTCAAGAACTCATTCCATTAATTTCAATGATAATCTACAGAATATTTGTTACCTTATTTTGTGGCAATACATCTTCCATATATACCTATCTAATATATACTAGGATAGATGGGTTGAAATTAAATTATGAATGATAATATTTTTTCCATTTCATCATAATTTTTTGGATTCATTCATTGAAGATCAATAAATATTGGATATATTGTTATCCTTGTCATGGATAGGCTATCATGATCTTTTATGATCAAAGCATTAACAACCTTGTTCACTTTCATAGGGTGGTAATGTATTGAAAACTCATAATCCTTTATCATCACTAAACATATTCAATTAATGATTTTTAACTCCTTATATGTGAATATATATTTCAGAGTTTTATGATAAGTATATATATATCACATTTCACTCTATAATTCGAATTCCTCCATTTGTTTAATGAAAAAAATTCCACAGCTATCTCCAAAATCACGAGTTTGGTTATTTTGATCATGAATCATAATTTGTTGTTAGGAATAGGCTATAACCATGTTATTTTACATGAAAATCCATCTCAATTTTTTCATGGATTCATCACTATATATTAAAAAACCTTCTCCACTATATGGTAATATAAAAACAGGTGCACTGTCTAACCTTTTGTTTAGTTACATGAAATTTTCCACACATTCAATTTGTTATCAGAAATTGTCACCATATCAAATTAATTTTCTTGGGGATTGGATAGTCATGATAAATTTTCCTCTATGCAATGATATTTTACAAATAATCCAAGAATACTATAGTTCTTTTTCAATGTGGTTGGTCGTGTCAAAAGTTCAATAGATTCCATCTTTGATTGATCTACTGTTATACCATATCATGATATTATATAAGCCAATAATGAAAACTTTTTCATCCAAAATTATCACTAGGTAAATTTTCTATATATTTTTTCATTCATTAAAGTCATTATTACCATTATGAAGTAGACTCCATGCTCTTCCATGCTCATTGAATATATAAGAATATCATATATAAATGTTACTACATACTGATCAAAGTAATCTCTAAATACTCTATTCATAAAATCCTTTAAGATATTGGGGGAATTAGAATGGACAAAAGGAATCAATATATATTCATATATTCCATAAATTATATGAAATGTTGTCTTTGGTATATCCTCATTCTTGACCCCCAATTGTGGATATGGAAAAAGTTCATTTTGAGAAAAGTATTGACCTTTATGTAGTTGATCAAACAAGTCATCAATAAAGTTAAGATGATACCTATTCATGATTTTGATTTTGTTCAAATCTCGATATTCAAAATAGATTGTCATAAATCCATATTTATTTTTCAATAATGAAGAATAGGTGAACCCTAAGGTGACTCAATTCGGTTAATTAATCCCTTATCATGGTTTTCATAGAGATTATTCATCAATTCCTACAACTCAATAAGTAACATTTTATATGGAGTCGTTGAATTTGGTGTTGAACTAGGTTTAAGTTCAATTTATAACAGAACATCATGTTCTTGTGGAAGGATAATAAATTCTTCTGAAAATACATCCAAAAATTCCCAAACAATAGGAATAACATTGATGTCATGTTTCTCTGCAACCATTTGATATAAAAACTCATTCTAAATGGAAATTAAGAACCATTCATAGGATGTAATTTCCATAGGATGTTCATTCATGTCAACACATTAATAGAAAATAATATTTTGGTATGGATGTCAAATATAACAACCCATAATATATAAATTATCTTTTATATATGAATTCTAATCCATATCATTCCAAATATGAAATAAATTTCAACTAGAGGAAGAATTAAATGATTTTCAGGAAGCACATTCCCACAATAATCCACCATAGAGGAATCATAAACATGAGTTGAAATCATCATAAAATTATGGGTTTTCACGGGTAATTACACATAAAATAATTTTGGTGAAATATTAATACCATTAAAAAGTATTATTATATGATACAGTGGGACAATATAGAATCAAATAATGCCTTCACAATTCATGATTGAATCTTATGGTTACCTTTAACAACATCAGTATCGCATATCTCGTCAATAACAATGACGACATGAGCTATACCATTATCCCATGGTTGGTGAAGTTTATGACATCGATTATCATCATTAATCATATGGTTTGGACATTAATTTTCAAAATTCTCATTCTCCCTACATGTTTATCACTAATGTGGGGGTGGTTAATTTTGGGCAGCATTCACTCCATTCACTTTGTTAGCTAATATTTTCACATAAATTCATTAATCAAATGCCCAATGGCCTTTATTTCAATATTAATAAAATTTATTATACCCCTTATATAAATTTCCTCCATTATTCTTCACACAATTAGAGAATAAAAGAAATATACTCTACTTCACTCTATGGTTTTTCAATTTTCTTATGAACCTCATCTTCATTTTCATGTCAAAACCATGATATTGATATATAACTCCATCCTCCATTTCATCATTTATTTCATGATACCCAATATCTTTATATCTTCTACTGAATCTTATAGATACATCCATTTTTTGAATAGGCTTTTATCCAATGATGAACCTATCAACATTACAGTTGGTTTTGATGATAATACCAGAAGAGTACATTTCTAGTCTTGTAAATCTAGCCTCATAGGTACCCAATGATTCATCATCTCTTTGATTTATCGGTAGAAAATCATTCACAATTATTTTATTTAGAATAATAGGAATTTAATTATTTAACAATAAGGTCTTTAACTCATCCCAATCCATGGAGCCAATATAATCATATATCCTCCTATTCTAGTTTATAGTCCCCCACTAGTCCACTTCACAGTTTAAATGTAAAATATCTAGAATAATATTCCCATGTTATGAACATTGATGTACATAGAATATACTTTTAGTGTTAATGATCCATTATTCAATAAAATGTGGATATTAATACGCAATGAAATAAGGAAAATGTTTCCACATGAGGGACTCAACATAATTGTTTTCAAACCTTTTCTCACTTGGATGAACAGTATGATCCATAGATTTTGAAATATTAGTGGCGATAAGAATGTTATTTTTCAACCTAAATCCCATAACATTTCGATGCTCAAGAAAATAGTCATTTCATTTCTCAACACACTATGAATTTATGTAGTTCCATTAGGTTTTATCGATTGACTAAAACCAAAAATCATTGATTAATAAACAATTATGAAAATGGTGAACAATATACTCATGAAAAATCAATTCTATGATATCTATAATTTTATACCTTAGTTAATCTGTGAATATATTGTGCCGGAAATTCCATATAATTATTATTTTTATATATAATAATTATGAGACTTGGAAAATTTACATCATGTGATTCTGAGGCTTGGTGTGCCCAGAATGATCTGTCGAAATATGATAAGCATTAAATAGTTTGCATCAGTGGTTTTTCTGAAAAAATAGATGAACTATTAAATGGAAGATTGGATTAAAAATAGTGTGGTACCGTTGCATTCAGGATGATAGGATTACCCTCGGTGTGACATATGTTTAGTCAACATAGGACTCTTGTGATAAAACCTAAAAATGGAATAACTGTAAATAAAATAAATTATTATAAGTATATTATTTTTCAAATGCTTATAACTCATGAATAGATACTCCGATTAAAAATTGAATACCACCACTGAACTCATGAGGGTATTCTTTCATTAGGATGATTTTAAAATTGTGAGGTGTGGGTCAATAGTGGAAGTTATTTTTTTGTCTATTAATAAAATAATTAAGTAAAAATTGTTTTATTGTAAAATTCTATTACTCTTAAATGGTAACTCGGATTGGAAACCAGAGAGATACATTAGGATCATGAGAGAGTTTTTCCCGTTAGGTAGAGCCTAACCTCGACCAGTGTTGGTTGAAGGTGATAGTTAATATTTTATTGATTATTTTAATGGTATGTTCAGAAAACATGAAGGCAGCAATATCAATCATTAGAACTAGTTCTCGGATTGAAAATATGAATGCACTATTGATTCTATAGAGCTGAGATTTATTACCATATTATTAACATCAAACAAAGTAGTTTGGGTGAAAAGGTTATTTTTTGAAAATTTTAATAAAATGTTAAAATAACATAAAAAATTTTATTTTATTATTCTACATTCTATAGAGTAGTGGTGTGGGGACCTATGGGTTGTCAATCCATTTAATGTCTTGAATCTCCTATTTTGTAACATGACCATTGATAATTAATAGGTACATTCATTAAGGAACATCATTAATTCCTCATTGAATTATTCACCCTCCCCATCAATTTAAATGGATATCAGGTTGAGTTTTTGACATGGCTTCAACAAATGAGGAACCTCTGGCAATGTAATATGGTATAATACACCTATGAAGAACATAAGCATGGAAGAAAATGATCTAGGATCAACAAATCCCGGTTCCATCTTAAAGCGAGGAAACTTCTCCCTCCATGACCATGATGTCACCTCCATTAACGAGGTAGGGGTTGATATTAAATTCAATAAAGAATTACTTCTTTTCTTCATTATTGTATATGGGGTGTTTGTTTCAGGATATTTGAATGGAGATTAGTCAATATATATGTGATGTTTTTATTTGATACTCCTTTATCATGATGCTAATGCGGAAGGCTCGGGCCAAATGAACTAGCCCCATACCCTCTGTTACTTGTTTTATCAATGCATTCTTCACAGGAGAATTTGGAATTGGATGAAAACGTGAATCAAAGGGTCATGTAGTGAAAAAGACATCCCGAGAGGCCCATAGACGTTGACGGGAGTGGAAATAGTGCTCTGGAGCATCTCCAGTTCCCCACAGAAAAAAAATTGGCAAAAAGTGCCGGCGAGCGTAGGTGGTGACCAACGCTCACAAACCACATCAGTGGAGAGCGGCGCGTTGGCTCGCACCGTGGGAGATGGCTGTAGATTCGAAGCTACAACGAAGGGGACACATGCCCCATGTCATATGATGCCTTCTGAGGTGGCCACATGGCTCCTCTGGTTAATGTGATGAATGGATCATTGAGCTCTTTGGGAATGATGGGTTGCACGATGACTCGTGTGGGTCAAACAGGCCAGTTGGATAGGCAAGTCTACGACCAAGCAGGCCATACCCTCTGTGGTACGGCAGGCTGAGCCCACCGCGGCCTAGCCGAGTCAGGTCAGGCTGGTCTGCGGTCCATCCAATTCAGGTCAGGCCGATCTATGGCACAACCGATGTCGGGTCGTCCCAGCTGGTGTCGAGATGGTTCATACCGGACCCAGACCTTTTCTGGCCCAAATACTCTATAAAGTCCATATCTCACAAACCAGAAATTAGTTTGATGAACCATCTATGGAGCTAGATTCCATGGAATGAGGAAGTTATTTTCAGATAATCTACCTTAGTTTTTGAGAAAGATGGACTATGGTCGGGTTTGATCGATCCCGAATCCAACCGGGCCCCCGACAGTAAATTGCCTATAACTCACAGACAGGGCATTTGAATGTTGCACTTTCGGTCACATTGGAACTCTTGAGACATGTCAGTCATTTGGGTTACCCCTTTTTTGAATGTCCTAGTAGTTGAGGCTTGTTCGATATCTTGAGGATCAGATATAACAGAACTCAACTGCCCTAGGTGTGAATAATCTTGTAGCTCATAGTCAATTGAATAGCGATCCAGTGTGGATCAACACCAAATGATCCAATGTAGAACATCACCTTGAGATCCTGTGCGGATCACCACTAAGTGATCCTGTGTGGATCATCACCGAGTGATCGTGTGTTGATCAACATCAAGCGATCCGATGTGGATCAGTATCGAGCGATCCAATGTGGGTCACCACCGAGTTCTCCTATGTGGGTTAGTAGTTGAGCCTCATGAAAGAATAAGAATATCTAGTTTTATGAATAAATATCTTTAATTTTGTATGTTTGATATATCTCATTTGATCTGGGTCTTTTCTTTGTTCTGGGGGATTGTGATCATGCATATTGGTTTTTCATTGTAGGGTTTCTGAGAGACCTTCATGGGTCTCGAGGTCTATACTGGGTATTGTTATAATCACCCATGTAAAAACATTTCCCGTACATTGTTCTGTCTTGTGAAAATGATGAGAAGCTTGGCTGAGACAATTGGAATGAGGAGCAGGTGCTTCACGACGGTGAAAATAGATGTGGAGAGATGTGGAGATGATTAGTACCTATTTCTCAAGTAGGATCGTTGGTGGACAGTCAGAGGATATTATATTTGTTTTTATGGTAGTTTGATCTCTTAGTTGGGCATGTATTTCCTCCCCTTCAGATTCAGTACAAACTTTTACAAATACAATTTTAATTTGTGGTTGATTATTATTGTATATTTGGGTTGTGTGTTTGTTTAGGTTTAAAGTCAATTCGTTCCCGTTTAGGAATATGCCTTTCTAGTACAAATCGCCAACCCCTGGCATGTGGAAGTTGGGGTTGGGTTAGTCACGTAACAGGCCTCAGGGGACAGTTCTTGACAAAGTGGTATCAAATGGAGTATATTGTATAGAAGAACTAAGACTATGATCCTTTCAATGAATAAATAATGTTATGTGTTTTAAGAATGATTTTCTGTTTGTGGGGTCTAGTGTTGTTACAGTGGTCGACGTATCTATACACCATGACCTTGAGTTCTTATTTCTGACTCAATACACAAAAACACTAATTGCACGTGTTTTTCAATTTTTTATTGATATATTTTGAGCGAGTTCACTAAGTATAACTCATTTCCTGTGGTTAATCTTGATAATAATTCAAGATGCCTCCACACAGACATGCAGTTAGGATTCCAATGTGTGACCATGAGGATGGTCTACAGTGTGATGAGGCTTCTACACAAGGACTTTTTCTTGAGATGGTACCTTTGGGAATTGTCACTGCAATATCACTGCCAATTTGTTAGTCGTTACTACCAGCGATACCAGTAGAGGACACATATAGGCTTCGTTCTTTACATAAGTTTTAGTGATAGATACCCCCTCATGTTTTGAGTAAATCCTGAATCACAGGCAGCTAAAGACTGGCATGAGGCGGTGATCGAGTTTCCTTTTATCTTGGGCACTGTTAGATCAGATGGAGGTCCTAGTAGTCATCCTTCTATATGGATTAGTAGGGTAATTTTAGGGTTTAGATTACCACTATCATATGATGTGGTGAATTTTCAATGGACTGATCATGGGAAACATTCTATGAGAAGGGGTATCTGGCCATAAACAGCTAAGGGGCATGTGTTACCAAGAGCTACTAGTTCTTCGGCAGGACGATATAATGGAGTCTATGTATTCGTCATGTCGTACCATCCATTCCGGGTACTCAATGAATATAATATGAACAATGCTTCCAGGCTCAGGCCTCAAAGCGAGATGTGTTTAGGGACATCGGAGCCGACACCATTCCTTTGTGAATATCTACTTATGTTAGGGTCCATGAGGGAACATTTTTAGTTGAATGATCATTGGCTGAGCAGATACAGCTAGTGAATTTTAACAGCGGGAATGTAAGAAACTGACGCAAGTTTCAGAGACTTGGGTGTGTAAAATGTTTTCAGAAGAAGAACTGATTGGGAAAAATGATTATAAAGGGTTAAAGACATAGAAGGGGATCTAGGACACCATATAGAGGTGGTTTATTTTTTGATATGTTACAACCACCACCCCAATGTGGTCACCACCAGGCTTAGGGAGATGGAGGACAAGGGAAGGGAATAGCTGCATGTGGTCGAGGAGTATGACCCAAGGGTAGAAGGAATGATTTATGGTGTAGTCTGTGTATAATATTAGCTTCTGTATTAATTGACGTAGATAATAATAATTCATTCTCGTCATGGATCTAGTTCCAGACCTATATTTTTTTGTTAAAACATTTACTTGACCCTTATGTATATAGATACCTATAGGAGACTTAATAATCACACTTTTGTCGACTATGTGATCTGACCCTTAAGGAAAGACTTTCAGTTAGAACGTATTGGTGGCAGCGTTGAGGCCTTATGAAGTCAGATTGGGTATGGACTTGTCATCCAAAGTTCATGCTCATATTGATAAATTTAGGAAAAAATATTGTGGTATATCTACAGTGTGGGAATGAAGTTTTCCTTGGTAATCGAAAAAAAGGAAGCCCAAGAATCATAAGATAAACTCTGGCATAGGAGGGTGTAGTCGATCAATCTAGATTTGTCCAACCTTACACATGTGGCAACAAGTGTTTTGAGTTTTTAGTTCCCATCAGAAGTGGAAGAGTTCAGGAACATCCTTTCAAATCTTGTTATAAGGATTACCTCCAATGAAAAATATGGAATTCTACTTTAGTTTGTACCCACGAAGGACACCACTATCTACAAATGAATATAGGATGGATTCTATAGAGCATCAGGGGATGAGAGTATAGCTGGGAAAATAGTTTACTTCCTACTCTAATCAAAAGTGTGACATGTATATCTTCTTAGAGAAGGACATAATCCCGAGACAATGACGATGGTTGGAGTTCCTACAAGACTATGAATTTGAGATATTTATGGAGCTTGTTACCTCCAGTCTATGACTGTCAGTCCCCCTCTCCTTCAGCGAGTTTAGGAGGCACAACATGGTGATGTGGACTATAAGACCAGACATGCTCATATATCCTCATGATAGGTATTTGAATTTTTTTTGAAGGTGGGGAGCACATCATTCTCTTCAAAGGATTCCCCATGGTACCAGTGATGATATGAGGGAATGTTTGATGTAGATCTACACATCCCATTTGGTGGTACATTTGGGTGTGGGGAAGATGTAGCAAGGTCTTCAGCATCAGTACTGGTGGCATGGGATAATGAAAGTAGTAGTGGAGTTCATTACATGATACCTAAGTTGTCATTATGTGAAGGTCGAGCATCATGTTCTAGTAGACTTAACACAACCACTTGAGGTTCTATAATGGAATTGTTATAGTATCTTCGTGGACATCATGATATGTCTCCCTTGTATGTCTAGGGGCCACGATTCCATCTGGTTGTTCACTGATTGACTCACCAAGATGTCTCACTTTCTACCCATCTGAGTATAGGATTCAGTAGTGTTTATACAACAGCTCTATTTACAAGATATTATTCAAATTCATGGGGTTCCATTGATGATCATCTCAAGAACATGAAACTTATTTTACGTCCCAACTAAAGAAGGTATTGATGGAGGCGTTCGGGACTCAGATGTGCTTGAGTACTGCCTTTCATACATAGTTATATGGTTAGACAGAGTGGACCATACATTCACTTGAGGACATGCTCCATGCTGGAAACCTAGCTTTTGGTTGTACATGGGAGGAACACCCTCCGCTGGTGGAGTTCACATATAATAATATTTAACACTCCACCATTGGAATGGATCTGTTTGAGGCCCTATGCATGCAGCCAAGAAAATCGCATCTATGCTAGACAGACCTAGAGGAGCAAACAATCACTGATCCATAGTTGGTACAGGCTACCACAGAGATGGTGAAAATCGTCCAGGAGTGGATGAAGGCTGTACAGAGCCGGTAGAAGTCTTATTCCAACAAAATATGGAGACCCTTGGATTTCGAGGAGGGAGATCATATCTTCCTACATGTCTTACCATGATAAGGATTGTAGATATTTGTCCTGGGTGGAAAGCTATCGTTGAGGTTTATCAGACCATTCTAGATTATCAATAGATTTGGTGAGTTGGACTATGACAATGATATTCCCCCATAGATGCACCGATTAAATAATGTTTTATATATGCCACAGCTGAGTAGATGTGTGCATAATGTCTCACACTTTATCGACTTGGGAAAGTTGGAATTTGATGATATGTCACCTTTTTTGGAGTCCCCAGTAGAGATAGAGGATTGAATGATGATAGTCCTTCATGTATGTTCTATCCCTTCGATGCATGTTTGTTTACAGCATATGAACCTCCAGGAGAGAACATGAGATCATGAGTCTTAGATTTGAGTTCAGTACCATCATTTTATTGATTTTTCATTGTTTTGTCTTTTGGGGATGTAAATCCCCAAGCTGGAGATAATGTAATTTCCCAAAAATTCTGTAAATTATTTTTATTATAGGGAATTATTGCAGTATTGCAAAAAATGAAGGCAAGTAATTATGAGGCCTGTAGTGCATGTAATTATCTGTCCAAAAATGTTATGCTTTAAAAAGCATGCATGATGGGTTTTCATGAAAAACTAGAATAACTATTAAACGGGTACCCAGATCTGAAATTTGAGGGCACCATTTCATTTAGTATGGTGGGTTTACCCTAGTCACGACTAATTTAGTTGGTGCATGACTCTGGTGAGAAAACCATTAAATGGAATGACAGAAAATTAAATGATTAAATAGTTTTTTTATTACTAAATTTTTTACATCTCACGAATGGAGACTCGAATTAGAAATTTGAAACCAACGTTGAACTCATTAGGGTATGATTTTATGAGGAAGATCTTCTCATTGTATGTTCGGGCCAACAGTTGATGTCATTTTGTTTCCAAAAATAAAATAATTTAGTAACAATTATTAAATTATTAAATTCTATAAATCATAAACGATAACTCAGATTAGAAATAAGACAGTACCTCTGAGTTCATAATGTATTTTTAATTTATCTAGAGCCTATCCTAGACTAGCGTGGGTTGAGAGTGAATGTTAATATTTTGTTAAATTTTTTTAAGGTACTTTTACTTAACGTGTGGGTGGAGTTTTCTATCTTGTAAAATGGTGTACAGATTAAAAATCCATTGGCAAAGTTGAATCTGTAGCTCTGGGATTCTTTTAATGGATGATTAAATTTGAACACAATAGGTCAGTTGAAAAAGTACATTTTCTGAACTTTTAAGGAAATAATAATATGACATAATTTTTTTTATTTTATTATCCAACCTCTTGTTGAGTGGAGGTGGTTGGACCAATGGGTTGTTAAGGCTTTTATTGTATTGACTCTCCTATTTTTTAACCACACCATTGGGAATTAAGAGTTTAATTCATTAATGAACCTCATTAATATCTCGTTGCAATACTCACCATCCCCTTATATTTAAATGAATATGAGGTGGGGGTTTTTCATGCAACTTTGACAAGAGAGGATCATCTGGACTTTAATTGCAATATCTTACACTGATGAAGAATGAAGGTTTCGACAATAACAATTTGGGATCAACAACTGCTGGAGACTTCATTAAGTGAGGACTCTTCTTCCTCCACGATTTAGACATCACCTCCATTTATGTGTTTGGGGTTGTTATTAAATTCCAGTACTCTAATTTCATTTCCTTGTTCTTTAATTTGGGTGAGTTTTTTGTGGGTGATTTGAATGGGTCATAATAAATTTTTATGTGATGTTTTTATTTGATACCCACTTGTAATGATGCTAACGCAGAGGGTTCATTGCCAAATAAACAAGGCCCGGATCCTCCACCACATGTTTTATCATTGCGTTCTTTACATGAAAATCCTGATTTTAATAGAAACATTAATTAGAGGGGCACATAATAAAAACAATAACTCAGGAGGACCGTAGGTAGAAACGAGATAAAAATGGAGCTCCAAAGTGTATCCGGAGCCAGGCGGAATAAGTTTGGTGTGGTGGCACTAGCGACTGACGGTTGTCGGCTGCTGTTGGTGGAGTGTGGCACACCATCACGCGACATGGGATGCAGTCATGGTGTAGGGATTTTGCGCCCCGTAGGTCCCGCTGCCAGACGAGGTTGCACCATGTGGAACCACTGGTTAATGATCCTAACATATATTTGAGCTGTTTGGGATGGAGGGGTTGCATGACCTCACACGCGGGTCGCACCATCTAAAATGTCGGGTATGTATGTGGCCTAGTGGCCTGATCTCACTTTGGCCCAGGTTGTTTAGGTCGGGCCAGTACCAGCATGATCATACCATGGCCCTAGCGGTTCAAGCTGAGATAGTACATGTCCTAGGAGGTTCGAACCGGGCTGGGTCCCACAAAGCCCCGTTGGACCGGACCCAAACCCATTTCGGCATAGATACACTTAAAATGCCATATCCCGCAAACCAAATGACTATATGATGAGCTATATATGAAAATGGAATCCTTGGAATGAGGTGGTCATTTTGAGATACTCCACTTGAGTTTTTAATATTGTTATAGTACAAGCGGGTTGGATCAAACGGGAATATAATCGGGTCCTCAACACTAAACTGCCAATAAATCTGAGATCGACCATCCGAGTTACGCGCTGTGTGTTACATTAGAACCCTTATGACAAGGTGGTCCATTGGGTTACTCCATTGTGGAATGTCATTGATGTTGACGCACAGAATATATCTTGAGGAGAAAATACTATGGAACTCAAGTGCACCGGGTGTGATGAATCATGTTGCAGTCTTCCAATTGAATAACGATCTCGTGGGGATCATCACATAGATATCATGTGTGGATCAACACCTCAATATCCTTTGGGGATAAACACCAATAAATATTATGTGGATCATCACCTAAAGATCCTGTGTGGATCTACACCAAGAGATCCTGTGTGGATCAACACTGAGTGACCCTCTCAAGATCAGCACCGAGCGATCCTGTGTAGATCAGTAGCGAGCGATCCAATGTGGGTCAACAGAAGTGCCCCAAGATAGAATAAAATGATCCTTCAACACTATATATTATTCATATGCACCTTGAATTGTCTTGTACATATGGTGAGACACATGGCTGAGATTATATTAGTCAGGTCTAGGTAGTTCATGGTGGTGACAAATGATGTGGCAGTCTCTGGGGATGAGTTGTTCCTACCCTTCAGGTAGGATCGTTGGTGGAAAATATGAAGATCTATTTTCTGATTTCTATGGTAGTTATATCTCTAAGATGGGCTTGTATTTTGTCCCTTTTAATTTTTGTACACAATTCTACTACTACCGTTTTATGTCTTTGTTTCTTTTTGTCGAGTTCATAGGATTTGGGATTGTTCATGTTTAAATGAAATTCCTCCCCAGTTATGGATAATCCTTTTAGGTGCAAGTTTCCAACCCCTGACTGGTAGAAGGCGTGCTTTGGGTAGTCATGGGATGGGCCCCGGGGAATGGTTCGTGACAATGAAACCATCGGTTTATCAAAGTTTTTTCAAATACAACATCTAATTAACACATTCATGATGGTTAGTGGTGAGTTCTTGAATTTCCAAATAATATCCCCTGAGAATGTCTAACCCAAAATGCAACATGGCTCATTGATGTACACTATTAACCGAAGATATCTAGCTCAATATAGTGATTTTGGGGTTATTACCCCAATGTAAATAAATTCATAGCCACATGAACTTGTATTATCTAGAACATGATGTATTTCTATGAATCCAAAAATTATATATTTTTTCAAAATTGCATGTCATTTCTATATTCATTGTCTCATCATAAGACTCATGCTTAGAAACAATTCTTTAGGGACCTCACTATGGTTTATCATCCTATTTTCTACTGTTTAACTAAACGTTCAATATGATTCTAACTATATAGACCATATATTAACAAGGATATAGTGTACATAATTTTATCACAATACTTAATACATTACAAAAACAGACATGCAAGCACCATATTATTTCAGTTCTTCTGGAAACATGGATACCAAAACTCTGATACATAAGTGAGCTAAATTATCACCCACTAGGATCTTCATGACTATAACTCATCATAGACATATCATACATAATACATATATTCATTACCGGAGGAATGTATACATCAAAAGTGGTGACCTAAGACTCTCAGTAAGCCTAAAAAAGGGAGTAATATAAGAAAAATCATATGTATAATGGTTTGAAAACATGATCCATACATTACAAGATGATATGTTTCATAAAAATGATGATAAACCTGAATCGTGGCATAATGATTAGAAATTCATAAGTCATAAATCATAATGTAATCAATATCATAATCCATAAAATAATAACATAATAATAATACATGGAATCGTGGTATACACATAAGAATATACAATTATTTTTATTGTAGGATAGGATAAATAAAAATTCCATCTTGGTGGAATTGGTTCACACCCCAATCCATATTGCTAGTAAAGGTTTACTCACAATACCATCTTAGTAGAAATAGTCTTTTACTATACTAGGTTTACAACTCAATTCAACCTTATCTATCTCATCTGGTATAAAACATTACCCAATAAATTTGAGGGAGATATATGTCTCATACATATCACAATGAGATCATGAATATATGTTCCAAAATATCCTATACAATCATATAATAACCCATGAATAAAATTTGGAATCATTAAATTTCCATTATATCATAACCTACAGAAAATAGGCATGTTTCACAATCATTTCATCATAGAATAACAAATGGATGGAAGTTAGTTTCATACATTTGTATCATAGTGTATCCCTGGGTAGGGAAATAGTTCTCAAAAATAACATGTCATAAAATGTCTAAGAATTCATAGAAGGAATATGAAGAATGTCCATGGATCATGTAACGCCCAGACCCTAGTTACCCAGAGTCGGTGCATTATTACATAACATTGGCATGATCACAAGAAAGATCAAATCTCGAAAGACCGATTGGTTTAGTAGCCTTGGAAACACTAGATATATTCATAAGTTTTACATTACATCATAAAATGAAAAACTACTACAAAAACATAATGTATCCATAATCCACACTCATATCCCCACAAAATATCCCTGCAGGTCATTCATAATTTACTTCTTCACTTCCTTGGAAAAATAAAACATAGAAAAGGGGTGAGCTCAAATGCCCAGTAAGGATAACAATATAGCGGAAACTTTTATAAATAAGAATAAACATTTAAGGCAATGTATAATAAAACAAAAGCCTTTCAAACTTGAACTTTCAACATTGTATGGAATAAATAAAATGAAATAATTCCATTTAATCATTCACATGGATATTCTACTAATCGAATAATCACATGCAAAATCACTAACCACTTTCATAATGATGGAATGCATAATGCCAGACTATCATAACCACATAGCCAAGGCCTTGTGCCAAGACTACAACTAAGATTTTTTCAAGGCTTTGTGCCAAGACACTAGTTTGCCTCATGAGACCTACCGATGCATCGAGGAGCTATAGCGGGCTCCACCCGTCACATATTAAGTCCAATGCATTCCCATATGAAAAGGTTTAAACATAACATAAACATTCGTATTAAAACTAGCATACAAAATGTCAATAATTTCCCCATAAACAATGAATGGTATAAAAATTGCACATCCACAGTCAAACATATCACAAAACCTTCAATTCAATATAGAAGTTTTGTATCATAATAAATCAACTTCAAATAAGCGTAAAATCCATCAAAGGATGTTGACATAGATGAAATCAAAACTCTTTTTAGAGAAATATCTCTTTCTATTTTTGAAATCATTTAAGAGCCATATAAAATAAAACATTTTCTTTGAAAATATTCTTATAAGCTTGTAAGGAATGCTTTGAAGATTTTATAACGGCGGAAAATAACCGCACCCGCTGTATGAGTTAAAAAAACATTATTACCTTAATTTTGTCGAAAAGGTTAAAAAGCACCTTGTTTGGAAAACGACAGAACGATTCCTTTATAGAAAGTCACACAAGGGTGTAAATGACTTTAACCCATATTATTGTGAATAGTAAAAATGTTTTGAAATACATTTTTAAGAAACATGGATGTGGATGATAAAGAGATCCCAGTAGATTATTACATATAAACAACCTCAGATAATGAAGAGATTGTGAAATAACCCTTACCTTGTACTTTTCCTTGGTTGGGGTAGGTTAACCTCCTGTATAATGGTGAAATAATTGTTATTAAATTATACAATAATCATATACATTAATATGATATGATATATGATCTTTTAATATTGATTTGATAATAATGTCTTAGTATTATCGTTGTTTCGGGTGTTAACTTACTTGTTTTCTTTCATATGTTATGTTATGTAAGACATGATTGTAAAGGCTAGGTTGTATATTATTAATATCCAGAATGATATCAAGTCCTTAAATATAATTTTTAAATCATCAAATGATAATTATACGTTAATGGTTACGATGGAGAATGAATCTCATCGCGTTCGTGGAGACGGTAGTCCGTACGTACGCACGAGCGACATTATCATTCTTTTGATATTAAAATAATATATAAATGGATGGTATATAATATATACAGAATCATTAACATGATATATTAATTATTTACATGAGTTACACATCATTATTATACCCATCCAAATAATATTATATTGAATAACAATTACACCACGACGTGGAGACGGTAAGCCGTACGTACCCACGTATGGTGACATGTTATTCAAATGGTGGATAGAACACTGAATATGGTTGTACCATATTTATAATAAAATCACAGTATATATATGATACTGGAGTTATTATTTTATAATGGTAACAACAAAGGAAGAAGAAGTGGAAGAAGAAATGAACTTGGAAAAGGTTGGTGAAATCATTACCTCTTCTTCGGTTTCTTCCAATTAATTTGATCAAAAGGGCTCCTTAGGTTGGATTTATGATCAAACTAAGACCTCTTGGTTGTAGTGAGGGAAGTTTGGAGAGTATTTGGGCAGAGTTTGGCCGAACCAAAAGGCTTTTATGGTGTGAAGAAATGAGAAGGAGGAGTGCCTTTTTATAAGAGGGGTGAGGGGCACCTTTGAAAAAGCTAGAAATATTAATTTATAATAAATTCATATTCGGTTTCTAATGGAACCAAAGTTGACTATTCAAAGGTTAAAGTGGGGATGGGTCGAAAAGAACTCATCCAATAGAATTTAGACAGGTTTGGGTACTTATATTAACCTTATCTTTAAGTATTAACTCTAAGTTAATTAGTTTCACTTTTACAATGTCTCTTTGTATTTTTATATAATATGGTTAATAAACTTACTATATACATCCAAGAGACCCCCAAGTGGTCCATTAATGATGTAATTATCATGTTATAAGTCTCTTGTCCGAACCTTATATTTTTAGGAATTTAATATCAATTAATAATATAATATTTGTTTTAAGAACTCTTTTATGTCAATTTTGACACTATTCAATAGATGATTTTTTTGAAACTCATAACAGATTGATTACTTCGAGAAAAGTCAATTAAATAAATCCTAATATATCATATTATCCTGGAAAATTAGTTTAATTCATTAAAAGTTTCATATTATAATTATTTGGGTATTTATATTATCAATTATTTTAATTGTTCACTATTATAGTAATTACTGCATCATCATTGTGTCATAAATAAAATAAATTATTTAATGTCTAAAAATTATAAATAAACTATAATTATGTAGGAAATCTTTTTATCTTTCTAATGAATATTTATAATCGAAATGCCAACATATATAACCCTATGTAACAATTGTGTTTCTAAAAGATATATGCTTGTGTCATTTTTGTATTCATTTTAACTTAATTAAAATAAAGTGTCATTATCTCATACAAGTGGATCCATGGGGTCCAAAAATCGACCCAAAGATGTCCATGGTCGACCATGTATCATCCAATAGGGTTAAGACACGTTTTAGGGTAATTTAGTATTATCATAATATTATTTTTTAACCCTTATTTACTGGATTTACCCTTAACCATGGTAAATAAAATATTTACCGCAGTAATTATTCAAAATGTCTACAAATAAAAGTTAACTATTTACACAATTTGAACATCCTGATTCCAAATATGGAATCCATTTTCCTAAAATCAAAAAACAGAAGTGGCAGAAATTAATTTAAAATTAATTCCAGCTGTCAAAACAAAAAGCGTGTTTTTAAGAGATAATAACTATCAAAAGATTGACACTTGTTTATGTTCGGTTTAATTGTTAAATTATGTCCAATGACCAAAATTATATTAAATTGTAAAAATATTTTCTAAATATACTTTAAAACCACTCAAATTCATAATTTATCACTATTAATTATTTTGATTTAAAAAGTTGTTTTTAATTAAAATTTAGTAATTTTTACTATTCATCAAAATATGAAAGTAATCTGAAAAGTACCAAAATTTCACCTTAGGCTAAATTAGATATTCCTAATCCAAAAATGAAGTCCATTTTGAAATATAAAATATATATAATTTCAAAATTTAGGTATTACTATTCATAATGGCTAGTTTGATTGGTTGTGGTGTGTGTTCAAACTCGAAGTTGCGTACAATGCACGCTACTGTATTATTCAAAGGAAAGCGTATCGTGGAAGCTTGGGATGTTTCATTTTAATTTTTTTGATTTCCCCATTGAGTCAAAAAGTTTAAAATATTGTATTTAAAAAGGTTTCACTATTAAAAGTTGATAAAAGTGCAATACTGAAAATGAATATGTTCTTGCATTATGTCTATGAAACTCATAATATGGATTCTAAAATTATAAGGATTATATAAAGTTTAAAATTTAGTTAATAATATTCATAACCTCTTTTTAATGGATTTTTTTTGTTAAGTCATGGTGTGATTGAACTCGGTGTTGCGTGTAGTGCAAGTTATTGAATTATTTTGAAGAAATAACACACTATGAATTCCTGGGGTGTTACATTATCCCCTCCTTCAATAAATTGTGTCCTCGCAATTTGAATTTTTTCTTCGAAAATAAAAGGTTCAAAGTAGAAAATATATTTATGGGAAAACCCACATCGGAAATTGGGTTACTAAAATTTAGTCTTAATATGAGGAAAAGAGAAATGAAAGGGTCACCACTAAATTATGATCTCGATTAGGAGAACATTGGTGGCAATTAGAGACATATAATTGGAGGGAAAACGTAAATATTTATATGTAGTGATTGAGGTCATCAATCACAAACAAGTATAAAATTGAGGTCCTTAAACTCATCAATCTATGATGATTTGAAATACCATCGGTTCAACAACACATAGGGTATTGGGATAACACATTTTTGACGTTTCAAAATAACTTAGTTGAAATCCCACATCGAAAAATGAATTAATGAGGCCTCTATTTAATACAAAGAGTGGAAAGTATAATGATTACCAAAAATAACACATACTAGGGTTCCATGTAGGAAAATATGGATATGGAAGAGAAATCTAACCATCAATTATTTGATGGAGAGTGGTAGAGAACATGGCTATGAAAAGGCCAAAAATCCCAAAGCCATAAATTTGTGATGATTTAAGGTACCATCTAGGACAACATTTTTGTTATAAGTTCCTTTTATTAATGTTGAGGAATTTATTTATGAGATTGGCTAAGATCATAAGGAGATATACTTACTTTATAATTAGAGTTTTATCGATTAATAAATTTCTACCACAAACTCATATTTCACTCTAAAAGATAATAGAATGTAATTTTTTTTTCTATTTATACTATTAATACAGGGTTCCAAAATAAATGAATTTATAATTCATCTACCAGATCTTTTAAAAAAAACTACATTATTTAATCTAGGACATCTCGTGGGCCAGTGGAAGGTGATACACCCTTGTCGCCCTTCGGTTGCGGGTTCAAGTCTCACAGCCTTTCCGGACGCGACGGGTTGCCGCCTGACCTCCGGGTTGTCCTTTTATGGAAATCCAAAATAATCCAAACTAGAACTATAAAAAATACATCTGTCCAAACTCATAGTCCACCAATTATAAGGAAGGTAAACATAATGTAGATCCTTTTTACCCCGTAATAGCATATGAATACCTTCATCATGTATTCTTTTAATATACTGAAACATCCTGAATTACCATATTCCTTATTGATCACATTCATTCCCCCTTATTCCATATAGAATGCTTGATATACATCATCAATCCAAAAATGTTTTAAACCCCAACAATGATGGAATATACAAATCATTAATCAGTTCCAAGGTAGTCAAGAATACCCAATATAATTTTTCCAAAATAATCATGTATTATTCGAAAATCACTACCTCGGTATCAGAACTATATTATGGTTTATCATTCTCTCAACCATATATTTTCCAAAAATTTATCATACTATTGAGTCACTTTTCTTTGTTCCACACAATCTCAAGTCCTTAATGAAATAGTACTGCAGTACAATCCTTATATACTCCATAATTATTATAAAAAGTACATTGTTGACACAACACTCAATTGCCATAATCAAAATAAGAACTCTAATCATTCCCTCTCATCTGTGGTAGTATCATAACTTGATTATTATCCAATAGCATCATTTGCGGCATAGTTTGATGACTGGGACATATGTTCGCGTAGTGTCCAAACTCCTTACAAATGAAGCATTGTACATTTAAAACCATTTTCTTACCCTTAGAATCACGTACTTTGTGCCCTTTTCCTCCACACTTATAACAAACTCCCATTCCTTTCAGGCAAGTTCCAGGGTGTTTCCTTCCACAGTTACCACATATGGGAAAATTCTTCTTCTCCCTCTTCCCTTTATACATCTTTCTCTCTTCCATCCTTTTCTTCTCTTTCTTCCCTTCAAAGCCATAGTACTCAGTAAACTCTTTAATTATCTTATCATCACATGATATTATTTCTTCATATGATGATAATACATGGGAGACTATTTCTCTTATAAATTCTATCTTAAGACCATGAAAGATATGATACTTCCTTCTCTTTGGATCATGTGCATTTCTGGAGTTCTCATTCCTTCTACTGGGCGCCATTTCTAAACAATGACATACATTAGATTAGTTTATGAATAACAATACCTAATCCCAATCTTTTAAAACACATAACATAAATTAAATAGTTTATGGATATAATCCATAATCATAAAAATGTATCCTTTGAGAAATTATATACTCATAAACCCTTCATAATGATTTGTAAGGAAAATGAGAGTTACCCTAAGCATATCCCCCGGGAGTGTCGTAACCAAGAGTGCCGCAAGGCCCGTTGTCGTGCACCGGTTCCCGTTCGAGTCTAGCTCAAAGCGGTGTTTTTGGGTTTTACCCCTAGGTACATTTGTGCCAGAGCCGCCTCTACCTGCTCGTATCCAGATAGGGATGTATTGCTCGGAAAACTCACAAAATCTCTACAATACCAAAATTCTAGGAAGTTATTCTATACTAATCCTCAAAGTTCATCTTAGGTATACGTGCTCTAATCAGAGTTTATCTAAATCTAGCTTCCAAGGTTTGTACTAAACTTCCTCTGATACCAACTATAACGCCCCGACCCTAGTTACCCAGAGTCGGTGCATTATTACATAACATTGGCATGATCACAAGAAAGATCAAATCTCAAAAGACCGATTGGTTTAGTAGCCTTGGAAACACTAGAAATATTCATAAGTTTTACATTACATCATAAAATGAAAAACTACTACAACAACATAATGTATCCATAATACACACTCATATCCCCATATAATATCCCTGCAGGTCATTCATAATTTACTTCTTCACTTCCTGGGAAAAATAAAACATAGAAAAGGGGTGAGGTCAAATGCCCAATAAGGATAACAATATAGCGGAAACATTTATAAATAAGAATAAACATTTAAGGCAATGTATAACTAAAACAAAAGCCTTTCAAACTTGAACTTTCAACATTGTATGGCATAAATAAAATGAAATAATGCCATTTAATCATTCACATGGATATTCTACTAATTGAATAATCACATTCAAAATCACTAACCACTTTCATAATGATGGAATGCATAATGCCAAACTTTCATAACCACATAGCCAAGGCCTTGTTCCAAGACTACAAATAAGATTTTGTCAAGGCCTTGTGCCAAGACACTAGTTTTCCTCATGAGACCTACCGATGCATCGAGGAGCTATAGCGGGCTCCACCCATCACATATTATGTCCAATGCATTCCCATATGAAAAGGTTTAAACATAACATAAACATTCGTATTAAAACTAGAATACGAAATGTAAATAATTTCTCCATAAACTATGAATGGTATAAAAATAGCACATCCACAGTCAAACATATCACAAAACCTTCAATGCAATATAGAAGTTTTGTATCATAATAAATCAACTTCAAATAAGCGTAAAATCCATCAAAGGATGTTCACATAGATGAAATCAAAACTCTTTTTAGCGAAATATCTCTTTCTATTTTTGAAATCATTTAAGAGCCATATAAAATAAAACATTTTCTTTGAAAATATTCTTATAATCTTGTAAGGAATTCTTTGAAGATTTTATAACGGCGGAAAATAACCGCACCCTCCATATGAGTTAAAAAAACAATCTTACCTTAATTTTGTCGAAAAGGATAAAAAGAACCTTGTTTGGAAAACGATGAAACGATTCCTTTATAAAAAGTCACACAAGGGTGTAAATGACTTTATCCCATATTCTTTTGAATAGTAAAAATGTTTTGAATTTTTTTTTAAGAAACATGGATGTGGATTATAAAGAGATCCTAGTAGATTATTACGTATAAACAACCTCAGATAATGAAGAGATTGTGAAATAACCCTTACCTTGTACTTTTCCTTGGTTGGGGTAGGTTCACCTCCTGTATAATGGTGAAATAATTGTTATTAAAATATAAAAGAATCATATACATTAATATGATATCATATATGATCTTTTAATATTGATTTTATAATAATATCCTAGTATTATCGTTGTTTCGGGTGTTAACGTACTTGTTTTCTTTCATATGTTTTGTTACGTAAGACATGTTTGAAAAGGATAGGTTGTATATAATTCATATCCAGAATTATATCAAGTCCTTAAATATCATTTTTAAATCATCAAATGATAATTATACGTTAGTGGTTACGATGGAGAATGAATCTCATCGCGTTCGTGGAGACGGTAGTCCGTACGCACGCACGAGCGACAATATCATTCTTTTGATATTAAAATAATATATAAATGGATGGTATATAATATATAAATAATCATTAACATGAGTTACACATCATTATTATACCCATCCAAATAATATTATATTGAATAACAATTACACCACGACGTGGAGACGGTAAGCCGTACGTACGCACGTATGGTGACATGTTATTCAAATGGTGGATAGAACACTGAATATGGTTGTACCATATTTATAATAACATCACAGTATATATATGATACTGAAGTTATTATTTTATAATGGTAACAACAAAGGAAGAAGAAGTGGAATAAGAAATGAACTTGGAAAAGGGTGGTGAAATCATTACCTCTTCTTCGGTTTCTTCCTTTTGATTTGATCAAAAGGGCTCCTTAGGTTGGCTTTCTGATAAAACTAAGGCCTCTAGGTTGTAGTGAGGGAAGTTGGGAGAGTATAGGGGCAGAGTTTGGCCGAACCAAAAGGCTTTGAAGGTGTGAATAAATGAGAAGGAGGAGTTCCTTTTTATAAGGGGGGTGAGGGGCACCTTTGGAAAAGCTAGAAATATTAATTTATAAAAAATTCCTATTAGGTTTCTAATGGCCTCAAAGTTGACTATTAAAAGGTTAAGGTGGGGATGGGTCGAAAACAAATCATCCAATAGAATTTAGACAGGTTTGGGTACTTATATTAACCTTATATTTAAGTATTAACTCTAAGTTAATTAGTTTCACTTTTACAATGTCTCTTTGTAATTTTATATAATATGTTTAATAAACATACTATATACTTCCAATAGACCCCCAAGTGTTCCATTAATGATGACATTATCATGTTATAAGTCTCTTGGCCGAACCTTAGATTTTTAGGAATTTAATATCAATTAATAATATAATATTTGTTTTAAAAACTCTTTTATGTCAATTTTGACACTATTCAATAGTTGATTTTTGTGAAACTCATAACAGATTGATTACTTCGAAAAAAGTAAATTAAATAAATCCTAATATATCATATTATCCTAGAAAATTAGTTTAATTCATTATAAGTTTAATATTATATTTATTTGGGTATTTATAATATCAATTATTTTAATTTTTTACTATTATAGTAATTACTGCATCATCTTTGTGTCATAAATAAAATAAATTATATAATGTCTAAAAATTATAAATAAAATATCATTATGTATGAAATCTTTTTATCATTCTAATGAATATTTATAATATGATGTCCAACATATATAACCCTATGTAACAATTGTTTTTCTAAAAGATATATGCTTGTGTCATTTTTGAATTCATTTTTACTTAATTAAAATAAAGTGTCTTTATCACATACAAGTGGATCCATGGGGTCCCAAAATCGACCCAAAGATGTCCATGGTCGACCATGTATCAACCAATAGGGTTAAGACATGTTTTAGGGTAATTTAGTATTATTATAATATTATTTTTAACCCTTCTTTACCGGATTTACCCTTAACCATGGTAAATAAAATATTTACCGCAGTAATTATTCTAAATGTCTAAAAATAAAAGTTACCTATTTACACAATTTGAACATCCTGATTCCAAATATGGAATCCATTTTCCTAAATTCAAAACACAGAAGTGGTAGAAATTAATTTAAAATTAATTTCCGCTGTCAAAACAAAAAGCGTGTTTTTAAGAGATAATAACTATCAAAAGATTGACACTTGTTTATGTTCGGTTTAATTGTAAAATTATGTCCAATGACCAACATTATATTAAATGGTAAAAATATATTCTAAAAATAATTTAAAACCACTCAAATTTATAATTTATCACTATTAATTATTTTGATTAAAAAAGTTGTTTTTAATTAAAATTTAATAATTTTCACTATTCATCAAAATATGAAAGTTATCCGAAAAGTACCGAAATTTCACCTTAGGATAAATTAGATATTCCGAATCCAAAAATGAAGTCCATTTTGAAATATAAAATATATATAATTTCAATATTTAGGCATTACTATTCATAACGGCTAGTTTGATTGGTTGTGGTGTGTGTTAAAACTCGAAGTTGCGTACAACACACGCTACTGTATTATTCAAAGGAAAGCTTACTGTGGAAGCTTGGGATGTTACATTTTAAATTTTTTGATGTCCCCATTTAGTCAAAAAGTTTAAAATATTGTATTTAAAAAGGTTTCACTATTAAAAGTTGATAAAAGTGCAATACTGAAAATGAATATGTTCTTGCATTATGTCTAAGAAACTCATAATATGGATTCTAAAATTATAAGGATTATATAAAGTTAAAATTTTTGTTAATACTATTCATAAACTCTTTTGAATGGCTTTTTTTGGTAAGTCATGGTGTGATTGAACACGGTGTTGCGTGTAGTGCAAGTTATTGAATTATTTTGAAGAAATAACACACTATGAATTCTTGGGGTGTTACAGATCACACCCCTAATAAGACATAGGTAACATCAATGTTTGGCTTCTTAGATATAAAATATTTTTTAAATATCTTCTAAAAATGATACTTGATTAAAATATCCTTTTCACTTTGAAAAACATTTTATTGATAAATATAAATTTTTTAAAACATTTTTATTTGAAAATATATTTTAATAATTAAAAAGTAATATTTTAAAATCCTAGGAATAATTTTTATTTGAAAATAAGATTAAAAAATCTTAGAAAAACATTTTATAATATTTTTAGAATAGATGTTATTGAAAGAAATTAGATTTCTGACTGAAGAAATTAATGATGTCTATTTTACTAAAAATATTTTCATAATAATATTAAGTAAAAAAGAGTGAAAAAATTGTAATATTAGATGAAGTTGTCATGAATAACTATTGGATAAGAAAAAACATGTCAATTCATCAATGATGGATCACAAGATATCATCAGTGGATGCATAATCATAAACAATCCTGATGACATTTTAGAAATAAAATATTACAACATTGGTATCATTGAATCAAAATGAATATAAAATAATAAATGTAAAATATAGTTAAAATATAATGAAAATAATAATATTAATGACATAACAATTAAAATGATATTATATACATCTTGTAAAAGATTATATTTGCAGAACAAATAATTTATCTCAATGATGGCAAATTGAGAGAAAATTATCTAAATGATTAGAAAAATATGGAACCGTAAAACACATGAAAGAGAGATCATGAAATTGATATTTTAATACAAATTATTTTAAGGGTAATGATTATATAATACATTCATGGGTTGTATATTCACCGCAAATATGATAAGATTTATGAATATGGTATAAGTCCTATTGAAATAATAGTGATTCTATAATTCCAATAACCTATGGTCATGACTCACAATGTTTTAATTTAAACGTCACTAATAATAAACATAAGTTTATTATAAATATATAGCAAAATCATATTCAATTATACAATACCATGTATTATTTTGTTATGACTATTTCTAAACGTTTATTAACACTTCTATGTTAATGTTATGTTTCAAGAAATAATAACATTGTTTTTCACATGTGTTTTGATTTATCAGATTTGTAGTCCACCTAATTATATAATTATTTTACCAATATATATTTATAAAATCAACTAAACATAATATATATGAATTTTATATGAATTTATAATATTTAATGAAAGATATAATTATAAAATTAAAATCATTGTTCATATAGATGGTAGGTTTTACTTAAACATGAAAGTTGTTTCCACTTTCGTATTGTATTAAAACAATAATATAAATGAAATATATGAATATATATATATTAATATAACCATACATGTAGCAATATTATTCCATATATATCATATACCTTCAGTAAACTTATCATGAATAAATTCCATGTAAAGTGTGATGTATCAGATCGTTTTGAGGAGGCAATAGTCCATACGCCCACAAATAATGTTATAATATTACCAAAAATTAAAAATAATATACGTATTTAATATATAAAAATTATTTGAGAATAAAAAAATCATAAATAACAAAAATATAATATTAAATATAAATAATATCATTATTATCAACTTTTAAAAGTGTAAATAGAAGAACAAATTACATCGGTTTGTGAGGCAGTAGTTTTCCGTACATATGAATTGTGATTGTGTATCCGATATGATGGGTGTGTTTGTGTGAGTGTAGGTAGTACAATATTCATAAAAAAATATCAGTATATTAATGATACTATGGTTATTATAGATTAATATAATATGAATAATTTATATTGAGGAGAAAAAAAATTTATGTTGTAGTATGTGACATCTTCTTTGGGAAACTCCTCTTGACATTCACAAGAAATATTCAATGGATAGATTTCTTCCCAATGGAAGAATTTTATGATGAAAGAAGGATAGTTGGGAGGAAATTTGGGAAGTATTTTTACAATAAAATTGTCTTGATTGGTTTGAAGTAGTGAGGGGGTGAGTACACTTTTTATAGTGGAGGTGGAATGTCATTATTTTAAATATAAAGAGGAAAACCATATTGAGTTGTATTACTAATATCATGTGACTCTCTTAATATTAAATCATAGATATCTGATGAAATTTTGTCTATTTATGTCTATGAAATTGTTATTGGATATGATTCTTGGTTATTTGGATCCTTAATGTAAATTTTAACCACAAAGTAGACTCATTTTACTATAATTTTTGTAACAAATTCCAACTACTTTCACTAATGGAATTTTTCCAAAATTATTTTCACATTATTATAGATTAAAAATTATGAAGGTTCAAAATATACAATTTATTTTCTAAATTCTAAACAAATAAGTTGAAGAACATAATTTAAAATTAATCTCATAAATGTGCGGTGAAAATGGGGTTTTAAAGCCAAAATTTTTATAAGCTCGAAAGGGTTTTATATCTGATTTCAAGTAATAATTCATTATACGGACCAAAATTGGATTACTGGTTGTAAAATGAAACCAATTATCCAATAAAACCAAATAAAAATATTATTTAATTACATATATGAATTATATACAAAAATATGTTTCAATGAAAATTCATCCTTTTCATTATTCAACGAAAATTAATGTTATCCCAAAAAAACTCAAAAATTATTTCTAAGATTATTTTGACATTATGAATTTCAAAGAAGATATTTATTTTATAAAATTAAATTAAAAAATTTCTATAAAATTAATTTTATCATTTTTCATAGTTGTACAAAAAAAGAATTTCTTTTGAGAAAATAGTTTTTTTCAAAACATATAGAACATATATTGAATTATGTATTTCACGGTATATATATTTAATTATATGAAGAAAAATATAAATAAAATTTTAAATTTATTTATTTATCATTACATTACAATGTATAATTACTATGTTATAATATTCTAGTTTAAATAATTATTATAATAAAACATTATTTTGTAGAAACTCAGCGTTGTATATAACACAAGCTAAAATTAGGTTGTGTAACATGAAATCATCATATGTGGAATCGTATAACGAATTACATCAATGAATTTTTTTATTTGAAAAAAGTTTCATAAATTCTCAGGGTGTTACCATTGTAGGATTCACGTAACGTAAAATTATCGATAAAACTAAAAAAACAAAAACCAGACTTTGGAATCCCATCATATTGTATCAAATGAAAATATAATATATTTAAAATATGTTTCCTAAAATAATATCTCATTCAATGGAGGCTGTTGGATTTATCTGGTACATCATACATAATGTATTTACATATAGTAGTTGTATAAGTATTGAAAGTGATATTTATTCCTCATTGTAAACAATATGTTGCTATATTATATGTCTGACCATAATGTGATCACATATAAATACTTTAATCAATATTATTATTTAATAATAAAATTTTGAATTTGAATTTTTTTTAAAAAAATTAAATTTTATAGTAAAATAATTACATACATTTTTTATCCAAACGATTGTGTAACATAAAATATAAAATGATAATAAAAGGAGTGAAACACATGTATTATTTAAAATTATTTCCCGAACAGACATATATTCCCAAATAATCTAAAACATATCTTTTGTATTATAAAACATATTCAACCACATTTAATTTTTATTCTAGTTTATCAAAAGGATTATTGTAATTATCCAACATCAAGACAAATATCTCCAAATTTGATTCAAAAAATTATCAATCTAAAAAATCACAATATATGTTAGTTTTAAAACCTGTAAAAAATCTCATGATGTCACAATAAATGATTTCATAATTATTTTTAATAATAATTGTGTACCATAATAATTAATAAGAACTAATAAATTTTAAATAATTATTCCAATTTTAGTTCCCATTAACCAAATTTTTAGTCAAAATAAAAGTATACATCCCTTCTACCACTTGATGAAAAATATAATTATTTTAAAAATTGTGTCCCAACATTAAATCATACTTCAAAATTTTATTATTTATATAGAAGAATCATGGTATGAAAATGTATAATTCATCATTTTTAATAGATGAGTTTATTAGATTGTATCATTTTCACTTTTTATAAAATAAATTTAATTTAGACCAAATCGTCACTCTAATACACTTCTCAATAAATTATTAAT